>OX383252.1:11508331-13006663 GCA_947522985.1 Lithophane socia | reverse complement strand
TGATGATATGTATGTGATTCATATTAGTTACTATTCTCATCACTATTCTGTTAAAATACCTCTTTTCTCTTATTGGCATCATGCTTTCTATACTTATCTATTGTATATTGTGTATCAATAGCAAAGCAGACGAAAGCAGCTGGCTACTTACGAAATTAACTTCTTGAGCAACGAAACAATCAATTTTAATTCGGATTAACTTGGGCATCTATGATAATTGATTACTTCCATAAACTACTTATACTTAATTATCAGTGTTATGTATTTCTGACCGAGCAC
The DNA here is from genome assembly GCA_947522985.1 of Lithophane socia. Lineage (NCBI taxonomy): Eukaryota > Metazoa > Arthropoda > Insecta > Lepidoptera > Noctuidae > Lithophane > Lithophane socia. The sequence continues at coordinate 13,006,384 of OX383252.1, read as the reverse complement.
AGAATAGTACAGAAGGCGCACTCCGCATTTAAGGTATAAAGCTAAAAGTAGGTACGCGGCGGGCTCGTCTTGTCGGGCCAATTCAGTGAGCGTAACATAGTCAGAGGATATAAGAGTTACGTGATAGAAAGAGGCAACTTCTAGGTGAATATAAATGTGGGTAATTGAATTTTCGCAGGTGCGACCTGAATTGCACTTTATTGTGTCGTGCTAGAGTCGCTTTTTATTTAAATGATTTTGCGGAGTGAATCTTCTGTACTATTCTGTGGACCAAGAGTAAATTTTTGTGAACGTCTCACACAATGACGGGATCAATGCTATTTCTTGAAAATTGGTAAATAAAGCGCTAACTTCGAAAATTGGCTCTGCGTTTGCAATAATTTGAGGACTAATCTAGTAAAAGACCAGAAGCCCTGGACAAAGTGACATTCTATCAGCGATAACGATGATGGAAAAGGCAAAAATGTATAGGACTGAAATAAGCTATCAAAAAGCTTGGTCAATCCTGTTGTGAAAGTCGTTGTAGAAATGCGAAACGCTTTCGAAGCGATTGTCACTTGTCTAGGCCCTCTGATCTACACGGATATATCACAGCGACAGACAGACAGCGCTCGCGTAACGCATGATGTCAATACGGAGATTATGTATGCTCTAAAGAATATGTATTTTTTTAAGATAAGCTTATGAATTAGAGTCGTCAATTAAATGAGCAGAAAAAAATAAATAAACAGTCCTGAAGTGTTGCATTTCATTCTTTATGGAAAGAACCTAATCTTATTTAGTGTATATGTCCAATGTGTAATAAGACAAAGATAATAAACCCAGTTTTGATCAAGCCGGTGTTAAAATTTAGTAGGTACTCATAATTAATTGAGGTTTGATTTCAATATATCCTTGAAATCCAGAGTTTTGACGCCTAATGGATGGCTTATATCGATTTCAATGATTTTTTGTTTATTTATTCACTCCAAACATACAAATATTATTACAATTGGACACAATGCAATATTGCATTCTGCAATATTGCAATACACTTAAAAATTTGACAGCGCGTCTAAAGATATTACGATTTACGGAGTTTATTTTCGAACGATTGTGTCAGCTGTCAACTTGAGGTAACCCCGAGTACTGCGGAGGTGGCCCCCCGCCAAAATATTGGAAGATCGCAGAGATGGATCGAAACCGGGAAACCGGCAAGGATTCATGGCGACTACCCTGGCAGGGCAGTGAGTTGATTGATCTGCGCTCGCGCCTCACGTACTCGGTGGAACGTCGTTTACATTATTGTTCATTCCCATTTAATTACATCTCCTAGCCCGCAAACCCACGAATAAGACCTCTTCTGATAAAGACCATGTATTGCCTTTAAATTAAATAGTTCCACTGTTTGTACCATAACAAATTCTATTTTTAAATTCACCCAAACCGCAACAGAACATGACGTCATCAGCAATAAGGTTGAGAGTGCGGATAGTTTTAATAAATTATCATGTTCTTTTCAGGTATGATGAGCAAGATCTTGAATTTATTTAAAAAGAAACCTTGACTGTTTATTTAGTTTTTTCTGCTACAAAACCTCGATTAATCATTATAATTTTTTACCCGTTTTGTAAATATTAAGAAGGGAAGCTGTCTTTTGCAGGGTTTTCAAAATGCGATATCATTTGATTACACTCAAGTTGTTCAGCTGAAAGTTCAACCAAAGTTTGGCTGGTAGCTATTCATAAATAGCTCTCATCTTGGAATCTTGAAGCCACAATAATTTGTAACTAATCTGTATTATTTAACTGTTTGAAACTGTTGAAAGCGACATTTGTAACTTTGTTATAGGTACTTGGCGTTGATATTATTTACCAGTGTGACGATTTTATAATTGATATAAGAGTACCTACCGGCCTATCTTGACATTTTATGGTAGTGAAATAGATTCCATTATAATATTTAATCATTTACATTGTATTATTCACAATATTGCATAATAAATTATTGTATTAAAAAAAAAATATAAGTTTATCAAACTCCTACTCATTTTCTTTTATTTTGGAATGGTTTCCCAAGAAATTTCTTTTTTCCATAAGACTTTTCATCTTTATTGGCATCCACAGGCCGAGGCTTGACATGTAATATGGAGTGCAAAGTTACTGCTTCATTCTTGTTTTCAATTATTGTTTGCAGCTCGTCCTGTAAAATAAGTCTTGTTAATAACTGAACGAAAATAAATCTTTTAATATGATGTACCTACTTGTGATATATAAATAAGCATACCTGAGTAAGTGTTATTAAATGATCCAGTGATATGCCTCTATCCATAATCCTTGCGATGTTCTTAGAGCTGACACCAGGAAGCTTTTGCACAAAGTCATGAACTTGAGTGTTGTATCGCTCATAATACATATCTTCAGCCGTATTATCACTGCTAAGCGCAAGAGCCTCGTCAACGTTAGGATTTTTCCTGCCTTGCTGCATCACAATAAACGTAAATGGGATTTCGTTTTTTCTTCTGGGATGCATATAAAAATCAATTTTTTTTCGAATGTCCATATTAATTCATATTTACACAGTTATTATTTTTTTTTTTCAAATATTTTATTTAAATTAAAAACGAAAATAAAAACAAATCTTTTGATCAGGCTCGTCTGGCATTCAAGAAATCGGTTACTTATCAGAAGTTCGAAGAACATTTGACCGAATTTCATTTCACCTAAAACGTTCCAACTATTATCTTTTCGTTTTTTTTTGCTTCATGCAAGTCTTGTCTGCCACTGTATCAGTTGACCTATTATTAATTCGATTGTTTTCGTTACTCCGACGATTCATTTGGTCGAAAACCTTTTTCCCGAAGTTACACTTAGCCGAAATATCATTTGTTCGAAGTAGTATGATTCCGAACATTCATTAAACCACTGTTACCATATTTTCATTTCACCAAACGCCTAGAAAGTTTGTTCACCATTTCAGCATGTGAAGTCGGTTTTGCAGCGAATCGTTTCTCTCACGACTCCGGCGCTGCGGGGTTTGGGCGGCCCCACGCGACCTTATCGTCGCAGATGGTTTTCACGCTCACCACCGCAACTTCGGCTTGCTGGCTGGCGTCGGTGTAGTGAAAATATGGCAAATGAAAAAAGTTCAAACATAGTTCGGTAAAATAATACTTATACTTCGATGATGTAAAAATATGTCAAATAATGCTTATAGCAAAAAAGACATCGGTCAATAGTTTTCGGTAAAATGAAATTCGAACAAAAAAAAAATCGGTAAAGTGATCGGTTCTCCAAGAAATCTGATAACTGTTGTATGCAAAAGGCGATTAATGTATAAGGATGAGTAGCAGTGTTTGTTTGAGTATGGTTATCAACTGCTTACACCAATCGTTTCGCATAAGATTTTGGTGACCATCCCACTGAATGTCGAAGACTGAAGAATTTGATGTCAGTCAGTTTATAATCATAATACTAACCTTTAGTTCGTAAAACAACTCGGCAGTAGCGTAAGGACTAGGGGACCACACTAGTTTCAAACGAGGAAAGTGTATGGTCAGAAGCTGTAGCTTTTGTTGTATGTCTGCTCCAGATAAGTCGGTTGACACCACAAAGTGTCCCTGAAGAAATGGGAAGTAGGTACAGAAATACACCTTGTGGTACATACTTAATTGTATTACTTCAGTAAATATTTTTGTACCTGCAGATTAAAAGGCTTGTTCTGATCAAATTCAATTAGTAGAATGGGCCGAGTATAGTTTCGACACATTTGAGTGCATTGTGTATAGAGTCTGCCCGAGTTCAGAGATCCGATCAAATCTGAAATGGATTTCCTTTCAACACAGATGTCGGGAGTCAGAATATAGTCACCAATCTGAAAAAAACAAAAGAATGCGATGAATTCCCGGGCTCTTTGGTTTGTCTTTAACCGCTCGTTTGCATCGCATATTGTCAAAGCTTGTTAGCAGATCAGATCACTGACATTATGAGTTTGGCAAATATAATGCAGAAAGCATTTATTTTGATAAGTACCTAGATAGATAGATAGAAGATATAATATTCTTTGCCATACCTACTTACACCAAAAATTTACAAAGCTCAGCGGACGGCGGGTTTATCGCTAATAGCGATATCTACGAGACAACCTTTGGATGGACAGGGAACTAATAAGTACTGGGTTGCCAACAATCAGGCGCCCTATCTGACGTCGACAGCATCAGAGGCAACGCTGTTGCATTGTCTTTTATCCTGGATGTGCGTTGGTAAGCGCTGAAGCCACAAAGTGACGCACAATAATAAATTTTAAATTATGATTATCTCACGGCTATTGTGACTGGTTCGATATTGATTCCTTTCTTGTGAAGTAACGCTGGCAGATCTGATCGAAACTCTCTCATGTCTACGATAACGACGGGCTTCTCCTTTTGCTGATTTTGTCCACCTGTAAACCAAATGAATGTAAGGTCCAGCATTAGTAGGAGATACCTTACATTTGCGAAGTTAAAAGTTAGAGCTTTATACACAAAATGATACCTATCATTTTCATGAAAATTTTATGGGGCCTATGCCCACCATTGGGTTAAGTCGGACAGTGGGTGATGATAATGTTGAATAAGTCTTAGTTACCAGCTTTCCGAGAGTCTGTGGCGTTGTCCTCGTGTTCTATATTCAGATTAAAATACTCTTCTGTTTTACCATCCTGATATGATGGTACTACCATGACCTGGGGATGTCAACAATTATAGTAATATATAAAAATAAGGTATAATATGGGCCGGCGCATATCCGGCGAGGCATAGCGTAGCTTGGTTGTTACTGCAAATCAAATGCTTAGTTCTTAGTACAGTAAATTTTTAGGGTTCCATACCCAAAGTTACTGAGACTCTGCTGTCTGTCCATCTGTCACCAGACTGTATCCCATGAACCGTGATAGTTAGACAGTTGAAATTTTCACAGATGATGTATTTCTGTTGCCGCTATAACAACAAATACAAAAAAAAACATAATAAAATAAATATATTTTTTTTTGCTCGATATTGATAACGGCAACAAGTAGACACTTGAAATATTCACAGAATATTTAGTTATATATTCACTTTAAAAATAAATAATTAAATTGAAATAAAACAAATATTTAAGGGGGGCTCCCATACAACAGACATGATTTTTTTTGCCGTTTTATAGATAATGGTACGGAACCCTTCGTGCGTGAGTCCGACTCGTACTTGGTTGGTTTTGTTTTGCGTACGGAACCCTTCATGCGCGAGTCCGACTCGCACTTGTTTTTCATATTTGTTTCTCAGCGCGACCGCGCTGCGCTGCGCCTCGCCAAATGTGCACCAGTCCTAATATGTAGGTACTTGGGTAGAACTTACACTCTTTGTGTGAATCAACAGCTCAAACGCTTGTTTCTCTCTCTTCAGTGACGTAAGGTAGGCTTGTTCCTCTACTGTTTTATCGTGTATTACAAAATAAACTTTAGTTGTGGGCTCTTCACTTTTTTTGCGACATTCAAACAGTTCTATCTGTCTAACGGCCGCCACGTCACAGTGATATAAAATCACATATTCCGGACGCAAAGTTTCTAATGTTCGCTCCAGAGAAAAGTTACAACCGCTCTCTTTGAATGTTCGAATGCAAATAACAGGTTTCTCGATTTCTAGTTGAGTGAAATCTAAATTATCCATCTGAAAACGGATACAAATAAAAATAATAATTGTCTTGTTTGTTGTTCATTAGTTATAACATAGAGGGAGGGGGTGAGCTACTATTGTATTCATTACACCTTTTTACGGTTACATATTATTCATTTGAACTTTACGGGGCCGGGGGAGGGGAGGATTTTCAATGTCAGCACCTAAATGTTCACGCAATGAAGAGAATAAAAATTCAGTGACGCGGTTTATGGACGATCCCTTGGTCAATCCCAAGTGGTTGACCGTAAACCGCTTTGGAATATACATTAGCAGATATTACCTGAGAAATCGGCTCGAACATACTTTCTTCGTGTGACGTAGACCCTTTAGATTGTATAACCGATTGCGATAAAGTTAACAGGTAATTCGATTTCGTTTCATCTTCATTGATTTCATCACCGTCTTTACCTTCCGGTTTTTTACCCTTTTCATTCTTTATATCCTCTTTTGGTTCAGGATTCTTTAGTTTAGTGTATTTAGATGAGACCGTATTTATAGTGAGGTCTCTTCTAAATGCCATATAAAATAGATATTTATAAGGGCCCATAGTGAGATAGTGATTTAATTGGGAACAGGTTCTGTTATCTTGACAAAGGACTAATATCTTAGTATTGTTCAGGTTTGCACTTTCCTTTTTCTTTATTTCATCTGGTATTTCTTTCAATAGTAGGTCACTAAGGCATTTCCATTTTGGACATGGCTCTGGATCAAATTCTAAAAAAAATTATGTCTTATCAAAATGTCCACTATTAAAAAAAATGTGTAAACCAACGAATCTTCTTAATCTTCTTTTTAACGTATTGATGGAAAATATGGAAAACCACAATTTTTAAAATCACTACATATTAGAAAAACCAAGTCCTCCGCTGCCGCCGCGTCTGTCTGTTCGCGATAAACTCAAAAACTACTGCACCGATTATCATGCTGTTTTCACCAATGGAGTAGAGTGGTTCTCGAGGAAGGTTTTCGTATATAATAACCGACATCCACGCGGGCGAAGCTGCGGGCATCAGCTAAAGAAATATTTATTACCTTGTTTAGGATTAAATACTCTCCCTCTGGCTAGTCGGAATAACTGTTCAGCTGACTCCAAGAGAATCCAACCAGAATTAAGTTTAGCATATTCCGGAGTACTGTATTTACTTACTAAGGCATGGAATGACACAGCATCGTCATGGAGTAAGTTACTAAAAAGGTAAGATATTTTGATAAAATATTGGAATGGAAACTTCTAAAAAAGTGGCTCCGCGAACAATGAGCAGAGTAGAGCAGAGCATTTTTAGATAGCACTGATAGAATAATAAACCTTATTTTCAGTGTTAGTGCCAAGTTGTTACAACTAGAATATTGTTGCAAATTAACGCGCGAGGGTGTACTCGTTTGCACTCTTAAGGTTATGATGTTAAGGTTTATTTTTAAATGGCAATTTTTTTTTTTCTGGATATTTGACCCTGAATTAAACTTCAGAAACAAATGATAAGAAACTAGATCACGTCAAGTCTTAATCCCGTATTACAGAACCTCACTCAAGACTCAAGCATTACTTAAAACTAACTAACTAGTTTCAACCAATCAAAATGCTTTTAACAAGTTTTAAGTAATGCTAGAGTTATGTTATGAGTAAAGTTCTGTAATACGGACCATAGATAGGTCCAGAAAACAGTACAAAACATGTGCTGCATACAGTATGTGACAGGATGCTTGACACGCACTACAAAGCTTTCTCTCTATCTTTTATAGTTAAATTTCTTACACAGTCATACTCCTCAGTACTTTCAGATCCTGGATGTATTCCTTTGTTCTTGTACTCAACTGATGCCAAACACAGTCCAGCTGTGATTGAAGAATTTTGTGAAACTTTTTCGTAATACAATTTTCTGTTGTTATTTCCTGAAATAAATAGATAATTAATTACATGGATGCAGAATATTCGATTACTTGTGTTATAACCGCAAGATCGCACAAAAATAAGTTATATATCCCTCCAAAACTTTAACAACTTAGTCACTTTATGTGTAGAATTTTTAATTACCTGCATATCTAGTGTCCTGTTGATGCTCTTGAGTTGTTTCACTGTGTAGTTTATAATGTCAAGCAAGCAGGTCTGAATATAGCTCATGTTGGTAGTCAGCGGAACATGCAACTCCACCACTTGTGCCTGTCTACTCTTGAGACTCTTGATAATTCCACCATGAAATCTATGAAAGTGAATACGAGATTATTACTGTTTTGTAATAAACAAAACGAGTTCTAATTTTAATTGAATCCAAAACGTTTGAGCCAGATATTAAATCTATTATTAATATGGCATGGATTAAAATTATATTTCTGAAGCTAAGTTAGCTTCAAAAATAAATAACTACTCAAGCCAAGTTGACCTATAAACTTACCTTGGCCATAAAAATAAGTCTGTAACAAATAATGCCCTCATAACTTTCTCCACTTGATTGTAACCAAATGTAAATGATATTGGAGAATTTGAGAACGCCTTTACAAAACCAGTCTGCAAGAAATTAAATATTTTATTGTTAAATGCAATATGCAAATTAACTCATCAGAAACAATTCATAAAATTATTTACCTTATTACTCTGCCTATAGAGTCTAAGAGCGAATGCTTCCTGACATGACTCCAAAACCGTATGTGCCCTCAAAACAATAATACCAGTTATGTGTGATATCGGGACTCGGTTTTTGAGTAAGTCTACTACTAATATGCGAGTTGAAACAAAGTGTATTCCACCTTCTAAATATGCTTTTTCTCTGCAATAACAATACATATCTTGCTTTAAAATAAATATCTTAACAGCAAAACATTAAATATCTTGCGTTTCTTTGGAAAAAAAAAAAAAATCTTCAAGTCAATTGCAATTTATGATCCTCTGGGAATCTGCATTTCACACTGGATGTAGTCCCCTCCCTCAGTACTAGATACCAGTTCCTGGCTACAGAATCATCTGCACAAGTTGCCAAAATTATATAAAGGAGTTATGAACATGTTTAGATGTAGTTTGGACTCACAAGTAATATTTTAATTAAATAATGCTATTACCGCTCTGTCCCAACATTAGGTAAAGCTGATAGGCTAAATTTCTCTGTAAAATATTTTTCTTCATGATCACTGCTGTTTAACACAAACACCAAATGTGCAGGGTCTTTATATATCCACAACATATTTGATATTATGTTGTTGTAATTGATTCCTCTGGAAATACAAAGTTGCTATTAAAATCCAATTAGTTACAACCACGGATATTTGAGGGGAACCACTTTTCACCCTTAGGGGTTAGTAAGAGGGGTGTAAGGGGCACACTTACCATCTCAGTGCCCCAAGTCAACCTCACCTGCTCGTGGTGCACCCTGCTGAATAACAAACGAGGCTCTGACAACCGACAAATGGCGGTATAACCATTTCTATAAAACTTCGCAACTAAATGGAGGAGACTAGTGACGGGCAGCAGCGTCACTAGCGCGAGAAGTTGCGATCTGCGATCGCCAACCCGCATGCCCAGCGTGGCGATTATGGGCAAAACCTGCAATGGCAAGCCAAAATCAAACACGGCCCCCAGTTCCCGGCCGCCTTGCTATTCCTGATTTTGGCGGCGGTCACGGTAACGGGAAGGTAGGGGGTGCGAAGAATCCCCGGGTTACGAATGGCCGCCAAACCCAACTGACCTTGGCGACGTATAACGGACGCACGTTACGGCTTGACGAACACCTAGTGCAGCTAGAAGAATAGCTCGGAAAAATAAGGTGGCACATTCTTGGGTTGAGTGAAGTCCGAAGACAGGGGGAGGACACAATAACCCTTGAATCGGGCCACCTTTTGTATTTTCGAGAGAGAGACCAGCTATCCCAAGGCGGAGTCGGGTTCCTGGTAAACAAATCCCTTTGTGACAACGTTGTGGAAGTCTCCAATGTCTCGAACAGGGTAGCGTACCTTGTTGTAGTGAAGTTAACCGAGAGGTATAGCCTCAAGGTTGTTCAAGCTTACGCACCGACCTCGGCACATTCGGATGACGAAGTGGAGGAAATGTTTGAGGACATTTCCAAGGCCTTGCAATTCCACCACTAAGGCCCACTACAACGTTCTCATGGGGGATTTTAACGCTAAAGTGGGAGTACAGAATTGCAGCGAATCGGTAGGATCCTACGGGTTTGGCAGTAGGAATCATAGGGGGCAAATGCTTGTCAACTTCCTTGAGAGGGAGGGGCTTTTCTTGATAAATTCCTTCTTTAAGAAACTGCCCCAAAGGAAGTGGACGTGGCGAAGTCCCAACACTATGACGAAAAATGAGATTGACTTCATCATAACGGATAAAAAGCATATATTCAGGGATGTCTCGGTGATCAACAGGTTCAATACCGGCAGTGATCACAGACTTGTTCGAGGCTCTCTGAACATCAACTTCAAGCTCGAGCGAACTCGTTTGATGAAGTCTAGGCTCCGTCCAAATATGCTCCAAACTATGTTGGGATCTGAAGCGTTTCAGTCAGACCTGGAAAACCGATTCGCCGCCGTGGAATCCACAAATGACGTCGACCAGGCGCTCGACCAAATGGTGGAAATTCTCAGGGAGGAAGGTATAGGATTTTGCAAAATGCGGCGTAAGGGCAGGAAGTCGAAACTTTCGGAAGAGATTCTGAAGCTTATGACGGAACGACGTGAAAACCGACCTATCACTTCGTCAGAACAACGGGCACTCAACAAAAATATTAGAAAATTGGTACGACGTGACCTCCGACGCTACAATATACGCTCTGTAGAGAAAGCGATTGAGCAAAATCGGGGGTCGAGTGTTCGTCCAATCACTCGGGACGAGCCACCTGACGAAGCTGATCACATCTAGTGGGGATAACGTCGTTTCGAAGACGGAGATCCTTTTGGAGGTCGAAAACTTCTACGGCCAATTGTACGCATCACAAGCATCTCGACTTGATCCCGAAAATGAGGATTCCAGAGCCACCTTAACCCGCCATTTCACGGAAGATCTGCCAGAAGTCAGCCAAGATGAAATCGAGGCGGCTCTTAAACAGCTTAAAAATGGAAAACCCCTGGTGAGGACGGGATTACGACTGAGCTCCTGAAAGCGGGAGGAAGTCTTGTACTGAAGGAGCTTCGGGAGCTTTTCAACTCTGTCTTGTTCTCTGGGAGAACTCCAGAAGCGTGGCGAAGGAGCGTGGTCGTTCTCTTCTTTAAAAAGGGTGATAAGACCCTTTTAAAAGAATTACAGACCCATTTCGCTCCTAACCCATGTATATAAGCTGTTTTCAAGAGTCGTCACGAATCGTCTAGCGCGAAGACTCGACGAGTTTCAGCCGCCAGAGCAGGCCGGGTTTCGAGGAGGATACAGCACCATAGACCACATCCACACAGTGCGGCAAATTATACAGAAGTCCGAAGAGTATAATCGGCCCCTATGTCTTGCTTTTGTGGACTATGAGAAGGCTTTTGACTCTATCAAGACCTGGTCTGTTTTGGAGTCTCTGCAGCGATGCCAAGTTGACTGGCGATACATCCAAGTGCTGAGATGTCTTTATGAAAACGCGACAATGACCGTCCAAACTCAGAACCAGCAAACTAAACATATCCCCCTGCGTCGAGGTGTAAGGCAAGGGGACGTAATTTCCCCGAAATTGTTCTCTAACGCATTGGAGGATGTGTTTAAGACGCTGAACTGGGAAGGTCGCGGCATGAACATCAATGGCGAGTACATCTCACACTTGAGATTTGCAGATGACATCGTCATAATGGCTGAGTCGCTGCATGACTTGCAACAGATGCTGGACGGCCTAGTTGATTCTTGTGTACGCATTGGTCTCCGGATGAACTTGGACAAAACCCAAGTTATGTTCAACGACCACGTTAGTCCGGGACCGATTGCTGTCAATGGCGGTGCTCTCGAAGTTGTTCGTGAATACGTTTACCTCGGGCAAACTCTAACTAAGCAGTTTGGTAAAAACAACTTTGAGAAGGAGGCTAACAGAAGAATTCAGCTGGGCTGGGCAGCTTTTGGGAAGCTCCGAGTCTTCTCGTCGCGTATTCCGCAGAGCCTAAAGACTAAAGTCTTCAATCAGTGCGTCCTGCCTGTCATGACTTACGGAGCCGAAACGTGGACACGGTACGGCTGGTCCATAAATTCAAGGTCGCTCAGCGAGCTATGGAACGAGCTATGCTTGGAGTATCTCTGAGAGATAAAATCCGGAATGAGGTAATCCGGCAGAGAACCAAAGTTATTGACATAGCTCACAGAATAAGCAAGCTGAAGTGGCAATGGGCCGGCCATATTAGCTGTAGAACCGATAACTGTTGGGGTAGACGTGTTCTTGAGTGGAGACCGCGAATCGGCAAACGTAAGGTAGGACGCCCTCAGGCTAGGTGGAGCGACGATCTTCGCAGGGTGGCTGGTAGCAGCTGAATGAGAGCTGCCGAGAATCGAGCTGAATGGCGTGCAATTGGAGAGGCCTATGTCCAGCAGTGGACTGCTATAAGCTGATGATGATGATGACTTTTCACCCTTATGCCCTTAGTATAAGGTTGAAAAGTGGTTCAGTGCCAGTGTCCGCGATGGTACATAATACTGGGTCTTCATGGATGTTAAAAACTCCCTGAATAACATGATTATAGTATGCTAACACTAACATAAAATAGCTAAGACATGAATTTCAAATTCTTGGTGATCGATGAGTTAATTTCAGAGCATACCTATGATAGTTGTGATGTTCTGGAGTCAAAATTACGAGGTAAAAAGAGCATAAATCTCATTCTCAGCTCAAAGAACAGAAGAAAATATTATAATCTAATTTTTTTTTAAATAGATTCGTTAGACTGGACATGTAATCTTACTTCAGATTTTGATAACATAAATATTTTTGTCTGAGGTAGGTATTTGCAGTTTTTAAACCACATTATCACCAGAACTGTTTGTTTGTTAGTAACTATGTTTGGTTAGTGCACAGACTAAGGGTTGTGAAGCTAAAGTTTTTACAAGTACATACTTTGCCATTAAAACAAGTGCATCTTTTTCAAAAGAATCAATAAATATCTGTTTTTCAAAAGATAATAAAGGATATTTCATTTCGATATCCTCTTGGCCTTCTTCAGCATACACAATGCCTGTCTCTTTATTTGATTCCATTATAAGTACAGCTCACAGAGCACTATATAATATACAGCTTGCCGCACACAACTATACTAATTCAACCAAACTATTTTATGAAATAAATAACTCAACAAAAAATAAAGTGGAAACGCCGTTCACACCGTATTTTTCTGTTTTGAGTTTTTGATTTTGACAGTTGATGTCAAATTGTCAATTTATGTAAATGTCTATTGGGTTTAGTGTCGTGCGTTTGCACTGACGAAACATTCAAGACAAAACATGTTGAAATCTCTAGTTGTATGGAACATTGAAAGAAAAAATAGAGATTTTAACGTGTTTTGTCTTGAATGTTTCGCCAGTGCAAACGCACGACACTAAACCCAATAGACATTTACATAAATTGACAATAGCAAGCGCACGGTTAGATCTGTGCGTTTGCACTGGCAAAACATTCACGAACTAGAACCAGTGCAAATGCGCAGTTACACGGATGATAGACGTGGGACGGTGTGACCAAGTACGCGTACTTATGGCTCGGCGAGCGTACTCGCCCGTCTGTCATCGCCACGAGCCGTGAGCCAATTTGACTATGAAATGAGCAAGCTTCACGAATGTCGCCGACGGCGAGCCTAGTAAGGTCGCGAAATAGACCACGTACTTTAAGTACGCACGTCTATCACCCACTTTAGGTCAAACACTTATGGTTCATTTTTAAGGGGGATGCGCTAGAGTGGCCCGCGAAATTAAAATTTTCTTAGGTTTATTGCAATTTGCAGGTCAGTATCAGGATGATATGAACTTAGAGAGTTGTATTGCTGATTCTAATGTTTATAATTCTGTAAATCCATAGGTATTTGTTACGAGCGCTAATAATATTAAGATCAACATACAACCTGATACTGACCTGCAAATTGCAAAAAACCTAAGAAAATTTAAACTCCTTAAACCTAGCGCACGACGAAAAAAACGGAGAAAGTTCTCAAGTCAATCCGTATAAATTAGGTCCCCACCTATTAAATTGGTGTTTTGTATGGGGAATTTTAAAGAAATTGCATTTTTCATACTAACGTTTTCTTAATTTATATAACAACGATGAACACTACTGTTTTAAAACTTTTATGCACTATTGTTTAAAAACTAAGATAACGTATGTCACTTAGATTAAGTGACAAAAATAAGTTTTGGCTATGTAAAAAAAAAAATATTGGTCATTTCTGTTAACAAAACGAGGAGTCATTTTTAACGTATTTTTTATGTTAAGAAAACTATAAGTAATAAGGTTTTTTTTACTATTGGTAGTTGTCTAAAATTCGCCAATTTCATAGGTGGTGACCCAATAAATATATAAATATATTTTGAATGATCATAATATATAATTATATATATTATTTTTATGGTCATCATAAAATTACTCTGGTAACACTGAAATCTGACATCAATAGTGTCATGTGTGGTGTCATGGCGTTCTGTTGTTTTGTGGAGATGTAACACATTTTTAGTTCACAATTTCACAAGTTCACTATTAAGTAACTTAATTTCAACATTTTTGTAATAAAAACAATAATTTGAAATCACTTAGTGTCAACCGGACAAATATTTACAAAACAAACTTTCCTGTTTGTTATGTATGTTTGGTCACCCTATTAGAAAGAGAGACATTATCACATTTATCACTCTCGCTCGGCTCGCGTTTTTGGTACGAGGAACCTCGGTGAAGTTAGCCGCACGATTTCATTATTATGTACTTTTGTTAGTGCTAATCGTTAGAGAGAGTTAGAGAGAAAAGAAAAATCGTTAGAGAGTAATTAGTTTTTATGTAAAAACAATTTTAATTTTTCGTGGGAAGTTGGCTCCCCTTCCCGCAAAAATGGACTTAGACGTAATTTTATTTTTTTAATCGTTTGCGAATCGTTAGAGAGCGATTGAGAGTTACACAAAATCGTTAGAGAAATAATATTTTATTTGATATTAAATAATTTCTAACAGCGTGACATTAGCTCCTTATTATTTTCTCTGTGAATTTTACCCCCGATATAATTATTCTCAACTTTTGTTAATGCTAGTCGTTAGAGAGAGTTAGAGAGAAAATAAAAATCGTTAGAGAGTAATTAGTTTTATTCATCAACGATTTTAATTACTTTTGTGACATTGGCCCCCATTCCCGCAAAAATGAACGTAGACGTATTTTTTTTTTATAGGTTTTTAATCGTTAGAGATTTAAAATTTTAATTGATACCTATTAAATTATTTCTGAGAACGCGCTTTATCCTAGGACCTGAGCAGCAGGCGTAGCAAGAGCACCTTTTTGTCGACGGAAGAGTAGACAAAAATGACTTTTCCCGTAGACAGTACGACGGCAGCAAAGTAGAAAGAATCAGCTGCACTTTTTATGAAATTCACTCTTATAAATAATTCGACTCAGAATTCTTTATTTTGTCATAGGATTTATCGGTTGTCACTTTGTCAGAGTGATTTTGACAGTAAGGATAGAAAACTTTCTTCCGAAATAGTCTACCTACAAAAAGACCTACAAGAAGACAAAGATCGTTAGAAATGAACGACAAAATGACAGATTGTAGAAAGATTTCTACGGTGGATGTCAAAAATGAAGAAAAGAACTGTCACTTTGTATAGAAAAAGCTATGTCTATTCTTCGTAGAGATAGAAAGCGCCATGCTACGCGTGCAGGTTAAAATTTAGAAACGTGCCACCTCGATATAGGGGAGGGAGGAGAGGGGGAAAGGCTTAGTAGATCCTCCCACTCCCCCCTGCCGGAGATACAAAGTTTTTTTTAAATATGACAAATCTCTTACATGCTGGGGCCACACCAACGGATTATCGCGATATACGTTAACCGTTTGTGTACTACACCACGACTTACCTCGAGAATTTATCAACGGCATTTACATTGGCGTTTGACGTCGGGTGATTGATAATTCTGGTGGCGGCATTTTAGGCAGATCAAAGAGATTTACCGCGAGAATTATTGCATTGAATGAAGCGGCCACACTTACGTTTCTCATTGTGCACCGTGAACGCGAGTAGTACCGTGAGTAGTAGGTACTACTGATACATGACATGATGCAGAGGGACGTCATAGTTATGAGTGGTAAAGTTGTTTATTTGATCGACGATCATTTAACAGTGATACCTGATAAGAGATACGAAATATTGTTGGTAGTTTCAATTTGATTCGGTACTTATAGTGCATCATTTATGCTCAAAACAAACAAAAGGTGGGTGCTTTTTGGGAGCTGGTCGGGTCGTTTTTAACCCACCGACGGAAAAAGAGGGGTGTTATAAGTTTAAAGTGTGTATCTGTATGTCACATCGTAGCTGCCAAATGGCTGAACCGATACTGATATTTTTTATTTTGTTTGAAAGGTGACTTGATAGAGTGTTCTTAGCTATGATTCAAGAAAATCGGTTCAGTCGTTTGAAGATTATCAGCTCTTTTCAAGTTGATGAATGGATGTGAGCATCTTCCACAGGTCCCATCGATTCGAAAGGACATACCCAAAAATGGTTTTTTATTATTCAATAATTCTAACCAGGATAAGTTAAATATATTTGGATAGACATCCCAAAAAGTAGTAGCTCTAACTATATCATGCATTTTTAAGGATTACCAATTTAGAGAAAAATCATTTTTTAATTTATTTATTTTATTATTTATGTACACACAGTAAAATACAAAATAGATACGACATAGTTAAAATATGAGTACAAAGCTACTGCTTATTTCTTAAGAAATAATTAATTTAGTGTTCATTTACTCCTAACTATGCGTTTGCACCAGAAAACATTTAACATGTAGATGTTTCGAAACTTGTCACATGAAACAAATCTCATTACTTGTTTTGTTGAACTTGCGTTCGCACTGGACGAAACATGAGTAAGTCATAAGACAGATCTCAAGATTTGTTGTAAACTGCGTTCGCACTGTCTAAAAACATACACAATAGACATGTTTTGTATAAAGATTTGTCACGTTTGCGTTCGCACTGTTGTTTGTTTATGTCAAATTATGTCTCGCAACTTGTCTATTGCTTGATGTTTAGTGTTATCCGAGTATGGTGGTAAACATCCCGTGTTTATATCGAAACATAGAGTGGTCCAAAGTAGACACGATGAAGTTTATAGAGCTTTGGCAAGGTTTTCCATGTTTGAGGAATACAAAATGTGTGGACTATAATAACCGACCAAAGTATCAAAACAAATCTAACAACATGTTACTAGATTCATACAGATACATTTTGATACGAAATTGGTTTGTAAAGACATGTGGCGAAACATGTCGAGTGATATGAAACAAGTTTCGTGACAATGCGAACGCTAGGCGATACACTGACAGAAAACAGAGATTTCAACATGTTTTTATGTGAATGTTTCGCCAGTGCAAACGCACGGTAAAACGAACAAACTTTTCTAATTATCTAGGTTAATAAAGTGAACACACCCCAGAAAATAACAAACTTTTCAAAATTGACACATGGTCATTACAGTCAATCAATATTTCGTTGTAAAGAATATGACAATTCAAACAAAAATTCTAATCAATTTATTTACTATACGTACACACGGCTACACATCAAGCTATACATTTCCAGTTTATGCTGATCCCGCATTGGATTTTCGTACGATACGAGGTCAGCTTATACTGGAAATGTATAGCTTGATGTGTAGCCGTGTGTACCATATTCTGAAATAAGATGAAATGGGATATTTTCAGTCAAAAGTGTGTAGCATAATTCTTTTAGACCTCTCTTTAGATTTTAGCTACTAGGAATCTATACGTGTAAGAAGTGCATGTTTCAGCATAGTCCACAGGCTCAGCAGGAGTAAAATGATAATACATTATACATTTTTTTAATTACGATGGAGAATTCCTGTTTTATGACTTAGAATCGAGATCGGATGTGGATGAAAAGCCTTTCGACAATTATGATATTTAAAAACTGAATAATATGCTTTGAATGCAAGTGTTACAGATTTTTTATGAAATAAACCTTTTCTTTTGTAGTTTTAAAAAATGATTTATTTATTTTCTTCATTTTCAATGTCTCCTTTTATTAAAATTTTATCGAAAAACTGAGCAGGTGGAGACATGTAATTTTGATGCCGGCCCATCCAAGATACCAGACAATAATGTAATACACTCTATAACTATAGTGGTGGGAGTCCTCTGATCAAAGCTGTCTCATGTGATGACGAAATGCCTGGTATCTTCACTAACTTTATAGGTACAGTAAAAGTACCGTTCGGCTGAATATGTTGCCCATAATAAGGAGCGACCCTGTTTAATCTAAAACGCGTTCTCAGAAATAATTTAATATCAATTAAAATATTAACTCTAATGATTTTTTTAACTCTCTATCTCTCCTTAACGATTCTCAAATTATAAAAATAAAAAAATTACATCTGCGTCCATTTTTGCGGGAATGGGGGCCGATTTCACAAAAGTAATTAAAATCTTTGATAAATAAAACTAATTACTCTCTAGCGATTTTTCTTTACTCTCTAACTCTCTCTAACGATTAGCATTAACAAAAGAGATAAGAATAATTATATCGGGGGCAAAATTCACAGAGGTGGGCTAACGTCACGCTCTTAGAAATTATTTAATATCAAATAAAATATTAACTCTCTAACGATTTTGTGTAACTCTCAATCTCGCTCTAACGATTCGCAAACGGTTAAAAAAATAAAATTACGTCTAAGTCCATTTTTGCGGGAAGGGGGGCCAACTTCACACGAAAAATTAAAATTGTTTTTACATAAAAACTAATTACTCTCTAACGATTTTTCTTTTCTCTCTAACTATGCGTTTGCACCAGAAAACATTTAACATGTAGATGTTTCGAAACTTGTCACATGAAACAAATCTCATTACTTGTTTTGTTGATCTTGCGTTCGCATTGGACGAAACATGAGTAAGTCATAAGACAGATCTCAAGATTTGTTGTAAACTGCGTTCGCACTGTCTAGAAACATACACAATAGACATGTTTTGTATAAAGATTTGTCACGTTTGCGTTCGCACTGTTGTTTGTTTATGTCAAATTATGTCTCGCAACTTGTCTATTGCTTGATGTTTAGTGTTATTCGAGTATGGTGGTAAACATCCCGTGTTTATATCGAAACATAGAGTGGTCCAAAGTAGACACGATGAAGTTTATAGAGCTTTGGCAAGGTTTTCCATGTTTGAGGTATACAAAATGTGTGGACTATAATAACCGACCAAAGTGTCAAAACAAATCTAACAACATGTTACTAGATTCATACAGATACATTTTGATTCGAAATTGGTTTTTAAAGACATGTGGCGAAACATGTCGAGTGATATGAAACGTCAAACATGTTTCGCGGCAACAAGTTTCGTGACAATGCGAACGCTAGGCGATACACTGACAGAAAACAGAGATTTCAACATGTTTTTATGTGAATGTTTCGCCAGTGCAAACGCACGGTTACCCTCTCTAACGATTTGCACTAACAAAAGTTCATAATAATGAAATCGTGCGGCTAAATTCACGGAGGTGTACGAGAGCTCAGTCAGTCCTGTTTTTAGTTATTGTTCTGAGGTCCTGTAGACATTTTTATAAATGTTTTTTTTTTCTGTAAGCAGGTTTGTATGTACAAACACTTATAAACGTTGAATCATTATACCTTTCAGGCGAGCAGCGCATGGGGCCACTGCTGTCAAATTAATGACATCTTCCCACAAAAAAGATCGATTGTCGTTTTTATTTTTCCTACCTCCCTTAAATGTATTAATTGTTTATAAGACAAACTACGTAGTGAAACTGCAAACAAAGTGAAAGTTTTGTAGCAGAATTTCTGTCAAGCAGCAAAAGCCGTATCTGGCTTTGTGACGCCCAAGAGGTAAACTAGATGAGGTCGAGGTTCGAGAAGAAAGTCAGAAACAAACATAAAGGTCACGCTTTTGTTAGTAACCGTGCAGCTCAACTTAGAACATACGGACCTCAACGATTCCACGAACAATAACAAAGAAAGGATATTTGGCTATGCCGCGTATAGTAAGAAGAAAAAAACATTGACCCACGTTGTCGTACGTACGTTGAGTGTTTTGCTGTGCGTTTGCACTGGCGAAACACTCAAGCAAGACAAAACAAGTTGAAATCTGTAATTTCTGTCAATGTTCTATACAATTTTTGACAGGATGACAGGATCTAAAAATTTCAACATGTTTTGTCTTGAATGTTTTGCCAGTGCAAACGCACGGTTAGACATGTTGAAAAAGATGGCAGTGAAAAGGATAGTATTTATAAAAAATATTACACTTTCATTATTTTTTATTTAACATAATATTAGTCAAGTCAGTCATAATATATGTCCCCTACACGGTTGCCAACCGCGTCCCCGACAGAGGTGACCTTGGTTGGCGACCGGTAGAGATGTTTTAAAAGTAGTAAACCCGCATCTGCACTGCACGGTTGTAATCCACCAAGGTCGTCTCGTCGGGACGCGATTGGCGACCGTGTAGCAGTCACTTTATGCTAAACAGTAGAACTACTGTTCAATTTACTATTTTTTCTACTCTTTTATGGTTGTTTTGCTGTTTTCAGGGTTCCGTAGTCAATAAGGAACTCTTATAGTTTCACCGTGTCCGTCTGTCTGTCCGTCCGTCTGTCCGTCCGTCTGTCCGTCGGTCTGTCCGTCCATCTGTCCGCGGCTTAGTTCAGAGCCTGTTGGTATTAGAAAGCTGTAATTTGGTATGGGTATACATATAAATCACGACGAGAAAGTGGTAAAACAAAAATGTAAAATGTATGCACACGTAAAGTGGGGATGGTTATTTTTCTCCCGTCAATCTCATTGTGTGGGATATCGTTGGAAAGGTCGTTTAAAAATAATGGGCGTTTGTGAAAACCATTTTTGGATTCAGGGATCCGTTTGCGAAATATTAAGCTGTAAAGTGCTCATTTTTGTAATACGGGTAATAGACGTGCGAGCAAGTACGCGTACTTATGGCTTGGTGAGCTTACTCACCCGTCTGTCATCGCCGCTAGACGCGAGCCAATTTGATAATTTAACAATGAACTTCTGAGAAAGTTTGACGTGTAAGACCGACGGCGAGCCTAGTAAGGTCGCGAACTTAAAGACCGCGTGCTTTAAGTACGCACGTTTATCACCCACTTTAGAGTCAAGTGTTCCCCCCCCCCCGCTAGCTAAATGGTTGGTTTTGGATATGTGAAAAAATTCACGGCAGTAGTATTTATAACGAAATTAAAAGGAAAACTATCACCGCTACGTAGGCTCAACAAGTTACCGAGTAATAATCGACCAACTTAAATTTGCAGTTGCAAAAACTTATTCTCCCTTACAAAATGTATGGGAGAATAAGTTTTTGCAACTGCAATGTAACCGTGCGTTTGCACTGGCGAAACATTACAACAAAACATGTTTAAATCCGTAGACATTAAATCCCTAGTTCCTGTCAAAAATTGTATGGACCATTGACAGGAGTTAGAGATTTCAACATGTTTTGTCGCAAATGTCTCGCCAATGCAAACGCACGGTTAAGTCGACTTGCAGTTGGCTGGTTTTTTAGTTTGGTAGGGTTGGCATTTCATTATTTTCATTTGGCAACACTGCTCATAGCGGAAACGGAAATCAAAGACGCCATATTGTGTACGCCGACATTTTTCGCAATTCGGTGCGCCAGCTAGCCGCAGAACGCAGAAGTCGCGTACGCGTTGTCTTTATCTTTTAATTGAATTTTGTTTAATCGGAAAAAGTTTACTCCATCAGTATTAGCGGCTATAGGTAAGCATTGAGTGTTTTTATCATAAAATTACCATGTCATTTAATTGCCTGTTGTCGATGGCTTGCGCGACTTTACCAAGACAGTTTCTTTCTAGTATGCATATGCAAGCCATGAATCAATTCGGAAATAGAGGATTTGGCGGCCCACCCCAGCCGCAGAGACAAGGTCGTCGTGGTAATAATAACCGAGGAGGCTTTCGTAATTCAAGATTTGATCATAATACGCAGCAGAGGAATCAGAATCACGGTCAAGGAGGTCAACGGCCTAATGAGGTAGATGCTCAAATTTTATCAAGATACTATAGTATTTTGATAGATAATTTTGTTAGGATTTATCAGTTACAGTTGGTTCACTAACCCGACTGAGATATTCTGAAATGAAGCGACTTAGAAAATTACCATTTCGGTGACGACGCCATTTTGTGTTTGCTTGGTGGTCTGGCTGGGATATTGATTACATAGGTTTACGTTACGAAGGTGAAACCGAAACGTTGTAGTTTTAGCCCTTATTGTTCTAAAAGTCCTTGTATTATTTGCTTTGTAAGTAATATATGGAAGTACATCCTATAAATAAATTCCGAGTGATGAACTTTTTTCACCACTGTCTGACCTACTTACTGAATAGAACAGATTTTAGATACTAATAGTTTGCTGTTTAAAACTATAGCACCCATTTTGTGTATTTGATGCATTTTGAAATTAGAAAAATTAAAAGCAACTTGATTTTTAGACAAAGCCTACTCCAATTGTTGAAAAGCCTCAACAACCAGCTCAACAACAAAATCAGCCTCAGGCTAAACCTCAACAACAACCAGCGCCTAAGACTGAAGTTCAGCAGGCACCACAACAACAGAATCAGCAGCCTAAAGCACAGCCACCACAGCAGGCACAACAGAAGCTACAGCAGCCGCAGCAACAACAACAGCAACAGAAACCTGCCCCTGTTGCTCAAGCAAAGAACGAGTCTCAGGATCATGTTGATAAATCAGTAAATGTTGATCAAAAGAACCAACCCCAGCATCCTAATCAGAACCAGCATTCTAATCAAAACCAACATTCCAATCAAAACCAACATTCTAATCAAAACCAACATTCTAATCAAAATCAACAGAGGGTAAGTTACTCGCTAACATTTATATCAAAATTATTATTTACCACTGTCTGTGCAGTGTTAAGAACAGGTTGTTATTCCTCAGAATCTCAATGGCAACTTTGGAGGTAACAAGCAAGGTGGATGGGGAGGCCAAGGTGGTCCTGGTAACAAGCAAGTTGGTCCTGGCAACTTTGGCCAGGGTAACAAACCATTTGGGCCCAAACCAGGTGGTGGCCCTGGAGGACCTCCTCGGAACCAACAGCGCCCTAATAACATGCGTGGACCTCAACAGGATGGAGGAAAACCAGTCCAGAGGGAGGTTAGTACTTGGTGGAGAAATTGGCTCTTAAGTCCCCAGAGTGTAGGCTATTTGCTTTGCTTTGTACTGAATCAGTACAAAGCAATGAAAATTGCTACTGTCAATACTACTGACAACAGTGAAATGAATTGGTTGGGCATCAGTTTGAAAATTCTATAAATGGACCACACTGTCTATTTTTATGAAAGTTTTACAAATTAAGTAAACTAAGATCTAATCATAATTATTGCAGGAACAGATGCTAGCCAACAAGCTTAAGGAATTGATGGGACCTTTAACAGATTTACCCACAATTGATCAATCTGAAGTCAAGTTCAATGGAAGAAGTCGCTTGTACATTGGAAATCTCACTGGTGATGCTACTGAAGAAGAGATTACTAGTCTGTTTGCTCCCTTTGGTGAAACTGCAGAATTATTTATTAACAAAGAGAAGAACTTTGGATTCATTAAAATGGTAAACCTTGTTATTAATTATTTATTATTTATTTATTTATTATTTATTTATTTAAAAACACAAAAATAATTGCAATGTTAGATTAGCTTTTCTGGTATTTTGCACATCTAAAGTATTTTGTGAATTATGGCAGCACATTAAATCATTTCTCTGTCTCTTTTCCATAGGATTACAGAGTAAATGCTGAAAGGGCAAAGAGAGAATTAGATGGTAAAAATAGAAGCGGAAGAACACTCAGAGTAAGATTTGCTCCTCATAATAGTGCAGTCAGAGTGAAAAATCTGCCCCCGTTTGTGTCAAACGAACTTTTGTATCGTGCTTTTGAGATTTTCGGAAAAATTGAGAGGGCATATGTGAAGGTAGATGAGCGTGGGAAAACACTTGGTGAAGGAGTAGTAGAATTCGCACGAAAACCTAGTGCCTTGGCTGCTATCCGTAATTGCACTGAGAAGTGTTTCTTCTTGACTTCGTAAGTTGGTTATTCTTTCATAGAAATATTATTTTGAACACTACTATAAAATGAATAAATATTGAATACTGTACTGTGATATTACATTTTAGATCACTTCGTCCAGTTATTGTGGAAAGTTTCGAGGAGCCTGATGAGTTTGATGGTTACCCAGAAAAGAATTTGCCCAAAAAACATCCTGAATTCCTAAGGGCACGTGACATGGGACCGCGCTTTTCTGAGCTGAGCAGTTTTGAGCATGAGTATGGCACAAGGTGGAAGCAATTGCATGAGCTTCACCGCCAGAAGGAAGAGGCTCTAAAGAAGGAATTAGCTGCAGAAGAGGAAAAACTAGAAGCACAAATGGAGTATGCCAAGTGAGTTAAATATTTTTTATACAATAGGATAATCTGCCAAATAAGAATAAGGGTTCCAACCTCAAAAGGCAAAACGGAACCCTTAAAGGATCACTTGTGTGTCTGTCTGTCCGTCTAGGGTTTGAAACTGGTTTTGGTTTTGTTCCATGTGACATCCAAACTAATATTATAAATGCGAAAGTAACTCTGTCTGTCTGTCTGTCTGTCTGTCTTTGCTTCACGCCTAAACTACTGAACTGATTTGTGTGAAATTTGGTACAGTCATAGTTTGGAACTTGAGAAAGGACATAGGATAGTTTTTATTACAAAAAATAAAATAAAAAATAAAATTTATTCCGGACATACAGCGCCATCTATTGGTCAAGAGTCAGCATCAATTCAGTACTGAAAATTCATCGGAAAAATGTAAATAAATAGTAAAAAGGTATGAAAAATATAATATAATACAACTTTTAGTACATAGAAAATGCTCTAACGGAGTATAGATAATTCTATTAGTACTATATGTCGAGTTGGTGATCGCGCAATGGTGTCGATCGTTACACGAGTTCGGTTCATGTTATTGTTTTAATTCACGGAAAAAAGTAAATAAATAGTAAAAAGGTATGAAAAAAATAATATCAATATAATAAAACTTTTAGTACAAATAAAATGCCCGAACGGAGTATAGATAAATAATCCGAGTTGTCACTATGCTCGATAGATGGCGTTGGGATCGAAATAGATCGCGCTATGGTTTCGTTACACGCATTTGGTTGGGTATCGGCCGAGCGCTTCGGTACTGTCGTAGAATTGAGGATTGATCGTTTCGTAAATTTAAAATTGGTTCCGTTCATTTTTGAAGAGATCCCGCGTGATCGGGAACTATGCGCCATGCGGGTATAACCAAAAATCTGTCGGAAGTCACTATTCCACGCGAACGAAGTCGCGGGCAAAAGCTAGTATCAAATAAAAGGGCTTCTTGCAAGGATCTTAAATACATTTTTTTTTAATAATTTTAAAATAAATTATTTTAACTATGAAAATTGAGCATACCCTCCCTTTATGTCCAAATCTACTTAGCCAAAAAGTTTTTAGAAAAAAAAAAAAACTGAATTGTTTCTATATCAATAGATTACAGGAAAACCTATAAGAAGTCTATGGTTTTAAAATAAAATGGTAAATCTTTCAATATTGTGCGAGCTAATTTTGACATTTACAGTTGGAATATATGGGAGATCATGTTTTTCAACTACAATGTTAAGTTTGTTTTGGCATAAATTCATCCGACACGCATTTGGCCGGTTTTTATTTTGTTTTTCATTATCTCTTTTAAGGAATATGTGTCGACGCCTGTATAATATGGAACTACGAATGACACTCTTTGTGTTCTCTCAGGTATGAGCATGAGACTGAGCTACTCCGCGAACAGTTGCGCCAGCGCGAGCAGGACCGCGAGCGACAGAAGCGCAGCTGGGAGATGGCGGAGCGCGCGGCCGACGAGCGGCGCGAGAGCGACCGCGCGCAGCTGCAGCGCCAGGAGGAGGAGCTGTCGCAGCGCATGCGCCAGCAGGACGACGAGCTGCGCCGCCGCCAGCAGGAGAACACGCTCTTTGTGCAGGTCGGCAGCGTCCTCTTTCCTCGCTTATCCTCATTTATTTGTGGTCGCCATAGCATCTCTTCACCTTATATTTGTTTCGTTATTTATAATTTATATTATAACACTTATTAGTTACATAAAACATAATGACATGATTTAAAGCAACAGGAAAACGAAAATGTTGCTGCATGAAAATGCGCTTATTGATGCGATGGGTCTTTTAAAATAAACAAGTATTCTGAACTGAATTAAATACAGAGTACTGAGTTTTATTAATATATGAAAAGGTAAATAAGATTTCAAGTTTACTAGTCAGGTTTACGTATGGGTTTGGAGCAGGTATTTAATAATGACATCTTATAGGATTCGGCGATTTCTCCTACTCACCAAATCATATCTCAAATTGACACCCATGATAAACCTAATAAATAACTTATATAATCTTTTAACAGGCGCAACGTCTGAACTCCATGTTGGACCGCCAAGAGCAAGGCATGTTTGACCAGCAGCAACCAATGGTGAGTAACGCATTTTATTTACAGTCTGGCATCTCAGGCTACTGGGATAGACATAGAAATGTCCAATGTTGCGACAATTTTAATTGAAATGCCACTTTGTTTATCTTATAACTTAACCTATTCAAGTAAACAACACCTTGCATTATGTAAGCATATTTTTTTCAGAAAAAAAATGCCTATTATTTTTAAGCTTTCATTATATGAACAAACATTATTATTTCGATACCTACATAAAATTAATATTACCGATAAAAAGGAACTCGGGTTCCATCGATTTTTTATGGCTTCTTCCATGTTATTGACCTAATTCCAATGTGAATTAACCAAAAATACTTTTATTATTGGCGTACAATATAATGTACCGCTAAATTGTATTGTCGCTTTATGACACATGTTATTTGAAAAAACTCAACTGTGGGGGGTGAGCTCGGCATATCGAAGTTTTTGCATTCCGTTCATGTCTCATTATGAGAACATGTGAAAATGTCACGTAATACTCGTCTGTATCTAGGAACTAAGATTCATGTTATTAAATTTTGCGTTTTTTTTTACCAGTATTTACTAAGGAACAAATTTTTCGCGATTTCTCATGCTTTCAATTTTACTTAGATCTTGCGTTTCCACATTAAAAATTGTATTTAAACATCTCTGCAATTAAGGAATGGAGTAGGAAACAGCAGAGCTTGTTTGTTTCCTCTTAAATATGCTCTCCCAGATCTATTTGAACAAGTTAGTATTATTTTGATGACACCTATTCGTAAACATCTATGTAACTATGAAAGCATATAGATTATATACCTCACAGGATAACTTTATTTATGTCTTAAAACATGTGATGAATGCGCAAGTGTTTTTGCCGATACTCGCCAGGCTTCAAAATATTTCAGAAACTGCGTTAATGTTCATTAGCGACTCGCTCTTGCTTCGTACGGGTGTAATGTGACGACATGTCAAAACATCGATATTTCTAAGTTAAATATTTATGTAATAGGTAGGTAATAGGTAATACGGGCTGGTATCCGCAACTCCACGTCAAAGCGCGTATTTTGCGTACGGCCCGTATTACCTATTACATATAAATATTTATGTATTGTATAGATGATTTCTCTAGACAAATGATGGTGTAAACCAAATCTTAATCCATCCTAATTAATATTATAAATGCGAAAGTGAGTTTGTTTGTTTATTTATTACGCTTTCACGCTAAAACGGCTAAACGGATTTGGATGAAATTTGGCACATGGGTAGACCATGACCTGGAAAAGGACATAGGCTGCTTTTCATCCATCACGAAGTCGCAGGCAACAGCTAGTTGTGTATAAGCCTACCGTTTAACTGTGTGGGTGTTTAAGGCTTCATATACGGATACGCGGGGCGTCGCGCGTCGCGTGCAGCATGGTGTCTCGCGGCGCGTCCGACGTTTTTTCTGTTTATGGAGCGGCGGCGCGTGAAGCAGCACTTATCATCCCACGCTTAAACACAAACATGACAATATACGATGTTGTTCATAGAGATGCGAGACGGGAAGAGTGGCGGTGCCCGACGTTGCGCCCGCCGCGAATCCTCAAGCGAGTAGCGAAGCACGCGGTGGGCATCGCTGCGGCGCAAGCGGGGTACTCAATCAAACCGACTTTTCCTCAAAAACCGACTTTTCCTCAATCAAACCGAATTTTCTTCTAAAAAATTCGAACATATTATCGTACTCCATCGCGAGGGTGACTAAGTCTGCGTTGTGCGATTTCCAAATAAGACTGGCTAGGAAGAATAAGAAGGTTCCGCCGCGGGCGTCGCTTCATCGAGAATTTCCGCTGCTTGTGCCGCCGCGACAAACGCCGCGTGAGACGTGTCGATGCCATCCGCGGGCTCGGCCGCAAAAAACGCTCAATTTCAAGCAAACGCGTGTAAAGTTGCTTCTCCGCACGCTAAACGCACTTATACAACGCCATATGTTTGAATTCAGCGCGGGCTGCGCTGCCCATCGCAACGCACGACGCCCGACGCCCCACGTCTCCGTAAATGAGGCTTTAGGTAGCTGCACGGTGCGGGAGGGTTATTGACGCCCGCCAGGGGCAAATGACAGCTGTCCCGTCACGTCACCACACCCCTTTCGCACCGCGCAGAGCTACCTCAGGCACCGATTCGATTAAATCGTAGGCCTGTGGTTTAGTAGAAGAAGTAACTGGGCACACACGAAAAGCGACTTTGTTTTAAACAATTTACAGATTATACACTAAGGTCTGCTTGCACCAGTTGCACCACAAATTACTAAATACATTTAGCGCTAAACATTCGGTATTTCGGTCTCAGTCAATTTCAAACGATTGGGAGTAAACTAGCGATGATTGGTTCAGCTCTAAATTGTGATTTTGTGGTGCCTTAGTGCATTTTTCGCTTCCGGAACAATCAGTTTACTAGGATGCTCTAAAACTATGCAGGGGGGGGGGAGTTTACTTTTAATACAAAACATAATTTAGCCGCGTGACCGAGAAATTCAATTTAACCTCATTTTGAAGCCAATATGTGCATTGCAACAACGTTTTCATGATTGTTGTTGTGATTAGTATTTCGTTGAAAAAAGTAACACTGGACTACCTTACTTACGTTTCCGTAGGCCGCTTAATCGTGTGTGAAAATAGTTACTATGCCAATGTAATGTAGGTACGACTACAACAAATACTATAGAGCCCATGGGCCCAGCGCATACCTTATGGAACAGCAGAGCACAAATTTATCCAAGTACGTTTATTACCAATTAAGTCGAAATACAGTCGAATTAGGTACTCATTTTATTGCTCGAAGAGAAAAGGGTGACGCAAATGCCGCAATGCTCCTTGATTCTCCTAAGTTATTCTGCGAACTTTAAAATATAAATTACTTGTTTAACATTAATCTAAGTAAAGTATCCATTGATTTATTTATTAACCTCTGCCCTACCATCAGGCAGCGTGCGCTGGCCCTAAGAGTGCATAGCTCCGCTTCAGAGTCCGTAGAGACAACCCGTGCCGCTATCGTTTGGAACTAGTCTTGCAATTTATCAAATTAAAAGGTACCTTGTACCTACAGCACACTCTTGTAACAGAGCATTTTTATTATCATTCTACCAAGAAGTGCGTATGTGTTTCTGATCTGAAATTTAAATCATGATTTACCTTTCTCATCTATCTTCAGCGAAACTGACAATTATTATAGACTGTATCACCGAAAGAAGGTACTTACTTACCCACTGAATATTTTTACTAACCAATTGATTTGTTCTCGGAATGTTTGGTCCCTAGTAAATACTTAGAATTAGCTAAAATTATAACGTGAATACTTAAATAATGAATCCTTTGGGTTCATCAAACGTGTAAAACTTGCACTGGATTACAATCGTCAATCCGGTACATATACTTGGTTATTATTTTTTTATCATACTTCTTATAATTCTTTTAGTGAAATTCTATTCGAAAGTATTATGATTGCTTACTTAGGATGGAGGCTTCAGAGACCAGTACGACATGCCACGAGGGAGTTATGATGACATGCCGCCAAATCGCGGTTGGGAAGGACCACGCCAAATGGACGATTACCCTAACAAACGTCGACGTTTCTAAAGCAGCTCTTAATGGGCCCCATTGTGTTTAATTTTACGTTGTTTCTGACTATGAAGCATTTTATTTGGTTTCGTGGTCGTTGGTCGGGTACGAATAAGGGGTATTTGTATGGTACGTATAGTCCGCATAAAATCGTGTTTTTCATAATCTTTTATTTGTAGTTAACACAATGTGTTGTGTGAGTGACTTGATTATATGAATTGGTCTAACCGGAGAAGTTCATTAAGATGATCTCGAGTATACTTGTACCTATTTAAATAGTTTTTTTGATATCTCCAAATTATGAACCCCTTATTTGTCCTAACCAAAGACTTTAAAATTGGCACTACGGCCGTTAGCATTGTATCACGTAAATAAATTACATTATTAAATAATAACTTTAGAAATAATAATGAAAGATAGATAAATTTACTTATTAAGTATTAACTTAATAAGTAAATTTATCTACTAGAACGGTAAAACATACCTCATAGCTATTAAGCTATGAGGTATGTTTTACCGTTCTGACATGATACGGTATTGAGAATTTTATGACAATTCCTTCATTTAGATATAAAACGGGCTTTTCACAAAAAAAAAAATAGTTTTTAGTGGCTACATTTCATATAGGTTAATAAAATTCAATATTACATATTAACTGTTAACATTCCTGATTCTGCACCGCACCACTGCAAAACATCTAGTATTTTAATTAAACCTTCTGAAGCACACTTATTTTAAGTGTCATTAATTTAGTTACTTATATAATAATTATAATTGCTTTATATTAGGTCCAGAACGAAACGAATGTTTTTGGATAGTAGTATTTTATCTTGACCTATTAAGGGGACATTATCCTAGAATCAATTCTTTATTCTATTTACTGTAAGTATTTCGTTGCTACTCTTGGTTAACGATATTTGTATATCTATTTCTTATTATGGACGCATCACAGGCTAAGTATCTGAAGAGAACTAGCCTTTATAACTTTACTGATCAATTTTTTCAATGTCACTTTACCGGATATTACGCTACGAACGCCCGCAACATAGAAACAATGGGCCGTTATCTTAGCATTGCATGTATGGCTAATAAATCTGGGTACATTGAGCTTATTAAGCTTAAATAGGGACTAATGCCGAAAATGTCTCTAATAACATACTTTCTATTCAGGTGTCGAAATATAAGGAGCTAAATGCAAATGTATTCAATTTAACTATTTTCAGTATTCGGACGAAGGTACTTATTTAAGTTTGCAAGTACCGCCACCATAAGCTGCATAAAGTGGCCTCCCATAAGTAACATTAATTTATATGCTTCATTAGATGACGTTTCCCTTGTGCGGGGGTGTAAGCCATTAATTTTATGTTAATTTCAACTTTGTGCATAATGAATTGAGTGTGAAAAGAATATTTAATATTTCGTAACTTAGTTATTTTTTACATCGTAAATAAACAACTTTATTTAAGAAATTATTTTTGAATTCTTATTTCTAGAAAACCCATTTTCAATGTAAAAAGTCGTCAATCATTTCGCCTAATACTGACTAACACTGGCAATAGGTTTCATAAAAATAATTTTCATAATTACCAATAATTCCACAACATCAATAATAATGCCGGCGTAGGAATGCGTTATCGATATTCATTGAGACATTCCGCGTAATACCCTTCTACGCAGGGACTTAAAACGAAAATAACGTATATAAAATAGCGCCGTTACGTATAGTTCTAGTACCTAACGATAATTTCTACCGTTCCACCCGGATCGTAACTAAATTAAAGTTGAAGATTTCGTTCCGATATATTTTCGTTAAATTGCCAAGAAATTAGTTCGTAAATGGTTACTGGAACTATACATAAACACTATTACGTAACGTCGTACGTCGTACGTATCGTACCGCTATTTTGAGTAACGTTTCAATAGTCAAGTACCTTGCCCTCACCGTTTTAAGTGCGGATAACGTGATCCTACGACAAGATTTTACAGTACATACACCTAGGGTACATATTCCTTCTCTGTATGAGAAGTGAGCTTAGCACGATAATCGGGAAATTATAGCCAAAAAAAAAAGAAACCCATCTTGAATTATTAAACATCGGCCAGGCTCGCTGCACCACAAATCAAATCTGCCTTGGTCTGTGTGTACATTATATTGTACGCTTAGTGTCGTTCGTCGCTAAACTGTTGTTAATGAGTAGGGTTTCTGTAAAAGCACTGAGATCTCATGTAATATTCTTGAATACGAATGTGAATGCATTTAAACATTTGACAGAAACAACGATGTTTTAAATTCGTAGCACTAAACTTATTTAGTGATTTGTGGTGCAAGCGGGCCCAATTTATATCTTTATATAGACTGCATATCAATAGATGGGCTTCCTTTAGATTTTTGAAAGACTCATGAACTCTTGATTTAACGGTACGTAACGTTTGATGCACTACGGGAGGCGCGGTGAGGCGCGCGGCTTGTCTGCCTGCAGGCGTAGCAAGGCGCTTTCTATCTCTACGAAGAATAGACATAGGTTTTTCTATACAAAGTGACAGTTCGTTTCTTCATTTTTGATATCGCCCCGTAGAAATCCTTCTACAATCTGTCATTTTGTTTTTCATTTCTAACGATCTTTGTCTTGGTCTTTTTGTAGGTAGACTATTTCGGAAGAAAGTTTTCTATCCTTACTGTCAAAATCACACTGACAACCGATAAATCCTATGACAAAACAAAGAATTCTGAGTCGAATTATGTAAAAGAATGAATTTCGTAAAAAGTGCAGTTGACTCTTTATATTTTGCTGCCGTCGTACTGTCTACAAGAAACGTCATTTTTGTCTACTCTTCCGTCGACACGGTGCTCACGCTACGCCTGCGGTTCCCCTGTTCAGGTTAAATGCTTACGCAAACACTTGCTAAAGGGGATAAGTAATTAGAACATCTGTATTTAGAACGTTTCCAGTTGATCGCACCACTTTTTCGAACAATTATTGTTAATCAATCAATCATTTATTTGCAACGAATGTAGGTTACATTAAAATACAGGTGGAGTAGATAGGAGTGAGCCATGTAACTCTTCACGACTAAACTGCTTAACCGATCGTTATAAAATTTGACAAAGAGGTACACTGGGACCTGGAGAAAGGCATAGCCTATGCCGCATAGGGTAATTTGCATCGTGAATATTTGTGGTGAAATACAAAGTACACGCAGATGAAGTCACTAGCAACAGCTAGTACCTCATAAGAATCCGCCAAGAAAACCCAGTGTCGATAAAAAAAACGAATGATAGTATAGGGATATTTTTTATAGAAGGTAATTTAATATTTGTTGTATACAATTTTCTTCACCCCACATAAGTTTTTGTCTTCCCTTTCACCCCACATACCATTTTGTCTATCTACTCTGGGTTCTCTGCCCTACATTTTTGGGCATTTTCCTTTAAATAAAAAAAGTCGTACCTATCTATTTCATATTTATTCAGAATCCATCACCACCATAAAATTCAAGATACAATGTGTCCAATTCACAGTACCTAATTCGAAATCAATTTGAGATACAATTTGTCCAATTCACAGTACCTAATTCGAAATCAATTTGAATAATCACAGATATTTTTATTTTTCTTGTAAATACCTAGTTGTACAATTTTTTTTATAACGCCCTTATTCATTTTTAAATGTAGTGCTATACTTCCAATAACTAATATACTAACATTCCGTACGCAAAATACGCGCTTTGACGTGGAGTTGCGGATACCAGCCCGTATTACCTATTACCTATACTAACATTTTACTAAAATCATTTGTATATATTTTATTTCCCAACTGTGAAAAGGCTTTATAAAATGTATTAATTCAACTCATAAAATTACTACGACCATTAAAATCGACTTAGGAGCTGCAGCGCATTTTGGAATTTTGTTAAGCTATTGTCAAAAACCAACTGGGCGTTTTAATATCTAATGGTAATTAATAAATAATTGATAGACCAACGTGCGCTGGATGCTAGGCGTTTTACGAAGCCATTTTTTTATTAAACATTAATATATTATGATTTTGGCGCCCTGAAACCGCCCGGGGTGGGTGTCCTCGCTTGCCCCCCCCCTAGATCCGGGGCTGGCCGCACGGGGCGATCCATTAGTAGATCCATCCATTAGTGGCGGCTTTAGTTTTTTTTTTAAGTGTCCGTTTTTTATTACTTTGGATCCTTGGTGTCCTCGAACCGTTATGTATCTTTAATACGACGGAAATAATTAAATAACATTGCATGATATTGTTGTTAATATTCTGTCCCAAAAGCGATACTTCGTGCCGTTAACGTTGCGAATCCAGATTGCTATGAGCAGAAATTATTCGGTTACCCAGAAGAGTATAAGAATTTTTTTTACCTGCCAATGACCCCCTTAGAAAGCCACGTGGGGTGGAAGACCCATCTCTTACTAGCATGCGTGACATTTTAAAGCTACTAACACTAGTGTATTTTCCTTTTAGATGACAAATGGATAATATAACATAAAGAAAATTGTTTAGATGGTTAGGGCTATATCTATGTATATCGGAACGTTCACACGGCGTCACGGCACAGGCAATGCCGTAAAGATGAACATTCGCTCTCGGGGTTCTGTACCTCAAAAGGAAAAAATGGACCCCATAAAGGATCACTTTGTTGTCCGTCTGTCTTTTTCACAGGAATGCATGGAGGTAGATTCAATTTGAAATTGATATCAAATTATATGTACAGTCCCTCGGAACTGTAAAAAATCAAGCTTCTACGTCAACGCAATAAAAAATTACGGTCATTTATGTTGCATATTTTGATACTCGCAAATAAATCAAAACAGGGTACTTCCCATTGACCTAGACTAGAAGATTGATATTTGGCAAGAAGCAACGTCTTTTTAGTACACACTGCTACATATCAAGCTATACATTTCCACTATAAGATGATCTCGCATTGTATACGATTTCCCTACAATGGGAGGTCAGCTTATACTGGAAAAGTATAGATTGATATGAAGCCGTGTGTACAAGCAAAGGATAAAATCCGAAAGTTGATAATTTGTAGTTATCCTAACTAGTTCTTAACTATTCTAACTAATATTATAAATGTGAAAGTGAGTTTGTTTGTTTGTTACGCTTTTACGCTTAAACGGCTGAACGGATTTAGATGACAATTTGGCACATGGGTAGACCATGACTTGGAATAGGACATAGGATACTTTTTATCCCGATATTCGCACGGGATCGACACTTACGCGGGTGAAACTGCGGGGCGCAGCTAGTATCACAATAAATATAAGTTTTTGCGATTACAAACTTGCATTTGCAGTTAGAGCATCGACCGTCATGTAGAACGATGTATGGGAGAATGATTTTTCCAACTGCTAAGGAGTCCCAGTGCCCTCTCTATTAAAAGTTATTTTTCAACTGCAAAGTTAAGTTTTTCCTTCAATCCGGACCCCATAAGGCGCGAGTTCTACTCCCACTTGTTTTTTCACTCAATTGTGTAATGCATGTAAATGCGTGTAGTGTCTACATGACAGGAGTCGGAATGACTGAAAGTTCACAGCGCACATTTCGTTTATTAAAAAAATCTAAGCTTTCTAAGAAAGTAAATGGAAATTAAAGAATGTATTATTGTTTATTTGTCTGTTCACTTACTTTTTATTTTATCTTTAGACATTCATTCCTAGTGAAAGAGCGAACATGATCAAAAAGCCTGAATGCTAGCTGACGGCTTAAGCCAATCTTGTGTCGCACGTTACAGGCGCTCTGTTGTTTCAGTTTTAAGTTATTCGTTTCAGTTTTCCATAATTTATAAAAGTATATCCTCATTTTTCAAACAAGAAAAGAAAAATTTAAGAAAAAGAAATGGGTGAACGAATAACTAGTACTTCTTTCTAACCTGCATCCTAATTGCGTAATACACGATCAATCAGAATCGGTTTGAAACAAATATCTTATCCATTGCTTCATAAGTTCGAAAAAAAAAATCTGCATTCTGCAACATAGCGCCAAGAATGTTGATGAACTGTCAAAATGAAACAAATTAGTCTTAACCGGTTACGAAAATAAGTTACACAATTAGGTAGCAGGTATATGACAAAGTATCAGTGCATCTTAACAGTTACAGACGACTTTGAAAACTTTCCAAGTTGCTTATAGCAAGGAACTTAATAAACTAGCACCTCCATAGAACACGGCATTCATTATCTCAATTCTTTTATCGTCTAAGCCGACAATCCTGTACTTCCTAAGTACCGAAAGAACGGGTTTCCCGTTGTTTCACATTTAAGTTTTTGGTGGGATATTTATATCTGGGTCACTCAACACTTCGGGAGATGAGTATCATGCCGTAACGTAAGGCTATATGCGGTAAGCCGTGGGGAGAACCGGCTTCAAGCAGCGTTTGCATAAGGACGATTTTACCTAATTGTACAGCTTTGTTGTTAGGGGGTGCGCTGACGATACAAAGCTAATATATGCGCTGCTTTGCAATAGGATGCTTTGGCGACTATCAGATATTTCCCTTACAGGTATAGTTAAAAGGGGATGGCCGAGATTCAAGTTGTCTGTTGACATGTAAAACTTCAATGTGTTTATATCAGCTTGCTGTAGTAGTGGAACTACTGTTTTATTTCAACCTACATTGACAGCGCTAATTTTCTTTGGCTTTCGTTTTATTTTCCAAGTTTTTATGTACAATCTTAGGGTCAGTTCACACCGAGACGCGAAGCGGCGCGCACTTTTTTATGATCCGATACAGTATCGAATTTATTTAGTACACAATAAGGTACACGCGCTGCGCAGCCCCGCGCATCTCAGCGTACTTTGACACGTGTCAACCCCGCACTGAAATTATACCTTTTCGTGAAGAAAATACGTTCGATAATTGTTAAAAAGTGCGTGCAGCGTCGCGTCGCTTCACGTCGCGGTCTGTGCTGACCTTTACTTAGTGAATTTCCATAATTTATTATTACTGGTTTAATTATTATGTTCGTTCAAAAGAAAATTAGCACTGAAGGATTTTTGAGTATGTATAAGATTATTGGTAAGTACATTGAATGTAATGGCTAATGTGCATGTTTGTTGAGATGTACATATAAATAATTTGCATATTTTTATAATGCAGTTCATGATATCCCTTCCGGTCCAGACCAATATGGTAAAAATATGACTTATTAGCCATATCATTTTAAATACAATAATTGTCTTAAAATATAACTATCAAAATTAGAAGAGTTCAGTCAGTAAAACACATTCAGGTCGTGGTAATCGGAAGGTTTTTGACACTTTTTGTTGACACAAGTTGCAGATATAAAACTGGCATCTGGCATGTACACACGGCTTCACATCAAGCTATACATTTCTAGTATAAACTAATCTCGCATTGTATTGGATTTCCGTACAATGCAGAGTCAGCTTATACTGGAAATGTATAGCTTGATGTGTAGCCGTGTGGGCAAATGTAGGTATTATCCGATATAATATTGTACTGTATGTATAGTTACATACAGTACAATATAGCTGCATCCGGTTAGACTGGAAGCCGACCCAAACATAGTTGGGAAAAGGCTAGGCAGATGATGATGATGATGTATAGTTACATACTATATAGAATCTATAATAGTATATAATTATACATACAGCGGTGGGTACCTACACATTAAGTGAAAGAAAACATAGAGGGGAATATTGGACTCTGGCCGCACTGTGAGGGGCAATTGCTGGCTTAGAATATACTTAAGGCGCTGACAACAGGCAAACGGTAAAACTAGGCTTGACTTAAACAAAAAATTGCCAAATCTATACAGGGTGTTAGGGTAAACACCGTTATCCTTGAAACCAGTGGTTTGGTGTCATTTATAGAACTTAAAATCAATGGAAAATTACGTCTTTTTTTAAAATTAATTTTTTACCACTAGTGTATTTCACCCTTTCTCCTATGCGCTAGGGTAACGAACTTGCGTCTCAACACGGGTGGGGGGCGTGGGAGGTGACCCGACCGGCCGTGAGCGCGACCCTTCTGTCAGACAGTCAGCTGTTTCGCTAGCGAGCACGGTGTTGCATAGAAACTTTTTAAAATCTTTTAATGAAAATAACGTTTTTTTTTTGTTGTTACTCGTTCATTTAATTTTATATTTAAGTCAACTACCCATGGTTTGAATGACAAGACTGTTTACCCTTACACCCTGTATAGTTTGTGGTACTTAGCGGAAAAAATATAATTATGTTAGATAATCTTGAACATATTTCTCAGAACTGGGTTTTTACCAAAACACGTTTTGAAAAAAATCTCTATACAAATTAACGGTAAACTAACCTCGTTACCTTGTGCAAATCCAAAATATCTGTATTAAATATCAACAAACGTTGGTATTTTAATTAATAACAAAAACGTCTTATTTGCATGCAGAACTTGGTTGTTTTTAATTTTCGTTTATTGGAACTCATTTTTTAATAAATCGGTAATTGATTCTTATTTTGCAATAAATTACAAGCGTTATGTCCTCGCGCTTCTCTTTCTTTTCTATGCAATTCGACAATAACCGCGGTTTATCTGTTGTCAGTCTTAAACAATTACGCAAAGTTAA
Organism: Lithophane socia; assembly: GCA_947522985.1. NCBI lineage: Eukaryota > Metazoa > Arthropoda > Insecta > Lepidoptera > Noctuidae > Lithophane > Lithophane socia. The sequence continues at coordinate 12,967,871 of OX383252.1, read as the reverse complement.
GAATTTCTCATTAACAGTCCGGAGTCTGGGTTTTTGCCCAGTTAATGGTACGAATAGACTCGGGTCGTATACATGGGCAAAAATAACTGATCGAAGTGTGGGTGTACTGCATCTGCCTTCTCCGTCGGGCGGGGTGTTACGATATACGCGGGTGATCTGTCGTACAGGCTAGTGTACACAAACTTATTAACAAGTTAATTAAATAATTAGGGGCCAAAGCCCAATGTCCTATTCGGGAACTAACAAGCAAGAGATCATGTCACGAGTTCAATTACCACATTCACTTGTTATCGTATAAATATTAAGTTTACTCGTAGAGGTTTAGTAAATATTAGACGACATCAAAATTTGACCTTACAGTTTTAAAAGAGATTATACTTTTGTAATTTATTAAAATGTTAGTAGATTAAGAAAATCGCAATAAATAGCCATTTTCTTTGATTTGCTACATGTGCTTCTTTTTTTTTTCAGGATTAACATTGTATGTGTATCTCGGTACTTAAATATCTTAACCACATCATTAAATTTGGTTCATGTAACAATTTCGCCCAGACTTTATGATTCCTCTTCACCGGCAATGGAAAACTTATGGATGTGGAGACTAGATATCAAGTCAACTATAAGTAGGTAGTCCGTTCCGACACAGCGACGAAGCAACCCAGAGCAGTCTTATTGTCAAAACGACGGAACGCAAATTGACGGTAGTGATTTTTTTTGCAGATTTTTGAACTAAGGATTCCTACAGAATCTACTTATAAATGATGTGCCTTTTTTGTTTTTGTTCAAAAGATGAAAAAGAATAAGGCAATCCTAGTCTTAACCCTAACATTAGGGTTGGTTTTTGGTCCCCGATGACAACGAGGATAAACAAAATACTCGATGTACATTTATTCGATTAGATTACATCATACTCGTCAAATAAGCGACGACTTCTACTTTATTTTTTTAAGCCTGCTTATTGTATTATGCAAAAATAAACTTCATTGACGGTAAACATCTTTTATCGTCCTCAAAATCACAATTCGTTTCTAAAAGCATTCTTGCCTTTATTTTCAAATTGAAAAAATAGAGGTTTTGGATGAGATTCTTTCATGAAAAGATGTGTAATGGATGAAGTTCAAAGGTTCGGGCTACTATTAACTTAATATTGTCCATCTTTCTTGTTCACTTCGAAGTTTCACGCCATCATTGATCCATCTTTCTTGTTCACTTCGAAGTTTCACGCCATCATTGATTAGTGTTGGAACATGTTTTTTTAACTGGAAAGAACAACAACGCACTACCGGCTCTATAGGCCATACAGCTGAAGTTGTATTCTCAGACCTTTTTTCCATTGGACCCGTGAACTATATTGAATTTGGTTGTTTTTGGATTCCTCAATGCTTGCTAAACGCATTTTTCCTCTCCTCTCCTTTCGAGGAAAGTTAAATCGATTTTTTTTGCAACATCAATCACTTCTTATTTAATGTTAAAGTTACAGTATGAAACCTCAATATACTTTATTTCACTAGTGTAACTATTACTTAAAGATTTCCTGGCGATTTATTCCCTTTCGAGGTAAAAATATTTAACGTCTTACTATAACGATGTCATAAGGATTTACGATTTTTTGAAAATATTGGTAACTACGTACCCGTAGCAGAGGGTTCTATGGTAGTTTTCCTGCACTGCTTAATATTTTTTCCTCAGTATAAATTAGCAGTTCTAATTTAACATTGAAAAGGAGGAGGATTACATCAAGAGCAGAATAAGAAACCACATTTGCTTCATCGAAGACAACTAGTATATCTCTATCTGAAAGTCTGCGGCAATCTCTGAGTAACTAACTGGTAAGTTATGAACTAAATGCAACACGACTTCAGAAATAACCGGAAGTAGATTTAAACGTTTTGTGTGCTGTATTTAGAGCACGTTTAGAAATAAGTTGCAGAATAATTAACAATAATTATGTTACCGCAGAAGCGAGGAAGCTTTCTTCTGGAAATTATCCACGCTCAATTACCAACGAAATCTGGTATAAAAATATACAATTTTTTTTCATGTTTGCTCAAGAATGTGCTGAATGACCACCCAATAACAAGCGGAAGGGATATAAAAAAGAGGTTAAAAGATTCAGCCCTTAGAACGAACATATCTACACCAGTCATTTCTTTATTTCCAAATTGGTGCTGGTGCATGGATTAAAAAATACCGTGCCTCAAAAAGATAAAAGACGAGTTGATTCTTAAAGAGGAGGCCACGCTAACCAAAAGTGTTAGAAGAATAATCTCTATAATGTGTATACTGTCGGTTTTAACACGTTAGCGGTAATAGATATTATACCTATTGTTTTAAGAAATTACGACATATTTACCCAAATATGCGAGTCTAAAGCCCGATTTGCATTGGCCAAGTGTTTAGCGAATTTGTGTGTAGCGAAGTACAGTGAATAAGGACAGTAGCAAGTCAACTTGGCTTGCAAGTGGATCCAAATAGAATCGCTTCCTATTTTTGAGTAACTGACACCTCTCGCACGCCCCGCTCAGTCTCCCGCGCGTTACTTGACTCGCAACTTGGCGTAGTGAAAACAGTCAATTTTAGTCAGTACAGTGTATTAGTGGCCGGCAACAGGACGAAGCGCGTGTACTGTTTTTTTTTTTGTGACGTTTCTCGTCCACCGCGACGGAGAACTGCCACTTGACTCGCTGTAGTGTAAATAGTCACTATCCAGGGGGCAAAGTCTACTAATTTACAAACGTGTCATTGGTCTCACAATGATCAGTTTTTGACAGATATGCCATACAAAATCTGTCAAAACTCATCATTGCGAGACCACTGACACGTTTGTAAATTAGTAGACTTGGCCCCCAGGCGCTCGCTACTCGCGACTGTACCTGCACTCGCCACTCGCCACTGTCCTTGACCAATATAAATCGGGCTTAAAGTAGGTAAACTGGAATAATACGTTTTACTTAATGCTAATTACAGAATATACCTACTTGATAAGCTGTTTCAACAGGCGTAGGTATACCTGAAGGGCCTTTTCTCCTATCGAATTTTAAATCTTTCATTCATAAAAATAACGAATGTAAGCCTAAACGCTGAGATAGAATTGAATAATACCATTGTCAAAGCGAGATTTTATTTCAGGATATGAAGAAATTTTTGCAATTTATTAAGAGTCTTTAATACCTCACAATTGCTTAGCATGATGCCCGAAAATACTGCAGCATTAATTTTGAAATAAATAAATGCTAAGTACCTACTATGTTTAACGAAAAAAGGATTCCATAAAATTTTCTCGATAAAAAAAAAACCAAAGTCACCTCCAAACGCAAACCTAACAAGAAACCGCGTGTTCAAAAAAATACTTCAAAAGATTCTTCAAATTAGATTATGAAACTTTGCATCATAACTGAACTATAAAACAGATTACTATATTTTTGTTTTTCAATTACCTTTGTTTTCGCCTTTAAAAGAAATTACCTAAACTATTGGCGCCTTGGAGCCTTCTCCCCTCCGCTCAGCCTTGCTCTCACTCAGTCTGCGAGCAGTATCGTGCGATCGAGATAAAGAGTGAATTTGTGCTGAGGTATTATGGACTCTTAAACATTAGCTCAATTAAAGTTTTGTTGTATATTGACTACATCATTTTGTGGTTTTCTGCCGTGAATCTTATCCGGATATTAAGTTGTACTATCTATTAGTGCTAAGCAATTTAAATTGCGGCCCTAAAAATATTTCCATAATTTATATTTATGGTTCTATAAATTGTTGAATACAAGGTTACACTTATCAGTTAATAACCAGATCCAAAAATATGTCACATTTATTTTAAACCGATAGACTACCCTTCGCATCCAGTATAATTTACTTTCCTAAGAAACCATTGACTGCGGTTGGATGCACTAAAACCGTGAAAAAAAAAACCTGCTACTTTCTTACTTGCTCTCCGCTCGCTTGAGGTTAGGTGCTACATGATCCACCAACTCCTTAAGATTTGAAAACATAATAATATAGTACCAGATTTCCCTTTATTGGTATACAATATCACCAAGGAAGGAAAGAGCTGATCACATAATACTCAATGATATCTGCGGTTGCACTTCGACGTGTTTTTTTGCAGATTCTTGTCTACCTACCTGCTGCCATATTTACCTTTTAACATCCTTGTGACAGCACAATTCTTGCATTGCTGAACTTTATTCTATGTTGATGCTAAAAAAAGGAAAATAAACAATATTCTATTAAATACAGTATTTGATTGAACAGATACTGTACTTATTAATAATTTACATAAATAGATTCAGAAAATACCTACTATTTACGATATAATGACATTCTACGTATTGTACAGTCAGCATAAAAAAAACCTCTGAATTTGAATACGATATATTTTTAAGAACAAACTTTAGTTCTAAATTAATCTTTAGTATTTTCTTTTCTTTTTTAATTTGTAACAAGTATAATAATTAGCAAGTATTTTTTAATTCTTATACATTTTTAATGTTGACTGTAATGCCTTCCAGTACAAATTACTTTAAAACATCTATGTAATCTAATTAGACGCTAATTTTGTTGTTATTATGTTCACAGGTTTCAGTTTTTAGCTAGATCCGCCGTGGCATTTATTCAGGTAACTATTAAATCTAAATGTTTCCATTAATTTTCTATGTTGGATAAAACAATATTTCCATCTAGTCCCTGCTATTATGGTTTTTGCAAATAATATTTTTATTGCTATATTTAGATTCAATTCCAGTTGTAAGGATTTGTTGGTCATTTTTACTACCCTAATATGAAATTACTAAAAACAATAATTATTTTTAAATTATCTCCTTTTTCATTTGGCTTCTCGCAAGGACATTTATGAAAATTCTTTTTACTGTTTTGTCAGATGGCCAGCATCGAAGCCTTGACAACAATTTATATGTGACTGGATGATTTGGGCAAGGTGCGTATTGAAATCGAGACAGATATTACTTATAATATTTGCGTTTTTATTTTATAATAATGATGATTCATTCATTTTTGTCTTCTTTTCCCGACTGATGCATACTGAAGCATAACCATTGAAATCTGATAACATTTGAAGAAAAAGTCGTTACATATATAATTATTTTTTTAAATAAAATAATCATATCATTATACAATTATATATTTTGAAAGGAACCTGTAATGACTTGTTTTTCAATAATTATATTCAACTATTTATCAAACTCTGATGCGAATGCAACGCCTGTAACCAATGTTTTTTGTTTTTCTCAGTGCAAAGAACTGTCGGCGTGTCCCGGCCGGCGTTTACCGTCCGAGGAAAATATCTATCTCTATCATGGAATGTAGGTAATATTTGCTTTATTATTTAAGATTTTTCATTTATGTTTAATTGATTTAATGATGATTCAACGTTTTTGTCTTCTTTTCCCGACTGAGGCATAATGAAGTATAATGATTATGTTCTGATGTAATTACTTTTCGTTGGAAATAATTCGTTCCGTTTATCCTTTTAATGAGACTTTTGTTTTTTTTTTTTACAGATTTCAAAGAAAAGGACCTGCAGTCTTAAGAAAAACAAACATTTTTTTATTACCATTTATTGAATGATTACTTTGTGTCCGACTAAGCATAATATTTTGTTACGTAACTATTTATCTACGCAATACGCCCATTCTTTACTTATAGGTACTTCTCAGTTCCAAAACGATTAGATTTGAAATAAAGTTCCATATTTTGATAATGAGAAGTATTTATACCTGAAGAGAGAACAGTATTACTTGTTTATGCTGTAGTGAAGTCTATTATTTGAACTATAATATACAATTAGAATCTCATAAATATTTTGTTTTATTGTTCTCTTACATTTTTGTATAATTTTGTTATGAAAACCCTTAATGAAAAGTGATAAAATGTTGGTAGGTATTCATAGTCTGACAGTGGCTAATCACTAAATTGGACATTCAATTCATCTCGAACGTTCTACAATCTAAATATTTCCGGGCTCAAAAATCTGACTCTGGTTACTAATGTTGAAATTGTAGAATCAACATGTTTTTTTAGCTCGTGTGATGAAGCTGCGCAGCCGCCATATTACAAAATTAAATTCTTTTGGGGTTCTAATATCACATTATAAAACTAAATTATCACATTTCAAAAATATATTTTTGAAATGTGCTCATTTAGCCCTTTCATTTGATACCTAACATGGTATGATTAAAAAATATTTGTTTTTTAATTCATGACTATGTCCTCTAGAGGGCGCCATTTTTTATTTAATATGACGTCACATAGCCTTAACCAGCGAACGATCAAGACGCTTGCAACGATACCTCATTTGTCAAATTGTAATGAGTCGTTTAGAAGATATGAGGGAACAGATGAACATTCATACATACATACCGGTCAAAATCATTACCCTCCGTTTTTCTTCGCCGTAGTCGGGTAAAAAGGGACTGATAAAATATGATATCACGCCTGTATTCCCTGAAGGGTATAATGAAACGCATGGATGACTTTCCAAAAACGAAAGAATATCTTTAATACCATAAAGCACATAGGCATATAAAACATAGATAAAGAATTAGTAAAGAGTTAACATTTGATATGAAATCGAACACCCCCACTATATCAAATAAACTTAACTCATTTCAATTTTTTTAACAACACCAAGTGTTTTCATAAACTTGTAATGTTTGGCAGCAGACAACCCTTTGGTTAACAAGTCAGCGGGCATGTTGGCTGTTGGCAAATACAATGTTTCAACAATATCATTATTTATTACATCTCTAATGAAGTTGTATCGCACATCAATGTGCTTAGAACGTTTGTGAGACTGATGATTATTTGCCAGCTTCAATGCACTCTGACTATCGCTATACATCACAATTTTATCACAAGAACCTACTAATTCAATTTCTAAGTTCTGTAAATAAATAGCTTCGCGACATGCTTCTGACAGAGCCATGTATTCTGCTTCACAACTACTTAAAGCTACAGTTTTTTGCTTCTTACTCTCCCAAGAAATAGCAGATCCAGATTTTATAAAACAAAATCCTGTGTATGAGCGCCTGTCAATGGCGTCACTAGCCCAGTCGGCGTCTACAAATCCTACTAGTTCTAGCTCCGCATTCCCTTTGGAATATTTAAGACAAAAATCTTTTGTTTTCAACAAATATCTTAGAACTCTTTTTGCATAGTTCCAATGAACGTGAGAATAAGAATTATTAAACTGACTTAAATAACTAACTGAATAAGCAATGTCTGGTCGGGTCATTACAGCCAAGTACATTAAGCTACCTATTAGCTTTTGATAAGGTAATTTTTCATCACAAGTATTTGACTTTTCAATATTTAGTTTACATTCTAAAGGTGTTTCAGCTGTATTACAATCAGACATATCAAACTTTGTTAATAGTTGTTCAATATAATGCTGCTGATCTACTGTAATTACATTAGAATTCCTGTTAATGTTAACTCTCATACCTAAATATTGCTTAACTTGACCCAAATTCTTTATTTTAAAACTTTGATTTAAAGCTTCTATCAAACAATCAGTTTCATACTTGTTATTTGAAAATATTAAAAAATCATCGACATAAATCCCAACAATAGTTTTCTTATCATCACTATGATTCTTTAAAAACACACAAGGCTCTAGTTTGCTCTTACTGTATCCCAGTTTACATAATGTTTCTTCTACTCTTTGATACCAAGCAAGTGACGACTGTTTCAAGCCATAAACAGCCTTCTTTAATTTCAGAACTTTATTAGAACCTTTGTCAGGAAAACTTTCTGGTAAATGCATATAAATGCTCTCTTTTAAATAGACGTTAAGGAAGGCTGTTGTGACATCTAAGTGAGTAATATCCATATCCAACTGTACACTCAAAGCAAATAGTAATCGCAGAGTTGAATGTCTGATAACTGGTGAAAAGGTTTCTTGATAGTCTACACCAAACTTCTGTGTGAAACCTTTTGCTACAAGTCTCGCACGATATCTCACTTTATTGTTACAATCGAATTTCTTCTTATACACCCATTTGCACTTTACAACACTCGCATTATCTGGAGCATTGACGACATCCCACACTTGGTTGTCTTCAAATGACTGCAGCTCCTCGGCCATCGCCTGCAACCATTGCTGTTTCTCAGGACCCTCGATAGCCTCTGCATATGACATTTCATCTTCTCCTATGGAGCTGGTGCACATAGAAATAAAACCATACCTTTCTGGCTTCTTCCTCTGTCGCTTTGGTCTCTCTTCATTGACTGTCACAAGTGTATCAGCAGCTTCCGACGGTTGTTGTTGCTCTCCATTTTTAGAAGTTTTTTGTTGCTCTTTGCTCACTTCTGCCTGTGCATCATTGATATCTTCAACATCTAAATAATCTGATTCACTTGAGACTGACTGGTCGAGAGGTTCCAATTTAACCACAGATTCTTCCATCATTTCCCCCACTGAATCTGTGTTTTCTATACAGACAGTTACCTCGTCTTGATCCTTTTTCTCTTCTAGAATCACTACATCTCTACTAGTTGTGACTGTTCTCCTCACAGGATCATAAATTCTATAACCCTTGACATTTTCACTGAAACCCACCAGTATATGGGTAAGGTCGCCAAAAAATGTAATATAACGAACTGGAAGATATAACACACAATAACACAATAACGCACTGGAATAATGTAAAGGTCAATGTTCACTTGGAAATAGGTCAAGTAAAATCCATTTTAAAATATTATGAGTTATTTATTGCCACATCACAGAGTTTCGTTTTACAGTTTTTATTTTGAGGCTGTCCCATTTGACACCACTCGTACTCGCTCAGAGCCGTATTTTCACGAATTTTAGATGATTTGGTGCGTTTTAAAAAGAATGTAATCAATAGGCGAACTATAAAATAATATTAATTTATTAGGTAATGATTTAAACAAAACATTTCTTGTGTGTTATCTAATAAATTTAGCTTTCAACTACAATGATCTGATTTTAAATGAGTTTAATAAATGCCAAAATAAAAATGTGTTTTTAATTATAACTAATTTGTAGTGTGCCGATTAATTACATAAAAAAAAAACTTCTTTTCATTTAAAACAATCTTAAAAAATACGGTCCTGTGCGAGCAGAGGTGCGAAAAGGCGACGACCTCCTTTATAAAACAAAATAATGAGTATCTATTTATACAAAATTAACAATCAAAAATACTATACTTAAAAGAATCTTATCAAACTTTTTCGCGATTTCAGGCACTTTAGAATAACATTACCCTTTTTTATTTTCCCGTAGTCGGTTAAGTTATGTGAACAGTCTCCTTTATAAAATTCTAGTGTGTGACATAACAAACACCATAACACACATAACGAACTGGAACAAACACACTCGAAAATTCGAACCTCAATAATGAATACCGGTCACAATTCAAGCGCGATTTCTTTCATAAAACTGGACATACTCTGGACATTGACTATACATTTCAAATTATAAACCTAATAAACGATATCTTAGTACTTACCGCGTAGAATTTACAGATACACTGCCCGAAATATTGCACAAAATTTTGGAGTTTACAATTCTTCACCGTCGCGGCCACAAATGAAAAAAATATGTCAAAACTGACGTTTGACAGTTATATTAAGATGTTGCCACATCAAAATTAGCTTAATAATGTTGCATACTGTTGAAAACAAAAAATATACCGTATATCGAATCGGAATAACACACTGGATATCTTTTGGAGACACAAATTAGAATAGGTTTTTTTTTTCAAGAACATTGTATTATTACAATAATTTATACATTATCAGACGGCATCTTTATTGCTTTAAATGTAAACTACAAATTTAAAACCATAATGCTAATAGTTATTTTTTAATGCAGTTTTTTCGGCCTCTGGGTTGATAGGAGACAAATAATTTATGTATGCAGCTTTATTTTGTTGATTCCGAAATATTTTTTATTTTATTAGTTTGAGCCTCTCGAATATTCTGGTTATTTCTACATTATTCTAAGCATGATTATCAACATGCTATAATATAATAATATTAACATACTATTTGTTAGCGCATGGTATTCACAATCAAACATGGGCTCACCTCAAAATGTTAAAAAGTACATTTTTTGGCGACCTTACCCATATGTTTCTTGGATTTTTTGTCCCACTTGGCCCTTTTTTCTTTGGGAACATGCACCATGACTGAACTACCAAATATGCATATGTGTTCTAAATTTGGTTTTTTAGTAGTCCACATCTCATATGGCGTCTTCTCAAGGCCTGAAGTTGCAGATCTGTTCTTCAAATAAACGGCAGTATTAGCAGCTTCTGCCCAAAAATGCTTCTCCAAACCAGCATCGAAAAGTAAACATCTGGCTCGCTCCACAATGGTTCGGTTTGCCCTTTCGCTAAGGCCATTTTGTTCTGGTGTATATGGGTTAGTTTTTTGGTGTACTATGCCCTCACTCTTCAAGAAATCTTCAAAAACTTTACTGCAGTACTCACTTCCATTGTCAGTCCTCAAGATTTTGATTTTCTTGTTTTGGATATTTTCTACCATCGACTTGAATTCTTTAAAATAGCTCAATGCTTCACTTTTGACCTTTAAGAAATAGATGAAAGTCATTTTGCTATAATCATCGATGAACAGTAGAAAGTATCTAGCTCCACCAATAGACTTCCGTTCCATGGGACCACAGATGTCAGAGTGAATAACTTGAAGTGTTTCTGTGGCTCGTGTACCCGTGGGAAAGGGTAACCTCGATTGTTTTCCCTCACAACAAGTCTCACAGTTTGACTTACTAGTCACAAATGTGTCAGTATAATCCATTCCATCAACTAATCCGCGTTTCATTTTGTTCATATCGTTGCTATTTATATGTCCTAGTCGCCTGTGCCATGTGTCACCATCAGCCACTGACTGAGTTAGTAGACAATTCTGTGTTGGTTTTAGATTCATCTTGTAAACTCCATCAACAAGCTCAGCCTCCGCAACTAAATCACCTAATTTGTTTCGTATAAGACACTTGCTAGGCTCAAAGATGACATTGTTGCCATTTTTTATCAATTCACTGACTGACAATAGGTTAGTCGTAAGACTAGGCACGCACAATACATTCTTCACGGTTACCTGGTAATCGTAACATGTTGTGATTTCTACATCTCCCGAACATACCACAGGAACCTTGTTCTTATTTGCAACGATAATTTCCGGTAAACTCGGCGAATACAGTGGATTATTCAACCAACTTTCATTCGTAGTCATATGCATACTGGCTCCGGAATCCACGTACCAATCACTTTTACTGAACTTTCCGCTAAGAAAAACAACGTTGAAAGCGTTAGTCTGTTTCTTCTTATCTGCGTTTTCATTCAAAAGTGGACACTGGTTATAATAATGGCCAGTTTTCTTGCATTTGTAACATGTTATTGTTTTCGTGCTTTTGACATTTGGGTTTGACATTGACTTATGTGAAGTTGTCTGTGAACCATGCCTGCCAGTGCTGCCGTACTTCCGTTTTACAACTAATGCTGAATTGCAATCCGTTTCATTCACTTCGACAGATTCCATATCCAATAGCTTGGTTTTAATGGAGTCAGCAGTTATTCTGATTCCAGAATGTTCTATAGCCATGATCATTGGCATGAATCGTTCTGGTAAACCGGCTAGCAATAAAGAACCAATCCATTCGTCGTTAATTTCAAAACCTGTACCAGTTAAACGCTGCGAGGTTTCCACTATTTGTGTCACATAATTCGTCATATTTTCACAGTTTTCCAATCTGATAGAAATCAAATGACGAAGCAAAGTAATTCTCCTCGAAAATCCTGAATCGTCGAACAAAGACTTTAAAGTCGTCCACAATTCTTTCGCGGTCTTCGCATTCTTTATGTGTACAAATAACGACGCGTCAATCGTCAAAATTACTTTTGCTCGTGTTTTTGCATCTGCTACGTCTACTGATTCTCCAGTAGTAGCAGGAGTTTCTTGCTTCAGATACTTGTCTACGCCTTCAAGTATCAGCAAATTTTCAACTGCGAACGCCCAATCATCATAATTCTCGCGACCTTTGAGTTTTGGAACGTTCATCAGAAAATTAGAACTCATATTTTAGCACTTAACACGAAAAAGACTAACAAACTAATATTTTACGGGTTTTTCTGGTCTGCGCCCATAACCTATAATGAAACGCATGGATGACTTTCCAAAAACGAAAGAATATCTTTAATACCATAAAGCACATAGGCATATAAAACATAGATAAAGAATTAGTAAAGAGTTAACATTTGATATGAAATCGAACAAAGGGGCGGATAGGCAGAGGTGTACATATAGTATACCCACATTTCGCGCCAGTTATGATTAAGTACCATAATATACGATCCTATAAATGTATCACATCTCTCATTGATTAATTAAATTTTGCCCAGTCTCCTGGCAGAGCCGTTGACTTCCCAGTTTCCGATTTTTAGGAAAAACAAAGTCTTCGTCAAATTGTAGTTAGGGTGTGGTTCTAGTCTTCACCGCGAGCAAATTCAGGTTCGCCATTCGTATAAAGATAGTAGTCTCCTCTAATGTTTGTTGAAACAGGGTAGCCCATATCGACAGAGTTTTCTTTACATTTGCATTGGCCATTTTCAAATTTCTCCCAATTTTCACATGGGTATGCCACAAAAGGAATTTTGGAGTCTATAGATTCGGCAAAAAATAGTGTTGAACGTCCATGACTACAACCCTCTGAAAATTAATAATAATAATAATATGGTTTCATTTGATTTATAGACAGATTTCGCTTCCATACATTCTATTGGATAAGATCCGCATATTTTACGTATCTATAATGATTTTGTCTTATATTTTTTCAATCGGTTCTTACCTATAACTTGTTGCGCCCCTTCGCAGCCGGGCTGCCTCGCTCGCCCGTTGTTTGGGTAAAAGTCAGCATGACCATGGCTTCTCCAGTACCCATAAACTCCACCACAGGAATGGATAATGTCTACAAACTCAGCATCGCTTTTTTCTAGACGATAATCTGGTGCCATCAAGGGAATCTCGAAGAGAGGTCGAGCGGGATCTAGCCCTGCGAGTATGCAACCATGTGTTGTAGACAATTTGTATCAAATATAGGTACCTACATAACTAACTAAAATAATCATACCTACAAAGGTGTACAGTAGGCACATTTTCGAACCTGCATAATGTACTTATGTCTGCCCTAAAAAGATTTACGTACGATTGTAAGTATATTTATTATTTACCTAAATTTCTTTGGCCTGCCGAATGTGATAGCTAAGCAATTTTTAAGTGAGTTTCTACTTACCAGTGATTCTATGTATTCTTTGGTTTGAAAATAATGCTGTATACCCCATGACATGTGAACCTAAACTGTGTCCCATTAAATGCATAACCTTTCCGTCTACTTGATAGGTTCTTGCAATAGAGTCTAACAGTATTGCTGTTTTCTTCCCCACATATCTAGTACTAAATGCTGACCATGGATAAGCCGGATTTTTTGCTAATTCGCTCCAATCAACGGTAATGACGTTGAAATCGTATTTTCTCAAGAAAGCATCCTTTATTTCCTGAAGCCATTCCGTCTTCTCGTCTGAGAACCAACCATGCGTCACAACCTTAATGTCATTGGATGAGTTAAAGTATCGGCTTGTGAATAGGTGATTGTCTTCGGGAATTTCTAATTGTTCTGGTTCAGTGTTCCGTCTACAACAGAAATAAGTATCAGAACAACCTACCTAGGTACACCATTGAGTTGAGCTACAAGATTCCTACTGACAAATGCGTGCACTGACCGGACAGGTGAATTCTTAGCTTTGTGGTTCTTTCCTCAAAAGACCCACTGACACTTATCTACATGGTCCTCACATGATCTGACCAAGATTATGTCTGGACTTTAAAAGAGAGCGTGACCTCTGGCTTTGTTTCGTTGTCTCTCCGCTCAACTGTTTGGCCTTTAGAAGGCCGATAACAATTAAAATTGTATTGTGTCTCGTTAATGAGTGACACAAAGTAGTCTGATAGGAAACGCCAACCTCATCTAGTTTTTTAAATAAGATTGACGTGAAAATTAAAAACTTGCTAACTTAATTACCTACAGAAATAAAATCATTTAGGTAGAATTTCATAATTATACATTTTTTAACTGATAACCTGCCGGCTGTCAACGTTATTCCAATCGTGACAATCAGGGCATCAGAACTTCATAATAAAACGTTGCTCACCTGGTGTACAAGTAAAAGTAGGCGTCTCCAAAAATCATTCCACGTGTTTCCTCTGGTAGAGTAGAGAAGTTCATGGTATGGGTGTTGCCTTCGTCGTCGTAGAAGTATATCCATTCGTCTCCGTATTCGGGCCCTTGTTCATTTTCATACGGGAGAGCAGTTGTATAGGAGACTGTAATTTCAATGTAACGTGTAGGTGTTGAGGAAACATTGAGGTCATACCTAGTAGATCAGAGCGACCAAAACCATGTAGGTATCAAAGCAATAAAGCCCAAACTGTATTAGTAATTACTTAGATTAGATAATCTGATAAATAATTGAGTGCCTCCACTGCCGATGCCGGCGCTGGCTCCCTAAAATAACGCCATTTGGGAACCGGCTATGACATTACTGCCGGCACCGCCGCCGCCGGCTCCCATAATGGACACCGGAGGCGCGGCGTTTATAGAAACCCTTGCAGTATTCAGAACCCCAACTAACTAAGTTCACACCGAAACGAGACGCGACGCGACGATGCCTAAAATATGTTTTTCTGCATATTCTAGTCGTTTTTGGAACTCGCCGGCCGCTGCCGCGGCACCGTTCGCTTTGCTCGCTCGGCCGGCTCGTGCAGTTATAACCTAACCTAACTTTTTTTGCAATTAAAAATATTTAACCTAATCTTAATAAAGTAGGTAGGTACTACCGGAACCGTAGTTCGGTTCCGGTACCTACTGGAATATTGAAAAAAAATGCTCTATTACATGTTTTTTAATATAACCCTGCCTATCTACTCCATACGCCAAATTGACAGCCAAAGTCAGCGCCGGCAGCAAGCTAGAAGCTATTATGTTACGGTGAACAAATCCGCGATAAGGAATCATTGATTTGTCAGATGAACACGTAACAGAGTTACAGGGATGGATTAATGGATGATTCGTAGTCGTAGGCGATGCAATCCCGGCATTTCAGAGCCTGACAATATTACGTTGCCATTGTGCATGGGCGGATCGTCCGCGGCTGTTTTGTCATACACACCTACATGAAACATTAGATATACCTATGTAGTGCAGTGTGCCGTCTTCGCGCGCAATTTTTTGGCTATTGCACCGTGCATTGTGCCAGTGTCTACTGCGCGGTTTATTTAAAAGTTAGAGCATAAGGCCCCGGTCCAGCAGTTCTCGAGTTATAAGTGCTTGAACAAACTCGACTTTGTTTTATAAGATATCAAAACTATCAATAATTTGGCCATCCATGGGCATATGGCGTTTTTACTTGTTTATCCCGTCTAAAAATAAATCATGATTTTTAGGGTAGGTACCAACCTACCCTAAAAAAAAAATGATTTATTTTTTGTCGGCGTGATTTACATAGTATACCCATACTACCAAATTACAGCTTTCTAGTAACTACTAAGAGTCTCTGCGCTAAGCCGCGGACAGACAGACACAGACGGACGGACATGGCGAAACTATAAGAGTTCCTTGTTAACTACCCCATAAAGGCAAGGCTGTATTATCATAATTTGGTTTTAAAATGTAGGTACAGAAGTCCTGCACAAAATTTGACTGATATTTTTTTCTACATCGGCAATTTATTTTATAACTAGCTGCGCCCCGCGGTTTCACCCGCGTTTATCTCGATCCCGTGGGAATATTGGGATAAAAAGTACCCTATGTCCTATTCCAGGTCATGGTCTACCCATGTGTCAAATTTATCCAAATCCGTTCAGCTATTATAGCGTGAAAGCGTACCTAACAAAAAAACAAACTCACTTTCGCATTTATAAAATTGTTTGGATGTCCAATCCGCAATCGGTCAAATGTTCAAAAAGCTCGAGTTTTTTTTTTGTTTATATTCACTGAATCTGTGCCATAGTCTTATCAATATAAAAAATATCTTTCATTGTTTGTACCTAAATAAGTTTACCTATTGCTATGATGCAAAGTATCTATACTACTAACCTAGTGCGGATTCGAATATAGTTTTAAAGGACTATATTCCATTGTCGATCCCACATTAAGTTGTAGTATAATTATGTAGGTACCTAGACTATTACTAAAACAAAAGCTATGTAAAATCTACTTACTAAAAAGTTGTTTCTGAAAGTCATGAAGTGTCGAAGTTGTGAATGAAATAAATATTTACCTAATAAGCACTTGTATATAATGAACAGCCTGGAAATCATTTCTTCGACGTGTATGCGGTGGCACCAAGTCTTCGACTAATTTAGGATAATTCTTGACTATCCTGGAAATGTGTGTAGGTATTTCTCTTATCAAAAGGCATGTTTTACCATTTTTTATCACTTAGGCTACTCATTAGTTTTTGCCAAGTACCTAGGTAGTTCTAGTGTGATACCTAATGTAGTTTTTTCTGAGGTATTTATTATAGTTAGGTAAGTACTTAGTATAAAATTACTGTAAAAAAAAAACGGAAAGCCAATTTTCCTGGCTCCTCGGGAATCTGAAATACTTACATGTTATTGTAATTTTTGTGAGTAGGTAACTACCCCAACTCGACACCACCCACTCCACACACTGACATGAGCTTAGGTAAGCAATTTCAGCAATTTGTGCTTAAAGCCCTTCCTACCCTACCTCAAATTGCTTAGCATGATCCTCCGTTACGCCGAAAATACTGCAGCATTAATTTTGAAATAAATTCTAGGTCTTATGTTTGGCGAAAACACGATTAGGTAAGTACATAACATTTACTCTTCTCTTCTCTATAAAAAATAAAATCCAAAGCTCTAAACCGAACTATAAACGGACGAGTTTCATGATCTAATTTGAAGTATTTTTTTAATAATTGTTTGGTTTGGATGCTTAGGTACTTAACTTGGTATCTAATTTTTTTCCGTCGAGATTTTTTTTATGGAATCCTGTTTCGTCAAACATTGTAGTGTAGTAATCAATGATATTAAATTAACAGATTTGTTATAAGTGCGCAATCGTGAAGACTCGAAAACATTCCAATTGTAACGTTTTTACTTGTAGTGAAATGTAAAATGAAAATGAAACGTGGGTATGTGTGCCGCTGCTGCGCGGAACACTTTTTTCGGTTGTTTTGTGAATGTATAACATATCTGTTAATATATCATTGGTAGTAATGATTTAAATATATTTAGCGTTAAAATGTGTTTAGTGATTTGTATTGCTGGGTCCTCTCTCCGCTCTATCAAAAGCCTTTTTTTATTTCAAAGTGAAGTTTGTTCTTCAATCTGGAATTGGAAATTCATAGACAGTGTCACTTGAGTGAAGCCGCGGGCAGTCGGGCACAGTTTTGAGACGCAACACTTAGGGCGTGAGTCTTACTCACACTTGTACGGTTTTTAAGTCAATATTGTTATATTGTCAATATTGTTAGAAAAATGTAAGGCCGTGTCCTATTTAAAAACGATCGTCCCGCGGGGTCGTCGAGTTGATTGTCACTTTTTTAACTCGTTTATAATGTGGTATATGGTTTTAAGTAAATGTGTGGCTTGTAGGTACCTACTTTCCTAGCAAGATTAGGTCATAACTTTTTCGAATTACTCTAATGTGTAGTTTAGGACCTACAGCACAAGTCTGTGTTATAGTTTAGGTATTTCTTGCGAAAATGCAGTTTAAGGTAAAAATAAGACAACAATATAATCATAGCAACGTTATTGTATTTTTATTTTTTTGAATTGAATCCTTTTTGTGCTTACACAGTAAACACATGATCTCAACACTTATAACTAAAAATATTCTATAAATGAAAATGGATATTTACTCGAGTTATAAAAATGTTGCTTGTGCATATTTTGTTTTCAATCGAGGCAAACTTATTGTGGATTCATTGGAGTAACAGTTAAAGTGCTCAGTATGATATTTTGAAGATTCGAGTATTTTATAATATCACTTATTGTGCTGAGATATTGTGCATTATGCCTTAAGTTTTTAAGATTTGGGTGCCCTGTTTCACCGCAATACATTCTGCCAATGTGCAATAACTTCGTTTACTTACTTTCCTTTATACAAACTGATACATACGATTTAGTTACATTAATCTAAAATATTGCTATCTTTTTCATTTTAGTCTAGAAATTGTCGAATGATGTTTGGGCTATTTTATTCAGCAATGTTTTACTGCTTAGCCTTCACATATGATTATGAAATAATTGGACGATAAAAGTTGAGTGTGTAGACCGTTGAAGAAATGCAAGTGCTTCGACAGTGGCTAACTTCAGTGTACTCTGCCATCGTCAGAATTCAGACAAATAGGAGGCAGTCATATCCAAATTATCTGTAAAGGTTAAAATAAGTGAAAATGCGATTTTTAATGAAAATTTTAGTATGTAAAGGAAGGATAATTTTATAATGGAAAAGACTAGATATCACATGGTTTGAGCTATATGTATATATTACTCTTGTTTCTTACTCTTGTACGTACAATTATAATAAATTTGTCAAAATAATACCTAAGTAGGTACATACGTTGTGAACAGCTCACGTTAATTGAATTTCAAGTCTTGGTGGTTGTTACAATGATCGCATTTAAATATAATTTCAGTTAAACGAGTGATTTAGGCATTATAATATAAAACCTACGCAAACTACTCGAATGTAGTCGTGCACCTACGTATTGTGTGTGGATGCGATATATCTGTGGTCGCTTTATATCACTCGCCGAATGACATGAAATCAATAAAACAAATATTTACAATTCTATAAGTGTTATACTAAAAGATCAAACTTTAAAAACAGGACTATTATTTTTAATTTCGTGATATGCCCGCCACGGTCAATAAAACAACAAGAATTACGAGTTAGGCACCTGCACTACAGCTGGCCACACGGCCACAATGTAGGTAAGCTTGTCCAAGAATTATACATCTGTTTGCAATAGGTACTCTAATTTTGTCTCGATTAACGAATGGCAAAGTATCAATTTCTATACCAAAGCATAATAAATTCGCATTAACAATCGTGATTTCGAAATTTACCGATAATATTTTTTGGTCAGTCAAAAATATTGAGCATATACATACATACATAATTATTTTAACATATTATAATTTATTCATATTGAACAGTGGATAATTTATTGCACAAATCGTCGATCCTAATATTCTAAGTGTATGCTATGGCGGAAGTTACTTAGAGAACGAGTTAAAAAAAAAACAAAACAAGGGTCTATTGTGTAGCTTAACTCTACACCGTCATCAGCAGTGAACTAATGATGCGCTTGTTCGCTGTCCTTGACGTAACAATACAAAGTGCGGACGACAGGGCGTGTCGAGTTCGAGCTGGGCGCGGTTTGACGGCAGGCGCGAGCGCTGCGAGCGACTCACGCGCAGCCCTGCGCGACACGCCGCGTGCCTCCTGACGCAGCGCGCCGTATTCCTCCGTATCAGACGCTTCCATGCACGCACATATATAACTACATCTTATCATACCTACCTATCTATTTGTTATGAGTAATTTATTCCAATTTCTTTAAAGCGTACATTTTTATACTTATTTATAGGAGGTCCTTAACTCGATATCCGAACAAAAAAAGTTCTGCGTTACAAACAATAGGTCCAAAAAGTGCGACGTGCATGCAAGGAAATATCTAAGAGCACATTTGACACAATAAGTAAACCTAATAACGAACATAATACTAAACAGTCTTGGTTTTGACTGGTCAACTACATAGGTGGGATTACTCAAGGAACCGATAAGTAAATTATTATTATTCTTGTGAATAACAAACACAATCATTGTTATCTCTTAGTGAATTGTAGAAAAAGGTTAAAAAATGAAATAGGTACCAATTAAAAAAAAAGAATCTTACTCAATTGAGACATCAAGTCGCATCGTCATATCATCAGCCACACAAGAATAAAAAAATAAGTTAGTCATCAATATAAAGTATACTTAATATAAACGTGGGAAGTTCCTAAGTCGGCAGTGTCTAATGGCGACAGTGTCGAGTGCCTCACAAGTAGTCACAAGCACTGGCAAACAGTTCTTCAGAACCTCAATCATACCACACCACACCTAAATAAATAAATGTATATAATATCTAAATATGTTTTTACATATGTACAGTTGTTCCTTTTAAATTATTGTAACTACATAAATAAAAATAATAAAAATAAATTTGTACTTGTAAAATAATAATTCATTTAAAAATGTCAAACAAAAGATTTTACACGTTTTGTATCAATCTAAATTATTTCTAAAATCTACTTAATGATTATTTTGTTGTATATTATAAACGAGCAGTCGGGACTGGCGCCCGAATGCGCAGTCGGCGCCCGTCTGTGGCGTCGAACTGGAGCCCAGTTGTGGCGCCCGACTAGCCCTCGACTGTGGCGCCTGACTGGCGCCCGACTGTGGCGCGCCTGACGCCTGTGCGCAGCGCTTCCAAGCGTCGTACTGCTCGCACACTCGACCACCAGTCGCGGCTGCTCTTTTAGTAAATCGTTATTCGTAATTAGTTACAATAATAACTACAATATAATGTTGGTATGAGCGGTGTCGTGGATGCTTCCCCGCTCATACCTAAAGCGTTAAGGTGAACGTCTCTCGCACTGGCTGCTCGCGGGGCACACGCCCACATCACTTTAAATATAAAACAATGCTTTGATCTGTATATGGCACATTCTGTTCATACTAATCACTTTCAGTATTTAATACCTACATTAGCCTAACGGTAATCGTATGCATATTTAATTAGAATCAAAATGGAAGTGCCTGTGTTTTTGTCGCTATAGGTCTCATTTTGCCACGTTTTTTTAATTAAGCGTCCGCGTCGTCTTGCGCGATGTTACTTGGAACAATTAATTGACATATTTTATTAGATATGAAAGCAGACAGTGCGAGCATGAAACGCCACAGCATCCACTTTTATACGTACATTATTACAGTCGCAAATATTCTTGTGCGACTTAAGTCATCATTTTCTAAGTATCTAGTATTTATAATAACGGTTACTGGCGGCATGGTCGTAACGCCAGTGACCTGGTGGGATCTTTTTAACACTACATAAACAGTGAACGTACCAAATCAATATCTACTTCCGAATAGCCCCCGTTGTGGATTCTCGGGCTCTATGAAATGAGGAATTTTTACCGACATTCGAAACTAATTGTCGGTCATAGTTCGTGCCCGATATTTAATAATTTATGCTCAAGCTAAAGTGTTATACAAATAATAATGATTTACTTGCAGAAGTAAAATTAAGAATGTTAATTTTACTTCACCACATCTAGGTATGTAAAAGATGAAGCGCAGATCTATAAGACAGAGGGGGTCGGTGGGGAATAAAGAGACCATTTAGAGCAAGTAGCTCGAAATGATCGGTATCGCTGGGGTCAGCAGACAGTCTCGGCGGGCGCGGGAGGCGAGTGCGCCAGCGCAGCCAGCGGCGACAGCGGAGACAGCGGCGAGAGCGGAGACAGCGGCGACATTGGTGGCGGCGGCGCCAGCGGTTCCGGGGAGCGACGCCGCAGCGCCTGCCGCTTGCGGAACTCGAGGAACTCTTCCTTCATGGCGCGCACTCGAGCTTCTACGTCGTCGCGGGAGGAGCGCGCGCGAGTCCGCTCCGGCGTCGAGGGCGTGGGCGTGCGCGTGGCGCGGTCCCATTCGTAGTGCACGTCCACCGAGCCCGCGTCACCCGCCTCGCCGGAGCCGGGTCGCGGCGGCGGCGCGGGCGGCGGCGGCCGGTACGGCGGCGGCCGCCACTCGGCCAGGCTGCCCGTGCGGCTGCTGCGATTGTGTTGCGAGGACGAAGCATTTTTGCTGCCGAATCCGCTGGACGACGACCGACTCTCGGGCGAGGCTTCGTGGGGAGGCGGCGGCAGATCCGAGACGGCACGCGGGCGAGCGTGCCGCGGCAGAGGACGCACGCGCGGTCTGGCGAGAGGCCCGGAGGTGGCGCGCGTCGGGTCGTGCGCGCTCTGTCGCAGCGATCTCAGGCGGAAGGGAGACGGAGGCGTCGGGAACGAGCCGTCGGCCGAGCTCGGGAAGGGCACAGAGCTGAGGTCGGACACGTGGAGCGGCGACCAGGGTGTCCAAGCTGCCGCCCACGGAGGCCACGGCGGCCACGGCGGCCAGTGCAGCGCCAGCGCCGGCGACGAGGCGCGGAACAGCGGCGGCGCGGCGCTCGGCCGCAGCGGCGCGCGCAGGCGCGGCAGGAAGCCGCCGTCGTCGGACGAGGACGGCGCGGGCGACGGCGCAGGCGCGGGCGTAGCGGCCGACACGCGCCGCACCGACACCCAGTACCGCGCCTCGCCGCCGCAGCGCGACGCCGGCCACACCCAGTTAGCAGTAAACCGTAAACACTGCACTATACTCGATATTCCGCGTTCTCTAAATCTGTATGAACACAACAAACATGTTAGCTAAGTATACTTTAACTTCCAATAAATCTCTTGAAAGTGAATCCTTGTTTTCATAGGTACTGTTACCAATAAAATACACAATGTATTATGACAAAACATTAATCAACTTAATAAGTAGGTAAAACTGACCTGATTTCCTGTTAAAGCAGCGTGAATGTAGTGAGTAAAAATTAGAGTTGTTCAAAAGGACCAAAAAAGTTAACTAATTAAGTATATACGCACAAGTACATAAGTACTCACTTCTTAAAAGGCACTTGAGTGCTATCTGCGGCGCGGAGGTCTGTCAGTCGCGCGGCTACCATGTTGTATGCTGCAATCGGATAATTTCTGAACATTAACGTAGTGGAGTGGCGCTCCGCCCCGACCCAACCACGGCCGCCGCCCGCCACCCTTGCTATGTACCACCACCACCCACCATATTGTCAACCAAATATAACGAGCACTGGAATGGACTCCTAGATGCTATTTTTGGGATTCGTTTCATCACCGAAACTGACCAGTAGTGTTACTGTAACTATCTAAAGTCATCGAATTTTCAAGCTTAAATTGTTTCTAGAAAAGGTAAAAAGATTCCCGAGTGCAGCTATGGAGTGGTTCTTTCCAGTGCGCGTTCTTATGACGATGAAACTATGCAATAATGTGACGTGATAATGACTACAAGCAGAATATGGATTGCCATCATTCACACAATTGCAATGAACTTGTTACCCAACATGCAGAACGACATTTGCTGCGCGAAACGTTGAATGGGCTTACGTGCTTATATTTATAATTTTGCTGATTATTGCTGATGAAGAATTTATAAACTTACGCTTTATTACATACAAACCTAAAACGTTCAATTTTATCCATAGTATGTCTATGGCGCCACTCCCACGAGAACATAAATTCACGAAGAACAGCTGTATCTCATAGCAGCCCTGTAGCTTAGTACCCCAGTACCTTATCTAAGCAACGAGATTACTCTAGCCAGCTAGGGCAACATTCGTCTCTTAATCTATACGTAGATTAGTTTCGCGATTTCTCTAGCCCTACTGCTTTATCTTTGACTACTTGATGTTTTTACGAGTTATCTTCAACTTATTTTTAGGACAAAAAAAAACATTATTTCCATAAACCTAACGCATGCAAAAAGCTTACAAAGGAAATGGCAATGTATGAGTGAATTAAGCAGATAATATACAAACGAATATGTAATTTGCCGACAATATGGTAAGTTATGTAAGTAAGTCTACCTGTTTTCAACGAACGCGTTATCTATGTAAAGAGCCTACGAAACTTGTGTCGTTTATAATAATGAATTGCTAGTCACTGACAATATTTTTGTTGCTAAATTGCAGCGATCAGATCGGTATGACGTTTTCAGTTGAAGTGAACTGAAAATACTTCGTAAGCCTCAGGGGTATGGGTTGACTTATTTATTGTTCAAACCATCACCGCGAAATGTTTATGTTGTACTATGATCTGATTTAAATATGAAGTTTTTAAGTACCTATTAGTAGTAACTAAGCAGTAGAATAGTATATACTTAAACTCTTAACTAGGTATTTTCCAGTCTGTGGAAACAGATGTTTTGAGTTTTGACACGACGCTACGAGTTCTTTTATGTTCTATCGTTTTATGCTTGAAGTATGCAAGGCGACACAGTTCGTTTTAACCGTCAAAGTTGAAGAAATATTATGGCATTAGTATGTTCCATAAAAGCTAGCGCATATGGAGGCAAGATCGCGGGATAACTAGCGCCGGCAGCGGACTAGCGGCCGCTTGTGCGACGAGTCTCACCTTTCTCCTGCTTACGTCGTTTACGTTTGTTGCAGATCTTGACGGCGCACACGGACAGGATGATGGCCACGATGAAGAACAGGATCCCGCCCACCACGCCCGCCGTGATCGCTTTGTGCTTCACGCGCGCCGGCACGGGGAACTTCACCTCCTCGGAGCTCTCGTAGCTGGTGGCCGAGTTGGCCAGCACTCGGAAGTAGTACGTACGACCACCGACTAGGTTTTTAACTGAAATGTTTCGTGAGGTTACTGTGATGAACATTGTATTTTGTTGTGATCTGATTCTGTTTATTAGTACACAGCTGAATACATCTATGTTAATTTAATAGTGCGTAAGTTAAGAAAGAAAGACTGGTTACTCGATCTGTATTCTTAAAGATATTTTGACAAACGGAGCCAGCTGGAACCAGAAAATTGAAATTAATCTAGGTATAGTCCTAAAACAACGATTATAGTATATACTTGGGTATCTCAAATCAGCTCAAAAGTCAATACCTACCTTAAACTATTGGCCTGTGCTTAAGTAGAAAATATTAAATGGCATTCTCGTTGATAAGTCAGTAAGAGTTTTATTTCATAGGAGTACCTACTTTTTACATAATAAATTCAGATAGTTTCATAAAGACAGCAAAAAGCCTGCATAATAAGCAGGTACCATAAATATTGTTAGTACGGTGCAGTTTCTCTATCATAATTTACCCAAGTAGCTGGTTTCCTCGGGTCGTATCTGTCCTCGGTTGAGCGTCTTCCACTGCGCATCAGTTCGATACTTGATGGTGTAGTACTGCACCAGGTGCGCGCGTTCCAGCGGCGCCTGCCACGTGATGAGGAACCCGTTATGCACCTCCGTCACCGTCAGGTTGCGGGGAGGACCAGACTTCGGACCTATGTTTAGAGAGAGCTATAGTTACTCGGTCCTGTGAGCCTGGGTTACCAGAGAAAGACGTGATGTGGTAGATGTATACCATCTACGAAAGTGAATAATCTGATATAAAATAATGTCATGTTATACCTATATGGTGAATAAAGTAGCCAATTTAATAAATATGGGTAAGTATTTAAATATACTGAGTTGTAAGAATGATTATTTATCTGCTAGGAAACGGTTAGAATGTGGTGTTAACACTATACTTGAAAATGCAAAATTAACCTTTCCGTTAAAATGATAAAAAAATTATTTAGTGAGAAATTAGAAAGAGAAGAATGAAGATAAGGTTTGAACATGCAATTTTTAAATACAAACACACAACTAAAACGTAGTAAACCATGCACTAGCTAAATTCGTCGTATACTCAAAATGAAGTCTAGTTAAAGTTATTAAAGATGTGTCTCAATGAGTCTACTTGAAACAAAATAGCTTAATTACTACCTAAATTGATGATGATTACATGAGATGAGATGCAAGTGATAAAGTTAGTGATTACTGTGCAACATTTGTGGGTATATACCAGAGCCTTCGGGTGCGTTTTGGAATATCTTTTCATCTACAGGCCCCGCCGGGGTGGGTGCCGCCTTCGGTTTGGCGCCTACATCTACAAAAAGCAATCTTAAGTAAAACAAACCACCTCCAATCCAACCAAACCTAGTAACTGGAAACTTTCCTCAATTTATCTATTAGTCAGTTCATTTGAACATAATTTTATCCCTGTTGACACAAAAGTTAACAAGCAGTCCATCCACAACCCATACCTGTTATACACACGGATAATATTTTTTTAATAACATAGGTAAGACTAAGATTGTTGTATATTAACATGTTATAACATAACACACATATGTTAAGTCCCGCCACACATATAAATAATTGAATGGTACTTACCAAGAGTTCTTATTGTAATAGCTTTACTCATCATTCCTTCTCCTATCGTATTCTTGCTGTTCACTTGAAACTCGTACGTCGTACCAGGCTGGAGCCGATTTATTGTGACCTGTTTACAAAAGAAGTTTAATTGGCCCTTCTTTGATAGAAGACGAAGCTAAAACAAGTTCAGAGTATATTAATTAGTCCTATTTGAAAATTCGACAAACTCAAACATAGCATAATCTTGTTTTGAAATCGTTTCATCAATGTTTGTCAAGGACCTAACCCAAATTGTCTCGAAAAAGTTAACAAACCTAAAGATAATATTTATCAGACTATTCAAAGATCATCAATAATTTTTGGTCCTTCAAGCCAAAAGTTCCGCGCTATTTGACGCTACGGCGTAGACCCTCTACGAGCGGCGCTACGAAATGTTTTTCAAACTCATAATATGGTAAAATAACGATCGGTTCGGTACATTATATAGACAGTTTATATTACACTTTTTAATCTTCCCTTCGTCTAATTTAAATGTTTTTAAGCGTTATTCAACTGTTCATGAAAAATAAAACTGTGTTTCGTAGCAGTTGACATCCCTGGTTTTCTTGGTTCAAGGGTTACAAGTACAGTCAACCCCAAATCAGTGGTAACAATTTGAAATTGACGGCGCCTTTATGTGGTAGCTGTAAGAGTGATTTTCGTAGTTCAAGTGCTACCACGTTATGCGGTTCACTGCATTACTGAAGTGAAGTTGACCGTATCTTTTCGTTGAACAATGATTCGTCCAAAAACAATTGTATTTATTTTAGTCTTTGTAGTGTGTTACATTTTTGTAATCGTCTCCTCAAGCCCTTTATTTTGATACCTCATATGGAACTGTTTTGTTTTTTAAGACTTTTCTTATTGATCTTTAAAATCTTGATGTTATAAAATCAAAACCTACAACCATCGGTCATCGTGCGACCTAGAGAAATCGATGGCCACCTCATGTACACCTCATCCATTCAGCCGTAAGGATGCTTCGGGGGTATAAATAAAGATCTACATTCAAAATTACATAGATAAACATAACCCTGTTTTTGCACGACATCGACAGCGCAATCGGGTAAAGAACTCCGAATACTCACAGAAGTAGCACCAGATGGCGTGACTGGAACCTTAGTCCACTCGGAGAAGCCGGCCTCTCTGTACCAGATAGTGTAGTCTTGCTTGTAGTCGGGCCCGCCGGCGTACCCGGGCTGCCAGCGCAACGTCACTTGGAACTCCGTCGCAGTGCCCGATACGTTGTATGGCGCGTGTGGCTGTGTTCCCTCGATCACCAGCTGCGTGTCCGCTACTATTGTTGCCACCTGAAGAGGAAGCTTAGTAGTTAGTTAGTGTTGTTGTGAAACTAGTATAGAGTGTCGTCACGTATTCAGATGAGAAATATACTTTACACAGCGACTTATCTTAAGAGATGCAATAATAAATAAAGCTGCTGGTCCCGGTTGTCATTTGTAGATCTTTTTTGACAGTCGATATGTTGTCAGACTTTCGAGGTTCCGTCGGTTTGCAGAACGCAAACCGACAGCCCTTCTTTGTCTTACCCCTTTGTATGTCTTACAAAGGGGTAAGACAGACTTCGAGGTTGTCTGAATATATTTATTTATTATTCAGAAACCTCACAATCTATCTAACATCTATCTAACAATTAGCGCTTAAAATTGTCATTTAAAAACTTCCACATATTAAAGACTAGGTTTGTACCTACCTAAGGAAAATAAAATAAAAAACGAAACAAAAAATATCTTGGAAGTTGTCTATCGTCGATCGTAGAAACACATAATCATGACAGTTTAAATAAATTGTGCTAAAAATACAATGCAGTAGGTAACATGTATCTACTTTACTTCAGATATTTATAGTTCGTTTTAGGGCGAATTCCACCAATGAAACTGAACGCGATCAGCACATCAAAACTGCGTTTAAGAGCTGTCAGTGTCAGCATGGTTACGGAATATTGACACTGACAGCTCTTGAACGCGATTAGTGTGCTAGTGTGCTACCTCGTTGGAGGCGACGCACTGGTAGATGCCGAAGTCCTGCCTGCGCAGTGTGTCGATAGTGATGTTCCCGCCCAGCGCGCGCACGCGGCTCTTCTGCAGCGGCAGGCCGTCGCGCCGTCGCCACACTACGCTCGGCCGCTGCGTGCCCTCCGCCTCCTGCGCCTCGCAGTGCATCTCTACTGACTCACCCACCTAACAGGGACACATCGTTAGTACGCCCCAAAAATCGAAGCTGATGAGCAACAAATTCTCTTTGAGCAACAAGTACCAATTCGCGATCTTGGGGATCGCGAATTGGCAACAACGGAGCGGCTGTGGGACGCATCCCAGCTAGAGAGAAATTCGAAATGCCTAGAATGGCGCAGTTTGTGAGCGGCCTTAATCTAGTTTTAGACTGATTGATTACAACATCAAGGCAGATGACCTCAAGTAATTTTAACGTCGAGTCCTTGCATAAGTTAAATGGGAGACCCTACATTTTGTATTTTATTTACATAAAATTATTAAAATTAAGCAATGGATAGAAAACCGAAAAACCACGTGGCAGCATGCCCAAATCAACACTTTCGCGGGTCAAAGTCACATTGAAACTTTAATTACCTTTCTTTGGTACAAAGGTTCCGGTTCCACTGTGAACACTGGTGGTTTACGAACTAATACCTCCATTGGACCTGTAAAACGAAACCATGATTAGTTCTCTTGAAATAACGCCTCAATTTTATCTCAATTTTTTGTTTTAATAATATGTTCTGTCTTACCTGAAGACCCTTGAGTTCCTTGCGCGTTATAAGGAGTACAAGTATATCGACCCTGGTGGTTCTGGTTCACCCTCGTGAACAGCAAAGAGCCGTTGTTCATAATCACGATGTCTTTGGTCTGGTAGGGCTCCAGCAGCCGCTTGTCCTTCGTCCACGTCACGTACTGAAGGGGAGGGTTGGCCTTTATGTAACACTGCACCACACCGGCCAGTCGGAAGGGGAGGTATTGCACGGTTGGAGTAAACGTTACTTTTGCTGGATCTGTGAAAATATCGTAGCGTTAAACGCTATGCAATCTGCCTATAGATAAGTTGGTGCTGTATTGTACGAGTAGGTACTAAGTCTTATCCCAATCCAGAATCACCTCACTAAAATGGAATTATTATTTTAAGAGGGCTTCAAGTGGAATAACAAAATTTCAGCTATCACCAAGATTTTCAGCGAATAATTTCACGAATTTGCGGAAAGTCTTAGCGCTTCCCTTAAAGCAACAAAATCTCACATTCAACATTCAAATAGGCCGAAGCGCTCTGCGGGTCTCCAATTCCGTTGGACACTTCACAGAGGTATTGACCCGAGTCGTCGGCCGCCACAGGGTTGATGACGAGCGCGCCATCTCTTCGGATGGTGACCCTGGTCTCCAGCGCCGCCACCTCCGCCACCGGAGCACCCTCGCGGAACCACTTCACCGTTACGTTTCCAGGTAAGGCCTTCGCTTCGCATGTAAACTGTACTTTCTCTCCTTCTAACTTCGTTTGGTTTGTTGGTGGCATCTGAAGAAATAGTTGAGAATTTATTTTAACTGATAATACGTTGGAAAATAAATATGAGTTCCTATTTTTTTGGATAGTAGGTTTATCGTCAGTACTGTAATGGAAGTTTTACTGGAGAATAGATTTTATTTTTGAAACCGTACGATATGCCTCATATTATAAGTGCGAGTATAGAAGTAGTAGTAAGGTACTTGAAAAAGCATTTATTTAATTACAAATGTTTCAAAGCCGCGTCCTAGTCAAAAGCAATTGCCGCGTTACGAGTTCTGGTGCACCACGCGGTGCACCGGACAAAAAGTGACGGTGGCTTGCGAATTTATTAGTCATAATTACGTACATATGATTCTGCAGCACTTCTATGAAGTTATTTCTACAGTTACTTTTGCTACATTTTTTAATGTGATTCTTGTGAAACTCACAGTAATAACAGCTCCTCCAGCGATAATGACGCGCGCAGTGTGCGACACCTGTCCCTCGCCATTCCTTGCGATACACGTGTAGTCGCCGATGTCCTCGTGGCGAATGTTGCTGATGCGCAGTTCCGTGCCGTCGTTGAAGATGCCGACTGTTCCCGAAGGCTCCACAGGGTTCGCGTCCTTGTACCACAGGATCTCTGGCGTGGGCGTGCCCTCCGCCTGGCAGTTCAGGATTATGGCGTCTCCTGGAATTGAAGGTAGGTACGTGTTATTTATACTTTATTCTTATTTTTGTTTAATACTTAATTTTTTCAAAAGAACCAATTTCTTAAAAAAAAGTAATGTTACGTGATAATTCTTTTTAAACTTAGAGCAGTGTTGATTTGTACTTTACATAAGTCCGTTCAATTTTCTTGGAGTTTGTTTTGTGGGTTGCTTCAGGGAAATACGGGCGTGCTCTTATGTTGTGTTGTTTGTTATAATAATAATTATAAACACTTTGTTCATGTATTATTAGCAGTGATCGGATAATCGGATGCATATTTACCTAAAGTGTAGGCATTGGCTATTATGGAATGCACTTTTGTATCGAAAAAATCCCGGGAATTCGGAATCGACAAATTTAGTTTTTTTTACTATAGAATCAAATCGGGTGTAGTAATATTTTAGTTTAAGGTGTTGGCTACTATTATGGAATGCACTTTTGTATCGAAAAAATCCCGGGATTTCGGAATCAACAATGTTCATTTTAAGACATTCGTCTCTGACACTCAAGATAGTCATAAATTCCTCTTACACTCAACATAGTCATATATTGATGGGGAGTTTAAAAGTAACTTCAAGTAAATACACATTAATAATTATGTGATAAGGTCAACCGGGGCAATTGCGTCATAAAAATTCCTTACAGGCTATTGAAAATTCATATCACACTAATTATAAATTTATTAGAGAAATCCTTAATACAAATGTATATAGAAATTATCTGTGTGCATCCTTAATTTATTGTGTGTTCCATTAGTCACAGTAAATACGAGTAAATACGCATTTTTTTAAAAATTGGAATTTTAGACGCTTTTTCCCGTATTGGGGCAAACGCGTCTTCATTAAATAAGTTTTAAACCTGTGACGTTTGAAGGCTAAAATGAATATATTTTCCTTCAATTAAAGTTTTTTATACGAATCTTTTAGTAAATTACAAAAATATTAAATAATCATCACATCAGAAGCTATGTCATATAAACTGGGTAAATGCGACTATTTTCTCTTAGACGCATTTACCCCGTGTCAAATCCAGACGTTAAGAACATTTTATTTGTGAAAGTAAAATTAGAATGAACTCTCCTAGAAAAACCTAAAATGGGTGCTAAATAAAAGTAACATATACATTTTTGAAGTTTAGTCAAAATCAAGTTACAACAATTAGAACAAAAAAATAATCGTTAAAGTTCTCACAAAAAGTTAAAAAATGAAGAAAGATAAATTTAAATTCAAAGCTAAACAAAACTCTCTGAAACATTTAGGTAATTACGAAAATAAATTAACTAAAAAATAAAAAAACACGAAATAAAGGTTAACATTAAGTTTAAGGTTTAACATCTCTGGTTTTGGGGCAAATGCGTCATATAGACGCAATAACCCCGAAACTGCAGATGCATTTACCCCATAAGCTCAGACCTAACCTAAAAAATTTAAATCATCATTTCTCCACAACCAAAACGATTTCAATAAAAATAACTATTGTTATAGACAGGCTATAATATATTATTTAAGTACATTTCAGAATAAAAACGGAAAACCGAGAAAAAATATGGATTTTTAAGGATTTTGATCACTCACCTCGTGCAGCACAACTTCACAAAAATCAAATGATTTTCAATATGGCCGATATTTTGAATCTATGCGTTTCAACGCCATCTATTGAAACTATAATTTTTAATTTTATTCAAAATAAACAAAACTAGATGGCAGGAGAGTTCGGTTTTAAAACAGATTTTAAATTATTTCAAATAATCGCAATTGCCCCAAAGACGCTAATGCCCCGGTTGACCTTACCCCTGTTTTTTTTTTAAAATAAATGCTACATGCTAAAGACGACGTTTCCGCATCATGTTACAGACTAGTTTCGCATACCCGAATTTTCTGGAATCCCGGGATTTATATTTTTTTAAATATGTTTTAAGAAGCCGCTTCCATAATTTCCTAACCAAATATGAACTTTAGGTAAATATGCATCCAATTATACGATCACTGATTACTAGGTATAATCTTTATTTTTTTTAGTTTAGGTACTTCGAGTAGGTACCCGTAGTAAATAGTTGAAAGGAAGAAGAAACCTTTCCCTTTAGAAGTACTCTTATTATAATTATGTCGTGTTCATATGTATTTTACTGTGTGTACATAAATATTAAAATAAATAAATAAGAAACAAAACGCCGATTAAGAAGCTAATTAGTGACATACCTACATGTCACTAATTAGCTTCTTATTCTTAATCGGCCTGCGAGTGTTTGGATGATTATAACTGCTTTTATGACTTTTTATAAATGATACTCGAAAGCCTAGTAACAGTGGTTAATATTTTTTACCCGACTACGGCGAAGAAAAAAGGAGGGTTATGATTTTGACCGGTATGTATGTATGTATGTATGTTCATCTGTTCCCTCCTATCTTCCAAACCACTTATCACAATTTGACAAATGAGGTATCGTTAGAAGCGTCGTGATTGTCCGCTGGCTATAGGCTATGAATGGTATGGTATGGTGAAGACACATTAAATTAAAAATGGCGCCCTCTAGAGCACATAAAGTGAGGAAATTAAAAAAAAATATGGTTTAATCGTACAATGTTGGGGTATCAGATGAAAGGGCTTAATTTAAAAAAAAATCAAGTAATAAAAACTAAAACCCAACTACGACTTAAAAGGTATAAACAAGACACCACAGACAGACAAATTAAAAATCCGGAGTCACACGTAATCTGTTCGATTTATGCCCTAACACGTGTGACTCCGGATTTTTAATTTGTCTGTCTGTGGTGTCTTGTGGACCTTTTAAGTCGTAGTTGGGTTTTAGTTTTTATTAGGTACTTGATTTTTTATTACTTGATTTTTTTTATTACTTGTTTTTTTGAAACCTTGATGATATGCGCTACCATCCTATCTTTAAAGGTCATGTGGTCCTTATGTACCTTTCAAATACTGTATGTTTCGTATAGGTACCTACTCACCTAAATTAACGTAAATAATGTCTTCCGGTGTGATGGAGAAGCGTGGTGGCGCGTGCACGTCCAAGTGGAACCATGTGCCATTTTTGTGCTGGTTGGGGGACCGGTTGAGGAACACCACTTTACACTCGTACCAACCCTGATAAAACAAGCGAAAACCATTACTCACAAACCCGGTCAAAAAACCATCTATACCTATTTTAGATCACTTTAGATTTCAGATAACTTCCAGCAAACACGGCCATGAATGTGTCAGGAAATCATAGGTTTTTTGTAGTTACCTGGTCTGACTCCCGGATATTGGTGAGGTTGAGGCTGGCGGCGCCGTAGGGGGAGTCCGGCGCCACGCGCGACACCCGGCCCTCGTAGCCCTCGCCGCTGTGCGTGGGGTAGCTCTCGTACCAGATGTAGATCGGGATGTCCTGTCCCTACACACACACGCCCACATGTTAACAACCGACTAGTACTGGTGCGAACTCGTTAAGACTACCACTTAGTTTACATAAAGCTAAATACTTATATACTAAATACTTTTCGCCGAATAATTGGTCGTGGCGCTACACATTTCCAACGCTGTCTAAAGCTTTTAAGACGATGCGATGCGTTTTCACAAAACAGAGACAGAATCAGATGCTTGATCTTGTAACGTGACGTGCAATTCAGTCACAATTGCACGCGGAAGTCATTTTCGGTTTGTGGTTACAAGATTCATAACTATCTACATAAAGAAAGTAAACTACTGAAACATGCAAGGATGATAAACAAATTATGAAATGGATTACGTGTACCTACGCTTATTAATGATCAAATACTAATGCTCGAACTTGCTCGTAAGTCGCTGTTGTTGTATTTTCTTTTGAAGGCGATACATAATAAATTATGTATTTTCAAACATCGTTATGTAGCGATATAACGTACGCTTAACATATTTAATAGGTTACACACAATCGTGCATGCAGAAAGTGAAAACGGGGAAACTTAAGCGTTTCTACAGCATGCAACAAAGTAGATCAACTGTGCAGTCACTTGAATGAGTTACAATACAAAGTATGTCAAGTAAGTTGTACATGAATCTACTATTGCCGACAGAGCGTGGGAGAAGCCCACAGCCACAGGAAGAGAGAAACAGACAGAACCGCCGCCAGTGCGCGAGAGTGCGCGTGCCCCGTGTCAGCCGTGTAAGCGATAGTGCGCCCGAGACTATCTCAGAATAACAACGGTGCACCCAAATAAAATAATAGGAGGAAAAAATCTTATTGTACATGTAAAGTGGCGTGTATGTGTATGTTCGTATCTAACGGGGGTCTGCTGCTCTCTCGGACTCGCTTTGAAGGCCTTTATCACTGTGGGTATGTCGAACCGGTCTGTGAAGAGCGCAGTAGGTACACGAGGCAATACGCAGAAGAGGCAGAGATACACAAAAGGCGTGCGGAGGGCGCGCGCGGGGCGAGGTCGCTGGGGCGGCGCCCCCGGCCCGCGGCGCCCGCGCTTTACCACTAGCACGGGACAATACGAGGTGTCGGAGCCGACACAGACGAAATATACTTTACATTCTGCGGGGCGCGTCGCGCGGACGAGCCGACCTTTACTGAACAGAAACACACACACGGTAGATGAGCAGCGTTGTATTGTAAGAGTGGAGTGTGGACCGTCGTACCGTTTCGCCTACCTTCTTCTCCCACTGCAACACGTACGGCACCGGGATGTCTTCCGGAAAGTCCACCTGGCAGTTGAACACCACGCTCTCACCGAGGATCGCCGTGATGTGCACAGCATCTTGGTGGTCTTGGTGGCAGGTTACTGCGCGGACAAAGCGAGTCAAATATGTTAGCTGATGTGATGCTGAAACTTGGTTTCTGTCTGATGAACAGGAGCCAGATATTGTTGAATTACTTACTCTCAATGATAGCTTGTAAAAGAGATGTGTATCCAAAGATACATGTTACTGGACTGATAGTTGTGGGGGCAAGACAGCATTGATACCTGGCAGGTTAACTAGCAGCAGTAGGAGCAAGCCGGCGGCGATGTGCGGCGGTTGCACGGCGCGCCAGCCCATGCCTGCGCTCCCATGTCACGGCCGCGCGCGGCGACTCATCGTTGATGCATCACCTGGTAAGAGACAACAACCATATTTGAACCTTGCTTTATAACTAAAACTGAAAATCTCGAACAGAACTCTTGCGGAAGATTATCTGAAGGTGTTAGATGTACGAAACATAGGCTTCCGTTTAATAATTTTTCAAGATCGCGATGCTGGATTTCTTTGCTTATACCTTAACTAACTTTCTCTAAGTCTGACTTTTTTGTCAGATTTCATAGGTCTCCTCACCAAAACCAACTGTCGATAAACTGTTAGGTATGCAGTTTAATAAAATAAAAAATCTGTACTTTATTTGTCATGCATGTGTTACTTGTTACTCAATATTTTGCCAGGGTAATCATAACTGCCGCGACTCATTTTAAATTCCATAAATAATCCAGTGGCGAATGGCTGTTCAGACAGTTTCTTATGCTGATAATGTTTTAGTTATTTAATATCGCATTTGAGTTTCTCATTACTTTGTCAATGTCATGTTTGTTCTTCGAGGGGAATCGTTTAGAGGGTCTTTAGAGTCCGCGCTACCACTCAAGTCAAGTAAAAATATGTTGTTCCACAATTTTTCGCCGGACTTCAGTGGTGGCGGACTCTAGATAACATTAAGAACAAATATACCCACCATCCGTTGACAGTAGTCCTTTATTAGACCTTACTGTGGTAAATTCAATTGATTATGCTCAAATGTGTCTGAATTTAAAGAAGAAGGATTTTTTTTTTCGAGGATCTCGTGGCTAAGTAATAACAGCCGCTCGGGTCGATCCATCAGGTTAAGCTACGCTTGCCGGGGTTGGTCCGTGGATGGGTGACCATTTTCACATATCGAGACTCTTCCGTGCCTCGGAAAGCACGTTAAGCCGTTGGTCCCGGCTGTCATTTGTGGATCTTTGACAGTCGTTACGAGTCGTCAGAAGCACGAAAGTCTGACACCCAGTCTAACCAAGGGCCAAGAGGTATCGTATTACCCAGTTACTGGGTTGTGGAGGTCAGATAGGCAGTCGCTCCATGTAAAATGCTGGTATTCAGCTGCATCCAATTAGACTGGAAGCTGACCCCAACATAGTTGGGAAAAGGCTAGGCAGATTGATTGATGTCTGAATTTAACGTGAAAATAGGGCGATATCGTGCACGATGAGGGAGCACCCGAAGGATTGTACACCGCACACAAACATAGGTAACACTATACCTAATCTGTCGTCATAACTACTTTACAAATGAATCTAGCAGACTATTATGTAGGTGAAGCTTACTGCTCGACGCCCCTAATCATGAAGGAAAGAACGCGTTATGACCTTTGGAAGTTCAATATAAACTTGTTATGAAAGTTCTTTACAGCAACTTTATCCAAACTAATATTATAAATGCGAAAGTAACTCTGTCTGTCTGTCTGTCTTTCTGTCTGTCTGTCTGTCTGTCTTTGCTTCACGCCTAAACTACTGAACCGATTTGTGTGAAATTTGGTACAGTCATAGTTTGGAACTTGAGAAAGGACATAGGATAGTTTTTATTACAAAAAATAAAATAAAAAATAAAATTTATTCCGGACATACAGCGCCATCTATTGGTCAAGAGTCGCCATCAATTCAGTACTGAAAATTCATCGGAAAAATGTAAATAAATAGTAAAAAGGTATGAAAAATATAATATAATACAACTTTTAGTACATAGAAAATGCTCTAACGGAGTATAGATAATTCTATTAGTACTATATGTCGAGTTGGTGATCGCGCAATGGTGTCGATCGTTACACGAGTTCGGTTCATGTTATTGTTTTAATTCACGGAAAAAAGTAAATAAATAGTAAAAAGGTATGAAAAAAATAATATCAATATAATAAAACTTTTAGTACAAATAAAATGCCCGAACGGAGTATAGATAAATAATCCGAGTTGTCACTATGCTCGATAGATGGCGTTGGGATCGAAATAGATCGCGCTATGGTTTCGTTACACGCATTTGGTTGGGTATCGGCCGAGCGCTTCGGTACTGGCGTAGAATTGAGGATTGATCGTTTCGTAAATTTAAAATTGGTTCCGTTCATTTTAGAAGAGATCCCGCGTGATCGGGAACTATGCGCCATCGGGAACTATGCGCCATGCGGGTAAAACCAAAAATCTGTCGGAAGTCACTAATCCACGCGAACGAAGTCGCGGGCAAAAGCTAGTAACTGTATATTTTTGCTTACTACGTACTAATTGGTACGTCAGCTCCCTGTATATCAACCCCTTATAAGCCCTTATTATCTGTTCGTCAAGTCTAAGCATTCGTGGGAGTATTAACAACTTTCCATGTTTTCTATTTTCCAATCAGTTCCGACAGAACAGAAAATGAAGGGAACATGCTTGCATTACGAAAATTCCCTGTGTAATCGTCACTGAAACATGTTTGTCGAAGACTTAACTCCTTGTTAAATGTGTCAATTACCTGAGGATTTGTAGCGACAAATTGTAAATACGGAGTCAAGTACCTAAAGGTAAATATGGGCAACATTTTGGCAGCTTATTGAAAAATATAATGAAGGTAGGTATTTCGATACATCATTAATGGGTATATCTTTCTGTATTCCATTTCATGAGGACTTAGTAGAGCCAAATTACAGCGCATTACTTATCGGTAGCCGTTCAAAGCCATACAGTTAACCTATTCTAACCCTTTATTAATTGATAGGTAGTAGGTAAATATATAAAACGCAGACTGGGTAGGTATATAGAAGTATTCCAAAAATTTATGAATATCAATCTTGAAAATGATGGATTTACAATTATGTAGATTTTATTGCTTGCCAAGCTCCAGTAAAGAATCCTTAATGCAATAATAAATTATCGTTCCTTACAATTATAACAATTTTTGTTAATAGCCAAAGTAAGTAATTACGCAGTTAACTACCTTCGTATATAAATATGGTACATATTAACATAGCCGATAAGCTAGGCGGTGTATGAGAGGTGGGTGGCCTTTGAACCGATCTCGTCCTTGGGCTATTTCCTGTGGCTAGTAATTGCACTGCATCACGACATATAATCGACCTACAGCCCAGACCCCAGCCCCTATAACCTGCCATAGCCGTCATATTCTAACGACGTTTACATGCCAAGCTTTTATTTATGGTACCTATTTGTTGCATTATAAATTTCTTCTGTTCGTGGAGTACCTACCTTGGGTACGATTATTGGTGTCTGATCTTTGCATGTTCGTTTTGTGAAAATAATGAATAAGCTTGCACACTGTTTCAGTAGGTCTAACTTACTTCAACTCAGTAAATTAGTTGCTCTGTTTAAAAGATAAAACTTTTTGTTGTAAGAAAACTGTAAAGTTACTACGCTATGACTGAAACTACATACAGTAATTTTCTAGAAGCAAAATGAATCGCAGCAGATCCTTGGCCCGAATCTGAAGTAACGACAAACTATAAAAATAAATCAAATAATATTCAAGGCAACCGCAATCCTTTTTGAATAAATATTGCAT
The DNA here is from genome assembly GCA_947522985.1 of Lithophane socia. NCBI lineage: Eukaryota > Metazoa > Arthropoda > Insecta > Lepidoptera > Noctuidae > Lithophane > Lithophane socia. The sequence goes on along the minus strand of OX383252.1, from coordinate 12,928,969 downwards.
TTTTTGAAATGGTAATTTGGAAAGGATTCCAAAGCACTTCTTTTGTGTCTTGAGGAAGATTAGGTCAGTTGGCACCCTTAGGGCCGGCGCACACCAGGGCGCTTACTCTTGATTTTAATTCCGATCTATCGACATTGGAATTTTCACGTTTCGTACTCTTGAGTTCGACGCTAGCGCCAAATTGTATTTGAATTGCGTGTCCATTTTTGGGAACTAAGTGGAATCGGGATCGGGCTTGGGGTGCTACTCTTGACTTACTTTGACAGCCGTCTATTGCGCCAGTATTGCGTTGGGATTGTTTGTTGATTGGGATTTTTCCAATAACAAAAGTGTAACTTTTTAGATTTTTTTTTGCGTTTTATGTGGTTTTCAGCAAGTAATAAGTATATAACATGGCAGGGTTGGCATTAATATACAGTGCTTTACGTAATTCCCATAAAAAACAATTAAAACAAAGACGAGATGAGCGTCGGATGATGCCTTTTAAAGGACGAAGCGTTTTCTATGAATGAAGACGAATTTAAAGCAAATTATAGAGTGAGCAAGGACTTTTTTGAGAAAATTTATGAAAACATTAAGAGAAGAAAAGATATATCACCATAAGGTACTTACGTATGTTGTCTTTGATATATTAGTTTTATCCCGTGGTTTTATCAATGATATTATTATCATGACTTTTGCTTGGAAGATCTTATAACTTAATTAATACTTGTATAATTCTTGCAGGTTTTAGTGGCACTGTCTTTTTATGCGACTGCGAGTTACCAAAATCTAATTGGAGGAACATATGGTTGCTATGTTAACATATTGTTTATTTACTTAGGTACCACTTGTATAAAACTATAATAAATAATTGTTTCTAAAAAAGAACCACACGCGATCGATATCTTTACGTTAATGAACTAGCTAAACAAACTTGCATTTCGAATTCACTTTTTCTAAAAACCACTTGACTTGACTTTGTTTTTGAAATTGGAGAACTCGCACGCTGCCTGATTTTTTTTGTAGTAGTTATAGGCAACGACCCTTCCGCATGCAGCCAAAGTCATGGTAAATTTCATGATTTTAATCATATTCTTACGCCCAAATGAATTTAATATGTTACAATCAATCAATTAAACAACTGTTTATATCATATTTATTTATTAGCATTCTTATTTAAAGGATAAAGCATTTTAAAGCCCTATTAGCGGTTTATCATAATGAGTTGAACACCACTATTGCGGGCCGTAACATAGCTAACTTCACGTGTAACAAAATAATCGCGGGGCAATCCCAATTTCAATCCAATGTTGACAATATTGTTTTCAAGAGTACCGAATCACGTGACTGCAAAATTAACATTGGAATCGTATTGGCTTTAGATTGGAATTAAAATTAGTTTGAAGAGTAAGCCCCCAGGTAAGGCGCAGCGCGGCGCGGTTGTCACTGTTAAACAAATATCAACGTTGCGTACCTAAAAATAAAGTTGAGAATAGATAACCTATGACGCGCGCCTCTTTCCGCGTACGGCGCGCTCTCGAGCTGATGGAAGTTTATTTATTATCAACTTTATTTCAAGTGATACAAGGTAGATATTTGTTTGGCAGTGACGAATGCGCTGCGCTGCGCCTTGCCAAATGTGCGCCGGCCCTTAAATAACATCCCATTCTGTTAAATGAGTTTCGATACAACAGTTTCCTCAAATATGAATAGGGTGCTTCTATCATCATAAACGTGGCGATTTACAAAAGTGCTTCTAAATAAAATATTTGTTTGAATAACAAAAATAGGTTTGTGACTTTTAGCAAATAAAGATTTTTTAAACGAGCCACCACGACCCATGCATTACGCTAGGCTTTTGTGTGATAAACGTTTGTAGTTTTAAAGTTGACATTAGGTCAAAAGAAATACTTTTTGTCATTTTTTGATGTTGCTCTGGGGGCCTAGAGAAAATCCCTTTTCTGTAAGCGTTAACGCCAACGGAAAGATCAATGGGAAGTAAATTATTTCAAGATAACGTAGCAGCCCACGTGTCATTTTCTACACAAAAACAAATATATCAAATTGAAATATTTGTTTGTAATGTCCAAATACAGCTTTTTACTAAATGCTTATAAACATACTAGCTTTGCCCCGCGGTTTCACCCGCGTAGGTCTCTATCCCATGGGAATATAGGGATAAAAATTATCCTATGTCCTATTCCAGGTCCTGGTCTACCCATGTGCCCATCCTCTCCTCTCTAGAGTAGGGAACGTCGCGGCGCAGCGGCGCGGCGCCCGGCGTCGAACGGTTCGCGTATTGTATTTTTAAACTCGTGATAACTTCAAAATTAAATGTACGATTCGAATGAATTAAAAAGTATTTTACTGCTACATAAATACTCTTGATGTTAAAATTATTTATTTGAATAAGAATTAATATAATGTTGATAAAACTACTTCGCAAATAATGCATTAATTTCTGACAAATTTGATTACCATAAAAAAGGTTATAGTGCGTCAATCTTAAAAGATAGACATATGCTGTAGCGGACTTATTTTTAGAACTTTTAAAGAGGAACAACTCCATCATACATGATATTTGCGTAACTTAAACCGTTTACGCAGCGCACGCAACGGAAGCCCTCAAAAAGGAATATTTTTCCCGTTTTTGCAGCATTTTTCATTTATGCTCCGCTCCTATTGGTCGTAGCGTGATGTTATATAGCCTATAACCTTTCTCGATAAATGGACTATCCAAAACTTTTCAATTCCAACCAGTAGTTCCTGAGATTAGCGCGTTCAAACAAACAAACAAATAAACAAACAAACTCTTCAGCTTTATAATATTATTAAAAAAAATATATATATATATATATTAGTATAGATATAGATAGTATAGATATAGATAGTATAGATATACGATTATAATTTGTCAATCTATCTATCTGTTTGTTCCGGCTAATCTCCAAAACGGCTGGACCAATATTGACGGGACTTTCACTGCTTTGGTGCTGCTAGCTAGCTATATTTTAAATCGCCGTTCGTAAAATTGGAATCAAGACTTCGCTTAACAGGTAAGCTCGTTTGACTCCCAATTTTACTTCATGGCGATCTGAAATATGATTAGTTAAACAGAGTAGTATTTCTTACACACACGTGTAACATCGATGTTATAAGGAGTAACTTAGGCCAATTTTATTTTTCTAAAATATATGTGCTATTGCACGCGAGCGATGCCGCGGGCAACAGCTAGTAATCCATAAAATTGCATAATTTCAGCCGATGTTTGATTTTAAATAACCATTTTCAAATCATACATACATATTGCCCAAACATGAAGAAGTTAAAAACCCGAGCGCGCAGATATTTTATGTGGCGGAAAAACTATCTGTGCGCTTCGAGACCGCGCGACCAGAGTTCGAGCTGAAGCTAAAACGGAATAAAAAAGAAACTAAATACAAATTGGAACACTGAATAGAAATAACAATTTAATATGAAAAAAAAATCGAAACATGAGGTCTATTTGCATGTAATTTTATTGGTTTTCATTAAAAACGATAAGTCTGATGTACCAAAATAATAATTGGGTATAGCTTGTTTTACAACTTACTACAACTAACATAATTACAACTAACTTGGAAATCACACATTCACTCGTAAGCGTTGCTCTTACTAGCTCGGAAAATCACTAATCATATTATGTCAGCTCACTAAATAAAAAGGACTTTAAACTAAAAAGTTACTTATACATTAATATACAAAAATAATAAAAAGTGGTATCTATTAGGAAGCGAATTCGTTAATTTTAATAACTTAACGCCATACAGATGATGTCTAGGTGTCATGGAAATATCGTGATCTCTTTTGGAAAGAGATCAGCCCGCGCGCTATTTAATATCAGCGGAGTTTCGGTAACTAGGAATTGATTAAATGTGATTGCAGAAAATGTATCACCAATGAGATGGAAGCAGGGAAATATCTGCATATGAAATTCAGCGGAAATTGGTATAAGTTGTCATAAATGAGGATTATTAAAAAAAATTGTCGTAAGGCCACGACGTGGCAGATGTTGGGCACGGGGAGCAAGAGTTGTGACGTGCTCTGAGCAGTGAGCAGCAACGAGCAACGAGCAGTGGGCAGCGGCCGCGAGCTGGCGGGCAACGCGCGCGTGCGGCCAGCGGCGGAGCGGTCAGCGGATGCTGCGGCACTCGGAGCTATCGATTTTCCTACCTTATCGTCGCGCGGTACGAGCGAGTGCGGGGACGCGCGGCGAGTGTGCTCGTGCTGACGGGGACAGTGCGGCGCTCTCGTAGGATGCGGGGCTCCGTCATCTGTGGAGGGCGGTCATGGGCTCGCGGCGGCGGTACGCGTGCGAGGCGTCGCGCGGCGGGCCGGGCACTGCCCGCCCGCGCCCAGCGCGTATTGATCGGTGCGCGCGCAAGCCGCCGCCCTCGCACATGAATGGTCCCCGGTGGAAGCTCACGTGCTCGCCTGGCCTGCTGTGTGACCTCCGCGCCACCACTACGTCCCCACTGCATGTCGATAGTCCCCACGCTCATATTACACGCCATCATTTAGCCTAAAAATTTGGTGGCCCACATCGTTCTCGATAATGTGATAATTTTTAAAGCGATTGATTTTACAGCTCAACATAATTTGCTCTTTGGTGGCTACGAGATTAAAGTACCTATTCTCCGTAAAATAAATATCACAGAAATACATTGCTTTTTGTATCGCACGGTTTATCGGATATGTCTGAAATAAAAAATAAGACTGCATGATAAATGGCAACTATTGTCTCGGATAGATTATACTAATTGTGCATAATAAAGTCTTAAACTTGACATGGTCGTCGATGTCTTCTATAGGAATCATAATGGAGCGTTCAACGACAGGTTTATGAGTGTGGCGCGAGGGGCGTCGGTATTGAGCCGGCGGACGCTCAATGCGCCTATATTGCCAATATGCGCCTTAATGCGCTGTCACTGATCACAGCAAATCCCTTCCACAGTTTATATAGGCACTGATTACCTTCCGTGATTTTATGATCTTTGCTTTCCATTTAAATATATCACCATAAATACACATCGTAAAGCTAAGTGGATAACGCGAGGGATCAAGGCTTGTAGTATCAAAAAACGTGATCTTCTATGGCAATACAGGAAGAAACCTAGCCAGATAAATAGAACTAAACTGACAGAATTTTCAAAAAGATATAAAAAAGTAATAAAATTAACACAGCGCGCACAAAATAATCATTTAATTAACGCGTCGGATAATAAAAGTAGATCAGCATGGAAAATTATAAACGAATGTAAACAAAATCTACCAAATGAGACTATAACTAGCATTAAAATAAATGACAAAATAATAACTGACCCTTGCGAAATATCTAATGCTTTTAATAATTATTTCATCGATAAAATAGTACCTAAGGATGATTCACTCAACATGCAGTATAAATCTTATATGTCTAATAAGCAAAAGTCTATGTTTTTGAAACCATGCTTGCCACACGATGTATTGCAGATTATTAGGAGTTTAAAAAATACGAACAGTGTAGGTTATGATGGCATATCAACTAAGGTCTTGAAATATATAGCTACGAATATTTCTGCTCATCTATCCTATCTGATAAATCTATCTATTGAAGCTGGAATCTACCCTGAAAAATTAAAAACTTCTATTATAAAACCAATTTTCAAAAAGGATATTAGAGAATGCCTTGTAAACTATAGACCTATTGCCTTAGTTCCAGTTATTTCCAAAATATTCGAAAAATATATTTACAGGGAACTTAATAACTATTTAGAAAGTAACAATATTCTAGCAAAAGAACAAAAAGGTTTTAGACACAATAAGTCCATAAATATGGCCATATATGACTTTCTGGATTTTGTTATGGTTAATGTTGACAAAAAAATACCTGTCTGCTCTATATTCATGGATATGACGCAGGCTTTCGATTACGTTGAGCATGATATATTGTTGGGTAAACTTAATGATTATGGAATAAGAGGTAATGTTCTGAAATTATTTGAATCATACCTCAAAGGCCGTCATCAGTACACTGAATTGACTAGAGTGAATATCCTAACAAAAAAAGAAGAAACCTTTAGATCATGTGAACGTCAACTCAACTACGGTGTTCCTCAAGGAACTGTTTTAGGGCCACCACTTTTTATACTGTACATCAATGACTTACCCGATGCCACTGATAATCCTATATCTCTTTTTGCGGACGACAGTACAGTAACGATAAAATGTAAAGACAAAAATACTTATGAAGATGACATAAACAACACATTGAGCTCAGTCATGAATTGGCTTAATGCAAATAATCTTAAAGCCAACCTAAGCAAAACGAAATTAATGAACTTTAGACAACGTTTACCGGCCCCAAATAACCTAAATGTAAATTTTAACATGCAAACAATAGAGGAAGTAGACAATTGTAAATTTTTAGGCTTATATATTGATGACAAAATGACCTGGAAGCCGCATATTCAACAACTATGCAAGCGAGTGAGTAAATCTGCTTATGCCCTACATACGCTTGCATATAAAATAAACACTAGTGCCCTTTTAATTGCGTATCATGGGCTGGTGGCATCTGTTCTCAGATATGGTATAATTTTTTGGGGGAATTCCACCGACAAAGATCTTGCCTTTAAAGCACAGAAACGTTGCATTCGGGCTATGTTTGGTTTAAAATCAACAGAGAGCTGTGTGCCTTTCTTTAAAAAGCACAATATTCTACCACTACCGTCACTGTACATATTTGAAATGGCTGCTTTCGTTAAACAAAATCCTCATTTATTTACCTTAGCATCTATAGCTTTCAATCGAACCCAAAGGGACGAAAGTCGTCTATGTGTACCAAAAACAAATACTGCTTTAATGTATAAAAGTGTTTTTCACATGGCACCTGTTATATTTAATAAATTGCCAAAAGAGCTTAAAAAGCTTAATATTAATTTATTTAAACAAAAACTGAGAAGTATGCTGTGTCAAAAGTGTTATTATACTGTATCAGATTATTTATCAGATAAATTTTGACATTGTGTAATTGTAATTTTTGTAACATTATGTAATTTGCTTCTTTGACAATATTGTAATTGCAAATCATATTTAATTATTGAAATCCGAACTATTCTGACACTAAAAAATTGCTTTGACTTGATTGACATAATTAACTATTTAAATTCGAATTATTTTGACATTTACTTAACAAATAGCTTTTGACTTAACTCTTTGACAATACTGTAATTACAAATCCTAATTAATTATTTAAATCTGAATTATTTTGACATTAACTTAAATTGGCATCTTGACTTAAAATACTGTAAAAATTGTAATTAATTATTTTTGTATGCCTATAGCAGGCAGATCATAGCGCACTTTAATACCAAATATGACCAACCACTGTACCTATGTATCACAAATAAAATATTTCTGATTTCTGATTTCTGATTTCCGTAATATGCTACCAGATGACGACGCACAAAAATATTTCACCCATATTGTCATATTTTGTGCTCGTAGCTTGACAAGTAATGAAAAGTTCATTTATATCGTAATAAAACATATGCTTTTTGTTACATGAAACAGTTTCTGCATAACCATTGTTCTAATGCCGGCGCCAGACATAGCAGCAATATTTGATCACGTGTTTGAATACATGTGTGGCAGGGGTGTTTGGGTATTTCATCAAAGTTTGATCACATATTTCAACTTTGCCATTCGGTGTCATTTGTTTGAGCACACATAAATGCCGGCGCCAGACATAGCAGCAATATTTGATCACATGTTTGACACATGTGTGGCAGTAAGTACCTACATAGAAAAATATTATAATATTATGATCTCAATTATTGTTATAAATTTAAAAATTGTTTGAATTATTTAATATGTTTCTTTTATTTTTTTTATAAAGAGTTTGTAATTTTATACTTTTTGCTGTGCCCTACAGGGTCCGTAATTGTACTTTTAGCTTTAAGCCATTGTAATACCTTATCTACATTATGGAATGCAAATAAAATATGAATGAATATGAATATGGGTGTAATGAACAGAAGAAAAAAAACATGGAAATAACACTGTTTTGTGACGCGCGCTACGACGTGGACACTGGCTACGATAGCTACGCTTATTTTAGATTCCCTTATTTATTTCCCAAATTAGATTCAGATCAAGATCAAATGGGATTATCTAAAGATTATGGTGACCTCATTCAGCCTAAATAAAATATAGTCAGATTTTCATTTCAGATACTTACGAACTTATTTAACTTTTACTCAACGAATACTAATAGTTAGTGTAATCTTGTATTGATTTAAATCAATATGAGAAGTAAAATGTATAGACTATACCAAGAAAATTGTCCACAGCTACAAATAGCGTTGAAGTTGACGCGACAACGCTTCGCTACGCGTTGCTACGCGGCCTACGCCGCTGCTACGACATTGTTATACATTTTTTAAGAGCTTTGTGATTAACAGGTGCTGTATTTATTGTAAATAAAATGTGTTATTATTTATTAGGGAACGTGCTTTAACTGATAATTATATGATTTAATTTCAAAAGTATTCCAATAAAAGATTTCGCTAATTATATTTAAAAAAAATCTTAAAAAAGTTTTTTTTAGTTTAATGAGGTAATTAAATACGATCGTTTTCCTTCTAAAGACATAGATAAATGCCAAGAATTAAAACGTTTTATACAACAGGGAATACCTTGGTTCTCTTTTTATATTTTTTAACTAAACAACCGGTCTGGAGCCGAGTTTGTGAAAATACATTTTGCTGCCCTCTCTCTTGGGGGTCGTATTTCGAAAAATCTTTTCATTATGCGTGGAAAGAATACATTGAGATTAGAGCCGCGTTAGGCATGACTTTAACGCATTGACAGTTTCTTGCTTTCCAACTTTGTAAATGAATATGAATACAAGTATTTATCTAACAGCACTTTGGTTACATAGGTTCCCTTATTTATTGGATTTTAATAATATCTATTAGATAATATAGAATGTTTGTGCAAGTAAAACAATAACTCTAATTCTACTTTTAGATCTTCATAGATAACTTTTTTGTTGCGACTTTTATATATACGAACACAAGTAACTATGTTGAAGTATGTGCGAGGTGGCCGTGCACGACCGTGGAGTGTTGCCAGCCAGTGAGCCAGTGAGCCAGCCAGCCAGCCAGCCAGCCTGCTAACATCTCATGAAAGCCTATGACTACACTCGTACATGCGAATATCATACGTTGTCACAAGCCGCTGCTCGAAACACCTTCCGCGCTGCACTCCGAATAAAAATACAACACCGAGTTTTATTTCAAACCAAGAATCTTAATTTAAATGCACATTTCCAATGCGCTTTTACTAATCAAACAAGCATTTACATGTTTGAGCTCGTGAAAATAATGATCGAGTATTTTTCTGCAAAGTTTTCCGTGAGATTATCATAAGCTTGGAGAACCTTTCATTACTGCACCACATATATTACTATCACATCACATCCACAATTGGTAGGATTTATAGGTACGTTTCAGAGATACAAAAACGTAATCCTTTTCGTTGACAGTTCCGTCATTACTTTGCAAGCTAGTGTACAGAAAAGATTACCTTCTCCAGTTTCTAAGCGAACCCTTCCGCGACTGTGTTGCGGCAGAAATATCATGTAGGTACATACTACACACATATCTAGCTATTTCGTGACCGGAATGAGTGATGGAAGACGGGAACCGGTCGGGTAGGCGCAGGAAGGGACGCCCAGTAAAATGACTTTCTCACCGAAAATACTACACGCTGCCTTTTATATTTTATAGACATTTCATATCACCATTTCTGTTCGAGGCGCCCGAAATATAATAAATAGTTGCCGATAAGTTTGAAGTATACGTGTGTATCGTGTCGCTCTCGCATATTTGTACACACGTAGCTACCAATAGTAGCGAAACATTCATCAGGATATGAGAGAAAATAGTTTAGCAGTTAAATGTTGAAAAGAATGAGCTAAACTGTGATATATCACGTGGCATTACTGTAATAGGCACGTCGCTTCATAAATTCACAAACACTGCGCTACAGATACAAAGTTTACACTGGGTACTGAAATGCAGAATGCAGTTAAATAATGCAGTAAGCGAGTCCGTGCAGTGTCGTCGACGCGGTGCCTGCGATGACTGTCTCCTTTTACCATACAGCACGAGACCTTACTTTAATACCCACCAAAGTCTATTATCTGTACGAGGAACAGTAGGTACTAATAGTCAGGTTTAGTTTCAACGTTTCGTGCTACCGTGCCGACATTGGAGCATTCGTGATCAATATCAAAGAAAAAAGTACAAAACTGTTATTGTTCACCGAATATAAATAACGTACCTATATTTATAAATACTGAACACGTAAATCAAATATGCATGTAGAGATAGCACACGGCGCGGCGGCGTTCATCGTACATACGCGCGTAGCTTACGCGCCGAGTACGTGTTCAATAATTAGGACATGGTATTCAAAAAGTGTGTCGCCGCAAACGCCGACATTTTCAAAGTATTAGTATACCGAATAAAATCTAAGTTTGAGTTTAAAGGTTCAAGAAAGTTACCCGTGAACGAATCTTATTACTCTTTTGTCGCGGCATGCAACTTTAAAGTAGAGAATTCAGAAGAGCGATCGACAAAGTTGTGGCTGTCGCGACCAAAGCGGATTACTCGTTCAGCCTTCCCCGCTCCGTGGCTCCCGGGAATATCGCAACGATAACGCGATTATTTGAGCTCGTCCGAGTTGAGGGGATACACTATCCGTATTGTGAGCCTTGCCCGGGCTCGTGTTGGCCGAGCTGATTGTCACTAGTGTTTCGCATTCGAGTGTGACGTCAACGGATACCGCACGCGGCCAACTTGATTCGGACCAATTATACACTGGAGCTGCAGTTACGGCCAATTACGAGGCGAGGATTTTGGGCGAGTTGCTATTGGCTCTATGACTATAGACCCTCTAACAGTCTCTCACAGTGTATCATGTCTGGCGTAGTCTTGCTCAAAGTTCTGTAGGTATATCTGTTATTTTACCCTCACCGCTCACCTCTCCATTTTTATAAATAAAGATTTGTGCTCGGCCAGTGCTCTTCACTCACGTCACTCAACGCTAAAACATAAATGTGCCAAATTGAGCGTAAATATTCACAAGACCCTTATCTCTGTGTAATGAAATGAGTGGCGTGTATAAATTGCCCTGTAGGCCCTTACATCTGCACCACTACTAACAATAGGTAATTGGTTGAAGCCTTTCGGGCCAGTTTCTGACGTATTAAGTAAATTGTTCGATACATCGCCGCTAGTTTTTTTTTCCTGTTACCACGTAGGTGGGCTTGAGCTGGACGTACCTATTAGTTGATATTATGATAGTCTGGGAATGGTAATAAGTCATTTTTACTAACTTATCAGGTACTAGGCGTACATTTTTGTCACTTCCTTAAATGTCAATGTAAAAACAGTTTCCACTCTAAGAAGTTTTAATACATTTTTTAAGTAAACTAATAAAATAAAAAAAAACTGGGGTACAATATTTTTTACGTATAATTAGCGGAGCGGCACCGAGCCAAAGTAGTTGAGTGGAGCGAATCAGCGAATAGTTCAAGAGAGAAACAAAGTCAAGTCGATATCTTACCAGTGCGCGCTGCATCCGACCACCACCAGGTGCCAGACTCTGCAACAAGGAAATATACTCTTCATTTCATATTTTACAACTCCATAGTCATATTGAGAACTTTATTACTTTGCGATTTACGAAACGAGGTTAATTTTTACCGACTTCAAAAAAGGAGGAGGTACTACGTTCGGATGATTGTTTTTTTTTTTTTTTTTTTTTTATGTATGTTCACCGATTACTCCGCCGTTTGTGAACCGATTTTAAAAATTATTTTTTAGTTCGAAAGGGTATACTCCCGAGATGGTCCCATATAAATTTTATTAAGTTTGCTTGCGTAGTTATTGCGCTAGCTTCAATATTACGTATTTTTCCCACAGTCTATGTAGACGATATCATTATTAGACTCCTTCACTGTTATTTACATAGCAGGTAGTAACTTGTATGGGGTAGGTACCACCACTAAAAAGTGAAAAATAAAAACTTTTAGTCGGTGTCTTTGCTTTTTAATTTTCGTTTTTTGCCACCGACTTCCGAAATTAAAGTTATTTTTCACATTTTTAGTGTTTTTTTTTGAAGTCGGTTGTTTTTTTTGGAAAAAGTTTTTATTAATGAAATATCGATGGAACAGCGTTGGTTATACTTTACAATGTTCGTTCTCACGTAGGTATTAGTAGGTAGGTTACCATTATTACCAAGTACTGGTTGTGGACAATCGACCCATTCATATGAACAAATGAAAATGTGGATAATTCTATAATTATTATTAGTGTCCGACTGAAATACAATTTTTTGCCGAAACCAAAACCGTACCTAGTCGAATCTTCGGCTCCCCATCTATTTTCTGTAGAAACCCAAACTTAAAAGTTAGTTAAATTGACATTATTTTCTTAGACCCGTAATTTTTCTTCTAATTGTTCAAATACGTAATTTAATTAATTATTTAATTTGATTAGTACATTTCCAGTTCAGCTCTTACTGTGCATATTTTATCTGTGGTTACGCTTGGGCTGCCCGTGAATAAAAGCGCTTAAAGTGCTCGAAGCATCCGCGCTTCGTATTGTGTTCTTCAGATTTCAGTGGGCTACTTATCTCGGAGATATGAACGAAGTCGATTTTACAGGAAATGTCCCGCTGTTAATATTACTTACGATGGCGATTTGCTTTTTTTTGCTATATTCTTGCTTAACATGGTATGTTTTTATTACTATACTAGCTTTTAACCACGGCTTCGTCCGCGTGGAGCTCGGGAATTATCCCACGGCTACGAACTACCGAGATAAAAAGTATCCTATGTCCTATTCCAGGTCATGACCTGGAATAGGACATAGGATACTTTAGACCATGTACTACCATGTAGACCATGGTCTACCCTATCCATGTGCCAAATTTCATCCAAATCTGTTCAGCCGTTTTAGCGGGAAAGCGTAACAAACAAACTCACTTTCGCATACTTTACTCATGGACGTAAACCCTCCCGCACTTCCAGGAAGCCCACTCTATAGAGTAGGGAACGTTGCGGCCGCGGCGTCGAACGGTTCGCGTATTGCATTTTTATACTCGTGATAACTTCGAAATTAAATGTCCGATTCCAATGAATTAAAAAGTATTTTACTGCTACATAAATACCCTTAATGATAAAACTATTTATTTGAATAAGAATTAATACTACGATAAATGTAAGCAAATTTTGTTTCTACCGGCGATCTAATTATAGAACACAAAAGCTGCTCTATGATAGTTGAAAGAAAGAAAGAAAGAAAGAAAAATGCGTTTATTGGCATTGTCACACAAAAATACACCTTAAAACTAAAAAAAAACAGAAAACAGTCATTACAATGCCAAAAGGGCCTCAGCTCAGCATATTGTCAGATGGCAACACACAGTGTACCACCTGACGCTGATTTTCAGCTGCAACCCACGAGTGTCATACGCTAGAAACACAATATACTTAATAAATTAAAAAACTGATTGAAAAGAAAAAAAAGAAATACAATAAATAAAATATCTAATAATTGTGAAAATAAAAAATAAATAAAAAATATAATATATAAAGTACAGTTCCTTTTTTTTTTTTTTTAAAGGCAACATTCCGTTTTGTCGGCATAATATATATAAAAACACACTCACAGGCATTCTGGAAACGTCGGGTTACACACACTGTTCTTAAAAGAAGATAAAATAAATTGTCTTATATGGCAGATATGTCGGCTCGGATATTTTCAGCATCCTTCTGATGGTTTAATAAAAATTCTTTTAATTTCAATTTGAAAGTAAAGCAACTTTTACTATATTTTATAGGAGGAGGGATATTATTCCAACATTTGGTAGCTGCGTAGCGAAAACTGCCTCTAAAAGCTGCTGACTTGTGCCGTGGAATGGAAAGCTGTTGAGAGCATTTTCTTCCCTCACCGATTCTGTGTCTTCTTGTCCACGATAGTCTATCATATAAATAAGAAGGGGACTGAGACTTAATAACACCAAAGAGTAGGCTCGCCAAGTGGAGTTTACGTCTAGCTTTCATTTTTAAAATATTGTGCTCATTGAAGAAAGGTGTAACATGCCCCCTAAAGGGAATTTTAAAACAGAAGCGTGCACAGGCGTTTTGCAGTCTTTGGATCATTTTTTCAGTTTTTGACAGTAGTCGTTGGCCATACACCGTGTCTGCATAATTCAACTTTGATAAAACCAAAGACTCCACAAGCAAGATTCGCAATTCTTCACTAAGATAGGGACGGGCTTTGTATAAAATCTTGAGTCTATAATAGCAGTTACGGATAGATTCAGATACGTGTTTGTGAAAACGAAGTTCCGCGTCCATGATAAGCCCCAAATTACGCGCTTCGTAGACCCGCTCAATAGGCTCACCCATAACAGTCACACAACCGGTACAGGGTTTAATTTTACCTAACTGCCTTTCGGTTCCAAAAAGCATGTACTTGGTCTTGGTGGGGTTTAAGGAAAGCGTGTTGGTATTGGACCATTGCACTATGTTTTCTAGATCAGTATTGAGATCGTTTAATGCTTGTTCATAGTCCTCCGGCTTAAATGATATATACACCTGTGTATCATCGGCATAAATATGATATTTACATTTATTTATATTTTTAATTATATCGGCACAATACAAAATAAACAATACTGGCCCAAGAATCGAGCCCTGTGGAACGCCCCTTCCCACTGCGCGATGTCTAGAGACAACTGTTGATCCGTCCGCCCGCCGTATTTCAACGAATTGCGTACGATCGCCAAGATAGCTATTAAACCATTTAATTGTGTCCTCGTCAAATCCATAAAAAGCCATCTTTGACAATAATAGGGGAACGTTAATGCAGTCAAATGCACGTGAGAAATCAAGCAATACCAAAAGAGTGCACATACCATTATCTTGAGCCGACAAAATATTGTCTGTCACATCCAACAAAGCCGTGGCTGTACTGTGGCCCTTCCTAAACCCAGATTGAACATCTGGGAGGATCCTATTTGTCTCTAAGAATTCAACCAATTGCGCACATACTACTTTCTCTAAAACTTTAGAAAGTACCGGCAGTATACTGATAGGTCTAAGATCCTTCAGGTCCAATGCATTAAGAGTCTTTGGCAATGGGCGCACTTTAGCAATTTTCCATAACTCAGGGAAAGATGAGGATGTGACAGATGTATTTACTATGGCAGTTATAGTGTCCAATGTCACAGGGAGTGTCAGTAAAATCATATTTATGGTGAAGCCATCGCAACCTTCAGAGTTCGATTTAATAGTAGACAGTGTGTTCGCGATTTCCTTGCGTGTTGTGGGTCTCAAACTAAACGTAGCGCCATTATTTCGTGCGGATTCAAAATATGCAAGTAATGAATTACTAACCGTATCCGCACCCGGCACATTCAGAAAATGGTCACAAATTTTGTCAGGATCATTAAAGTGTAGAGATAACTCTTTATGTTTAGATGGGAGCAGGGTAGACTTTAGGTTTTTCCAAAGTGCACTGGAGTCATTAATTTGACTGTTTATTTTATGTTTAAAGTACGCAGATTTTTCGTAAAATAGGGAACTAGAAACAAGTGACTTTAATTCTTTATAATATATCTTTTTAGAATCAGATTTTCTGTTTTGTAAATAGCATGCGCTTTGTTCCTCAAATGCATCATAAATCTAACATTGTCAGTAATCCACGGGTAGCAGTACTCCTTAATAACACAAGTTTTCAGAGGTGCATGGATATCAAATAGTGTAAGTAGGTTCGAGTTAAATTCACTGACCATTATGTTAACATCTTGCAGCTCGGTTAACGCGTTCCAGTTAAATAACTCGAGATCCTGGTCAAAACATTCCCTGGTAATGTCCTTCAGTGGTCGATAAATAATGGTTCGAGACGGAATTTTCGGGCGTTTAAAACTAAATTCGCCGGAGATCACCGCATGCGCACCTAGATCCGGTATTATATCGACTGATACAGAACGTGGTTTAACATTTGTACAGATGATGTCAATCAGAGTGCTACCATGCACTGTAAAGTGCGTGGGTGACTGTACCAACTGTGTAAGACCTAAGCAGCTCAAAAATGAGGCCAACTTTTCCGTCTTTGTATCCGTGTCACTAAGCATGTTTATATTAAAATCGCCCATCATTATCGTGTACTCACATTGCGTTAGGGAGTTTAATGAACCTGATACAGCGTCTAAGAAGAGGTCAACATCTTGCCAGGGCGGGCGGTAGGCGGTACCTATTGCTAGCTTAACTCCGCGAACACTAATTGTGACCCACATCTGCTCGACCGTGGTGTGCAATGGGCTAGCAGTGTACGAGTGACTCCGAACATTTATACCGTGCCTGATATAAAAACCAACGCCACCACCACGTCCCTTCTTAACAGATAATGGGCGCGGAATATGCCGTAGCCTATATCCAGGCACAGAGGGCGCGCGCCCTTCTTCGCCTGCTCGCAGCCACGTCTCATTAATGGCCATAATATCTACATCCAAACTCAGTAATGCTGCCACAAACTCGTCGTGTTTCGTGCCCAAAGAACCCGCGTTCCAAAAACCAACCTTAAGGTATGTAGTGGACATCATTGGATAGATAATTTACTACCGATAAATAAAGACATCACAGAATGTACTAAATAACAGAACTGACTGATTAATATAAGATGCATGTCAACAAGATTCTTGTCATAAATAAATAAAGTGTAGTCAACGAGTGAGAGTAAGTGAATTATCGTAAACGTCATAGAACGATTATATAAATATGGTCTGGCACCGTGGGCAGTGTAAATATAATGTAAAACATAGCAAATTTGAAAATTAATCTTGTAAATAGGATGTAACTGACAGGAGCATGAACAATATTTACCAAGAATAGTTAAAAACAAAAAGGATGTACAAAACAACGCGATGCAACAATAATCCGACAATAAATCATAAAAAACGTTAATAGTAATTTCTACGTTATGCACGAACAAACCTACTGAGCGATGAAAAAACGCGAGATGTCCTTTTCCGTTCGGATGTGCACGGCTGACTTTCCCTCTTCCTTACGCGCAAGTATGCGGCCATCTTTAGTCCAGGTGTATTTCCATTCCAGGCGACTAGCAGCTTGGCGCGTCTCGAAGAATAGTTGCCTGTTAGTTTTAGTCAGGCGCTCGTTGAGATAGATGCGGTGTTGCGCTCCCAGTACTTCGATGTCAGCAGTGGTGAGATTGCGGCGGACGCGCGCGGCATTCAGCAAATTATCACGCGTCGCGCGTCTGGCTAGTCGGACAACGATGATTCGAGGGCGGGGCGCTTCGCCTTCGGTGTGGTTACGCCGGACGTTCCCAACACGTCTAACGAAAACGATGTCCTGTTCTTCGAGCTTTATCGCTAGTTTACGAGCAAGGGTATGAATCAGCTGAGCCGGGTTTTCCCCACTAGACTCGGTCACGCCCGACAGTTGAACATCGTTTAGCAGTGACTCTTGTTCACGTTCATTCAGCTGCTGCTGGAGTTCCCCAATTGTTTCCTCCAGCTGAATTAAACGAGGGGAATTCGTTTGCTCGGTATTCTCTTCGAGCTGTTTGACACGGCCTTCCAGGGTATCCATGCGGTTATAACAATTGTCCACCTTATCGTCAAGACCTGAGAACTCATCTCGAAACTGACGAATTTCATCACGCAAGGCGTTAACCTCACTGCGGAGACCACGAATTTCCATCGCTAGGCTGATCTCTTGAGTATCCGGTGTATACTTTTTTGTTGGAACTGGAATGACAGCCTTATCAGTGGGGCAGGCCGCTGCTGGACTGGAGGATGAATTTGTCTCCGCTGTTCCCTTCACAGGGGTTTGGGAGTTGTCTCCACGCGGCACCTTTGCCTTACATCCAGGGCACATCCAGTTTGCCGAGATTGTTGCTGTAGCAGCAAGATTTACGCAGACTCGGTGATAAAATAACGGACATTTCGAGCATTGTATGCCGTCATTTACTGCCAAAAATTTTCCGCAAGCTCCGCACTTCGGCATTCTCAATTATCAAAACAATAAACGTAATCAACAA
The DNA here is from genome assembly GCA_947522985.1 of Lithophane socia. Classification (NCBI taxonomy): domain Eukaryota; kingdom Metazoa; phylum Arthropoda; class Insecta; order Lepidoptera; family Noctuidae; genus Lithophane; species Lithophane socia. Next base: position 12,910,823 of record OX383252.1, on the reverse strand, counting down.
ATTATAGGATCACAAAAAGAGAGTTCTCAGCGTGGATTTGAACCCACACTTGTGGCTGCTAGGTAGAGGTGCGGCCTTAACTGCTCTCGCTATTCGGACAGTTAATAAGATCGTTAAATTAGTTGAGCTTATTACAGACGGACAGCAATTCCAGAATTAGTGAGGGTGTGAAGATATTGTTTCTAGTTTAAATACACAAACACCTTGCACTGTACTGACACTTTGAATGATACTTTTTAATTTGCTTTTATTATATTTTGATGATTTACACTGTTTGTTTTATTTGAAATAATGAAAGTTAAAGGTCACGATCACAGCTTATATGACTTTCCAAAGTCCAGACTTCACAATTACTACTACAAAATAATTATTATTACGGAGCAAAAAGAAATACGTATATTCAGATTCGAGCGTATGACGCGTCTCGTCTAGTTAGATATATTCCCTCGCAAACTTTTTTGTAGATGAGTATTTTAATCATGTAGTTCATAATTTGTATGTCTCATCAATCGTTTTCTCAGCGCACACCAAATCTGCCGTGCAGGCCCTAAAGTGCAGTATGAGAGAAAAAGCGGTTTCGAGTAAAGTGCGACAAACTTTTTAACACTGTTTTTTTTAAATTTATTAATTTGTATTGTGGATATTTTTATTGCCTTGAGGACTACGTGAGAACAAAGATGATATCTACGAGAAAAAATATGAATTTAGTTTATTCAATTCTGAATAAAACGTTTTTTTCCAAAATCATGACATTTACTGCAAGCAAAAAGGTACGCATATGCAAATTAAAATGCGGTAAAAATACTTGATACTGCAAAGTCTTTCGATTTATTTGCTACTTTGCAAAGTAATTTGCAGTATAATACTTTCTTTACTGCATTTTAATTAGTAACAGCGACTTATACAGCTATTTAATTAGCATTTGATTAATTGCACCTATAAAATAATACCGACTATACTGCAGTAAATAATGATCATACTGCAATTTAAACAGTAGCATTCATACTCGAACGTGATATTGCGATTAAAGTAAAAGATACAAATTTTAATTTTGCTGCAATTTAGTTGGTTTTCACTATATGAACCTACTTGAATAACACTAAATAAAATACCATATTCAAGTACTTTGCTGCATTTTAATCTGTAGTTCATGCGAAATAAATTAGAGTGATCCACCATGCAGTATTAACATTGTCGGTACAAAAACTACTTACTGCGTTTTAATTTATATGCGACAATATTTTTTTAAGTGTAGAATACAGATTTTTAGTTGTAATAAAGATATTTACTGCGTTTAAAGTGGTAAAGTGACGAGTCGTAGTAGACGTAACTGCTATTACTGTATTTTAGTTAGTCTTGTAATATATTTAGACCTGCAAAGGTAAGTTACTGCTTTCACTAATTCGTTTTTTTTACCGTTTAGAACATCCAAACGAAAAACCGATAATATCACTGTGTTCCTTATAACGTGACCCTAAAGGTTCAATATTCAACAAAAAAATGTAAAAAAACCTGTTACTGCGTTTTAGCGCCTGCACGGCAGAAATAATGAATTTTATATGCAAAATTTTGCTACTCTGGGTTAATTGCAATTTTCTTAAGGATCTCAATTTATTTAAATCTCTCTCTCTAATTTATTTAAAATAAATGTTTGCCTATGTTACTTCCTGATAAGCTTTCTATTAGTGAAAAATGGATTAAATCGGTTCAGAAGTTTCGAAGCTTATTCGGTAAAAGCAAACAAAAAAAATTTTCCTCTTAAAATATTATTACTAATATGACTAATTCTATTACTATATTACTAGTACTAGTATAGATTATTGTTGATGAAGTAAACGTTGGTATGCTATCTACCGTGTTTCTTTTTGACACTGAATAGTGAATAGCACGATTCATAAACATTAATGTTTTGTCAATATTAGCTGCGTGTTAGTTAGCAGGCGTTGTTTTAATCAGCGCTTGTTTGTGACCACCAGTTAATGACGGCGCGGGCGGCGTGAAGCGGGTGTGTAGTGCTACCGCGTCCCCAACAGCTGGCGCTGTCAGCGGCCGCCATGATTGATTGGCGTCCTCCCGCAGACGCAGCCGCATCTAGGGTAAGCACGACGGGACATGCGGAGCGATAGCGCCCACGATACTGCTAGATCTGGTTTTCAGAATTTGCAAGATCACTTACTTATTGGGAGCTTGACTCATGTAAGATGGCGTCAATCAATTTACTTAAGGCTTTTAATAAGTAGATAGGTAAGATATATTACCTGGGTAAATTGGCATTCAGTCCATAAAAGCAATCTAGGTGCAACGGTGTAGGTTTTGCCGTTTTGCACTAACGTTGAGATTCTAATTACTCTATAGCTTTATAAAACTCACACGTCAATCATGTCAGCCATGCCACACAGACAACCATAAACCTTTGATCACTTTTATTACATTATGGGTTGACTCTAGACTTCCCGTGAGCCGGTGAGCGTGATTCCATGCATACCTCAATCAGCCGAACATTACAAAGTATTATCTGATGGTGTCAACCGTCGTTGTTGTGAAGATAACCATGCCGCAATGAAAGACACCAATATCAACGAAAAAGTTTTCAGTGAGTTACCTCAAAGCTCATTAACACGTAAACTAGTTATTCAGGAAGTTAAGTACAGTTAGGTGCCACCCACACCGCTCCACTTCGGAATCTCAATAGGCGAATCCCCTTTTTCTTAAAAAACTGCCGGCCTCCTTAACATGCAATCTAAATTCCGATTTAAACTGTGATCACTCACAGTCCAAAGGGTCTAAGAACCGAGGAATGTCGGGAATGCAATCAAAAACGTCTCAATGGTGCTAAGCGATCGAAGGAAGCGTCACACATCAAATCGTTCGGCACGCTCCGCCATCGCATTCGACACCCACCGCAGATGTGATTGATGCCGCTTTCTTATCAATATTACTGTAATGCTCCTATTGATTTAGCTTAAAACATTACCAAGTTAATCTATAAGCATTATATGGTCAGCACGACTCCTTTCAAATTACAAAATACTTTGTGTGTTCACTTGTTCAAGTAAGTAAATTACCGCACCACTTAATGAACCAAGAAACCAAGAAATGAAGTAGCAGCAAAATTAAAATGCTCTTGTGGCTCTAGGACAGTCTGTGGTGGACAGAACGAGTGCGGTATAAAATATTTTACCAGGGAGGCGTTCAGCTGCAATATATTAATTTTCTTTACTGCCGAACTACGGCTTAATATATCTGACCCAAAATAATTAAATTATATTCATTTCACACTTTTCGGGCACGAATTTCGGTTAATCCTTTTTCACGATGTGTTCTCTCATTTTTCAACGTGAGCTTAATTGGGGTTTACTTGCGACTAAGTAGTTAAGTCCTGATTGAGGGACATTATAGGCCACAGATTTGAGTACAGCAAACAGAAGGGTTAAAAACTGATTCGGATTTAATCCACGGAGCATTCTGTGAACAAATAGCTACGTTAGGAGCACATTCAGTCAGCAATCAACATTGAGTTAATACATACAATACGTAGGTAGGTAGGTAGTGATGTGATCAATATCGTGCATTGTTAGATTCGGAGACGGCTGCCGGCGGCGTGTAATTTCCGCTCCGTTCAGCTTAATCGCGCCGTTTCCTGTATCGGCTTATGAATCTTTTGATACAGCGCGCACCACAATTCGCGAATCAATTGATTACCCCAACGTTCATGGTAATCACCGCACAATATCGCGGCTTATGGTTATGATCTAGTTTGTTCGACGTAATCCGCGTTCTGGTTACTGTAAGCCTTTATTATAAACACGTCAATTGAGTGCTCGGTACGGTAAATACGTATGTTTATTTTAGGAAACATGTTTTCTTTCTTTGGTGGCCTAAATCTTGCAAGCTTTTTATGTGTCTGTATCTTAAACCATGTGTAGATTTTGTTGTTTATTTTTATTATCGAGGGCAGAACTCTTTATAAGAAATTGGATTAGGCTAACTAACTTGTATGTTTTATTTAGGAGCTAATTAGGGTTTTGTTTAATCTTATTGTAGAATTATGGACATCCCTTACTTATGCGCTTTTCCAATAGATAAGGGAAAAACAAAAACCACTAACCAATTTGGAAAAAGTATGCGAAACATGTTTAACCTAAATACAGCTATCGGTCGGTATTCATACGCGGTGAAAGGGTAGAAACATGCAACGTAATCAACTTGGCTGGTTTTAATCATCGAGGGCTGTTCGACACGGGCTCCCGCGGCCATGTTGCCATATCTACTCGTTAGCTACAACAGCTCGCGACATGCCAGCATTATTTGAATACATGAACAGTTTATCCTAAAACGACACGACACAATAACGACTGCTGTTGAATAGCTGTAGGTTTTTCCAAAAGGTTGAGGTGCTGTAGTCCGATCTATATTATTAGCTGCCATTTTTGTATTGAATTTTATTTTAGATGTTTTGTTTGCATACAAAATAATCGAACATTTCTTACAGATTGCACGACAATATTCCATTTAATATCATAAACTCAGTGTATTCGCTAACAGAGTCGTAGACGATTTCTATTTCGATTTCAATAATCGACTAAGTATAAGTAATTAGAGGCAGACCCGTAGTTTATGGGGTTAGTGCCTAATAATCGTAGTTCAGAAGACGGCTACCAAGGCGTCATGGTAGCCTGAAATAAATATACGTAACACCAATGTCTGAAGCTAAATTATTATTAGCGGTGATTTATATACGTACAGCGACCAAAATGACTTAAAAATAAATTTCTAATACATTTTTCTTTTCATTTTCAGCAGGTATACATTTTCTTCCGCCGTGAATGTGCTAAGTACCATAAAAAAGGAATAAATCAAGTCAGATACTGCTCTAAATAAATGTAATTTACGGTTACGTTTTCGCTTTCCGAGAGTAAAATGACGTTACACCACCTACCGAGATATATCTACGGATCTCTTGAAAATTCTTGTACTTTTGTCCGGAAACTTTAGCAATGCGATTATGAAACGTATCGTACCTTTAATTTATGACTTATTTCAATCTTTTAAAACGGTTAGTCTCGAATATTGTAGAAGAGATTATCATTATTTTCGATACTGTTGTAATATTTTAGTCTAAATATATCAAAGTATAGCAAGAACCCGTTACGTAGGGCATGACGGATGGATATATAAAGCATTACATAATGTCTAACATCTAAGTATTTAAATTACCGTCATAAAGTCGTGACTTATGCAAGCGTATTAAAATTTTCATTTCTATAAATAAATATTATTGTGGTTAATCGGTCACTTAAAAGTAAGATTCTACATAACTATAAGTTGAAGGAAGATTTTGTCTGCATTGCAATGTTGTGCTTTAATTCGGTATTCCGTTCTCGCTGCAGGTGAAAAATAGTTAAGATAAGGTGTGCTAGGCAGGAGATGGGACATAGAATGGTTCATAATGGATTCATAAGGCCAGCGAGTTCAGCCTACGCCGCCGTAGCTGGCGTAATGGCGATACTGTTTAAAACTGCCTCTTCAATGGGAACACCTAGAGTAGGCACCCTTATTGCGTAATACACGATCAATTACAATCCGAACCGGCTTGCAACAAATTTCTAATCTATTGCTTCCTAAGTTCGAAAAAAAATCTGCTCAACAACGTAAATAACGCAATGAATGTTGTTGAACTGTCAAAAATGAAGCAGATTAGTTTTAATCAGTTACGAAAATAAGTTACGCAATTAGATAGTGGGTTAAGATAGGAATTGTTATCATAAAATAGAACGAAGTAGATTTTGTCCTTCTGTTTTATGGATCCTAATGATTGTGGCACATATTTTTTTTTTTATAAATCCATCGCATACAATGCTTAAACTTCATATAACGTACATTTCTTAACACTGCGGATTTTATAGAAAATAGAGCTTTCAAACAATATTACCCTCCCCAAATAACCCGACCAGTGGCACATAGGCACATAATCCAATATCAAACAACATGTGAAATAATCTGGTGAGTTTCATTTCTAAACGTGAACTAAATTTCAGTTTTATCAGTGGAAAGTGGGGAGGAAGGAAGCGGGGAATGCGCCGGGAATATTTGCTCAGTGCCCAGACGCCAGCGAGTTTCAGCGCCCGGCTCCCAGTCCCCGGCTCGGAACACGGCTCGACTGATCTTGAGGGAGTCGCAAACACCCCTTTTAAAACAACGTCTTGTTTGTAGGTAACATGTAGTCTCATTAATTTGTTCGGTTTACTGATTGGAATCGGGATGGCTATTTTGGGAAATTAGATTAATCGATTCATGTACTTCGACTAAGTACTCGTTTTTGTGCACTTTTTTAGGTATGTTAGGTACAAGTGTGTAGGCATTTGCTATGTAAAGTTTCAATAAAGTAAGTTTAAAATAGCTACCGTATGTGTATTACTGTCATTTTCTTCTTCATTAGAAAAAGCTATCAAGCAATAAAACAAGGATAAAAATATTGAACTAAATAAACATTTATGTACCGAGATTTGAATACCAAATCAAGTTAATGCACACTACACACTTGCTCATAACGCCAAAATTCAAACAGTAGATATGCGAAGCAAACTAAACTCAATTACAGCTCGGTTTGATTGTGTTCCAGCGGAAATTGCTTCGCATTATCGAATCTTTACGTATACACAAACTCCATAATCACCAACCACTAGTTCTGCTCGCGACTTCATCCGGGTGAAACTTCTTGTTTTAAGACAATTAATATATCTTATAACAGGCTGTGCCCCGTTACTCTTGTCGCGTTCTTTCTGACTTTTTTTCTTTTACCTCGGCCTCTAAGAGTAATAACATGCTGTTAAATAGACTATAACTTTCCTCAAGAATTGGGTTAACAAATGCGAAAATCCGACTGGTAGATCCAGAGATTAATACCGCTTTCAAACAATAAAACAAGCAAACAAACTCTTCAGCTTTATTAAATTAGTATATATGCATAGGTCGATGTACTAGGTATAGGTGAGTAGGTAGGTACCAGATTTTCCATTCCTTACTTTTATTACAACACGTTTTATTTCAACGAATCAAGATTTTAATTTCCATGTAACGGCAGATAGAAGCTGGCTAATGCGATTTTTTGCAGAAACGAGATAAGCGAACAAATTTCCGTCACGAATCACGACACGATAGATAACAAATCGTAAGTATTGGCAGAGCCATGGACATGAAAAACTTGAATCGTGAAGACGGAAAAGCTTTAACATGAAGAAAGCGAAGAACAAAGTATTCAATGAAAATAAAAATAACAATAAAGTACAGTTTTAATATTTTGGTGATGGTTTGACTATTTATGCACTAGACTTGCCCAATGAACATGTATAGGTAGGTACTGTCCTATATTTCGAATGAAAAATAGTATTTTTAAGTAGGCACTTAGGTACACACGGCTACACATCAAGCTAAACATTTCCAGTTTATGCTGATCTCGCATTGTATAGGATTTCCCAACATTGCGAGGTCAGCTTATACTGAAAATGTATAGCTTGATGTGTAGCCGTGTGTACACGCCACACGGAAACTACATTTAATAACACATTCAATTATAAATTCATAGGTCCCTGCGTCGTGTATCGATAGAAAAAAGTTGCGTACAGAGGATATTGCCTCAGAGAGGAAATGGTGGACCGGTTAGGTTTCAATGAAATAGTCTTATAGTGGGGTGGCTATCGGTTGTCGTAACCACAAGCCTATCCTGTGCAGGTGGAGGAAACCGCGCCGGCGAAATCATCACCGATATACCGGACACAATGCCGTAATAAAAAGAGAAATCAGTCATTAACCAACACGGTTTTTTTTATACCATTGTTAAACTAAACATTTAAAAAATGCAGTAAAGTTTACAATAAAAGTAATTGTAAAACAATTATTAATTCTTTTTTCGTTATATCGGTGTAATTTCACACACGCAATTTGGCAAATCGTTTTAATTTACATAATAGCCTTTGTTGTAGCTTACATCTGCAGGGTTTAATAACCAGCGCTGTAACGTTGTTGTTATAACTATTTATTCTGCCCACATACACACAAAAGGAAGTACATGCGCAGCAGCATCTATATTGGGTTCCCACATATGAAATTGGCGGATTAGACCTAATACTTAAGGCCTTTACAAAAGTTTAAAACGCATTGAAGGTTATAGGAGCTAACGAGAATGAGAAACGTTCTAAGTTAATGTATGAGTTTTGTAGCAAGTAGATAAGTCTTGTACTAGCGGTCCTATAACCGTAAAAAACTGCATATACTTACTGTTTTTAGCGTAGATATTTTACGCCTCTGCACCGTCAAAGTCCGATAAAAATATTTCCCACGGTGACCCACAGTTAAAGTTTGCCTACCTGGCAAAGGGTGTTAAAACTCCACAAATATAACGCCGCCATTCGACATGTTATAAAAACATAGGTATACAAAAACGGGATTATAAAATCTAAGCTTTTAATTTATTGGACATGAACGACTGGCAAAATTCATTTCAAACAGGACAACCAGATGGCGTTGTTCTTTTTGTGTCGAATTCTGAATCTCGCTATAGAGATTTTTCTACGACAGCATATAGGCGTCCGGCCGGTCCGGATTCGTTGCTCTAAGCCGGCTCGGTCTGTAGCGGTTTGCGGACTCTATGGGCCGAGGCAACTAACCTAACCAATTTCTTGGACCTCTTTTGCGGGGTGGCGGGTCGACTTTCGAGTCAGGAAAAATTGAAACCCCGCACCAAAAGAACATAGACAATTGGATGCTAATATGCAACGGATTTTTTGATAGGTAAATAAATAAAGTAGTATGAATAATAAAAATATGCATACGCTACGTGAATATATTACAGCTGTTACCGACTTTCCTATCGAAAGTTATATTACAGGTAAGCCATACCATAATCACGTAAAATTAATTTAAAATATTAGACAAAGTGGGGTTAATCACCTTGTCTAGTTACTTTCTAGTAATATCCATTTTACTTGCCGATATTTTCCAAAATTTTGTGCAAATATAAAATTTCGTACGGTGCAGTGAGTAATACCTTAACCTTATAGGTAAGAATGTAGATAATTCGTACACATAAAAATAGGCTTCAGAATTATAATTTCAGTAATGTAAATCAATTTCAGTAATATCTCGTGTTGATGTCCGCTTTACAGTATAATAAATGAAAACATTATCTTAAACTTTATTTAGGGAGTGGGTACTTATAATAATTTGTGACGGGCTCAGTCGCGGTGCTTATTGAGTTTAGACGAGGGGCCTTAACTCGTCATTGCAGTATTTAGCGAACTTTAAAGGGACGACGTAACATTTATTTTCCATAATGAAAGAGAGGTTTAATTCTCCCTTTTTGTACTTAAGGTTCCGAAGTACCTTTATAATCATTGATAAGTTTTTATTGTAATACATAATAGGTAATATTGAGTTATTTATATTGATCGACTCGTTTTTTTGGAAAACTCATTTCGTACCAGATGGAGTGGAGAGTTGTTTATTTCTGGGCAGTCGTGACTTTGCCGACTTTTCACTATAATATCCCTATTTCGACGAGCACTAATGTTGTTGTTAATAGCTCAACGTCTAGAGTAAAAGTTTTGTCCTCAAACAACAGTTATTGATTTCAGCACATTCAGTTGTTTCAGACAGGGTCGTTTGAGGGCGCGAGCGGGCCTGCGAGGGGTTTCAGGAGGACGGGGTACGAGGCGAGGAGGGGAGGCAGTAAAACGGCAACCATACCTCCACACGTGAATATTTGATGGCTGAATCTCGCTGTGGCTACGGATACAGGGGTATTCAGGTTATCAGAAGCAGCCCTAAGACTGAATCGACGTAGAGATTAATAACTTCACTGATTAGGGGCTAAGCTTTGAAATGAGCTTGGAAATTAATCCTGTGGCGTTTCTGAGGCAGTTTTCACAATTTGCGAAGCTGGAATAAATAGCATCGATCCGGTGCCGACGGTTAATGTGATTGTTTGTAACGTTACCGACAATAAGCATTCGTACGTTATTGGACTACCAATTGTAACGTTATACTTGCTACTCCTACAAAGCTTCTATATAAAATCGTATATTTCTATTATTTTGATATAATCTACGTTGAATCACGCTTTCATTCTAAGTAATGCTTATTGTAATGGGTACCTAGTCCCAAAAAACGTAGAAATACAAACATGTTTACGGATTTTCGTTTGCTCTGTATACAGAGAGCGTGCCTACTCAGAGGGTGTATCCCTAAATAATTGATTCCCTCTAACAAAACGAGATCTTCCTTATTTCCCGTCCGCGACAATCTTACCCTGGCTTACACTTTTTTAAACTAAAAGCGTCCTCTCTACTCTATTCCTGTACATACGCTACAGAATTATGCATGATTGTAACTACTGACTCAGTTTACATAACAAATGTGATCTGCGCCGCGGGAATTAAATTGTTGAAACTTTTGGTTTAAAGAATGCTTTATATGAAAAACACCATCCGTTTTTGGATGCGACATTTTTATTTTAATAAATCTGATGGTTCACATTTTCACGTTCACTTTATTATAAATAAAATACGCGTATGTAAAATACACGTCAAATTTTAGGTTATTATTTCAAGTAATATTTCTTGAACATTCATTTACTGTCACATTCATCTTCATTACGCAGTTTCCGCCCCGGCGGTGATGCGGCGTCACCGCGCTTTCTGAGCCACAGTTAAAAAACATGCATCGAGTTCCGTGGGAGACGGATCATGATTGTTTATGCCGATAATGGTATTCGCGGATAACTTGGCGGCTGCACTGCCGCGCGTCCTACTCATTTGTAACGCTCACTCGACATCCCGAGTGTAATCCACTCTTGCTCTATTAGAAAATGTACACTGCAGTAATGAATAAATAATTAACTTTGGTCTAAAATGCTCTGGAAATGTGGAATCAGTGCACTGTAGAGTGTACGTAAGTAGATCGCATCTGTTGAGAGTGCCGTTGGCACTTGTTTTTAGTCAGCCTCGACCGGAAGCAGGGCTGGCGTATGGCGTTGATATATTATTTAGCACTGGCGTTAGCTCGCGGCCTCACTTGTGACTGGGATAAACTGTAGGCTTTGTCAGTTTCCATGTCACATACTACCAGTGTATTAATTTTCAGGCGGTCGCGTAGTTGTTAGACGGTTGAGAAGGCCTACAAAAGCAGGACATGTTTGTTCTGCTTTTGTATAATAAGTTTTACTTACTACTAACTTACTCTATAATAAGTTTTTTTTTTACTTATGTTTTTTCGATATTTTGTGTATGAATGGAAATTGTATAGATAAACCCTAATGTTATAGAATAATATGGTAAATAAACAATGCGCTAGGCCGTTAACAATTAAATTCCAGATAATCAATTTCACAGTACCTGGGGTAATAATGAGTGAAACTTTTATGATTATATGATCTTACATAATATTAGGTAATATAAAAAAAACAGTTTTAACGAAAACCATTCAAATTAAAAAATAACACCTGGTAGCAGTTTCAGGACAAAAAATGGATTATATCATCATTTTCACGAAAGCGTAACAAAAACATTTGGATAGTTGTTATTTTACAATGTTGCTTTATGTATGAAGAGCACTTAAACATATAAGGTTTATTGTTGATAAAATCGTGTTTGTTATATGTATTTGTGTGTCATTTCCCGAGGGAGAGGTAAATGGGCACACAGAGGGCGCGGCGCGAAGAGGGCGCGTCTGTTACTGCTAAGTGACTTTTTTAATATTTTAACTTCGACAGTGCAAAGGTGAGGTAACCGCGATACTGCTAATTTGTCGCGGAGGGTTGTCGCTACCTGCCTAATGTTCCGTGATTATATGAGTTTTATGTCTATTATTGTTACGACATTTTTTCTACTAAGTACTTCGTTACGAATACTATGCTGTTCTTTTTTATGTACCTACAGGTACCTACTTTCAATACCGATTTAGATTTAAAAAGTAGTTATGGGTTATACGCCGCGTCGTTTTTGCAATTTGCAGAGCAGTGTCATGTAGTTTGTTGATTAAAATATGATTTGAGACCGTAACAAATATGGCTTTACAGAATTATAATCAGTAATACAGCTCAATCATATTTTAATCAACATACAACCTGATAGTGTCCTGCAAATTGCAAAAAAACGTAAGAAAGTTTTGAATTTTTCGGGCTACCCTGAAGCTTTCGCCTCCTTTCTTGTTTAGCTACACCGTTCTTATTATCTTGATAGTTTCAATCGGAACAAAACTCTTTTCTTAGTTATTACAACAGCATGATACAGCTCCAAGTAGTTACTAATATAAAAAAGTAAAGGATAGCGCAAAAACCTGATAAACGTACGCTTATGTGTGAATGCAACCTAGGAATATAAGGATACAACTGAACTGCCGCGGCGAGTACATGAGCTTAAAGGCTCTTACATACTGGGGCGATTCGTCGCGCGACGCGACGCCGCCGCATTGTTCGCCGTGAAGTTTTCTCAGAAATTGTTTTGTTAAAATTCGTGTCGCGCGATGTATCACGCCAGTATGTAAGAGCCTTAAAGCTAAATCGAACAGTAATCCGAAGAAACGATAATAAAATTAGGAAAAGGCATGAAAGCGTTTTCTATAATCGCAATAAAACACTTGGGTACTCGTATAAACTGGTCTTATAAGTGTTTACAATTATCTATAGTAAATGCGTAATTGAAATCGAACCACGTTTCAATGGTGGCCCACAATGTTCTCCGGCTCATGTATATTTAGCAACACCTCACCGCACATATTACCCAAGTTTTTTCAAACGGTCGCCTAACTATTACTAATTTATTCAAGAGCTTGCGTAACCCGCTCGCCCTTCGCCCTACCTTATACACTTTAGAATATTAATAGCGACGTGGCCCTTCATGTAAATAATCATATTTATAATGCTATTTCGTAACCTGCTACCACTTGCTGCTATAAAATATATATTTAATTATTATCTTATATTCAAAAGTGTGAAAAGGAATGCCGATATTAAGTTGAGAGCTGATGGCACCGATCTGATAAAGCTCAGAACACCTGCAGCTGACCATTCGTTCGTAATATTTTTCTATATTAAAATATCTTACAGATGAAAAATTCTTAGAATTTTGCCTGACAACAATATTAGCACCGATGAGGCAGACAGATCAAAACGATCGTTTTGATCTGTATTTCTTGCGCTTTACGTTTATTTTTCTTTAAAATTAGATTTAAGTTACTTCCCTTTATTAATATCTAGCATGTCATATCTATATGCCTAATAATATTCAATTTGAGAGAAGGGTGTAAACAAAATATTAAAATGTGAAGTATTTATCACATTTTAATATTTTATTTTTGTTTTGTTTTTCTTTTAATTGAATTTGTATAATAATATACCTCAATGGTAAATTTTATATTATTTATTTTTCCTTACACCACTTTCTGGTTAATTTAATCTAGTTATAAAAATGCCGTGAAACTCTGTAATATTGTCATGACCTCACTATCACTGAGCAGCATGTGTAGACGTCACTTGCTATGCTAGTGACTTTGACGCAACTGCATTGGCTGTTCACTGATAGTGGGGTGGGTATTCTTAATTTATGTAACTTAATTAATAAGCTGTTGAGTTTCCAAATGGATAAATAAATAAATAATCATTTTCAAGAAATCACTTCATTACCTACCGACAAGTGTTTTCGGTAAACCGTTTGTTTCGGAAAATCGGCAAGTTTAGTTTCGGAAAACCTTATTATATCTCACTGAAAACGTTATTGGCACAGAAGTGTGAATCGGCTTTCTGTCAAGGGTCCAAGGTAAACATTGTAGGTGACATTATACCGTAGTTTAGATACCTAGCTATTAATCATTTACCATGATCTTTACGTAACTCTCAGGGTCAACCGTTACATATTTTGGATAGAAATGCCTTGCCATTAAAAATTCAAAACCTAAAGCAGCACTGCCACATTCTTTATGTAGGTAGGTACCTCTTTAGTTCCACAAGATCAAAATGAATGAAGGACATCGTTTTACATATGAACCAAGTGAGAGTTGTTCCATTACTTTATTACTTATGAGCCAGAATTGGTCAGCAACGACTGACACTATTTTCTAGATAATCACTACTTCTAACACTGCCTGCTACCTACTACCTCATTCATCCGAGGCTTGGTGTTATTTCATATCTACTAATTATGAAAAGTTGTTTTGTAAAGATACTGAAAAGACAGTACAAAAGTCATTCGTAAAGTTTATAAAGCAAGCCCTTTCGAGACTTTCTCCTACAGTATTCTGAGATATCAATATGAATTAAACATCTCCTAATATACATAGATTTAAATCTTCGAGCAATAAATTAAACTATCTGAGCTGTACCGGGAATCCAATTATTACCTATCGGTAAGTAATTAGGTATCTTGGGACGCCGCCGCCTCCCGCGTTTCCTCAATGGATGCAGATCTCCGATCAGATCTAGATTACGGATGAGAAAGAACCGTACTCGGATAGTTTTTAAATGGTTTAAGTTTTTATTCCTGTTTCTTAAAAAGAGGGAAAAGTCGGTGTGAAGTTTTTCTGTTACATCACCGGCCATTGTCTAGTGTTCGAGACAGTGAGTAAAACGACTGAATAAATTCTTGTTCCAATTTGTTTTTAAGTAATGTTTTTCCTTATTTACTTTTGTATCTATATACAGTGTTATTTTAATCATATTAAATATGATTTTATTTGTCTGAGCAGAGCTAAAAGGTTTAATTTACCTTTTTTGCTGCATAGGGGCACATATTATCGTTGTGGAAAGTAGCACAAATTTCCCATATTGACTTGATGCGATAAATAGCTGATAACGTATTTATGTTCCTTTGTTTTCTTATGGAAGATTAGGTCACGTACATTGGAGTGAGCATTAATCAATGATTAAATCATTGATCGGAAGCATTTGTGGGTACAAGGTATCTAATTATTCACCTATTTGGAATTAGATTACGAGTTATTCACTGTACTTATATTGTGCATTGACCAGAAGGAGACATCAAATCTGCAGATCAGAAAAAAATGGTATTAATCGAACCTTCTTTCAGTATTCGTGTCAATACTGCTTGGCTTGATGTAAAGCTGCCCTAATGGTTAACTTTACACCAAACCATATATTAAGTTTATCGACAAAATGCCATTTTTATTTATCAACAAAAGTGTTTAGGCTTGCGTCATCTTACGAAACCTTGGCCTAAATTGATTTTTTACTTAATGGCATGTAAATATATGCCGCCAACGCGTTAGTAGTACAATCAATCTGTCTTTAGCGTAGGTTAATAAGCTGTTAAAGCGCTGAGCGACCACTCCTTATAAGTATAAAATGCGGTATTTTATAACGCCAAACAGTTGTAAATATGAACTTTTTTTTAAATCACATTTCTTTCCTTAAATAACAATCATTCAATACGGTCCTATCTTCGCATATACCACGTACAAAACATAAATATTAAATAAAAAGGCATGCAGCGTCCTTGGCAGTGCTAATTATAACTTTCCTGAGCCTGTAATAGGCTAATAGGTCATTAAGTCTTGCATTATTATAGCACCAGGTGGTAGGACATGTCAGGGTAAGTTACACCCTACTTATAGGTAAATTAAACTGACACTACGTACAAGGGGTGAATGACTGCATTACACTGCAATGATGTGTTAAAATAGGTGACTTACACAAAAGGAAATTCAAAACAATTTTCTTCTGAAGCCCCTTTCTTCACAAACTGTATGACTTGTTTCGGCAGATGGCATTTGAACATTATTATTAGGTACCAAAGATATCCACTTCAGGACAAAATAGCTTTTTGTTTGTGTATCTGACATCTTTTACCTACATCTGAATTTACATATGGCACAAGTTGGTAAATTGGGTACAATACGCGATTTACGCAATACCAAAGAATACTTTGGAATGGTAAATTGGAAATACCATTCCAAAGTATCTTTGATCCATGAGTAATATGAGTATATTGGTAAGGTAAATATCTAAACATCCTTTGTTTATTATTGTTTTGCACATACATAGTTAAGTAGGTACTGTTATGTGCGCCAAATTAGCTATAGGTACAAAGCAATTGTAACGTTTGATCAAAATCGAAGCCTTTGTCTGTAAGTACCCAATATAATAATTAGATTCAAATTCAATTCTACCTAAAAATTAGGTAGGTAAGGGAGTTGAATAATTTGTGTTGCCATGAAGAGAGGTTCAATAGAGCACGAGAACGAAACCTAAGGATATAACGAGGCACATTAATCTTTTGAATAACTTTTGTATGTATGATTGCTCAAAAAGCTCTTTTTTAACCAATAAGCTACAAATAAATCCCGAGGCTAGTGAATCATCAGCCACACAATACAAACGTTGCAGCTCATACATCTCGAGATCAGTATAATGTCATGTTACAAGCAAGCTATATGTAGTGCGTAATGCAGGCTCATTGTGTGCGCGTTGTATATAGCCAGCTGAACAGCTGTGTCAAGCAAGACTGAATGCCGACGTAAAACAGGCGCCTACGCATCCATCCGCGACCGGCTACACGATAACTTACTTACATTCCCACATGCACTTTTCCATTGTTTACACGGTCATTATGTCCTTGTAAAAGCATCGCCTACGTACCATACAGCTCGGTTATGTAACGTAGTAAAAACGGTAACACTATTATCTCATAAAAGCTCTAATGTACTTGTTAAATGGTTTGCAGCGACCTCCCACGGCTACGGTTCGAGGAATATTATTAAAATATTATCAATTATGTGCTTTCATTACAGTGGAGAGTTTATTATTTTCCGCTCCAAAGTAATTTGAAAAGGAAAATCGTACCTACGGAACGTAAATAGACAATACTTTTTGATTCTTTTATGTAGGATCTAAAAACTCGATAGCTATAGAGGTTGACAACGGCCACTATTCACTAATGTTATTTTAGGACAGTTTTTGTTTCAATATTCAGACAAGCGCCCGAAGAACTCCTTTGACGGTTCATATTATCTTTAACTGTGTGGTAGATGTAGAGCTTTCTTATCGAAAGCCGTTCTAGGGCTTCAAAAATATTTTAAGAAACGATTATTTTACATTTAAACAAAAACGAAAATTGGGATTAATTTATTCCCTAACTATGATTTTCATTATTTAAATTATTAGAACTAGGCTACTAGGCACTGCCCGGCGGTTCTCAAGAATTGCACAATGTGTAAGAATGTCTACTTTAAAACTGTGCTAGTGAACTCGTAGTCTAGAGTCTAGCCAATAATGATAAAATGACTACACCCGCAATTAGTGTAGCAAACAAGATGCGTACAGTGCGTACTACAACCGTTTGTTAGTTTGTAGGAAGTTTCCGAGCCGGTTCCGAAGGCAGTTGAACCGACAGTCATTAACGTAAATGGTCGTAGGTATAATAAAATAGCAAACAATATTGAACGAGCTTATCAGTTGTGTCGGACGCAGTGGAAGACGGCGATCAGGCGGCCGACCGGTCCGCGGTCAGCGACCCCGCTAGAGCTTAACCTACGCGCTTCTCCGCTAGCCCGCTTTGTGTGCAACTAGGTTTTTCAGATGATAACCTTATGTAGTAGCACCTCGACGCTTTAAAACGTAATTATTTATGTAGGTATATAAAAAGCTGGATCAACCATTAATCAGCGCAAGACTTGTTTGCCCTGTCTGCAGTTTCTTTCTACACTCTTAGCTAAAGTTCTGTCCTAAGGCTTCTAAGTCACATACCTGTTTTTTTTGTTCTTGCTTTAACTGTCTCTAATAGCATAATATGTTTTCTTTCTTAGCCTACGTGTATTCTTCAAACTGTTTTTTGTTCAAGCCTTTGCAGCGAATCAAATCGGTCAAACCTTTCTACTTTTCTACGACCGATCCAAAGATATAATATTATGTAAGATAGACAGTTAAAGCTATGATCTCGTCGAAAACAATTGCGTCCAACAGTTGGCCGCTAAATGCTCGCACACCAGAAAAGCACGTGGCGCGAGCTTATGAGCTGATCACGCACGCACACCAGCCTAAAAAAGTTGGCCTGTTTGTTTTAGTTATTTTGCAGTGCGACACTATCTTGACATTTAGTTAATCTAAAGACCGATCGATATTTCTTGAATTGCGTTATGATTCATAATATACCTCCTTATACATTTTACGTAACTCGATATTGTAACTATTTTATTTAAGTCTGATTTAAACGAATAGTTTATTTTGACAGTTCATGGATGGTTCGTTCATGGTGCACGCGATCGACAAGCGGAAAATAACATGGCATTCTTTGGCTTTCTCTGTGACAGTTGTTATGGCTATTGGTGCTGATTGACCTCAGCTGCAGGCGTAGCATGAGAACCGCTTTGTCGACGGAAGAGTAGACAAAAATGACGTTTCCTGTAGAGAGTACGACGGCCGCAAAGCAGAAAGAGTCAGCTGCACTTTTTACGAAATTCACTCTTTTACATGATTCGACTCAGCATTCTTTGTTTTGTCATAGGATATATATATCGGTTGTCAGTGTAATTTTGACAGTAAGGATAGAAAACTTTCTTCCGAAATAGTCTACCTACAAAAAGACCTAGACAAACATCGTTAGAAATGAAAGAAAAAATGACAGATTGTAGAAAGATTTCTACGGTGGATGTCAAAAATGAAGAAACGAACTGTCACTTTGTATAGAAAAAGCTAAGTCTATTCTTCGTAGAGATAGAAAGCACCATGCTACGCTTGCAGCAGTGTAAGGTTCACCTCGAATTATTCTGTTTCAATTTGTAATTTTAAAGTAACGTTCGTATTAAATAATCTGTCAACGCGATTGATCTTGGCAGCGCTACCGCGGTGTTGTTTTTATTCAATAAATATCCGATTGATTGATTTTCCTATTATTTAGTTTCTTAATATCTGAAGGAACCGACCGAACGCGTAATGCCTAATTTTTAAAAGCAAAATAATAAAAAAGTATATTACAGAAAGTATATTACAGAAAATACAAGCTGATAAATGTGTAAAAATAAATGAGAAGCCATTTTATAAGAAGAAACAAAAAATAAAAAATAAACTTACATGGCATCTAAATATTGTTTTGATCGCCATGGCCGGTATCATTTTAATTTATTTCATAAGGCAACTAAAAAGGTTGCAACACTTAGTAACTACATAGATAAAGATTTTGATGAAAACTTTTTTTTATCAAAAATCATTTATTGACGTTTTTCTACCCAACAGTCTACGGCCGTTTCAGTGTTTCAAGCACAGGGGCCTAAGTCTAATAATTTCCAAACCTTGCAATTGACTCGCCATTGCCCGTTTTTGACAGATTTGTCATACAAAATCTGTCAAAAAATCCCAATGTGACGACCATTGTGACGTTTGTAAATTAGTTGATTTGCCCAGGTTTCAAGTATCAAATATTTATTAGATACATACTAGCTTTTGCCCGCAGCTTCACCCGCGTGGAGGTCGGAAAACGATTGGAAAACTATCCCATGGGAACGTACTGCCAGCCGGGATAGAGTATCCTATGTCCTAATCCAGGTCATGGTCTACCCATGTGCTAAATAAAATCCGTAGTACAGCTATTGAAGTGCGATTGATTACCTAATTAACATCATTCATAACTCACAAATATACAGACGCATTAAATTTCGGAATTTGGTGTCTTTGGTTTTTCCACCGACTTGTTATTTTTCACTTTGTAATGTTTTTTTGGAAGTCGGTTGTATTTTTTTTGGTAAAAAAGTTTTTATTTCTCGCTTTTTAGTGGGTCAGTTGGTAATTTTCGGTTTTTTTTTTTTGTGAAAAGTTTTTATTTTTATGTAAACACGGCTATACATTTCCAGTTTAGTCTGACCTCGCATTGTACGGAAATCCTATAGAAGGTGAGATCAGCATAAACTGGAAATGTATAGCTTGATGTGTAGCCGTATGTACAATCGTTATAAGTACTTACCCAAAATATTTTCAAATATATACGTAATCTACCTTTAGAGGTACTATACCAAATGTCCACTTTAAGGGGGATGCGCTAGGGTGGCCCGCGAAATTCAAATTTTCTTACGTTTTTTGCAATTTGCAGGTCAGTATCGAAGGTAGTGAAAGTGTATTAAATGACTATTTCATGAAATCATGACATTTGGCACTTTCATGAACTTAGAGAGTTGTATTGCTGATTCTAATGTTTATAATTCTGTAAATTCATATTTGTTACGAGCGCTAATAATATTTAGATCAACATACAACCTGATACTGACCTGGAAATTGCAAACAACGTAAGAAAATTTTAATTTCGCGGGCTACCCTAGCGCATCAACCTTAAGGTGAGTGGAATTCACAAAGATAACACTCACTCATGGTACAGATTTTCAACAGAACCCAGATTTATTTGAACGTGACTAACATTACAAACATGAGAACGAGAACTGTTCAACGCACGTTTCATATATTTGCAACAGACGCTTTGTTCCAGTAACGGTGCATTGATATAACGTTATTATTTGCGATACGGAGCAACACTTACCAAGTCAAGCGTTTTAAAATAATCGATTTCTTTTTATAGAAGCAGAATTATAATGCTTATTTAACCATCAATAAATTTCAAAGTTATTGTTACTATAAAAATCTAGGTTGATGCGGATGGAAGGACCAAAACCTTTGGTTTTACTAAAGCACGAAAAACTGGTATTTCATGCACACAGAACAACTCAGGTAAATAACATTAGGTGCGAAGACCACCCTATCATTTCCGGCGGAAGTCGTAAGAGCAGCCTATAGGATGTTATCAGCAGGATGGGCAGCGGCTATCGACAGCCACCGTGGTGATTATGGCCATATAACCCCGAGGCCCTTCGTAGTTGCGGGTTATTAGAGCACTCGGGAAAAGCTAATATAGTGATTTTTGAGACTAAAATGTCAGTAACTATCTCTGCCGGAGACACATAGATTTTTTTAAACGGTTTTTTAATTTGATTTAAATCTCACAAAAAGGTTGATGATAAATAAAATGTAGAGGGAGGTAGAAGGAAGTGAAGAAGCGGGCAAGTCATTCCCCACCCCACCCAACAGTTCACAGGAGACATATTTTCAAGTTCAATGTCAAACGTCTCGAAGGTCAAGGTCAAATTAAACAAATAACAGGCTGTAAGGGTAAACAGTCTTGTCATTCAAACCATGGGTAGTTGACTTAAATATAAAAATAAATGACCGAACACAACAAAAAAAAAACGTCATTTTCATTAAAAGATTTTAAAAAGTTTCTATCCGACACCGTGCTCTCTAGCGAAACAGCTGACTGACTGTGGGAGGGGTCGCACTTGCGGCCGGTCAGGTCACATCCCGCACCCCCGCCCGTGTTGAGACGCAAGTTCGTTGCCCTAGCGCATAGGACAACGAACTTGCGTCTCTTGTGGTAAAATGTAGAATTAAAAAAAAGAAAAAAATAGTTTTAATTTTCAATTGATTTTACGTTCTATAAATGAAACCAAACCACTGGTTGCAAGAATAACGGTGTTTACCCTAACACCCTGTAGTAAATATAAAATGCTTGAAGCAAGGCTTAGTCGACGGATCCCCGCTTAGCGGGAGGAGGAGGTTCAAGTAAGCGAACAAAGCGAGCGAACGAGCGCCCGTCATCTAGACCGTCGCTAGAACCGTCATTAGAACTTAACCTGTCCGAATAAGTCCCGAACTCGCTTCGCTCGCTCTTGCATCTTATGTAAGTTCTTATTGCCTTATTACGAAGTCGAGGTGTGTCAGAACTTGGGGCACCCCGACTCAGACAGAATAGGTTAGGTTCGAGTACCGCAAGTCTCACCTAAGCAAAATGGCGAAAAAAAAAATTTGGAGGGTTTAGAAGACCCTCTATAACCCCCAATAACCTCACATTCTTTCTAGCGAGCTGGCACGTTTCTAAACACAACCTTAATTGTCTCCCACGCCAAAGGCTGGTGTCCGCTGAGATTGGTCGCGATGGCCGAATTATAGAATAACGTTCAATTTATTATCAAAAAAAAATGTAGTATCCTAATTAAGTTGTGATAATGTATTGATGTTGTCGATTGACTCTAAAGAATTCATTTGGGCAAAATCTTATAGGAAACTTTTTGTCAAAGAACTCATTTTACATTATGATTCGTTCGGAAAGTTATCGAACGCAAATTACTGATTCATGCGAAACTCGCCTAAGGTTCGAAGCCAAAATTTTCAGGATAAAATCCCGAAGTTTGGTACAAATAATGTTTTGATAAGTGGGTGCATACATAAGCAGACTAGGTGAGCGCGGCCGGGACAGCTGCAGTGAGCTCGCTCGCCAATGCGGACCCATATATCAGCCACCACCTGTTTTATCTGAGCATGTTTTTACTGCAAGTGCCAAGTGCCTACCGTAATGCCTCCCCGTGCCGAGCCGACGCCGCGCAGCACAGTGCCAGTGAGCACTTATTTTAAAAAACATTTTATGGTTCACTTTTTAATACGGTGGGAATATTTTTTACATAAATGATATTATTTGTTCCGACGTCATTTCGTTATTATCCTTTTAGTAAAGCTTCCCACGGGAATGGTAAAGCTTTAATACGTTGAATTTGCCAAAAACTAGTCATAATTATCATTATGCCGCATCCCGCGTAATTATGGACACTTTTAAGGAAACTTCTCGACTACTGTCAATGTGGATTATTAATTAACGAAGATATCGTAAACTTAACCGTTTAATCAAATGGCGAAAAAACTTAATAACTTTGAACTTAGCTTGCGATTATTTCTTGCAATCTAGGAAGCTCTCATTTCGCTGAAATATTTCAGAGCTGGTGAAATCAGTCAGAAGATTGTGCCCTATAAATTGTACGGCTTATTTCAACACTCTATTAATATTCGTTCGTATCGATTGAACTTTTTCATTTCGTTCTTCAGTTTTTATGCGTAGGTAACTCGTTCGGCAGAAATCCCGGCTCGGCGCCGTGGGCCGGGGGAGACGCCACCAAATTGCCAACATAACGTCAACGATAAAGCACTCAGCCGAGGAACCAATCTCTTTTACGGTTTAATCAGAACTTGCCTTACCTACCTAAAATTACTCGTTCCACAGTATACGATGGCAATTTTACGCAATACTCGTTGCGGCTTCAGTGCGTCACACAGGTGGTTTTTGTTATATATTAAGTACGGCATCAAGGTATTTCGGTATAATACTTATCTATTTAGAAAAGTTGGCCACTTAGGTTTTGGGTTTCTATGGTTTGGGCCCCGTAATCGAATGCAAACCCTGCAAGTACACTTACTCGATATTTTAATCGACCTGTTGTGATCTTTTTAGGGTTCTGTACCCAAAGGGTGTTAACGGGACCCTATTACTAAGACTCCGCTGTTCGTTGCGTCGCGTTGGTCCGTCTGTCACCTGTCACAGGGCTGTATCTTTTAAACCGTAATAGGTAGAAACTTGAAATTTTCACAGAGTGTGTAGGTACTACTATGGCCGCTATAAGTACCTAACAACAAATAAAAAAACTAAAATTAAGTTAAAATTAAAGGGTTCCCCTTTTAATTTTAACTTCATTTTATTTTCCCCATACAAGAAACATGTGGTTTTAACTAAAGTATTTAAAAGAATACGTAGTGTTAAATATTGTACGGTGGTACGGAACCCTTCGTGTTCGATTCCAACTCGCCGCTTTTTTAGAATTTCTTATCGATGACCAACGACAGCCATCAAAAGTTTTAGTTAAACAAACAGCTGTCAGCCGAACCTCGAAGTAATTTCATGAGTGTTTTTCCAATTTCGGTACGGGCCACTAAAACACGGTTAATTACTTATTCTTCAAACTTCAATTCGCTGTAATGGGTGAAATGTTCCGTTAAATTACAAAATTGCATTTTTAATTGAACAGAAAAAGTGTTTTACTTGTGTTATTGCTTTATTTATACGTTTGTCGAACGCCGTGATCGGCAGTTCTGATTGATACGAAATTCGTTTGTTTCGTGTTTTCAATAATTTATTGTGAACCATAAAGGTACCGTTCCTTATCCGACCGCAGGCGGCAGCAGCATTGGCGAGGTCCGCTAGGACCGATGTCTGCCAGGGCTGCAGGAAAGTCCGAAAGGGATACCGGGGCCCTTGGCAACAGGCAACTGAAGAAACACGGGTGGGTTTTAGTCAGTAAAAGTCTGACACGCCTTCCCGCTCCGCCCAGAGCGGGAGAAGTAATTCGACGATTTCCCAACTTCAAAAAAAAAAAAAAATGTGGCAGGTGCAGGCGACTGCAACGATGAAACCGACGTGTCGCTAGCTACGGAAGGTAGGTATTTTATAGAAATACATAGAAACCAGTCGTGTTGCGGCGACACGCTGCGTCGCCTGCTGCTGCCTCTTTAGATATTTAAACAATCTTATTAATACTTATGCGTGTAATGCTACGGCTACACTTCGCGTTATCGCGAACTTTTCATCGTGCGCTCTCTGTTGCTCAGCGAGTAATCGAGGGGTGTGCGAGAGAGAGCACACGAAGAAAATATGTAGCCGTAGCATACGTAGCCATTTTCTTTTAATAGGTCAAAAATAGGCAAGATATTAAAAAAAAAACTTGTACGTAGTGCCTACGTAATCGTGTAAGTAGTACGTTTCCTTTAGTAGGTATTTTTTTCTTACTTATATACTGCAGTTTTTTATCCATAGTTTGAATCCCTTATCGTGTCTGAATCTCTCAGTTTCTCTGATGATGATGCTATCGAATACAAAAATGTCCAGTTGCAAAAACATGTTCTCCCATACATTCTGTATTTACAAGTTTTTCAACTACAATGTTAAGTTTGTTCTTGGAATAAATTCATTCCAACTATGGAACCCTTCATTGTGCGTGGTTCGACACGCACTTGGCTGATATTTTTTCAAATGGGAATAAATCATTAACAAGATAACTCGGAAACATTGTGTCGATGTCCTGAGATTATATTTAGCTACACTTATTTGCATAAAATATCTCAAATTTTTGGGTAAGATAATTTTATTTATTCGCTAACGTAACTGTACTTTCCGACCTGTTTCCGAACAGTCAACATCCTTATAATAACATGCGCGGCGTTCGCTATTCTAATAATAAAACAAAAATTATAATATCACATAGTTACGGTTCCTGGCGTTGTCGTAAAATATTGTATGGTACCCAAATATTAAAACATTTTTGTTGAGATTAAATGTAAATGATACTCTGGAAATGTAGTTAGTAAATGAATAAAATACACGTATTAAAAAAAAAACAATTTTTAGTCTGGTAACACAGAGACGGCAAAGCGCCAGTTAGTGGCAGTTCTTAGGCTGTGACTGCAGTATAGGTAATCCTCTTTGCTCCAGGCCAGGTCAGGCCTTACGGACTGGGGCATGACGAGTGGCACAATAAAGTCCTTTTTATCGGCAAGACATTTCTCCGCGATTCTGAATATTATAATACTGAATTAATCCTATATTATAGGGTTACTTTTCAGTATTGTTTTTTGCTTTTGCTAGATAATTTTCAGCTGGTTGCTAACGGGGCTTATGCTTAGTAAATGGACGAAAGGACCGATTTTTTTTTTTGTTTAATGTTGCAAATCTTAATACATAATTTGTGCATGTTGAAATGCCAGAAACATTCGCCTCAGACTAAAATGGCTTGAACAATGAATGGGCCGCGAATCTTTATTACGTGTGAATGAAGGCTTCTATCGAATTTATTGATGCCATCGGCACAGCGCTGATCATTAGTACGAGAGGGTTCCTCGCTTATTAATATGCACTCTATGTGTATATGATAAAGGGCAGCATTTTGGAAGACAAGCATCCACATAGCCACACGTAAATGCCACTTTTCAAATAATTGTTCATTTGAGATTGGAAACCATCGACGCCGACGTTTAAATACTAAGGGAATAGGGAATATGCATGTATTTTTTTAATATTTTTATTCGATAGTTTACATCGTCAAATAATAGTTTAAAAAAATCGACGGCAAAAAAGCAATTTAAAATAGTTAAAAAAATGTTTAAAAATATCCAACCGATCCGGGCTATTTAAACGCCCTCCATTTGGCGCGCTTGGTGTGGTGACGTCACAGTCCGTGAAAATAGACAAGCAACTGTCAAGTCAACGTCAAACACTCCTTTTTCTATGAGCGTTTGACATTGACTTGACACTTGTTGATTGACTTAAGGGGGATGCGCTAGGATAGCCCGCGAAATTCAAATTTTCTTACGTTTTTTGCAATTTTCAGGTCAGTGTCAGGTTGTATGTTGATCTAAATATTATTCGCACCCGTAACAAATATGGGTTTACAGAATTATAAACTTAAGAATCAGCAAAACAACTCTCTAAGTTCATGAAAGTGCATTGAATGATTATTTCATGGAATCATGACATTTGGCACTTTCATGAACTTAGAGAGTTGTATTGCTGATTCTAAAGTTTATAATTCTGTAAACCCATATTTTGTTACGGGTGCAAATCATATTTAGATCAACATACAACCTGACACTGACCTGCAAATTTCAAAAAACGTAAGAACATTTGAATTTCGCGGGCTACCTTGGCGCATCCACCTTAACATTGACATTTTTATTGTTATCCCGGATTGTTACGTCACATCCACTCTTAGCCTTTTCAAGTATTTGAATTACCCACAGTTTTTTGGGACTTTAAAAAAATTAATTTCTCGCTCAAAAATCAATTTTATTCAAAAATATTGATGGAGGCATAATTCTGAAGTAACATAGTTCATTTAAAAAAATATTTGACCCATATTTGAATCACATGCATATTCCCTAATGATTGCTTCAACGCTGAACATTTTTGACCATATTAACCTGACCAAAATATACATATTATGTTCCAGGATGATGTGAAGTGTCCTATTAAGATATCAGGAACTCATAGGATTAACGACATAAGAAAGATCGTTAGCTGCACTTATCGCAGATAGCTTCCAGTTTCCGACATCTACCGGGCCTGTAAAAGAATATAGCTTGAAGATGAATAAATTATCATTGAAAGTGGCAATATAGCGGGGAAAAGCAGTGTTGCAATCCTTGGCACGGTGCCACGCGGATCGGAAGTGTTAAGGATTCTCTTATCTCTTGTTATATAAACCTCTGTTACACCTAAATTGTTTCTGGAGGGGCACGAAGCCACGGAGCTAAATGGCTACATCACAGCGCGATCGATCGGCAACGCTTCCGCTTGCTGCTATTAGCTGGGGTCGGTGATCAATGATCATTCTTTACAGATTGAGGTCTCTCCGTGCTTCCGAGAGCACGTTAAAGTCGTCAGTCAGTTGTCAAGCCGATGGCGGTAGTTCCAACGGTAAGAAGCCGGAATGACTGACGAGTGACGCTGCGTATAAAATATACTTAATCAGAATTTGATAAGGCTGGAAACTAACCATAGGTACTTATAGTTCTAATTATAAATTGATTTAGAATTGAGGCGTACCAAGCAACTAAATGAAAGAAGAATAAATAGTACGTTACTGTCGCGGCCTGCAACTGGCGCATTGACAAACGATCGTGAAAATTTGGGCCGAGGCGAAGCCGAGGCACAACATACGTGAGTCCATCAATGCCTGGTTGCGGCCAAGCCTTGTGTAGTGGTATACTTTTCTCAAATAATGCGCGGAAATTCAAACTGAGTAAATTAATTATAAATTCCAGAATCAATGACGGACAAACATAATTTTTCACGTGCCAATAATATGTTCATTTGTTTCTTCTTTACTTTAAACAGCTCTATTTGCAAGCCTAATCGAAATTTAAATAAAATCTTTGAAACCACTTTGGTTGCCAATGTTGCCATCTTGCCATGTGTTGAAGTAAAAAGTTCGTTCCATTTTTAAATAACACGACAGATATGAGTTTTCATAGTAATTTATTTGGCCGATAAACACGCCAGTTATGGATTTTCATAGTAACATTGCCGAAGCATCATCACTTGTTTTTGACCTGGCTTAAAACGGCCACTTTGGAAAAATCATAATAGGTAAATATTATGAATCATCGTAACATATCACAAACTGTCAATTCATAATATGATTTGCGTGCAATTCATATTACGAAAAAAATCATCTTTTTTATATTCGTGAAATGACCCACAATTATGAATTCCTTTTGTGTCAAATTAGCGGAATTGCTAATGACAGCTGGGAATTCAGGAAATGAATTGCTTTTATAGGAATTGCTATTTTATTTTAGGCCCCCTGCACAGCTATTTCGATTTATCTCGAAGAAGATTGTC
Organism: Lithophane socia; assembly: GCA_947522985.1. NCBI lineage: Eukaryota > Metazoa > Arthropoda > Insecta > Lepidoptera > Noctuidae > Lithophane > Lithophane socia. Next base: position 12,882,564 of record OX383252.1, on the reverse strand, counting down.
AAAATAATGCTCGAATTTCCAAGCTGTTTGAGAAAAAATAGCTTCGTCCGCAAAATAGAGCCGGTAATGAAAATTGAGGCAGTTTATAGCAATAGTTCAAAAAGACGTTACGACATTAATAACTGTGGGTTGTACATGGTCTATAATGAGCGGGTCCAAGGCTCGTGTTGTAACCGTTGCATGCTTCTAACATAATCGGCGCGATACGAAAAATGTACAAGCTTTCTAACCTCGTTCCCTTTCCTATAATGACGGACAATTTATCATTTACTATTTTTTTCGAGTATTCATGTTAATATTGTATTAGTTGTAACGGAACCTTTCGGGTAATGCTCGAAATATTGACTGAAATTGATGTCTTTACGACGTACTTTCAATAGTAATCTTTTAAGTTAAATAATCATTGCTATTGACTGTCCTCAATTATTAAGTTCAAGTAGATACTTCGGTCTTTAGAAACTCTGTCACTCGACACAAAAATCGTAAGTGCTTTTATTTGGTAACTTTGTGTTAATATTACTTCTGCTTTTTCTTTAGTTTCATACAAACTTTCTTTTTTTTTTTTGCAAATATTGGCTTCTGGTAAAAGCTTTGAACTTATGCGAACTCCGGGTTGGAATTTCTTCGCCGTTTCTTTTCTCAACACTGTATTTCCTACAAACAAGTTCAAATTATAACTTATTAATTCAGTAACAATTCACATTGCGTTCTTTATAAAGGACGTCTTTCTATGAGAACTGCCTTGTTTTATTTGTGAAACATGAAAGAAACGTATTTTGCGACTGAATCGGGGCGACTTCCTTTCTCTTCGCCTATTCAATAAAAGCGTCCGACTCGAAAGGAGTAGCAATATTTTTCTTTGATGAAGCTCCCTTTACGGCGTTTTTTCGGTGGTAGCTATTAACCTATTTGCGTGACCTGCGTCCGCGCGGCTCCGCGACCTGCCTACTATTTGCGTGACCTGAGTCCGCGCGGCTCCGCGACCTGCCTACTAAGCAACCGATGTACACAAAAAATAACTCTGTATTTTTGCGGAAACTTTAAAAGTTATACCATTTTTATAGGCTGGGAAATTGACTTAAATCTTTTGTTAAAATGAAGTCAAACATAACAAATCACCACTTCGTTATTAAAACATGAACTAAATCAATACGAGAACGAGTAAAATGTTTATGAACAAAGTTACTGAGGTCTGTAATGAGACAATTACCGATACCGACACACAATTTGTGTTCTGTGTCAGCGTAAAAATTATATAATAAGTACCTGTCCATGTCCAGTCATCGGATTACTGAAGCGAGTTATTATCGTCGATGGCCGGTTACCGCAGGTACTCTTTGCTGGACCGCTACACAATTTTTGCGGCTAACTTTACGCACAGTTAATTCCGACCGACCCGTCTATTGATTACTACGTCTGTGGTTATGGCAAAGTAGCGTACTCGCGTGTGTGCCATTATTTATTTTCTTGGCATGTTGATTTATTTATATAGAGCATATTTTTCGTGTTCCATTATTCAACAGTTATTGTAGGTAGACTTCGTATTGTCTTTGTAGTACAAAACTACCCTATTTGATTAAGTTCGAACGGCATTACATTTAAGACTTTATGTTACCCAATATTGTAACATGTTCGTTTGTAAGAATGTAGTTACATACAAGTTTGTTTACTCTTATTTTTTTTGGGTTAAAGGTCCCATTGTTTAAGGTATTGCAAGAAAATTCCCACAACACAGCGGATGTAGGGTTAATGAATGCAGTGGAATCTTATCTAATGTAATCTAACTTGATGTGGACTATACATGTAAGTGATTAATCGTGAGAATACTGTGGGTAAACAAGTCGGTTCGTATTAGATCGCTTATATCAGGTTAGGAAAGCCGGGATAAATCCGCGTTCATTACGGGGCTAACGAAACGACCCGTCAAACTTCGCCCATACATTCGGCGGTCGCGATCACTCGTCCCGACAACGCTCGCCGTACCTGCGCGTCACCCTTATCTAATTTTCCTCAGCGTTTTGTTTGACCCCCAAAAAGCTACTATTTAGATTAATATGTCTGTTTTAATTAAAATTATTCGTCTCTCTTAGTTGTTTTATTAATAAAGTTTCAGCCCTACCAATGGTCCTTCGAGCCGGATCGGATAAGTTCATAACATCCGTGAGATATGTGTTTCAGGCTTTCAGAAAGCATGAAATAAATATATTAATCTACTTTATATACCTGTAACAAGTATTAAAAACGCATTCTGTACTTTGAGACAGTTACGTAGGTCAAACTGTCATATAATTACAATCCTTTTCAAAACGAAATACATAGCGATAAATAAAGAAATACACGCTTCTGAAAGTTCACGTATTTATCTACGCAGCCAGTTGATGGGGGTATAGTAGCCAATATAATGCTAGTTTATCAGCAGTTATACAGTTGAGACGAGTTAATTAACCTGAAGCCTAGGACGGCGTAAGTTGCGATGAAACGAGCGGAAGGCGCGATATGAGAAAACTCTGCGAACAGCTAAACAATGATACCGCGCCCGTCAACTTATCGGTCCCATATTGTTATTGTAATATAAAACTTTTACTCCATTCTGCGTTATCCTTGTTTATCCAGTTAGATATGTCCACTTGCTATGCGACGTACAATATAATAAAGTTTTGATGCGGCGCGCAGCGGTAAGAGAATATTTTTAATGTCAGCTCTATTTATATCGCACGGATTTCTGCTTCATAGGTGCTGAGGTGCTTTCTGTAGGTATTAACGGAATACTAAAAGTAGGTACACACGGCTACACATCAAGCTATATATTTCCAGTATAAGCTGACCTCGCATTGTACGGAAATCCTATACAATGCGAGATCAGCATAAACTGGAAATGTATAGCTTGATGTGTAGCCGTGTGTACACTATGAAAGATCTAGTTACCGACTTATAACACTGACGTCGTTATTTACTACAGTACGTATTTAATTTACAGTAACATAAAAGACTTACGAAACCGTTGTGCCAGATTTGTATATGTAGTATGTACCTGAAAGTAGAAAAAATACCAGTTAGACAAACGAAAAACTTATAAACTCAAGCATGTAAGTAAAGTAGTGTACGATGACATGCAGTTGTGAAGAATTATAAAGATGAAACGCATTTACTGAAAGTACCGTTAGGCCAGAAAAAAGAACAGCTTAGCGTTCAGAAATAGGACTCCGAGAACACTTTCATAAGAATAAAGCCCATTCAAATATATATTAGGTTTGAAGTCCCTGTTGAGTGCAGATTATAATGTATATACCTAGTACGGATACTATACTCAGGGATTTGGCAATAGCTTCACAATAAAGTAACAGCCCACAAACATAACACACCTTAAACTAAAGGTTACCAGGGTCGGCCATGGCTTAAATTAAACACAAACCACTGAGGTACCTAACTAGAGTTTTAGTAAAAGCTCTGATAAAAAAATATTGTTGTTTATTTAAAAAAATGCCTTGCCCTCCCTTTTTTTGTATCCTTCCTTACTAATATTATAAACGCGAAAGTTTGTAATATGGATGGATGGATGTTTGTTACTCTTTTACGTAAAAACTACTGAATGGATTTGGATCAAAGATAGTTTATAACCTGGATTAACATATAGCATACTTTTTATCCCGATATTTCTACGGGATCGAGACTTACGCGGGTGAAACCGCGGGGCGCAGTTAGTATAAATATATTAATATTATATAGTCTATGTCCCACAATTAAGAGGAATCTAACAACACCTCATATGTTAAAATCCATCAAGCCGTTTAGGCTATAGAGCGTGCCAAAGAAATATACATACATATATCAGTACATACATACTCTCGAAAAGCATTACCCGCCTACTGGGGCAGTCGGGTAAAATATCAGAAAAGTTTAAATTATAATTACTCCATACTTATTTCTCTCGAGTATCAATTGCATTCGTACAAAATTCCATGAAAACTTTACAATAACCTCCTTCCTTCCTTTCATACAAACGTGACCTGATTCAAATTATAATTTAAATTTAAAAGAAATATTCAGAGTTTTTTACATGGAGAATCTCTGATAAACAAGTAGGTATGTTTAGTACTGTGTTAATGTTTATTTATCACTTATTAGTGTTTTTTTTGTAATTGTCTACCTACATAGGTATATAAATAAGGTGTAAGGTGTAATGTGTGTGTCTATTCATATACGAAATCTCTTAAGAGGCCATTCTAGTCACAAAAAACCCAGAAAGCGCAAAAAAAAATCAGCTGTTCCCTACATTAATTACCTATGTTCGCATATCTCGTCAAAATGTAGGGAACAGATGATTTTTTTTCGCGATTTCAGGGTTGGTCCCATAGTGAAAGTTGTTCATAATTATGAGTAAAATGACCCGTTAAGAGATGTCGTGTGTGAATAGATACACCATAAATATTCTGTACCCAACAGGAACAGGAACATTTACGCACTGTAACATAGACATTAGTTAGGTTAGACATTAGTTAGTTATATAGACATTAGTTGTATTGGTACAGGCTTAAAATTGCACCGTAATTAATAGTTATGTTACAGTTACTGCCAAATCGACTGAAAATTAGGAGCTTTATACTGATCCTAATTTAGGTATACTGGGATCAGTTAACATTATCTAAAGGCTATTTATTAATAGTTTGTAATGCAGCTTTTATATAAAATAGTAATACTGGAGATATTTTTGGTTAATTTTATAATTTAAACCTTATTGTTATTAATTTTCACCCAATCATTCTAATGATTATAAATCTTTCATCATGTTAAATCTTATCAATGAGGTAAACAGTTTTTAACATGAGACAAGAAACGCAGGCACATCTATTATATACTTGCGTTTCAGGATATCGATAGGTGTACCATTGGACCGAACTTTAAAATGCATTTAACTTCCCAAAGCAGGTTGCAACTCGATGAGGTTAAAGAATAGATACCATTTTGGCTTAAAAATATCTATAATTTATTGTTTTGTATCGTCCTTATCCTTATAGATATCGTGTTACAAATATAGTAAAGAAAATCCGGCAATTTGTTGCTGAATGCTGATCCAATAAAAATGTAACTCATGCTGTAATAATGGCATTTACATACGGCATACCGACACCGTTATTTACGCATTTTAATAATACTGTTCACACGTTATTCAAGTTTAGGCGGTGTCATGGTCACAGTTTACTTCATGTTTGAATTTATTATACAAGTATATATTTTGGTAAACACCGCAACAAAATTCGTTGTAGTTTAGAAGAACAACGCGGTCATACAGACGGACACGAAAAGCGACTTTGTTTTATATTATGTAAAAAAGATATAGATAAACATCTCGGATAAGAAAGACCCCGGAAAAGCTGGGGGCAACATTTTAAGAGGCAATATGAGAAGTCATAACCTGACCGTCACGTTAGCTTATGATGAAACAAATTCAAAGTAAAGTAAACTTAATCGGAAAACGGAAAAGGTTTACTTTACAATGGCAAGTGGTTGGTATCTACGTAACAATGCGGTGGGCATGGGAAATTATTCTAATTAAATAGCAATCAGCTCATTCGATCTCTCAAGTAACAAGAAATCGTATTACGACACCGGTGCCGCTCAGTTATAACTATTTGCTGCAAAACGCGAATTCTTTGAAGCTCCCGAACGCTTCATGGAACTTGATGGTGCATTCAGTCGGTTAATAAGACATGTATGACCACATAGTATTTTTTAGTTTATTTAAGTTTCGAGAAAAATGTTTGCGAGCAAGTAATTGTGCATTGAACATTCGACAGAAAGATGCTAAAAACTAAAACTCAGTGATCCAGAAATAAACAGCTATATGAGTATTCTATCACATCGACGCGACGCTTTGCCTTTGTAAACGTGCTGTCACTTTTGTACAAGTCTATAAAGCATGCAGTAGTTATAATACATTCGAATAAATGAAAAGAGCTTTTGCCCAGATTAAAAATGTAAAAAAATGAGAGTGGATCCAATCTCACAGGCAGTATGCAAACTTCAAACAACATCGAACGAACGAAGTGATTTCCGACTGAGATCAAGAGATTCTGCATTTCTATTTTTGTTCGAGTCGGCGACAATAGCTAAAATAATGCTCTCTGGCACCCGTACGTACGCCGTATGTACGCCTCACGGGGAACCATCCATCAACATTGACATGAGGTGCTTCGGAGAGAGTAAGTATATCTATCTATACTATACGCTTCCGAGTATTTCTCCGGCTTTGTTTAGATATATTTTACTATTCTTTTAGATTAACAGGAAACTCTGTATAGAAATTTGCATTGACCCATAGCATTATGCTGCGTAAAAGATGTAAATAATAATTATCACAATTGACATGAGATGGTAAAAAGATGCAAATTCTTGTTTGACAATGACTAATGATCTGCGTAAAAGATTGACTATAGATATACCTACTTTATGTTTGTGACATACAAACTTAATCGTTTTCTGAGCTCTCACAAGACATCATCGCAATCACCATTGTTCACAGTTCAAATCCAGTCATAAATCTCAAGCTTACGTTATTTGCTTTCTAACAAAACAAGGCTTGTTGAATCGCTTTAACTTACATTACAGTGTGAGTGTTAAAGGCTTTGGATAAAGAATAGATCGACCAAAGACTGTTTGCCGCGGCTTATTGAGTGCAAACACGACGCCCGATGTCCGGGCTCGCGAGTCGCGCAAACACTCCCCGGCCACTGCGTCTTTACTCAGCGAAATTATTAAATAACTGCGGATCACATAGAACTACTCAGCAAACAGGGTTTTGTAGAAGATAGGTGAATAGTGACATATGGTTTACGGACGAAGCAGATGGCAAATTAAATTGATGATAGCAATTGAGAGAAATCGGTCTGTGGTTTGAGACACATTTTGGAATAGGTGCGTGCTTTGAGAATCATTGGTTTCAACAGCCAACGGATAATCACTACATAATATAAAACAAAGTCCTCCGCCGCGTCTGTCTGTCTGTCTGTTCGCTATAAACTCAAAAACTACTGCACCGATTTTCATGCTGTTTTCACTAATGGATAGAGTGGTTCTCGAGGAAGGTTTAAGTTACATTTTTCGTTCATAATAATTTTAATTTTAGTTAAGTACTCAAATATTAACCTTTAATTATAGTTCAGTGCTTGTGGCACATCTTATTTGTTTATGGGGCATGCGGTGCTAACCTGTAATTAATTGTTACACTAACCTTAGATGTTATGTACTTACTGTAAATGTTATGAGTGTAAACAATTGTTGGTTGGCCAATAAAGGAAAATAAAATAAAATATATATAATAACCGAAATTCACGCGGGCGAAGCCGCGGCCATCATTTAGTAAACAATATAAAACATAAAATGTTTAAACGATATCCTAACTAATAACATAAATACGAAAGTGAGTTTGTTTGTTTCGCTTTCACGCTAAAACGGCTGAACGGATTTGGATGAAATTTGGCACAGGGGTAGACCATGACCCGGAATAGGACATAGGATACTTTAAGAGCAGCTAGTTTTTAATAAATAAGCTTTTATCATATAAAAAACAAAATAAAAATCAAGACTCCATGTTCGCTTATATACGAGTATGATTGAAAATACGATACGTTATAAAAAAATCAAGGTCATAATAGTGTATGGTCATGGGAGAGCTGAGAAAAACTGATACGAACGAACGCGACAAGTGCTCGGCCGGGCATCGAACCGCGCTTGTCCAGCAGGTTTCGCCTGTCGATGTCGTCTGCGGCAGTCCGGCCACTACGCATCCGTCTCTTCGCGTCAACTGCAATTATGTAACGGACACTCGCCGCTCGAGCAACCTCCTAACTTTGTCCATTAGAAGTTCCTACCTCGCTAAAGGAAAACTGATGGTTCGGCTGTGCTATAGTTTTATTAATTTACTCTAATAGTCCACAGTTAATACAATTTTCTCAAACATACTTGGAAATTCGAGCATTATTTTGATTTGACAACCTCCTTCGAGATAAATTGAAATTGCTGTACTGGTTAAAAATAAGTGACATTGCCGGCGGCAAGGCAAGAATGTCACTTTCTATCTGCCATGTCGTGTTTAGTTTCATCTTACTATGAAAACTCATATCTGTCGTGTTATATAAAAAACTTTTTACAAAAAAAAAACAACCGTCTTCACAAAAAAACACAAAAAAAAGTGAAAAATAACTTTAATTTCGGAAGTCGGTGTCTTTGCTTTTCAATTTTCGTTTTTTGCCACCGACTTCCTGTTTTTTTGTGAAGTCGGTTGTTTTTTTTTTGTAAAACGTTTTTATTTTTCACTTTTTAGTTGTGGTACCTACCCCACACAAATTCGTATACCGTTATCTGCTATGTAAATAAAGACTAAGATATCATCTACATACGCAAAGTGGGAAAAATACGTAATTATTGAAGCTAACTCAAAAACTACGCAAGCAAAATTAATAAAATGTATATGGGACCACCTCTGAAGCATGACCTACCAAACAAAAAAGAATCATCAAAATCGATTCATAATTGGTTGAGTAATCGCGTACATACAAAAAAAAACACATACAGACGAATTGAGAACATCCTCCTTTTTGAAGAAGTCGGTTATAAAATGGAACGAACTTTTTACTTGAACACATGGCAACCAAGGAGGTTACTTAACAAAGATTTTATTTAAATTTCGATTTGGCTTGCAAATAGAGCAAGAAACAAATGAACATATTGACGCGTGACAAAATATCGTTGATCGTCATTGTTTTTTAGAATTTTTATTTAATTTACACAGTTTGAATTGGACTCACGAATTTTCACGATCATCCATCAATGCCATAATGCTGGCCGCGACAGTAATGCACTATTGTTAGACTTCTGTTTATTTTTGCTTTACTATGTTAAAATGAAAGGTACTTCAGATAAAATTGATTTCATTTGTCAAACTGAATACTTCTAATTAAAATGTCATGCCCACCGCAGAACTTTCCAAATCAACGTCGCATCTTATCAACTCTAATTAACATCTTCAATAGACATGTAGCTGTTGCTGTGTTTGTCCATACGTATTAGGAGCCCAGAGATAGTATGTTAAACATGTACGGAAACAAGAGGGCGAGGGAGGAGGAAACAGCGGCGCTTCATCGCGGTTACTGCACGTACGTACAAGTGCGACTGTCGGTGCGGCTTCTGCGGTTCACATTCACACGAACACTTTCTCCGATTTCGTGCTCATTAGCGATGCCACAGCGACTCTTCAGCAAACACTTGGCGTCTACAAATGGCTCGTGTTGTTTCACCCTTCACGTAACGTACCACCTACACGTGTTTGCGAACAATCTTTTCAAGAAATCGACACACAACAATAGTGTCGCGGAGCGCTTTGAGAGCTTTCAAACGATGTTGTTTTTACACGCACTTTTTTGCAGAATCACACTTACCTAGCTATAGTAACACAGATTGATAGCGATCCGACGTAGGTTCCCAACCGTGCGTGGGTGGCTGAATGCTCCTTTCACTAGTTCCATTACCAGTCAATAAATAGGTACGCCTATAACTCAACTAATTATCGTAGTCCAGAAACATTAGTCGACTGCGGTTCGAGAAATAATGGAACTTTATCAGGTAGGTAATTGCTATTTATAGTAACTGAACTAACTAGATTCAGATAAACTACTGACATTATTTGACATTTAAGACTGAATTACAGCGGGTTAATGATAAAGATTGATGGTAACACCTAATTAATCTCTAGTTTACAAACACATTATGTAATGTATCTCTATAATGCAAGACCAGATAATGCGGCAGATCTTTACAAATGTAACGGCACAACAGAGCTTACAGAGAATGCATCTGATAGGCATGAGACAGGGCGTGGCACGTCGCTTCCACACGCGAAATACATTGTGTGCACGTCATGCCAGAGTCCTTCACAGAGTTGTATGGTTGTAGCCCTACTGCGGACATGCTAAATAATAGTGGACGCACATGTTAGGTACTAGCCAGACACTGCATCATTAGCACTGGCCGACACGACACTCATCAGTCACTGTTTCCATACAAACGTACGATATATGCAAGTAGTGCTTTCTCTACTCTTTTTAGGACACATTTCGAGGTACAGGACAAAAGCTTTCCGAGAAATGGAGGTAGAAGAAATGTGCAACGTGTGCGCGGAACGTGTTACATAACATTGTTTTGCTTTTCCCAAACATACGTACTTTCAGCGACTCTCATTTGCATTTCAAAATATTATACTCGTATCGTCGTACCGTGTCTTTTTACGAAAGATGATACAGATTATGATATGGGTGTGTGTGGGGTGTTTTTAGGGTCCTGACCTCAAAAGGAAAAAATGGAACCCGTATAGGCTCACTCGTGTGTCTGTCCGTTTGTCACAGCCAATTTGCTCCGAATCCAATGGACCGATTAAGTTGAAAGGTACGCATATATATTTCTGTGACCCAAACACGGACGTTAAATAAATTAATGAATTTTGAATATGGGGGTCGCTTTTGGGGAATATTTATAGATTACAGAAAACCTATAAGAAGTCTATGGTCTTAAAATAACATGCTAAATCCACCAATATTATGCGTACAAACTTGCATTTGCAGTTGGAACGTACGGGAGAACATGTTTTTTAGCTTCTTGAGATAAATTCATCCCAACTACGGAACCCTTCATTTTTGGTTCGACACGCACTTGGCTGGTTTTTTTTCGTAAAGCCCGTGTGGTTTTTTTCCTCTCAAGTATTCGTGAGGTACTTATGATAAAGAAAATTTACAGGAAAATTACAGTTTTAAATAAAGAGCTATCTGATCTTAGTATTCCTTTCACGATACTTTTTCTTTGTAGGTAAAATGAACATTGGAATTTCTATGCAAACAATTTTACAGGCTAGCTTTTTTTAAGCTGTAAGTAGGCACGGTGCGTCTGGTGGTGAAGCTTCGTCCTTGACTAATAATCGTTACGTAAATCGTTATTATATCGAAACGAATCGACATGAAGTGGCAAGGTAGATCTATACATTTGATATAACTCGATTACTGAGCGCTAGCTACATCTCGTGGCTTCTCGCATATGTCTGTAGCAATAAAACTCTCGTTCGGCGATATTTTCGGAGCCCTTAGGGATGTCACACGAGACAAAGTTAGATTGTAGCTGGAACGATGATGTATGGAACTCTAGGCGACGAGTTTTGAGGTAAGTAATGGTTGGGGCAATATACCCAGCGTACGCTCAACAGCAAAAGTCGATCAATATTGTAAAAGCCATTTATATTGTTCCGAATCTTATTAATAATTGCTCGTTCCTAGATTTACCTACACGATCTTATAAGTATTTCAGCTAAGTATTATATACCTTTTTAACAAACCATTCAGTAACTTTCATGGTATTTTGATAGTAAATTCTAAATTGATCCATTACACACCGGACCAGACCTCCATACTTCCTCTAATAATTACTAAGTATCAAATCAAAAGCATGTCAAACAGCGTGTCGCCATGAATCCATGATGAATAGAGCGTGAACGTGAGTGAACTGTCAGTGAGTTGATCATAACCCCGCTCACACGTGCCTTAGTTACGCCGATGGAATGTTAATCCTTTGCATGATGCCCGCCATAGACAACACTAGCTTCACCATAAGGTTTTGTGACTGTTTTGTTGCGTTATTTGCAAATGGTTTTAAGGACTGAAAGTTAAGTATTCTGTAATGCTGGTTTAGTTTATTGATTCAATTAGTGCTTTGTTCGATGAGTTAACAAAGAGCTTTGCTTAAATGAGATAACTCTGTTGAATCTATAGATAACTTGTAAGTCTATCTGAGGACCTCAGAAGCCGGGGAGTAAATTATACTGATGAAAACAGCCTCGATGTCCAGAAAGAAGAATTCCGCATCCAATTTTCATTATGGAAACCCTCACAAATTCACGACTTACAGCAAGTCCAACCAACTTTAAAGTTGCTTTGAACTTTATTACCTACCAACTAAAAGTAGCAGTAGTATTCTGTAAAAATCTCACCCTGAAACTTTGTTGAAGTGAACTTAGCGTTAGCAGATGGGATGACAGAATGACAGCCGATCTATTCTAAGTGAACTTAGCGTTAGCAGATGGGATGATAGAATGACAGCCGATCTATTCTAAGTGAACTTAGCGTTAACAGATAGGAAGACAGAATGACAGCCGATCTATTCTGTAAAAATCTCATTGTGAAGTGAGCTGTCAATGCTAGGGATTGCTCACAGAGCTCACTTTAAGTTCACTTCACCTTAATTTTGTATGGAGAGATTTTTACACAATAGATTGGCTGATGGTTGACAGGTTAACTAGCTGAAGACAAAGTGCACTAAAACTTATTGAAAGTCACCATGAAAGCCAGACCTTTTTTTTAACCCTACATAATCGATGTTACCGCAGCGAGTGAAATTGTCAGAAATTATTTTTATTTCTGGACTAGAAATGGTAAATAAATACGTACCTAATACAAAATTATTGTCTACATTATTAGTGCGGGTAATATCCCGCAGAGCATCCTAGAGGCTTTGAACTAAAAGTAACGGAACACGTCACGCTACATGCTTTCAACACTAACTGCAACTGTAAAAAGTACTGTGGACTGCAATTTTATATATGATAGCTTCAGCCTGCGACGTGAAATTTCTTGTTCCCCCCTCAGACTAAATAAAAAACCGTTCCCCCTACCAACCTCGTCGCATCGTATCGCCTGCGCGCGCTATTACTTCGTTTTGGCTTAGCATTCTTTCTAACTTTTTCATTTTGCTCGGCTCTAAGCGCCCTAACGTGATGAAAAGAGCAACTCAAAAATTACGGTATGAAAAAATGTGCTATCAAATGCAAAAAAAAATTCGTAATCCGATTGGTAGTTCCAGAGACAAGCGCGTTCAAACAAACAAACTCTTCAGCTTTATTATGAGTATATAATCAGAATCAGAATCAGAGATAATTTATTTGCAAAGAATGTAGGAAACAAAACATAGTTTAGATGGTGTAAAAAAGAAAAACAAAAGGATCCAGTACATACGTAATACATAATGAGAGAAACATTAATTTGATCTTTCATCTATTCTCTTCTATATCGTTTTAAAAATAAATAATCTTGGGTCGATTTCACGAACTTCAGTTTCATAAAGGCCAAAGATAGCGCCACCACCGTATACCTACAGCAGACCCGCATGCACCGCATGAAAACCAAAATCTCCCTACAGCCCTGACATGTCTCCCCCAACTAGCATACTCGTCGCCATATTAAGACATGGTTCGTAGATGCGACACGCACCGCGAGCTCAATACTGTAGTATCATCTATAATATATGTAATAATATAATATAATATTATAAAGCTGAAGAGTTTGTTTGTTTGTTTGAACGCGCTAATCTCAGGAACTACTGGTTGGAATTGAAAAATTATTTCTGTGTTGGATAGTCCATTTATCGAGGAAGGCTATATAACATCGCGCTACGACCAATAGGAGCGGAGCATAAATGAAAAATGTTGCAAAAACGTTGGAAAAATTATTCCTTTTTGAGAGCTTTCGTTGCGTGCGTTGCGTAAACGGTTTATGTTACGTAAATATCATGTTTGATGGAATTGTTCCTCTTTAAATCAAATTTGTTCGAAATTAATGCATTATTTGCGAAGGAGTTTTATCAACATAATATTAATTCTTATTCAAATAAATGGTTTTAACATCAAGGGTATTTATTTAGCAGTAAAATACTTCATTCGAATCGGACATTGAATTTCGAAGTTATCACGAGTATAAAAATACAATACGCGAACCGTTCGACGCTGGCACCGCGACGTTCCCTACTCTAGAGAGGAGAGGATGGGCACACGGGTAGACCATGGCCTAGAATAGGACATAGGATACGTTTTATCCCTATATTCCCATGGGATCGAGACCTACGCGGGTGAAACCGCTGGGCACAGCTAGTGTAGAATATATGAGAAGCTTAATATTCTGCGGTTTGTGCATCCTTCCTTCGTTCGTGTTGTATAGATTGCAAAGTCACTATAGATACGCTGTTATTTTTCGTGGTACGGTAACGGCAAAAATCCATACTAATATAATATTATAAATTCGAAAGTAACTGTGTCTGTCTGTCTGTATGTTACCTTTTCACGCCTAAACCATTGAACGGATTTCGATAAAATTCGGCAAGGAGATAGATGGCATCCCGGGGAAGAACATAGGCTACTTTTTATCGACATACCATGCGGGCGAAGCCGCGTGTGGAAGCTAGTATTAAATAAGTGTAAAGAAGAAAGTTTTCTTGTTAGGTACCACATCCGGTTAATCTTAAACGTATGGGCAGCTTTATTGCTAAAGTGTCTTAACAATCTGTTTCCAGCGACTTTTGCTGTAAACCCTACTATGTATGTGGGTAGTCTAGCGAGGTGAGCCTCGTTAGCGTCCGCGGCACGGATGAGAGCCGAATCCGAAAACACTATTTTGTTTTCTAAAAACTTTGATGAAGTCGAGCCAATCTCATTTATTTACCACTTACTAGTTCAATGTCTAAGTTATGGCGTCGGTTGTGCTAGGTGAGCCTGCATAGTTGACGTTAATTTAAAAATACTTTTTAAATCGTTGAGGGAGTTTATGTTCAACTGCTCTGTTTAAGGATCATATGGCGTATTATTATTTTGGTTGATGTAAAACGCATAATTCTCATGCGGTCTATAAGCTTAAATCCTCCGTCTTCCCTTTACAATAGCGTGTATAGGCAAATAAATCAGAATCCATTCAATTCTAGTTCCTAAGCTAATATTAAAAAATACTCGAACGAAAGACATTAGTAAACAGAATAGGTTTCATTTATTTGAGTTCTCTCGGTTCCCACGTTAACATTGTGTTGATTCTCTCATAGCATTCAACGGGTTAACACAATCATTTCGCAACTTTTGACTTTGACAAGTGATAGGATCCTAAACCATTGTCTTTCCTGCAGTTTTCATAAAACTTCACGTTTTAAAATAAGGACAATAGATACTAACTTACTTAACTGCAACTTAGCTATTCTAACAAGTGATTTTTTTGTGTTACTCAAGTCAAAAGATCTAGAGATCCAAATACGACTTAAACGGAACTGAAAAAAATGAAACAAAAGCTCACACAATACAACTTGTCTGTAGCAATAAAGTTACATTCTTTTAAAAAGATAGAGAGGTAAATAGAAGTTGATGAAAGCCACATATTGATTGTTCAAATATTGTGAACTGGTAGGTACTGTTATAGCGTGCTTAGTGAGCGAGCGCCCGCGGGGAGGCGAGGCATCCACGCACACGGTCGCTTTGTCAATAGTTTTCTACCTGTATACAATTGAACGGGCTCGCGTGAAACACTTCACACCACCCTCGTGTTACTATTTGAATGAGGCTGCCACAATGGACGCTCAACAACGGTCCCTGATTCACGGAACTGGATATGGTCCTCCTCTCAAAGTTGATAGTATTTGAGTTAAATATACTTCGCTACTACGTTGCTGTGTTTGTTCGTGTGAGGTAAAACCGTGTTCCTCTAATGTAATTAATTCCGAAACTGGCTTGCGTGCTTCAGACCCATTTACTAAAGATATTGGTATATTAGTTTACCTCGTAAATGCTAATAGCTTATTAAATAAATCGTCTAAAAGCTTCGTTATTAAATAATCTAATCGAATAAAATAGCATCCGATATATTCCAAAAAATGAAGAAATTCAAAAGTTTCTAGAAGAGTCCAAATACCACTGAAAACTGGTTTCATTCAAACGGATGTACTCGTAAAAGCACAGACAGCAACAAAATTAACATGAAATGAAAACAGACATATATAACGCTCTCTTTAAAATGTTTCAAAACGGAATTTCCTCGCATTCAACAGCAATGACTCTAAGATTATAATATGAAGACAGCTCTCGGCACTGTGTCGAAGTTTTACTTATTCGATTAACAGTTAACGACGTGTAAATTCTATAATAACTTCGCACCATGTTCACAATTAATTGGACGGTAATTGGTTTGGCGTATCGTCATAATCACTCGATGAGGGATGCCGAGCGATGCCGCGGTTATGGTAAATAGTTTGCTGAAAATTGCCTTTTACCTTACCTAGGTATGCTAATATATTACAATGCAACTAACTAACTACCTACATTTCGATTAATATTAAACAGCGTGATTAATAAGTAGGTACATGCATGTACTTAATTAATTTTACATTTTCGGTTTTCTGTTTACAAGGGAAACCACTGATATGTTGGTTAGTACATGCATGTAAAATTAATATATTAGTACAGGTAATGTGCTAATATATTACAATGTAACTAACTACCTACATTTCGGTTAATATTAAACAACGTGATTAATTAGTAGGTACATGCATGTACTTAATTAATTTTACATTTTCGGTTTTCTGTTTACAAGGGAAATCACTGATATGTACCTACCTGTTAGTTAGATACCTAGAAGTTGATAATTATGAGGTTATAATAATTTTTTTATTACTATTATTAACTTTTAGGAGTCAGATTTAAAAGTTTTAGTCATCTATTTGTAAATAGCCAACTTTATAAAGGTGTTGGATGATCGACCTATAAAAAATTGAAAAGAAAATTCATAAAACATGAAGCTGAATTTGTACAACAAAGCAAACTTCATATTCAAACGACTATCCTCAAAAATAGCTCATCTCGTACTCTAGTTTGTAAATAACAATAATTTATTCCTCATTGTAAAACCGGTATTGTCTAAGATATCGTAATCACGCGCATACAACTCGTGCTTGACTCTTTTTCATTGGTTGAGACGAGAGAACAGGCTAATCGCACTAAAACGGTTATTCAAACCTCGTCATTCAAGTTTAAGACGGGGGACATAGAAGAATCTCGTAGAGTTTAAATGATGCATTTAGAATTCATTGAGTAAGCTCTGTTAGGTAAGTAAGCTTTCTTACTGCTCATTGACTTGAGAATAGAGATTTATTTTACTGTATTTCAGCTACGATTATACCTATGTCCTGAAAAACTAACTTTGTTTTTAGGATGGGCAAATATAATATATAATATAAATACCTTAGCTGTATTATTAACCTTCGAACCTGGATTAAACTAGTGAATAAAAAAAAAACATAATATTCAAAATATCAAAATGAAGTAAGCATTCTTTTTCATAGTGTCCAGTGCTACAACGATTTCCTCGTAATTTTCGAGTTCTTGAAGCAATGAAAGATATTGAAATGGAAGAAAAAAACAAACGAGTATCAAAGACGGTGGTCCTTCTGGTTTTTGGCAGTCGGTTAATAAAGTGGAGTCCTCAATTCGTCGACGTTGACAATGGGGTGTGCACTGACGTGTATTATATAAGGTAATGGTACCTTGTTTGTTCAAGTTTACTTATGCGAATATGTTTGTTCCAGAGACGTTACGACGGAGCTTCGATTTTGACACCAGAAGCCGAAACTTCCGATTAATATTACACCTCTGACTTCGGCTCCGATAATTTTGAATTGAAGTTATACCGAAGATTGAAACGTAGTGGTGCACGCGACTAGAGCGCATACAAAGATACAAACAACTTCCCGTGTAATTTTTATACACGCTCGTGCTCGAACTCTGTTTCTCTCTGTTTTGTGTATGTCAGACACGTCACGTTAATTTGTTAAATTATAACGATTATAAGAGCGGTGTATTAACCAGTTTAATTATTGTGATAAGTTAATTTCAATACGAAGCCAAAAAAACTGATATAATGGAACATCTTTCTTCTACCGCCGCCTCCAACTCCGGTTCCGGTTCTGACTCCGACTCCGATCAATCAAATTTAAAATCTCCGGCTCCGATTCTGATAAATAAACCTCCGTAACATGTCTAGTTTGTTCCTTTAAACATTAATAACATCATTCAATTGCTACAATAATGTATGTGTAGGTCTGTGGGCCATGGCCAACATTTAGACTTTTGTTCAGACTTTGCGAAACATCACTGCGTTGCGGTTACGTCTGGTAAGAATTTAAGAGCCCATACTACCTCAGCTCAAATTCACTTTTTATCTCGCTCGCACCATACTGCTCGCGGACTGAGTGAGAGAAAGACGGGGTGGGGTGGTGGCACCTCGATGTCGCCAATAGGTAATTGCTTTTTACGACGAAAATAATCCTAATTTAAAATTTAAAAAAACATATACGCTGCTTTATAGTTAGTCCATTTATTATGCAAAGTTTCATGATGGAGTATTTTTTTGATACCAGCGGTTAGGACTTTGGATTTTTTTTCTATAGAGAAAATTTTATGGAATCGATTTTAGTCAAACATAGTTCCCTCAACTTTATCATATATTTATTTCAGAATTAATGCTGCAGTATTTTCGATATAACGGAGGATCATGCTAAGCAATTTGAAGTAGTATAGGGGCTTAAGAAATAATTGGTTTCGCACTATTCATAGTAGATAAAAGAAATAGGTAACGTTAGTTATTAATGTTGGTGCGGTATCAATCGCATTTATTAAAGCTCATACTTTAAAAGCCACGAGCACCTACGTGGCTAAATAATAGCAGCCGCACGGATCGAGTTCGCTAGCCGAAGTCGGTCCGTGGATGGGTGGCCATCCATTATATTATAGAGACTCCGTGGCTCGGAAAGCACATCCCGGCTGTCATTTGTAGATGTTTGACAGTCAGAAGCCCGAAAGTCCGGTTAGACCAGTAGCCGACCCCACATAGTTGGGAAAAGGCAGATAATGATTCTTTAAAATCTACATTTTAAAGAAGGTAGGTAGGTAGGTAGGTAGCTACAAATACAATTGAATCATAAATCGCAAACACCACAAATCAATATTCAAAATCGAATTTTCACATAGTAGAGTAGGTACGTTCAACTGAGCTATGCTCTGTTTCCTTTTACAATAACTTACAATACGACGGCAGATGTTGGCCGGAAAACTTTTGATGCTCTTGCTGTTTTACAAAGAGATACGTGTCTTTACATTCTAGAAATCGGGACAAATCTCTCCAAGGTATTCTAACTACTGCGATCTTAGAGCTACACATTTTTTTGATTTACCGATCGAAGTGTGGAAAAGGATGTTTCTCTGTAAGTTTCTAACTGGAGAAAACTGTGAAAAGCATGTCTCCTGTTCTGGTATTGCTGAAGCTGTCGCAGTTGAACAATCAGGACTACAAATTTGAAGTCCTACATTCTCTAGATTCCCGCCATGCAGAAGGCTCTCTGCCTTAGTTCCAAGTTTTGGCCGGCAGGAGTTGTGTAAACACAATACAGGGTTAGCACAACCGAAACCAAGCACCCAAGTATAGCTGTAATGTACTATGCTTTTTTGTAGTTTTTATAATTATGTATGTTAATATAGATATGGTATTTAATGGGTTTTGGTTGCCTGAATTAAAGATTTATTATTAATTATTACCCCTTCTTATTATTCTGTTTGGTTTCATTGGACAAAAAAGACATTTGGATCTTACTTTCTTCCTTATTACTATACTATATAATTTGTGTGTTAAAAATAAAACACACATGCACGAGGTCTTTCAAAGTCCGTTTATATTATAATTATCCAGAAGTTATGTTTGTATTTTGCGATGCAACCCCTGAAACTACAGTTACCTACAATGTCGGTATGTCCTTCTAGCTGGAAGTAATTACCTGTTCCGAAGTGCTACATTCCTAACACTATCTTAATGAATCTTTAATATTTGAATATCCTAAGTTAATTACTTGCTAGCTAATTGCTAGCATTAACAAATATTTACAAATATCATTCTTTGTTCAAAATTACTCAACTACCAACCACCAATTCCAAAATGCACATGAAGTCACAATTTAACTGCAGTATCCAAATTGTGGTGTATCTATTGCAGTGTTATAAGCCAGGGTAAACCTAGTATTACTCTGAACTCATGGTTTAGCTCCTTATTGTGGTTTTGTAATAGTTCCGCTGCGGTCAAACTGTTACCACGGGAACTGTTGCCAGAATCGAATGATTCCAATGGTATCTCGGTTGCACCTAGGTTAGTCCCTTTTGGCGTATTTCATATTTTTATTCACATCTAGTTTTTAATCTGTTTGCAAGCTAGGTAGGAGCCTTTTTGGCCTCGCACAGGTCATCTGAGTATTTTTTTAGTTTTAATTGTTCTTTTATTTTTAGTACTTACTTTATATTACTCCTTGTTTTTCCTGTGCGTGTCCCAAATAAAATATTTTTCTTTCTTTCTTTCAAGCTCCTGGAATATATCCTACCCTAATACCTAGGTATATAGTTGGGAGTACGCAGGACGATAGATAGACTGTGCTTGCGAATTACGAATAGGTCTTAAAATAATGCAATAATTCTAGCAAGGAGAACAATTTATTCTACCTAGTTATCTCATTAGCAAGCTCAGGTATAAACCTAACCTGCACCCTAATCACATTATTCTGTGCCCTAATTGCGTAATAAATACGATCAATCAGAAATAATCAGAATTGGAATCGGTTCGAAACAAAATGCTTCATAATTATGTTCGTAAGTTACATTGTTGAGCAGATTTTTTTTTCGAACTTTGGATTAGACATTTGTTTCAAACGCAATGAGTGTGCTGCTCTCTGAATTTATCTTCCCATTCTGCAATATTAGGTAGTTTCTTTATAAATTATAGTAGGTACGTTTCTAACAGTTTTTGTATTACTGGTACCAAATGAGGCCAGTCAAGCCTGTGGTTACAAGTATTAATTTCTTTACCGCGTGCTCTACTTACTAATACACTTAATGAACATTGAACATTTTATTTCTACCATGGCACAGATAAACTATAAATCAATAGGTTTATTTATTTATATTTTAACACACACCTGTAATAATCCTATAAATTGTTTGATGAGAAAATTCACAGCACATAGCAACTAAAACGTTAAAGCTGATTGATTAATTCATCCCATTAATGTCAATATTTTCGGTAATAAAAAACGCGAACCAGTTCTTTAGCGTAACATTTTGTGAAGCGATACTTCTGCACACAGAAACCTGAGAAGATTTATAAACTAATTAAAACTGATGGCGATCATTGCAAGAAACGAATTGGACGTCTGAAAAATATTTAAAAATTATTAACTGACGTTAATTTTAATTTTTCAGACATCCAATAAATATATATGACAATAAGATTTATATTCGTTGCAAAAGACGTGGAACACAACAAGGCATTCAGCAGGTTTGTTCTCAAGCCGCAGTTTTGTTCGCATTGGGCGTTTACCGTGAGAAATTGGGAGCGTAACTGAATAGATCTCCTAGACTCGTTGTCGGCAGAAAAGAAAGCGATCCATGGCTATCTTACTTAATCCGTCGTATATACCTGCCTGCTTACTGCTCAGAGCTCTGACATCACGGCTCTTTTGCAATTTTAGAACGTCGCGGTACGCTATTGAAATAATTATAGCCGACGATTATTTCAAATGTACCTTGTTCATTTTGGTCTTCATCAGTGTGACCTACCTTATTTGATTGTTCTCAAAGATTTCCAATTCTTTCGTCTTGATTATTTTAAGAACGTAATGTTTACGAGATAATCGCGTAGATACCTATTAGCTACTCTCTGCTCAAATGTTATCCGTTTTGTTATTATAAATTGTGTTTGAATTTCGTAACGGCTTTAAATTATTGATTCTCAGTCTAGCTAGGTACCTATCGCGATTTGTGATCGAGTTGAAACCCGGTGCTTAAACTTAATTTTAAATTATCCTAAGAGTTGCCAGCGACTTCGCCTACGATCCAGGATGAAAAGTAGCGTAGTGTCCTTTTCCGAAAAAGGACACTACGCTGAACGGTTGCTGAACGGTGGCTGAACGGTTTTGGATGAAAGGCCTTGGGGTGGGTGCCTTTCATCCAAAACCGTTCAGCCATTTTAGCGTGAAAGCGTAATAAACATACAAACAAACTCACTTTCGCATTTAAGTATGATATTAGTTATGATTTTATGATGCTGTGAATGCTAGTTTCTAGAAAATTAAATGTAGGTAAACCATCAATATGATTAATTTCCAAATTCTTAGTTAAAACATATACCTATGCTTTTTCGATTTGTTAAGAGAAAATAATCATAGTACGTACAGGTAAGTACATCTTAGCTGCATCGCTTAAATTATTTTATTGATAACTATAGATTAAAATTGGCATTAATAAGGCTTATAAAAACTATACCTAATCAAATGTAGGGCGTTGGCTAAAACATATTTCATATGGACTGCAAAACACGCAACGCAAAGCGTTGTCAAAGAGTTTATATTAGATTTAGTTAGTTAGGTACTGAAACATAAATGAAGTATGAAGAAGGGTTGTCATTTTCTCACACCACAAGTGGATTACCTAAGCACAAGGGGAAACAATAAGTACCTAAGTATAAATAAAATATTCTGCAGTTATAAGTACTAATAGCTTTTTATACATCAACTGTAATTTTAAATAATTGAAGTCAAAGTTAAGTCACGAAAATAGTCGTGTAAAAACTCTGATATTTAAACTCTCGTAGGCTTACCTACAGTACTTATACTGTAACTGTAAAGCTGTACCCATAGGCGTTCTGTGTTATAGAGATGAATAGCACGAACTTGATGTTTTATTTACTTCAGCAGTATACTCTACTTTATCAAATCATCTTAACGATGCAGTACTTCTTGTAGGGAAACTACTAAAATAAATAGCGACAGATGACTTACCTTATTGCTGGGATTGTAATCGTTCGATCCCTATTCTTATATGGGTCTCCGGGGTCCGCAGTAGTTAAAATTGCCGCATTCCACTGTAGACGGGCGTGAGGCCGGCGCAGCTTCCCGATCTGGACCAGTCGCGCGGCCGGGAGAGCCGGAGAGCACTGGGTCGGTAGCGATCACATAAACTATTATAGTAGCACAGCTGCGAGGGGGACAGTGTGGGAATTCATTGTTATTTCATAGAGTGGCAGTATCGTGTGTGGAGGAGAGGGCGGCACGCGCACAGGTACTGCGGCCGCGGAGACGCGCACGGGACTGGCGCGCGGCGACGGCAGCGCCCCCGCGCGCACGCGCGCCGCACCACGCCCGCTGCCTCGGCCGGAGGCCCAGAGCCTCATTTACACACATGGACTCACACAATGAATGTTCAATGCAGACCGGCAGGTTATCTAAAAACCCTCGGAATACAAAACGGGATGACGCCAGCCGAGGCTTGCTGTAATTCGGGGGATAGCGACGTGAATAACGACAGCTTGACCCAGTTCCGAATTCACACAAATATTTCAGTGAGCTTGGGAGTGGCACTTTGACGTAACAATATGTCTCGTTACATATTATTATGTACCTACGTACACCTATTTACGTCTGCAGGGGCTCTGACAACGCTTGCACTCATTCGCTCTTTGATGCTGCCACTATTAACGAACACTATTAACGAAAAACTCATTAAAACGTTAGGTAGATATTACAAGCAAGTAAGTATAATGATGTTGGCTGCTTTTCTCTTTACCTTTCCTGAACTATTCTCTCTGCTTATCATAATCATACTTACTTATCATAACATCTGCATCTCTGTATCTCTGAAAAGGTAGACAGAGTGAGTTGGCTTATTAGAAGATAGAAACTATTAACAGTTCATTTCTGAAACAAAACGTCACAGTACGAAAAAATATCAAATATGATAAAATTAAGCTTCTCGGTTTGTTTGATTCAAGCTTCTTGCCTAAAATTATCTGAAATCTTCCGCCTCCGTGTTCGTATCGCGTGAAACTTCCTTTTTTTATCTTAATTAGTGATGCTAATTAATGCGGGAGCATTATAAATACAGCAGACCCTTTACCTACTGTCTCACTTAACTACGGTGCACGCGAAAGAGTAAAGAACCTTCCCGAAACAATGACTGAAAGTTTTTCCGGAGATCTCTATCCTTTTACAAAACATGAATGAAATATCATATCTATATATCCAGCTAGCCATAGAGATAGAGTAACCTAAAAACACGACATCTTGAATAACAAAAGCTCTCCTTCCTCGTTCCTATAATGAGAGACAGGTTTTAAAACTACAATAGCTTGAGCTGTTAAACTCTTAAGACGGTGAAGCTTTTAAAGCTATTGCCGTAACAGTGCCTTCATAAGAGAGCAATATTGTAAGATAAGTCTTAAAAGTGTTACGACGTTCGGTCTCAGTATCGAATAGACCAGGCTCGTCTGTCCTATGAATGCCGAGGATACAACTGAAGACTTATTATAAACAATAGGTTGGTGGTAGGGCTTGTCCTAAGATACCACGGAAGAGTTATTATAAACAATAGGTTGGTGGTAGGGCTTGTCCTAAGATACCACGGAAGAGTTATTATAAACAATAGGTTGGTGGTAGGGCTTGTCCTAAGATACCACGGAAGAGTTATTATAAACAATAGGTTGGTGGTAGGGCTTGTCCTAAGATACCACGGAAGAGTTATTATAAACAATAGGTTGGTGGTAGGGCTTGTCCTTAGATACTACTGAAGAGTTATTATAAACAATATGTTGGTGGTAGGGCTTGTTCTTAGATACTACTGAAGAGTTATTACAAACAATAGGTTGGTGGTAGGGCTTGCCCTAAGATACCACGGAAGAGTTATTATAAACAATAGGATGGTGGTAGGGCTTGTCCTAAGATACCACTGAAGAGTTATTATAAACAATAGGTTGGTGGTAGGGCTTGTCCTAAGATACCACGGAAGAGTTATTATAAACAATAGGTTGGTCGTAGGGCTTGTCCTTAGATACTACTGAAGAGTTATTATAAACAATAGGTTTGTGGTAGGGCTTGTCCTTAGATACTACTGAAGAGTTATTATAAACAATATGTTGGTGGTAGGGCTTGTTCTTAGATACTACTGAAGAGTTATTACAAACAATAGGTTGGTGGTAGGGTTTGCCCTAAGATACCACGGAAGAGTTATTATAAACAATAGGATGGTGGTAGGGCTTGTCCTAAGATACCACTGAAGAGTTATTATAAACAATAGGTTGGTGGTAGGGCTTGTCCTAAGATACCACGGAAGAGTTATTATAAACAATAGGTTGGTCGTAGGGCTTGTCCTTAGATACTACTGAAGAGTTATTATAAACAATAGGTTTGTGGTAGGGCTTGTCCTTAGATACTACTGAAGAGTTATTATAAACAATAAACTCAAACTCAAACTCAAAGCATTTATTTCAAATAAACCAATTACAGGCACTTTTGAATTGTCAAAGGGTCGGTCAGTCAGAAAATATGAAGCTAGTTGCCCATTCCAAAGCGTAGTAGGTTCCTATGGAGAAGAACGGGCAAGAAACTCCACGGACACTCTTTTAAATCAGAATATCGTTATAATATGTTGTTTACATCATTCATGTTGGAATCATACATGTGAGTACAATGTAGAAAAACGTGCAGGTTAAAAGAGTCCGTAAATAAAAGATAAAACGATACAAAACAATTCAAAAATTAAAATAAATCAAAATAAGCCGCGGCAGCTAAGAGATGACTAGTCCCTACTGATGGCGCCCGTTCACGAACATGACGCATGGATCAGCACCATTCAGCTCAACCATTTTGAAGGGAACTTAATGATCCAACACACACGCCACCACCAGCGAGACATTAAAGTGAGCATGACTTGCTTTCAGCCGCCAGGGCACATTCAAGTCAATGAAAGACGTACCTAGTAAATGGTAGCTATAAAGTACTTAGGTAAGTACATAGTGCTCACACACATGTGCTATAATAGGTTGGTGGCAGGGCTTGTACTAAGATACCACGGAAGAGTTATTATAAACAATAGGTTGGTGGTAGGGCTTGTCCTTAGATACTACTGAAGAGTTATTATAAACAATCGGTTGGTGGTAGGGCTTGTCCTAAGTCCGCCAAGACACTAATCTAGTAAATACTGTCGATTCCTAAACACTCTTACGCAATGAATGTATGTATTGAGTGTCATTCACTTGAAGGTGCATAGAAAAGACATCAACGCAATCAATAAATTAACTATTCGATCTTCTTAAGTTAATATTTTGTTCCCTATTGTAACATCTACTGTTTACTTTTTCATAAAAAAGCAGTTCCGTCATATTTTTCTTTTCCTAGGAAACTAATGTTTTGTGTGAACTTCTGTTGTAAGTAGGCAATGTACGAACACAAATACTAGGAACTCAAAAGATATTTCAACATAAACCAGTCAGTTACTAACCAAGACTAACCAGGTAAAGATGACGTGGCATGAAGGTTTGACTTCGTAAGAAAGAAACATTCATTAATAAACAACAATAATGAAGAATTATAAATAAAAAAACAAACTGAGAATAAACCAGTGTCGTAGCAGATCGTAGCTTCGTAGACGCCGCGCGTAGCACATCGCGTAGGTAGGTCTATCCTTTAATGCAGGCCGGAATTTGGGATCACGGGCGCTCACAGTGGGGACCTGTGGTGGGGACTATGTCCGCCCAATGAGTGACCTCAGGGAAGACGGCGCACAGTGGTCACGTGCGCTTAAGCATACATGCACAATTAGGTGTTAGGGAGACCCCTTTACAGTCTCCCCAGAGATGTGTCATAACAGGCGTTGCACAGAGGGGGTTACGGATCGGTCTTTTGAGAGGTAACGGAGCCCCTTCTATGTGCAGATGGTGACCACCGGGGTGGTTTTAGTGAGGTAAAAATCCCACACTCCCCGGTCTTGTCCCCAAAGCCCGGGCGCCTTTTGAAGGTTTCTCCCGAAAATAAAAAAAAAAAAAAAAAAGGTCTATCCAGTGCAGTCATGTCACAGTAGATGATAATTAGATATTAATTATTAACTATAGCTGTGCCTGAAAATCCGCTCGCGTGAACCTAGCTAAATTACCTACATAGGTACATATTTCAAAATATTAAAAAAATTTATATGGCGGTTCTCGAATTATAAGCGTAGTTACGGGCTCAAAGGCAGATTTTTTTAAATGTTATGGACGGTTTGAACAGTTAACTGTCAGCAATACTGTGATAAGTAATAATACCTACAAATACTATAGAAAACGTGTAGGTAAGCACACAGGTTAAAAAAAAAAAACTAGATTCGTATCGTCTTATGTTTTTAGTTTTATTCTATTACTAGCGATCCAGGATGGAAAGAAGCCTATGCATGTCTTTCTCCGGGTCATTGTCTACCCATGTGCCAAATTTCATTGGGTTCATAAGTCATAACTGTCGGAGTGCCTTAATTTTGTTACTGCGACCAATTTCGACGTAGATGCCGCTGTCGCGGCACCGCTCACTTCGCAAGTTGAATGCAAGTTTTTCGTACTGAAACAGTTTTGAGTGCATCCCTGCCTTGACGGCCATAATGACCTATTAAGGTCTACTTTTTCGTAAGATATTATAACGATTTACAAATATCCAAAATATTATCTACTGTTTGGTCGATGTCTCGCTGCGTTTTTTTCACCGCAGTGCGCGGCACTCAAATCAAAATCAAATCAAATCAAAAGTCATTTATTCAAACTAGGCTGAGAATCAGCACTTTTCGAACGTCAAAATTACATAAGACAGTCCCCCCAAAACGCCCACCCTTCACCACTTCCTAGTGCTTTAGCTGGGAAGAAGAAGTGGCGCAACAAACTCCCCAGCAGCACAGCTGTCTGTTCAGTTAGAAAAATTTGATTCTATACAAAAGTTTGCAAAATCATTTACACTTCATTTATCTTTGCGATACATATTACGTGCGGTGGACTCTTTGCAGCTAGAGGTCCACTGTGAATTACCCGCATGCGTAATTTTTTCATCGCAACGCGCGCTTTTCTTTGACATTCCATACTTCACCGATTTTGCGGTATAAAAAAACGCACGGTAGTGCGCGCTAACCGTCATGGAATAGGATACAAACACACAGTCTGTGAAACCGCAGTATTTTTTAATGCATTTGCTGAGCTGAAAATTATTGCCAGAAACGTAAGAAAGTTTTAATTTCGCGGGCTCATTTAGAGAAAGTTGCAAAAAAAACGAATTAATGCTGCTGATGGCTTTGTTAAATATATGAAACTCTTCTAAAATAAAAGTAGGTTCAACCCTGCTCAATCCAGTCAACCTCCCGATGTTTACGATGAAAAAACTGTGATGTCATGCAAACTCAAAGAAATGTTCAAACTCAAAGCGTTTATTTCAATTAAACCATTTACAGGCACTTTTGAATTGTCAAAGAATCGGTCAGTTAGTCAAAAAGTTGAAGCTTGTTGCCCATTCCAAATCGTAGATCTCTATGGAGAAGAACGGGCAAGAAACTCCAAGTATCTCCTCCAAATATCTTTTAAAAATGGATATAGATATTACAAAATCCTGGGTACAGTATTCTTGGTGCTTCTATATGTGAGAACAATGTCAAATGAAAAATAATCAAAAACAATTCAAAATGTAAGATCAAAAATAAGCCCTGGCAGATGAGAGATGACCAGTCTCAACTGACAGCGCCCGTTCACGAACATGACACGTGGATCAGCACCATCCAGCTCAACCATTTTGTGGGGAACCGAATGATCCAACACACGCGCCACCATCAGCGAGACATTTAAGTGAGTATGACATACTCTCATCTGCCATGCTCTTTCAAGTCAATATAAAACATGATACCATATTAAACGGCTCCATGGTACTCACATTTACAAAATTGAAAAAATGCTTCTAATTTATACAAAACTATAATAAAATTTGCAATGTTCTTGAGAGATTAATATAATAGAATTTAAAGAAAAAATAAACATTAAGTTTGTAAAGTCAAAAAAAAAAGGGGAAGCAACTCTTCCAAATATTAAAATTTTTTACTAGTGAGCCCTAGTGCCTGTGGAGCAGGACCAGCATTAAGCCAAGCATTTTTATCTACGATATAATCATCCAACTTATAATATGCCTGTCTACATAGTGTGCGTTTAATGCATGTTTTAAATTTCTTCTCATTTAGTTGAAGAATAATGAGTGGATATCATTATAACATTTTACACAGTACCCCATAAAAGAAGTATGTACTTTAGACAATCTGAAACGTGGTTGATCTAATTTGTTCCTATTTCTAGTGTTAAAGTTATGCCTGTCACTTATCTTACTAAAAAGATGTAGATTTTTCCGAACATACATAATGTTTTCATATATGTACTGACAAGGAACCGTCATGATGTTAACTGTGCTTTTTAAGCACTTTACATATGATAATATCAGATTGAAATTGCGCCACGTAATTTCCATTGATAATTTTAGCACACGGAATTTCCGTCGCGTAATTTTCGGCAGGCATCGATCGATATTAGCGTAGCGTATGTATGTACTTATTACGCGATAAAAGCGTAATAAGTAGGTACCTACGTACGTACGAAGAACCGCATATTTTTAATTCAGTGTATTCCATTTGACTATGAAATAGCAATAGTAGATATAATTAAGTAGATAAAATAGTATGTACCTATAGTTAATTTTTCCGCGTTCATGATCACTTGGAATGGAAAGAAGAATTTTGCGGTTATTTTTTTTGTGTCAATCACTAGTTCTTTAGTTCTTAAGTCGTCAGCAAATAGCTGACTATAGTGCGTAATGTTGGCTATGGCGTAAACAGGGCCGGATTTAATGGTGTGGAGGCCCGAGCAGGAGAGGGGGGGAAACCAAGAAGTGGAGGCCCCGAAAATTTAATCAAACAGACAAAAAAAAAATGATTTAATTCGGTTTTTGGTATCAAAGTAATTCAACGTATCATTTTACCATCAACCCAGAACACAAAAAGAAAATTAAAAAGGTTCCTTGTGAATGTGAACTTTTTTTAATCTAAAAAATATCTAATAGTGGAGGCCCCTATTTTGTGGAGGCCCGGGGCCGTAGCCCCTTTGCCCCGCCTTAAATTCGGCTTTGGCCGTAATGTTGACTATACTGTTGTAAGACCAATACGAATACGCGATGAGGCGTTACCTAATAGATCCGTTTTTTAAATTTTACAGTGGAGCCAACATTACGCCAAAGGAACTATTTGATGGAACGCACTCTATAGTGGGCTAGGTAGTCTGTGATAGTGGGTGGTAGACGTGCGTAGGTGCTTATAGTACGCGGTCTTTAAGTTCGCGACCTTACTCGGCTCGCCGTCGGTGACACACGTGAAGCTTGCTCAAAATTTTATTGTCAAATTAGCTCGCGGCGACGATGCGATGACAGACGGGCGAGCACAGAGTACTTTTATATATATGGCGGGCGAGTAAGCTCGCTGAGCCATTAAGTACGCGTATTTTCTCGCACGTCTATTACCCAATTACCCCTTTATTAGAAAATCTCGATACAGATTTTGAAATCTGAAATCAGTGTGTACCTGGTGCCATTATAAATTATTACATGACATCAACCAGCTGTTGTCAAAATGTCAACTTGTCTTGAAATGTCAAAGATTGAGTAAACTCTGATTGTTGTTTATTTAAAAAAATAAAATTATTCTTAATAAAATTATTATCTGCAACTAAAACTCAAGATATCTACAGTCCCTACGTGTGCCTCGATAGATCTCATCTCTTTACTTAATATTCGCAAAATGTCTAAACAAAGCATAATGTTTCATCCAATAATTAGCTCGATACAAAGAATAGCTTTGTATGAAACCAAAGCCGTAAGTAGAACATTTTATAGTTAAATATACACATGGTACATAAATGAGATTTCTTGACCAGGGCCTGATTTTTTACTTTTTTCCAAAGAGCCAACAAGAGTTGGCAAAGGTACCAATTTAGGGGGTGTATTTATTATACCTACCATTTAGCTTCGCAGCATACTGAAATATAATAACTGTCTATCATATTGAAAAACTTGATACACCAAAAAATAAAATTACACATATTCCAGAGATTCTATTTGATCGGCTCAAACAACACTGAAACAAGATTTCGTGTCCTCAAGATTGATAGGACGGACCCACGGGAGCTGATACTGGTTGATGACAAGTTTGAGTACAATAAGCAGGAGATATATCAGCTACTCAATATGATAGGCTTTGGCAACAGGTTGAGAACAGGACTTAACAAACTTGTATCAGCGTTTGGTATTGTTGGTAAATATCTTTAGGTATTACTTATTCTAATATTTAGACTAGATTTTATTTGTTTACTTTATTACTAACTTGTAAGTACAACAGTTAAACGGGATAAATAAATGAATAATTAAAACACAAATATTCAATTCCTTACTAAAGTAATATCTTCCATAAATGCCATTTGCCATTCCATTTGATAATATTTATTTTGATAATTTTCAGGGTTCATAAGATTCTTAGAAGGATACTACATAATATTAGTTACTAAAAGAAGGAAAGTGGCAGTTATTGGTTCACATTCCATCTACAAAATAGAAGATACGGCTACAATATACATTCCAAGTGACAGCACTAAGCCACCCCATCCTGATGAACAGAGATATTTGAAGATGTTTTTAGCCATAGACTTATCAACTAACTTTTATTATAGCTATAGTTATGATATCACACATACTTTACAAATGAATATGGCACCCCCTAGACAGCTTGCACCAGCTTTATTCCCCAAGCCTGTAACCGCAGCAGTATACCACTTAAACTTAAGGTCTACCTCAAGCCAGGACTTACAGCAGAAGTGTGAATGTCACAAGTATGATGATAATGATGAAGATATATTTGAAACTTGGAAAAGTCAATTGCAACAGAGGCAAAAGACTGGGTAAGATTACGATTATCCATACTAATATTATAATTTTATACTGTCTGCCTCTTCCTTGAATAAAAATCAAGGAAACCAAGGAGGTCAATCCATACTAATAATATTAAAAATTAGAAAGTAACTGTCTGTCTGTATGTTACCTTTCACGTCTAAACCACTGAATGGATTTCGATAGAATTTGGCAAGGAGATAGCTGGCAGCCCGGGGAAGGATATAGGCTACTTTTTATCGACATAACACGCGGGTAAAGCTGCGGGCGTAAGCTAGTGACTGATATAAATAATCTTTTTCCAATTTCCAGCTGCCAACCAAATAGATTAGACTTTGGTGTTCGCGCAGTACCTGAATGGCGATTTGTATGGAACAGTCATCTTCTATCGGCGGTACATTCACATCTGCACCCTGACTGGATCCTGTACATAGTCCATGGGTTCATAGAACAGAGTAATTTGAACATATTTGGCCGACCCATATACCTGACATTGATAGCTAGGAGGAGCAATAGGTATGCAGGCACCAGGTTCCTGAAGAGAGGGGCAAACATGCATGGAGATGTAGCTAATGAGGTTGAAACTGAGCAGATTGTACATGATTCTATGGTGTCATCATTTGCTGCTGGCAGGTAAGGATTTCTGTACTTGTTTAGCAATATTAAGTGTGCAGTTTGTGGGTGAATCCTATCCATCCATTACTATGATATCAATCATAAAAATTTTAGGAAAATATATCATGACATAATACAAGATTATAAGACAAAGTGGACACTCCCTTTATTAGGCAGTGGGTACGGAGCCACATGCCAACATGTGTTGGGCCAAGTCATTATTAGTTGTTTTAGTTGGTAGGAGTTTACTAACATACTACGTTTTTGAGCCATTGTTACTAATATTATATGGATTGTGTGTACTTGTGATGTGTAATCCCTAAATTATTAATGTTTCTATAAATAATAATACCCTGTTTCCTGTTTGTAAGTATTCAAATTTTCACTTAATTTCTTCCCAGATTCAGTTCATTTGTTCAAATGAGAGGATCTATACCCAGTTACTGGTCTCAAGACGTCTCGAAAATGGTGCCGAAACCAGCAATATCAATAGATTTAAGTGATCCTTATGCTGAAATACCTGCCAGGCATTTAAATAACCTGATGAGAAGATATGGGTCACCTATAATGTTCTTGAATTTAGTTAAGAAAAGAGAAAAGAAGAAACACGAGTCTCTATTAACAGATGTGATAAGCAATGGAATAAAGTATTTGAATCAGTTCTTGCCTCCTGAACATGCCATACAATATTATCACTTGGACATGGCTAGGACCAATAAGAGATCTGATGCTAAAGTGTTGGATAAGTAAGTTCAAAGGATTATATTTCTTCACACACCAAAGGTAACAGAAAATATTAAAGCTACCAGAATGAATGGCAACAGCTACCAAAAACGGTTATCATGATGATATTGAGTGACCCTATAGATCTGCTACTGTTTGTGATACATTTTTTTATAGTAGTTTGTGTTTGCATGAATGGTTCAGAAACTTGTGATTCGCAAACAATTATGGCGGGTTTATGATTAACGAAGGCTTTATAATGTTTAGTACCAATTCTTGCAATATAATTCTAGCTAGTACAAAATAAAAAAGTATAGGTTAAACGACTTTAAGTTAGACGACTTTTGATTTAATTGCTACAAGATGCCGATATCTGACACGTCTGTGAAGTGTCGAGTCGCCAGTGAAATTCAAGAAGTCCTGTGTTTTTTTGTATAATTTACATGTTTATCTCAGATTGTCAGCCATAGCCCGCACAGTGGTTCGCAAGACGGGTATATTCCTGAGTACGTGCGGGGTCGACGAGGCGACGGGGGTGGCGGGGCACCAGGGGGGGCGGCTGCAAACTGGACTGGTGCGCGTCAACTGTGTGGACTGCCTCGACAGGACCAATACTGCACAGTTTGCTATCGGGAAGTGTGTGCTGGCTCACCAAGTAAGCATTAATTATGATTTATCCTCTTTTCATGTAAGACTTCTCTGTATAAGAAGAGGCCTTTGCCCTGTAATGGGACAATAAAAGGCTGGTATTACTATTTATTAGGTTTGCAGACAGGCTAACTTGAAGATAATGGAAAGTTGTTTAATGAAGTAATAGAGACATGTAACAACATTGGGTTTGGCAATGTGTTGCCAGCTGTTAATTATTGCTTGTTTTATGTTCAAATAATCGTAATAATTGGGCAATACAAAATATACGTTTAATTTTCTATTCTTTTAATTTTCTATATTACTATTTTCAAATAAAGTTTGTTTTGGCGAAGTAACTCGTAAATTTGTACAACGCCAAGTGTAGAGGCAAAATTGTGTCACTAGTTTAGTACCCACATGCAATTCTTATATCCTAATCTCCTTGAACTTATTTTCCAGTTATATGCCTTAGGACTCCTAGGAGAACCGAATATAGAGTTTGATTCGGACTGTGCCAGGCTGCTTGAAGGGTTGTATGAGGACCACGGCGATACACTGGCCTTACAATATGGAGGGTCACAGCTTGTACACAGGTATGTCAAGATAATGAATACTACCTATACAATTTCTCACTTTAAAAATACTAATACAGGGAAGATACATTATTTTAACCGTTAGTAATGCTGATATAGTTTAATACCAAGCCTTAGGAATGCGCGTCGAGGCGGGGGGCAGCGTTGACCAATCAGTAGCGGGGTGGCGGCATTCGTTTACGAATGAGCTGCCTCATCTCGCCGCGCACATATCTAAGGCGCGGTACATCGATCGCGGTCAAACAATAATTCTGCACTTTCCCCCTATGTTAGGGTCGGCTACCAGTCTTATCCTACGTCAAGACTGGTTGTAAGACTTTCGGGCCTCAGGCTTTTTATTAACCATAACGACTGTCAAAGGTCTACGAATGACAGCCGCAGTGTTATTCGAGACACGGAGGGGTTGTGGTATGTAATGGATCTCGCCCATCCTCAGACCGACCGACCTCGGCAAGCGTTGCTTAACCTTGAAGATGAACCCGTGCGGCTGTTATTATTTACCACACACAAAACATTTTAATTTATTTCTGCTTCTCAATATTTATTTACGTTACAGAATCAAGACGTATCGTAAAACTGCGCCATGGTCGTCTCACGGGAACGATATCATGCAGACACTAAGTAGATACTACTCCAACACATTCTCTGATGCTGAGAAACAAAACACGATGAACTTATTCCTCGGACTATTTGTACCCGATCCATCCCGAGCACCCATTTGGGAGTACCAGAGCGATTATTATCTACATCATCCTGAAGCAATGGTGTATATTCCTAGTAACAGGTAAGTAAACTTAATGTAATGATTGCTATGGAATACAGGTAATAGGGAATATGCATGTATTTTTTTAATATTTTTATTCGATAGTTTACATCGTCAAATA
Organism: Lithophane socia; assembly: GCA_947522985.1. Taxonomy (NCBI): domain Eukaryota; kingdom Metazoa; phylum Arthropoda; class Insecta; order Lepidoptera; family Noctuidae; genus Lithophane; species Lithophane socia. The sequence continues at coordinate 12,847,442 of OX383252.1, read as the reverse complement.
ATAGTAAAAAAAAATCGACGGCAAAAAAGCAATTTAAAGTACCTAAAAAAAAGTTTTAAAATATCCAACCGATCCGGGCTATTTAAACGCCCATTTGGCGCGCTTGGTGTGGTGACGTCACAGACCGTGAAAACAAACAAGCAATTGTCAAGTCAACGTCAAACACTCCTTTTTGTATGAGCGTTTGACATTGACTTGACACTTGTTGATTGACTTGACATTGACATTTTGATTGTTATCCCGGATTGTTACGTCACATCCGCTCTTAGCTTTTTAAGTAGGTATTTGAATTATCCACGGTTTTTTGGGACTTTTTAAAAATTAATTTCTCGCTCAAAAAGAAATTTAATTAAAAAATATTGATGGAGGCATAATTCTGAAGTAATATAGTTTATAAAAAAAAATGTTTGACCCATATTTGAATCACATGCATATTCCCTATTTTGTAACCCTCTACAAAGCCAAAGCTTCTATTTCTAAGTTGTACAGCCGCGCATTGTAGCGGTGCACTTATCATTGCGCGTTTGTATGAAATGGTGGCAGATCGTTTTCTGTCACTCAAAAGTTTTAAAACATTATTTGATTTTGTAATCATAGTAATATTGGTAATACCAAAGCAAGTACTTTCATTGTTGTTACAGCTATATTATATTAGATCTCACCATCGCGTGTTCGTATTTCCTTTCCGACGATAGCTAGTCGAGGACTAATATAGTATGGGACCTCAGACACAATAGTTCTCAAGCACTGGTGATATTTGCAGCGATAATTTTAAAATAATATCAATAAGTTGTACAGTTACAGAGATACTGAGACAGATAAATTAAACTTGTGCACTTACTTATTTATTAAGTAGAAGAAAAATTTAGTTTTGTTTACAATTTTTAGTACCTAATTTATTTTTCTTTCGTTCGCAGATCACTAACAAAATGGTGGGACGACGACGTTCTCCGACACCTGCCTCAGCCTTGCAACGAGATGAGGAAGCTGTGTTGTGAGATCATCGGCATGCAGGGCGATAGTAGCAGCACTATAGAGATGGTTGACCCTTACCACGATTATAACAGGCCGTTTGAATATACCGTCTTGATGGAATGCTTTGAATTTAAGGTGAGAACTGAGGTAGTGTACATTTAGTTTCAGGGACATTCGATCACTTGCCTTTTTTCGAATGCTTTTTAACATTTTCTATTTCGCAGAATTTAAATAAATGGTTTCCAACTTTCTAGTAAGGACAAGAATAAAATATTTTTATTTTTATATTGATCACTAAAGATAAAACTGATTTTTCACAGATGTTCCACACATTTCGTGACTTGGCGCCGACGTTTTCAGAAAGTTTCAGTCCGTTTGTAGTGCGCGGGCGCGCGATGGGACAGACTAAAGGCCCGACTTCAAAGAACCCAGTAATCAGTGGCCGATCCAGTACCACTTCTAATAACTCTAGCGAGTATGTATCACCCTTTATCTCATACTAGTGACCCGCCGAGGCCGAGGGCCGAGGGCCGAGTCTGACTGAGGCGCGCGCAGTACTGAATAAAATGTACCTACTATTTACAGCTCGAATGGTGATTCTTCGTCTGATGATGACTTGACGAACTCAACCCCGAGCTCACGATTATCTGTTCCATCGCCGCTCACCGTAGTGGCAAAAGTATTAAAAGCCGAGGAGGTAGAGGAAACACCTATGTTCCCTGCTATTAAACGAAGGAACAGAGTGCTTTTAAGTGAGCCTAGTAAACGAGATATGGTCATGTAAGTACCGTTCTTATCGCAATTAATTTCAACATTTTATATCGTCAAAATAAAACGTCAATTTTGAATTTAAAAACATTGATACAATTATTTTAAAGCACTTACAGCTACCGTTACTTACCGACTGCGGTAGAAGCTAAACGTAGATGGCGCTAGTATAGTCGTTTGTTATTTTTTTCATTGTTTCGGTTGCTATTGGTTGATTTGATAGATAACAAATTCCGTTTCATTACAAAACGAGTTCTTTTTTCAACAAATCATTACAAAAATCGCTATCTCTTCTCAGCGGCAATCAATATCAAAAATGTAAATAGACTGAAAACTAATTGAGACTGAAATTAGAATGAGAACGTTCTTAAAAATTCGGGTATTTACTGCTTGTGCTGATAGCGCCATCTTTGTACCTCTTTTCGCGTACGATGTTTCATCGCAGCTCTGTATTAGGAAGAAACATTGAATTTAGCGGGCACATTCTTTCTAATAAGTCTGTAATTAAATTACATCTTAATTGTCACTTTTCAGGTATAGGAGGTATGTAAACTTTGAACGTCGTTCAAACCCACACTATAAGTCGGATATTCATGTGGTGATGACCGTCAACAGCGCATTTACTATCGACAGCTCCGTAGAAGTAATTCCGCCGACCGTGTCGAAAGCGTCCCGCGAAATCTACCAGGAATATGTCCAACGGTATTCCGGACGAATCAAAGTAAATCCTAATTCTGTTACATCTTATAAAAGATATGTTAATTTTAGTTTGTAGAGCTGTATTTATGAGATTATATTGCGTTTATCATTTTAAATATTTATTAAATAGCAATTTTGAAATCCTGTAGGTATAACTAATAAATAAGAATCAAGAAGAACTAGACTTTATTTTTACCTTCTTTTTACCCGACTACGGCGAAGAAAAAAGGAGGGTTATGATTTTGACCGGTATGTATGTATGTATGTATGTTCATCTGTTCCCTCCTATCTTCCAAACCACTTATCACAATTTGACAAATGAGGTATCGTTAGAAGCGTCGTGATTGTCCGCTGGTTATAGGCTATGTGAAGTCACATTAAATTAAAAATGGCGCCCGCCAAAATGGTTTAATCGTACTATGTTGGGTATCAAATGAAAGGCCTTAATAAGCACATTTCAAAAATATATATATTATAACCCCAAAAGAATTAAAAAAAAAACAAGTAATAAAAACTAAAACCCAACTACGACTTAAAAGGTATAAACAAGACACCACAGACAGACAATTTAATAATCCGGAGTCACACGTAATCTGTTCGATTTATGCCCTAACACGTGTGACTCCGGATTTTTAAATTGTCTGTCTGTGGTGTCTTGTTTATACCTTTTAAGTCGTAGTTGGGTTTTAGTTTTTATTACTTGTTTTTTTCCTTTTATAGGTATTCAATGATTTTGGTTTGGTCGCTTGGTTGGGTTGGTCACTTTCCTTTGTGTCTTTTCATAATTCCGTTTTCGTTTAGCTTAGAACGCGGTGTGAAACGAAGTAATGAAAATACTGAAAAAAGCTAAACGAATTTACCTTTACTTTTCGCTTTCATTCTAGTGTGGCCTGCGCTTTATGTGTGCAGATTGTCTTGTGCTGAACCTTTGCGACCTTTAAACGTAATCTGTGGTCACAGTCGATGAATACAGTTTGACAGTTTTGAAGTAACTGACATTTGGGACATTACACATTTGTCTTGGTCGATTGTTGTGCAAAATTGAAGCTGAACTAAGGGGGCGGATGGCTGTTACATACATGTAAGTGACAAATAGTCTCTTGTAATCATGGCTATGTCAAAGGGATTTAAAGTCCTGGAGAAATCGGCTCCACCGAATCCGTACAGTATAATATTGCAACACAGAAATAAAGACTCGGCACTTCTCTTCGAGTCTCAAGCCGTGGTCTCGCTGTCTTCTCAAGAAACAGAAACATTGCGGAAACAATATCACAAAATAGCCGACGCGTACGGGGTTCTGGGTGTCCTGCAGCTGAATTCTGGCGAGAGCTGTATGTTGTACCTGGTCCTTGTAACGGGATGCTGTTCAGTTGGTAAGATTGGAGACGCTGAAGTCTTTAAAATTACCCAGACCCAATTTTTGCCGCTATTTTATCATACCCAAGGCGAAGATAAAGTTTCAGAAGTAAGAAAATTAGTTAACTCTGGGACCTTTTACTTTTCATGGAATTCGGGAAAAACTCCCCATCTGTTTGATCTCACCCTGTGTGCTCAAAGAAAAAGTAAAGGAGCTAGCCCCGATAACAGATTCTTCTGGAACAGAACTCTGTTTATACATTTAATAAGATTTGGAATAGATTGTGAAGAGTGGTTAACTCGAGCTATGTGTGGTTCAGTGGAAATAAGGACTATTTATGTTGGACATAGACAAGCAAGAGCAGTACTGGTGTCACGTCTTAGCTGTGAGCGTGCTGGGACTAGGTTTAATGTCCGAGGCTGCAATGATGATGGAAATGTTGCCAATTTTGTGGAAACAGAACAAGCAATCTATATAGATGATTCAGTTGCTTCTTATGTACAGACTAGAGGCTCAGTTCCTCTGTTTTGGGAACAACCTGGTATCCAAGTGGGATCTCATAAAGTAAAGATGTCTAGGGGATATGATGCATCTACCAGTGCATGTGATAGACATTTCTCACTATTAAAGCGCAACTATGGCTCATTAATAGTTGTTAATCTCTTGGGGTCCAGTTTAATTGGTGGCAGTGAAGGTGAAGCTACTCTGAGTAATGCATTCCAAAAACATTTGAATGACTCTGCACACAATGATGTAGTTCAAATAATTTTTGATTATCATCAAGAAGTTAGAGCTTCTTCTATAGAAACTGCATTAGCAAAATTTAGAAAGATCATTGAAAAACACTATGATGATATAAGTATTTTTAGTGCTAAAAGTTCAGATATCTACAATATTCAAAAAGGATCTATTAGAACCAATTGCTTAGATTGCTTGGACAGAACCAATTCTATACAAACGTTTATAGGATTAGAAATGTTGGCTATACAATTAATGCTTTTGCAATGTATTGACAAAAAACAAAATGTCAGTAGGTTTGAAGAAGTATTTAAACAGATGTGGGTCAATAACGGAAATGAGATTTCAAAAATCTATGCCGGCACTGGTGCCATCCAAGGAGGCTCTAAACTTATTGATGGGGCAAGATCTGCTGCACGAACAATCCAAAATAATTTACTAGATAACACAAAACAAGAGGCTATTGATATATTACTTTTGGGCTCTACATTGAACTCGGAACTTGCTGATCGTTCACGAATATTGCTACCATCCAACTTATTGCACACATCTACACCAGTTCTCAGGGAGATGTGTCGTAGAGCAAGTGAATTCACACAGCCAACTACTATTCGAATCACAATTGGCACATACAATGTGAATGGAGGCAAACATTTCAGGAGTCTTGCCTACAAAGATGTTTCATTAGCAGACTGGCTACTGGATTGCCCTAACTCATCTTTAGTTAATACCGTCAATTTAAAAGAACATCCATCAGATATATTTGCTATTGGCTTTGAAGAAATTGTGGACTTAAATGCTAGTAATATCATGGCAGCTAGCACAGATAATGCCAAAGCTTGGAGTGAAGAATTAGAAAAAGTGCTATGCAGAGATGCTCCATACACTTTACTCTCAAGTCATCAACTAGTAGGGGTCTGCCTTTTCATTTTTGTCAGAAAAGATTTGATTCCACATGTTAGAGATGTTGCTCTAGATTGTGTCAAAACTGGTCTTGGTGGCACTACTGGAAACAAAGGATCAGTTGGCATTCGAATGGTCCTCTATGGAACGTCCCTATGTTTTGTATGCGCTCATTTTGCTGCAGGTCAATCTCAGGTTACAGAACGTAACGCTGATTATACTGAGATAACGCGAAAAACAGCCTTCCCAATGGGTCGCTCTCTTTACTCTCATGATTATGTGTTCTGGTGCGGTGATTTTAACTATCGCGTTGACCTGGATAAAGATGAAATACGTCTATTAGTGTCACAAAATAATTTACAACGAATTTTAGACCATGATCAATTGTTGCAACAAAAAGAACAAGGTTTGGTTTTCAAAAATTGCTTTGAGGGTGACATAACATTCCCTCCTACTTACAAATATGACTTATTCAGCGACGATTATGATACGAGCGAAAAATGTAGAGCGCCTGCTTGGACCGATCGAGTATTATGGCGAAGCAGGAAACACACTATTGACCCAGAGGGCACTTCGGAATTAGCTGCAGGAAAATTGCTACATTATGGCCGCGCAGAACTGAAACAAAGCGATCATCGGCCAGTGATCGCAATTCTAGAGATCGAAGTACTACAAGTAAGCTATACAAAATGCATGGAGGTGTTTTATGAAGTAGTGAAAGACCTTGGGCCCCCTGATGCCAGTATAATTATACAACCTTATGAAGAACACAATAACGAGGATTGCCCATTCGATGATAACGTGGTAGCAGCTGTTTTACAGGAGTTATCTACGATTGGTGAAGTAACGTTAGTGCGTTTTATTGACGATGCTTCTCTTAGTATTACTTTTAGAGAAGGGCAAAATGCTCTAGCAGCTGCACAAAAAGGGCAAATATCTGCTTGTTCGATCCCATTACAAATTACTTTAAAAACCCCTAATTGGATCGATATCGTACGTTCTGAAATAGGTTTGTGTACAAACAATACTGTTCCATTGTCAGGAGAAGCTCAACCAGAGCGACCTCTCAGATCTGCACCTCCCACTCCTCGCAGACAGCAGCCTAGCCGACCCCCCGCACCTTCACCGACACCACTGGTGCCATCCAGAGCGCCGGCAATAAGTCCGGCGCGTCCTCCGCCCCCGCGGCCGGCGCCGCTCCCGCCGGACGCGGGTAAGACTTCCGCTCAGTCCCCGGTGGCGTCCCCGCCGGCGGACAGCGTTCCACCACCCACGTGCGCGCCGCCGCCGCCGCCGGACAGCAGCACGCAGGCGCCAACCGGCCCGCCACCCCCGGTACCCGCCCGGCAGGGCGCTCCGCCACCATTGCCCGCGCGTCCTCGACCAGCGTAATGAACTAAACTTTAGTCTCACGTAAGATATTGGTATAAACTGTCTGTATTGTTTACTTACTATTTGTATATTTTATGTTACCTTAATTTATTTATAAATTGTCTCATATTTTTAGTTCGAAATATTGTTCAATCAGAACAATTTTCTTTATTACTTGTTGAATTTAACTGTACCTATGTACGAATTTAATTTACTTTTGGTGTTGCATAAAATGTTACTGAGCGATACAATCGCTGCTAAAATAAAATTCCGACGTTGATAATTAACATATTTACTAATTAATTTTAGTGGTTTGTTACGTAATAGGTATTAAGTATTATACACTACAGAACTAAGATTAATGAAAAAATTCTCAATTGTCACTGGTTTTGGAGTCGTTATTATTTTTAGATTGAAACTTCAATAACGCTGATTACCTAGTTTTAGAAATTAAAGTCTGCCCTTTTAAGGATTTTTAAAGAATTTAGTTTTGCTTATAATTTACATGTAAGCATAGGGTTGGATAATAATATTTACAGGAATAGACTATTAATTATCAACTAAAATTGCCAATGGGGTTTCTTATATTATCGGTACACTTTATAATTATTCATCGTAGAATTAACTAAATACTGTGTGTGTTTGTGAGGTTTGGTGTTAAATATGTGTTATTTATCAATCTGTATCGATATATTAGTGCTTTACGAGATTATAATACCTATGTATTCATTAAAATATTAGGTAAGTATATCGTTTATGTACGTTGCGTTGTTACAAAGTAATGTTGTTTCTTAAATCTATAGCTATCTAGTTTAACATAATATAAGAATGAAGATAACTGTATTCTTTTGTAAGAGTTGGAGTGGTTCCAATATCACAATACACTGTGACCCAGTTAAGTACTAGTCTACAAGGGCTAAACGTGTATTTATTGACGGCAACTATAAAACCCTAGTGTGATGTTTGAGTAAATCGGTAATCAGATCACCTTGTATTAGCTATTCTTCTTACAAATGCGTCCCTACAGCGAGCAGTGCGAGCACTCATTGCATTGAAGGCAGTTAATTAAAACGTTTCAAGAGAATTTTCGTGTTCACGAACGAATGTTCGCAACGAACGGTTGCGTACGAATGCTCGCAGTATGGACACCTTTAGTAATTTTCCTAGCAAATAAGCTGTTTTCGGGGCTAAACTGTTTCCGATATCTACCTATAAATTGGATCTATTATCAATATCATATCAGTGTACGTACATACCTATCTACTAAGTACGTACCTATCGTTAACGCGTGTTATTGTAGGCACTGCTGTTGATTTCTTACTAAAGTCCGGTCGCGAAGCAGAAAGAATTTCGTACAATGACCCCTCATTACTTATCTCTATCGCTCGCGCTCAAATGTATTGCCGTCGTGCTCGCGATAATTCAGTCATTGTACGAAATTCTTTCTGCTTCGCGACCGGTCTTTAGTAGGTCTACTGACTATAACAATAATAAATTAACTTTAAACACAACTTACGCCTATTAGAGCTGAAACTGACACCATCACAGACAGATGTATGAACCGTTAAATATAAGTTCACTGATAAAACTGATAATACCATTATCACTAGGTACCTGCAGTGCTACGTCCTTGCGATAAACACAAATCACCAAATAAGCAGGATTATCGTGCTTGTTTGAATAATATGCGATGCCTTAATATTGATCTGAATTCATAGGTAATATTGCTAAGACATCCACGACATGCAGGGGCGTATCTTCTAGGTTTCCATATCGTCGCCGTGCATTGAAAATCTCGTAGGTCCTACAGAAAAAAAAAAATGTTTTTCGTTTTATTTATTTGTTGTTTAGAAAACCTAGTAGGTACTTAAATGCATCTATTTAGAACAAAATTTAAGTGCTCATTGTGCACAGCTGTAAGCTGCTAATGATACTTCTAATTATTTTTATTGATGCCCGCGCCCTGTCCTTCTCCAGATCAAGGTCTACCACATGTGCAAAATTTCATCCAAATCGGTTCAGCCGTTTTGGCGTGAAACCGTAACAAACAAACAAACTCACTTCCGCATTTATAATATAGTTAGGACTAGCTGTGGCCCACGGTTTTACCCGAATCACCCGCATACGTCTCGATCCCGTGGGAATATCGGGATACATCCTATGTCCTAATCTAGGTCATGGTTTACCCATGTGCCAAATTGCACCTAAATCTGTTCAGCCGTTTTAGCGTGAAAGCGTAACAAAAAAACTCACGCATTTACAATATTAGTTAGGTAGGATTAGGAAGTTAGGATAACGAGGACTTTAATGGCGGGCATTTTTCAGACAGTTTTTATCTTCCCCCTGTAAAATAATGCTTATTGCAATCACGAGTTTTTCACTGCAGTTCTGGATCGTTTTCGACCTTAGGTCTGCTCGTTTAGATTCAAGAAGACCCGCGATTAGCTGGTTTTTAAGGTTTCTCACTCTATTGTAATGGTGCAATTACCTTCGGAAAGTGTAGTCCAGCCAGCGCTGGCGCTAGCCCTTGATCAGGGTAGAGCGAGATTGTCATTCGCCGCCCTTTGATCGACGCTTTCACTTCACGTAAATTCTACTTCGGTTTCATGTTAATTAAATAATAATTCTCAAATTTTCAAAAATCAGCTTTTTTTCAGCTGTGCATAAAAGAGCTATCACCCATGTAATTTTTTTGACCTACGGATTTATCTAGAGGCAATCTACGGATTTTTCAGCGTCACCATACGGATTTAAAAAAATCTGATCTGGTTCACTACTCCCGCCCCTCTCAAAAGGCGCCATCAAAATCATATTTTGCACCGGAAATTGTTTTTCGCATTTGGCTTTTTGGCCCCCTTTGCCATCTGGCGCCTAGTGCGACCGCTCGCTCCTTTCGCTCTACCCCAGTGCCGGTGCTTAGTCCAGTTTCTTCTTCCAGTGCAATGACCAGTGTACTTAATTCATCGGGTGTCCGAATTTGAGTAGTCTTTCGACCACCCGAATACGGCTAACGACCAAATGTAATTGCGCCTTGAGTCTTAGCGCGCACTAGAAAGATTAACTTATATCAACAGCAGCAGATTGATAATGTGCCGATAGTTTCTTCGTTTAGTTAATCAATCAGTAAGCTTTATTGTACCTTCTAGGTCAGCGAATTAACAATTTTATTTTGAGGCTAAAACACATTCTCATGATACCGATCGCACTATCGGCTCACTACAATGTGCAGTGCGCACCATGTCTACTGATTTTAGTAACCAAAAAATCGAATAGATCTGCCTACCTCTGGGTGGTTTACCTCCTATAGGATTACTGTAAGTAGTATTTGTGTTCTCGATAAAGCAAACATTTGTATGTCTGTAGTGATTATTAAGTATGTAGACTCGCATAAACATTATTACCTACACGTTGGTAGGTATACCTAATTGTAGGTAATTATATGACTTGCATTTGTCTGCTGGCTGGCGTGTTATGTAGATATTGTGTGGTACTGCGTTTCTTTAGGTCTTAGTACGAGTCTCTACACGGCTTTAGTACCTATACCTCGATTCATCCGGTACCTTTCTTGATTCTTTGCACTCTTATCTGGGGTATTTCATTATAAAATAGTAAAATAAGTTATCTAACTAATCAGTTAATCAGGATGCATCGTAGAGAGCTTCGGCGCTTCGGAGCCTAGGCGTGTTGAGCGTATACGCCGCGTTAAATAGATTTAAATCACTTAAGCATCGAATTGTCTTATTCATAATATTATCTAGCAATGATTTTTATTTATAAAAGATACAACGTAAATGGAATTTTATTATCATAAAAATAAGTACCTAATTTTTATTTTATTATCATAAAAATAAGTAATTTTTATGCAAGTTCATAGAAAGTATTCACATGCACTTACATTGCGAATTTGCGACCGTTTCCTTCAGTGTCCTCTGATAACAATTAGATCTAGGACAGCGCTAGTTTATTTATATCTAGGTACTGTTTATTTTATCATTATTATTCAGTCATTTATTGTTCTGTTCTATTCATACGCCTATGTATTTTTATATAAGATAAAGCCTTTATTTACGAGTAAGTACGGTAGTCGTGTTTTTCCTATGAGTACTTACTTATCTCATTTTGTTTCATTAGGGTACCCATAAATATTTACATTGCCTAGCAATTAATATACTATTAGTTAAGTAAATCGTTAACTTATGTTTACTTCAAGTATTACATTTTTGGAAATTAAGTGATATGAATTTAATAGGAAACATTGTCCAGATTTACTTTGTTCTTATAAGGCTGTGTTGTGCATTTTATTCAGATGAGATTGAATGTTGAAATCTCAGTATAAGTACTCTATTCTGTTGTACTTATAAGTAGAGTGCGTTTCATCAAATAGTTGCTTTGCCAAAGTCAAAGTAACGTTGGCTCCACTGTTAGATTTAAAAAAAACGGAACTATTAGGTAGCGCCTAGCGGATTAACGTATTCGTATTGGTCCTACAACAGAGTCAGCCAACATTAAGGCATAGGAACTATATGATGAAACGCACTCAATTTTAAATTGTCATGTTTGGAGTGAACCGATTTGATGGTAAAAAGTTCCAATAATATTTTTTTATTTTCCTTTTATTTTTCTAGCTAGATTTCTTTTTTACCTATTTTTAAATACTTATATTATTATTTTTTTACGTGTCTTGTTCTCGAAACGGTTCACGTAGTAGGTACCTGATTGTTTTCCTTTACAGCTACACGAACTACCTACTGAGTTTACTTACTTGCTGTAGGTAACATAATTATTATCGATCAAATTATATATACTTACCTACTTACTTGAAATCTTACATAACAATAACGAATAAGGTCCAAACAGTAGATCGGTGTTACAAAGTAGTGCTTTTTGGATGTTAATGCTACATGAATTCACAAAGTAGGTATGGTTTGCAATATGGCATTATAGGTAAGGCCAGTGTTGTTAAGTTATACAAGTTATATCAAATATAGAATTATTTAAACCTCTGAATTTTATTTTTTTCCTGCCTGTATCTTCCTTAACTTTAATAGTTTTATTTTTGTTTATTTTTCAAATTCGTTTTTAAAAAGGATGATAATGATGGCATTTTCGGATGTTGGTCGATGAATTTGAATTTCAGGACCTACCCATTATAACTTTAATGTTTTCGAGCAACATACTCGAGTCATTCACAACAAATTTTAATTTTGATAGCGGCATATTTTTTTACTATCGCGTATTTTATTATAAATTGTCGAAGCCATTCCAAAAAAGCTCTTTTTCATCAAAGCGGTTGTGCATTTTGTCACACAATTGATTTTCATATTGAGAACGCATTAATCCCATTGCAAATATTTAGGTAGGTATTTACATAACATTACGCCTAGGTATACCTACGTTTCCCCGAAGGGTTAGGTAGGCAGAGGTGAACCTACAGTAACTGTACCTACGGCACATTTCGCCATTACATTGGATTTCGCGTAATTAGAACCTTTTTTATAAACGGTTACTCCAGATTCCCCAATAGACGTACCTACTCCTTCACAACTTCGAGTAGCAAACCTTCAATGTGGATTGGACTCGGCAAGACTTGGAAGTTGTAAGTTTTGTCTTCATGCAGAGCAGAGTCCTACCAGCCCAGAGACTACATTTCATCCATAGGCTGTGCAGCATCTGGTTTTATTACATCTGGTAGTATTCCAGCTACTCTAACGATGAAGGAATTGAAGAGACTCGCGAGCTCTTTCAGGATTGGAGCCCCGCCTGCTTTACAGAGCTCTGTTCTAATTTCGTTATCGGTGCCATGTATTTCATTTTTACCCGACTACGGCGAAGATAAAAGGAGGGTTATGATTTTGACCGGTATGTATGTATGTTCATCTGTTCCCTCCTATCTTCCAAACCACTTATCACAATTTGACAAATGAAGTATCGTTAGAAGCGTCGTGATTGTCCGCTAGTTATAGGCTATGTGAAGTCACATTTAATTAAAAATGGCGCCCTCTAGAGGACAAAGTGAGGAACTTAAAAAAAAAAAAGGTTGAATCGTACCATGTTGGGTATCAAATGAAAGGGTTTAATGAGCACATTTCAAAAATATATATATTATAATCCCATAAGAATTTAAGAAAAAAATCAAGTAATAAAAACTAAAACCCAACTACGACTTAAAAGGTATAAACAAGACACCACAGACAGACCGGAGTCACACGTAATCTGTTCGATTTATGCCCTAACACGTGTGACTCCGGATTTTTTATTTGTCTGTCTGTGGTGTCTTGTTTATACCTTTTAAGTCGTAGTTGGGTTTTAGTTTTTATTACTTGATTTTTTTAACCATTCAGGCCCGTTACGCCCATGACGCCGCCGCCGGTAAGACAGGCATCGGCGCACACTAGTAAGAGATAATGAATATTATCTAAGATTCTGAAGTATTTTGATCTCAGCCAATCACATCAGCTATTATTTTTGTTAGTTTACAGAAAAACCGGATTGGACTTTGGTTCTGAACCCAGAAGGAACCTACTCTATGCCAGAAGTTATCGTAAAACACTATAAAACAGATTACTATGAAGTTTCTAGCCCATTCTTCTCGATACGAAACTACCTTTTGGAAGGGGCGCCTAAAATCAATTCTAATTTCTTGTAAATGTTGATATTCAAAAGTGTCTTTTATTGGCCTACTTGAAATAAATTATTTGACTTTTTTTATTCTTAATTTTTGTCATAAATTGACCGTTCATTATGAAATAAAAACTCGAAAATGTTTTTGTATCACGTTATATATTTTCTAATCACAGTGCTGAGACACTTATAACACAGGCAACTAATACATAATTTAGTAATTGATTAATTCATGTATTTACTTCTTGGGTACCGCGTGAGAGAAGACGGTGTGGCCCACGCCGACGAGACCAACGATGCAGAGAGCCAGCGTCAAGCGGTACAGAATACCGTCCAGGGGACCTCCCTTCAGGAACACGGGAACATCATCCTCTTTCTGAAATGCAGTAGGCATAAAAAAATAACTTAACTAGCTTCCGCCAGCAGCGTCGTCCGCGTGATATCTTTATAAATTACTAGCTGCGCCCCGCGGTTTCACCCGCGTAAGTCTCGATCCTGTGGGAATATTGGGATAAAAAGTATCCTATGTCCTATTCCAGGTCATGGTCTACCCATGTGCCAAATGTCATCCAAATCCGTTCAGCAGTTTTAGCGTGAACGCGTAACAAACAAACTCGCTTTCGAATTAGCTGCGCCCCGCGGTTTCATCCGCGTAAGACTCGACCCCGCGGGAACATCGGGATAAAAAGTATCCTATGTCCTATTCCAGGTCAACGTCTACCCCTGTGCCAAATTTCATCCGAAGCCGTTCAGCCATTTTAGCGTAAAAGCGTCACAAACAAACAAACAAACTCACTTTCGCATTTATAATACTAGCTTCCGCCCGCGTGGTATATCGATAAAAAGTCGCCTATGTCCTTCCCCGAGATGCCATCTATCTCCTTGCCAAATTTTATCGAAATCCGTTCAGTAGTTTAGGCGTGAAAACGTAACAGACAGACAGACAGAATTACTTTTGAATTTATAATATTAGTATGGATTAGAATTTCGGATTGAAATTTATGTTGAAAACCTCATCAAAATCTGTTGCGTGGTTTAGAACAACGCGGACACACAGACAAATACGAAAAGCGACGTTAATTTATAATATGTATAGATGTTACTCAATGATAATACAGCATTCCACTGGTGAAAGATTTTTTTAAATTTTTTTAAATTCGTTTTTGAGTTGATTCATTCCAAACAAAGGGTAATAATATGAGCCAGTGAGTCTTCTATAGCATGGCTTCTGGTGGACTAGGACTAGATTTAGTTGGTAGGAAGGGATTTTTTGTATCAAAGATTTAATGAAAATTCAAGAGGTTGACAGATCAGCAATACAAAGTAGAATCAGTATACAATTATGTATTATTTCCATGTTATACAGTAACTACAAAATACAGATAATTTGCTAATACTTTGGTATAGTAAAAATAACCAGCCAAGTGCGTGTCGGACCACACACAGTTAAGGGTTCCATAGATGGGATAAATATTACGCATGTATAGTATTGTTTATACCAACCACAAATAAAAGGTTTGTATTTCATAGTATTTTTCGATAAAAACAAAGTTATTTCTGCAGTTGTCCACAAATTATTGACTTAAATAGCAAAGTCACTTCGAAACATCATAATCTTTTTAATTATGAGATCCAACAAGCATAAGTATCAAGTCAAATTACAGTGTCTTAGTACTAACGGTCTCTGGAGTTAAACTGCACATGGACAGACGAACATCCTTGGCAAACTATAAGGGTTTCTTGTTTTATTACGGATCCCTAAAAATGGTTTGAACTACAACTTACTTGAAACTTTGAAAGAGAGAAACCAATAGTTCCAATGTTGATGTTTGAGAATTCATTTGTTAAGTTATGTAAGACATTAACAATGGTAACATTACAATAGGTAATAATCATAATATTTTTCCTACAAATGACACTGGTCAACCATAACAAACTTAAGTTCATGAATTAGTCTTTAGAATTAGTTAGTAGTTCAAAAAATTATTAGTATTTACTTCATAAAGAAATTAATGTATAATAAATACAAATAATTGGTTCCAATTTCCAATATGATAAAGACTCAATTGTTTTCATCTCAAACGGGACCAAAAAAAAAGTATCACATTATCCCTACCATCAGCTGCCTAGCCTTTTCCCATTGTGTTGTATCTATTATGCCTACCAATCAGTATCAAATGCCTAGCTAGGACATAGGTACTTGAAAATGAAGATATAAGATAAAATACATAGGTACTGAAGTATTTTAATTTATAACACACTAAAGTTATTCCATGCCATAATTTTGTGAAACAGGTATATTGTTTTGTAAACTTACATACTTATTCATCACAATGGGTTGTTAAGAAATAGAGATGAAGTAGAACCGAATAATTACCTGGAATTGTTTCTGTTGTTGACGGATCTTCTCCGACAGAGGAGCGTAGGGAGTGTTGGTGCCAGGGATCAGCTTCGTTCTGCCAGGAGCTGCGCAAGCATCGACGACAGTCGACATGTGCGAAGTGTTGTACTGGATGGTCGGGGGCTCCACTCGTTGCAAAGCAATTGGGGCCTACGTATAAGGAAAATTTTCTTAGGAGTAAGTATAGGAGCACTCAGAGATAAAAACGTAACCAAAGTTTCTAGTATCAACTTACCACGGGGAAAAGTGGACTCTGCAAGTGGGTAGAGGCCACCAGCCTTCCAGTTACTCGGCTAAGTTGATGATACATTTTGTCGGAAAGAGAATCTACTTTATTTTAGACCTGCACAGTGCCTGAAAATCGAGCGATTACGAAACAAGTAGTTATCAGGTTCGTTTAGAAACCTTGGTCTGCAAAAACGTGACATTGGAAATTCGAAATGTCAATAATATTTTGCGGGAAATATGGTAATTGTGCTTTGTGCTGATCTATAGATTTATTTCAATAGTCTTTTTATTATAAGTGCAAGTAAATTAAAGTAATATATTTAATTTTAAATAAAAATAATAATTTATTCTCATCTCAGGTAAATTAATTGAATTGCGTTTCGAACGCATATTCGGTCAGCGTCGTTCGGAAATATAGTATTTTATTAATCAATTTATGGCTGTGACAATGCATTACAGTGATATTCTAGCGCTCACGTATATACGGGGGACACAACTTATATAAAAAGTCTTAAAAAATCGCGAAATTTGCTTGCAATGAGAATTAACAAAATAATTATTTTATTATTTAATCTGTCAAAATATTACCATAGATATTCTGATTTCTGAACTGAAAGGTCGTCCATATTTCTTTTTGAGTTTGACAGTTCTTTTACTTTGAGCACGTTTTTACGAGAAGGTAAGGTCCTAAATTATCTAAAGAATTTGTGAATTGTGTGTTAATTATATGCAATAGTGCATTTTTACGTAATCTAGTGTTTGGGGTAACTATTTCCTAGATGATTAGTGTATCACGTTAATCCGATATTCGAAATTTAAAACTCCGCGTGGCGTGTCATGTCTGAACAGCGCTTGGCATTTGTTTTACAAAAACTTTAGGCCACCTGCCATAAAAAACCCGTTGATGTTGTCGTAACCAAAGAACTCCTGTTTTCAGCTACACAATGCAGATCTTCGTAAAAACCCTCACGGGTAAAACCATCACCCTCGAGGTGGAGGCTTCAGATACTATTGAGAATGTGAAGGCAAAGATCCAGGACAAGGAGGGAATCCCACCAGACCAGCAACGTCTTATCTTCGCTGGTAAACAGTTAGAGGATGGCCGCACTCTCTCTGACTACAACATCCAGAAGGAATCCACCCTTCATTTAGTGCTCAGGCTGAGAGGAGGTAAGATTTGAAAGTCGCATTTGCAACACTGTGGGATGTAACAATATTAGGTTCTTCAATATTTACAAATAAGTTGTATTTTACAGGTACCATTGAGCCTTCTCTGCGTATCTTGGCCATGAAGTACAACTGTGACAAAATGATTTGCCGCAAGTGCTATGCTCGCCTCCACCCTCGTGCTACCAACTGCCGCAAAACCAAGTGCGGTCACACCAACAACCTGCGCCCCAAGAAGAAGCTGAAGGATTAAATTATTTTATTACTTGCAAAATTTTTATTATTTCCATCTTTTAATTTGCAATCCATAATAATAAGCCAAAATTAATAAAAGTGTAACAGCTACTGACTTTGTTTTATTTATTAGCATCATGGTTTACTAAAGTACTCAATAAGCAAACAATAATATTGTGAAATATCTCAATGATTGCTGTGAAGACTGTTTTGGTGATAGTGATTGGTACGATACTTGCCCGTGGTCCCCCAGTCTTATGGTTCACCACACATCACCAAAACAGTCTTCATATTTTTATTCTATTACTATTGCACAACACAATTTTGTGGTATATTAAAGTATCAATTTTTTTTGTCTTTGCTAATTCCCCTTATTCCCAGAAGGCTTTTGAATTCCATCTGATTACTATATTTGTTTACTTAGTTGCTTGAGATAATGTTTACAGAAAAATCTTTTGATCTGGATGAAACAGTAGGTAGTATAGAATAATAATTCTCATCCAATGTCTGGATTTGCATCAGTCTCTGAGTTTGGTGTTCTGTGGTCAATAATGATAATGCCTTTATGCCTAAGTACCTACATTTTATTTCTCAAACATGCTTGGAAATTCGAGCATTATTTTGACAACCTTCGAGATAAATCGAAGTTGCTGTACTGGTCAAAAACAAGTGACGATGCGGCCAGCAAAGTTACTATGAAAATCCATATCTGGCGTGTTAAGCGGCCAAATAAATTACTATGAAAACTCATATCTGTAGTGTTAGGTATTTATAAAAATTTAACGAACTACAACACATGGCAACCAAGGAGGTAACTTATCAAAGATTTTATTTAAATTTCGATTTGGCTTGCAAGAAGAAACAAATGAACAGATTGGCGCATGAAAAATTGTAGTTGTTCGTCATTGATTCTGGAATTTTAATTTAATTTGATCAGTTTGAACTTCCGCGCATTATTTGAGAAAACTTTTTACAAAAAAAAAAACAACCGACTTCCAAAAAAAACACTAAAGAAGTGAAAAATAACTTTATTTTCGGAAGTCGGTGTCTTTGCTTTTCAATTTTCGTTTTTGGCCACCGACTTCCGAAAATAAAGTTATTTTTCACTTTTTTAGTGTTTTTTTTGGAAGTCGGTTGTTTTTTTTTTTGTAAAAAGTTTTTATTTTTCACTTTTTAGTTGTGGTAACTACCCCACACAAATTCGTATACCGTTATCTGCTATGTGACTGAGTCAATTAACATGTCATCAACATACGCAAAGTGGGAAAAATACGTAATTATTGAAGCTAACTCAAAAACTACGCAAGCAAAACTAATAAAATTTATATGGGACCACCTCTGAAGCATGACCTATCAAACAAAAAAAGAATCATCAAAATCGATTCATAATTGGAGGAGTAATCGGGTAACATACACACAAAAAAAAAAAAAAAAAAAAACGTACAGACGAATTGAGAACCTCCTCCTTTTTGAAGAAGTCGGTTAAAAAGTACTATACAAGCCTAGGCCGCAATCAGGAATTGATGGACGATCGTATGTGTACCTAGGCCTCGGCCCACATTTTCACGATCGTCCGTCAATCCCTTATTGCTGGCCGCGACAGTAATGTACAGTCGAAAAAAAACTTTTTACAAAAAAAAAAACAACCGACTTCCAAAAAAAACACAAAAAAAGTGAAAAATAACTTTATTTTCGGAAGTCGGTGTCTTTGCTTTTCAATTTTCGTTTTTGGCCACCGACTTCCGAAAATAAAGTTATTTTTCACTTTTTTTGTGTTTTTTTTGGAAGTCGGTTGTTTTTTTTTTTGTAAAAAGTTTTTATTTTTCACTTTTTAGTTGTGGTAACTACCCCACACAAATTCGTAAACCGTTATCTGCTATGTGACTGAGTCAATTAACATGTCATCAACATACGCAAAGTGGGAAAAATACGTAATTATTGAAGCTAACTCAAAAACTACGCAAGCAAAACTAATAAAATTTATATGGGACCACCTCTGAAGCATGACCTACCAAACAAAAAAAGAATCATCAAAATCGATTCATAATTGGCGGAGTAATCGGGTAACATACACACAAAAAAAAAAAAAAAAAAAAAAACATACAGACGAATTGAGAACCTCCTCCTTTTTGAAGAAGTCGGTTAAAAACTGAATTCTGACCCACCATAAGCTTATTTTCTTACAGACGTTACAATTACGTCTACATTCGCGTAAACATACATTTCCTTGGTAACGAATTTGTCATCTGCCATCTTTGTTATTTTGACGGTTTCAAACGATTTATCGTCAAGTGGGTCATGATTCACTTAGCCTGACTGTACTATATTGAATTTCTATTTGCTGACATAAAAGTAGCCATATCCTAAGAGTCATGTGCCTACATAATACTTGGCCTAATACTTATGTTATGGTAGATTTTGCTGGCGCAGATCAGTAGATAGGTATTTTGGCAGGTGAAATTAAAATAGCTGACAATAAAATGCTTGTAATCATGACCTCAGACAAAAATTGGCATGCTCACTATTATGTTGCCATGCCCTGGCATTTTGTATAGGTAGGTACTGTAGTCAAGCATTTATCTAATCCCAGGATTGTTACCTAATAGCTTCGCTTGCAGCTAAGTATATTACTTTTCAAAACACTTGCTCGTAAAGTGGCTCTTATTGAACCGCTTTTAGGTTCATAATGCAGTGTATTATGGAAGC
The DNA here is from genome assembly GCA_947522985.1 of Lithophane socia. Classification (NCBI taxonomy): domain Eukaryota; kingdom Metazoa; phylum Arthropoda; class Insecta; order Lepidoptera; family Noctuidae; genus Lithophane; species Lithophane socia. The sequence goes on along the minus strand of OX383252.1, from coordinate 12,827,274 downwards.
GTGCTTTTTACTTTACATTACCACACTAGTGCGGTAATGTGCGCCACAGATAATTATTTACTAGTCGGAGTAATGACATGGCAGTATGGAATTAGTAAGTACTATCATGGCAGCATGGAATTTATATCCAATATAAATTGGTTTTGGTGAAGCTTTTTACCAAAGACATGCGCTCAAAAGCAAGTTTTTATTAAAAAAAAAGAACCATAAGCAAACCAGTGGCGTTTAGTTATGGTAAAAAAAAATCCCATGCATACCCATGGGATTTTTTTTACCATAACTAAATGTCAGTGGGATACTTACTATACATTAATTAGTATGAACTATACTACTAATAAGTGAGCATTTTCTATTTACACCCGAGCAGAGACTTGCGCTTTTTTCCGGTAAGACCGCGGGTGGCACGCGCGCAGGCCACTTGACCCGCCCTGACGAATCGCACTGGTCTGCCCGTGTGCCAGCGCGTTCGCGCGGAATAAAATTCTATCTGTACTATTAAACAAGGGTTTATATCGTCTGTGGCAATTTCAGTCTATATTGTTCACTACCCTAACCCCATTTGCGTATTGTATGTATTATTATATTTTTATATAGGCTGTTCAGCGGTATTACCAGTGTCTTTATTTACACCCGCGCGCGCATCGCCAGCGGAAAAAACAAAAAAAGCCGCCAAATATTAATAAATATTTGTTAGCATTTTTGTAATCATTATTAAAAATGTCGATTTCGCGTAGGGGAGAAGAGCGTAAATAATAATAAATAGATTTGACTCCGCCATGGTACGTTTAGTGATAATATTTTTTTTTTTCTTAATCAAATCATTTTTTTTTGTATAGGCTGTCTAACGGTTTTGCCAGTGCCTTTATTTACACCTATGGAAAAACAAAACCAGCCAGCGGCCAGCGCGCCATTTTCCATAAATATTTAGTATCGTTTTCGTTGTGTGGTTTATTTTACCTATCAAAAATACAAAATCTAAAGTATTGCCACCAACCGACATAGAAGTTTTTAAAAGAAACTCCGGGTAGTCAGTACCTGGCAACAAAGTTATAAATCTATCATCTCTATAGTTAGGTACGTTATTGCATGCTACAAGTTCTTACAACAAATGTTTTTTTCCTCGCAAGTGTGTTGAAAAACGTCATATGAAACGCGTGTGCATTACCTAATTATTACACACCACCAAAAGCCTTACCAAAAGAGCACACTCGTATCACAATGTACTATTACGCTCTTACAGGAAATAAAACAAATGTTAATAATAAAATGTTTGTATACTTTATGTAAAATAAATGCATCAACAAGTCAACTTCTTACATTTTCTATTATTGTCACTGTAGAAGTCACAACCATTAGGCTATACTTTAATAGTCTAATCTATGTAGTCCCCTGAGGATTTTTCGCCAAGACTAAATGAGGCTGGCGCTGATTGCGTAATGCGAAGCAGTAGGTAGGTACTCGACTCGCGTGTACAAAGGAGCACGAAAGCTTAGGCCATACTTTCCTAAACATTGACTTGAAACTACGATTGGATCGTAGCATAGATGAAGGAAGACGTGGCGATGCCCAAATCTATATTCTCGCGATTATTCTCTGTAGGATCTCGTTTCAAATTACGAGCGTGCATCATGTGACTTGTGACATTGACATAAGATTTAAATTGCATTGACCAACGCACATACGGGTATTTGAATGGTCTACGCGGCCAAAATTATTTTATGGTCAATATTGGTTCTAAAGGATATTATTAAATAAAACAACAGTTTTAATATTACATCGAGTCATAATATAGAAATATTAAAAAAAAAAAAAATGTCAGAAGCTCTTCATTTAAGAAAGTCAGTTTTCATTCCTAATTAGGCAAATTAGACCTCTGTATGCGGTCGAACAAGTATGTAAGGGTCACAGTTCTTGCTCCGGGGGTATTTTGTGAACCTTTAACAAATACAAACAGACTTTATACATCAATTAATAATATAAAAATGCACTGAACATAAATAATGACTTAAGTTTTCGTACAAAAATACAGTATCAATTAGGTAATTATCCGCGATTTTTTTAAATTATTTACTACTGAAAGCTTTAATCTTTCGAATGAATCAAGAATTATGACAGGATTTAGCTTGGAAGTATAACAAATTCCCTAGTATACACAAAATCATAGCTAAAAAATTACTCTATAATAAGCGAGACTTACAATGCACTAAAACTAATCATTTCAATTATAAAATATATCGAAATTCTATTTTAATTAGTAGATATTTACCTGCTGTATCAGGATCCATAACTTTTTTTTTCGAAATAAACGTAAAAATAATAAATATTCACTGTTTAAAGTCTTTGTTTGCACATGATCGCCGAGAACAGAAGCTTATACTAAACGGGATGATCGAATTCCGACTGCCCGTGAAAGCACAGCGTGCACGGGGAAAAGATGGGAGGGGCTGGGTAATGTTCTAAAACCTGTCCCCTAGCTCGGGTAGTCGTATTTTTTTCCTATTTTGCATTTTTTAAATTTGATTTATGGCCGTCTAGATCGTTCAAATACCCGTATGTGCGACGCGCGTTCATGATAGGCATTTTTTTGATAGTACATTTGATAAATAGGTTATATGTCACTACAAACTAATTATTATAACGAAATCAGTAACAGAATCAATCATTAATAACATTAGACTATTATATGCTACTTATATCTAAATCTGGACGGATTCTTATCATCACTATAATTGCACAATGTTGCAACAAAATGGTATTCATGTATGTATTGCAGTCTCTCTATACCATGCCAAAATGTACTACTTTGATTTTCGGCGGCTTTTGCGTTGCGTTTTCTGAAAATAGGATTTATATAAAAATTAAATGGCGATACATTGATATTAATTTTAGTGCAATAAGTTATAGTAAGTGAATAATAGTACCTACATGCTTTGATGCAGAATGATACAATACCAGATGATACAAATCATGCAGAACAAATGGCCTTGATTTCTTACAATAATTATTAACATCCGAGTAAGATATGATTAGATTCCTCGGCTTCCAGATGGCACAATTAGTACACAACAAAAAGAAGCGAAACTATAAAGCGACACGCTCTTTGAGATTACTTGCTATGCAGATAATTTCTATACTATTGGATCACCACCTATGAAATTGGCGTTTTTTTCTCACAAATAGCGAACCTCGTCACTTCTATGATTTAAAATATTCATCAATTGCCTGGTATTATATCGAATAATGACCAATAGTAAAAAAAACCTTATTACTTATAGTTATCTAAACATAAAAAATTACTCCTTATTTGTTAGTAGAAATGACCATTTTTTTTTTTTAACTTATCCAAAACTTATTTTTGTCTCTTAATCTAAGTGGCATAGGTATTACGATATCTTAGTTTTTAAACACTAGTGCATAAAAGTTTTAAAACATTAGTGTTCATGGTTGTTATATAAACTAAGAAAATTTTAGTATGAAAAATGGAACTTCTTTAAAATTCCCCATAAAAAACGCTGATTTCATAGGGACCTACTATATGTGTAACAGTAATCAGTGATGAAATAAAACGTGCAGAATTGCGTGCGTCAGGAATTAGGTGCAAATGACAGACGGTGGCATGCGTGCGTGCATCACACTTCAACGTAGTCGAGCGTAGTACCGGCTGGCGCGACGTGTGGCGCGTGCGACACTTGCGGCGCGTGCGACACGTGGGGCGCGTGCGACACGTGAGACGCGTGCGACACGTGAGGCGCGTGCGACAAGTGAGGCGCGTGCGACAAGTGAGGCGCGTGGACGGGCGGGGTCTGGGGGTGCGCCTGCTGTGGGGTGAACGCGGAGAGGTACTTGTGAGGCGGACATAGAGGAAGACTTGCTGCTAACTCCCGAGACGGCTCTGGAGACACGCGGGATTCCTGCTGGACAAATAAAAAAACGATATCGATTCTTTTGTGGATTTCCTTGGTATAACAAACACAATAAAAATGTAATTTGGCAGTCTGAGAGTTGACAGACTCTGGTGGACGTTTTAAAGATATCCAATTTTTGTAAATAACTTTAACTTACTGAAACAACGGCGATGGTAACAGTATCCGAGAATTTAACTTTATTCCTTTCACCGGAGCGATTCCCTTGCTTCTCTGAGACGTCGCTGTCCATTCGATACGTCCTATCCTTCATGCTTGTACTGGGATGATAATTATTATTATTTTGGTATCGGTACAACGTGTTAGGAGCTTCTTCTCTCAGCTCTGTTTGATATAAGTGTTTGAAGTGCGTGGAAGCCATTCTTTCGTCGTTTGGTCGAGGTATAATGTCTACGACTGTGTGTGTAGGTTTGACAGGGGCTTCGCAGATTGTCAGTAGTTTGATTTTCGGTGCGCTGTAGTTCGATAGTACGTCCATACTATGCCACCGTGCGCTTTGGGAGTTTCGTATCGGCTTCGGATACTCTCGGTAAGAATCGTCTCGCACGTCAGTAGTCCATATCGTGTTGTCTCTTTCTAAGTACTGGTGGAGGTTAGGTCGTATGCTATTCGTTGACATAGTCTCGGTATGTGTGATGGGGACCTGCATCAGCGTGGGATGGTTCGGTAGCGACACGCGGGGAAGTGGGGGAGGTTTTGTTTTGACGAGCTCTGACGTCACGCTTGCTTCCTCTTCGGATCCCGTGTATGAGTGAGAGCTGCAGCTTGAACATGATTCTGAACATTCGGATTCTGAAAGTGGGAGAAGAGTTAACTTTAATTATATTTTGAATAATTATAACAAAAATCAATGTTGGGCCGATAAGTTACACGAACGGGACTTTACTGGCTTGACGACTTAAGTAAATAGTGGTAAAGCCATCGTCTGCCAACAAAACACAATTAACTTTATATCAAGAAAAATTAACCATCCTCGGTACACATTGAAAAACGTTTGGCCATTATTTCATTTACTTCTCGAATACTAAACAAGACGCGTTTCCTTTGAAATTTTTTATTTAACACGTAATGTTGATATTTCACATTTGCGGGCACGGAGTATACAAACTTTACATTTTTTTTTAAATAAAATTTCAAATTGATACTTAAAAGAAACACTGTACACACGGCTACACATCAAGCTATACAATTCCAGTTTATTCTGATATCGCATTGCACTATAGGATTTCCGTACAATGCGAGGTCAGCTTATACTGGAAATGTATAGCTTGATGTGTAGCCGTGTGTACGTATCAATTTAATATTTATTGTGAATATTTACTACAAAAAATAAAACTTTTTTTAATTTTTTTTTTGCATTTATACTATTTCGGGTTAACGGGAACGCCCTTCGTTAGTTAACATACTGTATTTTGGTGGTATTTGTTCCGCTTTCCGACTACGCGGACGGAGTCGCGGGCAAAAGATATACAAACCGGGGATGTTATCAGCATAGTGCAGAGCCAACGCGGCGGCCTCAGTCGCCAACGAGGCGAGTGCACGGCGCGAGGCGGCCCAGCGAGCGTCACAGAACAGGTCCCACGCTGACAGGTCCACTGCTAAGCTCAGAGCCTTCTCGATGCGACCGTGTCTAGGCAACGAATAGAATAGAATCCTAACTTTAATTAATTATTATCCTAACTAATATTATAAATGCGAGAGTTTGTTTGTTACGCTTTCATGCTAAAACGGCTGAACCTATTTGGATGAAATTTGGCACATGGGTAGACCATGATCTGAAAAAGGACATAGGATACTTTTTATCCCGATATTCCCATTTGCGTTTCACAAGTTAAAATCAAATTTCAGAAACGCAACTGACGACTGTTAAGGGGCCACCGTATGATGCTCTCAACTACAGTTTGGAGTTCGTGCAAACTTCGTTCGGTGCGCCGCCGTGTATGTGTGCGTGGTGAGATAAGAGATAAGTAGATATTATTATTTGCCATTCATTCTTATCAAGTCGTTCAATCGGCTTTTATATTTATTATTAATAATTAGGTATGTTCATTATTTGCTATATTTTTGTTGACTAATTTGGGGAATCGTTATTGAATGTATAGACTAGTAATGCGTTTTTTGGAAATTTCTTTACCATGTCAATATCTCAAGATATTAGATTACTATCTGCGCCCTTCGATTTCACCCGCGTAAGTCTTGATTCCGTAAGAATATCGGGATAAAAAGTATCCTATGTCCTATTCCAAGTAATGGTCTACCCATGTGCTAAATTTCATCTAAATCCGTTCAGCCGTTATAGCGTGAAAGAGTAACAAACAAATAAATAAACAAACAACCTCACTTTCGAATAGTTTAGAATTTATAATATTACTAGCTGCCCGCTCCGGCTTCGCACGGGTAGCACTAAGTACCTGCCTACCCTACCTACCTACCTAGCCTACCTACCACTTAGGGGTACGAAAAATAGATTACGACCGATTCTTAGACCCACCGAATATACATATAAAATTTCATAACAATCGGTCAAGCCGTTTCGGAGGAGTATGGCAACTAACACTGTGACACGAGTTTTATATATCTACTAGCTGCGCCCCGCGGTTTCACCCGCGTAAGTCTCGATCCCGTGGGAATATCGGGATAAAAACTATCCTATGTGTTAATCCAGGTTATAAACTATCTGTTTGCCTTTCATCCAAATCCATTCAGCCGTTTTTACGTGATTGAGTAACAAACACACAAACTTTCACATTTATAATATTAGTAGGATTAGTGATATTATGTATATATATACATATCACTAATCCTACTAATATTATAAATGTTTATACTAGCATCCGCCCGCGGCGTCACCCGCGTGATAAAAAGTAACCTATGTCCTTCCCCGGGCGGCCATCTATCTCCTTGCCAAATTTTATCGTAATCCGTTCAGTGGTTTGGGCGCGAAAAGGTAACATACAGACAGACAGACAGAGTTACTTTCAAGTTTATAATATTATAGTATGGATATAAAGTTAGGATCTCAAGATCTACGCCTCATAGAGAAAATCTAGTAAGTAGATAGGTACTTACTTCATTCAAATAAGGTACCTACCTAGTACACACGGCTACACATCAAGCTATACATTTCCAGTTTATGCTGATCTCGCATTGTATAGGATTTCCGTACAATGCGAGGTCAGCTTATACTGGAAATGTATAGCTTGATGTGTAGCCGTGTGTACCTATGCATCGTTATCGAGAGTGGCCTTGGAAATCGACAGACGAACGGGCGGCGCTAAAGTTGACCACCCACGGCGCGTAATTATAAATTATTAGGATTAGGATATATTTATTATTATTGTCTTTATTTAAAGCCTGTACAAGTTTATTTATTTTCTTTAGGGTGGGTGGCCTCAACTTTAAAAAACTAAGGCTTTTCTTTGTTATTTCAGTAAGTAGGTACTTACTTATTTCTTTTACCTACTAAACTTTAAATATTGTGATTAGGAAAAACTGAATACAAGTCAAATAATAAAAGTGTACATTAGCAAAGTACCTATTAGTAAAAGACAAAACTTTTGTGTAGGTTCTTACTTCAGAGATAATGATAATCCATAATTTAAAAAATATAAGTCGAATCGTGATGAAGTTGTGTAGGGTTAATTATCGACTGAACGAATTATTTACAAAAAATACAATTATCAGAATACATAATGTAGTCTCAAAGATCCACACAAAACACGCAGATTTATAGGATTTGGCTTGTTACCTTATGTTCTACCTGCGAGCCGGGTGCTTGGCACTAAAAGTGTATATAAACTTCAACGACTTTGAACTTTTCATTTTAGTTTTATCAATGTAATGTATGTATACTATGTAATAGGAATTTCACAAAAAAGTTCGATCAAAAACCGTACCGAGGCCGAGGCCATAAAGCCGCACTTGTCCAAACAAATCACCCTACCCCGGGTACGCTGGACAAATATCACTTTCAAGTGTTGAGTTCTTGATATAATTATGCCGTGCGGCGGTGGCGCACTGCCGCCGCACCGTCGCCGCGCCGCTGCCGGTAGCTTGCACTTTTGCAAGCAGCCGGCGATCAAGTGGAATGGTGCGGCGCGGTCGCGGCGTGGCTGTGGTGCCGTGTCAACAGTTTAGAGGCGCGGCGGCGGTGCTGTCGTGGCGTCGTGTGGACGGGCACTGGCGGTGACGATGACGCGAGTTCCATGATTTTTGTTCACCCAAAAAGTGCTCAACGCGCCTAAAGAAGTTTTCACTTCAAAAATGTCTTTATTTTCTTAGGCTGAGTTTATAAGTAAACAATTAGTAGCTAAAGAGGTACCTATAACGTTATAATAGGTACCTATATCATTGGGTAATACTTACTGTGAGATAAGTAAGTACATCCCAAATCCCAACGTCCGGAGTCCATGTCTTCAACCAAATCAAAATCGTAAGAAATATTCCAAGTCCGTAAACAAAACAAAACTTCACTGATAAGATAACAAACACCCCGAAAGAATCCCACACAAACCCCGCGTGTAGTAGAGGCACGTTACGCTAATGTGCCTGTCGGAGCGATACAGACAGCTACCACGACCACGCACACATTGACACGCGTGAAGCGAATAAAATTCTATTGAATTTTTATGAGAAATTTGGATGTGTTCCGTAATACCAAAAATGATTAATGAAAACCTATTTTTTTTCCAATTCTTTATCGATAATTTGTAACTTGATAATATAGGCTGTGCTGCTGCTGAAACAATATTACAAATATTGTTGTTTATAATACAGAGAAAACAGTATGAAAACATGTCATTTACGCTGTAGAAATGTTCGAAATTCAATTCGCTATAACTTTACTTTAGGTAGGTTTTTGAAAAAAAAAAGGATTTAGAAGCCTATATAAATACTGTCTCAATCCGAATAACAACACAATATGGTGGAAATATTCTCAAATTGCAAATGATTTTGGTATTAAGTTTGTATGGAGAATTCATCGGTCACCGTGTTCTTAAGCATGCTTTCTGTCGAATTTCAGTAAATGATGTTATATTACTCAAATCTTGATTAGTTTTAAAAAACTTAATTGAGAAACGATAAAATGTTTAAGTTATACTTAAGTACAGATTAGGACGTGCTCAAATTCAAATTCGGGTGTTAACCTTATAATTATGTATATAAGTCTGAAATCGCCAACACGTCTTGAGCAAACGTGGTGATCTATGCTCGTGCTCTCTCAGTATAAGAAGACAGGCGTCTTCTCATACTGAGACAGCACGGGCATTGCCCTGCAGTGGGACAATATAAGGCTGGTAATATTTATAAAGGTGTGGCACGCCGGGAGACCGGTACGTGCCCGGCGCGCCCTGCGCTACTGTCTCTGAACCGTGCTCTATCATACATATACCTGAGCAAGTGATGGAAGAACTTCCTGGCGAGGTCGTGCACGGGCGGCGCGTACCGCGCAGCGTGTGGCGCGTGCGGCGCGCTGGGACACAGGTACGTGCCCAGCGCGCCCTGCGCTACTGACTCTGAACTGTTCGTCTCTGAGGAATAATATAGGTAGATCTATTTATTAAAACTTTATGCACAAGTAAAAAATAAAACTGTACAATGGCGGACTTAATGCCTGAGGCATTAAGTATTTATATTACACACTGGAACACAACAATCTCAGATGAGTAAGTACATGTGTGAGACATCGGCGCGACCAAACGACTAGTTTTCTTTGCAAGAATGCTTCTTTTGCTATTACTACAATCAATATTTTTGTCACTTACTTTATACTTCTGATCAGCATGAAAACAAAATATCTAGTTAATTGACAAAATATCTGTATCATTTCTCATGAGCCCCTATACCAATGTTATTTTTATGATACTAACCAGTCTTGCTCCGCAACGCGGCACAGACGAGCATGTTGACAGCCCACAGACACTCAGTACCTTCGCGCTCCCAATCCATGGCACGAAGTAACGCTACTGCATTTGAAGACCGCTTTGTACGAACCCAAGCCTGGAAAATCATAATAAAAAACATAGATACAGGGACCTGTTGGCGCTCGAATGACGCTTATAGGGGCGCAGTTCATCAGTATTGTCTAGATGGGGCTGCTCCATCATCGAAGCCGAGTAAGTTATATTGGTTTAAATTGATGCCCTGTCCCGCGTGCACATGCTACTGGCACGGATTATTGAAGTGGTTCAAGTACCTACAGTTTTTAGTTAGTAAAGCACTAAAATCATTCAGTCTCTCGACAGCTTGAATAATTTTGGGGGGGTCATGACCCCCTCTGACCGCGCCTGGTTATTAGACCACAATTTACAACTTAATCGAGCATGATCAGCGTTGAAATCATCGCCACAGCCATTACATTATTTTGGCATAGACTGGTAATCTGTGGTAACGGTAATGCAAGTGCGTCTCTGAACTGGGTCGTATTGTTAAGTTTATAGCTATAATTTTTCCGATGCGAGAGATGATGATATTTGTCCTGTATAACTCCGACAGCGCCAAGCTTTTGAATAAAACAAAAATGTGTCCTTTTTGTCAATCTTTATGGTCGTAGTCATTTACCGGGCTACACTTGCAAATGTGTAGATTTTTTCCTCGATATAGGTACTTAATACAAATAAAATTTCTAAAACAGATGGTTTAAAACCATTCTCGTTTCGTGTCATAAATACGGGGAAAAGTAAAGTGGCGATGAGTGATGTTTAGCTTTTTGCATATTTTATTTAACTACTTACATTAAAAAAGAAAACACAAAACAAAAAAACAAAAAAAAATATTTACCGTTAATAATCGAGGATGTGTGATATGTAGAAGCGTCAGTGGCCCGCCGGAGAAAGTCGCTAAAATAATTGGCCCACCCTTAGCGCTTCTAGTACATAGCAACTGCATCCGTCGAGAGTCCCTGAAATGGCCGTAAAAATATCAAATTGGTTTCCATGCGAAGGATTTTTAAAGGCTTACAGTTCCTGGAGTCTTTTGGCATCCCATTGTGGCCATGCTATATTTAAAACAATGGCGAATTTGAAGAGTTCTTCTTTCTTTTCGTGCCAGTCTGTGGCCACGTTGATGTGGCATCAACGTGGCCACAGACTGGTTAACTTACCGCAAATAAGACGTGAGATCTAGGCATTTGGAATGATGGTGTAATAAGGAAAGCGCGCGGTCAAAGCACTGCAGTCTCCCGCCTTCCTCTGCAGCTATGATCAACTCGTCTGCCCAACGGATCTCTGTCGCTATCTGCAAACGAAGATAAGACTGTTCACCTATTTATCATTACTTGTATTTGAGAAGATTCCCAACTTTTATTTATTTATTTACAATCGGTTCACTATGGTAAGCCATCTAACTTGCAGATTTTCATTATTTGACTCTAAGGCCAATTTATAAAGTGTGCTTAGTTAGACTTCACGTTACATACGAATATAAACCTTCTTCTTATCACTAGATATTATGAAACAAAGTCCCTCGCCGCGTCTGTCTGTCTGAACGCGATAAACTCAAAAACTGCAGAACAGATTTTCATACGGTTTCACCAATGACGGAGTGATTCAAGAGGAAGGTTATAGGCTATTTAACATCACGCTACGACTATTAAGAGCTGAGCAAAAAGGCAAAAAGTAAGCGCGGGCGGGCGATGCGACGCGGTGGGTCGGGTGCCGAGGGAGTTTTATAAAAATGAAGTGGGCTAGAAAAATAGGTTAATATTCCTATAAGCGAATATGAACATGATCGAATATGCGCTTCATACTAAATTGAATATTAAGTTTATACCGATAAGGTTAATATTCGTTTGGAACGCTTTCTATACTTAACTTAAAGTAAACTCTGACTTTCGACGGTGAGTCAATCGTTGAAAATCCAAAACTTGCGCGCTTTATTTAGGCATGTACCCCCAATGGGACCCCCAAGTGCATGCCTAAGTAAAGCGCGCAAGTTTCAAGCCTAGTGTTAGTGAGAACGGTCATAAGTACTATAATTTACAGATCTCAGCCTAAGACAGCCTGTCTAAGGTGCAGCGCAGACGACATACTTTTTGTGCGATCGAGTCTGTGGCGCTTCAACTCCAACAAAAGATTATAAAGCATGAAACAACGCAAATCGATTGTTCCTCGCACAAAAAGTGTGTCGTCTGCGCTGCACCTAAGGCTCAGATCTGTAGATATCCTAGTCAAGAAAGTTAGTCGGTACTTTCGACAATGCCTACGACAGCATCTCAACATGGCCTCTGAAATGTCCGGTACGGATATATAAACTTACAAATCCAGCCCTGGTCGTATGCGTAAGGCCGGCCACACAGTGCACGACATGCAGCGATCCATCTATACACGCAATCAGTAGTCGCGAGTCGCACGGAGACCGTCGTACTACTCGCACGGGCGTAGACAACGACACGTGAGTTGCACTGTCGCGACCACTCGACAACTTTGTCGCACGGTCTTCGGGATTCACCTCGAATCGTAGCCAGTCTAGGTTGATGCCGTTCTGTAATTGAAATAAGCAGGTCTATGGTACAAGTGACAATCTTTATTATTTTTCTAAATGTTATCTTGTAGTCTCAGACCAAATAGTGACCACTTAGTGAGGTGTAGTTTGATTGTAAATGTGTGCGCGTGAGCATGCATGCACAGAGCGGAGGTGTAGCTTTGGTATGCTTCACTGTATTGTTCGCAGTGCTCTGTATTGGTTTTTATTTGGTCTGAGCTTGTAGTGAAAACGTTCATGCATAGTGTTAACCAACGCGAACGGAGTGGGTAAAGGTTGACGTAGACTTGTGCGCATCGCACCGCATTGCAAAAATCGTCCTACATCACTTTCGTACATTTTGTATGACCCATCGCCATCGCACACTATAAGAAAAAAAAACCGGCCAAGTGCCAGTCGGACTCGCGCACGAAACAATGAATCAATGTATTTGTAGGGCTGCAATTCCTAAAACGAAATATAATCTTATTGAGTGACTGGTGATGCTTTAAAAATTGGTTCTATGACTTCCGGGATAAAGCAGTGAAAATATAAGGGCAGGTATATAACTGGCATTACAGTGGCTAGTACATATAAAGGATAAATAAAGAAATAACAGTTACCTTATGACATGTAACTTGTTCGACAATATGAACAACAATGTCTCCCTCCTTATTTGATAGCTCTGCTGACAATGTTTCATTCTCCAGTTGGTGGTATGCTGTCAGGTTTATATGATGTCTGGAACATACAAATAAATTATATTAACTGTAATGATGAAGATGTTATGAATGGTGTTTTTTAGGTAATTATATAATACGAATACAGGTAACATGAGCAATACTTTTTGACCTATGTATTATTCTACTTAAAATAGTTTTAAAAGCAATTTTGTCACCAAATCATCCATCAGAAGAGTATTACCCATAGATGCTATACAGGTGGAGGTTAGCATGGTCTTCAAGCACAGGGCTCCAGGGCGCCGGCTCCGCGACAGTGACGCTCCACACAAGTATTCGGGCTCCATTGCTGCCTTCGTTGGTAGATATGTGCCTCTCTGTTCTGCGACTACTACCACCTAGTTCTATGTTCTGGAAAAGGATTAATATTAAGAAGAAAATATCTGTTTATTGCAAGACACAAGACCCAATTTACAGGTAGCCACATCACAGTAACTATAAATTGATTGTGTCTTAATGTCTCATAATTGTAGCAAATTTCCGGTAAAGCTAACTCTATTTTTTTGCTGTCAATGAAACGTAAAAATTACTCTGTCCAAACATTATTCCATTATTATTAAATAAATATTTTTTTATTTAGTAACGTGTACTGCCCAACTGCTGGGAAAAGGTGTCTCTTCCCATTTAATTTTACTGCTTTAAATCGTGTTTACATTACTTATAGCCACATAGTTAATTGATTCAGGCGTGACTTTGCGGGAATCCATTATAAAATACAATAGACGAAGATATATTTAGTAAACTATTCTGCTTAACTAATCTTCAAATCATTAAAAACCCTGTAAGAAATCTACACGTGTTTCACTTCTCAATGAGGTGTCCTCAGGATGACCTCGGACCAGTCACAAATCAGAACACGACATGTTGCCACACTGAGCCTCCAGAGCAGAGTATTTTATAGGTATAAAATGCAGCTGCTCTTATTCATAACTATATTTTCAACATGCAAGGTATTATTAAAATTGATCACCTGTAAATGTGGATCTCTATCAGTTATGCGACATGGAAGACTGATATTGTTTTTGCCAAATGTCACTAGAGTTGCAGTCCGGTCATTGTGAGTTACTAATATGTGGGATTTGGATAGTGCCACTGGAAAACAATTAGTTATAATTTACTTGTTGCGACTGTTGCTGGAATCTTCGCCCCACAAATGTCTACCTTCGTAAAACATCTTGGAGCTGCAATCGCTGACCACTGGAATATGCCCATGAGTGTGGGAATGGGTTGGCTTAGATCAAGAATCATCATCTCATCTGTGCACCTAGCAAGTGCATTCGCAACACAGAGCATAAATTTAAACCAATAGCCAAATTATTCGGCTTCAATGATGGACCAGCCCTATCTATTATAGACAAGACTGATACATGTGACCGATGAACTGAGAAGACGTTGAGTCCTATTATAAGTTACTTTCTAAAGAATAGTTTTTTTTATTTTTATTATTATATTACAGTCAAATATGTATCATACTATTGATATGCCAATTATGAGACAAAAAAGCAGTATACAAACATACTTTTTAGATCTTCAACTTACCATTTGTAATAGTTTGACCGGACAGTTTCCCCACAAAATACCTGTCAAAAAGAATCTGAGTGACATCCAGCGTATTTTGCCTAACAGTGAGGTAAGCTATCACTCCTGAGGAGAACACTATGGTGATCAGTGAGTCTGTGGTCCATTCACAGGTGATGATGCTTCTGTCTCGGAGCTTGGACTCCAGCTGGCGCACCTGGCGTGGGTGGGCGGCGCGCCATAGACCACCTCGTCGCTCACAATAACTTCTTTTGCCAGAATCATAAACTGTCTCATCTACTCTTTTCTTTGTTTCATACCTGAAAGGAAAAGGGTTACTTCTTACTAAGTGTTACGGACTAGGTTTTGTTGTTGAAGTGAAGTAAATGTAAAACTTCATTTTATTTGAAACTTTTAATTGGTCTAAATAAATAATAAATAACGGAGATGTTATGAATGTAAAGCAGTACAAGTTTCTACGCATTACAAAGAGATTTTTCTTATGCTTCATCTTGCTTGTTTCTCTAACAAGCTTTTACAGTTGAATGCTTTTTATGAAAGTTTATAATTAATATTTTGTTATCGAAAACTTTGTAACTTACTTGAAACTTTTAAAGTCACTGTTTTTTAAGTGCAAGCTTTCATCACAAGTCACGAATTTGACGTCGTAGTTAATCATTTTATTTTCCTAATCATACTTTTGTATTAACATTTGAAAATAAAGCATTAGGTATTTAATTTATTTTCAACTAGAAAACTGAAGTACACTAAATACCTAGGTACTGCGCAAAGTAAATAATTGAGATTGTGACAGATCAGATTCCAGATGACATTGACATTATTCCCAGTGTTGTCAGATCTGTAAAAATAATGTCAAACAAATAAATTATACTAAAGCAGTGGTGTCCAAGTTTAGTGGAAACGGCTAGTCGGCCAGTTGGTTCGAACCCAGACAGGTACTTTACTTTGTCTAAAGTATTTCTTCACTACTGTATCTACACCTATCTAGCCACTAAGGCGCCCAGGCTTCAGTTCATAGAGTAAAGTAATATATGCTTCAGTTGTTATCTAAAACTTCTCTACAATTGTATGGTTGGGGTAACCATGGTTGCACCAACGCAAAACTGGGGTGCTTGAGTCCATTTATTTGCCAAATACGTTTTTGATTCGCCGTTATGCAGGCACAGACCAATAAAAATTTCAGACTAATAATTATTGGTCTGAGTATGCAGGTAGGTAAGTTGTATTGTTCTAAGTCGCGTCGCGGCCTAATGTAGCCTCAGCCTTAATCTGGCACTGCTATAAGGAAATGGAGCTATAATAGGTATTTGATACCAATATAGGTACCTACTTACTACTTCGTGGAAAATCTAAAATAGCCACCATGGGATAGAAATGG
Organism: Lithophane socia; assembly: GCA_947522985.1. Lineage (NCBI taxonomy): Eukaryota > Metazoa > Arthropoda > Insecta > Lepidoptera > Noctuidae > Lithophane > Lithophane socia. Next base: position 12,811,234 of record OX383252.1, on the reverse strand, counting down.
CTAACATATTCCCATTTTATGCACGTACGTATTACGAGGTTATAAAATTATTATAAAAAAATCGTGCATGCTGTCGTAGTGTCATTGAAGGCCAAAAGCGCTCAAAGGAAGACGTTTTTCGCTCAGTTCGTTTTTCATAAGTTACGGTCAATGACTAATAAATCCTATGGACTTGGCATACCTACAAGAAAAACGTGTATACCTACGCTCTACTGAGAGGATAAAATGGCGGTTACTAGAGCAGCCCTTATCGATACTTCTTTAAAATAACATCGATAAAAGATTGTGAGAATGTTTTCATAATGTCACGGTACAATATGTACGGGTAAAAATACCCCAATTAATTTTATGCTCTTGGAATAGGTATATGCTTTTAGCTATTACAAGAAATGAAAAGCAGTAAGTACAAGTCGTGCCATTAAATTGAGATTTGACCACGCCTCCCGCCGCTCTTTTCGCCATCCCGATGACAACCTGATAATACAGGTGCGTCAAGTCTCGACTTTTAATGGCACGACTTGTACCTACTTATATCGAATCATTTTTTTATCCCCTTTCTTGCTGGCTTGCCATCCCCACGGGTTCTTTTTACTGTAAGCTTATGGTGGTTCCGTCAATGGCACGCAGATGGTAATTTTTAAATGAAATAAATTTATATTTTTATCCGTTTATTTATTTATTTTCTTATTTGTTTACATTTTTAAATATTTCTTAAATTCAAATAAAAATCTATAAAAACATTTAAAAATATAAAAAATAGATGGCCGCCGGTGTCGGGAGCAGGGTCCAAGCTACCGGTGGTTAGGGCTGCAGAGACAGGAACCTCCTCACAATGCGAGCCGTATCAAGGAGTACTGCCTTCTGAATCAGGCCCTTGATCCAACCGCCTAACGAGAGCCTCGAGAGATGTTGGTCGAGGCTTTCGGCTATCAGGCCATTGGCCGTTACGACAATCGGCACAATGATAGCCGAGCTCACACTCCACATGTCGACAACCTCGTGTGCTAAGTCGAGATATTTTATTTGTTTCTCTTTCTCAGCTTTCACGAGGTTCACGTCATGTGGGATGGTAACATCGACTATCATTGCGCGGCGCGCTAATCGGTCTATCACTACGATATCAGGTTTATTGGCAACAATAGTCCTGTCAGTAATGATAGACCGATCCCAGTACAACGTGACATGGTCATTTTCGAGAACTGGGTCGGGCACATACTTGTAGTACGGTACCTCAGAGTCCACAAGTTTATATTTCAACGCAAGTTGCTGGTGAATAATCCTGGCCACTTGATTATGCCTGTGCAAGTACTCGCCGTTAGCCAGACGAGAACAACCAGAGATAATATGTCTGATGGACTCACCCGGACGGTGGCATGCCCGACACACGTCAACTGTCCCGTCCTTCATAATATGTCTCTATGTTCTTCATATATTTTTATTATTATTATTTTATTTTTGTCGCGTTTTTTTATCAACATACACCCTAATACAGAGCTGCAATTGGCAAAAAACATATGAAAATTTGAATTTCACGGATAATCAGTGAAATACTTTTTTTTTAATGGTTTTATTCACCATAATTCATATTTCTGATGCTAAGTTTGTAAAAGGCAAATGATCGAGGGTTAATTATTTAATTAAAAATCAACAATAATTATAATAAAGTTATAGTAAAGAAATCAATTTTATTCATTTCCGAACAATACAATTTAGTTTGGGTAATTTCTATGGGATATTCTCTCAGTAGATTTCTTCCCATAATATTTGTATCTCGAATTAATGTTTACCCCTATTACATTTTAAATTAATAAATATTATTATATCCTTTAAAATCTTTGATAATATTACTAAAATGAGCAATTTCTTTCGTCTGTCTTCTAACTTTCTCAGTATCTTCTTGGACTGTTTTTGACATTTGTCCTTTAATTTCTTTATCATTTTAAATGTGTGTACCTGAAATCAAATAAAATTAAGCTTTATAGATATTGAAGACAAGAAGCGAGAGATATCTCCCAACCAGTCTCAATTCAATCAATAAGATTTTATCAGTTAGATGAAAAAAAACCGAACTGGTCATACCGGTAAATCTAGCGTAGCGGAGGTGCTAGCAGCTAAATCTGGCGCAACGGAGGTGCTAGCAGCTAAATGTGGCGCAGCGGAGGTGCTAGTGACTAAATCTAGTGTAGCGGATGTGCTAGGGGCTAAATCTATGCCACTCCTCTTTGAAATCTCTCCAGGTTGATTTTGAGTGGTAGGCACACAAACAGCTTAGACCTGAAAACCACTCTTTATCATTAACATAAATATAAATTGAATAGTAAATACTTTAAAAAAAATTATGACTTTTCAAAACAGTAATGATCCTACTGTTTATAATTACAAAAATCAATTACCGTATTAGGAGCACCACATCCAGATATTGATTGTGAGTTTGTTTGATTTTGATAATTCTCCATTAAAATGCCAGATATATTTGTTCGAATCTTAGGCTGTAAACAAGCAATAAAATGATTAGTGTTCTTGATCTTTCTTGATTTTATTAATAGGATTTTTAATTAATATTAAGTCTTCTAACACATTAATTACATCACTCTTTGTGTCCATTAGACAACTGTTGCAATTGAGGACATCATCATTTATCAGCCAAGCACTGCACAATCATGTTGGAAAAATTTATAACATGCAATGTTACTTACAAATAAGGTTCGTGAAGGTAAAGCATCGTCACGTAATGTTACTTTATTCAGTGTCCAAAACATGATTCTTCAAAGTGAAGAGAACAAAATATGTGATTTGTTTTTGTTGACATCTTTAAATTTTCAACACCGATTGTTTCCAGCCAAATTTTCTTTTTACGTTCATCAGGCAGCCTTGAAAATAAAACATAAAACCAATAAAGAATCATAAAAAAGCATTATCGATAAATATAAAATGTCTAAATGCACTACTCTATCCCTTCAATAACAAGAAAATCATTTCATGTTGAAAAACTGTTAAAAATAAAGGCAAAAGGGAAAATAAGAATGCTTTACTGTTAAAGCTCTTCAACAAATGCAGAATCTTTTGTTTATCATATAAATCTAGCGATATTTCAGCTGAAAATTATGTACGTACTGGTGCAAAGTTATTTTCGGGAGATTTCCGCTTCTTTTGATGCCACATCCGATTAAATTGCAATTGGGCATCTTGCTATTGACGATTTCCACTATAGGACCGAGTTTAAACGCAATAACACTGCAAATTACTCCAAAATTTACAATTATAACCACAGCTCAAGAGCATTTGACAGTTGACGTACTCAAGTTTGGTACCAAACAGCGAGAGGATAAAATGGCGACTCGGCCGCAAATAGGTATTCAATGACTCTAGAAATGTAGAGTTGCCAATAAAGTAACTGTCAATAACACTATTGTCCTTTTTCACTTACGCAAAATTATGAAAGTTAAAAAGAGATGGCAATATTTTTATGATTTTGGCGTCGATATGCCTCATATTTGTATAACTGTTTTTTCTATAGTCAAACATTTCAAGTCCATATGATTTATAAGTCAATGGTTACGGTCGATTGAGTATGCATGACACATCTTTCCCCCTTACAATTGCTGCAGAATGAATAACGATACCTAACCTACTCAAATAAATGGTTTGACCTACTTATTTGCTGCAAGCTTATTCAAGGCGGATAATAATAAATACCTATTATTTATTCAAATATTTTTTCTGTTTGTTGTATCCCTGAATTTCTTTGAGAATAACGTTTTTACGGCTTAACATTATTTAAGCGGGTAGAGCTCGTTGTTTAATTTAAAGCGTACTAAAAATCTTATTAAATGATTCTTTATTATTATTGATTATGATAAAATATATACAGGCTAACTTGTACTATAATAAATTAACTAAAAAACTAAAAGGGACATAGGTAGGTATATACAGGGTGTTAGTGTAAACACCGTTATCCTTGAAACTAGTGGTTTGGTTTCATTTATAGAACGTAAAATCAATGGAAAAATACAACTTTTTTTTTTTAAAGAAAATCTACATTTTTCCACAAGAATATTTCACCCTACACGCAAGGGCAACGAACTTGCGTCTCAACACGGCGGCCGGCGGTTGGCGGGGGCGGGGGGGGCGCGCGGAACGTTACATGACCGGCCGTCAGCTGTTTCGCAGCTCTCTCGAACGCGTATCCATGAGTATCGGGACAGTGAAGGATATTTACTTTTTAACCTACTCAAATAAATGGTTTGACCTACTTATTTGCTGCAAGCTTATTCAAGGCGGATAATAATAAATACCTATTATTTATTCAAATATTTTTTCTGTTTGTTGTATCCCTGAATTTCTTTGAGAATAACGTTTTTACGGCTTAACATTATTTAAGCGGGTAGAGCTCGTTGTTTAATTTAAAGCGTACTAAAAATCTTATTAAATGATTCTTTATTATTATTGATTATGATAAAATATATACAGGCTAACTTGTACTATAATAAATTAACTAAAAAACTAAAAGGGACATAGGTAGGTATATACAGGGTGTTAGTGTAAACACCGTTATCCTTGAAACTAGTGGTTTGGTTCTAAATTCTAACTCAAAGCGACGCATCCTGCACCACGACAACGCAAGCTCACACAGCGCTCGTCAAACGATTGAGTATTTGAAGTAGGAAAAAGTAGAAATTCTTGACCATCCTCCATACAGTCCTGACCTAAGCCCTAGATAGAAGATATATAGAATACTTACTCTTTATTATGTACACCATAAAAAATACAGATACAAATGTAGAAATTTAACATAGGGTGACACAATGGGCGGTCTTATCGCTAAGAGCGATCTTTTACAGACAACCTTTACGATTTCTTTAAATTTCCTAAAATTAAAAAGTCTTCGTGGTCAAAGGTTCCAGTCCGGTGAAGAAGCAGTCGACGCTTTCAAGTCAGCCATTTTGAACACCCCACTTTAGAGTGGAATAAATGTTATAATAACTGGTTTGAGCGAATGGAAAAGTGTATTAAGCTACGTGGTGAATACTTTGAAAAACAATAAAAAGTACTATAAGGTTCTAGTTGTGTTTTTTTCTTCAAACGACAAAACTTAAAAGGCATGCCTCGTATGGCCTACATGATTGTTACAAGCTTAAGAACCCGAACCTACCATAAAAAAACGCCTCAAGATTTCCCTGTCCATTTTTCGGGAAAAACATTTGTTCAAACATTTGTAATCGTATTATAAGTCAAAGCCTACAATAACCAACATTGGTACATTTTTGGCTACAAAAGTTGGGGTGTTGGTTTTGGCAAGTGAGGGGTAGTATTTCATAATTCTCATGATTGTTATGGTTTAGGGGAAAACAGCTTGTTATGTGGCTAGCACCTGAAATATATGGTACGATGAAAGATAATGGCGTCGTACTTTGTGCACGGTTTAGGTAGGCTAGGTATATATCTAAAAATATTGTCGTTTGAATAGGAAATGAAACAAACGTATGTAAATTTTCGCGAAAAGTCATGAAACGATAAAGCTGAAGTATGCGGCTAAGCGCTAGTGAATAAACATTACCTATAATGGCCGGTCCAATTCACTTAATATGATATTGGGTAATAAACTTGAGTATTTGTAGAAATAGGCCTCGATAAACACATAGGTTTTAGTAAATTGGAATTAGTAATGTCATTGGTATAACTGTAATTGTAGTCGGAAGAGCTTCCTCTTCTGTAGGTAGGTAAGTAATCCAAGACCAACCGCCTAAGGTGAAAAGACTTGTGGGAAAAACAGCCCCTGCCACCACCCGACTTCGTTCAGCCCCAGGACCATCTGCCACCCGGACGAGACCTGCAGTGGTCTTTACGGAAAGCAATGCATCGACTGCGACCCAAGTCGACCGGTGCTCCTGACCAATAACCAATGAACCATATGTTGGAGTGTCCAAAGTGTCCATACCTACACTTGCACTTCTGAGGAGCTAAATTGCCACTCATCATGACTCATGCATGCCGCGATTGGCGTGGCCACCTACTGGGCACAACTCATTTAACAAAATACATGTATTAACCATCGACTCGAAAACAAGTTTTAATTTCGCTTTATAATATATATATATACTACTGCCGTGAATTTTTTCACATATCCAAAACCAACCATGTAGCTGGTAGGGGGGACACTTGACTCTAATAAAAATTAGCACTTTAAAGCTTAATCATTCGCAAACGGATCCCTGAATCCATAAATGGTTTTCACAAACTCACTTTTGAACGACCTTTCCAACGACACCCCACACCATGGGATAGACGAGAAAAAAAAAAACCTACACTTTACGTGTAGGTACCCTAAAAAAAATATTTTAATGAGTTTATTTTACCAGTTTGTCGGCGTAATTTACCTATACCAAATTACAACTTTCTACCACTAAGAGTCTCTGAGCTCAGCCGAGGACAGACAGCCGGACAGACAGACAGACAGACAGACGGACATGGCAAAACTCCAGGGTGTTAGTGTAAACACCGTTATCCTTGAAACCAGTTGTATGGTTTCATTTATAGAACGTAAACTCAATGGAAAAAAACAACTTTTTTTTTTTCAAAGGCAATCTTTTTTCCACAAGAATATTTCACCCTATACGCAAGGGCAACGTACTTGCGTCTCAACAAGGCGGGCGGCGGTTGGCGGGGGTGGGCGGGGCGCGCGGGACGTTACACCCTCTTCAGACAGTTGTTTCGCAGCTCTATCGAGCGCGTATCCATGAGTATCGGGACAGTGACGGATATTTCCTGTTTAAAATCTTTTAATGAAAATAAGGTTTTATTTTTGTTGTTACTGGGTCATTTATTTTTATATTTAAGTCAACTACAGATACAAATAACAACACAACGGTTTGAGTGACAACGGTGTTTACCCTTGCATACTGTAAACGGGTTCCTTGTTGACTAAGGAACCCTAAAAATATCTCGCATCAGCGTTTTTATGTACCTAACGTTAAAGTAAAATGTTTTAGAAGACAACTAGGTAAAGTTCTAATTCGGTACAGGAAAAGCCTCTTGGATAATGTTATTTACATGAAGCTTTCAGCTTCACTCCAAGCAGTCAGCGTTTTCGTTTAATCGTTTAATGTTGGTTGTAGTAGAAGGGCGTGTACAGAATGGCCCACACTTGGCTTACTTTTTACCCGACTACGGCTAAGCAAAAAGGAGGGTTATGATTTTGACCGGTATGTATGTATGTATGTATGTTCATGTGTTCCTTCATAACTTCTAAACCACTCAAGTTAATTGATTCAGGCGTGACTGCGAAATTCCATTATAAAATACAATAGACGTAGATATATTTAGTAACCTATTCCGCTTACCTATTTTTCAAGAGTCATACAAACCCTGTAAGATATCGACACGTGTTTCACCTCTCAACGGCATCCTCAGGATGACGATTCACCAATTGCAAACCAGAACACGACGTGTTACCACACCGAGCGCTGGACGCAAAGTGAATCAAATCGTTTTTTTTTTTTTGAATTTTATCTCGTAGGGTTACCACTAGGGGTATTTGCTACTCAACCGGACTTTCCTGCGGAGATGCTCTAAGCTACTAACTTAAAGCCTCCAGCCAGGGGCATAAAAACTAAAAACTAACTAAAACTAAGCGACTGCTCGCTAAGGGCATCCCCTGTGGGGTACGGACCTCGGCTTAGGGCGTCGCTGGGGGGAGGGCAGCAAGTCGGGACAGGCTGGATCGGGGAGTTTAAAACTACTGACGGCTCAATATCAGCCCGGGCTGGTGTTTGAGCGTCGAGCAAGAGTCGGGGAGGGAATCAAATCGCCCGTCACCCCCACTTATATAGGATTGCTGTTCGGCGCTAATCGGCTTGGATCTTTATCACTGCGATAAGCGGACGCGAACAATCGCAACAAAGGCGACCTTGGAATACTGGTATTTAATTCGTTTAGCAGTGTAACGTTCGCTGTATTATTTTTTACAATTTCTAAACTCTATAATACTGACCTTTTGAATCCTTTGTCACAAGTGTGTGAAATTTTGAAAGTGTTATTATTATTTAATGAACGACCTGAATCTATTAAGTGTTGAGCAAAATGGGATCTTTCTGGACAACTATTCCTATAAGCTGCAATATGTTCCTATCTTGTTTGGAAATTACGACCAGTCTGACCTATGTAAATACCATTACAATCATCGCAATGTAAATTGTAAACACCTGATTTTTTATGGTTTTCTAAACGAGCTTTTCCGTTACAAATTCGTCTTATCTTAATCCGTCTTTGTCGCGATTGTTCGCGCCTTATCGCACTGATAACGATCCAAGCCGATTAGCGCCGAACAGCAATTCAATATTAATATAAGTGGGGTGACGGGCGATTTGATTCACTAGGAGAGAGACCCACTCCTCGGACAAGGGGCCAAAGAAAGCCCCGACACCGCAGAGACGACCACACGTTCACGATGATTCACTTTGCGTCCAGCGCACGGTGTGTTAAGACGTCGTGTTCTGGTTTGCAATTGGTCAATCGTCATCCTGAGGATGCCTCGTTGAGAGGTGAAACACGTGTCGATTTCTTACAGGGTTTTTATGACTCTTGAAGAATAGTTAAGCGGAATAGGTTACTAAATATATCTACGTCTATTGTATTTCTAAACTACTCATTATAATTTGACAAATGAGGTATCGTTGGAAGCGTCTTGATCGTCCGCTAGTTATATAAACAACATTAGTTTTTGTTTATGCTAATCCCGAAAAGGGGTCATTGTACTCATCATTTTTAACAACTTTTTCTATGGGACCAACTTTGAAATCGCGAAAAAAAAATCAGCTGCTCCATACATTTGTGTTCACTTAAATCGACAAAATGTATGGAACAGCTGATTTTTTTTGGCGATTTCAACGTTTGTCCCATAGAAAAAGTTCTGTTGACAGCTTTTTAGTTTTTTTTTGTCGTTGTTGGGTTTTAGTTTTGACGGTGTTTAGAACATAACGTCGTAATAGCATGTCTGGGATTCATGCGCTGATGATGGTGTTAAGGGCATTAAGCCCGCCTTTGTACCTGTTTTTTTTTGACTCCGAAAAGTATAAATAAATAAATATGAGAAGATAGAACTGTTTTCGTTATTAGATTTTTTTGTAGTAACATGACAATGAGAGCTACTTCTGTAACTTCTGTTGACCTAGTTTGAGTAAAATCACAATACTAAGATTCTTTCCTGATTAGAACATCTAATTTAAAAGGTCCAGTTTGAAAAATATCTTCTATAAAATGAAATAATGGTTGGCATCTGGCGTTAACGCCGTTCACATTAAGCGGCTTTCGAATTATAACAATTCTTGCTGAAACCTTGGAACAGGTATTATTTCTTAGAAAATTTAATTACTTACCCACCAGAGGGGCACCTTTAAAGTTTGCTCTGCTAATTCATTTTTAAGGCTTATGACACCAATTCTGTTTGATTACGTATATTATTGTAGAATTAGTACTTACCTACTGAAATTATTTCCGGTAGTTAAGTGACTTCCGGGAGCGGCGGCGGAGACCTGTAAAAATCTTTATGGCAATCCATACTTTAAGTAAGATGACGGTGGCAATCTATAAGAGCCATATTTTCATTCAACTTAATAAGATGTAACCTAATATTAAATATAGTTTTTGCAATAACAGTTTTAAAGTCATTTGAACTTGAAGATAATCTAGATAATCTTTACGTAACATAAGGGTGTCAGATGAAGGTTGCCATTTAGCTGAATTGAAGAATCAATTTTCTCTAGTTGCTTTTCACCATAGGCTTTTCCTAGGAAATAATATTGGTTGACTTGATCTTGTTATATTGATTCCGAACTTTTGGTCTTTGAATCAAGGCCAAGTTACACAGAACCAAGTGTAGGTCACTTGGTTCTTATTTACCGAAATATTCATCATCATCATCATTTCGGTTGAAAGACGTCAACTGCTGGTTATAGGCCTCCCCGAAGTATCGCCACTTCGACCGGTTCTGTGCTTCTCGCATCCAACGGATTCCTGCGGCCTTCCCAAGGTCATCGGGTCTATCTGGTGGGAAGCCTTCGTCTTTTGGTAGGTACACGGTCATGACTCCAGAACCGAAATGTTATGATAGTTTTTATTCATTTAGGATTAAGGAACTTTATTTCCGTTATGGAACGATCCTTGGTGTCTTAAACATTTAATAGTATTTTGGCTTCCCTTCAAGTGACTTTTATTTTATTCCTTTCGGCCATGTTCCTCGGAATTAAATAAGAGCTTTCAGTGGAATTATTTAGCACCATCGTCCAACGTTTAAAAAAATCTTTAAACACTTTTTATTTAGGAAATGCCTTCATGAGTCTAATTGAGCACATTCAAAATTCACACTGTTGGTAATATAGTGTCTACTGCACTACTTGGTCCTACTATTGAACGCTTTGAATGTTGTCAGTCATCAGGGCGGATTTTTTTTAAAGTGTACCTAAGTTAAAATGAAGGTCTTCATTTTTTTTGTTTTGTTTTCAATATGTGTAGTTGAATTCTTATTGTCTATATATGCACTTCTCATCAGAAAAATCGAAACACCTTGCAAGTTTATGTTTTGTAAGGATTATCAGAAAAATGTGTATATTTAGGAACATATATCAAATGTCGTTTAATAGTGAATAATATGAGGTTTTCAAATCCTAATGTTAATGTTCTAAATTCAAATTTTTTCATAGGTTTTGTTTTTTTTATAACAAGTTATTTTTATCCTGTATGGAGTATGAAGGAAATTGATAAAACAACACAAGTAAATGAAAAAAAAAGCTAAGAAACCGTTTCTTAGCTTTTTTTTTCATTTACTTGTGTTAATAAACGTTTCTTAGAAACGTTTATTTAATAACTTGTATTCCCTCCCCGAGCTCTTATTACTACTTCCATACGGTTCTTCATCGATCGGATGGGAGTCACGATCAAATGTTGTGGCATTCCATTCCATTCCTCTTGGATTGCATTTGGCTAAGTGTTTCTGGGGCAGGATCACTTGCACGAATTCGTCTCTTTAATTCATCCCAAAGATGTTCAATCGGATTCATGTCCGGGCTTCTTGCTGGCCATTCCATAATGGAGATACTGACTTCGGTAACATAATAAAGTACGACCGTCGCGGTGTGAGCCCTAGCATTGTCGTGCATGAATATGAAACCGTTGCCAATAAAATGTGCATAGGGCATCACGTGAGGCTCAAGACACTGTTCGATGTACCGATGACTGTTTAGTGCAGGGAGACTTGGCCCAGACACAAAGACAAGCTCTGTCTTACCGTCGCCACTGATTCCTCCCCAAACCGTCCACGAACCGCCACCATAGCTGACCCTTTCTTCAATGCAGCATTGTGCGAAGCGTTCTCCATCTCTTCTGTAGACCTTGTTCCTTCAGTCGTTACCATACAGCATAATTTTACACTCATCAGAAAAGAGGACTTTGTTCCACTGGAGGTATGACCAATTTAGGTGCTCACGTGCAAAGTTAAGCCGCGCTCTTCGATGGTCTGCAGTTAATTTCGGCCCATTTGCTGGCTTGTGCGGTACCAGTCCACGTTTCTTCAACCTTCTTCTAATTGTAGAGTCACTTACAGCCACCCTACGTACAACATGAAGCTGCTACTGCAGTTAAAAAGCATTAAGGCGTCGATTTCGTAAAGTTGTTGCAATAAATCAATCATCTCGATCAGAAGTGACCCGATTCCTGCCAGATCCTGAACGGCGCGTAAACAAACCAGTCTGCCGATAGCGTTTGTAGACTCTATGAACAGACGACAGGCTTAGATGCAATCTTTCAGCCTCAACACGCTGTCGCTGACTAAGTCCAGAATCCAGCAATGCCACCACTTGGGCGGCTTCTGCGGGTGAAGTATCCATATGTTTTAGAAAAAAGACGTCTCACAGTCACAGTACACACACAGTGTACAGAACACAGAACAAAAAGTTTTAAGATAAGCGCTAATTTTTAGTTTTCAAAGGTGAAATGTACTCCAACTCTAAACACACATTTGTCTCAAAACAGTGAATCATTTCATTTATAGGAAAAACAAATGAAATTCTAATTTTGAATTTAGAATTTTCGCTTATCACTGTAATGGCCAAACTGCCAGCTATACAATCATGTGATTTTTCTCATGGAATGGAAACTTTTTTGTGTTAAACAGAAACCATAAAAACGGAAGTGTTTCGATTTTTCTGATGAGAAGTGTAGAATTAGTCAGTGGAATGTAACGAAACTCCGACAAAAAATATGTTTGCATTTTTATTTCCATGGTTTGCCGTTTTAACAACGAAATAATGCAACTATTTATGCAACTATTAACTAACAGTTCGTAAATTAAGTAGGAAACTTGTAAAAAATTGTTCAATAACTTTAAAAGTGCTGTTAGTCACTGGATATATTTTGTGCGCACACTGTACGCGTCCTCAATGTAGCGGTTCTACACGATGACAGAAAATTTGTTTTCTAGATGGTGGCAGTGAATCAGACGGCTTTGTAACGAAGCTAAAGAAAGAAAATATTTATAATTTAGTAATATTTTCTTAAAACCACTAAAACTCGCGTTACTCACGGGAATGTTCCACCCGGTCAAATTCCCAGACTATGATTTAAAAAATAATTTAAAATCAATTTGTTATTTTAATTAATTATTGTACCTAGGTTTTCAGAAATATATTATTATTATATATTATATTATTTATATATTATTTATGCCGTCTAATAATGTAGTTACATCAATCTACATACTGATAACTAAACTGTTATTTTACTTTTTAAGTTACTATGTGACGATGGGACAAGAAAAAAACCTGCTTATTAGTCATTTAATTGCACTGAAAAATTATAAACAAGCGAGAAAAAATAAAAATACAGTAATGCTACCAAACATATCGCACCCCTAGATAAAAACTCAAAAATTACGAGTTTCGAGTTAGTGGCTTTATCTAAAACCTGACTCGAATACCTATACATCAATATAACTTATGTATAAGCTTTAGAAACGTTACCTTTAATTAAATTTTGTTAACTTTCCTATACATTCTAAAAACAGTTTTTCGTCATTTCTGAAAACTGAGGTTTTTTGAGTTGCCGTAGTCTTCATCAAGGGGTGCGATATGCATTACATTTTGACGAGATACGTGAACAAAATGTAGGGAACAGCTGATTTTTTTTCGCAATTTCAGTACTGTACACACACAGGGTCACAGTTCTAACCTAACCTTTTTTGTGATTAATAATATTTAACCTAATTTTACTAGTTCGGTTACGGGTACTTTATTACTGGATAAGGAAAAAAAATATGCTCTATTAGGTTTTTTAATTATGCCTACCTCACCTGTCTACTCAATAGGTATACCAAATTGACAACCAAAGTCAGCGCCGGCAGCCAATTTAGCAACCGGCGCCGGCGCCGGCAGCGGAGGCACTTCTTTTTTATTATTATGTATAAAGAGATCAAAGCGTTTCATGTCGTTGATAAAAAAGCAATAAATGTGGCACGTTCCTTTTCTGAATCCATAAATATCCAACCAGTATTACATTATTCTCATATGACAAGTAATTATTCAGGAACTGATACCATTATCACTTTCTTACTCGGATACATTTTATACAAATGGCGGTTTACGGCAATAAAATAAGAAAAATTACGTACGAACATGGATAAACAAAGTTGAATCCCTACATAAAACAATACAAGTGGGTATGATATTCCCAAATACATCATTTTCCTAGTGTTGTGTTTTTAGGAAAGTTTTTACATACTATGCAATAAGTAGAGACATTGACTATTTTCGTTTCTGTACACGATTACCTAGGTATACTGAGCCTAGCCATAGAGTAGGTGCAGTAAGTATGTGTATAATTATCTTCTTAATAAAACTAAACGAAAAATAACTTTCTACATCTTTAAATAGTTAAGTCCTGATGTTATATGTCAAACAACTGTTTAGTAACGTTTTAAAATTAAAACTCAACGTATGCGGGACATTCACCCCAGTCATAATAACATACATTTTTATAATGTTCAAGTGTAACAACTTTAACGCCGCCGGCGCCGGAGAAAATGGAATTCATTATCGTACCCAATACAAAGAAGCACTTACATACTCGTATTATTTAAAAACAAAAGCCTCCAGCTTTGGTATTGAACATTCATTTTATTTTAAAACAATGTGTTTGTAGTAAATACCTATTTTTCTGTAATGTTTTGTGACCTTAGCTATTTTAAGGAAGCCTTTCCAATTTCAGTGGCGCTTGCGAAAGCTGGTGTGGGATTTTCCGACGACTGATGGAAGTATGGAGTCTAGTTTTACGCTCGGTAAGGAGTTTCAATTTACAGAAATCTATCGACGATATTGTACACTGCATTGCAGCAAGAAAGGTTATAGGATATTTTTATTTTACGAATTTGGAATTGGTATTGGAATTGGTACTGGCTATGATAAATATTAAAAGTAAACCTTAACACATATTTTTGGAAACACATAAAAAATGAATTAGATTTATTATATTATATGATTTTATTTAAGGATATTAATCATAGCTACATACTTAACTACACAGATTCCTACTATTACCTCTGAAGGGATCGCAAATATGAATTATTCATTTAAGTGAGAGATATTGACCTGTTGCCAACCAAATACTTACCTAGCTATTATTACGTACACTATGACGTAGAACTTTTCCATAAGCGATTTGTTCTTATGGAACAAATCAAACTAAGAGAGATGAATTAATGATTCTAATGATTATAATTCTGTAAATACATCATTATTTGATACGATCGCGAATCATATTTTGATCACGATACAACTCATACAACCTGACATTTGACCTGCAAATTGCAAAAAACGTAAGAAAATCGCGGGCTGCCCTTGCGGATTCACCTTAAAATAAATTTTATTAGACTCCACTCGACCGGAAGAAGATACACTTGGATAGTTAATTAGTAATTTATATCAGAAAATAAACATATAGAGAGCGACCGACAGTTACAGATTCTCCGATAATTAATTTGCGATTCGTTGACAAATCTGTCTGAAGATTCTGATCTAAATAAATTATGTACATATTGCCTCCATTTTTTAAATATGTAATTATGTACAGCAGCGGTCAGAAGTGGAATCCCAATCGTACATACGAATAGATTGACGCTTCGGTTTAACTTACGACCTTCTTATAATAACTCATTTCTATACTATAGACACACACTCTCATTCGTTTGCAAATGATTGTATTTCATAAATTCAACCACAGGAGTATATGGCATAATAGCTTAGCGGTTATCGTATGTGGGTTTCATGCATAACAAGCCGCGGGTTCGAATCTGACGCGCGGTGATAGTTTTTTTTATGTTTTAAAAATTACTCGAATGATCACGCTATTGACTATAATTCCTGGTTAAGTTGGTCTTGTTCACTTAATTCGTAAAATTTTATGATTATACCCACATACATAATTATAAGTTAGACGAATGCAGTAAACTTACGACTCATTCACCTGATTCACCGCGACTAAATATAACGTAGTTGGTTGGTTGTTATTGTCATTGAGGGTGTGAGATAAAGGAGTGGACTGTATTTAAGCGAGCTGGTTTTAAAGAGATTAGGATGGTGGTGGTAGTTCTGTATGAACTGAGTTCTGCTCGTTCTCCCAATCAAGGTTACAAATTCAACAGAGAAAAATCTAAGTACGACTCACCTTTTTCTCCACTGCGGCCGCTTATCAAGTGTGGTCGTTCCTTTGAGTAGAATATTGAACACAGTGTCCACGGCACGAGTACAAAACACGGTAATGCACTAATTTGTCCTTGATTTAGCGATTTTCACTCACGGAGCTCCAATTCAATGTTGTTCGAGCGGGAACAAGCGGGCACTGGCGGGAAGCAGCGTCTTCTAGGTGGCGCGCTAGTTGCTACGTCGCCGAATTATGCGTTTTGGCGGGAATGGGAACCGACCAATCGCGTGCCGCCTTGGCGAGCGTACATAGACAATCAATATTGGATTCGTCCAATCATGGGATAAATACAGAACATACCCCCTACCGAAACCATAATGATGGTTTCTAGGAAACTAAGATTACCTTAATACCTATAATAGTTATAAAAAACCTAAAATAAACCCTAAGCTAGATCTATACCTATCTCTAACAAAAACGTTTTGACGCTTGAATCTAATTGGTATAAGGTAATGGACAGAGTTTGTTGGTTGGTCTTTGTAAGACACTTTTTTCGGTGCGCAGCGTTACACAACGAACTATTCCGTCTGGACCGGGATGTAATTTTTCTATTTTGCCGAGAGGCCAATTACAGGAGGGAACATTATCAGTTTTTATTTTAACTAAATCTCCGACTTTTGGGTTAGAGGAGGATGTAAACCACTTAGCTCTCTGCTGTAGGGTATTTAAATATTCGTGACTCCATCGTTTCCAGAAAAGTTGGGAACATCTCTGACTATACTGCCAACGTGACAATCTATTAATATTCACCTCTTGAACGTTATACTCGGGTATAGAGGTCAAACTTCGACCAATGAGAAAGTGTCCGGCGGTTAGAACATTAAATTCGTCGGGATTATCGCTCGCGGGTAATGAACATAAAGGACGCGAATTTAATATGGCTTCTGCCTTACAAAATATGGTAGAAAGTTCCTCAAACGTTAAGGATTTTTCTCCTACACTTCGTACTAAGTGATATTTTGCTGACTTTATACCAGCTTCCCAGAGACCGCCCATATGTGGAGCGCTGGGTACATTAAATTTCCATTCAACTTGCCTTTTTGAACAGCCATCGGAAATGTAATTTTGACTCTCACGCAAGAACATTTGGATTTCAGACAGATGTTTACTTGCGCCAATAAAATTTGTGCCACAGTCAGAATAAAGAACGGCGCATAGCCCTCTACGAGCTACGAATCTATCTAAGCACGCAAGGAAACAGTCGGCGGAGAGAGAAGATAACACTTCTAGATGTACTGCTTTTGTAGAAAAGCAGACGAACAGTGCTAAATACGCTTTCGTCACTTTAGCGTTACGACGTAAGCTTTCTTTAATTAAAAATGGACCTCCGAGGTCAACTCCGACGTTATAAAATACCTTATTAGGTATTAACCGAGTTGGTGGCAAAGGTGCCATTTCGGGTTGTAGCAAAGTCGGTTTACATTTAAAACATGTTTTACATTTAGATAAAACAGATCTAATGACGCGACGAGACGACAATATCCAAAAATTTTCATTGATAATACTTTGTAATGTACGCGGACCTACATGTAAATATTTTTTATGTAAATGATCGATCAATAGTTTGGTGAATAAACTATTTTTCGGAAGAAGCCGCGGGTGTTTAGCATTATACGGAAGTTCGGAATGACTGATGCGACCCCCTACCCTGAGGAAGTCATCAACCTCAATAAATGGAGACAACTTTCGCAAGGATGATACGTGTTTCTTATTTTTAATTAATTTAATTTCAGCTTCAAAGTAAGCATTTTGAACTAATTTTATCAATTTATCGCAAGCTTCACTTAATTCGATGGTTGATAAAATTCCTGACTTGCGAGTAGTGGTTAAATCACTGCTTTTGCGTCGAAATCTTAAAATCCAAGCAAACGTTCTTTGCAATTTGGAAAATGATGAAAATTGTTTAAAGATTCTTTCGCAAAATTCTATTTTAGATTCATTGAAATTATCATTATTCTGATTTTCAGTCAATAAATTAACCGACGCTCTTAATTCCGGTAGTTTATTATTACTCTCATTAACAAACACCGTCATGGGCCAATCGCTATCATTTTTAAGATGGTTTTAAGGTGAAATGGAAACCAGAATCCAGGATTATAATAGATTTAATCCCAGATAAATTTCTCACTTATCACACCAATGACATATATTACATTCCGTCCGCTGAGAGATATGGAGCCACACAAACTTCAAACTCAAAAGACGTTTGACTTGACATGCAAGTGACAACTTTGTATTCGTTTACAAATGCTCCAATACTAGGCCTTAAACTAATACAATATTAATTAACAAATACTAGGCCTCAAAACAAAGGTATAACTGTATCAGAACGCACACAACAACCATAGGTATGGTTAATGCACAAAGTTAACATTTCAATATTTGAGACACAAACTTTAAATGTTTCTCAGCAGTTAAAGGTTTTGTTAAAACATCAGCCAACATTTCTTCAGTACAAAGATATTCTAAATCAACCAGTTTCTTTGTTACCAAATCTTTTACAAAGTGATGTCTTATATCAATATGCTTTGACCTCGCATGAAATACAGAATTAACACAAAGTTTCTGAGCTGACTGATTGTCATTTAACAACAAAACTTTACAAACAATACCAGTACATTCAGAAATAAATGTTTTCAGAAACATAGCTTCCTTACAAGAGTCTGAAATCGCCATATACTCAGCCTCTGTACTTGAGAGTGCCACTGTACGTTGTTTACGGCTTTCCCATGAAACTATAGACTTTCCAATACAAAATAAGTAACCAGTGTAGGATCGACGATCCACCTGATTGGCCCCCCAGTCTGCATCAGTGAAACCCACAATATCCATTTCACCTTTCTGAAAAATAAGGGAATAATCTACTGTTCCTTTCAAATACCTCAAAACCCTTTTTGCCGCTTTGCAGTGACTTTCACCAAAACAGTTGTTGAACTGGCTAAGGTAGCTGACACTGTGAGAGATATCAGGCCTGGAACATACAGATAAATACATCAAATAACCAATTAGACTTCTATAATCAAAATTACATTTTGAATTATTTTCCTTCTGTAACTTTATTCCAACCTCCATTGGAGTTTTCATTGGTTTGCAATCTGACATATTGAATTTATCTAATATTTTCTTTATGTAACTCGACTGATCCAAGGTGAAGCTCCCATCAGCTGTTTTTTCTATTTTCATACCTAAAACATGATGAGCTGTACCTAAATCTTTCATCTCAAATTCTTCCATCAGTCTCTTCTTTATCACATTTCTTTGTTGTGATGTTTTTAATGTAAATAACATTATATCATCGACATAAAGTGCAATAATTATGATTTCACCCTCATAATTATATATATAAACACATGGTTCTGAAGATAACCTCTTAAACTTCAATTTATGGGTTAAAACATCATTTATCTTCTTATACCATTGTTTCGCCGACTGTTTTAAGCCATACATTGCTTTATTCAGCTTATAAACGTTCTGCTCACATCCTTTTACCACATAACCTACTGGTTGTTCCATGTAGACTGACTCTTCTAGGTCCCCATTGAGGAATGCAGTCTTTACATCAAGATGCTCAACCGTCATGTCATACTGAGCAGCCAGAGCCAATAGTATTCTAATTGTTGAATACCTTACTACCGGTGAAAATGTTTCATAGTAATCTACTCCATACTTCTGCGTGTATCCTTTTGCCACCAAGCGAGCCTTATACTTGAGTAACTCTCCATTCAATCCTCTCTTTTTGCTGAATACCCACTTGCATTTTACAGGCTTATGCCCAGCAGGTAAGTCAACTAGAGTCCAGCATTTATTTTTAATGAAAGAGTTATACTCATCTGCTAGTGCTTCACTCCAGTGTTTAGCCTCACTGCCACTCAATGCCTCATCCAGCGTAGTCGGCAGCTCCTCTGCCATTAACTCTGTCAGCCCAGCATACTCTGCTTCAGGAGCATCTTGATATAATGACTGCTCACTGTCCTCGGAGTCAATGCTCGACCTACCTGGAATGTAAGTAACATCGGACGAACAACTATCTGTGCTCTCAGAATCCTCCTCAACATCCAAACTGAACATAGTCTGTCTGCGAGGATTCTTTGTGCCATCAGAAGGTAAATTGTCATGACTTGAGGTATTTATTTGTGGAGACTGTTTGCCTTGGACAGTCTGAGTTGGCTTGGATACTTCTTTTGGTGATAATTGTACTGTAGTTGGTTGTGCAGTACTGTCTTCACTCAATAACCCAGATGTATCAAATACTGCAACATCAGTATTTTTATTTTCATCATGTGACTCAATTTTACTACTTAGAAACATATTTTCTATGAAAGTGACATGCCTTGCCTTATGGACCTTCCTAGGATAAGATGGATCTATGAGTCTGTAGCCTTTACTTTCTTCACAGTATCCTACAAAGATAAATCTCCTACTTCTAGGATCCAGCTTCCTGGCATCTTCATGAACTGCATATGCCATGCATCCAAATATACGTAAATGTGCGACATTTACCTTTTTAGACGTCCATTTTTCTTCAGGCGTTGTTCCCATGACTGCCTTGGTAGGGGAACGGTTTTTTAGATAAACCGCTGTGTTAGCCGCTTCAGCCCAATACTGCTTTCCCAGTCCAGCATCTTGCAGCATACTACGGGTTTTATCCATAATTGTTCGGTTAGCCCTCTCCGCTACACCATTCTGTTCACTGCAGTGTGGGACCGTAGTTTCATGCCTAATCCCACAGGTTCCTAAGTACCCTTGGAACAAAGAATTAATGTATTCACCACCATTGTCGCTTCTTAAAACTTTTATTTTCTTGTTGGTAAAATTTTCAACAAGTGCTTTGAATGTTTTAAATTTTTCAAACACTTCATCCTTTTTCTTAATGAAATAAATAAATGTTTTTCTACTGAAGTCGTCAGTGAATGTTACAAAGTAACGTGATCCACTGTATGATGGCACCTGCATAGGGCCACACACATCAGTATGCACTAACCCTAATATTTCAGTAGACCTACTGTAACTTTTCTTAGGAAATGGCAGTCTAGTTTGCTTCCCTTCTATGCAAGCTACACAGGGACTAAACAAAGAATTATCAAAATTCATACCTGTGACTAATCCATTCTTCATAGCATTCATGCTCCTCGAGTTGAGGTGACCCAACCTCTTATGCCAAACCTCTTGTGATACAGTACCCCCGGCAGACACTAAAGCAGTCATGTCTTCACCGTACACTGGCAACTCCTCAGGTTGAACCTGCTCACAGACTAAGTTCATGGCAACTTCAGATCTTACCTTACAACTCACATTAGCAGTGTCTAGTTGATAAATACCATTATAACATGTACCAGTAGCTATGACCTCATTATCGTCCATGATTTTACATATTTGTTTGTTGAAAATCACACTATATCCTTTCCTATTTAACTCACTAACTGATAATAAATTTGCAGAAAGCTTAGGAATATAGTACACATTACTTATTGTCTTTAAACCATTTTTCAACTCTACTTGCACACTACCAAGTCCTTCAGTCTGGACTTTTTCTCCATTTGCCACGTTAACTTCAAGCGATTTAGTACACTGAAAGTCCTGCATGATCTCCTTGTTGTTGGTCATGTGGTTGGTCGCCCCGCTATCCACATACCAGGTATCACTCTGCAGCTTCACAGATAACGCAGTTAACAATGACTTCTCTGCCTTAGGAGTCCACTTTGGTTTACTTACAGCTTTCTTTGGGCAATCTCTCTTGTAATGACCAATTTTCTTACAGCCAAAACACTTAGGAGGTTTCTTTACCGCCAACGCATTGAGCTCTGGATGATTTTCACGCTTACCATCGCGTCGCTGCTGCTCCTGTAAAAGCTTAGACTTAACCAAATCGCTTGTCAACTTTGTATTAGCATTCTCCAAAGCCATGATAAGGGGGTCAAAGTCCGGAGTCAAACCGCTCAACATGATTACAGCTAAAAACTCATCATCAAAAGCATTCCCAATGTCTGTAAGCTGCTGCCCAAGCTCAGTTATTTTAGTCAGATAGCTCTGCATGCTCTCCGCTTCGATCAGCCTCACACCAAACAGCTCTCTTAACAATCCTAACCTCCTGCACAAACCTTTATCTTCATAAGCGCGTTGCAAGCTATTCCATGCTTCGTATGGCGTCTTCGCGTTACGAATATGTGGCAACGCGGAAGGACCAACCGACAAGCATATTTTTGCCAACGCCTTTTGATTTTTCTTTGGGTCTTCGTTCCCTTTTTCGGTTTCTATGCAATCGTATAGATCTTCGTGCATAAGGACGTTCTTCAGCATGAACTTCCACTGGTTGTAGTCTTCGATGCCTCGCAGCTTTTCAATCTGCAGTCCCGCAGAGGTCATGGTCATTGTGCCGATCGGCGTGGTCATTCCGTGAGAAAAAACGGAAAATAATTATGTTGCAGGGCGCAGCAAACACCCTGGGCCCATAACCAGATGGTTTTAAGGTGAAATGGAAACCAGAATCCAGGATTATAATAGATTTAATCCCAGATAAATTTCTCACTTATCACACCAATGACATATATTACATTCCGTCCGCTGAGAGATATGGAGCCACACAAACTTCAAACTCAAAAGACGTTTGACTTGACATGCAAGTGACAACTTTGTATTCGTTTACAAATGCTCCAATATTTTATACATCCAATCAGGACCCTGTAGCCAACGTTGATTACAACTAACAAGTTGTGCCGGAGACGCTCCGCGAGAACAAATATCGGCTAAGTTATGTTCACTACACACATGCCGCCAAAAATGAGGAGGTAAAACTTCAATAATTTGTGTAACGCGATGACTGACAAAGGTTTTTAGTTTATAAGGTTCCGTTTGAAGCCACGACAGTACGACTGTCGAGTCTGAGGCAGCTGTTATTTTGTTAATTTTAACGCGAGTAAATGTGTTAACTACGAACTTAATTAATTTGCTTAACAAAACAGCTCCCATTAACTCCAACCGAGGAATCGTTACGGGTTTTATTGGTGAAACTTTCGATTTGGCGGTTACTAGGCGAACTTTTACGTCACGTGTTTGTCCGCGACTGATCACATACAAGCATGCTGCGTAGCCATGCAATGAAGCGTCACAAAATCCAACTAAGTCACATTCTGTCTCACCTGGTAATAGCATGTGACGTTCGATACGTAACTCTTTTAACAGAGGAAGTTCAAAAATAAAAGTTTGCCACGATTTTTTTATGTTAACTGGCAACTTTTCATCCCATCCAATGCCTAGTTTCCACAGCTCTTGCATGATCTGCTTCGCTACTAATGTGCATGGTGCGATAAAACCCACGGGATCGTAAATCGACGCTAGTAATTTTAGTACCGATCGTTTGGTTGACTCATTGTCTGTTAAATTAACTGAAAAAATAAAATTATCGGATTTTGGAATCCATTTAAGTCCTAAAACCTTAATAGTACTATCGTTTTCATC
This sequence comes from Lithophane socia, assembly GCA_947522985.1. Classification (NCBI taxonomy): domain Eukaryota; kingdom Metazoa; phylum Arthropoda; class Insecta; order Lepidoptera; family Noctuidae; genus Lithophane; species Lithophane socia. The sequence goes on along the minus strand of OX383252.1, from coordinate 12,788,035 downwards.
TTTAACGAATGTTACGGAATTTTCCCTATTTTCAGAAGGGACGCGTTGTAGTAACTTTTCACTGTTACTCATCCACTTTTTTAAAGTAAAGTTTCAAAAATACCAATTAATTGATCCTGTACTAAGCAAGCTTGCTCAAAAGTATTACATGAGTATAGAATATCGTCCATGTAAACACCCTCACGGAGGACCTGAGCAGCGAAAGAACAACGTTTTCCTTCATCGTTCGCTAATTGAAGTAGCGTCCGAATTGCTAAGAACGGTGAACAACTAAGTCCGTACGTCACGGTTTTTAATTCGTATAATTTTATTGGGTCGTTAGGCGATTCCCGATATAAAATGTGTTGATACAAGCGATCTTCTTTTCTTAAGACGATAGCACGATACATTTTACAAACATCACTTACTAGGCAAAATTCAAATAGCCGGAATTTCAAAATGATTGCCGCAATATCCGGATACAGCTTAGGGCCGACTAATAAAATATCGTTCAAGGACACGTTATTGCTACTCTTCGTTGACGCGTCGAACACTACACGTAGCGGAGTGGAGGTACTACTAGGTCGCAAAATACTGTGATGTGGAATAATGTATTTGCTAGGCTTGTTACCCTGATAAAGTTCCATATGACCGAGGACTTCATATTCCCGCATAAATTCCTTATACTTATTATTTAAATCCGTAGTACGCGCGAGTTTGCGTTCCGTGTACAGTAACCGACGCTCAGCCACAGCGCGTGTTTCACCGAGCGACGAGTGGTCGGGCGCGAACGGCAGCGGAACGATGTATTGTCCGTTCGACTCTCGCGTATGTTCCCTAGAAAATATCTCCTCGGCTAACTGATCCAAAGGATTAATTGATGGTGTGCACGGCACTTCCTCAATTTCCCAAAAACTGCGTAACGTTTTTTCAATCGATTGTTCTTCGTCATAAGAAACAGATAAATTAAAATTTTGTGAACAATTATTATTATTATTCGAAGGATATAATTTTCCACTAATAACATAACCGAAAACCGTTTTAATGACACTCGGAATACCATTCTTAATTACCAACGGTTTATCTCTGATAATATCTGGAACTATGTCGTTACCTAACAAAATATCTATTCGCGAACGCTTGAAAAATAGTGGATCCGCTAAGTTATAAGTATCATACTCGTTAATAACATTTTTTGTGAAAGGAACATTAGGCATATCAGCGGAAACCTTTGAAACGACCACTAAATTAACGCTAAAGGTTGGACTATCCGCCTGTCTTGGTTTTAATGTACAAGTAACCATGCCTTGATTTTTTACTATTCCCCCACCTATACCGTGAATGGTGAAAGGACATTTTTTGCGTTGTAATCCTAACTTCTGAGCACATTCAGTAGTTATAAAAGAGCTCTGAGCTCCGGAATCGATGACTGCACGGCAGTCTTGATATTGACCAACACAATCAATAACATGCGTAAGTGTAGTACCTAAAACTACTCCGTATTCGCAGTTATTACTTATCAATGCTTGCTGAACGGGTGAATCAGCTGTGTCACTTACGAAGTGAGTCGACACAAGCGCTTGTTGCGCGTGTGAAAGAGACGGCTGCATGGTCGGGGTGTTCGCCACGGACGATATTCCCTCGCAATCCTTTCTAACGTTATCTTTATGTAATAAGCTCAGACCAACAAAAAAGGAAAGACAGATCACGCCGTACATCAAAAGTGAAGCCACAAAACCAAGCTCCTGCAAGTAAACACACAGGCTCACGCACACACCTACACTAAAACCAAGCTCATCGCTCCTAGTACGTCACGAGTCGTCGTCTAGCTAACATCACCAAAACAAATATAATTATGCCTTCCTGTGTAGTGAAAACGTGTAAAAACAATACTAAATCACAGAAAAAGTCTCACGGAATCACTTTTCACTTGTAAGTACTTAAAATAACATCGTTTTTTAATTTAGATAACTATGAATTTTAGGTTATTTGGAACAATAAACCTGAACGAATGAACGAACGAAAACCGTGACATTTAAAGAGCGAGGGTTGCCATAATATGATTTCAAATTTCCCCATTCGATATTTTTTACTTCGAGTAATTATATGTCTGTTTTTTTATGCATTTAATATTTTAGATTTCCATGTAATACTGAAAATAAAAATAAATGGATAGTAGCTAATTTACTAACCTATTTATACACTTAAATATATATTTTTTTAACACTCAATTGAAAATTAATGGATAATTCTAAGTGAAAGAGCGGAGTCTCCTAACACAAGCAATTCTTGCATAAAAGGTGATCTCATAAATGCACTTTGTACTTAATTTTTTTTATTTTGCAATGTAAAAAAAAATGTTTTTGTTTCGGAATTCTTGCTAAAAATTGAGTTACAATACCATACTCGACAATATCTTACTCGTACAATATTAGCCTACCCAAAATATTATTCCCCAAGTTATAGGGAAAAACTTTAACAACTGACAACCCTTTTTACACACACATAGATAAAAAGGTGGCTTCACTTTTGATGTACGGCGTGATCTGTCTTTCCTTTTTTGTTGGTCTGAGGTAATAAGTAATGATGCGGTGCTGCACATACTCCGCAAGTCATTGTACTTTTACAATCCTTAAACTGATGGTCAGATTTAAGACAATTATGACACAGTTTTAGTGAATGAACACGGTTCATTCTTTCATCGATTGATAATTTACGAAATTGATCACATCGATAAATCATGTGATTTTGTTTACAAATCACACAAGTAAAATTATTATTATTACGGCTGTTATTATTGTGCGGAGATCGTGTTGTATTGAGAACTGACTTTGACGCAGACTTATTTTGGTTCTTATTTTGGGTATTACTAGATTTCGACGCATTATTTGAAGAGTTATTTGTAAAAGTATGTTCTAGAACTTTGATCTGTTTGTTTACAAAATCAACTAGATCCGCAAATGTAGGTATTAACTTTTGATCCCTACTTTCTTCGAATAATTTTCGCGTATGAGGGTCGAGTCTTTGTAATGCCAAATGACATAATAAGAAATCGTCTAAGTTCTTAATTTTTAATGCTTGAATCGCTTTAAGTGAATGGTCAAAGGTTTCTATAAATGAAGTTAAGTTCGACGTCGTATCTTTGGTTAACGGAGAAAAGTTCAACATTTTATCGAAATACCTACATGCTAGTGTTCTGTGGTCGTGATATTTATCGACTAAACTTTGCCAAACTAATGAGTAATTAGCGGCTGTAATAGGTAGATTTTTAACAATATTTAAAGCTGGACCTTTAACGCATGAAAGTAAATAATGGAATTTATCTATATCTGAGAAATTTCTCTCGTGAACCAATGATGAGAACGTATCATAAAAAGTTATCCAATTTTCAATTTCACCATCAAATTGAAATAGAGATATCTTTGGTAACGCGGGTACCACTAAATCATTTTTGTCTGCGGCAGAACTGGCAGATAAAAAATCAGATTCTGATTTAGAATGTTCCTTAGCGGTTAATTGACATTTAATTAACATTTCGTCAAACGTTTCGAGTTCACTAATCGACATTTTTGTAGTAGGTTTTATTTGCACTTCTGTTTCGTACAATTCAAATATGGTGGATTCAAACTTCGAGCGGACACTTTCCATTTCCGACAATAATAACGTAAACAATTGCAATTTTTCTGGTTCAGTTCCCAACTTTTTAGAATGATCATAAAGCTTTTGAATCTTAGTGAATAAATATTCCTTTTTCACTATTAAAATTTTACGTTTGCGTTCTAAATCTTCCGCCATTTTGGACGCGTGATTTTAGAACAATGAAAAAAAGAATCCGGCTCGAAGGACCAGAATGTGAGATAAAAGAGTGGACTGTATTTAAGCGAGCTGGTTTTAAAGAGATTAGGATGGTGGTGGTAGTTCTGTATGAACTGAGTTCTGCTCGTTCTCCCAATCAAGGTTACAAATTCAACAGAGAAAAATCTAAGTACGACTCACCTTTTTCTCCACTGCGGCCGCTTATCAAGTGTGGTCGTTCCTTTGAGTAGAATATTGAACACAGTGTCCACGGCACGAGTACAAAACACGGTAATGCACTAATTTGTCCTTGATTTAGCGATTTTCACTCACGGAGCTCCAATTCAATGTTGTTCGAGCGGGAACAAGCGGGCACTGGCGGGAAGCAGCGTCTTCTAGGTGGCGCGCTAGTTGCTACGTCGCTGAATTATGCGTTTTGGCGGGAATGGGAACCGACCAATCGCGTGCCGCCTTGGCGAGCGTACATAGACAATCAATATTGGATTCGTCCAATCATGGGATAAATACAGAACAGAGGGATAGTGACGTGTGTTAAATCTATTAGCTGTGTTGTGGTTCATTTTGAAAAATGCAACCAAATTTAAATATTGGAATGAAAGCGAATATTATTGCGCTGCGTAAAAGTGGACTTAATAATACATTTATACCTATATCACAATCTGACGAAACCGAACTGAGTGTGAGTATTATGATTTAATTATTTTATCAAACATTTATCTAATTAAAGTAGGTATAGCTGCTGATCTTTGTAGTTATTTTTTTAACTGTTTTATATTTACCTTATGGTCTAATCTAAATACAGGAAAAAATAAATAGTATCAAAGTAAATTTATTTACTTAGATTATTGAATAATAAAATAACATTTTAATAAATAATTTAAAGTGCAATATCTAATTTCAATAATTATAATTATGTTTATAGATAGTAGGTAATATTAGTATTTTGTTTAGTAGCCTAACAGTACTCCTTTTTGTTTTAGGGAAATACTGTGAGTCGGTGGGTCACAAAATATGAAGAAGAATAGCCCTGCCAGTCGAAAGTGAAGTGGAAGACCCCACCCCTGTAAAGAGACGCAACGAGACATGGTCAGCGAGTATGAAACAAGTGGTTTCAAAATCAAATCAAAATCAAAAGTCATTTATTCAAACTAGGCTGAGAATCAGCACTTTTCGAACGTCAAAATTACATAAGACAGTCCCCCAAAAACGCCCACCCTTCACCACTTCCTAGTGCTTTAGCTGGGAAGAAGAAGTGGCGCAACAAACTCCCCAGCAGCACAGCTGTCTGTTCAGTTAGAAAAAAAAAAATGATTCTATACAAAAGTATGCAAAATCATTTACATTATGCAACACAAAACATAAATCTAAATTATTAGCCATATGTCAGCTAGCAGACGCTAAAAAAAAAACGAGAACTATATGGACTCAAGTAGAAATAAAAAGTAAATGTAAACATAAATTAACTAAATAAAAGCCTCCAGGCACAAAGGGCGTGCCCGCCTACATATAGCTATTTTTAGATGTAACTGGAAGTTATAAATGATAAACTAGGACCATTGAAATAACGTAAATAATATTTATCAATTTTCGAGATCGCGCGTTTCATACCGACAAGACGTTTTGCCGACTTATTCGACACGTCGTTACGAACCGTGAACCGTGCACTCCACGCTGAAGATTTGAATCACCGAAAACGAGCTCAAAACTTTCACCCGCGTAAGTCTCAATCCCGTGGGAATATCGGGATAAAAAAGTATCCTATGTGTTAATCTAGGTAATAAACTATCTGTTTGCCAAATTTCAACCAAATCCATTCAGCCATTTTTGCGTGATTGAGTAACAAACATCACCTGATTATATAATTTTCCACAACATTTGTTCCATAATATTTTATCAATGTGTAACCGCGAAACATAAATTATTATTACACATTGGGTACTAAATTGTAAAGTACAGATTTTTAAGTAGGTACAGTATTATGGAACACAAATTGTAGAAATCAGTTCTTGTCGTCGTCTTTTTGAGGCTGACTGTAGTTAGTAGGTAAAATAATTCCTACATACCTACATTCATGTTCCACTAGTACTTGAACATTTTTTACTTCTAATACTTAATAATAATTGGTGCCAGCCTACGTCGAGGTCGACTGCATCAAAATTACTGCCGTGATTCCGCCGTCATACCTTGCCTACCATAAGATTGTGCCCCTGAGTGATTTTCCAAAATTATACGTCGTAATCACGTCGTCGATATAGGTAACTTTGGGAACTCATTTAACTTTTTACATTTGTTTTCCCAAAAAATTATCACTTCACATCCTTAGAATTGTATTCGCTGCTTTGTAATTTGGGTTTAGGAGCCCTAAATCTTCTTCAAGAATTAGTACATAGAAATTTTTGTTTAAACAATACATGTGTGAAAGGTGAATGTTAAAATCTTCCGTCGATATTATGGGAGCGGATAGATTAGAAGGCATAATTGGAGCGTTTTCAAAAGGGTTTGGACCTGCCCTTATCTAAAAATAAACCTACTACTACTTTAACTCTAGTAGTAGAGCAGTGGTGGCCCAGTGGTAACGGCCGCGACTTACGAGCTGTAGATCGTTGGTTCGAACCCTGACAGGCGCTTTACTTTGTGTAAATAATTTCATCACCACTGCTCTCAAAACGGTGAAGGAAAACATCGTGAGGAAACCGGCATGTCCTAGAACCAAAAATTCGAAGACATGTGACATCTACCAACCCGCACTAGGCCCGCGTAGTGGATTACTGCCCACTCCCTCTCATAGAGAGGAGGCCTGTGTCCCAGCAGTGGGAACATTATAGGCTGATAATGATGAATGATGATTTAACTCTTAATAGAAAATAAGGAGCTATGGTGTCCTTTTTCTATGGGATTTTTGTATGAATTATTGACATTTGGACAGGACAGGAACCATAACGAAAAGTTAAAAAAAATATTCGACTCACGGCAAGGGCTTAATGTCAGTCCTGTTAAAAGTCGTTGTAGTAATAAGAAACGCCTTGAAAGCGATTGCCCTTATCTAGGCCCTGCGCTGTCATTAATAGACTAGCTTTTGCCCGCGGCTGCGCCCGCGTGAAGGTCGGAAATTATCCCACGGGAACGTTCCCATGGGATAATTTCCGACCTTCACGCGGGGGCTTCACTGCCGGGATAAAAAGTACTTATTCCATAGCCTAGTCCCGGGCATGGTCTACCCATGTGTCATATTTCATCCAAATCCGTTCAGCCGGTTTAGCGTGAAAGCGTAACCAACAAACTCACTTTCGCATTTATAATAATAATATGATTCATTAAAATAAACTTTGACTTTGCCATGTCAATTCTAATGATTCGACTTTGTATGTAGGTATGTTTTGTTTCAAGTTCTAATTCATATTACTGAATTATTACTTAGGCATAGTATGTAAGACTATTATTATGTGTGTTTGATGTATTGAAAATAAACCTTACGGTATTCGAAGTAAGAAGACCGGGAAATATGGCTTGATTTGACCTATCAGTCTTCTTGGTTTTCCTTAAGGGTCCTATTTTATCTATAAAGGTATTAAAGGTACTGGTATATGACTGAATCATATACCAAGTTAAAAATTATCCCATGGGGACCTACTACCGCATACCGGGATGAAAAATCCTATGTGTTGATCTAGGTTATAAACTATCTGTTTGCCAAATTTCATCCAAATCCGTTCAGCCGTTTTTGCGTGATTAAGTAACAAACATCCAACCACACAAACTTTCACATTTTAACTTTTTTACTTTTTGTTAGATCCGTCTTTCTTACTATCGGGGGCAGTATTAGTAGGATAGGTATTAGTAGGATGGCAAGTCTTGCCATGTTTCAAGTTTAATAACTAAAGGCATAATATTTTTCTTATAAACTGTATTCTCTCTTCATGAAATCCCCGCTTTTGTAAGGAAGAATTTACAAAAACCCTTTCTTAGTGGATGCCTAGTCCTAATAACTATTTTCATACAAACGAAATCCCCCCATTTCAACCGCTTAGGGGTGGAATTTCGAAAAATCGTTTCTTAGTGGAAACTTACTCTTCATAAAGAACACACCTTCCAAATTTCATGTCTCTAGGACCAGCGGTTTAGGCTGTACGTTGATATCTCAGTCACCCTTGGCTTTTATATACATAAAAAAGGAATATATCTATATTTTTTTTAAAGATGATAGAAAAAAGGAAAATGCTCATAAAAAATGGCCTAATACAAGAAAATAGCAAAGTATATTTTTTTTTTAGGAATTTCTAATTTTTGGGTATTTATAATATCACTTGAATAGCTCTTTTCTTTGTTTTTATCCTGGGACAGATTTAATTCGTTAGTTACAGTCATTGCAGAAGGGCCCTGAAGGTTTCAATCCAGAAACAAATGCGAACTTCCTGAACAAAATAACCTTTGCCAGTATTTCAGTTCGGAAAAGGACGACATTTTCTATTACTAGATACCTCAAGGATTCCGGTAGTTAGATGAATCGAAAGCAATAACATGATCGAATACCCTTGAATTTACTTCAATCGATTTAACGTAACGACTTGATGTTATTTTTATCGTAAACAGGAACTAGTTCCGTACTGAAGGTTTCAAAACAGTTTTTTTTATTTTTTAAATTGGATTTTTTTTTCTTTTTTCATCGGGGGCTGCTCGAGTGGTTGCGACTTGCAATCAAATTACCCTTTGCTAGCGGCAGATTTACCTATTTCTAGGTTCTAAAGGTTGCATTTATTTTTTAGTTTGCAGTTGCGTTGCAGTTTATTGGGTTTGGCGGTTTTAGCCTTACGCTGTTTGCGATATTTAAATAAAACAGATGTTTTGAGGAATTTGATTCAGAATGAAGTTCATGTATAAACACTGTATCGGATCGGCATTATCTCACCTCATTTTTAGGGTTCCGTAGTCAACAAGGATCCCTTATACCTAGTTTCGCCATGTCCGTCTGTCCGTCGGTCCGTCGGTCCGTCTGTCTGTCCGCGCCTTAGCTCAGAGACTGTTGGTACTTGAAAGCTGTAATTTGGTATGAGTATACATATAAATCACGCAGAAAGTGGTAAAAAAAAAAAAATTTTTTTAGGGATTTATTTTAGTAGGGGGGGCCTACTTGTAAAGTGGGGATGGTTTTTTTTTTCTCGTCAATCCCATGGGAATCTCATAGGAAAGGTCGTTTAAAAATAAAGAGTGAGTGAGTGAGTGAGTGAGTTTGTGAAAACCATTTTTGGATTCAGGGATCCGTTTGCGAAATATTAAGCTTTAAAATGCTAATTTTTATTGGAGTCAAGTCCCCTCCCTGCCAGCTAAATGGTTGGTTTTGGATATGTGAAAAAAATCACAGCAGTAGTTTAAATAATGAAATTAAAAGGAAAACTATCACCGCTACGTAGGCTCCACAAGTTACCGAGTAATAATCGACGTATTTAAATTTGCAGCTGCAAAAACAAGTTTTTCAACTACAATGTTGAGTTTGTTGGATAAATTCATCCCAACTACGTTACACAACAACTACTACCCTTCATTGTGCGTGGTTTGACATGCACTTGGCCGGTTTTACTAACTGATCCTGAGCCGACGCGATACCGTACGATACTAATAAGTGAGTGATGCAGTATGGACAGCTCACGTAAAAACGTGCTGGTTGAGCGATAAGCTAACTAAATATAACCTAAGATTTTGTTTGTACTTTACAAAAGCTTCATGGGCATGGGGTAAATATTGCAATGTCCTCAGTTACTCAGAGTTAAAGTATGTTGGTAGTTATAGGAAGTTATCCTGCTTTCTATCATTATATAATGTTTCTTCGACTAACTTCTTGGAATGGGGCCGACGTAGATAAATGTCATGTCCTATTATGTACTTTGCTTCCCAACATAAAAAGAGAAATGAGATTAAATCGAGGTCTTGGATGAATTATGTTACTCTAAGGATACATTCATGGCAGGTTTTAATAGAGGTAAATAATATAAACTATAAAAGTTTATAACTTGCATTATTTACCTATAGAGGCAGGGAAATGGATTTTTTTAATTTTAATACTTTTTATTCCAGAACTCGAAACATACGTACTACTTGGTTTGTGGCAAACGTTACAAGAGAAAGGCATCGACTTGACACAAGCCACTGAATTGAGAATTCAGTGGCTTCTGTCATATAGGGAAAAACTTTTATGATATTAAAATAATTTTCTTTTGTGAATGATACTAAGGAATGAGCGTACCACAGATCTCAACAACAGTTTCGATTAGAAATTTCTGCGTTCCGCATATTTGGTAAAGTAATTTAGGTCGGTACAAAAATTTATAATAGCAACTTTGACCACCTAATGTGAGAATTTGCTTTGGATTTTTTTTAATGAAAACCAAAAGTTATGTAGGTACGTCTCATTGTAGATATTTCGGCATACCTATGTAGGTTACCTTTTAATATCAGGGTGACCAGCTCAGATATATATAAAAAGTGGTAGGTACCTACCAGTTTTTTCACCACCATTCTGATTAGGCGCCCAGCTGTTGTTTGATATCTATTATTTAGTTTAAATGCGGAAAAATCGTTGCATAATCTATGAGACCATGACCACCGCAATACCTTTAGCAACTTTATCTTTCTAAAACGGGTTTAAAAACGACCCAATTTTTCTGACAAATTATTACGAGTAACGAAAACCATTTTTATCACTGTGGTTTTTGCGAAACGTCCTGACTTTTGCTGTGGGGCCTTATCAAAAGGGACCTGCAGACCCCCCAGGACCAGGGAGAAGCAGAGTATTTGTGGCTTTGTTTGTTTGAGAATAGGATACCTAATAAAATATGCAAAAAATTGAAGAAAAACACGATGCAAAGCGATCGCGTTTTTAAGTAACAAACAGGTGAGAAGTGGCAGATGTTATTTACCTTAAAAAATTGCTAAGTCGGAATTCCTAATGCTACAGCTACACTTCGCGGTATCGCGAACTTTTCTTCGTGCGCTCTCTGTTGCTCAGCGAGTAATCGAGGGCTGTGCGAGAGAGAGCGCACGAAGAAAGTTTCGCGATAACGTGAAGTGTAGCCCCAGCATTCCAACTTTCTTTTGTAATAACAATAATCGTAAAAAGTTGTACAATTCCGAGTTGGCCTGCAACCTATATTAGCAACAAAAACTCATTTACCTAGGTATTTTGCATGTCCAAAAGTATATTAAATTTGAAATTATACCCTTTGACAGGAACCATTGATATTGGAGCTTAATTGGTAATCCGAAGTACAAAGCACCCCCGAATTCGATCGTCAGCAACGTGTGTTGCATCGCTGCAGCGTGTCTATAGACGGCACACGCGTCTCGCGCCAGCCAATGACGTCATAATACGGGACAAGTGTACAATTACGTTTTAAACTCTAGAATAATGACCCTATATACCTAAAATCATGATATAAGGCTGCGCCTCTGATGCAGCTGTTGCGCCTGGGCATCCATTGTATGTCCACTTCAAAAGGAGAAAAGGGCTATTTTTGAGAAGGTTTTTTTTAATCATGCAACTTTTTATCATAATTGTGATTTTACTTACATTAGTTTAGGAGCTTAGTTACACAAAAAGGTTTATTTTTTATTTTACGCTTTTGAGTTACCATTTATTATTGTGGCTCAAATCTACCTACCAAATTTTTAAAGCTCAAACACGATGTAACTGCTGGAAACTGCTCACGAGCTCTCGCGACTGTCTTCCTTCTCCATCATCAGATAACTCCAGGTTTAAGACCCAGAGTTGATGATGAGTGGTTTTGTCATCACAACTTGTATGTGTGCGAAATTTCAACAGAATCGGTTCACAGTTGAAAATTCAGTAGGTGAAAAATTAATCAACCCCATTTTTTCTACCCTAAGGGGTGGATTTTAGTTTTCAATTTTAAATGGGATCAACTTCGAGTTAAACCCTTCCCAATAAAAAAGGAATCGTTCAAATCAGACTGTGGCGGTATCTACATCGCCACATGCGAACTACGCATCAACTGACGTTACACAAAAATCCTGACGTCACATAAATCCTGCATCGCACAATTAGAGTTTACCGTGCAGTGGACATATATACAAAAACCCAATATCAATCATTGAGCAGTTGCCCGCCAGAAACAACACCCGTCTGAGTGAGATGAGTGAACTGTCCTCATACCCCTAAAAGACTATTCATAAAAAAGTTATGCGTGGTCATACATAAAAAAATATATCGTAGGTACTTTGTTATATATATTTTGTTTTTTGTTATATACAGTATGTTAACTAACAAAGGGCGTTCCCGTTAACCTGCAATAGTATAGCGTCTATACAAGCTAAAAAAAATATTACCATTAAAAAAAAAAAGGTTTTTTTTTGTTTTTGTATAGTAAAATATTCACAAAAAATATTTAATTGTTACGGAAAATAAACTCTCTGTACACGCCCACTCATCACACTTGTTTTTCTACGTTGAAATACAAGTGTGCGTGTACAGAGTGTTTCTTTTACGTTTAAATTTAATCGTTTTGTGAACATTTAACGACACAAAAAAAAAAAAAAAAAATTTTTTTGAGTTGTAATTTTTTTTTTTGCATGTATACACGCTATACTATTGCAGGTTAACGGGAACGCCCTTTGTTAGTTAACATACTGTATATTTTGTTTTCGGGTTGAGAGCCTCCTACTTTTTTTTCGTCTGTTAAAAACGGACTTATTTAAGAACAACGTGGCTGGCGTTCGCTCTAGAAAATACTAGTAATTACTTTCTATTTCTAGGCCGTTGATCACTAATAAAGAACTTATTGTGATCGATGATCTAGGCAGACAAAATTGTATGCTTGAAGTAATCGCTCGAACCGTTCTTAATAATTCTGTTGTAGGAAAAATTATGTGCACGGACTGGAAATAATTTAATTTGTACCTTCAATTTTAATTAAATTCTTATTCTTTGTATTATTTACTAGCTGTACACCGCGGTTTTACCCGCGTATGTCCTAATCCAGGTCATGGTCTACCCTGTGCCAAATCGTTTCAGCCGTTTTAGCGTGAAAGCGTAACAAACAAACAACCAACAAACTAAACTATACCGATAAGTCGATTTCACTTTCTGATGGGCAGTTACTGGATTATAAGCATAGATTGTTTAATCAGATTTATCTCTTCCCGCACAACGCACATTTTTGTGACGCATATTGATCCCCCAATTTGTCCTTTCTTAGCGTCATGTTTGCCGCAATTAAACGTATTTTCTTTCTTTCTTTTCCGTCCCTTAGGTATGAGTATAACCCTGACGGGGTCCTAACGGACCGTTGCGGAATAGTCCGAAAGGGATACCGGGACCCTGGCAACAGGCAACTGAAGGAACACGGGTGGGTTTTAGTCAGTAAGAGTCTGACACGCCCTTCCGCTCCACCCAGAGCGGGAGAAGTCATTTGATGATTTCCCACCCAAAAAAAAAAAAAAGGTATGAGTATAATATTGGGTACCTACGAAATTGTCGTTTTTTTCTCACAGAGTACCTCGTCACTTATATGATTTAAAATATTCATCAATTGCTTGGTATTATTTCGAATAATGACCATCATAGACAACTACCAATAGTAAAAAAACCATATTACTTATAGTTTTCTAAACATAAAAAATACCTTAAAAATGACTTCTCATTTTTTTAGCGGAAATTACCACTATTTTTTTTTTTGACTTAGCCAAAACTTATTTTTGTCGCTTAATCTAAGCGGCATAAGATATCTTAGTTTAAAAAAAAATTGCGCATAAAAGTTTTAAAACATTAGTGTTTTTGGTTGTTATATAAATGAAAAAAATGTTAGTATGAAAAATGCAACTTCTATAAAATTCCCCATACAAAACGCTGATTTCATAGGTGTGGACCTAATATTTACACCTTTCACCACTGATAGTTACGTTAATTATTCTTTCTCTCCTTCTGTCTCTCTCTTGCCAGTATCTTAGTTACTAACCTCACTAACTAAACAGGACAATGAGCTTAACACAACAGTTTAGTTGAAGACTATGGCAAAGTGTCAAGTGACAATGTGATAGCGGCCTTAGCAAAAACAATGAACCCATGTCTTGTGTATTACGGTCTGTTGGCAAACAATCCACCCTTATGGAGCAACGGCTTAAACTACTTACTATAATTTTAATTACAATTCAGTACTTCGGCATCTTTGCTTAATTAAAATAAATAAGAAGCTCTTTACTGGTCCTAATGAGAAAACGTCCCTTCGTGGAGTATAATAGTAGACGATTATAGGAAGGGTTAGAAACCTTCCTTACTAATCTACTGAGCGGGCCTGGCCCTGGAGTTACAAACTACCTCTAATGAAGTCTAATGAACGCACTGTACTGTCTTCAAATTCATAGAAAGAGCCTTATACATTTAAAGCGTACAACTATAAAGGTATCTTCCATTACACGAGCAATCTATGGGTCAACTACACCAATATGCTTTCAGGATGTTGTTGCGACTGCCCTGTTTCTGCAGCGCCTCGTTAGGCCCACACATATGGTTTTCAAGCCATCAATCGTAAAAACAAAAACAGCGTCCCTGCTGAGCAGAGTGCGGGGTAGTCGCAACTATATCCTGAGAGCTGTGGCGGAGAGCTATTATACTCCAAATATGAGACATTTTATGCGCAGGCTGCTCAGGTAGGATACATGTTTCTTGTCTGGTCGTCCTCTGCATGGAATGTTCATTATTTCAAATTTTAAATCAATACTACTAACACTACAGTATAAGTTATTTTGTAATACTAACACGATATGGATCACTGTTGTCCGAAATAAATTATTTTTATTAATTATCATAATCTAGCTTCTGCCCGCAATTTCGTTTGCTTGCGCTTGTAATTTTTTGTTTTAACATAAAAACATATAGAATCGTTTCGCCCGACCGCGCTGTTACCTCGTGTTTGCTTGGCGTTATTTCTAACTTCTTTCGTGTTTACTGAGATGGTAAATAGCTTTTAATCTTCCTCAAAAATTGGTCTATCAAATGCAATTCCGATTCGTAGTTCCAGAGAGATTAGCGCGTTTAAACAAACTCTTCCGTTTTATTATGTTAGTATGGATAGCAAATTTATCAAGTGCCCAAACTAAGTTGTAATAAGGAGAGAAAATAAAGAAACCATAGGCTACAGAAAGCAAGTAAATGACCCTCAATTAGGGCAGATGAGCCTTCCCCAATAATGGTCTGATTTTATTTGTCGACTATAAATCCTGACGGCTATCACTGTAGGCCTTATCTTTATTTCATTCGTCGGAAATAAAACAAAAATACTGCGGCCGGATTGTAAATCTATTCCGGCCGACATAGTCACAGCCTTGGTCAAAGTTTGGTTGGCTCTATAATCTATGTTGGTACAATTTTTTTTATCGGTAAGCCTTTTTAATTGAATTTAATTAACAGAAATTGTAACTCGTTTGGGAACACGTTCAATTGAAATGAATGAATGAATGAATGAATGAATGAATGATTGAGTGTTTTTGAAAATCTCTTAATGTAGTTCAGTCTCTGTGCCTTTAGAGATAAACTGAAACTTAAAGAAAAAGCGAAATAACCTCGTACAGTACCTACGACACAACTTATATGTAGCATAAATTCGAGCATTCATTAATTTCAATTTTACGAATGTTTTTAACCGAATTCTTCAAAAAGGTGGAGGTTCACAATGCGTCTGTTTTTTTTTGTGTTTTACGCGATTACTCCGCCAATAATGAATCGATTTTGACGATTCTTTTTTTGTTTGGTAGTCATACTTCAGAGGTGGTCCTATATAAATTTTATTAATTTTGCTTGCGTAGTTTTTGAGTTAGCTTGAATAATTACGTATTTTTCCTACTTTGCGTATGAAGACGATATCTTAGTTGACTCCGTCACTGTTACATAGCAGGTAGTGGTATACGAATTTGTGTGGGGTAGGTACCACAACAAAAAAGTGAAAAATCTAAACTTGTAAAAAGAATATTGTAAAAAGTTTTTTGGTTATATGACTTTTTATATTATTATAATGACTTGCGGTTGCGTAAAGATCATTTTCACCTAAAGCAGTAATAAAGATTGTTGATTTGAAAGCAGTTCCGATGGTGATCGGTTTTACAAATTTTGCCGATGTATGATCTAAGTTGTGTCGTAGTAGTACAGACTTATTAACTTACCCTTTTCCCAACTATGTCGCATGGGGTCGTCGGCTTCCAGTCATACCAGATGCAGCTGAATAATAGTATTTTACATGGAGCGACTGCCTATTTGACCTCCACTCCTTCCTGTGTAACACGATACCCCTTGGTAAGACTGCAGCCTACCCATCGTTTGATTTGTTTCGTACAAGAATGTGTTATTCAAATAACAAATTATTAATGGACGTTAGACGTTGATGCTAAAAGTCAAGTGAAAATACGTTTTAGTTGAGTTTTAATTAATGTTTTAAGGTCTCTTCTATACACATTATAAATTAAAGTCGCTTTTCATGTTTGTCTGTATGTCCGCGTTGTTCTTCTAAACCATGAAACAGATTTCGATGGGGTTTTCACCATCGTTTAGAGAATTTATTCCCGAAGGTTTATGTGTATAATACGTTCGTATTAAAGTTACATATAACTTAGAAATCTCGATGTTTTGTCAATTCTAAAAAACCGTGCGAAGCAGGAGCGGGTCGCTATACAATACATACCTATTATAAACGTGTTTGGCTGTATGTCCGCGTTGTTCTTCTAAACCACGCAACAGATTTTGAAGACGTTTTCAAAATCGTTTAGAAAATTTGTTTCGAAAGGTTTATGTGTATTAATATGTTAATATTAAAGTTACTTACATGTAACTAAGAAATCCCGATGTTTTGTCCAGTCGTAAAAACCATGCCAAGCAGGAGCGCTAGTGTATTATGTTAAGATTGTCTGAAGGGTTTGCTAAAATTCTAACTAAGCTGTAACTATGTCCATTAAGTTTTAAGTTTTAGTATTTTCACATAATAGTTGAAGCCTTTAGGCTCAAGATTACTAAATTATCATGAAACTTGAAAGTTTAGGTCGGTTCAATGTTAGTTAAAATAATATTTAGTGTCATGACTTTGGATAATCCAGTTTCAACCTTCCTGTGTAAATCTCGCTATCCGGTTATTTTAATACAGAACATAAATAAAACGACTGAGAAATAAAGTGGAAGGTTCAAGAAAGTTTTAGTGTTCCGTGGTAAAAGTCAAATCGGAGAACTTATACAATCACTTCGGTGTCTGTTTGTTTTCTACAGGCGATAACTTGAATTGAACCTGTAGAGAAACAGTCTTTCTCTGCTAATTCAAAGGTTTAATAAATAGTTTCAGCACCACGAGTATTGGATATTAGTCCAATTGACTGAACTGGTACCTATACACAGAATACCTACATGTGCGTACCTGGTTATTTTTACCATAATGGTAGTTATACACCTGTTTAATTACTATTATGGTAAAAATACCCACTAAGTAGGTAGTGGAAAGAATAAAGCTCTTTTTAAAATATAGTACACTTTTAGGTAACGCCAAAAGCATTTAGGTAGAGCTGATTGTACGGAACACTCGCGCAAGTCCGATCTGCACTTGCTTGTCTTTCTATTGACGTGTCAAAAGTTTGAAATTAGAACTGCTGAATGAAATAAGAACGGACCGAATGTACTTTGATGTTCGCCTGTTCGGTCTTCGTTAAGTTGGCCCTCTTCAGGAAAGTCACCGCTCTTTTATTTTATAAGTTTTTATTTAATTTTCTTCTGCATTTTGTTACCTCTGACTCTTCATTGGGTTTGAATTCAAGGTTTTTATTTTACTTTGTATTTGTATTATATTGATGAGAGTAATGAAAACCTGAACAGTGTCATTTTGTGGTTTTGCGATATAAGATATCTAACGTCAATTTACTATAGTATGAGTATTGACTTACTTATATTGTATTATTGCTTTAGACGTCTATCGTATTGCAATACAAAAAAGCACTCTTACATCTGGTGATCGTTTTGTCCTTTCTGTTACGGCGTTTCCTCAAAGATAGTAGAAATTAAATTCAAGCGCCAAATTGTAATAATATGTACTATGTAAATATTTATAGGTAATAGGTAAAACGGGCTGGTATCCGCAACTCCACGTCAAAGCGCGTATTTTGCGTACGTTGTGGGAAATCACTTATTCGATCCACCCCAGCTCCTCCAAGAAGGCCAGCAACGCCTTGGTGTTACTGACAATCTCACGTAGGGTACCTGGGTTACCGAAGTACTTTGCCCTGTATGAGGCAACCACCGGGCAGTGTAGTAGCACATGAGCTGCTGTCTCGTCGTCCTCCATGCAGGCCCTGCACAGCGGACTGTCTGTGACTCCTATGACAAAGAGGTGTTTATTAAAAGACCCATGGCCAGTTATAGCAGTTCGCAGCTGTTGTTTCGTTAGTCGGAGCACCCGTTTCGTGAGGCGGCAGTCGATGGCAGGGAGTGCCTCCTTAGCCTGCCTGCAGTTACCTTGGTGCAACCATAGTTTGTAGTGTTGATCCCTAGTGCGTTTCCTTACCAGAGAGCGTAGGTACCCGAAGGGGAGTGGCGCAATGGGTTCAGGCCCCACCGGTGTCATGCTTGACCTCCTACGGGCAAGTTCGTCGGCTGCATCATTGCCCAGCGAGCCGCTGTGTCCTTTGATCCATTGAATGGTTATATTATTGAGGCTACCCACCTGGTTAAGGCGCTGGTGACACTCGTATATCAGCCCCGAGTCAACAGTGTGGCTGTTTAGCGCTTGCAGAACAGCCATACTGTCTGAGAGTATTCGTATTGAGTAGTCCTTAACTTGCCTGGCCATGACGGCTGAAGCGGCAAGAGAAATTCCCATGCATTCGGCCTGGAATACTGTGTTATGGACACCCAAAGGTTCGGCTATGTGTATGTTGAAGTCCTCCGAGAAGATTCCAGCACCTGTGCCACTACCTGTTTTAGAACCATCCGTGAAGATGCGTAGGTTTGCGGGCCGCAAGCCCTCGCATTGGCGATCCTCGTGCAGTTGGATTCTGTATTTTTTATCAACGATAAATCGTTTGGGTACCCGGTCATTTATGGCTTTCGTAATGGGGAACTCATTATTGAGGCCCTCGTGCAGCGCGGTATGTTGTGTAACTCTCTTACCCCAGAGCTCTGTTGCATTAAGACGCACCGCTGCCATCGTCGCTTCCTGTTGTATGAACAGATGGAGCGGGGGTAAGTCTAGCATGGCTTCAATCGCTGCAGTTGGAGTAGTTCTCATGCAGCCTGTGATCGCCACGCAGGCTAGTCTTTGCATGCGTTGTAGTCTGTTAGCTGCTGTCACTAGCTGGGTGCGGGGCCACCAGACCACAGCCCCGTACGCGATCGTGGGGCGGATCAGTGCAGTGTACAGCCATAGTATGATTTTGGGGGATAGGCCCCACTTCTTACCTATCATTTTCCTGCACTGCCAGAAGGTGATGCAGGCCCTGTTTAACTTGTTGTCTAAGTGAATACTCCAGTTTAGCTTACTGTCTAGAATGACCCCGAGGTACTTGACCTCGTTGGCCAACTGAAGTTCTGTATCGAACAGTTTTGGTAGGCGGTAGGGCCCTAAAGTTCGTTTATGAGTAAACATGACTAGTTCAGTTTTAGTGGGATTCACTGATAGTTCAAATTCCCTGCACCAATTTTCTACGTTACGTAGTGCTTGATTAGTGAGATTACAGATTGTTCCCGTCACCTTCCCCGAAACAAGGATTGCGAGGTCGTCTGCATACCCTATTGTATAATAGCGGCTGGCGTTGAGCTTTGTAATCAGGTCATTGATAACCAGATTCCATAGTAGGGGGGATAGCACCCCTCCCTGGGGACAGCCTCTGGCTATCATTGCCGACTGCTGCTCCCCTTCAAGGCGAACCACTCGTTTGCTTAACATATTCGTAATCCAGTCCGTTAGTACCTGTTCTACTCCATGCCTGGAGAGGGCGCTGCTGATGCTGGAGAAGTTGGTTTTGTCGAAGGCTCCTTCGATGTCTATAAGTGCCCAGGCAGGTTCCTTTTTGATGAATCGCTTCCTCTATCTGACTGACCACTAGATGAAGAGCAGATTCGGTCGACTTACCCGAGCTGTATGCATGCTGATTATAGTGCAGCGGTATGGTTTTCAGGGCGCCGTCCCTCAGCTCCCTATCGCAAAGCCTTTCCAGAGTCTTTATAGGTAGTAAACAGAATTAAAAATTTTAGGTACTTTCATGTCGTTCCAGATGTATTTAGTGAATTTGGTCACTCTATTAGTTAACATAGTATTTTATTATAGTGCTTTGTTTAAAATAACAAAATTCTTACAAAAGAATTTAGGTACCGATAGTTTGTACTAAAGGGTTATTTTAAATTGGCTAGATAAACTCTGGGTATCGATATGTAAACATGATACAGGAAAACTAAATCAATTTGATTTTTTTGTGGGGTTATCGACCGCAGTTATTGTAGAAATCTGGATGAAAAATCTGTTTTTTTGTGTAAACTTCACACACGTAATGGGTACCGTACCTATCGATATAAAAACACAGTTTTTCTCAAATTATACTTCGAGTAACAAAACTAACATCAGCCTTTGACCTCCCAAAAAAAAAACGGAGCAGTCTTTGGGGACGGCCGATAGAAGTGAAAACTAAGTAACATTCATTCATTTCTTCAAGCGTTCGGTGACGATGACGCGAGTTCCATGATTTTTGTTCACCCAACAAGCATTTGGTGACGATGACGCGAGATCCATGATTTTTGTTCAACCAAAAAGTGCTCAAAGCACCTAAAGAAGTTTTCACTTAAAAAAAAAAAACATCTCATCTTTTTATTTTACTTATCGTGTTTAGTTTCGATACCTATTGCATCTGCGAAGTTTAGCTAGCCAATTTAAAATAAACCCTGTTATACTGAAATTCAAATAAACGCATTTCTATATCTAATATTTATTACAAAAAACAAAAACCTAGATAAATGCCAAATACAAAACCTACTCTTATAAATTAAGAGACAAACATGTTGGAATTTAGCTTCATGATACTTTCATTGGACAAAAGGAAAAACCCAACTTACATTCCGAAACCCTGGAGGCAATTCATACTTACAAATTACCAACATTTTTGACCCTTTTGTTGCCGAAGACCTCTGGTTTTTATAATCAAAATAAACGTTAAAAAAGAAATTCATGGGCACTGACATTTTCATTTTATTTTCATCATGTCGTTGAGCTCCTTAATTTTAGAGTTGAGTAACATGATTTCTGACACATGCGTGTACATAATGGGGGTGAAGCTCGCTTCCACCTTCGGCCTGATCGTCACTTACCATCAGGTGAGATGCAGGCCAAGAGCTTTCCCGTAGGGGTTAAAAAAAGTGCTTATGTGGCTAGTGTTTGCAGTCAGAGAGATCGACTCCTGTTTGTGATGGGGCCGACCGGTCGCTAGTGCGCGGTGTCGTTAGTAGTTGCTTTGTGGTTGTAACGTTCCCTTGATGTGGTCGGTATCGCCCCCACCGTTTGATTTTGTCGGCCAAATGCCGTGTGAATAAACTATTCATTTTCATACAAAATAACGCCCGTCCACGTGTTGTCGTACGTGTGATCGGGCCCAAAGTCACATGACGGCTTAGCGTGACCGAATTGGAAACGTCTGAACAATTCTGAGTCTTTTTAAGGTTATTGGCTATATCTCTGCCAAAGTAGCAAACTGTGGCCATATCTCCTCAGGGTAGCGGGCTGTGGCGATATCTGAGCTTATTTCATAAAGTGAGGGGCGTTTTATCGGACCCCGGTCGATATACAACGCCGTCGGAGTTTCTTCAACAATTTTATTTGTTACTTACAACCCGCTTCTCTTAAGACTTGTGGAAGATACGAAACAAGATATTAGGTACATTTTATAAAGTTTTAAAAATAACTACGGTTCTAAAAAAAAATACACTTCGACACAACTTAGATATAGCGTCGGCAAAATTCGTAAAACCAATCACCATCCGTACTGAGTGCACCTTCAAAATCTCCAATCTTTATTACTGCTTTAAGTGAAAATGATCTTTACCCAAACGCAATAACTTGTAAAGTCATATAACCAAATACATTCGTAAAATTGAAATGAATGAATGCAAATTTTCAAATGTATGCTACATCTAAGTTGTGTCGTACTGTAGTAAATTTGATTTTGTGATGCAATTGACAACCGGCTTCACAAAATCAATTTTATTCCTTTTTTTTAGAACTGTCGACCAAGCCAATAAATAAATTTTCTCCCTTAACAATGTTACTTTGAATTTCACAATTGAATTGTTTCGAAATTGCTATCAGCCGGCAAGAACATAGGTTGTTTATTGATTGTCAATGCCACTTTCCAGTTTTCATCGATTCCATTGCATGACAGAAGCTGAAGAAACTCAATATTTTCACAAAAAAGAAACCATTATAAGGGTCTTCAACGTTCTCACATTCACAAGATAGAAAAGAATTTATATAAAAGAAAAGTAAGATAATAAAAATAAACACCTATTTAAACCAAATGACATGATTGCCATCCAAACACGCTTAGCCGTTTTAGCGTGAAAGCGTAACAAACAAACAAACTCACTTTCGCATTTGTAATATTAGTTAGGATTAAGATGGGTAGACAAAGCAAATAAAACAAAATCAGTTCAATTAAATTGTTTATGTCAACAAAAAAAAAAAAAAGTAATTTCTATAAACAGTACCTCACGCTAACAAGGAAAAATCAGTCTTGTTTATATCGACTTACAAACTATTTTTATAGTCTTTAAAAGATTACGCGTCAGATTCTTATGTAAAAATAATGTGGTATAAACTACGGGCGCAATCATTGAGCGAGTAATCCCATCCCTCTGGTCTAAACGTAGGCTATCCATGCATATAAATCTACTTGGGTTTAAACAAGAAAATGAATTTCCAGTTTCCTCGGTAGTTTAGCAAGGAAGTCATTTCAGATCACGGCTCGATGGGCCGGACACCATCGAAAGCGTAAGCTGTCGTCTGAGTCGACCAGCTGTATTAGCCGTGTCGTGTAGTGACTACACGGCTTTATACATTTGTACAAATGTATCAACATCCGGAATATTTGTCCTGGCTGCTGCACCTAGTAACATGAAAGGAAGCGTATCGTTTACGCTCCAATAAAGACGATATTTTCCAAAATCCTCCTGGGAATTAAAAAATCTGGAATATTTTTTTTTGAAGCGCACAAAATCGCTCATCTCTCAGTAAATAGCACAGTGAATATTTCGATTCTTAACGCTCATAAAAGTTTTCTTCAATATAGTAAAAATAAGGGTTCTTAAAATAATAGGTATCTTGTCTGAATTGGCTCGTGACGATCACAATAGCTGCGGTGATAAAGTACTTTTCTTCGATGACGTTACAGCACCTCAATATTTACTTTTAGTATGAAAATTACGATTATTTAACATACTATAATATAATTGCCCATTTATCAAAGTCCCGTCTGAGAATAACCCTTCACATCGCGTGAGTGGATTAAGATTCTAACAATTTTATAGAAACGTGTGTTGACAAAATACACGACAAACGTAGGTACGTAACTTTTTATTACAGTAAGTACCGAGTATTTGTTCTAAACTCATCTGATGAAAGTGTTAAATTCTTACGCAATCATTGACTAAAGGGAATCAGTAACACATTCATCTGCATTTAGAAGGTTAAGGGTATTTAATTGTAATTGATAAATCATCGACAAAAATCGTGATTTAAAAATTAACCTCAATTGTCAAATAAGCCATCTTTAAGATGATTCAAAGGTAGAATTTTAATATATGACACTACAAATTGGCATCCACCTTATTGGCATCCACCACCAAATGGGTACCCTTTCTGATCCATTTGTTTATATTTTCATCAGATACTTTTAGTACAGACCATACTAACATCGTATTGTAGTTCCGCCCGCTCTACTATTACTCGTAGCTTAAACCTGCTACGAATTAATACATCTACAATTTGCTACCGCGTGTGAGTGCTACGTCACGTCGGCGTCGTAGCCATTCGCTAGGGTACCTATAGGTACGTGGCTACGTGGTTTGGTGTAGCCGTAGCCAGCCTGTAGCGTAGGTGGCTTTGTACCAGCTGCTTTGCCCAGTGGTACGATTAGTCGATCATATACGATACAGGCTAGCAGTAAATCGTGCGTCAAATTCACGCGTCGGAACTGTAGGTATGAACCTACACCTTTTAGAGGATTTCTTCTCTGCATCTGCAACAGAAAATAAGTAAACTATTTAAAGAAAGAACTATTTAAAAACCAAAGTCTACCTATGGTCTTTGGTTTTAGGTTCCGTACCTCATAAAAATGGTTATAAATTTTACTGTTTGCAGGTCTGCACAAAATAGATCGGAGCGGCGCCGGTGCCGGCGGTCAGGAACCGGACCGCGGTCCGAAATTTGATGACTCCAACTCAATAAATTCGAAAGTAACTCTGTCTGTCTGTCTGTTTGTATGTTACCTTTTCACGCCTAAACCACGGAACGGATTTTGATAAAATTTGGCAAGGAGATAGATGACATCCCGGGGAAGGACATAGGCTACTTTTTATCGACATACCACCCTGGCGAAGCCGCGGGCAGAAGCTAGTCCTATATATATATATTGCGAAAGTGAGTTTGTTTATTTGTTTGTTATGCTTTCACGCTAAAACAGCTGAACGGATTTGGATGAAATTTGGCACATGGGTAGATGACCTGGAATAGGACATAGGATACTATTTATACCGGTAGTACGTTCCCGTGGAATAATTTCCGACTTCGAAGCCGCGGGCAAAAGCTAGTAAACTATAAAATTGAGTAATTAAGTTCAGCCTGCGCTTTGTACACTTCAGACAGATAGTTACTAAATCATTCCCGTTCGTCCCAATGAGAAAGTCAGTGGGACGAACGGGAATAAATTTAATATAATTAATTAAATTCCCGTTCGTCTCACGACGCCAGTGGGACAAACGGGAATACACGTTCAAAATAAAAAAATAAAACATTTTTCAAATTAATATTAATTATTTACTTTTATTTTATTTTGTACTTTTTAGCATTCGAATTTGTTTAAATACCTGTTCTAACAACTTCACAAATCGAACCCAACACTACGGGGCTATCTTGTAAGGTCGAGGAGTCTCTATGGCCTCCTGGCTTCATCATCAGACCCTGGATACTACCTTGGGCTATAGTCCTTGTCATGACAACTCAAACGAGTCCAAACACGACGATGCTATCTTATTTGGTTGAGGAGTGCTCGTGATTACCATCCGGATTCATCATTAGACCCTGAACACCATCTAGTGTCAAAACACTTTTCAATACTTAACCAACGAGTCCAAGCACAATGGTGCTATCTTGTTTAATTGAGGTTTTCCCATGGGCACCTTCCGGCTCCATCATCAGACCCTGAACACCACCTAGTGTCAAAGCACTTGTGAATACATAACCAACGAGTCCACACATGATGGTGCTATCTTGTTTGATTGAGGTTTTCCCATGGCCACCTTCCAGCTCCATCATCAGACCCTGAACACTATCTAGTGTCAAAGCACTTGTTAAAACGTGACCAATGAGTCCAAACACGATGGTGCTGTCTTTTTGATTGAGGAGTTCCTATGGCCACCTTCCGGCTCCATCATCAGGCCCTGAACACCACCTAGTGTCAAAACACTGATTAATTCATGACCAATGACTCCAAACACGATGGTTCTGTCTTGTTTGATTGAGGAGTTCCCATGGCCACCTTCCGGCTCCATCACCAGACCCTGAACACCACCTAGTGTCAAAGCACTTGTTAAAACATGACCAATGATTTCAAACAAGATTGTGCTATCTTGTTTGATTGAGGAGTTCCTATGGCCAACTTCCAGCTCCATTATCAGACCAGCCACATTGTATCATTTTTTCAAAATGTCGCGGTTGTTGTGTATGTATGCCAAGTTACAGCACAATCAGATGCTAGGAAGTGCTTGAAAAATGGATTACAATTGGAGTAACTAGAAACACATATGGCCACCTTCCTGCTCCATCATCAGACCTTGCACACCACCTAGTGTCAAAGCACTTGTTAATACGTAACCAATGAATCCAAACACGATGGTGCTATCTTGTTTGATTGAGGAGTTCTTATGGCCAACTTCCGGCTCCATCATCAGACCAGCTCCGTGATATCAAATTTTCAAAATGTCTTAGTAGTTGTATAAGTATGCCAAGTTTCAGCTCAATCTGATTCCAGGAACTGCTTGAAAAATGGAGTACAATATTAGTAATCGGAAAGACATACGAACAGAGCAAGCTAATATAAAGCTTGTAACAATGTTAATCGGTTGAATTGAAGGACAACGAACGAGACACAGAAGTTTTGTTCGTCTGGGTGCGGTGAGTGTTCCGCAAAGTTTAAAAACACTTTTGTTTGTAAAAAGTTTGCTATGTTCACTTTTTAGTACAGTTGTGGTACCTACTTATCTAACCAATAACAATTCGTATAACATGACTTGCTTTGTAAATTATAGTGACAGGAAGTCACATCTTATCATCATCATAAACAAGGTGAAAAAAAGTATTATTGAAACTAACTTAAAAACGACCCAAACAATGTTAATAAAATGTATATGGGACCACTTCGCAAAATTTTTCTACCAAACGAAAAATTACTGGGCCGATTTACTTTTTTGTAATCACGGAGAGATCGGTGTAAATACATGAAAAAAAAAAAACTTCCGAATGAATAACCTGCTTTTTTGGAAGTCGTCTAAAAAGTAAATAAATAATCGAATGTTCACAACTTGATAGGTCAAGAGGAAGTGGTCTAAAAGAAAATAAACTAACTTACCCACACTTGATACACGTGTCGCAAATTCGAAGTTTTATTTTTATTAATACTGGATTAATAAGCTGGGTCGTTAGGTGTCAAATTCATGATGTCACAATCACAAGCGGCACAAGCGGGGTACAGTGGGGGGGGGGGGGGGCAGTGATATTAAGTTTTTTGTCAGATTGGTGATTTATGCCTGGTCGATGGCAAGATGCACGCCGCCTACTTATTAAATGATAAGTAATTTTAATTATGTCGTATCTATTTTGTATTTTACTGTGTGTACTTAAATAATAAAATAAATAAATAATTATAATTATCAAAATGTGGGTTTACTCCTTAGGGGGATAGAGACGTGATGTTATCCTATGAGTAAATGTCGTATATATTACCTTCCCAAACTGCGTTCAACTTGCAGAGGTTTTTAGGCTAAGATTATGCTTACTAGACCTGTTGTACCGTAGGGTCCGTAGGCCTCGTCGTTGGTGATATAACCAGTTTAAACTGGCCTCTTGTTCTATTGAAACTCCGTACTACGCTAGATCAGCCCAAGGTCCAAGTCTTGTGTTACCACGAAATTCGATCCACTGTATCATCAAATAGCATTAATACAATGTGGAAGAAAAGGCATCAACCATCAACGGCGTCGCATGGCGCTTTCTATCTCTACGAAGAATAGACATAGCTTTTTCTATACAAAGTGACAGTTCGTTTCTTCATTTTTGACATCGCACGTAAAAAGTGCAGTTGACTCTTTCTACTTTGCTGCCGTCGTACTGTCTACACGAAACGTCATTTTTGTCTACTCTTCCGTCGACAAAACGGTGCTCATGCTACGCCTGCTGGGGTTAAACCAACTAATTGTTTCTAGGAAACGATAATAAATCAAAACATTAAGTTCGTAAAAACATGTTTATCGTAAAATATAAATAAATTACTGCATACAAGTTCAATAAAACTTGAATCTCTACATTCGGTTTGTTTCTACACTGACGAGCAAAATAAAAAAGCCACTTGAAGAGTGCCAAGAAAAATATAAATGATGTCCTACTAAACCACAAAAGTTAACTACATGAAGTAAAAAAAATCTTGAAAACAGTTTTATAGGTGTTTTTTATGCGCATTAAATACACTTAAATGTTGCTTTTTACTTCAAGAAGCTATCTTGCGTGGTTTCGGAAATATTTCATGATAAGTTAGTGGTTTTTTATATTGCTCGTCAGTGTATTTTATAATCATTTCCTGAACAAGTTTCTTTATATTTTTTCTTATAGGTACTTTGCCTCTACTGGACTGCTATCTATTTAAATGTCAGAATATATTTTCTTCAAGACTAAGCAATAAAAAACGGTGTGATCTGAATTTTAATATTATAGATAGTAGATATTTTTAAACCTTTATTGCATAAACATTGGAGAAATCTAAGTTATTATAACATCCAATTCGCTTTACCGAAATAGTGCTGAGTAAGAAAGTACCTAGTAGCTTAGTTACTAAGCTATACATCAAAAAATAGTTCCAAGTAGTTATCCTTACTATCCTTACTAATATTATAAATGCGAAAGTAACTCTGTCTATCTGTCTGTCGCGCTTTCACGCCAAAACTACTGAACTGATTTAAATGAAATTTGGTACACAAATAGTCTACAGCCTGAGAAAGGACATAGGCTACTTTTTATCGTCATATCACGCGGACGAAGCCGCGGGTGGAAGCTAGTGCTGTATAAAATCAAGGTAATAAAGTAACATTCATCTCAATAATGTAGATACATGAATATTATACACGATCATATAATCCAATAATTAATTTAAATATGGTATTGAAAAAACACATGCAATTTAATGTTCCAAACCTGTTACTATATGAACCATGTTTTTTACACTTTATTTTGCTGTCCGTTCTAATATATTAAACAAAATTAAACAAAAAGGTGCTGACATATCCTACATACCTAGCAAGACAAGAGAAGATAAGACAACCAACTCTTTCATAATCTTAAGTCTTTTTTTTGAATGTTTTTTTCAATTTTTAGTGTTCTGTGCCAACTTTGAAAAAAGTCCTTAGTATATGGGCGATAATGGGACGCAGTCTCCGTTCGTCTTGTTCTATGGTGCCTACTACTTGTAATGTAGGGATAATAATTGATTTGAGCTTTTAATATCTTCACGCTCGGTTACCTTTACGATTTGAGCATAACTCGTAGGTTTATGTATAGAGCCACATTCGCCTTGGTACTATTCCGTTCTTGGCTATAGGTAGGTATATAATACGGGATTGTATACGAGTAACCCAATTATAACCGGAAAGAGGAATTTGCCTATATTTCTGTTGCGGTTATTATTTAGGTTACAAAGAGCCTTAAATAAAAGCGCAAAATAGTCTCAACTTCAAAAATCAACAATTCCTCGCAGGCTACCAATGCAAAAGTCGGAAATGAAGAATGTATAGATAGATAGATAGATAGATAGAATACTCTTTATTATGTACACCATAAAAATTACAGACATAAATTAGAAATTTTACAATGTATTTATCTACTATGGCAATACTTTCAAAATAAGGCACTGTAAGGGCCGGTTGTTTCAAACGGTTGGTTAATGTAACATACGTACGTCAAATAATGACAATTACGTGAGATGTTTAACGTACGAGTACGTTAAATACAAAGCGTTGTTTCATTGCATAGAAAACCTATTGTCAAAGTTTTTCGGGCTGCCAGTAAAAAGCAAATGTGCAGATGTTTGACAGTAAAATGACGTTAACCAGTGGGTATGGCACCGGTTACTGTAATCGTTATTTTTTAACGTACGTTAAGGCCATTATTTCATGAAACAACGCTTTTTTGGATTTGACGATAGTTAGCGCCATTTTTTACGTTTACTCGTGCGTAAAGTGGACGTGAAACAACCCGCCCTTACTTATATTATATTAAAAAAAAAATTACACGACTTAATCAAATTAATAATGTATTTACTTACTTACAATATAGGCACTGATGTGTTATTAATTTAATTCATGTTTCATTAACTTTTCAAAATTAATTAACACCCTTCTTAAATGGAGATTCCTTTGAGAAGTTCGGAACCTGTTAGGTGTACATACGAAAAAGTTATAAAAATATCTTATTAAGATATCCTAAACATAAATATGTACTTATATCTTACGGAAATAATCGTATGTATACCTAACAGGGTTAAAAGGCAAAATATTGTTATATATTTTTTGAAGTGATTCAGAATTGGAATTTCGGTTTCGAAATTTTCCTCAACTCAAACTCAAACTCAAAGCGTTTATTTCAAATAAACCAATTACAGGCACTTTTGAATTGTCAAAGGGTCGGTCTGTCAGAAAGATGAAGCTAGTTGCCGATTCCAAAGCGTAGTAGGTTCCTATGGAGAAGAACGGGCAAGAAACTCCACGGACACTCTTTTAAATCAGAATATTATATCCTATTGGTAACAGTTATTTTATTATTAATTAAATGAAAATAATGGAGCTGTTGTTTGTATTTTCATCCTATAATGAGACAGCACTTAAACAGGAATATTTTTGGCTTTCCCAAATTAATTCTATCTTGGTACGTTTTATCGGCATATTCTTAACGGTCATGAAGCAGTTTTCATAGGCAGTCGATGTTAATTTGCAGTTCATAAAGTTAATCACAAAATTCATCACGTAGGTATGTGATGAAAATTTAAATTTCTGAAACGTTCGGAATGTGCCGTTTGCAGAAATCGTCGTCAATTTAAATAATTACTTTTCTATAGCACCTAGGTAATCTTAGTGTAATAAGGAAGGCAATAATGAAATCAGGAGAGATGCTCATAGAGATGTGCTGACATTGACCTTAGCAGCACAAGGTGAGCACCCGCGGCAGCCGGCGCGGCGCGCGGATGTTTTCAGTCGCGATTTGTCCGCGCCGCAACTTTGTCGTTCGGGCGACGCACAAGCGCCCAGTTTTTGCGTCTACTATAAAAGTGCGTGATTTAAACGTAAAAGTGATAGTGTTGAACTGTTGAAGTTTTACATTATTTACACGACAAGATTGGAGTGTTGACAAGTTTCGTTTCATGTGGATGCTGTGAAATTTCAAAGTATGTATCAAAATAATTTAATGTTTGATAATCAATCTTTAAGTGTTTTGTAAATGATTTAGAAGTAAAAAATTGATAATTTTTTGATTTCTACGTCATGTAAATAGTTGTTTTTTTTTACTGATACGTGAGATACGTATCAGTAAAAAAAAAACAACTATTTATTTATTTATTTATTTATTTATTTATTTAAACTTTTCGCACTAAAAAAAAGGTACAAAGGCGGACTTAATGCCTGAGGCATTCTCTACCAGTCAACCAAGGGTGGTGAAGAGATTAGATGGCAGGTGCTCTAATTGAGAGGAACGAAGAGAAAAAAATAATAATAATAATTTATCATATTGCATTATAGATAAAGCAGTACAGTACATAAATAAGCTATAAACATATGATACATATACTTACACATATATTTACTATAATAAATACTATAATATATATATATAACATACAAATTCAAGGATGAGAGGTGATGACATGACTCTACTCTATTTATTTTGAGAAAAAACTCCGCAATTTCCGCTTAAATGCATAACGACTGGTGGCCGTCCTGATATCAAGAGGAAGCGCATATTTAACTTAGTTATTTCTTTATAGTAAAACTTAAAATTCGTCAAGCTAACTTTTGGGTACCTCATTCGCTATGCCTTGGTACCACATGCATACTATCTACAAAAGAGATTTTATTTTTAATATTATTCATAAATAATAATTATCATAAAAATACCACAATTTTATTGGGTACTACCTATACTGACTACACAATTTATTGGCTTTCCAAAGTTTGAGCGTTGCTCTTTGTTTTCTAATAAATACTTTCCATTCAATGGATGGCTCCAATCATTTGAATTAATAAGGTGAATTTATAGACAATTCGGTCATTTCGGTGCAGTGGTAGTTGAAAGTTACACACATGAATAAAACAAAAATTTTGTGAATACGCTTTCATAAGCGAGTTGCTAACAAAGGTAGGTAACAAATTCAACAGCGACGGTCTGTATTGAATTTTCCGTGGAAGTGTATGAAAGCATTCGTGCAAATAAGTTCCATATGACTTCCAAACCATAATCATGAATTCATGATTCACGGAAATTCCTGAAATGAATGGTTGTTACAATTATTTTTTTCACATTGTTGTGAAGTCGGTGCGCGTGGTAATCAAAAAGTTAGGTGTGATTCTTTGTGTGACAATGTTGCCCTTCAAATTATTCAATTGTTCAAGACAGGGATTTGCATGCACCTATGTAAAAATCGTGTGTCCAATCGTAAAAAATCGTGAGAAGCGGGGGCGGGTCGCCAGTAAGTCTATTAGTTTTTTAAGCTTAGTAAAGATATTTTACTGTATTTTTTATTTTATTTTATGACTCTAGTTAGTTAAATAAGTTTAGTTAAATAAAATTAAATAATGTTTATTTCGATGAAATCAGATTAAATAAATTAAAATCGCCTAGGTGTCTATGAAACAATATGTCGTGGAAATGCGTAGTTACATACTGATTCAGGCGAAAGAATATTCAAATTACCTAGTAACATTTAAATGTTGTTTACCTTACAAAATTGCTTTTGCTATATTTAATTAAATCGACTGACGAACTGTTGTTCAGTAAATATAAATTAATTAAAATCAAAGATCTCTCGCAGCTATAGACGAAACCGTGTTATTTAAAAGCACTACGTACGGCCCATCGTACAAACAACAATAGGTAGGTACCTATTTTACCAGAAAATAGTCTTTGTCTTAAAAGTGATCAGAGAAATAAATTATGCTCGAATTTTAATCACTAAAATATAATAGGTAATGATAATAATACATGTGCCGTTAACATATCAGTCAATGGCTTAATTGCCAAGAGCCTCGACCAACACCAAAGGAGGCTTTCGTTGGGCAGCTGGCTTGATTCAGAAAGCGGTACCTACTCCTGGACAGTTGGACACGGCTCGCATTGTTACGAGGTTCCTGTATCTGGAGCCCTGACCGCCGATTGCTTGGACCAGGTTCCCGATACAGGTGCGAGGTGGTATTTAAAAAAATAACTTATTATGTAAATAGTGAAATGAAGGAAATAATAATACAAGTAGTTCTAAGAATTGACCTTAATCAAAGAACTGGTTTTAATAAATTGGTTGCTTGAAACCCGAGGTACTAATATTGAAAACGGGGGAATCCAAAGAAAATATATAGGTAGGTACCTGTACTTACAAACGGGTTTTGAAGGAAGTAAATTACCTAACTTACCATGAGGTAGATATGTAAAGTGAAATTCTTATTAAGCCCAGGTACGCATCATCGCTCTGCTTAGCGCCGTGTGTTGAAAATCCAACAGTATGTTTTTTGATGTGCTCCATTTGATTTTCAACGCTTGGCTCAATAAAGGGAGTTGAAAATACAGTGCACGAAAAAAAATCGCCGCGATCAAAATACGCCCGTGGGCGGTAGGGTAGGTACAGGTACCTAGTCTTTGAGTCAAAAGTTGAAGATTTTGTTAACAGTTAACAATAAAATTGTTTCACACTTAACAAAAGGAACGCAAGTGAAATTAAATCTTATATTCTTGATTAGAAATTGAGGAGCTCGTGGCTAAGTAATAACAGCCGCACGGGTCGATCCATCAGGTTAAGCTACGCTTGCCGAGGTCGGTCCGTAGATAGGTGACCATCTTTACATACCAAGACTCCTCCGTGCCTCGGAAAGCACGTTAAGCCGTTGGTCGACGGGTCGTCAGAAACTCGAAACTCTGACAACCGGTCTTACCAAGGGGTATCGTATTACCCAGTTACTGGGTTGTGGAGGTCAAATAGGCAGTCGCTCCATGTAAAATACTGGTATTCAGCTGCATCCGGTTAGACTGGAAGCCGACCCCAACATAGTTGGGAAAAGGCTAGGCAGATGATGATGCTTGATTAGAAATTCATCTTGGAAAACTGAAATGAAAGGAAGAAAATGGTCTCGATTAAATCCAGAGTTCCATTCTTAACAGAACTTAATAGCCTAGGTCAGTGTTTCACAATTTGATACCATTGCATTATTTGGTTTTCCCATCTGGAATTTCTCAGTAGTAGCCCGGAGCCTCGATTTGTGGCCGGTTGATGGCAATAGGCTCGCCCCCTATTACATGCAACATAAATAAACTGGCGAAATGTGGGTGTACTCTAAGACACCTCTGCCCAACCCTTCGGGAAATACAGGCATGAAGTTTATGTTTTGTTATTATTACAAGCTTTATATTAGCTTGCTCTGTTCGTGTTTCCGGTTACTTCAATTGTCATCCATTTTTCAAGCACTTCCTGGCATCCGATTGAGCTGAAACTTGGCATACTTATATAACTACCGAGACATTTTGATAAATGATACCATGGAACTGGTCTGATGATGGAGCCGGAAGTTGGCCATAGGAACTCGTCAATCAAACTAGATAGCACGATCGTGTTTGGACTCATTAGAAGTGCTTTTAGGTGGTGTTCAAGGTCTGATGATGGAGCCGGAAGGTGTCCCAGGGACACCTCCCGGCTCCCCTCCCAGCAAAACCCTGTTTAGTTAATTAAAAGCTTGTATTAAAAAAGATTTTTACTTATATTTTATTTTTACTTAATTAATCAGGCGGAGGTACAGTAGACCGCACGTCAATGGTAACACTTTGACCTTGATCTGGCTTAGCATAGTAACTACAGAGTTTCAGTAGAATGCGAGGCCACCATAGCTTTTATACTGGTTTTGTTACCACTGACGGGCGGTCTACTGTACCACGATATGACATAATGATTTGATTATGTTTCGACGAATACTATGTACTTATCCATATTTTAATTTAGTCCACTTTATTTATTTTGGGAACCAAAAGCTTTCTTCAAATTCAATTCCAGCACGTGGGGATATAACATTGAGGAACCCTGGCCTAGGGTAATGCCCACATGGGGTACACCCGTACACCTACAAATTACGTTTTGTCATATTGGCACATGCTTCTAAGCCGTTCTATATATTTTCGAGTCACAGTTGCGGTATTATAAAAATTACCCTGCGTAAGCTTCGAGCGTTCATTTGTCGTAGGTACGTGTGGCACGTGCTACACTTTGTGAATATTACTCACTATAGGTATTCTTCACTAATTTTCCGGCACGTGTCGTTGTAAGTGGTAGATATTTTCCTTTTCCTTCCTCCTTTTCTACATTCATAATAACGGAATAATTAAAAAAGCCACTGTGTGCGATTAGAAGTTAGTGGTATAACTAAGTTATCTGATTTTGAGCTGAAACGTGGACTTCGAATATAGGTACAGAATTTGGTCGAAATTAATTCTAAACATTGGACGTTTTAGGCACCTAAACATAGACGAATCCTACTAGTAAACTTTGAAGTTGTGTCTGATACCCTATAGAGTACTTACATACTAATTCCATGCCCTAAATACATTTTAATTTTAATTGCAATCATTTCAGTAACTGGAACGAACTATAATTAAGATTGGTTGTTCACTAAAAAGAGTTTTATTAATTTTCATCAAAACTCGAACGACTCGTAATATTTGCAGGTATAATAATGGCAGTGAAATATGTTTTTTTTCAATAAGAACGAGGTTTTCAGCAAAGAATAGAGAGTGAGTTCACAAATAGTGAGTTAATGAGCATATTAGCTCACAGAAATATAGTTAGCGGTTTTCACGTGCCGTTAACCAAGTCAGGTATTTCATTAGGGATGACTGGCATCATGCATTGTTTAAATTGAAAACGCCAATCGTACATCCAATAAACATTCCGCTAATCAGATTTTCATATCGCTTTGAAATTTCAATTTCGCACACTGTATGTCCGCGTCGCCTATCTGTTCCATCGATCTATATTCATGCATTCGTTCGTTCTTTGGTTCCATCGGAGGACTGACAGACCGATCATACTGAATTAATTTGACAGTGTATAATTATTTATTGTTTTTATTATTTCGCACGTTTTCTCTTCTACACATCTGCCATTTGCAGAATTGTCGACATCGGCACCATTGCCATAGAGAAAAATAGAATAGAATAGAATTTTACTGCGCTATTCACTGTTATTATATCGCTGA
Organism: Lithophane socia; assembly: GCA_947522985.1. Lineage (NCBI taxonomy): Eukaryota > Metazoa > Arthropoda > Insecta > Lepidoptera > Noctuidae > Lithophane > Lithophane socia. The sequence goes on along the minus strand of OX383252.1, from coordinate 12,752,247 downwards.
TAAGATAACACATAGTATGTTTTGCTAAAACATAGTATGTATGGTATTATGGTTCGTATACACATGCGTATACAATATCGAATAGGTTCGATTACATAATATTTTGTCGCGTGAAAAATCTACTCAATGGAACTGAGAAGGCCAAGAAGTTTTGCAATAGCTCGTTAAATAAAGTAACGTTCGAAGTAAGCAATCTAAAGGTGCATAGTTCAAAAACTACAATACATAAATACCTCAAATGATAAATGCTAACGAAATGGAATGCTATGGATGGATGAATGCTAGCACTGTTTTGGCGCTGACAGCAGGCGTAAAATACTACACCTTTCTACTACTGCTACTAAAGTCTATAAAAAGGCTATCAAATTATTTTTAGCCTGTGTCAACTGAGGTCGGAGTCTTATAAATACACTTACACACACACATAGGCTGAAAGCTAGGGGACATAGGCTAGGAATAGAACAACCCTACTACTTTGGAATATGCTGTCTAATAATTAATGTTAAAAGGAGTCTTTTTGTCTATCTGATTGGTACATTTTTCATTGTTTTGCTTATATCTCATTATCTTAATGAAGCTGCGGTCAATGATGTTTCTAGGAAAACGTACCGTTACCTAGAATACCGTTTGCCTAGAAGTAACCTTTCCACTTTTATTTTTTTAATACATGGCGATATTGGTCGTAGCCTCGGGCACATCTAGTAGCCCATAAATCTATGTTTCTATCAGGCTAGGACCGCATAAACCGCATTTGGCATGCAAGTAGTTAACCCGACGTGGGAATTGAATCCGTGACCACAGAGAAGGCGGAAACTTCCCTTCTACCAAATACGCCATTACCCTGAATTGACTCATATAAATTGAGCGGGAAATACGCTGCTGATTCACTTATTGTTATTCGATTTAAATCGTAGAATTCGAGATTGGTTTAGAGTAAACACGTGTAGGGTTATGAGTACGAGCACGAGCAATTCACAATCACCAATTGTGTTCACGAAGGGTGCTGATTATGGCTATTAATAACTTGGACTGTACATTATTCAGGTTAATCAGCCCCGTTGGTCTCGTGGACGACTGTGGCCGAAATTCGGTCGGGAGGATTATTTAGGTCTTCTTCTTTTCGTGTGCTTGGTGCATCCCAGTGTCAGAGTTATAAAGCCGCAAATGGGCCTCTGACTTGGCTTCACATGCCGTCGAGAAATATCTCTGGGGCACCGGTTTCCTCACGATGTTTTCCTTCACCGTTTTTGAAGCAAGTGATAATAATTATACAATGCGAATCCGAAAAGTCAGAGGTGGGTTGCCTTGGGTTCGAACTCGAGGCCTATGACTTGGCAGTCTGACGGTTGCACCACTAGGCTATCATTGCTCTAATGATTATTTAGGTGAAAAGTCGGACTAAATTTTGTAAGGAGTCGTTACAAAATACAGGGTGTTAGGGTAAACACCGTTATCCTTGAAACCAGTAGTTTGGATTTATAGAACGTAAAATCAATGGAAAATTACAACTTTTTTTTAAAACTACATTTTATCACAAAAGACGCAAGAAGGCCCTATGCGCTAGGGCAACGAACTTGCGTCTCAACACGGGCGGGGGGTGCGGGACGTGACTTGACCGGCCGCGAGCGTGACCCTTCCCTCAGTTAGTCAGCTGTTTCGCTAGCGAGCACGGTGTCGGATAGAAACTTTTAAAAATCTTTTAATGAAAATAACGTTTTTTTTGGTTGTTACTCCGTCATTTGTTTTTATATTTAAGTCAACTCCCCATGGTTTGAGTGATAACGGTGTTTACCCTGACAACCTGTATAGTCCTACTTTTCACCTTAACTAATGACTAAGAAACGAGAGCACAGGTAAGTACTTCATGAACACTGTATACAATCAACAAAACAATTACAATAATTGGATCGAAGTCTACTAAGACTATTGAACAGAACAAGTGTCGGTACAAGATAGAGATTCCATTTTAATCACCAATTGATTTAATTTATTTCGCTCGTAAACTGTATTATGGCCGTTTGTTGGGATTATAGTCATCGGCTTTAATAGCCGTCGTTTTTTTTAAACAATGACTATTAATAGAGAGAGACTATTGCTATACTATTGGTAGAGGAGCTCGTGGCTAAGTAATAACAGCCGCACGGGTTGATCCATCAGGTTAAGCTACGCTTGCCGGGGTTGGTCCGTGGATGGGTGACCATCTTTACATATCGAGACTCCTCCGTGCCTCGGAAAGCACGTTAAGCCGTTGGTCCCGGCTGTCATTTGTGGATCTTTGACAGTCGTTACGGGTCGTCAGAAGTCCGAAAGTCTGACAACAGTCTTACCAAGGGGTATCGTATTACCCAGTTACTGGGTTGTGGAGGTCAAATAAGCAGTCGCTCCATGTAAAATACTGGTATTCAGCTGCATCCGGTTAGACTGGAAGCCGACCCCAACATAGTTGGGAAAAGGCTAAGCAGATTGATTGTATTGGTAGACTATTGTTCTTATCGATTTTTTACTCACTGCTACATTTAACTCATTAATTATTATTATCTAAGATACAAAGATAAGCTTAATTAAAATTGTTATGGTATAGGCCTTAAAATAAATAATATTATGTGACTTTATGCGATTCGGTAGAAATTGAATTCTCATGGTACTAGGATATACAGGGTGTAAAAAGACCCATCACATAGCCGTCAACTACGCATTCTGTACATCAAATTAAGTAACATTGCACAAAAATAATTGCTGGGAAACGACTTTGTTTTTGGTGTAAAAAGTCGCTATGTACGGTAGTGCGTAACCGTAACGCACGGAAAACATTGTATTTATGGTAGAGATGGGTTGTAACAGGTTAAACACGATATCTGTTATCACCTTATCACTGTTACTATTACAAAAAGTATCAGATCCAAATATCTGTTATTAAATAACAGCCTGTTATTTTTGTACGGACGATAAATACGTATGTAAATCTCAATTGAATATCTTCTTTATTTCTTTTCGTTTAAAGTTGCAAATTGTATCCGAAGTTTTAACAGTAACAGCCGCGGTAGCAGTGATGAACAACAAAAAAAATTATCACAATGTCGGGAATAACAAGTGAATTTCGGTGTCGTTAAGCGTCTTTTTACCCCCGTTACATGGCGTAGGCTTTGATTATTTGTAATATGTCTAGATAGAGCGTCGCGCTGCAAAAGAACTACAACAAACAGGACAACTTTTTTAACCTGGTATGCGTGACAGATACGCCTTACACTTGCGCCACGTCATTGTGCTTTTCTAGTGTGCGTGCAATTAGCGGCCAACAGTTGGACGATATTTTTTTGACGAGTTCACAGCTTTGTCTGTCTATCTAGTAATATGTATATCTTTGGACGCAGGACGCATCTCAAAATAACATGCGTAGACGGTACAAAAAACAAATACATATTATTAAAACTTTTGAGTATGATAAACACCGCTGTATTAATTGTTTGGTCAATTTCATTAATTATTATCATAAATTATCCTGAAACTTCGTGAATTAACATCCTAAAAAAGCACTGCTAAATTATAAATTGAGATGAGATGAAGAATTCCGGCCATTATTTATGTCAGATTACAAAAATAAAGTAGGTATATACAGGTTGTCAGGGTAAACACCGTTGTCACTCAAACCATGGCTAGTTGACTTAAATATAAAAACAAATGACCGAGTAACAACAGAAAAAAACGTTATTTTCATTAATAGATTTTAAAAAGTTTCTATCCGCCACTGTGCTTGCTAGCGAAACAGTTGACTAACTGAGGGAAGGCTCGCGCTCGCGGCCGCTCAGGTCACGTCCCGCACCCCCCGCCCGTGATGAGACGCAAGTTCGTTGCCCTAGCGCATAGGGCAACGAACTTGCGTCTTTTGTGGTAAAATGTAGTTTAAAAAAAAAGAAAAAAAATGTTGTAATTTTCCATTGATTTTACGTTATATAGATGACACCAAACTGCTGGTTTCAAGGATAACGGTGTTTACCCTAACACCTTGTATACGCATTCATGAGCTGATTCAGTAGGCTCAACTCAACTAAATCATAACTAACATTATAAATGCGAAAGTGAGTTTGCTTGCTTTTTGTTATGCTTTCTTCACGCTAAAACGGCTAACCGGATTTGGATGAAATTTGACACATGGGTAGTATTGGGTAGACCATGAACTGGAGATGGACAAATGCTACTTTTCATCCTGGATGGCAGACGAAGTCGCGGGCAACAGCTAGTATTCATAGGTATATTCTTTTAATTTGATCCGCACACAAACCTTTTTTGCGTGCCAACAAGCTCAGAGGACTTTATCTTTTCTTCTACTATACAGGGTGTTAGGGTAAACACCGTTATCCTTGCAACCAGTGGTTTGGTTTCATTTATAGAACGTAAAATCAATGGAAAATTACAAATTTTTTTTTAATTTTTTTCGATCTTAATTTTACCACAAGAGTCGCAAGTTCGTTGCCCTATGCGCTAGGGCAACGAACTTGCGTCTCAACACGGGCGGGGGGTACGGGATGTGACCTGACCGGTAGCGAGCGCGGTCCGTCCCTTAGTCAGTCAGCTGTTTCGCTAGCAAGCACGGTGTCAGATAGAAACTTTTTATAATCTTTTAATGAAAATGACGTTTTTTTTTTGTTGTGTTCGGTCATTTATTTTTATATTTAAGTCATGGTTTGAATGACAAGAGTGTTTACCCTTACATCCTGTATAACACGATACATCCTTGGTAAGACTGGACTTCATTAAGTACCATATTTATTCAATTCAAGTTTAAGTTTCAAGTTAATACCTTCTTTTATATATCTCGGATTCTGAGTGGCATGGATCAAGTCAATTATGGTTAGCTCTAGCCGTATAACCGGTTAAGACCGGTATATAAAACACCTCGGAAATAAGTTTTTGGGCGAAGCAAAACATTATTATGATTAGCAAAAAAATACCAAGAACATAGGATGCAAGATCATTAAACTTCATCGAAATTAACAGAAGTGACTGTGCAATGACACGCACTGTAATAACGTAGAGGGCTCAAATTATATCTGTATTAATTTAACTATAAGTACTTTCTGTCTAATAATATGATAAAGAGTTACCTATTTATAATATGAGTGTAGATAACTACACAGTTGGTAACTTTGGATGTAGGAGGTACTCTCTAGAAGTACTGATCGGATTTTGAAAGTGCTTGTACTGCCAGAAAGTTACAATATTGCCGAGTGCCATAGGGTATGATTTATAGAAAACTAGCAGTTCCCCGCGACTTTGTCTGCGATCCACGATGAAAAGTAGCCTATGTCCATCTCCAGGTCATGGTCTACTACTTTGGCATACTACTGTGTACCTAGTAATGTTAATAACTAGTAGATATAAGTCGTCAATCATGTCAATACTGTCTTTTCACTGCGGATACAGAGGAGACAGTTTTAAGGCTCTTACACACTGGCGCGATTCGCCGCGCGACTCGACGCCGCCGAATTGTTCGCCATGAAGTTTTCTCAGAAATTGTTTTGTTAAAATTCCCGTCGCGCGAGTATGTGAGAGCCTTTAGCTGTTTGCGTTCAGTATATTGTATTGCGTGGAATATCAACTTAATTTTCTCAGAATATGTCTTACCTATCCCAATCAGCATATTAGTTTTGAGGACATATCAGAACTTGTTTTCGTTTATCTTTTTTTCATTTTTGATATCTGTAATATTAAACGCATGCCAAGAAACTATGTTCGACTGGGAAAAACCACACGCCAGTACCTACAATATACTAAAAATAATTTGTTTTGTATGAGTTATTTTTAATACATTTAGGAATTAGGATCCAGTTTTAGCATATCAACTTTTGCGGGGACTTTAAACTACCTACCTAGTTATAATGATTTTACAATAAAACATGATAATATGGTATGTTTTTTTGACAACAAAGGAACGAATTATATTTTGTTTTTCTCAGTTCCGAAATAAAAAGATCATTTTAGATAATAATCTTGAGGTTATCCTTACCTTTATTAGTAGGTAATTAGAAATTGAAATAGGTATAACTGCTTAGTGCGTATTTTTTTTTTAAGTACCTACTTATAACTGAATATTTTTTTGTGTGAGTAACCAGTTCGCAGTAGGAACATATTACGCTGACTGGATTGCCAACATTGCGGACAATATTCGTAATTCACGCATGGACGCAAGGTGGGCACAGTGGGTACCTAAATGGGGCTTGTTCGGAGTTAGGTCCCCAGAGGGGGAGGAGATAATTATCATCTGTACATGACTAAACTCGTACTTTATAACTAAATCCAAACCTTACAACCGCTTTTATATCATCAATCCCAAGAATAGGAGATTAAGCTTGAAACTTGAAAGCTTATCAAGTATTTACTTCATGTTCTCGATTGAAAGACATTTTATTCTTAGAACTTGTCTTTCTGTTTACCCTTTGATTCTTTGATCTATCAAGTAAAGTGTGTCTGAACTAGTCCCTATCTTTATGTCTTGTTACTAATACTTCAAATACTTGTAAGTTTTAAGCCACATCATGGACGTCGTATCTGCTTTAAGCCTTCACGTTAGTAAAGTCCTCACTTAAGATCCCTGAAGCGAAATAATGCATGTTAACACGGTCAAGTACGAATTTTAACACTTGATTACTTACGTTAAGTATACTCCTATACAATATAGTAGTGATACCTACATACTTTAGAATTCATGCCTTTTGAAATAGTAGGTAGTTAGTGAAACATACATTTTACAGGAGGTTCGTTGATTTAATAATAAAATTACCTATTAGATATACAGGGTGTTAGTGTAAACACCGTTATCCTTGAAACCAGTGGCTTGGTTTCATTTATAAAACGTAAAATCAATGGAATTTTTTTTTTTTTTTTTTTAAAGGAAATGTACATTTTTTCACAAGAATAAATAAATAAATAAATTCTTTATTGCCATGAAAAAAGTTTACAAAATTTGAGACCCTGGCTCCAGAGCTAGGTTAGAGTACCTGTATTTCAGGAACCAGTGACTTCTTCCATTTAAGTTACAATTAGCAACTAAATAAATTATGTTACTTAATTAAGTTTAAGTTTTAAAATAGAAAAGAAAAATGTAATTGGAATTAAATAAAATACTCAAAGCAAGATTATTATAAATGTGGATTTAAACAAAAATTAGGTTAAAAATCTAGAACAAATAATAACATTATCATTAAAATAAAATAAAATTAGAACAAATTAAAATTAAACAAATTTAAATAAAATATAAGAATATAAGAATATTTCACCCTACACGCAAGGGCAACGAACTTGCGTCTCAACACGGCCGCCGGCGGTTGGCGGGGGCGGGCGGGGCGCGAGTGACGTTACATGACCGGCCGTCAGCTGTTTCGCAGCTCTCTCGAACGCGTATCCATGAGTATCGGGCAGTGACGGATATTTACTTTTTAAAATCTTAATGAAAATAAGGTTTTTTTGTTGTTGTTACTGGATCATATATTTTTACATTTAAGTCAACTACCCATGGTTTGAGTGACAACGGTGTTTACCCTTGCATACTGTATGATGCAACCAATATTTTGTACCAATATTTTGATTTAAAAGGGCCTCGGTGGAGATTCTTGCCCCTTTTTTCTCCATAGGAACCTACTACGCTTTGGAATGGGCAACTAGCTTTCTGACTGACCGACCCCTTGACAATTCAAAAGTGCCGGTAATTGGTTTATTCGAAATAAATGTTTTGAGTTTTTTGAGTATTTCGAGACCTGTTCACTTTTTAGTAGCATTTCCTGCCGATAGTTACCGTTATTTGCAACACATAGTGTAACTGAATTCTGATCTAGCTTCTGTGGTTTGTCAGTTTGATAATTGCAATCAGTATTATCCAAACACAGACAGGTACAGAATTTAAATGACTTGCAAATCAAACAAAACCAGCGCCTGTTGTTGATACCAAATTCAAATTGTCACTTGTTTTTTAAATCTCTCACTTATTTAAGCACCCGTATTTATTTTGAAGCCATTAACAAGCAAGTAATTAGATAAATCCAGGAGAAAACCCCGGGCTTTATTATTACTTATTTAATTTAATACAGAGGTCTCGCATATTAATGTGGATTGTAAGCCTGTTATTTACAAGCCTGTGATTACAACAGGGCAACGAAATTGTTCGCTCTTCATTATGTTTCAAATTCATTGGATATTCGATATTCAGAAGGTGTTTTGAAAAGCGTTGTTACGGTCGTACAATATTGCTATAAAACTAGCGAAAAGCATCGGATGCGTTCCAGACATAGAGAGACGAGTGATAATGTCGAAAATGACATGTACGAGTGAAAACGCGAGAATTAGCCTCCTGAAATATTGCCCGAATCGAATCTGCAAAACGTTTAACTGTCTCGGAAAGCACGTTATGCTGTCGGTCCTGGCTGTCATTCTGTCATCCTGGCTGGATCTTTGACAGTCTCGAAAGCTCGAAAGTCTGACAACCAGTCTGGGTTGTGGAAGTCAGATAGGCAGTCGTTCCATGTAAAATACTGGTATTCAGCTGCATCCGGTTAGACTGGAAACCGACCTCAACATAGTTGGGAAAAGGCTAGGCAGATGATGATGAGTAGATACAATCACAAGTTTATAATTTCGCTGTTTAAGTTTTAGTTGGTTCTGTAATGTCAGCTTACAAATAACTTTGTATATTCCTAACTAGCTGTGCCCCGCGGTTTCACCCGCGTAGGTCTCGATCCCGTGGGAATATAGGGATAAAACGTATCCTATGTCCTATTCCAGGTCTACCCGTGTGCCCATCCTCTCCTCTCTAGAGTAGGGAACGTCGCGGCGCCAGGGTCGAACGGTTCGCGTATTGTATTTTTATACTCGTGATAACTTATACCGTTTACGCAGCGCACGCAACGGAAGCTCTCAAAAAGAATATTATTTCCCGTTTTTGCAACATATTTCATTTATGCTCCACTCCTATTGGGCGTAGCGTGATGTTATATAGCCTATAGCCTTCCTCGATAAATGGACTATCCACAAAAATAATTTTTCAATTCCAACCAGTAAGTAGTTCCTGAGATTAGCGGGTTCAAACAAACTCTTCAGTTTTATAATATTGTTCAGCCTTGATAAAGCCTTCCAAAGTGGCAACAATTTGTGTATTTATTATAATGACAACATTGTCTTTACTTTCAATGTCATAGTGAAGTTATGTCAAAATTTATAAATTATCTGTGGGCTTTTCCCGCCAATACCCGATCGACAAGCTTGTAAAATTTTCATCGTCGTAAAATAAAATTGTAATACTGCAATTCTTGGGCTTTATTTACACCATTATATCCCCAAAGATATGACATGGTGGCCCATGAGGGGAACTACAACTAAAAACAAGAAATCCGCGACCACATAAGAAAAAGTCTTCGTCGGAATCGCTACCCCTATGTAGGTAGCTACATAAGAGGGAATAGATGCCGAAGCCCCCGAAGCCCTTCAAGTCCGAGAATCGAGAGCGTCAACGCGTCGCCCCGAAGTTGAGTGCCATTCCGTCATTGAAAACCCCTAAATACCTTTCCTATTATCAAAATATCCCTTAAATAGCAACCATTTGTGTAAATAAGGTGATTACAAGAATTGAGGAGCTCGTGGCTAAGTAATAACAGCCGCTCGGGCCGATCCATCAGGTTAAGCTACGCTTGCCGGGGTTGGTCCGTGGATGGGTGACCATTTTCACATATCGAGACTCCTCCGTGCCTCGGAAAGCACGTTAAGCCGTTGGTCCCGGCTGTCATTTGTGGATCTTTGACAGTCGTTACGAGTCGTCACGTCGGGTATCGTATTACCCAGTTACTGATCACTATGCTTCATGTTGTCCGGAAGATCATCACAATTTAGGATTAAAGCTCCCACAAATACAAATAGCTAAGTTTAATGGTGAATATTTCCGTTGGTTAGAGTTTAGAGATACCTTTGAAAGTTGAATACATAAAAATGATCGTATTTCTGAAATTAATAAGTTTTATTATTTAAATTCATATCTACTTACAAGGTGACGCAGCCAGAATTGTTTCCAATCTTGAAGTTTCTGCTAAAAACTATACTGAAGCTTGGAAGCTGCTTTGTCAACGGTATGATAACAATAGAATATTAATTGATCATCATCTTGATTCATTACTGAATATATAACAGCTTCCAGGTGAGTCCGAAGAAAAATCTTTAAGATATTTAGTTGATCATATTACTAAAAACTTGCGTGCTTTGGTCAGATTGGGCCAGCCAACGGATAATTGGCATGTAATTATTATATTCATGTTGTCAGCCAAGTTCAATAATCAAACTTTGTTGAAATGGGAGGAATATCGCAGTAGTTTAGGAAATCAGCTACCAAAGTTGGAGCAGTTTTTTAAGTTTATTACGGATCGTGCTAGTGTGCTTGAGTCTGCAAATCGCAGTAATAATAATTCCAGCAGCATAGATTCAAAGAAACCTACGACTCCTCAACGTTCGACTCCAAATAAACAAAGTCAAAGAAAGAGTCAGACTAATAATGTTAAATCTTTTGCGAGCACTAGTGATAATAATAAGAATAAAGGACTGAAGGGTTTTTCATGTATCGTTTGCGACGAACGTCATAGAATTTATGACTGCCCAACATTTAAGGCTAAGGGTATTGATGATAGAATGACGGATGTGACAAGGTATAAACTTTGCATTAACTGTTTGAGACAGGGTCACTCCGTTAGGGATTGTCGATTCAGGTCATGCCAAGAGTCTGGCTGCACTGAGAGGCATAATAGCTTGCTACACCGTCCACCAACGTCGACAAGTCTTGCTTCGGTTGATGAGCCGAGTGACATAGTAGCTAACTATTCTAATAAAAATACAAGTCAAATTATATTGTCAACAGCCATGGTGGAGGTATCGAATCCATTTGGCCAACAAAAGGTCAAAGTTCGTGCACTATTGGACTGTGGCAGCCAATCATCTTTTATAACTGAATCCCTAAAGATCAGGTTATCATTAAAGTCCCATCCCATTGACACTCTAAAGGTCATTGGCATAGGCAAGGAATTGACAGGTAGACTACCAAAGATGCCCATCAATATTGGTTCTCTGAAGTTACCTGAAAATATTCAGCTGGCTGATCCCATGTTTTATAAACCAGACGACATAGATATCTTGATAGGCGCAGACTTATTCTGGGATATTCTAGGTAATGAACAATTTTCATTAGGTGTCAAAAATCTTAAGTTAAGAGTTGAGAGTTCACAATTAGGTTGGATTGTATCTGGTCCCATGGAATCTGTGCAGCCACACAAAAATATTCACTGTAATCACAGTATAGTTTCTAAATGTGATAGTAGTGATGACAACCTTGATAAAAAATGGAGAAAAAATTTACATCTTTTTAGTAAAAGAGGTGATAGACATAACTATAGTACTAGAAATAGGGACCTATTAGTACAACCAGGTTTCAGACTGGCAAAAGTAGACTCATCTTTCATGGGGTACTGTTTAAAATGTTACAATAAAATTCCTCCCCACATACTTCAACTGAACGAGACGAAATTTAAAACTTGTATAAAACGCACACTATGCAGGCAGGCATATTATAAGTTGGAGGATTACATTTCTGATAAAAATGCTTGGCTTAATGCTGGTCCTGCTCCACAACCACAACTAACTAATTAACATTCGAAAATAATGTTGGAGCTGCTGAAGATTGAAGACCATCTTTGCATTGTATAAACTCAATTTCCTTTGTATTATATAACTGCATAGCACAGGTGTGAGTACTATGTACTATAGAGCCATTTACCGGGTAATTTGTCTTTAATTGACTTGAATGTGCCCTGGCGGCTGGGAATGTCATGCTCACTCAAATGTCTCGCTGATGGTGGCGCGTGTGTTGGATCATTTAGCTCCCTTCAAAATGGTTGAGCTGAATGGTGCTGATCCATGCGTCATGTTCGTGAACGGGCGCCGTCAGTTGTGACTGGTCATCTCTTAGCTGCCATGGCTTATTTTAATTTTTGATTTGTTTTTATGTTATAATTGCGGACGCTTTTAACGTGCTTTCTACATTGTTCTCACATGTATAATTTCAACATAAATGATGTAAGCAATATTTTGTAACAATATTTTGATTTAAAAGAGTGTCCGTGGAGTTTCTTGCCCGTTCTTCTCCATAGGTACCTACTACGCTTTGGAATGGGCAACTAGCTTCATATTTCTGACTGACCGACTCCTTGACAATTCAAAAGTGCCTGTAAATGGTTTAATTGAAATAAATGCTTTGAGTTTGAGTTTGAGTTTGAGTTTTGAGTTTGATAATATGTTAACTAAATTCTGGGACTTGGAAGAAATTCCTGGAAAATTAATTATAAGTGAAAATGAATGCGAAAAACACTTTCTCACTTATACTACCAGAACCAATACAGGTAGATTTTGTGTAAAATTACCACTTAAGGATACTGCTGATTGTTTAGGCGATACTTACAAGTTAGCTAAGAGACGCTTTATTAACATAGAAAAACGGTTCAAACGAAACCCTATGTTAAAATTAGAGTACACTAAGTTTATTAATGAGTATGCAGAGCTAGGACATCTATCTGTGTTAAATAATAATTTTAGAAATAGGATAGGTCCAAGTTGTTACTTGTGTCATCATGCAGTTTTTAAACAGGAAAGTGAATCTACCAAACTTCGTGTAGTATTCGATGGTTCTGCTTCTTCGACTTCTGGCTGTTGTCTGAATGACATACTACTGGTAGGTCCCACCGTACAGGATACTCTATTCTCTATTTTGATACGCTCTAGGCAATATAAGTATTTGCTTACTGGAGACATAGAAAAGATGTATCGCCAAGTCTTAGTACACCAAGATGATAGGTACTTGCAACTTATCTTGTGGAGAAAAGAGGAATCTGAACCCATTCAGACACTTATGCTGAATACTTTGACCTATGGAACAGCAAGTGCAAGTTACCTGAGCACACGCTGTCTATGGCAGGTAGGACAGGAACAGGATGATGAGCTCATAAAGTGCATCATCCAGAAGGACTTTTATGTTGATGATCTTATAACGGGTTCAAATGATTCACAGCAGTTAACTTATATACATAAGGCAGTATCTGAAGCGTTAAGGGCAGGTTGTTTTAATTTAAGAAAATTTAAAACAAATCATCCTTCTATTTTTGATAATGTGGTTATGAATGAACAAGATAGTTTAATTTTTAGTGAGTCGTCTAGTACGCTAGGGTTGGGCTGGACTCCATCTAGTGATACATTGCATTTTCCTATAAAGGGATTCTCACATGATAATAATCATACCATAACAAAACAATTTATTATGTCAAACGCTTTCAAAATATTCGACGATACCAAAGATAATGATACAAAAACTTTGGCAACATAAGTTGGATTGGGATCAGCCAGTTCCTCAGGAAATAAAAGATGATTGGACCAAGTTTTCTGAGCAAAAAAAGTATTTATCTAATTTACAAGTTCCTAGATTAGTTATAGGTGAATCGCCTCAATTTATTGAACAACATTCATTTAGCGATTCCTCAATTTACGCATACGGTGCGTGTGTTTATATAAGAACGATTAGTCATAATGGCGACGTCACGGCCAGATTGCTATGCGCCAAATCAAAGGTGACTCCTTTGAAGCCTACTACCATACCCCGCCTGGAACTCTGTGCAGCCTTGCTCGCCGCTAAACTCACCAAGTCTGTAATAGACTCGCTCCGTTACAAGCCGGATAAGCTAGTTCATTGGTGTGAATCCACAGTAGTATTAGGTTGGATTCGTAGTGACGTCAGTAAATTAAAAGTATTCGTAGCTAATCGTATCACTGAAATTAAAGAATTAACTTCTTATTCAGCGTGGAGATATGTTCCCACGGATTCTAACCCTGCTGACTTAATATCACGGGGAGTAGATGCTAAACGCTTAATAGCAATGGAGCTGTGGTGGACAGGGCCTAGTTATTTATTAAAAAATAAGTCTGAATGGCCTAAGTTAGGCGTCAATGATTCGGAAGAGTTACCGAAATTAAAAGTACATTCGGCGACAATTAATGAACCTATCATTGACTTTGAAAAATATTCATCTTTAACTAAATTGCAAAGATCGTTTGCTTATGTTCACAGATTCATATTTAATATTAAAAATAAAAATAATAAGCGTGTAGGTATATTGTCAGTTAGTGAACTACTAGAGTCATTCCATTCTCTATGTGTTATCGCGCAAGGTCAAGCGTTCCCTATTGAATATGATCTTCTAAAGAAAGGAAAATCTTTGAAAAGTACTAGTAAATTAATATCGTTGTCACCATTTTTAGACGAAAACAAATTAATTCGCGTCGGTGGACGAATTGATGCATCAGCACATTCGTATTCAAAGAAACATCCAATTCTACTTCATGCTTTGCATAGGCTAACTAAATTATATTTTGAAAGGGAACACATAAACAATATGCATGCTGGGCCACAACTGTTGTTAGCGTCTGTTAGAGAAACAGTATGGCCAATAAATGGTAGGCATCTTGCAAGACGAACAGTCAATAATTGCGTAAGATGTAGGCGAATACGAGGTTTGACTCTGCAACCCAAGATGGGTAATTTACCATCTCAACGTGTTACGCCTGACTATCCTTTTATATCCGTTGGTCTGGACTTTGCTGGTCCATTTTATATTGTAAATCGCAAAGGTGGCAGTCGTGAAGTCAAATGTTATTTATGCCTTTTTGTCTGCTTGCGGTATAAGTGCATTCATCTCGAAGCAGTCAGTGACTTATCGAAAGATGCATTTATACTGACACTCAGGCGCTTCATCGCTCGTCGCGGCAAACCAACGGAAATATCCAGCGACAATGGGAGCAACTTTGTTGCCGCCGCTAAGGACATCGGATCCTTCCTAAAGGATAATCATGAGCCTTTGTCTGATTTTGCAAGTCAGCAATCAATTAAATTCACGTTTATTCCGGCTTACACTCCTCATTTCGGTGGCATTTGGGAAGCCGGGGTTAAATCGGCAAAATATTTTTTAAGGCGTGTCATTGGTGACAGCCATTTAACTTTTGAAGAAATTTCGACATTATTTGCACAAGTGGAAGCTATTCGCAATAGTCGTCCCTTATCCCCCCTTCCCTCCAGTCCTGACGACCTCCTTTCCCTTTCCCCTGGGCATTTCATCATTGGGAGGCCGTTGACCGCTCTGCCGACACCAGATCTGACTGACATCAGAGAAAGTCAGTTGCGGCGTTATGAACGTCTAGAAGCAATCCGAAGACATTTTTGGAAAAGGTGGCAAAGGGAATATCTGGCCGAGTTGCAGCATCGAACAAAATGGCGAACGAATACTACAAAGCTGGAAGTTGGAGATATGGTGCTTTTAGCTGATGATAACGCCCCCCCTCTGGCTTGGAAGCTCAGCCGTGTTCTTCGCCTCATAACTATAACTGTACCTGATGGGATATCCCGAGTGGCCGACATTCTGACCAACAAAAGCTGTGTGCGACGCTCTCTAGTGCGGCTCTGCAAACTACCTACGGTGGAGGAACTTAATAGCTGTTGAAAGTGATCTTTCAACGCCCCGGAATATGTTCAGGCTTGATAAAGCCTTCCAAAGTGGCAACAATTTATGTATTTATTATAATGACAACATTGTCTTTACTTTCAATGTCACAGTGAAGTTATGTCAAAATTTATAAATTATCTGTGGGCTTTTCCAGCCAATACCCGATCGAAAAGCTTGTAAAATTTTCATCGTCGTAAAATAAAATTGTAATACTGCAATTCTTGGGCTTTATTTACACCATTATATCCCCAAAGATATAACAAATATTTGTATAGATTAGTATAGATTAGCGCGTTCAAACAAACACACAAACTCTTCAGCTTTATAATATTAGTATAGATATAGATTTGTCATTCTAAAAGAAAGAAAGAAAGAAAGAAAAATAGGTTTATTTGTCACAGAAACACGTGCATACAAAAAGATAACATTAACCTGCTTCTTCTAAGATGTTTTTGGTTTCCGGAAGGCATCTGACTTAGTAAAAGACAAATTATTTCCCGATGTGAATAATCGTCATCTCTCTAAACTAATGTAAAAGATAAATAAAAAAAAAACTGCAGAAAAACTGCAGAAATATAAAATATAATGTTAAAGTAATCTACACTAATATTATAAAGAGGAAAACTTTGTTTGTTTGGTTGTAATGAATAGGCTCAAAAACTACTGGACCGATTTTAAAAATTCTTTCACCATTCGAAAGCTACATTATCCACGAGTAACATAGGCTATATTTTATTTTGGAAAAAAATAGGGTTCCGTAAGATATTTGGGTTTTTCGGACACAAGGTGTAAAAAATCAACCAGAAAAGTTACTTATTTTGCGTACGCTGCCTAAACTATAAAAGACAGAACCATAAAATGTTCTAATTAATTGTAGATCTTATAAATATCTACAAAAAAGTCCGCGACACACTATACCTATCTATGTCGAGTGAGGCACAACAACCGTTTTTTTATTTAAAAATCTTGATTTTTTTTCGGACTACATTTAAACGCGTTTATTTTACTCATGCTATTAATCCTTATCAAAATAAATTATTTCATCACTAAGTACAGTTTATGTAGATAATATTTGGTCTTTGAATGATTAAAATTGGACGTTTGGTTTTGAAGTTATGGCGAAATTAAAATATTTCTGCTGCACGGCCCGTTGCGAAGTGGGCGTCACCAAGGCGCATTAAATAAGCTGCGAAACTACTAAACCGATTTGAAAAATTCTTCCGCTGTTTTGAAGCTACACTATCCCCGGGTGACATAGGCTATTTTATATTGATAAGTGTGAATAAAGTTGCCAGAAGACGGGCGTCGGCGTCGAAAAGAAAGACGTATTTTAAAATGTCTTAAATCATTGTTTATTGAGACACTAGCTGCCCGCCCCGGCTTCGCACGGGTAGCACTAAGTACTTATCTGCGGAGCACCTACCCTACCTACCTACCCTGCCCTACCTAACTACCCTACCCTACCTACCTACCTACCTACCTACCTACCTACCCTACCTAACTGCCCTAACTACCTACACCTACCCTATCTACCCCGTTGGTCTCGTGGTCGCGACTACTGAGCGTAGGGTCCTGGGTTCGATTTATTGGGTTTTTCCATTAGGAATTTCGTAGTAACAGCCCGGAGTTTGGAAGTTGGCGGTGTGCTACCCCCGTGCCTCGGAAAGCACGTTAAGCCGTTGGTCCTGCGCCTGATCTCTCTCCAGTCGTATCGGATTGCCGTCCCATCGGACTATGAGAGTGTGGGATGAGAGAGTGCACCTGTGTCTGCGCACCCACTTGTGAACTATTATATCTCCCGCCCCGAAGGCTAGTCTCCGTTGAGATTGGCCGCCGTGGCCAAAATACGGTCTGGAGGACTAATACCTACCTATCCTGCCTACCCTACGTACCTACCTACCCTACCTACCTACCAATCCTGCCTACCTATCCTACCTACTTACGTATCCTGCCTACCTACTCTACCTACCTACCTACCTATCTACCGAGATAATTATCATCAAAAAAGCCATTCTGTACAGAATGTATGAGAAAACGAATTTTCTTAATATTTTTTATTTGGTGAGTTTTTCCGATGTTCTAATAGTTATTCTGCTATTATTATGGGCGGAGACAAATCCAACAAATCAAAGATCATCAAAATCGGTCCAGTAGTTCTCGAGTTATAAGTGCTTGAACCAACCCGACTTTATATATTAGATAACAATTGAGTGTTTTTTTTTTCAATATGTAATGTCCTAATGCTGGACAAAGGTTTCCCCCACAGCTTTCCAGTCTTGAATGCGTGTTGTCTTCTCGGGCCAATATCCCACGCCAGTGTTCCATACGCCTCTCTCGGCGACGACGCCGACGCCCGTCTTCTGGCAACTTTATTCACACTTATCAATATAAAATAGCCTATGTCACCCGGGGATAGTGTAGCTTCAAAACAGCGGAAGAATTTTTCAAATCGGTTTAGTAGTTTCGCAGCTTATTTAATGCGCCTTGGTGACGCCCACTTCGCAACGGGCCGTGCAGCAGAAATCGTAATATTTTAATTTCGCCATAACTTCAAAACCAAACGTCCAATTTTAATCATTCAAAGACCAAATATTATCTACATAAACTGTACTTAGTGATGAAATAATTTATTTTGATAAGGATTAATAGCATGAGTAAAATAAACGCGTTTAAATGTAGTCCGAAAAAAAATCAAGATTTTTAAATAAAAAAACGGTTGTTGTGCCTCACTCGACATAGATAGGTATAGTGTGTCGCGGACTTTTTTGTAGATATTTATAAGATCTACAATTAATTAGAACATTTTATGGTTCTGTCTTTTATAGTTTAGGCAGCGTACGCAAAATAAGTAACTTTTCTGGTTGATTTTTTACACCTTGTGTCCGAAAAACCCAAATATCTTACGGAACCCTATTTTTTTCCAAAATAAAATATAGCCTATGTTACTCGTGGATAATGTAGCTTTCGAATGGTGAAAGAATTTTTAAAATCGGTCCAGTAGTTTTTGAGCCTATTCATTACAACCAAACAAACAAAGTTTTCCTCTTTATAATATTAGGGTAGAAGTGTAGATATGCATGAACCGTTACAAGTTATTATAGATACTAGTCGAAATACAATGTCGAATACATCGAATTATCATCTGGTGCGAAGGTTTTTCCACTACAGTAGAATTGGCTTCAGGTTTGTTAAATGCGGTTTTTACACATAGCGAGTACAATTTGATTAGTAACCAAATTACTGAGAGAGTTACAGATGTCCCGTTGGATTCTGGTTGCCAGAATTTCAGGATTCTGGCACTGATTTCCACAATTCCAAATTCGAACTGACCTGGACGATAAATCAGATTAGTAAACTAAGTTGTGGTTGGCTTCCTGTTGATACCATAGGTCGCTCTTACTTGTTGTAACTATCGCAAGGAACATTCATGTTTGTTACTTAATGTCTAATTACGGTTTTCCTCACATGTTATCTCGGGATTTTCGGGATTGTCAGATTTAATTGAGCAGTACACGTCACAGGTGTGACAACTGCTACAGACATGCTTAAGACAACATACGCCGATAGCCAAATGGGGAATATGTTGGAACCCCGTATAACACATCATATATTGTAGTTCTTACAAGTATAGCCAATCTCGTAATTGCTTTACCAGTGGTTATAATAAGCTTAATTATACACAATGTTTTTTAATTTTTTGATGTTGTAACGGAACGCACGGGAGAGCCAAGTAGAGAACCCTACCTATGGTTTTCTTTAAATAGATAGCCTATATCAATGATTGTGAGACGTTTTTCAGGAACAGATAGAATTATACTGTCTATCGTCAATATCGATACATCTTTCACTGAAAATAGGATATTACCTATTTTCGGCCGTAACTGTCACATAGACAATTAATGGATCTTGTGGTTTTAAGTTGTGCAAGTGACTTTCAATCTTAAGGTGATTTAGGAATTTTATTACAAGGTTGACTTTATCTACCCAATTGTAGGTCCATAATAAATACAATAGTATTTGTTTCTTTTGAATTCCATAGTCAAAGGTTTCTTTGCATTCCCAGGGATTCCTTTATAGTACCAGCAGTACCAACCTAATTTTATTTATCGCTGTAATATCCGTTTCAACGAATTTCAACCTCTGTCCTCTATAATCTATGGCTATTGTCGTGTTGAGGAGTTAGTACGTAGAGGTGTTTGACCTCTGCGTAGGTAGTTTGGAGATACAGGGTGGATTATTGAGACAGGGTAGCCAGGCCAGGCACCTCAACCGTTTTAGCTACAAGAAAACGTTCTCAGGAAAACGTCAAGGATAGTCTATCCTTGACTTTTTCCTGCATTCACAGATTTTGGAAAAATGGTACCTACAGTCACCTAGAAAAACGTCATACGCCCCGTCTCAAAAATGCATTCTGTATACTGCCCACTGTAATCTAAGGCGCCTTCAATAACTTATTTTATTGCGTGTATTGCAAACATAATCACAATAGATCTTGGAATAATTTGACTTTGATTCGCTGAAAGTGTTTAATTCCTAATTGAGTATATTGTCAGGGTTAAATTTTTTGGATTTCGCCTTCATTGATGCTAAATAAGGGGGCGTGTATTGACAGCAAAAAATCATATTTCACCCGCGCAACCCTTACCTACCCCTCTCATTAAACACGACGAAAATAAAACACAATGCCTTCCCGCCAGCAGAAACTTTTCGTCTGGCGTTTATAGAATTCGAATTTCAATCTTCTGTAGTTTATTTTGCTTATACGATACGCTAAGCTTGAATTCAGAACTATGGATCATGTTCATGTTTTGGAACTAGAAACTCAATGTTGACGTGAAAAAGTTCAAATTTAAATGTTACCAAATTTTATTTAGGACCTTGTACAATTTGTACCTAATGACGTCTTTGTGGAAAACTGTGTTACCAAGTAATACATATAATGCTATATCG
The DNA here is from genome assembly GCA_947522985.1 of Lithophane socia. NCBI lineage: Eukaryota > Metazoa > Arthropoda > Insecta > Lepidoptera > Noctuidae > Lithophane > Lithophane socia. Next base: position 12,731,734 of record OX383252.1, on the reverse strand, counting down.
TGGATTTCTCTCTTTGGAGGATCGTGCAAAGTGATACCCAAGTAAAAAATAATATTCGTATAATGAATTTTGCACTGTATTGTGCTACGAATATGGCATGTGTCATGAAAACCTTTCCTGCGCCAAACGCGAACAATCCCCTTCGAAAACATTTGAAACATGTGAAAAAGAGGCCGAGTTCTGTACAAAAGAAATAAATGTAGGATTGTCGGCTTCACCAATAAAAGAATTGACATCTATTCATCTATGTAAATGGGTGCCAAAGTACCAAAGGGACTAATTATAACAAGGGCCCGAGGTACGCGGCTCAGTACCTGCGCTGTGTTTTGGGCGCGCGCCCGGCGCGTTTTGGACGCTCGTCAAACGCAACAAGATTTCCACATTTTGTTGTAACTTTTGAACCGTGTTTCTTTTAAGTTTATTACTAATGCGGAGAAAATGACAAGGAAAAATAATGAAAAAGGAACTCGCGTCCAAGCGTCAAGGGCACAATTAAACTTCATTTACGGAGACGCGAGGAGTCGCGCGTGGCTTTGGGCGGCGCGGCCCGCACTGAATTGAAACATATGGCGTTGTATGAGTGCGTTTACGGAGACGCGATTTTACACGCGTTTGTTTGAAATGGAGCGTTTTTTGCGGCGGAGCCCACGAATGGCATAGCCGCGTCACACGCGGTGTTTCATCACGTCGGCGCACACAGCAGCAATTCTCGATGAAGCGATGCCCGCGGCATACCTTCTCCCAGTCTTATTTGTAAATCGCACAACGGAGATGCAAGTTGAGAGTGGCAAGTTGCGACATGTGCAGGCCTAACGGCGCCCGGCATGGGCGCTCGCTTAGACTGCAGCGCTTGATAAAATTCGTTACATAGGAATTCATACAATTTTATTGAGCGCCCGAAACGCAGCGTACAAAATGCGCGTCTCGGGCGCTTGTTATAACTAGTCCCTTAGTAGAAAGTTTAGTATGGTCCCTCTTTTTAACTGTTGAAATTATAGCTTTGAAAACATGCCAAGTTGCATTATAACTTTAGGCCTCATTTACGGAGACGCGAGGCGTGGCGCGTCGCGTGCAGTGTGGTGTCACGCGGCGCGTCTGACGTTTTTTCTGTTTAGGGTGCGGCGGCGCGTGAAGCGGCACTTATCATCCCACGCGTTAACATAAACATATGGCAGTATACGTCTTGATTGTCGCTGCTTTTTTTTGGGGTTATAATATATATTTTTTAAATGTGCTAATTAAAACCTTTCATTTGATACCCAACATGGTATGATTAAAAAATATTTTTTGTTGTTCATGATATGTCACCTAGAGGGCGCCATTTTCAATTTAATGTGTCTTCATATAGCAGATGACCAGAGGACGATCAAGAAGCTTCCAACGATACCTCATTTGTCAAATTGTGATGAGTCTTTTAGAAGATAATATGAGGGAACAGACATAGATAAATACATAGAAACCGGTCAAAATCATAACCCTCCTTTTTGCTTCGCCGTAGTCATGTAAAAACTAAAACCCAACTACGAAAAAAAAGTCAAATAAAGAGATATAAACAAGACATCACGGACAGACCAATTAAAAATCCGGAGTCATACGTAATCTGTTCGAGTTCGTTCGTTATACCAATAACCGAAGAATAAAGGTATTATTCTAAACAAGTTTTATTTAGGAGCGGTCAGTCGCTCCAATTGTTCGTCTAAGGGTCACCTTACAAGAAGTTTGTCAAAAAAGTGGGAGTAAACGAATTTGGATCCTGAGTAAATCGCAATAAGATTTAATCTCCAGTGCGAATTTTCAAATGAACGTGAAATGGGCTCGTTGGCTATGTTGTAAATTTTCTCCGCAAGAAAATTCACCGCAATACAGAGCAATGGCGCTAGTTGTACCTACTTCTTTCTATACTCCGTGCTACTATATCAGTCAAAAATCTGTCAAATAAAATGTATGTCATCTTGAGTTTTCAAATATCAACATTGAATTTTATATGTTTATTTAGACTCGAAATTATTTATTTATCAATCAATAACACTTGTAATATTCGTTTTGGAAGTGGTTTTAGTGTTTATTTCATGTTTTCTATGTCTCAGTTTCTTTTGTGGAATGTGATAAATTACGAAAATATTATTTACGAAAATAAATAATATCTCAGCGCAGCTAAAAATTTGAGCGTAGTCCTCTCGTCTCAACAGAGCGAAGCCGACTACACAGAGTACTTTTTTATATGCCGACTGATTTGTGAAACAAAAATATGCTTGAAGTTCCCGTAATGTGCGACGGAAGATGGCTTCTTCCACGAACTAAGAACGTCGTAAGTCCTACAAGCTTTGATTCGTAATAAAACCAAAAATAAAAGGAATAAAAAAAAAATCCTACACAATTTTTTTTGCCTTGTTTTAATACATATAATCATCTAATTTTTATCATAATAGGCATTAGCATTTTAAGTACAAATCGAAAATACGTGAAAATTAGAGGTAACTTCGTGATATTTTTTTATCAAGAAAATTTTAATATTTTGTGTTTCTGTTACACAAAAAGTTTGGAAATATCATGTAGTTACTCATACTATTTTTATTTTATACCTAAGTCTTATCAATTTTATGAAAAATCAAATTGAAGACAGGCAATTTTGGTTACGTCCCGGCCTTAATTAAAGGTTAACTACCCCTTTTGGAATACATTTTTCCATTAACTATGCCAATATTGACTTTTACTTTTATTTAACAATCTCGTCAAGATACCTATTACTTAAAAATTAAGCCTATTAGACTTGGTACATCGCTACTTATTTCAATAACCCTTTTCTAATTGAGAATAATATAAAGGATTTATAATAATATTATGATTTAAGATATTATTTAATTACTTTTAGAAATTAATGGTTTTCTTAGAAATTATTTCCTAAATAGGATAGGCCTATAATGTTTCAAATTCAAAGTCAAATAATTAATTTCAAGTAGGTACATTAAAGGCACTTTTGAACGTCAAATACATAGAAATAGAAATAGAACTGATTCTAGTTGCCCCTTCCAAAAGTTAGTTTTCGTATGGAGAAGAATGGGCAAGAAACTCCCGTTACTCTTTAAAAAAAATGTTTTACAATATTTGGTATACATCAATTATACATATAATTACATGTGCAGACGATGCACCGAGAATACAATTACTGTACCACAATAGGTAAAAAAGAATTAAAAATGGAGCAATGACAAATAAATTACTTAAGTATGTGATAGATACATGGTGCTCACATATTTACAAACATTGTAAAAGTATACGATATCACAATATTCCTACAATCTTACAAGTAATACTAATAGGACAGTGTGTGAGTTTAATAATCATGACAACTATATTAGCAACCAGTTTGATTTTGTCCAGCCTCGAATTTGTCCTATGGAGCAAGACCAGCATGTTTCCAAGCATTCTTATCTTGGATATAATCCTCTAATTTGTTATATGCTTGTTTACAAAGTGTACTTTTAATATGAGTTTTAAATTGCTGTATACACAGACTTCCAAAAGGCGTTCGATAAGGTGGATCATAAGCTATTACTCAACAAAATCGCATTCAATGGCATTAGAGGAGATTTACTGCGTTGGTTCGTGTCGTATGTCACTAATAGGACCCAGAAGGTTGTCATAAATGGGTTCGAGTCTCATATGATAAAGGTCACTTCAGGAGTCCCCCAAGGCTCAATTTTAGGGCCCCTTCTTTTTATATTATTCATTAATGACATCAAAGATTGCTTTAAGAATTCAAAGTTCCTATTATACGCGGATGATTTGAAAATTTACAAAAATATTGCTGTCCCAACCGACTGTTTAGATTTTCAGAAGGATCTTGACTGCTTCTCGGAATACTGCAGTGTCAATAAGCTTCACCTTAGTGTCTCTAAATGTTACAGCATTACGTTTACTAAGAAAAAACAGGTGACGAATTTCAATTACTCTCTTGGAAACACTTCCCTAAACACGGTCTCATCCCTCCGTGACCTAGGCGTTAATCTTGACTCAAAGCTCCACCTTGACACCCATGTAGACAACATAGTCAATAAAGCTTATAAAATGTTTGGTTTCGTAATGAGAGCGTCTAGAGAATTTCATCGGCCTTCTACCTACTTGCACCTTTATAAATCAATAATACGGCCACAACTTGAATACGCAGTACCCATCTGGAACCCTTATTACAAAAAGTACGTTGAGATCATTGAGCTGGTTCAACGTAAGTACCTACGTTCCATGCATTACAGATGCTTTAAAACCAAAATGTCATATCAATTATTGCTTGAAAAATATAACCTCATGACCTTGCAATCCCGTCGCACCCTACTTGAAATGTTGACTCTGTTTAGTATATGCCGCAATAAATTTGATTGTACTGATCTTGTGAACAGTTTGTGCTTCCTTATCCCTCGTACGGTAATCGGTCGAGAAGTTCGTTCGAGATGCCTATTTGCTACTTCATTTTGTCGAACTAACTCAGGCGCTCGCTCGCCGTTACATCGCCTGGTTGACACCTATAATAAACAATTTAGCTCTACTGATATTTTGTTTCTCAGCAAAGCTATATTTAAGAGTGAAATTACGAGTATTTTAAGAGATCATAACCCTGTTAATTAGCTAATAAGTACTTTTAATTTGTTTTGCTAACAGCTAGCTATTCTGTATGGTAATCTGTGGATAACGCCTTGAGTAGTGTATTTGTTACTTTTATTATAAGTTTTTTTAATATTGTGTGCCTACTTTGTAATATACTGCTGTTTGTTATTCCTATCAAATAAATAAATAAATAAATAAATAAATAAATAAATAAATAAATAAATTACAACTACAGGTATTAGAGATTCCTTTTAGTGATCCGTCCGATCAGTTTTGAAACAAGTCATCTTGAAGACCTAGACAGGAAGCGCCAATTACGTAAAAGTCGCCCAAAGCCATCCTATATCTACACGTACAACAATGCTGATCAGCTCTTCTGCACACGGTGTGACCGGGTTTTTAAGACCGAAGTTCGGTTTTGCTAGTCACCAGAGAGTTCACGAAAGCAAAGAAAATTACTCTGGGTCGCTGTCACCGGATACGGGGAAGAGGCTAAACGCTACACATTATTTAATTGGAGTTGTAAATAGCATAGAAAATTGTAGCCCAATGACCGGTATTAGGAACAGGGTACAAGGTTCTCTGTTGTACCCTGACTTGCCCTCCCGACAGTACATATTATGTAGATCAGAAACGCGTCTTGTGCGGGTCTAGTAACTTGCTCAACAAGAGCAAGAGCCTCTTCAGATGTTCGTCAAAGTCGAGCTTATTCTCATAATAAAGTTGGTATTGTACAGAATACTCGTTTTACCTTCGAAGTCGTTGATAATTTTATTTCAAACTACCTTCCGCCAGCGGCTTCGCCTGCATTATATATTCATAAATTATTGCCTATGTTACTCAATAATAATATAGCATACTGGTGAGAGAATTTTTAAAACCGGTCCACTAGTTTTTGAATCTATTAATTTTTTTATTCAAAAGGAACGCACGTGCGATTATGCCGCCCTTGTTGGCTTGAATCTATTAATTACAAACAAAACTACAAACCGTTTCTCTTTATTATAATATTAGTGTAGATGTGAATTCATTTTTTTATTAGCCCTTTGCTGTACTAAGGTAAAGCTCTCTTTCCGAAGCAGCCAAGAATCAATCTTTACTTAACCGTATAGTTCGGAAGCGCCCCCAATTGGACCCGAACACAAAAACCTCCGCCGGCTCGGTAGCGGATCCAATTGGACCCCAGAATTACCACATACGACACCCTGTCTCGATTATGGAAATATTTAATACGCTACCCATCAAATCTTATGAATGTGCGTTAATTATGAGAGTTGGATAAAAACTCATTATGTTTACGCCATTAAATCTTTCATACTCAGCGCGCAAGTTAATTAATTCACCTATATAAAATTCAAGACTGTAAATACCATAATCGCCATTTTGATGACAGTGGTGGTTGAGGCTAAAAAACATAAAAATTTGTGATTTTGAACATCCAAACCCCACCACAGGGGCAGTGAATAATACATCATTTAATTATTTGACGAATTCATCCATTGTTCAAGTTAAATAAATAGTGGTAATGAAGTTTTGTGTTATCCAAAGACGAAGTTTCGCGCCAATCGTGCGTGTTTTCATTTTTACTTTTCACGAATATCACTCATACACATGTAGATACGATTTAAAATGTGACAAATATTATTCAAAATATTATATACAACTAGAAAATGTCCAAATCTTAACATAATATACGAACACGGGTCCAATAACACGTATTATTCATTACCACTACTGAATTTGTTTTCAAAATCGCCGTCCATTATACTTTTTTTTATTGTAATGATGGCCGAAAACGATTATGCCAAACGATTATTTTTTAAATTTCGTTCTTCTCGATTAATTAATATGTCAAATATAAGAAATCGATACTTGGAAATTGAAATAAAATTGTTTTATACAATAAATACATTAAGCACTGGATACATTAATAATTTATACTTTTCTAATGTTATTTTAATCGTTTTTCGGACATTATATTGAAACCTATACATTCTATTAACTCAATAGACAGGACCTTATGGCCGGGCTAGGTACCTCATCTTTTGAATTTCGCGCCGAAATGATTCTATAATTGAATTTAAAAATGGAATGCGCTCGCTGTTCTAAATTATTTTAATATATTGGACAAAATTGTTTTACTGTGGATTTTATTTTTTAAACTTTTCTGATAGTTTGCTACAGAATGCCCAGTATACTTTTTAGGTAGGCGTAACAAAATTTTGTTTGATAATGGTGAGAAATTAATTTTACATAACGTCAATATGTTTTGTTAGTTGTATGAGCTTGCTAGTTTTTGTTTTTATTAGGTTACTTGAGTAGGTACTAGAAATTGTTTTTTTTTTTTGTGGTAGTTTCCCAACGAAATTTAAGAAACTGACCAAGTCTTTGTCGGACCACGCACAAAAGGGTTCCGTAGTTGGGATGAACATATACGCATGCACATTGCACAGCATTAATTCTTCGACTGCAAAAATAAGTTTGTATTTCTAGAAAAAACTACGAAAAACAGAGTTAATTCTGCAGTTGTAACCGAAAATAACCCGTAACTCATTGTTGAAATACGGGTTATTTTCGGTTACAATGGGTTATTCACTTCAAAAAGCAGTCACTTAGAAGCATCTTATCATTTTAATTATAAGATCCAACAATGCTACATGCTTGCTTATGAGTCATACATCTTTACATACATCTTTTTTTCATCCCTCGATTGCATGTATGGGGAATGACACCCCTAATTATGTTTATGGTAATTTTATTATACGATTTTTGGCGGTGTAAAGAATACACCTTCTTCCAAATTTTCAACGGTAGGTATAGTATAAATAGGTGTCCGAGTAAAATGCCTGTATGACATCCGAACCAATGGAGGAACGAACGTGACGAAATAATTAAGAGGTCCTTTTTTTACGGATTTTGGCTATCAAGTTTACAATCGACAGCGACTGATGTCTACGATAATTTATTTACAATATAATTATAATTTCATCTTATTGGGTATCGACACTATCACCCGAAAACCACACGACACACATGACAAAAACTTGTCGCAGCCGCCATCTTGGATTTAAATTTTGACCTCACTATTGACTTTAGCATTATCGCAAACTATGAAAACGAAAGATAAGAGGAAAAATTTAAAAAAAATTGAACCCACCATCTTGGATTTTCATTTTGACTAAATTCCCACTTTCCCTCTCTTTCTCTCCTGCTATCAAATAAGAAGAAGACCGTCGCAGGTATGAACGCTTTTTCGAAAACTTTTTTTTTCAATTTTCTGGTTTGGCCCCCCAAAAGTGACTATTTGCTAAATCCATTTATTTACGTTACATTTCCATGTTTGGGTCACCAAAATGTATATGTGTACCAAATTTCAACCTAATCGGTCCAGTAGATTCGAAGCAAATTGCAGCAATGCAGAACAGACACAAGACTCGTGTGACACAAGTGATCCTATATGGGTTCAGTTTTTCATTCGGTCGTACGGAACCCTAAAACGTTACACCACTATCCACAGTGTATGTATATGTACTTATTACTAAAATTAATTTTCAAAATAAAATAATTAATGAAAAATATACCAAAGAGTTTTTATTCAGTTTCTACAATATTTAATCAAGTTTGATTATATCGAATATCGATTAGGCTGAGTGCAACATTTGAATCGAAATCGAAAATTTGGGTGAACGGTAAGCACTAAGAAGTGTTACGTCGCACCACAATTTTTGTTAATTTTTGTTCATATTTGATCGTGTTTTTTATCTAGTTTAAGTATGAATAATGGTAAAAGTAAGAATGCAGAAAGAATGATAATATCTTTATTTGGTCCTTTTGCATATTTTCAGCAAGAGAGAAGATTGTTTATGTACATATTTTCAGGGAATCTGAGTTGCCTACCTTTTGAATAGGTGTATTTATACCTATTTTAAACAACTTACGCAGTCGACTGACGCGGTTTGACCGACCTCGACATATAATTTATGATATTTGCCACAAACTTATTGTATAAAATAGATGCGGTAACATACTTTTTTTAATAAATTCAAATGCTGAAAGTTCATGTAAATTCCTGATTTTTATGACGGAATTCGCAACATCCTGTCGAGTTAGCTGATGTGTCACGTGTCAAAGTCTTGTCGAGCAGAGAGGAAGGAGCTCTGCACCCTAATTGCGTACTACACCATCAATTACAATCTGAATCGTTTTGAAACAGGCTGCTATATACTATATAAACATCGCTTCATAATTTCGAAAAAAAATCTGCTCTACAATGTAAATAACGCAATGAATGTTGTTGAATTGTCAAAATGAAACAGATTGGTCTTAACCGTTTACGAGAATGTGTTTCGTAATAATCTAAACGTAAGTTCTCTAATTTCTTTATATTTTTTCAATTGAATAACTTCTTTGTAACTTTTTCATGCAAAGTACTTTTATCTGTTGTACCCGTAATACACCCTCCAATTTTTAATATTGTGCCCCATACAATTAATTCGCATTTTTATACGCTGAATAAACCTCAGTACACAATACACATCCTTTTGATAACTTGTTTACACACTTTGCAATCAGCTTACTTACTTACCATAATTTACTACACAGTACCGCTACCGAACACTCTTGGTTTTTTCGTGTTGCGGCCTACATACCATATCGAGACATTTATCGATTCACCAAATTATGTATTCTAATGGCTAATTTAGCTAAAGTTATTGATGACATCGACAAATCGGCCTTTACAACTAGCCTAAAATTGTCTCCTATAGATGATTGTAGGCGGCACTTGGGCGACACAGGAAGTCAGTACTCGGTTGTCGTCCAAAATATACGTAGTATCAAAAAGAATTTTGATAGTTTCTCTGTTCTTTTGAGCCGGTTGCTTTTTACGCCTGACATAATTATTTTGACAGAATGTTGGCTTGACGACACATGTTCCTGTTTTGAAATTGAGAACTACGATTATCATTGTTCCAAAAACTACCTTAACCAAAACGATGGAATAGTTGTCTATACCAAAACATCTCTGCAAGCCTCTATCGTAGAACCATCCTGCAAAGACTCGAACTGTCTGGTTGTCACTGTTAGGGACGAACTATCACTGATTGCCATATATAGGTCTCCATCTTTTTATAATATAAATAACTTCTGCGAATCTTTAACAAAACTAATGGAGTCATGTAAGGCTACCACATGTGCTATAGTAGGGGATCTGAACATTGACATCAAATCAGATGGCACTGACAGACGCGCCACTGAGTACCTGGACTTAACCGGCCACTATGGGTATTTCCCAGGACACACTTTGCCTACGCGAGGTGACAACTGTTTGGATCATGTTATGCTAAAAACTCAGAAGTCAGCTACTGTTATCGTGTGTGACACGGGCATAACTGATCACGAGACGGTTATCCTAGGCATTCAAAAAGAATCAGCCAGGGTCAAGGTTGAAAAACGACATGCAAGAATTGACCATATAAAATTAATAAAAGACATTGAAAATGAGTCCTGGGAATGGCTTCCTGAACAGTCCAATGTTACTATTGCATTCCAAAAATTTGTCGAGACACTATCTGTTAAAATTAAAAAATACACCACTAACCGTGTCTGCCGTGGCTCAGAGCATATTATCAAGCCATGGATAACTAGAAACCTCCTGAAGTGCATAAGACGACGTGATTTAATGAACATTAACGCCAAAAAACAAGAAAATCGCGACAATCTTGTCATCCAACAGGAATACAGGAAGTATCGAAACTACTGTAACAATATATTAACAAATCTAAAACAAGACCATGACCGTAAACTTCTAATGGAAACAAAAGGCGATTGTAAAAAGCTATGGTATGAAATCAAGAAGTTATGCAACATTAAAAGTAAAAAAACCGGAAGAACTGAGCTTGTGACCGACAGCGATGACCCTGTTCCCACATTAAATAAAGTGAACGACTACTTCTCAACTGTTGGTAAAAACCTTGCAGCAAAGACACTCAGTCTATTAAGCTTAACTGAAACTGACTTGGCCCGTAACAACGACCAATACAGTACTGTAAATACCAGCCCAAACTCTTTTTTCCTTACTCCGACTGATGAAAATGAAATATTTTCAATTATCTCCCATCTCAAAACGGCGTCAGCGACAGGTTATGATGGCATTAATAACACCTTTTTAAAACAATGTTCACATGCTTTGGTCAGACCAATTGCCTTTCTGTGCAACTTAAGCCTAAGTTCAGGTAAAGTACCTGACTGCATAAAGATTGCCAACATATGCCCGATTTCGCCCCTAACTCTGTAACTTGTATACAGCTGCACTCCTGTTCTAGCCCAGGAAATTGTACTTGCCCATACATCGAACAAACAGATTCGGTTAAATACCTGGGAGTCTTTGTAGATAACCGTTTGTCATGGTCCAAACAACTGAGTACTCTAAGGGGTAGGATTCGAAAGATGCTCCGTATCTTTAAGCAACTGGGTAAAATTGCAGATGACTCAATTCTAAAGATGATCTACTTCTCTCTCTGTCAATCGGTACTTAACTATTGTATAATAGCATGGGGAGCGGCTGGTAAAACCTCGCTAATAAAGGTTGAGAGAGCGCAACGAGCTCTGCTTAAAGTTGCCTATGGAAGACCATTCCGGTACCCCACTAACACACTTTACACCGAAGTGGGAGTACTTAGAGTCAGACAGCTTTACATCCTATCTGTCACACTAAGATTCCACAAAACCTCCATGAGCACTTGTATTCTATCAAGTCGAAGGGTACAATGGGTCAATGGGTAAAGTATCGATGCCGTAAAACAATCGGTAGAAGGTCGTACGGTTTTATGGGACCACACATTTACTCGAAACTAAATAACCGACTCAAAATCCTACAACTTACTCAAACTAAATGTAAAATTACGGTTACTAAATGGCTTCTTACTCTGGACTATGATATGACTGAAAACTTCTTAAACTAAATAACAAAAGAGTACTGAGATATATCTCTATTCACCAATTTAATTTTCCGTATCATAAATATTCACATAATTACATACATCCTCAGGTATAATTTCCAGACACACTCAAACCAACATAACTATTTTATTTTATTTTATTTTAACTTACACACCCACTCAAACAAACCGCATCACTCATACAAACACCATCACATCTCATCACACATAACATACTTACAAACTTGGTTGTCTACTGTTTTTCATTGTGTATTACAATTAGTTTCTTTGTGTATCAGTTTTTATTGTATAATTATTCCATTTCTTGTAGATTACGAGTAGAGTCAAATTAAGAAATTTATTGTAAGTAACGTCTACATGTATAGCAATAAAAATGTAAACGGAACGAAGGAGCCTGGATCTCACGACACCTAGTGTGACTCCAGTCCTAGTGTGAGTTCCAGGAATCAACGCATTCGAATGTAATTTTTTAAACAATAAATTATTCTATTCTATTCTATTCTAAAATTAGATAGCAGCTTATCCCGCCATCCCCGTCTGGGCTTACTAATTTCGGTTTTTTCTAAAGTTAAAAGGGAATTCAAACTTGTAGAAATAATATAAGCTAAATTCTAATAGACGAGCTGTGCTAGTGTACACAGATATATGTTTATTTATTTACGCAAATCTTACCTACAACGATTTGCGATCCAATGCGATATATGTAGTGGCCTTACATGCTAAATAAATCCTTGATCTACATCCTATAAAATTACATACTATATCCTAAATCTTAACCTACATCTAAATAACATATTATATATGCAGCTTTTGCGAATTCGCTCAAGTTGCACCGCAATACATCAACCCTCTCGTGAACCTCGTTCACCACACGCATGGCTCTAGTGAGAGGAGTCATCGCCAGCAGGTTGGTTCTGGCTGCAGGTACAGCAAGCAGGGGCGGGTGTCGCCATCTCCACACGTACCGATCAGGCACGCAAAGTTCCAGTTGCCGCAGCACGCAGTAGCTTCAGTTTGTAGCTGTACCTACCATTCGTTGAAAAGAAACTATATTGGATATAAAATTCAATGGGGTGAGACGGTAACTTGTATTTACATTTTACATTTATGCTGTAGGTAGTCTTTTTCTATTATTTCCTTCGAATCGTTGTTTTTTGAACAGCGGGCTAATTGCGTAGCACACTAACAATAGCAATGGATTCATTTTGGACCGCTCAACAACATTCATTTCGTTATATTGCTGCACTATTGCTGCTGTTACACGTTTTCAGCTTTCCTAATTTTGTAAAACAATCATATCGGACGAATGGATGGCCCCTATAACACAGGATTTTCCTAGCATTGGGGTCATTATTCACAAAAATTTAGTACAAAAAATGTAATAGCATAATAACGTGGCATGCATTGAATTTCTTCTTTTTGCTAAATACATTATTCTTATTCTATATAGGTACGTTGTTGAGCAGACAAATTTTTCGAACATAAGTACAGGATTAGCAATACCTACTTATCTTTCAAAATGATTCAGATTGTGATTGATAGTATGTTACGTAATTAAGCGGGTAAGTACGGAGTAAAACAAATAACTGTATTGTGAATGTGTTTTCCCTTAAGTTTTCACTAACACTTTAAACATTTTGTAGTTTTGTATCTAAGTATGAAACAAGTTTTTATGAACCAACAAACGTAACTGACACTTAAACAGCTGTCAAAGGTGAACAATGTACCATGGCACATCAGCCACTAATACTGACATTAGGTACTGACTATAAATCAAACTTTAATCCCCTATTGTTTCCCAGCCTGTAAGATCGACAGTTTTGCATAAAGAGATTATAAAGATGCGCTTTTACGGACAACTAAATTAACTTAACTATGACATCTCGAAAAAAAACAAGTAGGTACAGCACCCTAATTGCGTAGTTCACGATCAATCACAATCTGAATCGTTTTGAAACAGATTGCTAGTCAATGCTTGAACGTAATGAATGTTGTTGAACTGTCAAAATGAAATAGATTAGTGTTAATCGTTTGTGGAAATGTGTTACGCCATTAAATAGCAGTGAACAAGTATTGCGCAATTTTAGTTGACCGTGTAAGCGCATAGACAAACGGCCAATCTTCGTCGATACCGCTACAATCATCAATATTAGTTCTCCATTCCACTATTTTCCTGTAACATATATTCGCAATATTTTTCGTGTTTACCTATGTATGCCTCTAGAGATTGTTATAATTGCTTTTTTCTACACACACGGTCGGCAGCTCACGTTAATTGAACCGTAGAAATAGATACAACTCTGATAAAATAAATGGTGATTGGTAACCCTAATGGGTAGCTTGTGGCATTTGTGGCATCGATGTGCTATGGGAAATAAAGTTTTCTGTTATAAATAAAATGGATAAGTGAACTCCATTAATGAAGATGATCTTCGTGCGTCATTTTATTTTATTTAATGTGACTTCACATAGCCTATAACCAGCGGACAATCACGACGCTTCTAACGATACCTCATTTGTCAAATTGTGATAAGTGGTTTGGAAGATAGGAGGGAACAGATGAACATACATACATACATACATACCGGTCAAAATCATAACCCTCCTTTTTTCTTCGCCGTAGTCGGGTAAAAATTATGTTGTAGTAGGTAGGTATATAAAGGTGCATAAAATTAAATGTCTATTTGAATGGTGCCAAACATTTGCTAATTAGCTTGCGTTTAGGTAGCCACCAATATTTGTACCTACGTATTTCTAAAAACGTGACACTGGTGCATAAGAAGCCAGACAAGTTGTGATGAACAAAGAAATAGACATTATTAACATATTTAATTATGATAAATGTTCAAATGTATTTTAGAATGAGAATTTCTCGCAGTCTAGTTTAACACTCCAGAAGTCGAGAACAATCAGATATCGGGAGGCGGGACAATTCGGGACCGCTCGCGTTCAGTTAATTTGGATTTGGAGCTTTTACGTAGAAACTGCACCACTTTGTCCAAGGTACAACGTTACTAAAATAAACATCTAGGAACGTCACGAACGACTCGGATATCCAAATGTTCGATAACAATACGATTGAAATTGTTTTGGCTGAGAGATTTATTGGACGTTATTATAAATTGATATTGCCTTTTAGTGTTGGTATGCTTGGCTCCGTGTACATATTGAATGATGTGTGTTTACTTTGTGTTTTATTGAAAAGATGTTTCATTACGAGTATGATCATGAAAATATTATCCTCGCTACGTTTTTACGAGTGAGTTTATTGAATTTAGAAGATACATACATCAAAACGTACGTTACTGTCGCGGCCTGCAACTGGGCTATTGATGGACGATCGTGAAATTGTGTGTCTATCAATGGCTGGCTGCGGCCAAGGCTTTTTATACTTACTTTGCCGGCTGCATCGTCATTTGTTTTTTAACAGTACGGCAATATCGATTTATCTCGAAGAAGATTGTCAAAATAATGCTCGAATTTCCGCGCATTGTTTGAGAAAAGTACCTACTATAAAAGCCTTGGTCGCAACCAGTTGATGGAATCACGTTTGTGTGCCTCGGCTTCGCCTCTGCCCACAATTTCCCAATCGTCCATCAGTTGCAGGCCGCGACAGTAATGTACTATTCTAGAATCAATGACGAGCAACGATAATATTTCACGCGCCAATAATGTTCATTTGTTTCTTCTGTATTTTTAACAGTTCTATTTGCAAGCCAAATCGAATCTTTGATGCGTTGAAGTAAAAGGTTTGTTCTATTTTTAAATAACACAACAGATATGAGTTTTCATAGTAATTTATTTGGCCGCTTAACACGACAGATATGGATTTTCATACTTACTTTGCCGGCCGCATCGTCATTTGTTTTTGAACAGTACAATTTCGATTTATCTCGAAGAAGGTTGTCAAAATAATGAATGTCGAATTTCCAAGCATGTTTGAGAAAAAATAATTATTATACAATACACTGCGATGTATGTGCCTAATAACAACCATATCAACTTTGATCATGTAATGATAGTATCTATAGTTCCATCGCACAGTCATGTAATTAAATCTGTAGAAGAGAAACCAGGGATCCTTTGAAATTCCAGCATTAATTAAATGTAGGTGTATGTATCTGACGTGACAAGATATTTCTGGCTCTACTAGAACTAAAATAGACTAAATTGTATATTCATGTGACCTAGAGATGGAATTTAGACGGTGGCTAGCCTGTGAATACTTAAATATTTGCGTGTCAAAGATCACTCGAACGAAATCGATAAAATCTCGCGTGTTACGGAACTCAAAATCAAAATATTTTATTTCACATAAACCTACATGGGCACATGTAACGTCAGAAGCTAGGTGCACGGTTTCTAGTTAATGGTCGTTTCCTATACACATGAGCTGACAAGAAACTCCACGGGACCTAACTCTTTCAAAAATAAAAGTGACCTGTGAGCATAGAGTAGGTAAGTATATAAATTATAATAAACTAGCGAGACTAGCGACCCGCTCTTGCTTCGCACGGTTTTTAGCACTTGACAAAACATCGAGATTTCTTAGTTACATAAATGTAACTTTAAACTTAATATAGGTACACATAAATAACCCTTCCGGAATAAATTCTCAAAACGATGGTGAAAACCTTATCAAAATCTGTTGCGTAGTGTGGAAGAACCACGCGGACATACAGACAAACACGAAACTTAATTTATAAAATACGGAACTTTGACACCACAAACTAACCAGTTTACCTTTTGACAATTTAATTCGAAACGTCATAACTCGTTATTAACAAAATTCTGATTTTAATTAAAGATGGTGAAGATGACTGATGAATGAATGCTTAAGGTTGCGGTAGTTGGTCATTATTCCATACAAACGTAGTATGGTGATTACTCGTCTGTTTGACGGTATACGTTCAAAACTAAAAATTATATCAATTTATCTTGCCATTATCTAACCCTGTATGGAAGCAGCAAGGGAAAGATATATTGGTTTGGAAGTAATGAGCGTCGAAACTTCCATATTGCAACACTTATTTTAACTCATTTTTGGGCGTAAATAAATAACATAAGTTGTATGAAAATGGCAAAATAAAAACCTTACAGGGATAGATAATTTATTCAAAAGTTCAAATCATTTTATTTTGAGTACCTAGATATATCCAGTAGTTTTCCATAATATCTATACGCCCAAAGGTCTGTTCATAAAATTTTACGCGCTTGTTTTCGTTGTGAATCATCGTATGTGTCACATAATAAATAAATAAATATGCAAAGAAATAAATAACAACTAGATAAATAAATTAATAACTTTAATTAATAGCATGCATATAAGCCACGCGCACCTGCGAGTTCGAGCCGTCGACTAGTGCAACCTTAAGTTTAGTGAGTTCTACATCTTCATAATTCGGAAAGCAGGACAGTCAAGATGTTGAAATACCGGTTGTGCTTTGATTCATGAACCATTTTAACTTTAAACGTGTCGTAAACTAATCTTATAGAATAATATTAACATATTTTGTGGTTTTGAAAACAAATTGTAAGCAAATCAGAAAGCGCCATGTCTCTGGTAATGGTTTTAAAAATGCAGTTCGGTAAAGATATACAGCATGTATCACAAAAGTGTAGTCATATAATATAAGGGTGTGGTGTACAAATCATCAAACTGAACAACTTTATCCATGGGACCAATACTTACTCGACCAAAAAAGGCACTATTTAAACTAAGTGCCTACACTGATGATCAATTTTAGTTAAGACTTCAATCTATCAATATCGTGTCATACATTGTTTAATAACTCGATCCTCTACAAATAAAGCAAGTACCAACTCCGTATTACCTTGCAACTGACATAAATCTTCCTTGTAATAAAATCGCTTATTTCTTATCATAACAAGTCGTAATTTTGAACAAATGCTGGAAACAAGTTGCATATACCTAGTTCGTTGCATTTCTTTAGGGATCAGTGAGAATATATATTGACTTGTGGCTGATTGTTTGCCTAATTCTTAATATGCATTTACTCTCTAATCCGGAGGCTTACAAGGTTTTAAGGGAATTTATATTATGCCTTAGTGAAGTTAAATAAGATTCAATTTCGATAAAATATTTTCATACCAAATTCTCGATACGTGTACGTTTTACCTACCAATTTTCAATTCGTGTCAGATACTTTACAGGAAACATATATGTACTTGAAGTGGATTCATTAAGAATAATTATGTTGTCTTATGTTCATTATCATCTTTCTCATTCATCAATATCCCAGTAATGTTGATTTTCACGCTATATATATTTCGTAATTAATCAGTAGCCCTCACTTATCAAGGTACCTGTAGAAGGTAATGAAATTACGTTATAAATAATCATGCTACGTTATACGGTGTTGTTCTTGCATCTTCCAGCATTCAAGAAAGCATTATTTCCAACAATTTAAAAAAGTATCTTAAGTATTCAGTACAGCGAGTCTTTTTTAATGTTCAAGATGAGGGCTGAACGTAATTATTTTTGCATTTGCATTTGCATTGCAGTGCTATACATTTATTCTGGACTGAGACCGGAAGATACGGTAGAATATCTTGCGTTGATAATACAGATACATATTTTTGCTTTACAAATTAATCATCACACAGAATGTTCCATAATCGTCATCATCATCATTGGCAGCCTTGATCCACCCACTGCTGAGTATAGGCCTCCTTCCTTTTGTGCCATGGTTCCCTGGTCTGTGCCAGTCTCTTCCAGAATGTCCCATGCTGCACATTTAAGTATAATTTTTAAATTCCCGTTTGACCGTTTGCTGTAGCGGTCATTGTCATTTAGCGCCCGTATTCATCATAACTACAGTAGTTACACAACATAATATGATTCGTATTGTTAAAAGCAGGACGTCAATAAAATCATAAAGCCCAATAAAAACGTATTGTTGAATATACCGTATAACAGAGTCAGAGCAATATACTGTGTACTGGGTAGGGGTACTAGAGTAGCTGCGAGCGCATATTTCACGATGAGATTTATTGAATAGAGAACGTACCCACTACAATGTTTCAATGGTATTATCTGCAATATGATAGATACTTACCTGTACGCGCATCGTTAGATATTTTGTTGCTACTTTACATCGTGATAAACGAGCTGTCATTACAAGATCAAAGATTTCAACAGTCACGCCAAATTACAGCTTTATGGTTCATGTGAAATAACCACATTAAATTGTAAAATTGACTGTAGGTGGTTGTTACAATTATTTACGTAATCTCATTACTTGGTGGTTTAATCGAGTTACAAACAAACAGATGTCTAGTAACAATTAACTAAATTACCGTAGAGCAAAGTTACCACTACGCAATTAGAAGATTTGGCATAGTTATTTATAAATTGTGTTTCTGTGTTGGTCCAAGACGTCCTATAATTCTTGACTTGTAGTAGACCCATCGTGTCGCCCTACACCACGTATATTTGAAGCTAAGTTAAAAAATGAAACGCTTCTTACGTAGACTGGAACGCGCCCAAACTCATCTGTCATTCGACTTATTCGTGCGCGCCAAAAATCCACGCTTTTTTTTTTTTTTCTTGCTCCTTTATAAAGTTATTTCAGTTTCATTTTCTACTAAAAATACATACAATGGGAAAACATAAAAGAAAAAGGAGGAACGAAGATGATGAATTATATTCGTTATTTAAAAAATTCAAAAAACGAATGAGAGAAAGACACTCTTCCACTTCGAGTGAAATCGAAGTACAGGACGATATTCAAGGTAAATACAAATACTTATCATACCGTACTCTTATTTCGTGATCATAGTTATCACTTATGTGCCTATCCGTTATTCTCACGCACGCGGTGCTTGTTGTGAAAAAACAAGTCCATACTTGTTTAAAATCCGGTGTTTGCTCTAATTAGAATCATAATTACGCAATATGTGGCTAATTCTATAAAGAAATATAACAATGGTACGAGGATATACTCGTGTGGTAGCACTGCGAGTGCTATTCGTGAGGTATATCTCGACCGGAAATAAAGGTTAGAGGTTATGCCCGTGTGGTGGTACTGCGAGTACCATTCGTGTGGCACATCCCGACCGTAACCCCTTAAGGTTTGCGGATATACTCGTGTGATGGCACTGCTGGTGCTATTCGTGTGGTATATCTCTCACCTCAATAAAAGGCTCCTATATTAAGAGAATAATATTATAAAAATAATTTTTAGCTCCAAAGAGTGTAGAAGAGTTTCAAGAGGAAACAAATTTAGCCAAACAGTCTACAGTTGAGTTGGCTCCTGACAATCAGCTTCCTGAGCTTCCTGCCACTGAAATTTTACCAGAAAATTCCTCAGAGTCCTTGCCGTTAGATGAGGACATACTCAGTATTTTAGGAGAGGACCCTAATAAAAAGATTTATGCAGAAGCAATTCACAAAGACATCACCATGAGATGGAATCATATAATTACCAATGGATTGGAGAAGGACAGCAAAACAGAACTTCTAAAGTTGTATCCAATCCCTGACAATTGTATTTTTTTGGAGGCCCCCAAAATAAATCCGGAGATTAAGGCAGCTATCTCAGAGCAGGTCTTAAAAAGAGACCGGGCAATGGAGCAGCAACAAAACTGCCTGGGCCAAGCTACGGCTTGCATCGGGAAGGCACTTGATATTTTAATTAAAAGTAAAGACTGCAAGGAAGTTACAAAAATTGTAAGCGACACCGGACGTATGCTGTGCGATTTATTCCATTCTGAATCAATATCTCGCAGATACCTTTTACAATTTGCACTCAATAAAGATACAAAAGATATTGTTACTCAAACAAAAGTGGGAAAATACATATTCGGTGAAAACCTTCATGAGGAATTAAAAGCTGGAAAAGCTATTAACAAGACTGGATCAGAAATCAAATATAATCAACCACAATCATCAAAAAAACAAGCAAATCCAACTAATTTAAACTCACGGGGCCCGCCTCGGAAGTATCAACATCACCACACACCGAGCGCGGGCAGGCAGTACAACCCCAGGCCTCGACCAGCAGCTCAGAGGTGGCCAGCACCTCAGCGGTGGCCAGCTCCACAGCGGTGGCCAGCTCCTCAGCAGAAAACTGGCCCACCACACAGAAAAACTTAGAGGTAAAACTCCTTTCATCTCACTATAATAACTGGTTAGCCATTACCAAAGATATGAGCATTTTGTCCTGGGTTGCAGGTTACAAATTGCCATTTTTAAATATACCTAATCAAACACTTGCACCAGCAAATAAATTAAAAGGCAAAGAGGCCCAAGAAATGCAACAATCAATATCCCATCTTATTACCATAAAGGCTATAAGGGAATGTGAGCCATGTAATAATCAGTTTCTTTCACATATTTTTTTGGCCCCAAAACCTAATGGTGAAAAAAGATTCATTTTAAACTTAAAGAAACTCAATAAGTTTATGAGTACATCCCATTTCAAACTCGAAGACATTAGAACTGCCACAAAATTACTTTCTGCTGGTTCCCTAATGGCAAAAATCGATCTTAAAGAGGCATACTACTCTGTGCAGATACATGAGCATTATAGAAAGTACCTCCGTTTTCAATGGCAGGATAAGCTATATGAGTTTAATGTATTACCGTTTGGTCTCTGCACAGCGCCATATGTTTTCACTAAAATTATGAAACCTGTCATAGAACACCTCCGGTCTCAAGGAATTTTGTGTTCTGTTTATCTCGATGATATACTTTTAATTTTTGACAACATGTCAGAGGCAAAAGATGGTATTGAAAAAGTGTGTAGCCTTTTAGAGTACCTAGGGTTTACAATTAATCATGACAAGTGTGTACTTTTACCCCAACAGAAATGCAAATTTTTAGGTTTTGTGTTAAATTCACTAGACATGACAATAGAATTACCACCTGAAAAATGCTTAAAGATTCGACAAGAATTATTAATTTTTTATAATAAGAAAAACTGCAAAATAAGAGAGTTTGCTCATTTGTTAGGATTACTCACTTCCATTTGCCCCGCTGTTAAATATGGCTGGGTATATACCAAAGCTTTTGAAAGACTGAAATACCTGAGTTTGCTTAATAATAATGAAAATTACAATAAAACTATGAAATTACCCAGCTATTTAAAATCAGATTTTGATTGGTGGTTTAAAAACTTAAAAGCACCTAGTAACAACATTCGGTCAGACTGCTATGCATTAGAAATTTTTTCAGATTCATCTTTAACAGGTTGGGGTGTTGTGTGCAATGATAACTCTTTGGGAGGCTCATGGTCAATTGAAGAGTCTAAGAAACACATTAATTACTTAGAACTCCTTGCTTCTTTTATTGGACTAAAAACCTATGCAACTAATCTCAGGGATTGTCAAATACTACTCCGAATAGACAACACAACGGCTATATCGTACATAAATCGTATGGGAGGAGTACAGTTCAATCATCTCAATACACTGGCAAGGGACATTTGGCAATGGTGTGAGTCTAGGAACATTTTTGTATTTGCTTCTTATATCCAGTCAAAAGACAACTTTATAGCAGATGCAGAATCTAGAAAAACCCAAGCTAACATAGAATTTGAATTAGCAGACTATGCATTTCAGCAGATAATTACAGCTTTTGGCAGACCCAATATAGACTTATTTGCCTCTAGAGCCAATACAAAATGTAACAAGTTTATATCTTGGCACAGGGATCCAGAAGCTTATGCTATAGACGCTTTTACCGTTTCATGGTCTCAGTATTTTTTTTATGCCTTTCCTCCATTTTCAATGTTACTAAAAACTCTCCGAAAAATTGTTAATGACGAGGCTACTGGTATTGTTGTTGCACCCCATTGGCCCACCCAACCTTGGTATCCTCTATACCAAAAATTACTATCCTCAGAGCCAATCTATTTCCAACCTAATAAGTCATTATTAACTTCTATCAACAGCAGGCCGCATCCTCTTCACGAGCGGCTTACCCTGGTTGCAGGGGTCTTATCAGGGAAGCTCTAGAGAGCCGTGGTGTTCCTGATATGTCAATTAACGTCATGCTAGCTTCCTTAGCAGATAATACTGTGTCACAGTATAACACATGTTTAAAATCATGGTGGAATTATTGTTTAGATAATTCAATAGATTGTTACAGTGCTGGCATCCCAGATATATTAAAGTTTTTAACCAAAATGTACAACAATGGCTCAAAATATGGAAGTCTGAACTCATGTCGATCTGCAATTTCGCTATTAGTAGGTCCACAAGTTGGTACCAACGAGCTAATAAAAAGGTTCTTTAAAGGAGTCTTTCGGCTAAGACCAAATAACCCAAAGTACGATGTTACCTGGGATACCAACACTGTGTTGAATTACTTAAGTCATTTATATCCTAATAATAACATTTCATTGGAAATGTTATCAAAAAAATTAGTAACTATTTTAGCTTTAATAACTGCACACAGGGTCCAAACCTTAAGTCTGATTAGATTAGAAAATATTAAATGTTGTAAAGAAAAAATTATCATAAAAATTACTGATCTCATTAAAACATCTCGAGTAGGTGCAACTCAACCTGCCCTAATCATTCCATTTTTTCTCGAAAGGCCCGAAATCTGCCCTGCGCAGTCACTAGTTGACTACATAAAAATAACTGAAAAATTACGACCCAGTAATTCAGGACGGCTTCTTTTAAGTTTCAAAAAACCATATAAAGTTATAGGATCACAAACTATAAGTCGTTGGATCAATGATATGATGACCAAGAGCGGCATAGACACCGACATGTTCACAGCACATAGCACGCGACATGCATCTTCATCGAAGGCAAAAGCTCTAGGAGTCAACCTAGATATCATTCGAAAAACGGCAGGTTGGGGTGAAACCTCTTCAGTGTTTGCCAGGTTCTACAACAGACCTATTGTACAATCAGAAACTTTATTCGCAGAAACTATTTTTAATTCAAGTGCTTAACGTTATCCATTAACGATTGTATGAATCTCAATTTTAGTTTTAATTAAGATTGAATAGTTGATTAATATCTAAGTTTTAATTGTTACTCATTAATGAGTGTTTTGTTGTTTCTGTTTGAATGATTAATTCAAACTTTATTGATTTTTATTAATACACTATATAAAAAAGAAATTAGTTGTTGTATTTCACGACTCTTTGAACATCCTACAAGTCAAGAATTATAGGACGTCTTGGACCAACACAGAAACACAATTAGAAATCAAACGAACTTACCAAGTGAAGTTCGATGTTAATTGTGTGAAGGTGTTGGTCCAAGACGTCCAAGACTCCCACCCGGACCCTAATGCTAGTGCATGAGTACCCTAAGTTACAGGTCGTGAAATAGGAACTTCAAACTAAATGACAGATGAGTTTGGGCGCGTTCCAGTCTACGTAAGAAGCGTTTCATTTTTTAACTTAGCTTCAAATATACGTGGTGTAGGGCGACACGATGGGTCTACTACAAGTCAAGAATTATAGGACGTCTTGGACCAACACCTTCACACAATTAACATCGAACTTCACTTGGTAAGTTCGTTTGATTTCTAATTATGTTATATTTAATAAATAAAGCAAGTGAAAATAATTTGCAACGTTCTATATTTGAGAGATTACCACAGACTACAGAGTTTACAATACCGTTACTAGTGAAGTACATTTAGTAATATTCTATGGTAGTGATGTAGAAGAAAGGTCTTTAATTTATACCTACAACAAATAACAACAAAAAACATGCCCACAGTACTTACGCGCTACCTTTTCGCTGTAGTGTTGCTAACAGTAAATAAAAACGAAATATTTTTGTCCGCATTCAGGTATTTTATATACAACTGGCTTTAAAAAAAACATTTTAATTGGATATAACAGATGTAGTGCAACGTCCGAACAAAGCCATATCCTGCTAAAACCTTTCCCAAAGCTTAGGCTAGATCTGAAGGCCAATAAAATTATTCTCGTAGAAAAAACGTTCACATCCAAGTCACAATCTGCCAAACTTGTCTCCTGTATTTTTGACAGATTGCGAATGAGATCCGAATGCGAATGTATTTAAAAATACGAGAATTGCACCTCTGGTAAACAGTTAGCTTTTTGTAAGCAAACAAAACATTTAAATTGTGTTAAGGGTCCGCTGGCAGATAAGCGCGAAATCCTTCCTGAAATTCACGTTTCAGCCGTTACGGAGCCAAATTACGGCGGTGAAAATAAACTAGTGAGAACTTCGCAAATTAACTCTATGCCATTAGTATAAGCACAGCAATGAAGAAAAATAACTCATATTCTATTTTTTAGATTGCTGGTTGGAATAAATAAACGACGAGCATGAATATCATTGGTTACTATTCAGCCTTCTGCTCAGTTTCATATTTATAAACAGGCACAATAAATGTACGCCCTCGCTTGTTTATTGATTCGTGAGGAAACAGGAATACCTAATACCTGTTTGTGTGCAATGTAAGGATTCATACCATTGGAGAAAGGGAATACATATTCAAAGCAGCTAAATGTACTAAACAATTTTTCTTTCTTAAACATGCGCAAACATCGGACATCTCACTTCGTTGTTGGAATTGTGATATCAACCTTTTCGTACCAAACGAATGTAATAAGTTATTATATTTACTTGATACGAAAAAGTAAGTCACAGAATACAACGAACAGAATAATAATTGAAAAATAATATACTCAGTATTTTTGTACCGAATCACGATTTAACTATGTGACCTACACATAGGTATATAAACATCGTGATTCGGTAATCGGGGTAATCGCTACAAAAAAGATACCAATGCCTTTGCCTACCGACCGCCTAGAATTTTTAAGTTCGCATGGAGTCTTTGCCAATCGATGCGAAAATAAAAATAGGGACTGTAATCAGAAATAATCTCCACATTTAATTATTCTGGAACAATTGACATTCTGAATCACCGTTCTGTATTAATTCGAAACATTGGTAAGATAGATTAACTAAACAACGGAGTACCTTTATAGATTGTCTATTTGGTCGGGAGAAGGACCGTTTTATTGAAGTAATTTTTTAGCTATGCCAGACGGGCTGCGAGGTTCGCCCGTCTAGTAAGAGAATTTATTTGTATTAATATTCTCGTCCTCAGGCTGAAGTGGACCTTAAGCTTGAAGTACGTACCCAATACACTTAATGGTTATTAGTCTATTGTTCGAGAAGACCCCTTTTATCTAATTGGCCAGTATGACCTGTTAAATGAATATTATTTATCTTTGCCAGGTGACTAAACGATCAATGATATTGCAAAATATCACGAATTGCGCAATGTTTTGGTCCGTTTAGGGTTAATATTGAAGAGCGCGCAAACATTGAATAGCAGAACAGTTATAGCCAGTAAAGGTGGATGTAAACCTTTATTTCTAGGGTTTCCAAATACCTTAATGCAACTCTACGTACAGTCACGGACTTTAATTGATGAGGCACCTTCAAACTTTTCAATTTTGCAGTTTCATACATTCACGAGATTACACAATTAAACACGAACTCAAATCGCAAGCTCGTAAACAAGATGACAAATAAATTGTACTTTTAATCGGAAATCTCCATAGAGGTTGACTAATAAGTTCTCAATGATAAAAATAAATACAATGTTGCATTAAGTTTATCCAATCTATTTGATACCGACCTCCTTTGAATCATAGCTCATTAACTCAATAATAATTCTGAAAACTTAACTGAAGACAGTGACAGTTGAAATATCAAGATGACAATTAAATTACTTTTAATCGGAAATAGTCTTATCCATAGAGGTTGACTAATAAGTTCTTAATGATAAAAATAAATACAATGTTGCATTAAGTTTATCCAATCTATTTGATACTGACCTCCTTTGAATCATAGCTCATTAACTCAATAATTCTGAAAACTTAACTGAAGACAGTGACAGTTGAAATATCAAGATGACAATTAAATTACTTTTAATCGGAAATAGTCTTATCCATAGAGGTTGACTAATAAGTTCTTAATGATAAAAATAAATACAATGTTGCATTAAGTTTATCCAATCTATTTGATACTGACCTCCTTTGAATCATAGCTCATTAACTCAATAATTCTGAAAACTTAACTGAAGACAGTGACAGTTGAAATATCGATGTCAGAGAATTTCTCCGTACGCTAACGTTACTATCGCAACAGTAACCTAGCAATAATTGTTTATCGTTGCTAGGTTACTGTTCTAGCACGAAGACATATGACTTTGCGTGTCGGGAACCGAATAAACCCGATTTGCATTACACGGCTAAAATACGAACAGTGCCAGGTGGCTCATCAATTAAAGTCCGTGACTGTACTTAGACAGAAAGCGCAATTAGAACGTATCTAATACGAAGACGAATATAAGGGATACTTAATTTGAATGATAATGCAGTTAATTTGTCGTAAGATCTTAAATATTTTATTTCTATTTTATTTACATATAACATCACGCCTTGTTTCCGCGAAGGGATTAGCAGAGGTGTACCTATATTCTACTTAACTAAACTAACTGTGTGGTGAAATGTGGGTCACCCACATTTCACCAGTTATGTTTAGTCCCATGTATTTTTATTTATTTATTAATAAGCAATTTAATACGTCAATTGTATCTAGGTTTACTGGTATATACTTTCATCGCACTCCGTATTGTGTCGATCTCAGACAAATCCTACCAGCTATGCCTGCTGCTCAATCCGCGTGGAAAGTTTTTAATTATCCATGATGGAGAGAACCCTTTGAAGGACGAAGGAATCTTTTTCTCATCTCATCTTTTGTATGTAACTACTGAGCTATCTTTCTGTAACTTTATCATTAAATTTGATAGGATAATAGTGAGATTATGTGCGTAGGTAAATGTGTGTGTGAATATGTGTGTTAAAATAGGTAGATTTGTGGAAAGTCTCATTACAAAGAGAGGGATGTTCTATTTTTAGCCATTGTCCATAAGATCATACCTACGGTCACATCTAAGGGGCCATACCTTCAAGTAAGTACTCACATAACCTTTTTATAGGCGTTTCTAAGGGTGTAGTGCCATGGTGTTAGATTTTATGGTAACGGTCTGCTCCCAAACTGCCTATTACTATCCATCTCAGTTTATACCGGGACCAATTTTCAATATCAGTCAGCTTTTTTTATGAAAATTTTTCGAATTATTTGAGACTTAGATAATTAAGGTAAACATTAAAATATTTGTTGTGAAATTTATGTTAGTTTAGGATTATTTTACGGTCTAAATACATAGTATTTTATAGACTTTTCTCTATCAGGGTCGTGCGGTCAAAATTTGGATAGGTAATATGATAAGAAGGGAGCAAAAAGATTCGGTCTATTTATAGTTGTTTACATACTATTGCGTATTTTATCTGGCGGAAGTGATAGGATGGCGAAAATAGTTTTTGTAGTGTTGCGATGAAGTGTATTGATTTTAAGGCAAGGTTTTCACTATTCTCGATACGGTGTTTTATGAATTTTATCAGGATATAAATCCTGTAACGAATGTTTAATATGAGTAAGGTATAATAAAATGAGAAATAATTTTCAAGATTTTTTTTTTTGAGAATTAATTTTCCGTAAGGCATAGGATTAAATAAATATTAGACAAGACGACATCGAAGGACGACCGTTTTTGGCCCTATACTGGGTTGAAAAAGCTTTGGAAAAATAAACTAGTAGATTGTTTGTCTATGGAGCAAACAACTATTTTAAATCCAGGGCGAAGCGTAGGATTTTAAATTAGACTCCTGAGCGCAGCGGGGGATTCTAAGTACGTCACTGGAGCTTTAGCAGTGTTGCAACACTATTTTCATCACCTATGAGAAAATAAGTAAGTGCAACTTTTGAATAAGAATGAATTCGTTATATCACATTATTAGCGTCCGATACAATGTTCGCTGGGTTAATATAATTCTTTCATTCTCACTACTTGAGGAAGACACACTCATCCTAACTAATATTATAAATGCGAAAGTGAGTTTGTCACGCTTTCACGGCTGAACGGATTTGGATGTTTGGCACATTGGTAGACCATAATGTGTATTATGGTCTAATAATATTAAAATAATATTTTAGTCTCCATCGGACGATCTAGTGCTTGTCTATGAGTACACTTTTTCTGCTCCATTTGATATAAGTAAACTTTAATGTTTCTTTACAAAGTGCTTCTCTTGAAAATGTCATATCGTCAAAATCATTATGTTTCATGTGCTTCCGTTGGCGGGGGGAGGTCGCAGGCGACCTACATTGTTGTACGCTTTGAGTATATTGTACACAGTAGCTCGAGATACACCTATAAATAAGAAAATATTATTATATAAATGTTTTATCACAATGCACGTTACTTTCGAACATTTGTATAGTAATAAGTTTAGTAATCATCCTTACCGGCAACTTCTGCGGTTTTCTTTATCATCTCAGTCTTATAACAAGGAGTTCCTGCAGGCCAGGACTCCTTAAATTGCTTAAAAATATTGATGACAGTTTGCTTTTCTACAGCACGCAGTGGAGTTTGCTTCATCCTCTTTTTCTTGGGAGACATTAAGGTCGAACATAGGAAAAACAGTACCTAACAAATAACAACTTAATCACGAAAATTCGACAATAACAAAACACAAGGCTAAACATTCACAATTATTTACAAGCGAATGACAATAACGACATGACAATCACAGAACATTTACGTCAATTTCACAGACGACATAAACCGCCAAAATTAAAAAGACCCGGCTGTCACAGCTTATGAAGGGATTATGTGACCTTTTAGATTTGGTAGAATTATAGTGAAACGAAAAACGTTCCCGGTATTGTTCACTCCTGCTTCTTTTAGGTTTTTAGCATTGACACTTTAATTTTAAATTGGAATTAAATAATATATTTAAATGAAAGCCACTTAATTTCATAAGTTAAATAGTTAAAATGATTACAATGAAGTGTGACAGCTGGTATACAAAGAGATTTGAATTAATTTGGCGTCAATTGTAACTGTAACAAGTTTATTGTACTTTTTTTTACAAAGTGTACATTAAAAAGAACCTTTTTTAACTTCTGTCTAATGCTATTGTAAATGGAGTATAGATTAAAAGACACGGTGGCTGGAAATCTGACGTAGTAGCAGAGGGCTACATTGAAAATTCTATACAAAAAAAGTATAAAATAAGCTGCCGCATTGGTGACAACATCAAACTAAAAACACCGTTGATAACTGATCCTTGGACACCTTTGTCACCACAACCTTCCACATCAAAACACTATTCATCTAGCCCGCTGCCTCAAACACCACCTTCACCGACTTTCACGATGCAAAATGGTCCTCAGCAGACCCAAGTTTCTGAAACTTTACTTAACAGTAATACTCAAATAAACTCTACCTCAACTTCAATAGATGTACCGAATAAAAACATAACTTTGTCTTTCCACAACTGGTCTAATGTATCAAACATTACCTTTAACATTTAATTGTTTTAAATAGGTCTACTAACTGTTATTGTAATTTTAATAAATACTTGGATTCTAGTACTAATGCTTTTTATTGTCTCGTAGATGGTGTGAAAAGTAGAGTATTCTCCTCGGGGATAAAGGTGCCTTCGTCTTGGGCGAACTTGAATCCCTAGCTGCACTCAGGATTCTTGTCTTAACTCCCTCGCTCCGCTCGGGAGTTAACACTCGGAATCCTTCGTTTTGCTCGGGATTCAATACGGCGCCCGCTACATAAGACACTACTTTATCCCCTTAGTGCATAATCTACTATTATTTGCCTGAATTATATTATATATATTTTGTTGAATTAGGAGGAGCTCGTGGCTAAGTAATAACAGCCGCTCGGGTCGATCCATCAGATTAAGCTACGCTTGCCGGGGTTACTAAATGATACATACATATAAATTATAATATAAATTAATGATATACTAATTGAATATTAATTCATATGTGCATTATAGAAAATGTTCATTATACCATATACAAGTAGGTAAAATGAAATTATATCACTAATTCATTACATCCTTTCATAGTTTAGAAAAAAGTAGGTATATTAAATGAAATTAGGTCTTAGGATCATTAGAACTTTTGATATTATTTCAAACGTTACACACCCAAATGGAAGTAACAACAAAATCATATTTCATATGTGCATTATAGAAAATGTTCATTATACCATATACAAGTAGGTAAAATGAAATTATATCACTAATTCATTACATCCTTTCATAGTTTAGAAAAAAGTAGGTATATTAAATGAAATTAGGTCTTAGGATCATTAGAACTTTTGATATTATTTCAAACGTTACACACCCAAATGGAAGTAACAACAAAATCAGACTCCCGGTAAGTTAAGGCTTGGTAACGCCTCGAATGTTAAAAGAGCTTTATGTGTTTGAAACACAGATTCAAGAAGTAAAGGAGATATTTTGTATTATATATTTAACTAGCTTCTGATCGCGACTTCTCCCGCGTGAAATTTCTTGTTTTAACATAAAATATATGTTATGGGGATCGAGATACAAGGTATTATTTGTCCTTCTCCAGGTTATGATCTACCCATGTGCCAAATTTCATCCAAATCCGTTCAGCCGTTTTTGCGTGAAAGCGTAACAAACAAATAAAGAAACAAACTCACTTTCACATTTATAATTAGCTTCCGCCCGCGTGTTATGTCGATAAAAAGTAGCTCATATCCATTCCCAGAATGCCATCTATCTCCTTGCCAAATTTTGTCGAAATCTGTTCAGTGGTTTAGGCGTGAAAAGGTAACATACTTTCGAATTTATAATATTAAGTATGGATTAGGATCTCGGACTCGGCAACACTGTAACTTTCCATATAGTGAAAAAAAATTTGGAATCGGATCAGTAGTTTCGAAGATTACCCATCCATATAACGAGGAAAACATTGTAATAAGTAAATAATTAGTTAAAACAAACATGAGTTTGTTTTTAACTAATTATATCCTTCTGCCCTGCTATCTCCGACAACTTAAAATCTTCGTAATATTTCGTTTTCTCCCATCTATCTCTATCAACCCTCATCTCGGTGTTTACTTCCTTCTTCCCCATGTAATCTCTCCGTAATTCATCCATCATTTGGTTGGTCCATCTTCCGTGTCTCACACTTACAACAGTATCAATGTTGAGGGTATCAAGTCAATCTTTCGCGAATTCTTTAAGGCTTAGTTTTTGTGGTGTGACCATAAATATTAGGTCCCCACCTATGAAATCAGCGTTTTGTATGGGGAATTTAAAGAAGTTGCATTTTTCATACTAACATTTTCTTAATTTATATAACAACCATGGACACAAATGTTTTAAAACTTTTATGCACTAATGTTTAAAAATTAAGATAACGTATGCCACTTAGATTAAACGAAAAAATAAGTTTTGGCAAGTTAAAAAAAAATAGTGGTCATTTCTGCTAGCAAAATGAGGAGTCATTTTTAAGGTATTTTTTATGTTTAGAAAACTATAATTAATAAGTTTTTTTACTATTGGTAGTTGTCTATGATGGCCATTATTCGATATAAACAAGCAATTGATGAATATTTTAAATCATAGAAGTGACGAGGTGAGAAAAAAATGCCAATTTAATAGGTGGGGACCCAATATATACTAGATATTCCTGGTCTATCTAAAACTTACGAGAAAAAGGAGCATTTTGACCGTATCTGAATTTACATGCAAACTTTAAGTATTTGGCTAATTTTGCGCATATTGTGGCACCAATTTTGCTCTTGTCATTTCTACGCTATTATAAGGTTTTGTGGTAGGTATGGCACTCGGGATCTGACTCGAAGACGAAGCCACACGACGTCCTATTTGAAGATTTTCTCTCGACGGTTCCTGCTCCAAGGGTGTGAGGCGTCCTTCACGCAGGTGCGGTTCGAGTCTGTAATTGATGCTGTAATTCTTGTTGTGATTCTTGTTTAGACAGAAAATTACTATCTGAGATTTTAGTTTTTATGATGGTACTAAAACGATTTTTTGTCCATTGTATCGACGGGTTAGTTTTTATCGCTCACAGAGGGAACTCCAAATAGTAAATTTTCGCATAAAATAATTCAGCTGCTGCTTTTAGCGCCCTTAAAAAGTGATAAACATCTAACAGTTTCCTTTTCCTTGGTGTTCACAAGCTACTTCCGTTCGGAAATGTTTTCTGGACGGGCAACACCAAGAGTGCGCTTTAGAAAATAAACGGCGCGGCTATTATCGGCATTCTTTCGATACCATTTTGGGTCTTAGCTGTTGTTGACGTTTCGTTAAGTTCGATTTTTAAAGTAGTAACTGGCCAACTTGAGCTGGATTGGATCTTTTGAATTTTTAAATTGAATGTTCGTGGAAATATTCAAAGCTTCGTGGCAGTAACAAAATGAGCCAAATAGGTGTAAGTACCTACGCCTTATTGAGGTCAACGACTTAGAATTAGAAGCCATAAATAAAGATCTTGATGATTTTTTATACGTGTAACAGGATAATTATGATTTTCAATCAATAAATGGAATTAACGGTTGTAAAACATAGTTACATCGATTTGGTCAATTCGAGCGTTTCTTCTAATTATTACTTTGGAAGTTAGTCTTCTTACTTAATTAAATAGGCATAAAGAGTCCATTGAGTTAATTGATATATTAAACTCAAAGATATAAATATATTATAAAAAATAATCATATATTAAACTAATGCAAAAGTTGGTCTATATGTTACGGCTAATACCCGAAGTGCGGCTACACCTAGTTTTAGCCGGTTAGAACTAGGTGTAGCCACTTATTCTTGGTTAAACCTAGTACGAGCCGATTGTTTTCGGGTAAAACTAGGTCTAGCCTTCATCATGCCGGCTACAACTAGGTCCAGCCATTCCCTGTTGGATAAAACTAGGTCTATCCGATATCATTCCGGCTAGAACTAGGTCCAGACAATCCCTGTTGGATAAAACTTAGATGCGTGTCCCGCCAAGCCTTCCGCTCCGCGTCACACTCATGACTCACAGCATCTGCAGCAACGGCGCGGGGTGGAGGGCATAGCGAGGCACGCGCCTCTGCAGGTTGTGAGCACCAGGTGCTGCTGATCTACTGCAGGTCTACTAGCGAGTGTGACTCACAGCGCCTGCAGCAGCAGCGCGTGTCTTAGTTTTATCTAACAGGGATTGGCTGTACATAGTTGTAGCCGGCATGCTATCAGCAGAGCTTTTTTAGATATTAAAAAAACATCCAATAAAAAGAAACGTAGAGAGTTTTTTTATTCTTGTAGATCACATTGTAATAATTAACACAAATTATTAGGAGTACAATTTTTAATATAATAGGAACAATCAGGAACATTTTTTTAACAACAGACAATAAATAGTTGCATATTATAATTTAAAGAATGTTATTATAATTATAAATCACACTTTTATAAAGTAACATAAACTATTTATTAGAACAACTTAAACTTGAGTGACATTTTGAGTTGCACAAAATACCAGCAGCTTTGCAGAGACACTTTTTGTTGCCACATTTGGTTTTGCAGTAGCATCTTTTATAGCCTTGTCCACCAGAGGTCGATTGTGCATTGGCTATTTGGCGTAGTGATTTCTTTTCGGGTGAAACCATGTCAATATCTAAAAATTTTGAGTCACACACAGTGAACTGATTTCTTGAAAATAGTTCTGTTATAGTGCCGTATTTTTTTCCTAATTTGTATAACCCCTTGTCGTTACATTCAAGTACAACCATTAACACATTGGGAAAGTCGCCTCTACCTCTGTCCTCAACTTGTTTGCATCTAGTTTTATCCAACAGGGAATGGCTGGACCTAGTTGTAGCCGGCATGATGAAGGCTAGACCTAGTTTTACCCGAAAACAATCGGCTCGTACTAGGTTTAACCAAGAGTAAGTGGCTACACCTAGTTCTAACCGGCTAAAACTAGGTGTAGCCGCACTTCGGGTATTAGCCGTAACATATACATAAACCAATTCTAACTACTTAAAAGTTGTTTGCAGTGACTGTAAACGGTAATTAGGTAGTCAATGTCAAATCACGTAGACACGAAGGTGTGTTGACAAAGCGTTCGTGACGCATATTAAATTTACCCCTTCGATCAGATAATATGATCTAAGAATTACCAAAGTCATAGGGCTCGTCACCATCATACGTTTGCCCAGTCTGTTTAAATTATATCGATGTCTGTATATATTTATATCGTTAGACGGTTAATCATGGTGTAATACTTATTTAAAATTAGGCACGGTCCTTTTTGTCAATTCACAATCTCTATCTAATTGCATATCTTCTTTTTCATAACCGATTAAGACTTCACCGAATTGATTTAATTTTGACAAATTGGATTTTGACCGTGCCAAATTTCATCGAAATCCGTTCAGCCGTTTTAGCGTGAAAGTGTAACAAACAAACAAACTCACTTTCGCATTTATAATATTAGTTAGGATTAGGATTTATCTATTTAAGTATATCATGATGCCC
The DNA here is from genome assembly GCA_947522985.1 of Lithophane socia. Lineage (NCBI taxonomy): Eukaryota > Metazoa > Arthropoda > Insecta > Lepidoptera > Noctuidae > Lithophane > Lithophane socia. The sequence continues at coordinate 12,696,756 of OX383252.1, read as the reverse complement.
CGTTGGTCTCGTGGTCGCAAGCGCGACTGCAGAGCGTGGGGTCCTTGGTTCGATTCCTGGGTCGGGCAAAGTGTTATTGGATTTTTCCGTTAGGAATTTCGTAGTAACGGCCCGGAGTTTGGAAGTTGGCGGTGTGATACCCCCGTGCCTCGGAAAGCACTTTAAGCCGTTGGTCCTACGCCTGATCTCTCTCCGGTCGTGTCGGATTGCCGTCCCATCGGACTATGAGAGTTAATGAGAGTGAGGGAAGAGAGAGTGCACTTGTGTCTGCGCAAACACTTGTGCACTACCCAACAAACATTTTTGTCATATAATCAAACTTTTATATGACCTTAAGTCTTTTTAAAGTTATTTTATAGTCATTATTTTAACTCTTCGTCATGTACTGGTGTATTATATGTCCGAATAGTCATAAACATTTTTTGTCGTATAATAATGTCATATGACGTTATTTCGACATTTATAAAACTTACTTATACAACTTCTCGTCCTCTAAACGTTTTCGTAGTATAAAAGTCATAAAACTGTACATTTTGTCATATAATTAACTTTTAAACATCTGCTAAACGGATAATAATTGTTTACACGTAGTATTGACGACACGGTTGGCGCAGTGGCTGAGCGATGGACTGCTGCGCAACGTGTCGCGGGTTCGATCCCCGCACGGAACAAATATTTGTATGATCTGCAAGTAGTTGTTCCGGGTCTGGGTGTTAGTGTATGTGAGTTTCTATGTTTGTAAACGCACCCACGATACAGGAAGAAATTCTTAGTGAGGGGCAACGTTTAAAAAAAAAAAAAAAAAAGTATTTGTTACCATTATATATATATAAGTCGAATAAGTATTACGAGTGCGATCTGTATACATCCTAAAGTATCACAAACATGATAATACGACCGCTACTTAATTAATACTCATATTAAAGGTTTATAATAACCTTGTATACAATTTTCGCGTACTTTAATACAAAGTAATAGAGCTCAAGCTGAGAGGGAGGAAAATAAGAAAGGTTCCGTATCACATTTAAATGCAAATTTAACTAATCAATTTAACCAAAATACTACAAGTGTGCCCCGCAGTTCATTTTCCAAAGTTCAGGACTCTTGTTGATTTTTCGAAGTTGAAGTCATCCGAAAATGAAGACAATGTTGATAAAGAAGACACTTCAACAAACAATGATGACTTCAGAGACTATTAAAAAAGTGGGCTATTGATTTTAATATTCCACAAGTTGCATTAAAGCCAAATAAATCTATATGAAGGAGGTAATAAAAAAAGGCGGTCAAGTCAGGTCAAGTCAGGTCAAGTCAGGTCAAGTCAGGTCAAGTCAGGTCAAGTCAGGTCAAGTCAGGTCAAGTCAGGTCAAGTCGGGTCAAGTCAGGTCAAGTCAGGTCAAGTCAGGTCAAGTCAGGTCAAGTCAGGTCAAGTCAGGTCAAGTCGGGTCAAGTCAGGTCAAGTCAGGTCAAGTCAGGTCAAGTCAGGTCATATTAAACGGCTTTTATCCAATAACAACATTTTGTCGTCAAAACACAGTCCTTGAAATCAAGGTCAAGATGACCTCTAGTTACGTAATAATTTTGTTTTTTATTTTCTGTTATTATCTCAAACTGTTATTTTTTTTAGATTCGTTATCTATTCATAATACTGCCTGTAAAATTTTATAACAATAGAAACAGTATTTTTAACAGAAATCGACAAAACATAAGAACAAATAAACTACCACGCACTTTACGATAATATTGTAAATCCTATTGTATTCATCCGTTCACCGTATATAGATAAGTATGTGGTCTGTTTATTCAAGAATCCAAATTACTTTACGTTATCGAGCTGCGATAAGTATAACTCAAGATATTGAGGTTTACCCGGAGCCGCTAACACGCGGCGGGCCTCCGGGGCGCGATGTCGGGTGAGCAGCGGGCCCTAAAAGAATTACGCGTTCCAGCAAGGAACCTGAGAGGAGTTAACTAAGTTATAAGTCACGCAAACAAATATTCTATTTTTTTAATATAAATTCTTTGAACTAAGTTGAGCTTCTTTAAGCTAAGCGTTTTTAATTTTATTACTGATCCCTAAATCAACTGTAATGGCGTAAACATTTACAATGAACACGCAGTTTATAGGTCGGGAAGTTATGTAGTTGTCATATAACGCAGTCACTTAATAAAATTATGAATAAAATATGTGAAAACGTTAGAGTTTTAAAAGCGCATAAAAAATTTGTTCCAAACCTACCTCACATTAATCAGTAAACTTGATTGCACAATGGTTTACAACTGATGAAATGGTTTTATCACCTCAAATAACAAAGAAAAAATGCAATATTAACTCAGCTGTCAAAAACACCGCCATATTAAATGAACGTGATATAATCTGTTACAATATAATTTCGTTCAATATGAGCATCATCTTTAAATGACAATAACACAACGATTACATTATATAAAGGTCATATTGTGTACCATAACTCGACCCGAAGTCGAATACACGCCGCGACAGCTATCATTACATGATATTTAGTCAAATCGCCGACGTGTATATGACTAGTATGCGACTAAGTAGGTATTTATATGACTGTTACACGAAACTCTTAGCAACTTAAGTTGAATAAAATGGGCCCTAATGCCGTAGAGTAAACGTCCTTATGACATTTATACGATTATACTAAATAACATTAAGTTGCCACCAAAACGTCTACTCAACGTCGTAAATGTTTGTTGGGTATAATATCTCCCGCGCCGATAGCTAGTCTCCGTTGAGATTGGCCGCCGTGGCCGAAAATACGGTCTGGAGGACTATATATATCATGATGTTAAACGGTTTATCTCTTTCATATAAACTTGTGGATACTATTAAAAAAGATTCAATTTTCTTTACTTTTTGTCTTTTTTGACATTGATAATCGTACTACGCCATATTTCGTTGAGTTAATGACAGGCCTAAGCATTACTTAATTGATATTTTAATGTATTAACAAACCACAGAATCCGGTTTCATATCATTGTCTATTTTAATGGTCTTCGTTATCAGGAAGCTGTTCTGTCTGTGCTGAGATTTAAAATGGCTTGTATTCTTGAAGGACTTTATTTATCAATTTAGATAATCATACATGTGCCGTTTTTGTTTTTACTATAAAACAGAATTTAGTAATAAAATACAACCTCAAAAGAGTTCGTTGTTACTTAGTTACCATTCATAAGCAACTCGAATAATGGTAAAATATCTAATAATGTAGGTCAGAAACGTAGGTAGGATATAAAAAAATGGTGCTAAAGCAAAACTTTTATTTTTATTTATCTAATTAATTCAAGCAACAGGACTCATAGTGTTAGTAAAATATGTTAGTAAAACATTAAAATTAACACAGAAACAGTTTGTGACATCACTGCTGCAAGGTGACAGGCTTACCTGATAACTTGCAGCAGTGGCTCACAAACGCACAATCTAGCCTGCTTGCTACCATAGCCAGGATGCTGTTGGCACTGCCCCGTACCCTACTAACCACGGATGCGCACCGCTTTCGCATCACAGTGTAGAAGTAGTCAACGCGAGCTTCAGGAAATATCAGTATCGAGGCAACCCCATCAGTACCTTGAATACATTATTGTATTGAACGTGAAGGGAAAACTATAAATAACCACCAAAAAAAAGGGCCACGCAGACACTTATGTAGTATCATGACGTGACTCGCATGTTACCGTTGCCAATATCTTACACCTTCAGAGCTTACAACCTCCATAAGGAACGAAACTCATGGCTTCAGTAGGTACTGAATATATAAAAAAAACTTCAACATAATGTATTCAGTTCCTTATATTTGTCGATCGGAATAATATTTGTCCTTTGCGAGTAAACAGTACGTAGTCATGTAAGAAACTATTTATATCAGGAATACAGCAGGCGTAGCATGAGCACCGTTTTGTCGACGGAAGAGTAGACAAAAATGACGTTTCCTGTAGACAGTAGACAGTACGAGACGGCAGCAAAATAGAAAGAGACAACTGCACTTTTTACGAAATTCACTCTTTTACATAATTCGACGCAGAATTCTTTGTTTTATCATAGGATTTATCGGTTGTCAGTGTGATTTTGACAGTAAGGATAGAAAACTTTCTTCCGAAATAGTCTACATCTATAAAGACCTAGACAAAGATCGTTAGAAATGAAAGACTAAATGACAGATTGTAGAAAGATTTCTACGGTGGATGTCAAAAATGAAGAAACGAACTGTCACTTTGTATAGAAAAAGCTATGTCCGCTATGTCTATTCTTCGTAGAGATAGAAAGCGCCATGCTACGCCTGCAGTAAAGATCGCCTAAACTCGTCAGTTTAGGCGTGGCTATTATCGCCCTTAAGCTCGTCAGCTAGGGGCCATAATAGCCACGCTTAGAGCCTGGCAATCCGCCGAGATTACTGTTCACAATACGATCGGTGCTACTATCTATCCGTACGATAAAACTGTTTAATTGGCTTTTGTGCCAACAAGCATCACTGAATGTTATTTTGATAATATTTTCTATATCCGTACCGCTTTCAATTTTCTCGATTTTTAAGTACCTACTACTTGTTTTTTGCTCCAAATTCAGAGCGTTCGTGAAACTATAATTTAGAAAATATTCTCTTGTCCAAACAAACAAAGATTTTCGTGGAATTTCGAAAGTATATTGACCTCATTAATAAGTCTGGCGGGAGTATCGGTGATGTCTGAGAAGTCACCTTTAGCCCCACACTTTAATTAGATTCGATTCGATCCCAAACATTACTTCATGTTACTTTCATTAAGTGCGGCAATTTCGACGACTGAAATCCAATAGGTAGAATTAATGAAAACGTAAATTAAAAGTACGAGATCCCTTTCATAGAAAATAACGTTTATTTGCTGGGACCGCAATTTTACAAGGTTGCGTCAACTTCTCATTCAGAACTTCATACTTATGAATGTCCTATCAAGGCATCATACAAATTTAAACTTTAAACTTATATTTATTTAGGCACTTATAGATAGTGTAGAAGCAATTTTCAAAAACCTTTTACTAATTCCTAAGTAAGAGCAGGTTTAAATATATATTATAATTTTCTTGGAAACTCATTTTAATAGCTCATAATAATATAATTTTAGCAGGTGTCAATTCATCCGCGTGAACATCGATGGTCAATGAGATAAGAATCGTCTATCCCCAGCCAGATAACAAGTTTTTTAGCTATTATTCGGATTGTCCAAACCGGTGTCGTATGACTCATTTTATCTGGGAATTAATGGCTGCGACAGTCCGACCTTTAATTATGTCCACCTGTATACTTATGCATAGTTCATTACCATTTACTAAAAAGTTGACGATCCCCTCAAACAACGTAGGTATTACTGTTTATTATCTGTAAAAAAACTTCACATGACATTTTTATTAACCAACTTATATAAAACTGTTTACACTGCACACACAAGTTACTAGGATTTACATTGCAGCATCGGTGTCATGTTTATAAAAAACATTACCCTCCTTCTGGGGCAGTCGGGTAAAAAGACTTGCATTTTGGGAAATTCTACTCTCAAACTCTGCAATTTCTCGCCATCACATCTTATTCCGTTTCAAAGATATTCTGCGAAATTCTTCACTTCTTTATTTTATTGAACCTTCATTGGATCTATTTTATTATTTTTCTACGGATTCCATTTTCATGTGTCATCTTAAGTGATAGGTTGTAGGTACTCTAGAAATAAGCATCACCTTTGTACGTATTTTTCAGTTATTTCCTTAGTGTCTGTTTATTTATGGATAAATAAATAAATAGTACGGTGTTTTTTTCCGCATAAAAAATTGTAGAATCCTGTCATACGTGGAACCTTGGGTCTACGGTAACCTGGTAGATAAATAACCGAAGGTATATGAAAATTAGAATTCTTTTAAATAAGGTAGGTAGGTACATCAAAACCACATTGCAACACTTGACTTGCTGGTGATCATAGAATAAATTGTTGATGTTGTCGATCTTGATTCAAGCATAAATGAATAAATTAAATTAAAATGATTAAATTTTTATGAATATGAGAGAAACTTTTTCCTAAGTATAAAGCAATTTATTTAATTTGATTTAGTTATTCCCAATTTACTCGTATGTTATCTATACTTGTCTGATTTAATTAACCCCGTAACAAAGTCAACGGGATTTGATTTGTAAACGGCAAGATTGCTCTACTTCTGCATAATTAAGTTACAACAGTTTTAACCTCGAATTCTCGAATCCTTAACTCTCGAATCCTTCGACTTTTTAAACGACTTTTAAGAACTGGTATTATTTTTAAGATACTTTTTAACAAATCGGTAATAAAATTGTATGTCCAGTCGTTACGATGATTCTGATTCCGGTGTAGGATTGGATTTATTTTCAAAATTCAGTTAGGGAAGGTGTACATTAATTAGAGGTTAGATCCTACTCTAGCTGAATTTGAATTTTACATTGGTAAAAACACTGAATTAGATCTTAGTTTGGTCTAACTTCAGGTATCTACTATTAATTTCAGTCTAAAAGTGCTAATAAATAATGTAAAGTAGCGTGGAGATCATTCGGGTTGATTTGACGAATTATTCAAGTTGATTATTTGATAAAAAATAATTACGGAAAAATTAATTGATTTAGAAACCTAAATTTACCTACTTGGGACGAAAAGATATTAATAATAATGAAGTTTATCTATGTTTTTGTTGCATATTTGGAACATTTTCATGTGTAGATAAAAATAATGAGGATTAATGCGCTTTTATGATTAGAATCAATCAATCAATCTGCCTAGCCTTTTCCCAACTATGTTGGGGTCGGCTTTCAATCTAACCGGATGCAGCTGAATACCAGTATTTTATATGGAGCGACTGTCTATCCTTTTATGATCAGAATCATGAATCAGAATAACTATAAATTAGCTAGGTACTGATAATCACCGTGCAAATTGCACAATACTATGATAACTAAGTTATTGCTAAAAATATGCTTTTCGTATGACGTGAAAACAAACTACGAAGTTGAAAATCAATCTTTCTCCAAACACAACAAACACTTAACTTGAAAAAATAGCACCCAATATCGTAAGGCTATAGTTCACTTACCTGCCGGTAGAACAGGATACGGATGGTAATATCCTTAGTAACCTAAACCTTAAGTCGCGAGAAGCCATCGGCGATAAATAAGGGGTTAAGGGATCACCCAAACACATTTTGGTTTCATGTTAAAATATTTTATGGATAAGGAAATATTTGGAGGCAGTACTTCAAGGCCCGTAGAAAGCATGTTGCTGTTTATTGTGGCGACCGAAGTATAATTTGTTTTATCTCGGATTTATATAAATAAATATATATTTTTTTATGTTGGCCTAAGTATTTATTATATTTTTTTTATCAAATTATAAAATTCTCTGGTAAAACTATATTACTTGGCAGTTTCTATACATATATAAAAATGCTTTGCTTGGTATTTGTCAATTTTCAAACTTTGGTTTGTGTTATTGAAACAGGCAGAAGTTCAAAGCATTATAATGCAATTTTATTATTTCCTAATATAAACGGTTCATGTCATTATAATTATATTATATTATAATATCGATTTACAATACAGAATAACTTGAATTTGCGTTTTGTTTCGCATAGGTTCATGTACATCTCTTAGATACTACAAAACCTACTAAATCAGCAGATTTTTGGAACAATGTGTTGTTAAACCAAGTCAAGGACGTTTCGTGGTAACTTTTATGGTTAAAACAGCCTATAGTAAAAAGTTGAACGTGTGCAAGACCGGTACTTATTTGATAAGTAGCGGTCTTGCACACGTTCAACTTTTTACTATAGGCGACAGCGTGTTTACACTATAAAAATAAAGTCGAACCAAACAAGTTGCCAGATTAAAAACAGGTTGTTTTAACTGTTTAACATATAGATTGCTAATTAAAAGCGCATGGTACGCCACGGAATATTCGCATTTATTTCGCTTAAAAACCTTACTTTTTATATTATACTTTTTGTTCGTTTTTTCATTAATCTAAATACCTACTGTTTATAATGATTTATTAATTATATTTTGGGTAGTGGGTAATCCCAGCCAAGCCCTGGGTTTACGGGTTTACCCAGGTAGTGCGAGTGCTTTGGGCTAATTATGGCAGACATTTAACTGGCAGGTAACGATATTGCATACGTGCCGTAATATAACTAGGCAGTTCTATAATTATTGTGATGACAACTTACGTCAGTTGTATAATTGTAATAAGCATCGAGATATAAGTACTAACGTACTAGAGAAGACACCGTAAACACCTACTTTGTCTCGTTCAACTGCGGCGATCGCGCCGCAGTTTGTCGAAGAAAACGCGTAAGTGCCATGATTTACATGGCGCTCAAGACCTTTTTGCCGAGAATAAATACACTTCCGCAGCAAATCTAGCACTGTGGTAAATTAGGTACGGTTTAGACGAATTGTTATTATTTTAGCGCTGCAGCGAACTAAAGATTCAATACGAAGAATAGGACAATTCAGTTATTTGACGTAGCTTCTCTAGTACGTTAGTACTTATATCTCGATGGTAATAAGTATTCTCGTTATATTATAATTTACGGACCGAAAATTTCATAAAATTCTAGCTTGTCTAGAACATAAAATCTAGGTATATAAGTTGCTTCCACGGTTGCATCTCTTTGAACAAGTTCTGTGCAATCAGTGCTAGTATTGTTTGAATTTCTAAGCTAATCTAAGGAACATCATAAATTACATACACGCCAAAATTCTCATGAGAATATTTCTAAAAATAATTCCAATTGGTCAAATTGATTCGGAGGAATCGATTATTTTTATAGTTTATAGTTTATTTATATATATTAGTTTTTGCGTTAGGTAGGTAATCACTGAATCATTTGTCATCGAACTAGGTGCGATATCCAAATTAAAGATAGGCTCAGCGATTGTAAGAAATGAAATGCCTTTATTCTGTGCCTTGGATGTTTACTTATTAGTCATCATCATCGACAGCCCGTCTTCAACCACTGCTGAGCATAGGCCACTCTTTTCTTGTGCAATTCCCCACGCTCCTGTGCCAGCCTGATCTACTCGTACATAAGGTCTATCCGCGATGGTAACAATGTCGTCTGCCCATCTCGCCGCCAGACGATTGACTTCGTCATCCAGTCCTTGGCGCCACTCGGTCACTGCCTTACTCCTGTCATCACTGCGCCTTGCGAGGTGTCCTGCCCAACTACATTTGAGTTAAATGCATAAATTGTTTTCCGATATCGGAAACCTTCATACGTCTAAGATAAGGAAGGGCAACAAAACTGAATTCTTGTCATAAGGCATACCTATAGATGCCTTATGACAAGAATTCAGTTTTTTTGCATACCTAGTTGATTGAAAGTCCTCGTATGCGTTACCATTACATTCAAAGCCCTAAAAACATGGGCTTCTTAATAATCACTATTTTCAATTGATCTGGAACTACCCACAACTGACATAGTATTATATAACGGAACAAAATGTGTGAGTTCACTTTGTTTAAATACCTACACAGGAGGCAAAAAACTTAGACCCCGCGTTCCTCACGGCGATGATCAGTACGATATTTTACTGTATAATTTTGGGATTTATTTATCGTTGTGTGAACGGGGACTTACCTACAAGACCAAAATAAACGTGAAACACATTTACGTAGGGATTAAAGTTTGTAGGAAAATAACGTAACCAATAAATTGTTTCATGTTACTGAAACTTTTCCATTTTAAATAGTAGGTAGCAATAATTAAATGTTTTTTTTTTGTTATGGGGCAGCTCCAATATGTTAGAGTCAAAGGGGACGTTAAGAACCCTATTCCATAGAGTTTTATATTCAATTCCAATACGTCCAGAAAACTTTTATAATAAATAGATAATAAAGCAATAGATATTGAAGATTTTCTATTGCTTTGTAATATAATTAAAATTCCAATAACATTTATCGCGATAAGTTTGGTTTCATTTCTATGAAGAATACCAAACATAATAGAAGCACGCGTTAGCTGCGTAATATTCTACGCTGCCTAGTTATACTGTGCTCGTAGTGTGCAGTTTATTGTGCGACCCACATTTATGACGTAATTAATGATTCATGTATTGCCTTTTATTGTTCGAACTACAAAGGGATATTAAAATAGTAAATTATTTGTAAAACAATAGAGTCGTAATATTGTCATTAATTACAAACCTATGACATACCTATATTTTGATTAGGTCGTATTATTATTTATGATTATGTTCTTGTAAAGAAAGACTTTTATTATTATTATTTTGTAGACCCTTCATTTATCACAGGAAGTATTGGGAGGCAAATAACATATTCAAAGTAATGTTTATTTTTGAATTGATTTAAATAATTAAAATCAAATACATTTTGAATACGAGCCGAAATTTCCGTGTGATTAAAGTATCGTTTATTTTTTTATCTTTTACACAATGTATATTTATGCTAATTAGTTCTGATTCTGACTTATCTTTTTGAAACTGTACGACCGTTTTCTTTGAATTATGATAATCGGTTCTCATAATAGGCAGAGGCAAAGAGTGAACGTTTTGACAAGGGTACGGTATGTGCAATAATTGAGACGTAAGTAATTAATATGTGTTGAAAGGGATGCCGACAATTATGTAGGATTTAAGGCCATTTGCTACTACTACCTGCATAATCTACTTATTTCAAAATATGTCTTACAATGTCTGTTAAAACCTTGTCAAACTACTTTGGCCGGTTAGTTTGAAGTTTTCCTTTATTTTATGAAGATGGGTGTCAACAAGATCAAGGTAAAAAACCGGAAGTGATATATCATAGCGCCACAGAAAACGGTATTTTTGATACCTACTATGGAACATTTATTTTATTATTATATATGACTCTTTTTCCTTACAAAAACATTATTTTACGTCGTGGTTCTTTTGTCAGCATTACAGAAATAAATAAGTGATAACGACATTGGTTAGCTTCAGTTTTTGTATAGGAAGTCAATGTCCTACTAAAAATTTCTAATCTCAGTGTCGTTAATTAAAAAAATGAATAACTTAAGATTTTTTGACAGCTACGATATTTAGTTTAGATCGAAACTTGTTTTTGAACTTAATTGAACGCGAGATTTGAACTCCAAAGTCGCAAAAAGTAAACCATCATCACTTTTGTCTAGGCTTTTCCCGACGATGTTGGTGTCGGCTTCCAGTCTAACCAGATACATCTGTATTCCAGTATTTAACATGGAGCGATTGCCTATCTGAGCTCCACAATCCAGTTACTGGATAATACGACTGCAAAGGATGTTATTTGTAGATATTTGGTCTTTGATCGTTAATCTTTCTTTTAATGTTTGGGGGTCTTTTATCGACACCCTGCACTGTCTCGGAAATAACGTTGAGCTACGGAGGCACGGAGGGGTCTTGATATGTAATGGATGGTTATCCATCCACGGATCGACTTCAGCAAGCGTAGCTTAACCCTCAAGATATCCGTGCAGCTGTTTTAACTTAAAAAAACCCGCCCAAGTGCGTGTCGAACCACGCACAATGAAGGGTTCCGTTGGGATGAATTTATCCCAAGAACAAACTTAAACTTCTTCTGTATGTATATGAAAAACACGTTCTCCTATACATTCCAACTGTAAATGTAATTTTGTACGCACAATATTGACAGATTTACAATGTTACGAAGATATTTTTGTACCATATACTTCTTATTATATTTTATAATTTGTCCCCAAAAAGTGACCCCTATAATATTCAAAATTCCTTTATTTACGTTAAACGTCCGTGTTTGGGTCATAGAAATTCATATTAATGTAGATAAAGCAAATTCGGTCTATTAGATTCGGAGTAAATTGGCTGTAAACAGACGGACAGACAGCCAGACACACGTGTGATCCGACTACCTGTGAGTATTTTTTTTCATACGGACGGACCTACGGAACCCTAAAAAGCTAAAACAATATTATTATGAACTCGACCTAGCCCAATTAAATACGATTGTGTTTATTATTCGTTATTACTTGATTGCCTTGTCTCTCAGCAATGTTCATTTCATGTTTCTTGTTTATGAGTGTTACGGAGAGTAGTTTTTATGATACATGTAAGACTGTTGAAAACTTTGATACCTAGAGACATGTTCGGCTGCTTCATATTACGAAAATTAAATGTGGACTTATCTATCGATGGCCTAATCGTAAAAAAAAGTAGTTAATAATTACTTTTGTAGGTAGGAGGTCACATTAGGACACAAAGGATATAAGTACTACAAGTCGTTGCAAAACTCAAACGAATTTTCGGAAATGTTTAGATCGATTATGTGGGTTACACGACATTGGTCAAGTCTGATATTTGCCAAATCGGCAATTCGTCAAATTTTATAGGTATTGGTCAAAGCTGTAGTTCGTCAAATCGTCTTTTTGTCCAATTACGAAATTTGCCTAATACGCTATAGGTAAAAGTAAATACCAACGTGAAATGTCAGATGCTACTCTATTTGTGCCGACCTTAGAGCGAGAGTTGCCGTCAGACTTGTAGGTTCTGTAGAATTACTTTTTAATACTGTGTTTATCTGGTTAGAAGACCTGTTACTTGGGTCAACTTATTTACGATATTTTTTGACACATTTAGGTGAAATATTTTCTCTGAGAAACGGCTCAATTAGAAGATTGATTACGTCACTCGTGTCTACCCCCACCGACAAAGTTAATCGCGTTCTAATCAGTAATTTGGTCGTGTTAACGGCCAATTAGTGGGTGACCTTCAAGATGTTTACGTGCAACTTAACCACAATGAGTTAAATAATAGTATAATGTACCAGTGTGAACATATCGTGTTTATGGTGCATTATCATCATAAGGTATAATTATTTACCTACGCCAGAACTGATGGACTTTATCATTTATTATGTTAGGTACTTTAATACAAATAAACACACGAACTGGTTACGCGCAGGACTTTAACCCCTGCGTCCGTATTTTTATTTTATAGGGGTTTATTTTAATCTTCGATGTAAACAAGTTTTTCTTGTTCACAGGTAAAATGACATTGCCAGCGCCCTTGAGCATGGACGAGTATGAGGACCTGTTCGTGATAAACACGACCAACGTGACGAGCCACCCCGCGGCTTTCGACGAGCAGTACGCGCTGAACCTGGTGGTGCCCCTCACCGTTACCTACGTCATCATATTCGTGGCCGGCATCCTCGGCAACACCAGCACCTGCGTGGTCATCGCGAGGAACCGCTCCATGCACACCGCCACCAACTTCTACCTATTCAGTCTGGCGATCTCAGATCTCATATTATTAGTATGTGGATTGCCGTTTGAAGTGCACAGATTATGGATCCCAAACACGTACCCGCTAGGCGAGGCGCTATGCATCGCCATAGGACTGACGTCGGAGACGTCCGCTAACGCCACAGTGTTGACGATTACCGCGTTCACGGTAGAGCGGTACATAGCGATATGTCGACCTTTCATGTCACACACCATGTCGAAGCTATCAAGGGCCGTGCGGTTTATAATAGCTATATGGGTGATTGCGTTGTGTTCGGCGGTGCCGCAAGCGATGCAGTTCGGTATAGTGTCACAGTTGGATAAGGGCATGAACGTGAGCGCTTGTACAGTGAAGGGTGTGGGTGTGCATCAAGTGTTTGTTATATCTAGTTTCGCGTTCTTCGTGGTGCCTATGTCGATGATATCAGTGTTGTACGCGTTGATAGGCATAAAGTTGCGGACCTCCCGAGTATTGCATCCCTTGCATAAGCTTTCGGTGGAGAGCAATGAGAGAGCGAATGGTCAGATGCAGTACAGGAATGGAGCATCACAGAGAAGAGTCATCAGAATGCTCGGTAAGTTCCAATACAAACACAGTTTTAGTGGCCTCAAGTATGTTATTGAGATTATCAGCGAAGTGGAGCGAACATTTTCCTCTTTAAGATACTTTAAGTTGGTGGTTACCCATCCATACTTAATGTACTTACCAATTCCACTTATAGTTCATAACTTTATAAAACGGAAAGTTTGGGTCCTGTATTTGGGATGTATTTCGTGGATCGTTATTGATTTTAGGATATAAGTTGAATATCAACTCTTGAATCGACTCTCGAACGATTGAAATGCAATCAAATAGGTAGGCGTTTACAAGTTTCTATTATCATGACATTGCTATTGAACAATTGACCTCGTGACCTTAGCAATCACGTAATAAAATTGAAAATGCTTTTGTGCTGGATGATATCCTTTCCAACGTGGAATGTAAATCTTTATTAATGTAAATTGTTCAACCTTGCAGGCATAGGATCTGTTTCGAAAATCAGTGCATATATAATATTGTTAGGAGATAATCCAGTGCCATCTGACAGGGAAGCCCATTATTATAATCCCTCCTTATTATAAATAACGTAGTAAGCTTCATCATCGTATATATCCACCTTGAAAACTACATTTAGTAGCTACAAAATAGCCCCCTTAGACTCGCGACAATCTAAGAAGTCCGTTTTGACAGCTATAAAAAAGCTACGTGTAGCGATGAAAACAAAAAGTTTATTTTATACTGATTCTCGAGACATATCGATTGTACATACTTAGAGAGTTTGTAATCGACGACTTATCTACATTGCTTAAAACTGATTCTCAAGGCATAACGTTTTATTACTTGTACGAGAACAAAACGTCAAAACGGACTTTTTAGATTGTCGCGAGTGTACACGTATGGCAAGGCAATATAATGAAAGGTACAACTTGAAGGATTACCCTATTGACTTAGACTTAGATTATAATATACTAGCTGCGCCCCGCGGTTTCACCCGCGTAAGTCTCGATCCCGTGGGAATATCGGGATAAAAAGTATCCTATGTGTTAATCCAGGTTATAAGCTATCTGTTTGCCAAATTTCATCCAAATCCATTCAGCCGTTTTTGCCTGATTGAGTAACAAACATCCAAACACACAAACTTTCACATTTATAATATTAGTAGGATAGCCGATAACTTTATAGGAGAAATTGCAATTTTTTATATAAAATAGCCGATAACTTTATAGGAGAAATTGCAATTTTTTATATAAAATAGCCGATAACTTTATAGGAGAAATTGCAATTTTTTATATAAAATAGCCGATAACTTTATAGGAGAAATTGCAATTTTTTATATAAAATAGCCGATAACTTTATAGGAGAAGTTGCAATTTTAAAAGTGTGGTACTACCTAAGTTTTGAAGGCCAGTGTAGTTACTAAGCATTTTCAGTTATACTTATTTAAATTACTAGCTTACAGGCTAGATTGTAATGTGTCACAGTTGATGATACTTTACACAGAAAAAATAATCTTGGAATCCAATATGAACCTTTTTTAGAGGCCTTCTCTAAAAAAGTTTCATCATGCATGG
Source organism: Lithophane socia (assembly GCA_947522985.1). Lineage (NCBI taxonomy): Eukaryota > Metazoa > Arthropoda > Insecta > Lepidoptera > Noctuidae > Lithophane > Lithophane socia. Next base: position 12,681,359 of record OX383252.1, on the reverse strand, counting down.
ACCTCTTTTATTCGTTGACTATTCCTTATATTCTATTCATAGCATATCTTGGAACTCCTAAATCCGAGAATAATTACTTAGCTATGAAGGTACACTCGAGAAAATTCAAAAGCCATTTTTAACTGAATTCAAAATAAGGAGGATATGCATTAGGTCGGTTTTTTTTTCATGTATATACGCCGATTTACGTGATTCGTTTTTTTTTATTTTGATAGAGTCATCATCTGCCTAGCCTTTTCCCAACTATGTTGGGGTCGGCTTCCAGTCTAACCGGATGCAGCTAAGTACCAGTATTTTACATGGAGCGACTGCCTATCTGACCTCCACAACCCAGTAACTGGGTAATACGATACCTCTTGGTTAGACTGGTTGTCAGACTTTCGTTTATTTTGATAGAGTAAGCTCACGAAGTCGTCCCTTACAAATATTATTAACCTACCTTGTGGATTTTTTGAGTTAGCTTCAATAATACGTATTTTTAGAAGTCAGTTGTTTTTTTGTCCAAAAGAATTGCTGGAAATGACTACCACATAAAATTAGCTGTTTTCTGATAAGTCGATCGGATAAGTTATGTAATAAGACCTCCTCGAGTAGATATCCAATCACATTCATTAATTAGTAGCTTCTCAATTACAATATTCTTTGTTATAAATAAAGCGAACATCTTGTCTTTACACACGAAATCCACGAAATGAATATCACCTAATTACGATGATTATTTATTATTACGATCTAATTATCACTTAATTAGATATGAAAACGATATTGTCTTTGTTTCTACCTTTTTTCTTTTAATATACTTACCTACATTATTATGTATAGGAAGATTTTTTTTATCTTATACGTCTCTCATTTTGACCCAACAAAATTTCAAAATGTTTCGTGCAATCGACACGACGAAGAAGTAAACGATAATGAATTTTAATTATTTTTTATTATTATATATCTTACTAGCTTTTGTCCGCGGCTGCGCCCGCGTGGATATCAGTTATTATATACTAAAAAACCTTCTTCGAGAACCACTCTATCCATTGGTGAAAACAGCATTAAAATGAAAATGAAAAAGTTTTTGAGTTTATCGCGGACAGACAGACAGACGCGGTGGAGGACTTTGTTTTATAATATCGAACCTTCCTCATAGCTTGCTTTAAAAGATAAAAATGCCCCTTAGTATTTTCAAATGAAAAGCTAGACAATTGATAATTGATCATCCATTCCCACAATACATGTTGCGCGGAAGAGATCGCAGTAAGCGATAAGGCCGCCCATTGTATAAGTATTTTGTAGTGTATATATTTTTTTGTAATGTATAATCTTGTGTAGGTACAATAAATTATTTATAAATAAATACTAAAACCCCAAAATTCCAAATTTTATAATAAAAACCTGTTGGGTACATGAAAACCCACATCACGTAAAATTATCAAAGGTATAAATAATCACGTGTTTTACTGCCTTTAGGACGATTTCTATATTTGGAGCGTACCTTTGTAAGCCTTTTAAATGCTCATTCAAGGCTATTGATGTTCCGCCTTTTAATTACTTTTATAGCCATCCACAGGTTACTGGGAAATACAAAATTATAAAATCAAAAATTTTTGTTTACGAGTGGCGTCGGGAGCGGTATCCTGTAGCTGCTTTGAGGCACACGTTCAAAACCAATTATTTTCTTTATTACTATTAAACCATAATTAAGCTGCCGAGCCTTTTCCCAACTACATTGGGGTCGGCTTCCAGACTAACTGAATGCAGCTGAATACCAATATTTAACAGAGTTTCGGGTTTCTGACGACCCATAACGACTGCCACAGATCCACAAATGACAGCCGGGCCCAACGGCTTAAAGTGCTTACCGAGGCACGGAGGACTCTCGGTTACACAATCATACGTTATCAAATCGGGGTTTGATGTAAGTGGATTCGCTCTACAGCTGTTTAGATTAGAAAGAAACCAACAAAATAGATAGACCAACCTACCCCACTTTACTATTACAATTTACAAAAGAGATTGGGCGTTTCTTATATTCGAATATTCTTCTAAATTCCTTAACTTCGGTACCGAAGTAGTCACCTATTTAGGTCATTAACTGCGAACTGATTAAAAATTGGCAATAGTCATGTTAGTTGCAAAAGTTCCCCTCAAAAAGCTAAAGCCATTGATGTATATCTTATAGCTACTGGGTCAAGAAAATTCCTTAAGTTCGATGCCCCAGTATTCATACCCATTTAGGAAATTTACTCCGAACTGACTAATAAGTGGCAAAAGTCGTGTTTGTAGGAAAGGTTCCCCTTGAAAAGCTCCTTCCACTGGTAAATATATCTTATTTTTATTGGGCTTTAGGGCAGAACCCCATAAGCAGGGGCCCATTCTCCTTCGTTAATTTTACAAGTCCGCAAACCATAAAACTCTAAGCCATACAATTATAACGGAAAAACCTAACAAATATGTAAATTGTAGTGACAAGTGTACAATTTACACATGACCCCTCAGACTTTTGTTTTACGCTCTTAAAAATGCGACAGAATTGTAGATTGGAAATTGTAAACTCATATAAATATATTTTTAATTTGTATGTTACCCATTTTTTTTCTACAAATTAATAACACAAATGATGAATAACATAAAAGCCAATTTAGGCAACTGTTTTTTTCTGTTCTCATATTATAATATATCACAATAGGACGGGACGATGTACTCTACATACAACATGAGGATGTAGGACATAAAATGTATGAACTATTAATTCGTCCCGTGACAGTAATTCCTCTTTATTTATACACTAGCGGTCGCCCGCGGCTCCGCCCGCGTGGATGTCGGTTACCGCTGCAAAAAGCCTACCCAGGAAAGACACGGTCAGCAAAATGATTCCCAGGTCAATTCACAGACACCGACAGTAACATCGACGACGCAGTCATTATCCGCAGGCTGCACAGATTGTCTTTCTGTGTATGTTAAAGTTGTTAATGATGAAAATATTTAAATGTAATTAATACTAAGTTTTCACATCTGCCGGCAGTCCCGGAGCGCAACCCGTTGTTTTAGGATAGATAACTAAAGCGAGCCCCGACCCGTGATAGGGCAACGTAAAGTTGCCCATGCGTAAAACATTCTTTTCGTAAATCAATTCCTACTAATTTGAATGTTTGGCCCTGGGAGAAAAGAACTGTTGTTTAGCTCTGAGAAGAACTTTTGCGTAGGTGTAGTTTTAAGAACGAAATCTAAAAAAAATCGCACGAAAATTATTAGACTTCGCGCACGACCGCTGCGTAGGGAGCATACCTTACTCATAGATCTAAACTCCCCTCCCGCACGCGCACCCCCGCCTTGGTGACGCCCACTTCGCAACGGGCCGTGCAGCAGAAATCGTAATATTTTAATTTCGCCATAACTTCAAAACCAAACGTCCAATTTTAATCATTCAAAGACCAAATATTATCTACATAAACTGTACTTAGTGATGAAATAATTTATTTTGATAAGGATTAATAGCATGAGTAAAATAAACGCGTTTAAATGTAGTCCAAAAAAAATTCAAGATTTTTAAATAAAAAACAGTTGTTGTGCCTCACTCGACATAGATAGGTATAGTGCGTCGCGGACTTTTTTGAAGGTATTTATAAGATCTACAATTAATTAGAACATTTTATGGTTCTGTCTTTTATAGTTTAGGCAGCGTACGCAAAATAAGTAACTTTTCTGGTTGATTTTTTACACCTTGTGTCCGAAAAACCCAAATATCTTACGGAACCCTATTTTTTTCCAAAATAAAATATAGCCTATGTTACTCGTGGATAATGTAGCTTTCGAATGGTGAAAGAATTTTTAAAATCGGTCCAGTAGTTTTTGAGCCTATTCATTACAACCAAACAAACAAAGTTTTCCTCTTTATAATATTATTACACCATTTTTACACCTTGTGTCCGAAAAACCCAAATATCTTACGGAACCCTATTTTTTTCCAAAATAAAATATAGCCTATGTTACTCGTGGATAATGTAGCTTTCGAATGGTGAAAGAATTTTTAAAATCGGTCCAGTAGTTTTTGAGCCTATTCATTACAACCAAACAAACAAAGTTTTCCTCTTTATAATATTAGTGTAGATTTATAAGATCTACAATTAATAAGATCTACAATTAATTAGAACATTTTATGGTTCTGTCTTTTATAGTTTAGGCAGCTTACGCAAAATAAGTAACTTTTCTGGTTGATTTTTTACACCTTGTGTCCGAAAAACCCAAATATCTTACGGAACCCTATTTTTTTCCAAAATAAAATATAGCCTATGTTACTCGTGGATAATGTAGCTTTCGAATGGTGAAAGAATTTTTAAAATCGGTCCAGTAGTTTTTGAGCCTATTCATTACAACCAAACAAACAAAGTTTTCCTCTTTATAATATTAGTGTAGATAATCGAAGCCTATTGATATTTTCTCCACGAGTTTCGCTTCATACAGACGCTCCCTATTTAATCAGAACGATGAGCGACCGCCTGTCTAGCTCAAGTTGGTTTGATTTGTAGTGTTCTAGATTAAGGTCTACTAAACATACTTTTCGCCCTGTCTCAAATTTTTCATATATTATGTCAATGTCATGCATACCTGTCATTTGCATGGTTACTGAAATGCTTATTTTAGATGTCAATTAATTTGAATTGTAAGTGACTATGGTGTTGATATGCATATGATAAATAAATAATGATTGTATTTATACAAATATTTAAAAAATGGTTCACAAAAATTTGGGCTAAAGCTCAAAACCATTGTGAAGATAAATATCGCCCAAAATAAATGATTGAAAAAACAGTAGTAGGTGGAATTAATATTCCAGAACTACTTAATATACTCGTAGTTACTTGTTGAAAATTGTAATGAACTTTTTCATGTATAAACGTTTAATTTTCCGACGGTTATGAATAATTTATGAGTAGGTAGGTACCCGTGTCCACACTAGGTAAATTAAAATTTGTAATTTATGTCTCTACGCATCAATACAATTATTTTAACTTTCATTTTCACAGTACCTACGGATTATAGGCAAATATATTTTGTAGAACGCTGGCGGTGCCATTCCTTCCAGACAAAGATTTTCCTAACCTTCGATTTCCCGACGACGCATCTGCGAATAATTACACTAAACAATTGCTTATACTCTCGAGCCATTACACGCACTAACTAGTTTTTCATTGATAATAAATAACATGACTACCGCAGTAACAGATTGCTGAGCGTTGGCTAAAGGATTAAACGGGTCGAAGACGTCCCTAGAGTGAAACGTCCTAAAATATTTTAGAATATGTCATACAGAAATCATATTTCCTTTTCCGTGGTTTTGTTTTTATTCTTTCCCATGGGCAACAAAGTCAAAAAGGAAAATAATTAGAGAATTAAGTAGAATTTGTAGAATTTGTAGGGATGACCAAATGCACCCAAATCGTTGACAAATTGTATTAGTTGCGGTTCATTTGGTCGACCACTGTAGCTAAAAGGCTAGATGAGTAAATAATGGTTATTTACTCATCTACCCTTTTATGGGGAAACTACTTTAGTGTGTACCTATTAAGTTTATTAAACGATACGTTAATGTTGATATTTGAGTTGGACTTCCACATCAAAAGGCTTAAAAGAAATTATGTTTTTCATCCTTTTGGGGATTTAAGTTTATCAGGTACTATGTAACCAAAAATATATTTCTTACCTACTCAAACTTACCCATTTTCGATAGTACCTAGTATTTAAATGTTTTTTTTTTTATAGGACGGCATCAATAATGTGAGCGCCGAAGGGGCCGTAGAGAGCCCTATTCGAATGATTTTTATATTCAATTCCAATACGTCCCAGAAAACGTTTAATGTTATAAGTAAAGCAAAAAAAATCTTCATAATTTTCGTACCTACTCCAATTGGTTTGGTTTATCAATTTTCAGACAAAAAAATAAAAGGTTCTGGTTTTATATGAGAGATTTCCTGTCATGAAAGGATATAATTTTTTGTAAATGTAAAGTTAAACCTAAAATTTTAAGGCAGGCAGACTAGACCAGGTCCAAAGGGCGTAGTAAAGAGACCCAGTGGAGCGGATTAGGGTCTTACCTTACTTATTTCTATTTCAGTACGGTATTTATGATTTACTATTGGTAAAACTGTGCAATATTATGTATCTTACTTATGTACTGTTTGTTACCCTGAAGATACTCTCCTGAAAAGAAAAAAAAAATAGTCTTCGCGTGATAGGGAGGGAATAAAACGGACCAAAGAGATAATGTGATAAAGAGGTAACCTGTTAAATGAGAAGGCATGTCATTTCTACATTTTATTCTTTGGCATACTTACTATAAGTATTTTTGCTTCCAAAGAAATATTTTTAGCTTACTTATTTTATGTAATCAAAATTATAATTAAGTAAGTGACAGACACCACAGACCGACAAATTAAAAATCCGGAGTCACACGTGTTAGGGCATAAATCGAACAGATTACGTGTGACTCCGGATTTTTAATTTGTCTGTCTGTGGTGTCTGTGGTGTCTTGTTTATACCTTTTAAGTCGTAAGTAGTTGGGTTTTAGTTTTTATTACTTATTTTTTTTTAAACTCTTTTGGGGTTATAATATATATATATTTGAAATGTGCTCATTAAGCCCTTTCATTTGATACCCAACATGGTACGACTAAACCATTTTTTTTTTTAAGTTCCTCTCTTTATGTCCTCTAGAGGGCGTCATTTTTACGACACGACGCTTCTAACGATACCTCATTTGTCAAATTGTGATAAGTGGTTTGGAAGATAGGAGGGAACAGATGAACATACATACATACATACATACCGGTCAAAATCATAACCCTCCTTTTTTCTTCGCCGTAGTCGTATAAAAATACTATAAATAGAAATAAATTGGCCAGTTTGATTGGTCTATTTTTACCCGACTACGGCGAAGAAAAAATTGGCCAGTTTGATTGGTCTATTTTGAAGTCATTAATGTTGATGGTTCAAGTTGGTGAATTACAGCAATAAAACAGTAATTTTGGTGTAGATTTGGTAGTGGGCTAGCGTGGGTGGGTATTTGAATGTAAGTTGAAAATTGAATGTAAGTTGAACTCTGAAGATCGATTTGATGCAATTCAAGAGTTATATAGAAATAGCTGCGCCCCGCGGTTTCTGCCGCGCAAGTCTCGATCCCGTGGATCGAGACTTGCGCGGAATATCGGAATAAAAAGTATCCTATGTGTTAATCCAGGTTATAAACTGTTTGCCAAATTTTATCCAAATCCATTTAGTACTTTTTGCGTGAAAGATTAACAAACATCCATCCATCCATCCATCCATCCATCCATGCATACTTACAAACTTTCGCGTTTATAATATTATTATAGTTAGACTATACAGCTGCGCCCCGCGGTTTCATGGTCTCGATCCCGTGGGAATATCGGGATAAAAAGCATCCAGGTTATAAACTGTTTGCCAAATTTCATCCAAATCCATTCAACCGTTTTTGCGTGATTGGGTAACAAACATCCAAACACACAAACTTTCACATTTATAATATTAGGATTTCATGAAATTCACGAGAATATTATAGTTTGAATCGCAACTTTGGAGGGATTTCTATGAGTTTTCAAACTGGTTCTGTATGACCCCATAAAGTAGGTAATGTTGAACCTTTTAACCCAGACCTTGTTTATATTGCGTTAATATCAGAAATATCTTAAAACTGTCATGGGAATTGATTTACAACAGAATAAATTATCTCATACAAGGGGTTTTTAGTCAACTTGTAAGTGGTGAAAAGCCATGGTACGCTAATTAATATATCTTAGCACACAAGTTGTCCCTTGGCCGCAGTTGGTAGTTATTAAGGCTGTACCCTACCTCAGATTTTATCTCGATCGCACCATACTACTCGCGACCTGAGTGAGAGCGAGACTGAGTGGGGTGCTAGCAGCTCTGAACCCTCGAAAAGTTTAGGTAATTGCTTTTTACGGTGAACAATACTGGTAATTAAAAAAAAAGCTTATAAGACCTGCTTTATAGTAAGTTCAGTTATTATGCAAAGTTTCATCATCTAATTTGAAGTATTTTTTGAATACGGTTTATAGTTCGGTTTAGTGGTAACTTTGGATTTTTTTCTATAGAGAAAATTGTATGTAATGGTGTTTTCGCCATACTTAGGAGCTAGCATCAATCCTCAACTTTAACATATTATATTTATTTCAAAATTAATGCTGCAGTATTTTCGGCATACCTAACGGAGGATCATGCTAAGCAATTTGAGGTAGGGTACGCCCTTAATCATAGATTTTACGAAACACAGGGTCATTATTATGGCCCGAAGTATTTTATGGGAAATATTAATGCTCACACGATAAGTAATTTTATATTTTATTTGTCTAACTAAACCATATCCTTACAAAAGTGAATAAAAATGTGTTAAAATATTTATATAAAAAGTAACGTGTTTTTGTTAATGTTAACAAAGAAACCTTAAATGTTAAAGTAATTTAACCAACGTAATTTAACGTGTTTAAGTAATCAAAACGTAATGCGTACAGACGGCTATCACGCTTGGCGTGAACCCCACGCGAGGATTGAAAACATTAGAACGTGTCAAACACAAGTGATAGACACGCGAGTGCGTGCCGTCACGACCTCATAACATTGAGCGTTTTGTTTGTTTTTTTTTCTTCTAAAATGGGTCAGTGATTTAAGTTGCATATTATTTGTGCTGGAAGTAGGTTCTCGTCAAAATTTCAGCTGATGAGGATTGAATTTACACCCTTTCGTTCAGACTCACTCAGACTATGCCTCCCCCTTTCCTCCACCTTTTTAAGATCGACCGTCCATCTAGCTAGGACACGTCCCACACTACGCTGGCCGAGACACGGTCTCCACTCCAGGAATCGTCTGCTCTACCGGCCATCGGTTCTTCGACAAACATGGTACAACACAGTTTCTGCCATGTTTGTTGAAGAATAGACAAATAGGTATCAATATCCGACATTACTTTAAAGCCCATTGGGCTTCGGATAAGTTGCAATTTGATATTTGTGTGTAACCTAGTATCTCTATCTAAATATACTACACCCATATTCGTGTTCGTTTCAGTGCATTCTCGAGTTTTACTTTGATAGGTTCAATATCGGCTTTTGCTATCCACTACCCACCCAGTGCCTTTTTGCATCCAATATTCACCAATAACAAAAATGGAAAAATGAAATCTGGAACAGAATCAAATAAAATTCCTAATATCCCATTTTTTAGTTCCTTTGAAGCTGCGGGCTTTAGTTATGGGCTCCGCGAGCGGACCCCCCCCCCGCCGAGCGGCGGGCGCGTGGCGCGCCAGCGCTCGCACAAAAAGCATAAACACTTGAGAAATACTAAACGCACTTCAGTATCGTTAATTGGTTTGGGTTCTTGAATAAATAGACCACATACTTATGTATAAACAATAAGCGGGTAACTAAAATAGAACTTACAAATAGAGAATGTTACGTAGTGGGCTTTGTTTTTTGTTTTGACCGTATCTCTAAAACTACTGGATCGATTTTTATGAAATTTTCGTAGGTTTTATTATAAATACGTAAGTAATCTAACAACAATAAGAGATTATGACATTAACAGAAAAAAATAAACAGATGTCACGGCAATTTTGACGTGACACACGCGTCAAACTTCAACAATAAAAAAAAAAAAAAAGAAATTATGGTTTTTAATGAGTAAGTCGACTAGAATATCTATCTGCCCATAAACTTAAATTGCCACAGACGATAAAAAACCCTTATTCATAAGCAGAAATAGAGATTTTTGCCGCGCAAACCGCGCGAACCCGCTGGAACGATATCGTTCCACCGCAGCCATACGCCGATTTCCGTGCGGAACAGCGGCCCGCCGCCCGCTTTTGCTTTTGTAGTGCATATTGAAGTCATACGAAAAAAATGAAACATGGTAACAAATGGAATGATATTCTATACAAAACGTGGAAATATTCAAACACTTTTTCCTGGAAAATTTTCTAGTTGCTAACTGACACGCAAACCTGATTCTGTCATACGTAGTCTGAAATAATTATGAAAATATGTATGGAATTTAGTTTACAGTTCATATTAGTTATGCAATTAAAATAATGTTTTTTTATGCAAATAGGCATGACAATTGGCCAGAAAACTGTGATAAATTCAGCGCATTGTGTTTATGCAAAAAATCATTTAGGTAACTTTTTTTGTTTATTTTAATACATAATATTACATAGATTTAAACCAAGGGGGCTCGTGTTAAAATCAGGTTACATCTCGTAGCCACGTTATAGTTTCGGGTCAGATTGAGTTCGTTTTCCTGTTTCACTTTATTGGGTCCTATTTTTTACAGAATCTAAAAGAATGCGGGTACCTAAATGACCTACTTATGTAAGTAGGTAATTTCCCAAAACAAAAACTGTTATTTTAAAAGATATTTAAAATGTATGCACGTTTTCCTACAAAATCAACGGAAAAAACTTTTTCTCGAAACAAGTCCTTTGTCACTCGACAGTACACTTAATTCACGTCTCGCATAAAGTGTTTAAAATATAAATAAATCACGATGTAATAACTGTTGGACATATAATAAACATGTGGCTCGGAGCGATAAGAGGTTTTATGTCAAAATATAATGGGCTGAAGCGCCATTTTATTGGCTGCATAGGCTTTGTCTACGTCCATTAAAAAATATGCAGCTTGTTTCATGTCGGTTTTTGCTCTAATTGTCATCTAAAAATATGGAAGTGATTATACAGTCTCGGACTTTAATTGATGAGCCACCTGGCACTGTTCGTATTTTAACTGTGTAATGCAAATCGTGTTTATTCGGTTCCCGACACGCAAAGTCATATGTCTTCGTATTAGAAGAAGAAAATTATATTTCATAACTTTACCGGTTGGCTAACCTGAGAGCCAGAACTACAAACTTGACAGCAGAGTCACTACCCAAAGTCAACCAATTGCAGGTCTAGTAACAGTAACCTAGCAACGATAAACAATCGTTGCTGGTCATTTTGACAAGTTCGAAAGTAACGTCTCTGACATCGATATTTCAACTGTCACTGTCTTCAGATATGTTTTCAGAATTATCGAGTTAATGAGCTATGATTCAAAGGAGGTCGGTATCAAATAGATTGGATAAACTTAATGAAACATTGTATTTATTTTTATCATTGAGAACTTATTACCTATTCAACCTCTATGGATAGGACTATTTCCGATTAAAAGTAATTTATTTGTCATCTTGTTTACGAGCGTGCGATTTGAGTTCGTGTTTAATCGTGTAATCTCATGAATGTATGAAACGGCAAAATTGAAAATTTTGAAGGAGGCTCATCAATTAAAGTCCGTGACTGTACACAATGACTTCTTTATTAACATCGTTGTATATAAATGGAAAATGTTGAATTACTATTATTGTTGACAGAATAATGAGGGTATGAAGCAAGATACTATGGCCAGGCCTTGAGTGAGGTTAATGAGAAATCTTACCTATTTAAAAGTGACTTTTAGAAGTACCTAACTCGCTTGTTTGTTTGGCAATAAATCCAAAATTTACAATATTATAATGAAACCGCGGATAAACAGACAACTAATTTAACTTTAGGTACAAGATTCTCGGTCGGAACAAATTAAAGTAATAAGAAGAGAACCAACAACAATTTTACACTAATAATTTAGCAGATTTTACGACCCTAAGCTTATTATTTACGACTTTTTCCATATACATATAAGTATACATATAAATATACATATACGTAGTATTATTAAACGGTTGCAGCCTGTTTCAAGTCTAATCTTTATTTGGCTCAATCGCTGTATCTAGAATGTTTGAATTCAGGGTCATGAGGTCGATTTCCGTCGGGACTGCCGGAACGATAAAATTGTTCGAGCCATATAATATTTGTATAAGTGATTTATATATTTTTTTAATCGAACATTGTGTTGTGATAGCCATTATTTAACATCATTTGTAACCGGCGATTGCTCCCTTGTACTAGTTGCTTAAAACTTCCCGTTGAGACGATTTTTCACACAATCATTTACACCTCATTTCAGCTCCTCATTTAAAGAGATCTTGTCTTACCGGGTGCACTAGGTACAATAATTTTGAATGATCTGATTTTCTTTTTTCTATGTTCAGTGGTTTAGACAGTTCGTTCTTACCTACAAGAGTCAGTAAATCAAGAACCTGATTTATAATATTATTATAAAATTGTATCTGATTTAATCGTGAGTTTATCTTATCTATGGATCTCTCAGTATCTGTTCAGTGATTGGATAATATTTCATTTTTTGTTACTATATAATATTCTAGTTTTGGATGCATTTAATTTCCTGTAGTTATTTTGGCATTTGAGACACGTAGTTATCGCGTTTTTGTTTTGACGCAAGAACGAAACATACTTATAAAAACCTCATGAAATAGCTCATATTACCATACGATTTTTTGCTTTATTTAATTATAGCAGATAGATAACTAATTTTAGTAAACCTGCGGTTCAAATATTTTAATTTTCGGCTGCTCAATGTTTTTAGTCGTTCATCCATTTTTTACGAAATTATTTGTGTTAGGGTGTAGAGATCGGCTGTTTTTTTGTTCACATTTTCAGTATGGGTCCGGTAGTAATAGCTGCTCATAATGATGAGCAATGACCCCTTCTCAGGTTCTACACTATTATGATTACACCTAGTCGAGACTGAAATCACGATTTCAGGTTCTTGAAATCTGGGAACTCTGGTTACATCACCGTCGCCCAATCTTATTCTTAGTAAATAATAATATCATTAATTTAAGGAAATACTAATAACATTAATACCACTCAATTAAAGGTCAAACAAACTAATCTTCGTCAATAAATTACAGCTCTACTAGCCAACAACAAAAAAAGTCAATTTCTTGTCAATCTACTGCATGGATCTTTTATACATAATTTGATTCTATCATTAGGTATATAGCAAAAACATTATTTACACACTGTTGTTTTCAAGGAATTAGAGATTGTTTCCCTATAGAAGCGAGTACTATTAATTTGCTTGTATACCTAAATTTATTAAAAACATTTAAAGCGGTTGTTCGATAAGATTATTTCGGGTTTATTTCAGTAGTTTATTAGAAGTTGCTCGAATTTTCGTGAGAAAACCTCGCTTCTCCAGTAGTTTCATTTCCTCGAAAGTTATTAAAGGTTGTTCATGAACAACTCGTTCTACAAAATAAACGTTTAGGTCTATATTTTAACAAATATACTAAGTACGTTATCCGAATAACCATTGATTCAAAATAACTGTGTTGGTGATGATAATTACGAGTATGTAAGTAAACAACCAGCTGGCTATGGAATACGAACGTTTTATATACTTACGTAAGTCTGATGAGGTTTGCTCACGTGAAACAAGCAAAACTTTAGTGTATTCATAATCCTGTACGCTTAACCCTTCTCTTCCTATTTCCTCGAATAAAACCACGACCTATCTACATAGATGAATTTACAGGAAACATTTTAAAAATCGGAAAAATAAACAATAAAACGCAGTTGAGGCGGACCGACGACGACAATAATGAACTCAATCCTCGAGATGTCGAGAAAATTACTTCAGCCTTCGGCGCAATCCCATCATTTTTTTATCTCCAGCACCTATTTGCGCCTGTATACATACATTAGTCTTAGTCTTAATCTGTCAACCGAAAGAAGTTTGTTGGCCTTATTCCCTGTTAAATTAATATTTAAGGGCCACAGTAAACATGGTTTTCTCTCCAGTTGCGGTGGCGCTGTCATTCTTCATTTGCTGGGCGCCCTTCCATGTGCAACGACTGCTGGCCATCTACGGGAAGAGTTTGGCACACCCTTCAAAAACATTCTATCGGGTAAACTTCGAATTTTACATAATTTACAAAGTAAGATTAAACTTTCATGAAGTAAGCAAGAACATTTTGAGTCAGGAGTTACAAAAATTCGATTTTTCTGTGATTGTTCTAGTTATTTGAATTTTGAACTTCTTAAACTGCTAACAATTTAAAATCCCAAACAGAAACAAAGAGTTTGTATATCCCTGAATAAATAATTGTACGTCCCATTCGTTTAAGATTTGTCAGACGTTGGATTATTTATGTTATAGATATTTATTGTGTTGCTCTTGTTTTATGTGCAGGTCTACGTCGTGCTCACGTATTTATCGGGGGTGCTATATTTCCTGTCAACCGCCATCAACCCCTTTCTCTACAACATCATGTCGAATAAGTTCAGAAACGCCTTCAAGGTAAGATTTTGTTACATTTTTTGATTGATCTACTTGTATTGTTACCTCACAGGACCTCATTTATCATTTTACAACAGGCTTTGTCATTTAAACCTTAATAAAATTTTGTTTAAAAAGTATAGTCTCAAGGGTTTAATATTACATTATAATGATGGAGCATGTCAACCTCTCTGCACTTCGTTTATAGTTTAAATTTTTTAAACAACTTGATCACGTAAAATTCGGAAATCCCTGGAATATAAAGGCCATTTTCCGCTAAGCTAAAATTAAAAAATGTACAGCATTTTATCACAAACAATAAAAAAAGCAAACTGCAACATTGTGTTCTATCTACATAATATGATACGCATTTCACAATGCTAATATCAGCTGCTTCCTATTTATTTTCAAAGTAATAAGATACGGTACATGATTTCACCGTTTTATTATACCTACCCTTAGGTGCGGAGATATATTAAATTCAGAGTGCCAAACGTAACAGACAGACCGAGTGAATTCGTTTTGTTATTGGTCTGTGTTTTCGGTATTTACAGTAATTTGGTTTGTTTATCTGTATCAGGTTTCTTCGGAACACAGCTTTCGTAACATTAAATTACTGCGGGTAAGGACCTTCGTACACGTACGTTTTTTACAGTACGGCGCATAAACTGCGCCTTAGAAAAATCGTGTCTGTCAACAAGCTTCCATAGTGATCCATACAACACTGATGTCTGTGCCTACACATGGCGCATAAACAGTAGTTTTTCACGGCAAGAAAAACGTGTGTGTAAAAGAGCCTAACAGTAAACAATAGCGATAATTGGATGTGGTTATTTTCACTTAGTCTTTTTATTTGTGATAGAAATAACATTTTCACGAGCCGCTGAAATCAATGAATGCTACAGAAAATGGCCGAAATAATACGCTTGCTTATATTATGGCTTAACTCAGCTTCAAACAAACGGTCTTGTTTTCCTTATTTGATCAGTTTCGAAGTTTGTGAAATGAAGAGGATCACGTCCAAATATGGGAAGGATAGATCCAATATGCTCCGTTACCCCGGCTCTACACGATGGTTGGCCGAAACGTTCTGACCAATATGTCAAGCCGGGTTTGCCTTTGAAAATTCCATTAAACTACATAGTTGCTTCCACCCTGCTATCATCTTCGCAGGAATTGATAGAGAACTGTATTCTTGGGCACTTCTACTAGCCTTAACTGCCTCGTTGGTCTATTGGTCGCAAGAACAGGAGGTCCTGAGTTCGATTCCCAGGTCGGGCAAAGTGTTATCAGGTTTTTCTATCAGAAATTTCTCAGTAGCAGCCCGAAGTCTGGATTTTTGCCCGGTTTATGGCATTATGCTCGCCCCCATTACAGGGGACTTTAACATAACTGGTGAAATGTGGGTCTTAACCTTTCGGGGATTACAGGCGTCACAATAGAGTTATTTATTTAACCATTTATGTACACATACAAAAGCAGACAAAAGACAGAACAGAAAAATACATACAAAGGTGATTCTTATGTTATATTAATACCAGCCTTTTCTGTAGATTTAATCCGAATGTCCTCAATAGTATTCAGTGTCAAAGCTTCGCTATCGATAGCCTACACAGCTGAAGATTACGAACACTCTCGTGCTTATATTCACCACATTGTCCCATTTTCCCCGTTGACCCTACAGAACTTGTGCCGAGAGATAAGCAGCTTTGGAAATTTAACTCGCTAAGTACACAAAACAGACTGTTCTTGGCTTAGACTTAAGAAATTGGAAATTTTAATAAAACAATTATGAAACAACATTAATTCATTTAGTAAAACTGGATCAATAATATACATAACAGCATATGTAGCAGTTTTCGGGGCTTCAGTTTGGTTAAGCTGGACAGTAAAACGATTCAAAAACATTCATCCATTTCATACTAGCTGTTTGGTCCATGTTGTTTCACTCGTAAATCTCTAAGCAATAGTAGTGCAATTTCAATTATTTTTAACTGCACGGATTTCAATTATAAATACCTAATCCTGAACTTTTAGCAAAGTTTTTACAGGTACAACGATGACACGAACGATGTTCTGCTAATACGTTATATACATAATTTATACATTTAAGGCGCAATTCGTGTCTGCCTGTGTGACCGCGTTGTTCTTCTAACTACGCAAAGGATTTTGATGTGATTTTCACCATCATTTAGAGAATTTATTCCAGAGGGTTTAAGTGTATCATACATTACTACTCGTATTAAACTCACATAAAATAAAATAAATATCCATATTTTGTCAAGTCATAATAACCGCGCGAAGTAGGGGCGGGTCGCTTGTTTACTGAATAAAAGATTCCCTTTCTCCATGAACTTAAATAAAAGGTCATATCAATTATTATTCACCACCGGTTTATGGACAGAGATAAAATTAATATCGGCCGTTTTCCTCGAGGTTAGCAGGAGATAGGGTGAACATCTGTAACTAAGAATTAATTTCATATCAAACGAGTGACGTCAGTAAATGCATCTCTTGTCAATATCACTTTAGTTCTCTCATTAGAGCAAAATAAAAATAAAATTGTTTTAATTATTCTCACATTAATTTTTCATGTAGATTGTCTGGAAGCAAAAAGAAAAATAAGTATATAAAAGGAAACATTTAGGTTGTGAGGGAAAACCCAAGCATGCTTAGCAAAGTATAATTTTGTGACAATTAAATCATTTGAATACAATGACAATGTCAGAAAACAAAAAAAAATAATTGGAACCTATTGTGACGGCACAACAAAAGAAAGGCTCTCAATGATAAACGGACAGGTTGACACAGCATAGAACAATTTTAATGAACTCTGTGCATTCCATATTGCGTCCGATTCGGCGTCGAATCGTATGTATTTTGGAAAATCTAACGGTGCGCTTGATACAAACAATTACAGATGAAATGAAGGTAGGCTTTAATTCAAATATTACCTTATATTTCGGTAACGATTTCGGTTTCCAACAATTTCGGTTTAGGATAATAATTCTAAATGCACATTAACTTAAAATAACATACAAATATACCTATTCGATTCATATAACTTTCAGCTTAGTGTCAATGTCCGCACTCACGACGCAGACATAAATCATTCTCAAACTGTCACCTTGGCTGTCAAAGGTTAGATTCATCTAGAATTATGGTGTTAAAAAGGAAATGTCTGGAATAGTGACAAAAGGTAAACCAAAAACCTCAGATTTTAATTAGAGAGAGAAACTTTATTATGTTACACGTGTGAGAGAGCATTTTACTTCGTCATGTCGGAGTTCAACTGCGGTTCCCTAATGACTTTACAGTCTGTATGAAACAGAGTTAATTGTTCTGTTTATTGGACTGAATACTATTGGGTTGAAGGAGAACTCATCTATAAATCAATTGATGATAGTTAATATCAGCAGCATCCTGAGGGCATTTGCGGAGAGGTTCGATTGTCAGTACCTGAACCATTGCTGTATGGTTCACATACTGAGCAATCGTAGTTGTATGTTTTAATTTCTTTTGTGTGTTAATTTTGTCATCTCTGTGTCTATGACCCATTTGTTGGTCGAAATAAACGATTTTTATTTTATTTTTTTAATTTTAATTTAATTTAATATTGGGGCTTGTGGCTTGTGGTGATAACAGCCACACGGATCGATCGATTAGGATCGATTAGGTTAAGCGCTTGCCGCGGTTTGTTAGTGGATATGTGACTATCTTTACATACCAAGGCACTCCGTGCCTCGGAAAGCCCGTTAAGTCGTTGGTCCCGGCTGTCATTTGTAGATCTTTGACAGTCGCTACGGGTCGTCAGAAGTCCGAAAGTCTGACAACCAGTCTTAAGGTGGTTGAATGGCGAATTCGGAAGGGCGGTGCTCGTTGGAACGATCAGTGAAACCAAAAAAAGAGCTCGCGAACGAACACTCGCGGTGTACCTTCACACATTACGCTACATTTTACTTTATTTCTTCCTTAAAACATTTTTGTAGTTGACTTGTACGAGATATATTCTACGCGTAGAAATTCACAAAACAAAATATTTTACTGCTTAATAGTGTCCAACTCCAGTCATGAAAGACAAGCCAGTAAGTATTGCCAGTATGGCCAAGGGATTTATAGTACTAACTTACGTGTATGTCGTCATTTGTGTAGGCTTTTTTTACAAAACCCCATCAAACCACAGTGTAGAGGAATCTTAAGTAAAGTAGCACGTATTCTCTATGTAGTTACGTCGTAGAAGATAGGTGCTCTGTAGCTCAAGTTAGCCTGTGGCAGGCCTCTACCACAATTTATGATTATACAATCTTATTCCATGCATTCTGCTGCCTAGGAGTTAAATGCAGCTTAAGAACTCTTGGTATGAGCAGAGAACCGTATTCCGTTGAATTAGGTAGAACCTAAGTTTGCGTTAAACAACGACGAAAATGGATGATACTGAAGTGATCAAGACTGTAATGTGCGTGGCTTGTATCGTCAATCTGTATCGTAGTAGACACAGCTTAGTATATGAAATCATCATAATCAATCATCAAAATAATAACGATGCGAATTTAAAAAAAGTCGGTATGTAAATACAATGACGAAGAAAATACGCTTACGTCTTTAGTTCTTCTACCAAATTCTTACTTCTTTGAAAACGATATTGATTCAGTAGGCAGGTGCGTCGCATTTGAGATGTGTGTGTGGGGACTGAGGAGTGAAAATGATATACGCCCTCCTCAAGCATGTCCCCACCCGTTAAGTGGAGTATTATAGAGTGGCCGGCGACCCTTATGCCGTGCAATTTGCGTGCATTGCTTATGCAATAGCTTTTTTTTGTGAAAGTTTGGTCCAGGTCTAATTTCATTTACTCGTAAAATTTTCAACAAAACTTGTCAGTACTAACTTTGTCAGAGTGGTATAGTGTTTACTTTATAGTAGGTATTCGAAATGCAAGATTGTTCATAATAAAAGTCAATAAACTTTGGAAGATATTAAAGTTTGTTTATTAATTACTAGCTGCGCCCCGCGGTTTTACCCGCGTAAGTCTCGATCCCGTGGGAATATCGGGATAAAAAGTATCCTATGTCCTATTCCAGGTCATGGTCTTCCCATGTGCCAAATTTCATCTAAATCTGTTCAGCCGTTTTAGCATGAAACCGTAACAAACAAATAAATAAACAAACAAACTCAGTTTCGCATTTATAATATTATTTGTTAGGATTAGAAAATGGAAAAACAACGGTTAGATCATCTATGATGTTTCTATCTTTGCGAATGTCACACCATTATGACCATTTGTACCTACGTGATATACTCGTACCTACTGGTACCGGGTAGATCAATGGTCATGTCAGAAGCACAATCCATTGTCTTAGTCAACAGACACAAAAACAAAAAACTAGAAGTTTTTATTAGTTTTTCCAATTGTTTTTACCTCATTCAAGTCACTCAACTGTCGTATTTCAAAGAACTAAAATGAATGTTGAAACTTTGGAGAAATTGGGACAAGTAAACAATAATACAACAAGAAAGTCTCCACTGTTAACGTCAACTGAGGGTTTTGAAACTTCCAGACACCTGAAAGGGTTTTGAAAATGACAAGTCAATCGATCTGCCTAGCCTTTGCCCAACTATGAAATTAAATGAAATTGTTTATTCTGTTAGGTTAGCAGAATTTTAGAGGTTGTAGAATAAGTGTAAAGTTCACTCATCCTCTACAGAAAAGGGAGGATCCTCTGACCGGCGGGCCTAAACCGGCCACATTAGCAATTCCTCTAAAAGCGGTTCATTTCCTGAATCCCAGCTGTCATTAGCAATTCCTCTAATGTGACATAAAAGCAATTCATAATTTGTGGACCCTTTTTGCGAATCTCCATAGAAAACTATCAAACAGATGAATTATTTCGTAATATGAATCGCATGCAGATCATATTACGAATTGTCAGTAAGTGACATTTTACGATTGTTCAATATTTTCCTATTATGATTCTGCCAGAGTGACCGATTTAAGCCCCCTGACGGGTGTCGTGTCTGGCGGGCAACTGGCCAACGATTGATGTCGGGTGGTCGTATAATACTCGTTGCGTGGTAAACATTGCTTGCGCGATGCAGGATTTCTGTGACGTCATGTCATCACGTGATGCGTAGTTCGCATGTGGCGTTGTAGATCCGCCACAGAATCTCTCGAAACATCACTCGAAACTCAGGGTGAAGTCTCTTTTAAAGCCCATAGTTAGTCTTTGTCCGATCACGTGAGGACCATGTAGATTAGTGTCTGAAATGGCGTTTTAAGGAAATGACATTTCAGACACTTTTTTTTTTTTTTTTTTCGTTTATATATTCATATTCATATTTTATTTGCATTCCATAATGTAGATAAGGTATTACAATGGCTTAAAGCTAAAAGTACAATTAGGGACCCTGTAGGGCACAGCAAAAAGTATAAAATTACAAACTCTTTATATAAAAATAAAAGAAACATATTAAATAATTCAAACAATTTTTAAATGTATGTTCTTAACAATAATTGAGATCATAATAAATTATAATATTTTTCTATGTAGGTACTTATGTATGAAATGTACGACTAACTGTTTAAGGTGTCTGTTTGTGTTAAAACAATTTTTTTGTCTTGTATGTATTCGATCAACATAATGTTGGGGTTGGCTTCCAGTCCAACCGGATGCAGCTGATTACCGGTAGTTTACATAGAGCGACCGCCTATCTGACTTCCACAACCCAACACAGTTACTGGTTAACACCATACCCCTTGGTAAGCCTGGTTGTCAGAATTTTGGGTTTCTGACTACCTGTAACGAATGTCAAAGATCTACGAATGACTGCCGGGACTAACGGCTTTACTTGCATTCCGAGGCTTCCGCGTCACCAGTCCTGACTCTCTTCATATTTTGGTTGCCGAGACTAAAACTACAAGTGTAGTTTAAAAGAAAATTTTATAAAAAACTAGCTGATGCCCGCGGCTTCGCCCGCGTGGATATCGGTTCAATCAATCTGCCTAGCCTTTTCCCAACTAGGTTGGGGTCGGCTTCCAGTCTAACCGGATGCAGCTGAATACCAGTATTTTACATGGATCGACTGCCTATCTGACCTCCACAACCCAGTCACTGGGTAATACGATACCCCTTGGTAAGACTGGTTTTGTCAGACTTTCGGGCTTCTGACGACCCGTAATGACTGTCAAAGATCATCGAATGACAGACGGGACCAAGGGCTTAACGTGCTTTCCGAGTCACGGAGAAGTCTCGATATGTAAAGATGGTCATCCATCTACGAACCAACCCCGGCAAGCGTAGCTTAACCTGATGGATCGACCCGTGCGGCTGTTATTACTTAGCCACGAGCTCCTCCGAGGATATCGGTTATTATATATACTAAAACCTTTCTCGAGAACCACTCTATCCATTGGTGAAAACAGCATGAAAATCGGTGCAGTAGTTTTTGAGTTTATCGCGATCAGGGCGACAGACAGACCCGGTGGAGGACGTTGTTTTATAATAATGTAAGGATGTGGCTGTTATTTTAGTATATTATTGTGTTCTCTCATGAGTTATGACTTCAACGCGATCAAAGTCGCGGGCAGAAGCTAGTGTTATCATATAATTAAAGTTTACTTAGATGATTGGATAAGAATGATTCAGCATTATTCGTAGACAATCTGTATTTTTCCTGATACTATCGAATACCGAATTTAGGGAAGCAGAAGCCAAAATATAAACAACTTTTCAATAATTCCTGTGTTGATCCTTATCACACGAAACTTATTAGACAATTTATAATGAAACAGGAGTGCTTAAATTATCATTTTACATTTTTTCTTGTGCCACCCTGAATGGAGTATTCTTTTTTTCAGAAAAACTTTTACTGTCTTCTAAATGAATAAAAATACATTACATGTGATGCGACTTCAGGATACAATTAACATGGGAGGTCATTTGTATTTAATTTAAAGTTAATTGTTGGTGGTTATGACAATGAGTTAATTTGGTGATAATAATAATCTTTTAGTTGTTCAGTCCATTGAGCATTCACATATTTATTTTTTACTCCAAGCAAATTCATCAGCGCAGCGTAGCCTTTTCCCAACTAGGTATGTTCGGCTCGGCTTCCAGTCTAACCGGATGCAGCTGAATACCCGTATTTTACATGGAACATGGAGCGACTGCCTATATGACTTTCACAACCCAGTTACTGGGTAAAAGCCCTTGGTAAGACTGGTTGTCAGACTTTCGGGCTTCTGACGACCCGTAACAAAAATTTAAGCTAAATGAGAATCCAGCTGTGCCATCAGGGGTGATTGGCGTTACGTTTTCTGATTAATTCAATTTAGATGAAGCTATCGGCTTAGTTTTTTTCATATTTAAACACAGATAACAAACACGGTACTCATTTATAAAAGTTTTTGGAACGAAATTTCTTATCGCACAGACGGTCAAAATGTTACTTTTTTCGGCCTAGCTCTCATTGGCCAAGTGACTTCGTTCCAACACACGAAACCTCCCGCTGTTTTTTTTTTCAACAGTGTCTTTGTATATCATTTGTTTCTTTGTTCGTAGTTTTCTCATAAACTAACACTAGCTATTTTTTCTCGGAATGATTTAGGTGTAAGAGAAAATTTATTGCTTTTAATCGTATCGAGCTGGGGTCGTGCCGTGCTCAAGAACTTGTGAGAAATCTTAAGGCTTCCCTTTGTTTTTGTTGTTTTATCAAGTAGCTACAATAGCAGTGTCTATAGTAAAGTGTCGGGGAGAGGTGTCCTTGGCTGGCGACCGACAGCCAATGCCTGTTTGGCGTTTGGATCCATTGTTTTCCATTTAGAAACAAAAACCTCCCAGACTAGGCGCTTTTGATTGTTGTCTTTGTTCGCAGCCGAGATCCCACAGACAGGGTAGGTCTCTGTTTATCTCGATCAACTCGGTAATAATTTATTTTTCTTCCGCCATTTTGTACTTTTTAATACATAGGTAAACTTCTTAAACTTGCGCTCGTAACACGTGTGCCTCGCGCGACAATTGACGGCGGGCAACTGTCGTACCAACTCGACTACTCGTTGTTAGCAACCGCCGTCTACACGGTCGGCCGCCGACTCAACCTCCTCTATTCGCCCTTGGTCGCTAGCGCAGCTCTTTAAACCAAGGTCGTTGGAAGGTCAAACAGGTAGTAAACCATCATCTACACGGTTATAAACCACCAAGGTCATCTCTGTCGGGAGTCGGGACGCGGTTGGCGACCGTGTAGCAGTCGCTTAATGCTGTGAGACTAGTTAGGGACTGCTTGACTAGAAACGACAGAAATAACAATAGTCGTCCAATGCCCCAAGGGGCTCCTTAGCACTTCGCTTGTAAATGTGTCACAAACACTACACGTATAAGCTGCGTTCTTCTATTGTTCTGCCTTTTCCAATACAATATTAGGTGACAAATAGATCGTTCTGAAACTAAGGACTGTCTCAAGACAATAACTTAGTGCAATTTAGTGCAACTTAGCATTGAGAAACGGCTTCGCTTCTTTGAACAGTTCGAATTGTTTGAGGTAGACTTGTTATACTTGCTTTGTTAGAGCGCGATTTACAAGTCTGAAGTCTAAATGAAAGTGAGGTACGTACAGTTAGGAAAAATAATACTTAAACAAATTGACACCCTACATCAATTTCCTGTGTTATAGCCATTGCATAGGCAGACAATAGTAAATGACATTAATTATCATTTGAATATACTGACAATGTATGCTGATAGTCAATTGTCATAACAATGAATTTTCCTGACTTTACCTTCTTTAAAATGAAAATGAAGTAGAATTTAATTTACGCTTCGACAAATAAGCCGATCGTCAACTACAAATGACGCAATATAAAATGATCGCAACACCGGCTGAAAATAGAAAAATAAAACGCTTTGAAAGTCCCGCCTTGTATTTCAAAGTTTAATTGCCACAACTTGTTAGTTCATAAGTTGTTCACACGATTCGAAAAACTTGAAAATGTCTTCATTTTTACGAGGCGTGGAGACGGGACTTAATTTTAATACTTTACGAGTGGTTTATTAGCACCGGGGGTATATTGTGAGATTAGTATGACAAGACGATCCTGTTTTATTGCTGGCATAATATGGCATAATATTAAGAAGCTTTATTGTACTAACCGATTTACATGCTAATCAGGTAGAAGGAAAAACAAGTGTTAGTTATTATAAAAAAATGCAAAATCTTGATTTCCTAATCTACAGCATGTTACAAAAACCCTCTCCGATCCGAAACCACGCATAGATACCGCAATAACATAACAAAAAAGTAATTAATTTTTTTTTTTGCGAAAATAAAAAGTTATTGCTATTTAAAATTCACGTTTTTAGTATTTAAGTTACTCCAATTTAAAAAAAAAATAGCAAATTTTTTGCAGAAGTCTTAAGTTATGACTTGAAGAAGGGTGTCTTCAAGTCATAACTTAAGACCTCTGCAAAAAATTTCCGCTAAACGACAGCCCCGTGTAAGAAACCGTCAAAATTCTCCATTGAAAAAAAAATGCGGCGCATTTTTTTTTCTGTTTTTCTGATAATTACCACAGAAATAGGTTTTCAGTATGATTCTTAACAACACCTCACGGGTCGGACAGGGTTTTTGTTACACGCTATGTATTGCCTAGCAATATTCTGAGGGAAATCGCTAATTGAATGGCTGTCGCAAAGCCTAATTAATCAATCTGCCTAGCCTTTTCCCAACTATATTGTGGTCGGCTTCCAGTCTAACCGGATGCAACTAAATACCAATATTTTGCATGGAGCGACTGCCTATCTGAACTCCACAACTCAAGTAACTGGGTAACACGATACCCCTTGATAAAGCTGGTTGTCAGACTTTTTGGCCTTACGACTACCCGTAACGACTACCAAAGATCTCCGAATGACAGCCGTGAGTGCCGTGACCAAAGGCTTAACGTGCATTCCGAGGCACTGGGGAGTATCGATATGTAATGGATGGTCACCCTTGCACGAACCAACGAACGACCACGAACGAAAGGTACCTAGCCACAACAATCAAATTACTTTCAGTCAACAGATTTTCAGTTCCCAGACCAAGCTTTAACAAGTTCCTACCTACGTACGATTCCACAAAGATTCGGGACGGAGGTTTAGGAGTATCTTTGATACTAGCATGACCACTTTGATATAAAGCTCACAAATTGTGGGTCAAAGATCAGATTCAGCGCAGTTTAGATATACATTTTGCTGTGTCAGGGTGATAAACCAAAATGTAAATTGGTCATGTAATTGACCAATCAGCGCCGTTTGAGTGACTTCAATTTTATTTTCTCTTTATTATGTATATATTATCATTATGAAAGAGTGTGCTTTTAAAAAAAACTAAATATCGGTACAGACTGTAGATAGAACATGTTTTTTTACCGATAGCTCAATTATCCTAATCAAACGATTTGTTTGAATGTCTTTTCCATTGACTGTAAAAAATGAACTTATTTTAACTAACCTGTTATGTGTTTCTGTGTATGTACGTTGTGACTTAGTTTGCGCTGACAAAACTTTTTATTGACACCCTTTTTTTTTAATAAAACATAGCCCCAGACAAAGACCTGTGACTATAAAAGTTTATCCGAAACATAACAGAATATAGTTTTTATTATAGTCTGCGAGACACATGATCCCGCTTTGTATGTTTTGGAACAGAATATGCTGTTAGCTCTGCTGAAACGGTTTCTATCGTAACGACACACCGAGTGTTACACAATTTCGTTTTTTTTAGCTTAGCTGACGTAGGTGTCCGATATTACGAGTTCATATTGTTCGTAAGCAGTAGCCGTGATTGTGACATGAAAAAAATACTATTACTCATGAATACCTACTTCGCGTGTAAAAATAGTGTTGGTAAAAAGATTCTTTAATATACACTATAATATAAATAAAGACAAAATTACTGTTAAATCACACTATTTGTCGGATGAGAACAGTTTTTGTTGTCAAGCCACACTCAAATAATAAATGACATGTGTCATGAATATTATGAATAATCATGATGAATGGTGATTAGTTGAAAGAATCCGTTTTGTATAAAAAGCCGACCAACAGGTAATGATATCGTGGAAGCGGTTAACTTTATTAAATAATTTAGATCGTAATCAACGTGATGCGGACGTTAAACGTGTTTAGTAAAAAAAAAGTAGGTAAATTAGTTTTCGTAGGAATAAGGAAGAGTCGGCGAATACCACAGTTCTGTGTAGTGTTGTGACTTATTTATTATTTTTTATTACATAATTATATACCTACTTTATTATACACCAGATTATACATTACAAAAAAAAACCTATTCACAAACCACAAAATGGGTAGACTTCTAATTCTATCACACTAAAAGAAAAAAAAATGTTGAAGGAGGAAAATTATGTTTGTTGAAGTTAAGTTGATAAACAGGGTGTAAAAACTTAAACGTAAGTACAAAAATCTCTTAAATAAATGAAGTTTAAAAAAACAAAAGGGTGTAAAAAGATCCGTCACGTAGTCGTTATCTACGCAGTCTTGTACATATTTTTTTGGTCAACGACTTTTATTTTTTGGTGTGAAAAATCGCTGTTCACGGCATCGCATAACGTAACGCATGCAAAATATTGTGCTTTTAGGTAGCGATACAGGAGTTGTGGGGTTATATAAAGTTAAGCTATAACATGTTTGTTAAATAAATAACTGGTTTATATCCATTAGTTTAATACACAGTTTAATAATTTTCAACTCATGACACAACGTTGATGTTTCCCTTTTTTCTCATCTATCACGTTGTTTCCAAGGAGTTACTATTCTAAACAAGAAGACGAAGACTGAATATATATCAGTCCTCCGCCACCATTCTAGGATCCGGTACTCGCGAAGCCGGCAGGATCTGGTCAATGTGTCTCCTCCATACTACACCGTCATCCGTTTGTACTTCATAGTGGAAGAGACCGATCCGTTGTAAAATTATTCCAAATTTCCATTTCTTATGACCTGAGTAATTTCGGGCTTGCACTCTGTCTCCCGTAGCAAATTTTCTTAGTACTTTAGTTAGGAATTCATCCTTCCCTGAATTAGACTTATGTGGGTTATCTGAGAACATTACATGTAAATGGGTCCTCACATCTCGCCCAAACATTAATTGTTAAGGCGTAAGCCCGTTTCGGCCGGGGGTGCGCCGCAGTCTATTTTTGATAATTAGAAGTTTCTCATTTAAACAGTCACTCTCGCCCTCCATTGCGCGTAAAGCTCTCTTTATAGTTTGAACAAAGCGTTCTGCCTGTCCATTCGTCGCGGGGTGGTAAGGGGCGGATGTCCTGTGTGTAACTCCAATTTCTTTAAGAAAACTCTCAAATGCCTGCGCAGTAAACTGTCGCCCATTATCCGACACCAAAATAATAGGTATTCCAAAGGTACAGAATATCTCCTTTAGCTTCTGTATGCACCAAAAACTTGTAGTGGTCTTAGTCGGTATGACCTCTACCCACTTAGTGAATGAATCCACTAGAATAAATAAATATTGTCCTGAAATAGGGCCGGCGAAATCAATATGTATTCTTTGCCATTGGTCTGTTGATTCTTCCCAATGATGTAAGGGTGCCTTTGGTGGTTCGTTCTGTTGTAGGCGACACGCCCTACATGATTTTACCTTATCCTCAATCTCTCTATCAATATTTTTCCAAAAAACAAAACTACGGGCTAATAATTTCGTCTTAACAGTGCCCATATGCCCCATATATATATATTAGTATGTTTTCTGTCCGTGTAAGTACGCCTCGTAATGAAGCACGAACTCTTTTTTATCTTTTTATATCGTTCGGCATTTTCGTCGCTAATTTGTTACATAAATAACTGGTTTATATCCATTAGTTTAATACACAATTTAATAATTTTCAACTCATGACACAACGTTGATGTTTCCCTTTTTTCTCATCTATCACCTTGTTTCCAAGGAGTTACTTTTCTAAACAAGAAGGCGAGGGCTGAATATATATCAATGTTTAACTTGTTTTCGTAAAAAAAGTAAAAAAAAACGTTGGGTCACCTTCAATGTCACCGTAACAAGCTTGTCCCAAGGTATGGTCTAGTATCTACAAAAAATGATCACGATGACTGGTAGTACAGGTGAATATCGGCTTCTTTAATCACCTGTTATAATCCACTCCTCTATGTATAAACACCTATACCTTCCTACCTAGCCAATATTTTTATATCTCTTCAAATTATAATTTACCAGTGTTATTTATAAACACCAGTTAAATTTTAATCAATTGCTAAGCAAATGATTAGCGAAATCTTTATTTATAAACGCTATTTAGCGCTAAGAGGTCGCTAAGCAATTGCAGTGTTATTTATAAACACAACTTAAATTTTAATCAATTGCTAAGCAATTGATTAGCGAAATCTTTATTTATAAACGCTATTTAGCGTTAAGAGGTCGCTAAGCAAATGATTAGTAGCTGTCAAAATTAAACACCACCGGTCCACTGTTAAGAGGATGCTAAGTGGCAAGATGGCGGACTTTACTCGCTAATCACTAATTAGCGACTGTTTAGCTAAGCAAATGATTAGCTCTTAATCAATGATTATCTTTTCTTTATTTATAAACACTACTTAGCAAATGATTAGTTGCGAAACGAAATAGAGGTAACAATATGCGTTCGGCACAGATTATAATCAATATAGTCGACTAAAGAACAGAATTTTAAGAAAAAAGTTGTCAAGCCGCGGTTTTATTATCTGTCGTGACTTTGACAGATGCGATTCAATAGTTTTCAGCGGAAGATTTGAAAAAAATTGCAATATTTATATTAATATATAATTGGATTTGAATTCGATATGGAAGAACAAAAAAGAATACGGAACGCTAATTGGAGTGAGCAAGAAAAGGTATTTATCTCTAAAATTAATAAATGGATGTACTAATCTTCAACTGTAAAATTTTCGTCTTATTGCTTGGTAACACGAAAATGCTCTTTTTTAAGAAAGTGCTGCGAGCGCTGGTTCTTGAGCGGGCCGATATCATCGAAAAAAAAGATGCTACGACTAACACGAATGCAGCCAAAAAACTTGCTTGGGAGGAAGTGTCGTCGCGGTATATATTTCGGTGTTTCATGTTTGGTTTTGGTTTCTGTTTGATGCTACTTCATTTCAGATACAATGTATCTCATACCTATGGACATTGCAGTTTTAACACAGTCAGCGTTAACAAACGCAGTACGACGCAACTCCTCATCCAATGGAGGAATATGAAGAATAACGCTAAAAAGTCGGAGTTTGCGTACAGAAGAGCGAGGACGATGACTGGTGGAGGACCACCCCCGCCTAGCCCGCCTGCTGAAGACCGCGAACTTATTGAAGCAATTCCTAATGAGTTCGTAGTAGATTGCAATGAGTATGATGCTGACTCTATTTATGGCAAACGGGTAATTATACTGTTAACAGTAAACGATAGGAACTATCTAACTAGAATTTTCCTAATAAAGTACATTAATTGTGATAGCTAGTTAGCTAACCAATATTTTTCATTATTTCATTAAATATTTTTAGTTCTATGTTTAAAATATTATAATTTTTTTAGCCGCAGGACTCGCAGAACACTAACGATTCCAAGATTAACACACGAAAGGATTCCAATGAAAGTCATGCTCCTGCTGTATTGGTTTGTAAAAAAATTGTTAATTTTGTTAGTTTTTTTTTTTACTGTTTAAATGGAAATTTTTATTAAACCTATTTTATTATATTTTTAGCTGGAGACTTCACAAATTAAAAGACGAGTCCAGGAAATCAAAGAAAGAAGAAGTAAGTATGTTGGTATACTTCATTGAAATCTATTCAGCCATTATGAATCAAACATACTAACAAAAACCTTCGAATTTTTAATACCTATTAGCGTGATAGTTTAATTAGATCCGAACGTCTAAGAAAGAGGAAAATGTTCTTCGTGCGTACCTACGCACAAATTAATGTACCTATGTATGTCTGTTTTGTTGTATTACTTCCTGTTGCTTTTGCAGTGGGGTTTATTGTTTGTCTTTGAATAATAATATAGGTACCTACTTGTTTACAGGAACAAGTCTGTGCCGCCGAACGCCGAACTGCTGCCATGAAAGCCACGAGCATCAGCTATTCGTCCTCGCAAAAACGGCGAGGGAGGAGGCGATGCGACGCGAAAAGGAAGCACATGAATGTAAGATGAGGGATGAAAGAGAGTTGCATGAGAGAAGATTGACACTTATGCGTTTGGAAGAGGATTATTGGAGAGCAAAAATAATTAATTTAAAATAAGTTTTTTTTGTAAATAAGTATATTATAATAAAATAAATGAAGTATATCAAAATATATTGTTTTCTATAGGTGAAATTTCCTCATCTTCTTGAAACTGTTCTGTATCTGGAAAAAAGAAAAACTTGTTTTGAGATTGCAGATAATGTAGTCTTTTCAGGTTTCAGCTCTTTTTGGCGATTTTTCTTCAATTCTCTTGCTGTTGATGGTGATCATAGATCTTAGGGTACATTAAAAATTATTTAGCTAAAATTATTCATAAATACACACCTTGTTCTTCTTTGAATAAAATTGCCAGATTATGCAGCACAGCACAGGCAACAATAACTACTTTTATAGTGGGATATGAACCCCTCATCACCTCCAGTAATATTCGAAACCGTTGCTTCCAAACACCAAAGCATCGCTCGACAACGTTACGGGTTTGGATATGCTGTTGGTTATAACGCCGCTCTTCTTCAGTTCTAGGCCTTAGAACTGGCGTTATAAGATGAGGGGTCGATGGATATCCGCTATCCCCGATGAGCTTCCCTAAAAACTCGTTTTCCTCGAACCTCCTTTTAATAGAGCTCTCCCTGAAGATTCTTGCATCGTGTGTACTTCCCCTCCAGTGACACACGATGTCACAAATCTTCAGGTCAGCATCACAGATAACCTGGGAATTATTATAATTGAATTAAATTAGAAGCCTAAAAGAAAATTAGGGTATCCACAATCATTGATCAGCTTTCTGTTCCTGTTTCATTACACATTTGTCTTGTTTTACCTATACCTACTCATTTGAATTATTTATCACATACTTACTTGAGTATTAATCGAGTAATGCCCCTTTCGGTTGACGTGGTATTGACCCACATCTCCACCAACTTTCCTTATTTTTATGTGGGTGCCATCTATTGCACCATTGATCCCTCGAAGACCGCAAATTGCTTCAAATTTGCGGCTCGTGTTGGTTTCCTCAACCACATTAGACGGCATTTTTATATATATGGAACTTTTAGAAGCTAACGCGATGGCCACTTTACGGGTCAAGCGCGACATTGTTGGTTGGCTCATTCCGTGTATGTCCGCGCAGTCTTCTTGAATCTAAAAAACAAATACCTACTTAAATAACAATAGAAATATATAATAATAACTTATCTATTAACGTATCAGTGAATTCACACATCCTTAAAAATTGAGCAAAAAAACGACTTACCTCATGACGACCCCAATACCGGATTACAGCCATTACCTGTAGTTCAACGGGGATACCGCCACC
Source organism: Lithophane socia (assembly GCA_947522985.1). NCBI lineage: Eukaryota > Metazoa > Arthropoda > Insecta > Lepidoptera > Noctuidae > Lithophane > Lithophane socia. The sequence continues at coordinate 12,649,581 of OX383252.1, read as the reverse complement.
TCGGGTATCCACCTGCAGATCAGGTCTCAACATATCTATGATCTGGCACATATTTCTTTTGGTAAATCGGTATCTTTGCCGGAACTCTTCATCCGACAATTCTCGTAGCGGATTTATACGAGGTTTGTAGGGCTTGCCCCGTCTACTTCCCACCGGCGTTCCAAAGTTATTCAACTCTTCTACGTCCATTTGGAAATCTCGTAAAAGATTGTCGAGATCCATCACCCTTATTTATAAAAATCTCGCCATAAGAACAAATAACCTTGAAGCACTCTTACCAAAAGCCTAGCTACAACGAGACACTGACATTAATCCTATGGAATCGATCAGCTGATTCAAATAAAATCCGCCATCTTGCCACTTAGCATCCTCTTAACAGTGGACCGGTGGTGTTTAATTTTGACAGCTACTAATCATTTGCTTAGCGACCTCTTAGCGCTAAATAGCGTTTATAAATAAAGATTTCGCTAATCAATTGCTTAGCAATTGATTAAAATTTAAGTTGTGTTTATAAATAACACTGTTTATTTGAATCAGCTGATTAATCCCATAGGTATATTGTGTGCTTCGAGGTAATTTTGATCGTAATAACGAGTTGTGCCATAGTGAATATGGATTTCGACAATCTTTTACGGGATTTCAGAACGACATAGAAAGATTTCGTAATTTTGATGAAGATTACATAATTTTGAAACGCCGCGCCGCCCGGCGGGAACTACACCTACAAATCTCATTTAAATCCACTATGAGGCAGTGTTATTTATAAACACTACTTAAATTTTAATCAATTGCTAAGCAATTGATTAGCGAAATCTTTATTTATAAACGCTATTTAGCGCTAAGAGGTCGCTAAGCAAATGATTAGTAGCTGTCAAAATTAACTGTTAAGAGGATGCTAAGTGGCAAGATGGCGGATTTTATTTGAATCAGCTGATTGATCCCATAGGTATATTGTGTGCTTCGAGGTAATTTTGATCGTAATAACGAGTTGTGCCTTAGTGAATATGGATTTCGACAATCTTTTACGGGATTTCAGAACGACATAGAATGATTTCGTAATTTTGATGAAGATTACATAATTTTGAAACGCCGCGCCGCCCGGCGGGAACTACACCTACAAATTTCATTTAAATCCACTATGAGGATGATTACCTAATAAATAATATTCTTCATTCGAATTACACAATCATGATGAAAGGATTTCTGGAAACTTTAGTTAGGAGAAAGCTCAGTAGGTGTTTAGGAGATTTGAAGAGAATCGAGTTCGTGAGGAACAAGGAACATATACTCACCTACGGCGAAGTGAGGAAGCTCATCGGAAGTTATTATCCAATGTGTTATCCCATGTGCCCCTCATCTTATTGAGCCAGCTCTAAGGCCCAGAACTAAAGAAAAGCTACGTTGTGGCAGTCACACAAATAACAAGAGACATTTTATAGAAAATAATTTATTTTGATACATAATAAAACAATTTTTTTGTTATAAATTAATTATTATTGATTTCCAAAACTCTTCCTCCAAAGACATAGGTGCCATTCTATTCTCATGCCACTCGTATTCCTCATCTTTTTCACGTAGCATGGTCTCCTCCCTCATCTTTACGAGGTTGAATAGTATTTGTGCTAGGTGCTAGGGGCTTTCATAGCAGCAGTCAAACTTGTACCTGTAAATAAGTAGGTACATGAACTGTTAATAAAAGATACTGAAACCCTGAAAAGCAATAGGAAGTCATATAAAACAGACACAAGTATCTGCATACATTTCCAAAATAGTAATATTCGTTTTAACAGGCTTGTAGCATGAAAATACATAGCTACTGCTTTCACATTCATTTGGTCAGATTACATTGGTTTACATAAGTAAGTAGATATATTCAGAGATAAAATACCTTTTCCAGATAACTCCAATTTATTGACGCTTATTATTTTCATTGATATACCATCGCAAACACAATTATATAAACTTATTATACGATTTTATTCAAATTCTTATTTTCGTAATTTTCCGATGAAATTGTTGACTTTTGTCTGTCAAAGTCACGACAGATACAAAAAGGGTGGTTTTGACAACTTTTTTCTTAAAATTCTGTTTTATAGTCGACTATTTTGATTATTATCTGTGCCGAACGCATATTGTTACCTCTATTTCGTTTCGCAACTAATCATTTGCTAAGTAGTGTTTATAAATAAAGAAAAGATAATCATTGATTAATAACTAATCATTTGCTTAGTTAAACAGTCGCTAATTAGTGATTAGCGAGTTTTTTATAAATTAACCTGCCAAAGGAACCCGTCGGTTAACGAAAGGGTAACACTACACTTTGAAACCGAATCCGAACTTACTTATTAGAAATAGCGAAGGAATTGTACCTGCTCCATCGCCGGCGATTAACGACAAGCGAGTAGAGCTATTAAAAATATGTGGCGACGAGCGATTACTCGCTGGTATGCGTATGTACGCACGGCTACACATCAAGCTATACATTTCCAGTATAAGCTGACCTCGCTTTGTACGGAAATCCTATACAACACGAGATCAGCATAAACTGGAAATGTATAGCTTGATGTGTAGCCGTGTGTACCAACACGCGTTAGTCTCTCATGCTACGGCTACACTTCGCGTTATCCCTCGATTAGGTACTCGCTGAGCAATAGAGAGCGCACGAAGAAAAGTTCGCGATAACGCGAAGTGTAGCCGTAGCATCAGCGAGTGTCGTGCCCGCCAAGCGACAGTCGCTGAGCGAGTATCCTATTCGATAACGAGTCGCTGGCGGTTTGAACAGCCAACTAACAACTATTAATACATGTATCTCTTTTACTTACACGGAACCTACAATCTTTTGTATATTTCTTGATTTTGAGGGTAAAATGATGTACATAATAAAACAGTCGCTTCCTCGTCGTTAGTGGCACAGGTGCAAATATCAACAGAGTAGAGATAACTTCGCGAGTTGTCAACGTCAAACGAGTAGGTAGCTAGTGTTACTAAACTCTGATGAAAAGCAAATGGTTAAATGATAGCTCGTTTGTAGTACTGCAAAGCAATTTTCTCCTTGAGTCTAGATTGTGATTAAGTACTTAGATAATTTGAAGCAATCATTTGTCAGAATGTGCAAAGCCGTTGTTTAATTTTCTGTTTGTGGCAATGGTTTGAGTATACATTTTATTATAAAGAGCTTATGAAAATATCTCTAAATCGAATTCACCCAACAAGGTACTTTCCTGTCAATTGATTTCCCAAATTAATTGACAGGAAAGTAGCTTGTGGGGTGAATTCGAGCAAATCACTAATAAGTGTACGATTAAGAATTTTATAGTTTATGTACGTAAGTACAGTTTTGTGTTTCTTTATGAATGATGTTTTGTGTTTTTGTATAACGAAACTCATGAATAAAACCAATAACTATCACTGCAAGTGCTGGGCGCTCAGCTAGAAATTCGAGAACGCCCAATCGGTGTTCGCTTGCAAGGTCCATAGAATATCGGTGAGCTGTGCCGGAAATTAAACGTAGGGAACATGTTACAGCCTCGACCTGAAACTCATCATTAAACACAAGAACAGATGAATACACTCCGCAAAATCATTTCAATAAAAAGCGCCAATTTCAACTTACAGACGTTTACGCATATACGACTAGCGCTATAAAAAAATAATTTGAAGTTGAATTCAAACAATTTTCTTCCCAACTGTACCTTCCATTGTTTACGAAGAGTCGAAGAATTTCGTGCATAGCGAAACTTTTTAGTAGGTATTTTTCGAGTCGAGCATAGCGGGACTAGAGCATAGGGGGACTAACCGCAAGACACTATTTAATGAAGTGCAATTCAGTTCGCACAGCGCTAATTACCTACAGTTACCTAGAAGTTGCTTCTCTGTCTCTCTAACTCATAGATCTTCTGACTATGTTACACTCACTGAACTGGCCCGATATGACGGGCCCGCCGCGTACTTGTAACTTTCTGAATGCGGAGAGAACCATCTGTAGGTATTTATCTGTGACAAAAGTCATAAAACAACGAAATCGTAATACACGTTTGTAAAAAAAAAACATGGCCGCTAGGATGGTGGTCCCATCATGACTACTCAGAGGGCCTAGACAAAGTGACATTCTATCAGCGATAACGCTTAACATAAGCTATCGAAAAGCTTATGTCAATCCTGTTGAACGTCGTTTCGTCGTCGTAGAGATACGAAACGCTTTGGAAGCGATTGTCACTTGTCTAATCCCCAGATCTTCTTGACATCCTAGACACAGATGGTTGGGGGGTGCCAAATAAAATCCAATTGATCAAACAACAAAACATTAATACACGTTCTAATGATAGCCCGAGACTATAGCAGTAACTATGATTTGCGAAAAATTCGTATTGCAAAAACGGTTTGATTTCAATTACATACAGTTAAAATAGCCTCATGGGGTTTTTTTAGTACCAGACCGACCAGTTAAGCGACTTTTTTATAGAAACGACTGAGACTATTAAGCTCAACCATGTTTTTCAATATGTGGAATGGATTGATGATTGTTAGTATTTGAATGTTGTGCTAAAATGGACATTCAGGAACTATATTTTAGAATAAAAATACTCTTACAAGCCTTTGCTTGTAAGAGTATTTTTATTCTAAAATGATTGATGATGATGATGATGTATTTTTATTCTGTGATATAGTACCTAAGTACTTTTACTTTTACTTATATCACAGCGGCTACAAGGAAAGTTAATAAAAAATATTTATTGAGAGCAAGCAAGTCATTGCCCTTGATCGAATGAGACAAAAAGAAATCCACGCACGCTGTATTTATTTATAGACTGAACAATTTTAGAAGAAAAATAAACAACACAGGTCAAAGATAATATGTGACGTAAGAACTGTTACGAGTCGTGATTTTCATCGGGCGTGGAATTTTGACAAAGCTATCAAAGGGTCTAAATTGAGTTACAAATTATGTCTCAGCATCGTTTCGACGCCTGTCTACATAAATCTCTGGGTGTTTCTCTATTTCTATTCTACTATAAAGTTGTTTAGCTCTCTCTTGGTGCGGGATAATGTATTTTTATCTCTTGCGGCTGAACAATAAATTTACAATTGTTTAATTCTACTACAAGATGACGTAAATGCTGTTTTTAAGGTTCCGTAGTAAATAAGGAACCCTTATAGTTTAGTTGTAGTTTCCGTCTGTCGTGTCCGTGTCGAAGCCTCGTAGCTCATCTCTGAACTACTACACGGACACGACAGACGGACTAGAACGCAAAATCTTAGTACTAGAACGCTGTAATTTAGCATGGTTGCACATATATTAATCACGCCGACAAAGTGGTAAAATAAAATCCTGAAAAACCATATATTTGAGTGTGAAACGTGTATGAAAACCATTTTTTGATTCAGTGATCCGTTTGCGAAATATTAAGTACTTTTTGTTTGAATAAAGTGTGTGTCCCCGGCAGTTAAATGGTTGTTTTTGGATACCTATGTGAAAAATTGAAAAATTCACGGCGGTAGAATCTCAGAGTAGAATATACAAGTTGGGGAAAAAAGTAATATCATTATGAATATGCCATAATTTTTGCAATTGGCGTCAATGTCATTCATTGTGATTTGACACTTAACCTGACCTATGTCCTAATCCAGGGCATGGGCTACCAATGTTGAAAATTTCATACAAATACGTTCAGCCGTTTTGTGTAACAAACAAACTCACTTTCGCATTTCTAGTTTGGATATAAGTACTTAATATAGTTAGGATTATACAATACATAATAAATCTATATTTTAATTATAAAGTGGAAATGTGACGAATGATTAAGACTATCTTCTAATCTCTAACGGCCTGGCCACGGGAAATTTGCGGTAGCGAATTTTCGCGCGGCGCGAATTGCGGTGCGTCTTGCAGCAGAAACAAATGTATAGAAATGTACTAAGCATGTCACGGGCAGCAGCGGCAAGCGGGGCGATTCGCGAATTTTGCCGAGCGGATTGCACTGGCGGCAAAAACAAATGCGAATAAACAAGAAAGGAAAATAAACAGTATTTTGAAAGAATAAAACGTATTTAATTTTTGGTAAATATTTATTACTTTAAGCATACAAATACAACTACTTACTATGTTTTCATTATCATTTTCTTTGTATCAAAATTAATATCCCATTTTCTTTCCTCGATTGTACACCTAGACTTACGTTAGCAACTAAGCGGTAATCTGGCGTCTTTGTTGTCAATGTTGTGTTTACCTGTAATTGGCATATATATTAGAATATTACCGTATGATTTAGTTTATGTATGTGTATGTATGTGCTGTGGGTGAACCTTAATAAATAAATAAATACTTACTGACTTATTATATATATCTACTTAATAATAATAATTATGTACAAGGGAAAATGATCAAAGGGCATAAAAAAAATCATCTGCATCGCTGTCAACAGGAAAAGTGCCCAAAAGGCTGGCAGCACTGCCAATTTGTATGGCAATGCTGATTCTTTGGCCAAAAAATAGGCCTCCCCTCTGGGGGCCAAGTCTACTAATTTACAAACGTGTCAGTGGTCTCGCAATGATAAGTTTTTGACAGATTTTGTATGGCATATCTGTCAAAAACTGATAATTGTGAGACTGACACGTTTGTAAATTAGTAGGCTTGGCCCCCTGGTCACGTGAAGAGTCGACCAACCGGTTGACGATATCTCGAAAAACCAAGTGGGCACTGGAACCCATGGACATAGGGTTTCAAACCCAAACGGGATTAAAAAATGAAGTTTGAGCTTCGACAATTTGACTTTCTAGGCGTTTTTGTAAGAGAAGATGAACGTGAATGATATGAATGGTTTTCATTTTCTATTTTTTGTGCACTAACTAACTAACAAAGTAATCACAATTATGATAATAGGTTGAGTTGGAAAACTTGTAAATTAACAAGACGAAAGCAAAGGCTCGAAAAAATGGTTATGTTATCCGCGCGTATTCGAGTCAGTAGGCTGCGTCACCGTCGGTAGACTGTCAGAATGACGGTGACGTCTTGACGACATTGACAGACATGTCATTTGACAGAGTCCTGAAATCCACCGCACGCATTTATTGTTTAAACAGGTTTTATTAATGGCTCTGGATACACGTGAAAAAAAGTATTTTTGGATAGGTACCTACTTTATTTTTATTGAACAGTAAAAATAAAAAGTATTTTAAGTAAACCAGTACCTATTGTACTGGTTTTAACAGTATGGTTGGCAACCCTAGCGCATGCCACGCCCACGGATAGTATAGAAGCCAGGGACTTGAAAATTTACCCAAAATATGGGTATGAGGTATGATAACGTTACGTAATACGTTATGTATAGTTCCAGTAACCATTTACGAACTAATTTCTTGGCAATATAACGAAAATCTATTGGAACGACATCAACTGTTTAGTTACGACCCGGGTGGAACAGTAGAAATGATCGTTACTGGAGTGGATCATAACGGTATTATAACGTTATTTTATAACGTTTCAAGTCCCTGATAGAAGCCCAACAAGTTCTTCTTGTGAAATGTATATACCCCTCTAAATTATTTATATTTGTTATAAAAGTTTTAATATTGATAATATTATTGGAAACAATTTCCAAAACAATAGTAAGAGAAAATATTAAAAAAAAAATACCCAACAAAAGGACCATTAAAACCTTTCCTTCGATTATAAATGTAGTTACTTTTAACTATTGTTTTTTTTTTACCCTATCTTGTCGGAATAAAGCGAGGTACTACTTAAGACAAAATATTAGGGTAATGAGTTTTTAATCCGCGGCAACATTCACTAAGTCCACATATGTTTACTGAACCGGCTTCACGTCACTGTTGACAACGCTCTGTCTAGATTTTTTATTTGGTCTGAGCCATTTACGAACTAATTTCTTGGCAATATTACGAAAATCTATCGAAACAACATCAACTATTAATTTAGTTACGATCCGGGTGGAACAATAGTAATTATCGCTACTGGAACGGATCGTAACGGTATTTTAACGTTATTTTATAACGTTTCAAGTCCCTGATAGAAGCCCAACAAGTTTTTGTGAAATTCTCCGTCTATAACCCGATTTTTATTTATATAATGAACTCCACAATCTCTTCCAAATATTATACGTCTTGAACCAAAAAGCTACTACATAATCTCCAAGCGATATCGAAATAACTTAGATAAAGATATTTTGCTCTCGGTCTATAATATTCGCGGCGGAAAACGCTCTGCCCGTGGCTTGCATTCCGTGCCGCATGTTTTGCCACCCCGCTTGCCGCACCGCAATTCGCGCCGCAGTTCGCGCCGCCTGTCCCGTGGCCAGGCGGTAAGAGGGTTTTTGTCAACATAAGTCTTTTTTATTTAGTCAGTTTTTATTTACTGGTTGCTTACTAGGTACTTACTCATTAGTTAATCTAGAATATTACAATACCTACTCTTAAGAGGAAATAGGGTGAGGTCTTTTTTCCATAAAAAAACTCATAATGCGAGGTTCGGCTCTCGTTTGAATTAAATTAATATTATTTTCGTTTATTTATTAAGTTTCTTATACAGTATGTTAACTAACAAAGGGCGTTCCCGTTAACCTGCAATAGTATAGCGTCTATACATGCTAAAAAAAATATTACCGTTAAAAAAAAAAAGTTTTTTTTATTTTTCTATAGTAAAATATTCACAAAAAATATTAAATTGTTACGGCAAATAAACTCTCTGTACACGCCCACTTGTCACACTTGTTTTTCTACGTTGAAATACAAGTGTGCGTATTTCATTTACGTTTAAATTTAATCTATTTGTGAACATTTCAATACAAAAACTAAAAATAAAAATTTTTTTTTGAGTGGTTTTGTGTGTGGAGCATGTATACACGCTGGTGTTCCCTTGTTTCGCAGACAGAAATTTCATAGAATTTCGTTTCGCAGAAAATGTTTCATATAATATTTGGTCCTTGTATTTTTATTTCGAATATTATTGTTTTAACGACTATTTACTTGAATGAAACATATTTCACAGAGACACAATTCAATGAATTTTATATCACATTTTTTTATTTAACAATTTTTTCAAACAGAAGAATTATTTTTTAACGAATATTGTTTGTCCGAAAACACAATGTTCACAATCAACTGTTTCTAATTGAATAATAATTATTAAATCATAATTATACAATAATTTAGTAATGTAACTATTAGGGTACTTAGACCAAATAGGTTAGGTTAGGTTAGAACTGTGACCAACTACGCGCGAGCCGAGCGAGCGGAGCGAGCGGTGCCGCGGCAGCGGCCGGCGAGCGCTACATCGAAATTGGTCGCAGTATCAAAATTAGGGCACTCCAACCAAGTTCTTAAGCATTTTGTCAAAGGTATGAATTGAAACGTTTAGAAAGTGACACTCGATTTAATGTTTTTCTTGGTAATATGTTTTATATAAACTAAACAATATGAGGATAAAGAATATTTGATTTGTCATTCTATGAAATGAATAAATAAACATTAAAATTTTTTTTGTAACAAAAATCATTGATTTAAATTTATTTAAAGTAAATATTCTGCGTATTGATTATTCTATGAAATGAAAATATAAGAAACATTTTATGTGAAACGAAATTCTATGAAAATGTTGTCTGTAAAACAACGTACAACCATACACGCTATACTATTGCAGGTTAACGGGAACGCCCTTTGTTAGTTAACATACTGTTAATTATATTTACATTTTTCAGAACTGAAAAATGTAAATATACAGTAGGTACTGAACTGCCCCGTTGGTCTCGTGGTCGCAAGCGCGACTGCAGAGCGTGGGGTCCTGGGTTCGATTCCCGGGTCGGGCAAAGTGTTATTGGATTTTTCCATTAGGAATTTCGTAGTAACAGCCCAGAGTTTGGAAGTTGGCGGTGTGATACCCCCGTGGCTCGGAAAGCACGTTAAGCCGTTGGTCCTACGCCTGATCTCTCTCCGGTCGTGTCGAATTGCCGTTCCATCGGACTATGAGAGTGAGGGAAGAGAGAGTGCACTTGTGTCTGCGCAAACACTTGTGCACTATAATATCTCCCGCGCCGAAGGCTAGTCTCCGTTGAGATTGGCCGCCGTGGCCGAAAATACGGTCTGGAGGACTATTATTACTATTATTATTTACATTTTTAAATATTTTTATAAATGAATATTATTATTAATATTATTTTCGGGAGAGTTCTTTTTCTCAGCTGTTATGGTAAGCAAATCCCTTTAAAATGTAATAACTAGCTTAGAACATTCTCGACACGCTATTTTTTTGCAAGGAAGCTTGCGGGGTACCTTGTAAACATTTCGCTTTTATTCTCTATCACTAGAACTTGTATAGTGCTTGGATAGTGTTTTATCGCCAGCAGTCGTTTATTTCCTCTCTACCCGACTGCGGTGAAGACGAGTTCTGTTCCTCTATTCCATAACATACTTAATTATAATTTATCCGACTGTTACGATCAAGAGGGTTGTGTTTTTACCCGACTGCTACGATCAAGAGGGTTGTGTTTGACCTCTGGGCATGTCCCGGAGGCAAAACGCACCTTCTAATCCTACTCATCACACTAGTCAGACTCTAAGCCCTGACTTAGTTGAAACCGGACTATGATGTAGACTTAGGGTCATTAAATATAAGGTTGAAGTCCCTTATTTGTTAGACTGAGGTTTTTTTTTTTGGGACTCAGGCTCCTCTTTATAGCTTGATGTTCTTCCTTTTGGACTAAGGTTCTTATTTATAACCTAATGTCAACCCCTTTTGACCTCGATATATATATTATATTTCTTTCAACTAGTGTTGTCCTTTTGTTTATTTTGAATTCTTAATCCTTTTGTTCTATCCTTAGTTATTGTATACCTTTCCCGATAGGTCCTGCGTAGGTTTAGCAGGCACATCTGGAGGCCTTTTGCACTTCGATGGTCTGTTAAGATAGAATAGGTTAGTCATTAGTTTAGGCTAGGTTACCTATAGGTTATTTAGGTGTTAATAGTTTTATTTCTCTTCTAGTTCTCTCAAGTGAGCTGCTCCCTTCTCTCCTGATGCTGCTACCCCCCTCTACCTTCCTCTAGTGACGTCATCCTTACGTCATTCGTTTCTAGGGATGTTACTCCTTTAGTTATTTTTATCGCCATTATCGATATTATTATTTTTTTTGTTGGAAAGGGGGTACTGCAGTATTACCCTGCATAAAATCTTCGAGCCTAAAACTTTTTTACTTCGCTGGCCATCGATGTTGTCGTTTTTAATCGTAAGATAATTTCAACTTTTTGAATTTGAATCTGACGTGAAGAAAGATGAAGAATTTTTGATTAGCACCCGTCAGTCGCGGTTTTTTCTGATGAACACAAGAGCTCTAATTCTTCAAATAATTCCAGGCGTACTATGCTGAAAGATTTGCAGTATAAATAATTATAGTGTTTATTGTTGTCCACGTTTCCTGGTTTTACGGTACGTATAATCGGATTTTATCTGTGCTACTATACTCGCTCTTCCTCCAAGGTATGTCGGTATCCTTTTCGCTAGCCTAAAACCTTCTTATTTGTCATAGGTTAAAAACCAGTGAAAAGGCCTATTTTGGCCTTTATCGGTGGGGTATTGGGAACCCACCTCGTTTCCCCGTTCCGCCATTCCGCCATAATCCTGAATCAGGCGCCCCGGCGACGCAGTTGACTGAGCGCCGTGCTACGTACCAAGAATACCGCCTCTTGACGTACCGTGCGGTCCAGGAACTAACCACCTCGTGACTTTTTAACTATTTATTTATCCACTGCGAAGCATCGTTTTCTCGGATTCTTCCACGTTGCATTGCAAACTGCAGCTGTTGTAAACCCTTCAAGTTTTCCGTTCAACTTTAAATACATTCAAGTTTGTTTTTTTTACGCGTAAATAATCTCGTATGCAAATTAGACTAAGCTGGCATTAGGTCAACCTTCGGTTGCGGTTCCTTATTCGATGCGTTGCGTTTGCGCTACTAAGTTATGGTTTTTATAAGCTTTTGCAATCGCTGATACACACCGAACTCCCACGCGTAACTAAATTTACCTAAGATTTCTATTCCGAAAGTTTTCCTTAACCTAATTATATTTTATATTCACCTTTTTTATATTTTTTGTAAAAAGTATCTTTCTATATTTATATTACAAAAATTATACGTGTTCAACGAAGTGTGTTTATTTATTTCGTTACAAAAAAAAAAAAAAAAAGGCTGACAGCTTTCGGTAGGTTGATATAAACTGATTCTTCTAAATCAATTAATTTTAGGATAAGGATATTGGTTGGGGATGTAAGTTATTTAACGGTGTGTTTATGATTTATTTATAAATAGTGATACATATACCTGCAACAGTAATAAAGAGAAGGTAACCCATACATTTTATGTGGTCATAAACTGTTATAAATGTATCCAAATATCGGGTGTTTTATTCGCACCATTAGACAGCTGAGCGGATTTGTATTAAATTGTTAAAGTTTAATATTATTCAAACTGGTTCCGAGATTATAAAATATGGTTTGTATGCCAAGAATTTGTGTCATAAGCTTAGTACCAGCTTCCTTCGTTTATGACGAATTATTATTAGTTCCGTCTTAGTTAAAATACTTATAAAGCTTGTATTAATATTTTCAGTTAATACGATTAACACAAGTTTGGTACGATAATCATGACCTAAAAACTATTTGCCTTGAATTTGCAAACGCATATTATTATAGGTCTAGTTATTCACAAACAGGTCAAATAGTAAATGACGCACATACCGGTCAAAATCATAACCCTCCTTTTTTCTTCGCCGTAGTCGGGTAATGAAGTCAGTTGCGTCATTGCGTCCCTAAGAAAAAACTTTGAAATGACACTATTACGAAGGAAAAGTGACATTAAAAATTCCGTCCCGTCTTGGTATTCTTATGTTGGACTAATTTAATTCTTTGGATTCCGTGGAGTGGAAATGTGGGGGTGTAATGGACCCCTGCAGGCGACGTGCCGGTCAGGGGTCGCAAATACCCGCAATATTTTATGTAAATGTTCTCAAGCTCTCACTAACTTTCGACATAGACATACTATAAACAAGAAGGATTGAACATTCGTCGGGAAGCTCTGATAATGTTCACTCTTACGTGTTAAAAAGGGATGGCACGATCATTGAAAGCTCTCCGGGTTTTGTTTTGATTTCCAATAAGGATTAGTAGGTCACTAGTTCAGAAGATAACCACTGATACATAATAAAGTTGTTTTAGACGTTTAATAAATAAAATTAGTGTCTGCTATCCTGTAAACATGTTTGATTGCCATGTCCCTCTTACGTAAAATACATAATTAGATATGGTATTTCATCAATTATCTATACTTAATATTATAAAGCTGAAGAGTTTGTTTGTTTGTTTGAACGCACTAATCTCAAGAACTACTGGTTGAAATTGAAAAATTCTTTTTGTGTTGGATAGTCCATTTATCAAGGAAGGCATATATAACACCACGCTACGACCAATAGGAGCGGAGCATAAATGAAAAATGTTGCAAAATCGGGAAAAAATATTCCTTTTTGAGAGCTTCTGTTGCGTGCGCTGCGTAACCGGTTTAAGTTACGCAAATATTATGTATTATGGAATTGTTCCTCTAAAAAAGTCCGCGATAGCATATGTCTATCTTTTAAGATTGACTCACTATAACCTTTTTTATGATAATCAAATTTGTTCGAAATTAATGCATTATTTGCGAAGGAGTTTTATCAACATATAATATAAATTCTTATTCATATAAATAGTTTTAACATCAAGGGTATTTATGTAGCAGTAAAATATTTTTTAATTTATTCGAATCGGACATTTAATTGCGAAGTTATCACGAGTATAAACATGCAATACGCGAACCGTTAGACGCCGGCGCCGCGCCGCCCGCCGCGAGGTTCACTACTCTAGAGAGGAAAGGGCACACGGGTAGACCATGACCTGGAATAGGACATAGGATAAGTTTTATCCCTATATTCCCACGAGATCGAGACCTACGCGGGTGAAACCGCGGGGCACAGCTAGTATGTATAATAAAATTCATTTACCACAGTATAATGGTTCCAAACAATTTTGCATCAATTTTGGAATCGTCTATATCCATACAAATTAATATGTCGATAGAAAACTATGTATTTTTATAACTGAAATTTAATTTGGACTTCGTCACAATACTAGCAGGTGAGTGGGTAGTGGGTAACCATATATTTTAGTTAAAATACACTAGATATAAATTATCCTGTTTTTAACAAATATTAATTCACCCATTTGTTAAGTAAACTATTTCTAAATTGTTATTCACTCATTATAATAAATGTTTAAATAGAATTTGAGTTGCGTACATAGTTAAAATGTCAATAGTGCTTCATACACAATCATTTTGAATATCAACAATTTGAAAATGAAGTTTGGAATATAATATTAAGTTTACCGCGAATTGTACTGAACTGCGTTGTAGCGATCGTGCTGCCACATTAAATATTGATGCAAAAAGAAAGGCAAAACAAGTTAAATATTTAAACAGTAGACATCGTGTCTAGGTACGTGAACCAGTTTATTTTACCTTCAGTTAATCTGTAAGAACTACCTAAGGCTAGTACTATCTCAACGTAAAATCTAATGCGCACGGTAGTTAGGTACGCGGCGTAGCAACGTCGTAGCAACGTCGTAGCAAAGAAATAGATTCCTGGAATACTCTTAGGAAATTGTCTAAAAGAGGGTTTGCAAACGAACATAAAACCAGTAGTATTGGTAGGCCATTGAAAGAATGAAATGCCCTGAAAACCATTTACACAAAAAAAATTGTTCGTTTGGTCTAAACCCACTCTAAGTACGTACTTAGTACTGTTCTGCATTTGTTTTTAGATCCCAGTACAACTACCTCATAGAATTTGTCTATTCTCCAACTAAAAAGTTTATTTTTATTGCAGATGACATTAGCGAGGTGGTGTGGACGGGCGGGGCCGCGGATGGGGCGCAGTTACAGCGGTCTGCTGGCGTCGCAGCGCCTGCGAGCCGGGGGCCCAGGGGCCTGCGCTAGTGTGCGAGGTACCCGACGCCTGCGCAGGCTGTCCACCGCCACCACACAATTGTATGATGCGCCGCCCCGAGCGCAGGTGAGGTCAGGCCCACAATCAAATACTAAATGGGAACAATGGGCCTTGGTAACTAACGCTTCACTAACACTTTTTAGTAAGTAAGCTTCATTTGTCATTAGATTGTTCTCAGCTGAGAAGAAGCAGTTTTCAAATCACTTAAAATTCTACAATTATGTGGATAGTGTATTATTTAGACACCTTCTGTGTGTCTCTTATTCCTATCCAACAGTGAATTGCTGGTTATTTATCGGTGTAGGAATTTCTATCCAAGCCAATTCTTTATTTATTTATGTACAAAGATGGTGCTTATTCTAAATAAACCTCTTCCAGCGTAACGATAGGAAAGTAGATTAAGAGATGTAGACAACGTGTAGAAGACGAAACAAAAAAAAAGATATACATACATACCTACTTCTATCTAAATAAATATCAATAAAATAAATGTATAATTATAACGTAGTAAAAATAATAAATATGTACTTATTAAGCAATTAAGCAAGCAACTATGACGAAGTGGAAAGATAGTGTTCTTTCACTCTTCTTTTAAAAAATGCAACAGTTTAACAGTCCCTAATGTCAGGCGAAAGGGAATTCCATAACCGAACCGCGTGCACAGTAAAGCAAGGTGCATCAGAAGGAATGCGTTCCCGCATATAGGATGGTATTTTAGGGTTGTGAAGGTTGGTTAAATAGTAGACATATTATCCAAAAGTTTCTGCGAAGTCGAATAGGGAGCCACTTTAGTATCTTGCGAAAGTTATAAATGATGTTTTACAAACGTTCAAGTTTATTTAAAAGCATCTCAGTGGCATCTAAATAACAGCCATCAGTACACTGATGGCTGTGGCTGGATGGATGGCTGAACACTCTCATACACCCCATCATAGACTACAGTCTATGAGGAGCAAGGGAGATTTCGATATTAAAAGGGTAAGAAGCTCCGGAGGAATGGAAAGTGTACTTTGTGACTGACTTGACCAACATGGTCCACGATAGGTCCATGGTCACTCCCAGGTTTTTAGAAGTATTTTTGTATCCAATCCAAACTCCATTCAGGCAGAGTGGAGACACTGACGCAACATCGAGCCTATTCCGCTTATATTATCTTCCGCCGATAATTATGGACTGGGATTTCTTAGGGTTCATAATTTGCAGTCCAAAGGCCCGCGACCGCTCGCTAATCAAATCCAGGTCACTGTTCATGGCAGACACGGTTGCTTACGCATCTTGCTTTGAGATGTGATTGTAAAGCTGCAGATCAGCATACATGCTGCATACTGCAGGTCGGCATAGCGTTGGAAGTGGGAAGAGATGACTTTGGTGACAGTTAATGAAAATAAAAAACAGAAGAGGAGAGAAAACACCACCCTGAGGCACTCCCGCGGTAATAGAACACCAGTCAGAAGAAGACTCTTCGATACGAACCCGCTGCGAGTCGAAGCATATGAAGAAAAATTGAAATATTTAAGGATCCCTAGAAGGATGTCGATGTTTTGTTGTTTGTATTGATTTGATTTGCCCTTCAGTTGATCCATGTACCTACCTGCTTGTTGTTGTGTCCTTTATTAATTATTATCATTAAAAAATACTCAGTAATTATCAGGTAGGTATCTACATTATAATGATAATAAAATAGAATAAAATAAACAACCGTGTTGATAAATAAGCAAGATAACTTTAATTGAAGAACACCTTCAATTAATTCAAAACATGGGTCGCAACTTCAATGTCAATGTTATATAATGAAAAAAATCATATAAAATATTAAAATCACATATCACATCAATATGTTTGTGTGCGATTTTAATATTAATTTAATCATAAATTCAGGTTACCTCGCTGAACGAGCTCCTTGATCTTTGGAGTCCAAATTAAGGAACGGTTTCTGAGATTATAATTGCTGTGAAAGTGTGCTTGAAACATTGTTTTTGTACTATTTAAGGGCCTGTGCACACCACGTTTTTTAAACGCGCCGTCGACGCACTTTTTAGAAACGCACGTCGACGGCGCGCTTTTATCCTACAGAGCAGTTTGTTGTCGTTTGTATCAATACAAACGCGCGGCACCGGCGCTTCTGTATCGATACACACGCGCGTTAGTATAGCGTTTGTATCGATTCAAACGCGCGACACCGATGCGACCGCGAAGTGTAAATCTACGCTAGTAGCACTCGAGCTATTTGGTGCACCGCACGTCTTTGGAACAAAAAAATGGAGCCTTTTGACGCAATTTTTATTCTTCCTTTTTTTTAAATTAATAACAAAGCGCATGCAATCAATGCTGTCTCGACAGACGCAATCTTGCTGCTGTTGACGAGGTTCTGCTTAAAAACGCAATATGCCAGCGCGTTTCTATCGATACACACGCGCGTTTGCATCGCGTCTGTATCGCTACATACGCGCGTTTGCATCGCGTCTGTATCGTTACACGCTCGTCTGTATCGATTCAAACGCGTATTGGAATTTATACAGGTGTGCAAAAGTCTACAGGCTGCGTCTGAATTGCGTGCGTATCGCGTCTGTATCGCTACACACGCGCGTCGACGGCGCGTTTAAAAAACGTGGTGTGCATAGGCCCTAAGCTGAAAGACACCTACGTCGACTAGACGTCCACTGTTGGTCATAGGCCTATGACCAACAGTGGACGTATTTCGGGTTTGGGGGAAGCATCCCCCATGCCTATAATACGAAAAATGAAGGGGCAATTTCCGTAACTTTAAAAACCTTCGCATTCTAATCTCAGCCTTAATCTGTCGGAAAAAACTCACCTACATTTTTTACAAGTCTTTGACATTGAGTGTCCTGAGATGAGATTGCACCTTGAATTTGAACGTTTTTTAAGTAGGTACGAGAACTGGCCTTCAGGAATCGCAACAGGCAGAACATTCTAATGTAAACACGGCTGAAGAATGATCGAAAGAAGTGGATTGTTGAGCCCAATTCCAAATTGTTCATAATTATAATAATTCAAGGAGCACTCAAGAGTTCCATAAACAGGACCATTACGTCACTGTCCAGTATAAATATAGATGTTGACTCAACCTCCATCTTCATACATTACCTACCTATTAAAGACGCATTGCATTGGCTACCTCTAATAGCCCTTTCGCCACTTTGATGTTTTATTTTTAGAATGCATTTGACGCGCTACCGATATATGGGTTCACTCATGTGAACCTATATTTATTTTGTTTAGTTTTTTTTTTTGTTGTCTAAACATCAAAAGTCTGTTAACCTCCAAAGCAAATTGCGCGCTAATGATAGCTAGAGGGTGATTTTATTTATTTCGGATAATAATATAATAAATAGTAATAATATAATAAATAGTGATGGTCAGGCCGGAGGTGGAAGCGAGCTTCACCCGGAATCCTTAACAGAGGAACTAAGTATCTGACTATCTACTGCCGGAACACAACAATGCTGTTAACATTGTTGTTATGGCGACAGACTCATACTGTAATAAAAACCCTGTCCGATCCGAAAGGGGCACATAGGTACTGCAACAACATTACCAGAAAAAAAAGGAAATAATTTTAATAAGTAAAATAATAAAAATAAATTATACCATAATACTTAATAATTATACTACATTAATAATAATAAACAATTTTTAAGCTAGTAAAGAAATAAGCAATATTAAATATAATTAAATCCTTACTAATATTATAAATGCGAAAGTAACTCTGTCTGTCTGTCTGTCTGTCTGTCGCGATTTCACGCCAAAACTACTGAACCAATAAATTAAATTTGGTACACAGATAGTCTAGAGCCTGAGAAAGGACATAGGCTACTGTTTATCGACATACCACGCGGGCGAAGCCACGGGCAGAAGCTAGTAAATAATAAATGAATGGATAGACGTATATAAAATATTAATAGAATAAGAGAATGAATGGAAATATAAATACATAGGTAATAGGATATAAATAATTCTTAACTTGACATTTCAAGTTTATTAGAATTTTAAGTAAGTACATAATTATTATTATAGATATTCTTAACTTCATAACAAGAAAAACTTGTAGAAAGAGAGATGGTTTTATGGTGAAATAGAAACCGCAGAATCCAGGATTATAATAGATTTCTCACAGTTATTATACCAACGATCATTCACAGAGAGATGGAGCCACACACAAATTTCAAACTCAAAAGACGTTTTACTTGACATGCAAATGACATCTTTGTATTCGTTTACAAATGCTCCAATAAAAAGTTATTGCAATTTGAAATTCACATCGTTGGTACCAAAATTATGACGACGTATGTAATGACTTCTAGACACCCGCCGATGCCGCCCGCGTATGTAATAACCCAGACCTTAAAAAAGCTTTTGACACTGTCTCTGTCCCTATCCTTGTGAACAAATTACAAAAAGCCGGAATAAGAGGTACTGCGCTCAGCTTGCTCAGGGATTACCTCTCAAACAGAAAGCAAACAGTCAAAATAGGACAATACAATAGCGACGAAGCAGAGGTAACATACGGCGTACCACAGGGTAGTGTCTTGGGTCCTACCCTATTTTTAATATACATTAATTACTTGTGCAATATTCAATTAACAAACGCCAGGGTATTTGCATACGCCGATGATACGGCTGTTGTTTTTGCTGGCATTTCTTGGCAAGATGTTATACTGAGTGCAGAGATAGGGATTGCCCATATAGCTCAATGGCTGAAAAACAATTTACTGACATTAAACACCGCCAAGACAAACTACTTATGTTTCAGTATTAGTAACCGGACACAGCCCAATGAAGACCTCAATTTGAGGGTACACACATGCGGAGATATAAACAGGATATGCTGTAACTGTACATGCCTAAATAGAGTCGCTAAGACGAAATACTTGGGCGTGATGCTTGACCAGTTTCTGTCCTGGTACCCTCACCTTGAGCAGGTGACTGCCAGGGTTAGAAAGCTTACCTAGCTCTTCAAAACACTAAGGCACGTGGCCCCGACTAAAATGTTGAGGAGTGATAAGCGGCCTAGAAACCTCCTTAACGAAATCTATTTTGCTCTAGCACAGTCCGTCCTTCTATATTGTATCCCCATCTGGGGTGGCGCAGCTAAAACTAGATTTATGGAAGTGGAACGTGCACAACGAGCACTTATAAAGGTTATTTATTTTAAAAACAAAAGATACTCTACTAGTAACCTATACAAAATCTGTAATTTACTCTAAGTCAGAAAACTGTACATAACCCAAACGGTCTTAAAAAAACACAAAACCCTTCCTTATCATATGAATAAGAAACCTAAAAGGAGAAAGGATATAATTGCAGTAGTTCCCCCATGTAAATCCAAATTTAGTAGTAGACAATTTTACCATCTCTCAGCTCAAGTATACAATAGGATTAATAAAAACATATAATGTACATAACAAAAACAATTACGACTGCAAAAAAATAATCACAAACTAGGTTAAGTCTCTTACTTATGAAGATACGGAAGCTCTTCTGGTCTATCATGAGTAATATAATCACACATCATAACGACACACACCGCACTCTACCCCACACACTACACTACTCTACTCCACACACTACACTACTCTACTCCACTCCACACCACACCACGCTATACCACACCTAATCACGCTACACCACACCACACACCACACCACACACCACACCACACCACCCACCACACCACACACCACACCACACACCACACCACACCACACACCACACCGCGCCAAACATCAGATCACATCAAACCACACTACATCTTACACACACGCCACACCTAAATAAAGTACATCACGCTTCTTACCACATTATACTTACGTTTAATTATAGAATAACAATATGCTGTATGTGTAAAATATACATAAGATATGGAGGAGCGGAGTCTCCTAACACAGGCATTGTTTGCCTAAAAGGAGGCTCCAAGGGAGGGTTTTTTTTTTTTTTAACCCGGTAAAATTCCCGATTGAAAAAAATGCGGCGAATATTTTTTTTCTTTTTTCCAAAAAAATCGTCATAAATAGATTCTTAACAACACCCTCACGGATCCGACAAGGTTTTTGTTACACACCGTATAAGATGGTGGTAGCTCGCCAGGCGGAATTGAATAAATCCCACCACCAACCAAACCGAGCAGAAAATTTTGCCCCCGCAGGGAACCGAACCCGGGACCTCTGGGTCTGACACAGAGGCGGTTATTTTAATGTTATCCATAGTATTGAGCTGACAACACAGAAGAAAAGCCTCTTCTATTTGAATTTCTTCTCAAAGTATTATCTCAGACTAGCTGTGCTCCGCGTCTTCAGCGCGCCCGCGTCTCCAACCCGCGTCTCCAACCCGCGTTTCAGCCGGTCTTGATTCCATGGGAATATAGGGATAAAACGTATCCTATTTCCTATTCCAGGTCATGGTCTACCCGTGTGCCCATCCTCTCCTCTCTAGAATATGGAACGTCGCGGAGGCGCGGCGCCGGCGTCGAACGGTTCGCGTATTGCATTTTTATACTCGTGATAACTTCAAAATTAAATGTCCGATTCGAATGAATTAAAAAGTATTTTACTGCTTCTTATATACCCTTGATGTTAAAACGATTTATTTGAATAAGAATTAATATTATATATGTTGATAAAACTCCTTCGCAAATAATGCATTCATTTCATTTCAAACAATTTAATTACCATAAAAAAGGTTATACTAGGGCGGCACTGAAAATTTCGGGAATCAAGGAAGTGACACATTACTATTTAAAAATGTATTTATTGCTTTTCGAAGTATTCTCCGCGAAATTTGACACATTTTACCATACGATGGAACCATTCCATTCGGAAGTTGGGGTCTCCAAAATGGCCGTTTTGTAGGCGTCCACAGCTTCTTCAGGTGATGAAAATCTCTGTCCACGCAATTTATTCTTTATTTTAGGGAAAGTATAGAAATCATTAGGGCTTAGGTCGGGGCTGTACGGCGGATGGTCTAATAATTCTATGTTTTCTTGCTCTAAAAACTCTTTTGTTCTGTGCGCGGTGTGAGAACTCGCATTGTCGTGATGGAAGATGATGCGGCGGTCGCAGTTCTCTTTACGGAGTTCAGAAACGACCTGTGGCAAACAAATGCTAGCATACCATTCTGCACTAACCGTTCTTTGTCCCTCAAGAGGAATAGTCGTAACATGGCCGGTTTTGGAGATAAACGTGGCCACCATTTTTTTTGCAACACTCCGTGAACGAACAATTTTTGTTGGCTTTAACTAATTTTCGAACACCCAAACTCGTGGCTGGTTTTTTGTTTTGGGTTCGTACGCGTATATCCAGGATTCGTCACCTGATACAATGTTGTATACAGCATTTGAGGATCCTGCGTGGAATCTTTCGAGAGTTCTGACGCACCAAGTAACGCGAGCCGCTTTTTGCTCTTTACAGAGCGAATGCGGTATCCATCGGGAAAACAACTTTTTTACACCTAATTGTTCATGCAAGATTGCTTTTGACTCATGCCAATGTCTAAAGTTTCCTGAATTTCGCGGTATGTCACATGTCGATCTTCCTCAATCAGCTTACGCACAGCATCAACGTTTTCTTGGGTGACTGCAGTTTTTGGACGACCTTGACCGGGATCATCACTGAGCTTGACACGTCCACGTTGAAATTCAGCAAACCAGCGATAAATTGTGGTTTTGTATGGGGCTTCATCACCAAATGCAGAAATCATCCGGTCAACACACTGTTTCTGTGTTAAACCACTTCGAAAGTCATAATAAATCATCGCTCTTGAATTTTCTCGGGTCAATTCCATTTTCTCAACGACTAAACAAGTTTGACAAAACCTTGTGACAAGACCGAGAATCATTTTTTAAATAAATAAATGGTATTCGATTTTTAAAACCAAGGAGTTTTCAATTAAATAGTATATTATGCATTAGTGAATAAAGGACGGATTTAAAGCGAGGGCCATAGGTGAATCACGAACAAGTGAAGGATTCTAACGACTGAATCACGACCGTAGGGAGTGATTCATGATGATTGAATCACGACCGTAGGGAGTGATTCAAGTGTTAGAATCCTGAACGACGCGAGCGATTCATGGTCCTTGATATAAATCCGTTTTATTCAAGAGTTGCATACTATACTTTATACCATGGCTACGAGAAAAAGAACATGCAACTTCGAGTATGTTGTTATGTCAATTTTATGCCTTGTTTTTATAGTACCTACACCGTAGCATAGAATACATACTCCATAAGGTCGATGACTTCTTTTTCTTCGACAACTCATTAAAATAAGTTAGGAAAAAAGACTCTGAAAATGTGTGTGTAAACCAGCCGTGATTTGTTGGTTGGCAAGCTTTCCACTATATCGGCCGCCCTCTCTTTCATAAACTCAGGTGTTAACACACCTTCATCACTTGAAAACATTTTCAATCGATTTAATTATTAAGTAACCCTAAACTTTTTGTTCGTACAACTTACAATATTTAAAATAGCGCCCATTTACTAATGACAGCAAAGAACACAAAACAGTTTTAATTCTAATGCTAAACTCCTGTTCGAAAATCAAATCAAATACGAGTTTGTATCATTGAGATGGAGTTCGAACAAATTGGTGTTCTAAATTCAAACACCAAAACAGTGATTAAAAGTGATTTTTATTCACTGTTTTCAGTGAATAAAATAAGCTTTTTAGAGGGGGCATGGTATAAAAGATTTTAATATGACAGGAACAGTGGAAATATTCCATTCCCGATACTTTTAGTGCAGCCCTCGTAGTGAGTCAATCTTAAAAGATAGACATATGGTGTCGCAAACTTTTTTTTAGAACTTTTAAAGAGGAACAATTCTGTCATACATAATATTTGCGTAACTTAAACCATTTACGCAGCGCACGCAACGGAAGCTCTCAAAAAGGAATAATGTTTCCCGTTTTTGCAACATTGTTCATTTATGCTCCGCTCCTATCGGTCGTAGCGTGATGTTATATAGCCTATAACCTTTCTCGATAAATGGATTATCCAACACAAAAATAATTGTTCAATTCCAACCAGTACTTCCTGAGATTAGCGCGTTCAAACAAACAAACTCTTCAGCTTTATAATATTATAAGTATAGAGGATACCTACACTGACTAATCTACTAGTACCTACATACTACAAAAAAAAACTGTAATAATTTATTCCAGTACAAGCCCGATAAAATGACGTACTTCCATACAAACTCTCATCCCCGAATCAACCCATTTATGGGACGAATTTTCAAAAAGATCCTTATTTCACTTGCGTTGCATATAAGAAACTTTTTTGCAAAAACATGCTCCTAGACCAATCAAGGCAGTGCGTTGTCTCTCAGTGAATTTAAGATTTTTATTAAGTAGATGCATCTTCTATTTGACTACAACGTTGGCATTGAGAAAAAAAACCCGGATAGTCATTTAAATAGTAAAAGTATACAATTTAAGGCTCCATTAGACGTGTAAGTGACGTAAAGTCTTGATCATTATCAAGTCACTTGTTATATTTTTTCATTTAAATGCATTAATTATGATAATCTGTCATGCTTTTATCAGTTTTATTTGTGTTAGTGAATGTTATAAAATTAGCATCAAGAATAAATAAATAAAATATATAATAAAATTTATTTAAAAAAAAAATACATAAAATAGGTATACAAATAGTACGTATACGTATAATAGTAAGTTTCAGGCGAGAAGAGCTAAAAATGACTTAAAAAAAAAAATAGTGAACAGGTTGACAATAATACGAATGAATGTATAATTTGAAAGAAAGAAAGTATAATTTGTACAATGTCAAGTTTGTTTAATTATAATTAAATTCGACTTTTTGTGTTGATTGATAATTATGTTGTCATTAGAATTTAAATATTTTTGAAATTATTTTGCACAATCTTGTACTGACGGCCAAAATCTACACATTGTTATTGAAAAGATTTCTTGGGAACGAATGAACAACAGTTGATCTCTTTCTGCTAGACGATTTTCTAAGAAAATTCTCTACTTACTTATAGGTAGGTATTAAAAATGTTATCTAGACCCTACCCGGATCCAATTAGCAAGATACAACTTTGATAATCATATTAATAAAAGGCATGGTTAATAACTCGTCGATTGTTATAGTTATATTTTGTACAAAAATCCCATTCATAACTTTTCATTCTACAAACAAATAACAGTTTATTGTCAGAAAATCGTGACTATTGCCAATAGGTAATACCGAAACCGTGGACCGTTCCCTTAATTAAGTTGGCTCCAAATTCTAATAAACTGGCCACAGCTAAACACCGAAGCGTTTAGATTCGGCTAGATTTATGAAACATGACGTATTGAAGGTTTTCAAAGACCGTTCCTTACCAAAATAAATCTTATTGATCTTTCTAACTAATAAAACCAGGTCAATGACAAGATTACCAGAAAAAATGTCAAAACCAAAATGGAGTATAGGATGACGAAGAAAAGAAGTGCAGGGTAATTGGCCATGCCTTTCAACAACAATCATTGTGTTATTTAACGTTGTTGAGAAGACGAATTCTTCAAACAATGAAGCAATGGATTAGCAATTTCTTTCAAAATATTTCGGATTTGGTCATTCTATCGTGGCTAATTATTAAAAAGCGCCAAATAAAATACCTTAAAATGGCGAAAAGTGTTCCTAAATAAGAACCCACCAAAAAGATGTGAGAAAAGAAGTTATTTACAAAGAACGTGCGGAACCAATTGAGATCTAAATGAGTGCCAAGTTCTAGGGCCATGAATGTACGACTTTCTTTAATTGCTTTAGAACAAAATATATTATTAACCTTGTGCTAAAAACCGTGTGATATACAGTCGTGTGTCGAGAATCCTAATATTCTTTGATGATAGTGGCAGGAGATTAGAATGCCATGAATGTTTATGGCTTGTTTAATAAATGTACGAATACAGCCGAAACAAATCCATACAATGACAATAAAGTAATGAATTTATAGCCCTTCACAGTCAGGCGCAGTAGCACGTATCAGTTTATAGACTAGCCAAGGATAATGGCCATGAATATTGTTAAAGAAGGAATCATTCAATAATACTGTCATTCCACCGAGTCTCATATTTTTTTTAACTCATATTGGTTTACAAAATCAATTGAATCCTATTTTTGTTCTCCTTATTTGATGTTGTATCAGATAAAAAATCGGATATAACCATCGAGATATAAGTACTAATGTACTAGAGAAGACACCATAAATTCCTACTTTGTCTCGTTCAACTGCGGCGATCGCGCCGCAGTTTGTCGAAGAAAACGCGTAAGTGCCGTGATTTACATGGCGCTTAAGACCTTTTTGCCGAGAATAAATACTCTTCCGCAGCAAATCTAGCACTGTGGTAAATTAGGTACGGTTTAGACGAATTGTTATTATTTTAGCGCTGCAGCGAACTAAATCTAATCTAATATATAGCATATATCTATTATAGTATATTGTATCTATTGGTAAGTTTAAGTACCTACTTATTATTTTGCACCAATGACAACCCCATTTTTTATGTCCACGCAATCACTGTCCATTCTAAGGTTGCCTGGAAGAGATCACAGAAAGTGATAAGGCCGCCCATTGTATGTTTTATAGTTTTAAATTTATTTATTTTCGCAATGTATTTTCTGGTGTACAATAAAGTACCTATATATAAATAAATAAATAAATAAAGATTCAATACGAAGAATAGGACAATTCAGTTATTTGACGTAGCTTCTCTAGTATAACGTACTAGAGAAGCTACGTCAAATAACTGATACTTATATCTCGATGGATATAACCAACAGTAATAAATACAAGGTAAAGATTATTGGTTTGTTTCTAAAAAAACTCGTATTAGGGCCGATCCGCCCTTGACCGGCTGTAATGTCCATTTTATTACGTTTTATATTTTATTGAGGAATCTTCGAGAGCAATTTTCTGATTTAATGCCTTTTCATATTTTACGTCAACATCTTAAACTCCTCGGGCTTACGTGATAATTTTGCCCTTGGATTTATTGAGGTCCCGTCCGAAATAAAGCGGAGGTCCGGATTGCTTACAGCCAACCATTTTTCCACCCATAATATATTCTCGAGCCGCTTAGGTTTTCGTTTTTGCGATCATAATTCATCAATGAACATAAACTTAATACATTAGGGGCTAAATTGTACTGTTTTTACGGAAATAAAGTAAGCAACATAGCTCGTAGAGAAGAACTAACTCTTACAAATTAAAATTAAAATAGCTGTCCTCATGGCGTAACTGTTTGCCGTTTACATTGGTAATGGATGGTACAAATAGTATATTAAAATATGCGACTAGAAAAAAAAATTAAATGACGTTATGCATTTTTTTTGGTAGTTTCTAACCGTATATTTTCTAAAATATGTAAACCTAACAGTAGTTTTCATTATGTAAAACAGAGAATTATATCCAGATGGATTTTGTATGATTTAATCACCGATTTAATGGCCACTTTTGAACATTAGGTGAGTAGCGAATTTAATTTCAGTTTCATTACGTAATTAAAACCAAATATTTGTCATGGATTTCCGCTCGTGATCTCAAATTTGTACTTAGATCTATTTTGTTTAATGCTGATTACTGTTATCTTTTTGTATGCACGTGTTTCTGTGACAAATAAACCTATTTTTCTTTCTTTCAAAGTAACGCCTGATTAACTAACCGACATAACTTGGATATCGTTACCGTTTGGGAAAAAGACAATGTGTGATACTTGTTTGTTATTAGCAGATGCAGGAAAATTCTGCTTCCTGCACATGAAAATATTTTTCCTTTCTACTTATTTTGGCGGTATCTTCGGCCCAACCTCCGCCGTCTGGGCCATTTCGTGCTCAGTAACTTAATGATTCTCTTTTTATCATTCGTAATGGAACAACCTGTTAATGGGCTGGCGGGTAAAGGTCTCTCTGCCAAGGCCACTTTATATGCCCAAACGTGCAGGGGTTGAATCTTAATAATCATGAAAATACCATGTAAAATGCGAGCAATGACATTAAATTAAGTATTAGTGCAAATGTGCCCTACTCTTAACACTTATTTTAATGTCAAGCTTGGGCATTAATAGCCTCATAAAATGTTTTGCTAAGGGGGCTCGCGGGAATAAACGTAACATATAATATAGTTCTCAGAAATATGAATTTCACCCCTCTAGTTTTCATTAGAAAATACAGACTTAATTAAATGTTTTCCTTCCTGGAACACAAGAAAATACTTGTTCGTTAGACGGATTTAAATAAAAATTGTGTCTGAAAAATAATTCGTTCTACACTCTATAACGCCGTCTCGTGGTAATTGCTTAAAACCATCTTATCAGAAAGTACAAGATTTCATGCAACATTCTAACGTTGGCAAGGCTATATTATTGTCGAAGCCGTGTTTAGGGTTCAAAGAATTAATTTAATCCTCTCTGCTCGACAAGACTTTGACACGTGACACATCAGCTAACTCGACAGGGTATTGCGAATTTCGTCATGAAAATCAGGAATTTACATGAACTTTCAGCATTTGAATTTATTAAAAAAAGTATGTTACCGCATCTATTTTATACAATAAGTTTGTGGCAAATATCATAAATTATATGTTGAGGTCGGTCAAACCGCGTCAGTCGACTGCGTAAGTTGTTTAAAATAGGTATAAATACACCTATTCAAAAGGTAGGCAACTCAGATTCCCTGAAAATATGTACATAAACAATCATCTCTCTTGTTGAAAATATGCAAAAGGACCAAATAAAGATATTATCATTCTTTCTGCATTCTTACTTTTACCATTATTCATACTTAAACTAGATAAAAAACACGATCAAATATGAACAAAAATAAACAAAAATTGTGGTGCGACGTAACACACGTGTCACACGAGTCTTGTTTCTGTTCTGCATTGCTGCAATTTGCTTTGAATCTACTGGAGCGATTAGGTTGAAATTTGGTACACATACATTTTGGTGACCCAAACATGGAAGTGTAACGTAAATAAATGGATTTTGCAAATAGTCACTTTTGGGGGGCCATACCAGAAAATTGAAAAAAAAAGTTTTCGAAAAAGCGTTCATACCTGGGACAGTCTTCTTCTAATTTGAAAGCAAGAGAGAAAGAGAGGGAAGGTGTGAATTTAGTCAAAATGAAAATCCAAGATGGTGGCTGCAATTTTTTTTTTCCTCATTTCTGTCGTTTTCATAGTTTGCGATAGTGCTAAAGTCAATAGTGAGGTCAAAATGTAAATCCAAGATGGCGGCTGCGAAAAGTTTTGGTCATGTGTGTCGTGTGGTTTTCGGGTGATAGTGTTGATACCCAATAAGATGAAATTATAATTATATTGTAAATAAATTACCATAGACATCAGTCGCGGTCGATTTTAAACTCGATAGCCAAAATCCGTAAAAAAAGGACCTCTTAATTATTTCGTCACGTTCGTTCGTCCATGGGTTCGGATGTCATACAGGCATTTTACTCGGACACCTATTTATACTATATCGTTGAAAATTTGGAAGAAGGTTTATTCTTTACACCGCCAAAAATCGTTTAGTAAAATTACGATAAACATAATTAGGGGTGTAATTCCTCATACATGCAATCGAGGGATGAAAAAAAGATCTATGCACATAAGCATGTAGCATTGTTGGATCTTATAATTAAAATGATAAGATGCTTGAGTGACTGCTTTTTAAAGTGAATAACCCATTGTAACCGAAAATAGCCCGTATTTTAACAATGAGTTATGGGTTCTTTTCGGTTACAACTGCAGAATTAACTTTGTTTTTCGTAGTTTTTTCTAGAAATACAAACTTATTTTTGCAGTCGAAAAATTAATGCTGTGCAATGTGTCTGAGGTGCAATGTGCATGCGTATATGTTCATCCCAACTACGAAACCCTTCTGTGCGTGGTCCGACAAAGACTTGGTCAGTTTCTTTTTCTTTGGGAAATTACCACAAAAAAAAAACAATTTCTAGTACCTACTAAAGTAACCTAATAAAAACAAAAACTACCAAGCTCATACAACTAAAAAAATATATTAACGTTATGTAAAAGCGTTTGCGGAATTAATTTATCACCATAACCAAACAAAATTTTGTTAAGCCTACGCCTACCTAAAAAGTATACTGAGCATTCTGTAGCAAACTATCAGAAAAGAGTATAAAAAATAAAATCCACTATAAATAATTGTCCAATATATTAAAATAATTTTGAACAGCGAGCGCATTCCGTTTTTAAATTCAATTATAGAAACATTCCGGCGCGTAATTCAATAGATGAGGTACCTAGCCCGGCCATAAGGTCCTGTCTATTGAGTTAATAGAATTTATAGGTTTCAATATAATGACCGAAAGAAAAGTATAAATTATTAATTTAACCAGTGCTTAATGTATTTATTGTGTAAAACAATTTTATTTCAATTTCCAAGTATCGATTTCTTATATTCGACATATTAATTAATCGAGAAGAACGAAATTTAAAAAAATAATCGTTTGGCATAATCGTTTTCGGACATCATTACAATAAAAAAAAGTATAATGGTCGGCGATTTTGAAAAAAAAATCAGTAGTGGTTGGTTTACGTGTTATTGGACCTGTGTTCGTATATTATGTTAAGATTTGGACATTTTCTAGTTGTATATAATATTTTGAATAATATTTGTCACATTTTAAATCGTATCTACATGTGTATGAGTGATATTCGTGAAAAGAAAAAATGAAAACACGCACGATTGGCGCGAAACTTCGTCTTTGGATAACACAAAACTTCATTACCACTATTTATTTAACTTGAACAATGGATGAATTCGTCAAATAATTAAATTATGTATTATTCACTGCCCCTGTGGTGGGGTATGGATGTTCAAAATCACCAATTTTTATGTTTTTTAGCCTCGACCACCACTGTCATCAAAATGGCGATTATGGTATTTACAGTCTTGAATTTTATATAGGTGAATTTATTAACTTACACGCTGAATATGAAAGATTTAATGGCGTAAACATAATGAGTTTTTATCCAACTCTCATAATTAACGCACATTCATAAGATTTGATGGGTAGCATATTAAATATTTCCATAATTGAGATAGGGTGTCGTATGTGGTAATTCTGGGGTCCCAAAGGACCCGCTACCGAGCCGGAGGTTCGTGTGTTCGGGTCCTTTCGGGGGCGGTTCCGAACTATACGGTTAAATGGGTCAACTGTATTTGTGCCTTGAATCTATTGCTGGACTGTCTGCCGAAGTATTTCTATTCTATTTTTTACTAAGCCATGAAAGAAGTTCGCGCCAAAAGCAGGTTTAAACTAGCGTACTACGGTACTATTATTTATTCTGTGCCAGCAGTCGATGTTCTATTTCATGAAATACAACTATTTCATGAAATGGTCGAACACTTCATAGAGTTTTGTCTTCAGCTTTTTATTTTCATGTATTTTATAAAAGTAGGAGAATGGATAAAGCACTAAATTAATAAGGAATTTGAACAAAAAGTTAATATACATAATTATAGGGTGACTGAACTAGAAATCGCGAAAATAAAATCAACTTTAGGTATACTGAGTCATTCCATTCTAATACCAAAAACTAATACGAGTACCACTGGTATTTGTTTCAACTCATATTTATTTTCTATTCCGAACGGATACCATTTATATATTTTGACGTATGCGAACATAAATGTAGGGAACAGCTGATTCTTTTTTGTTTCTTTTCCCTTGCTTGCTGACACGAAGCCGTCTTACATTGAGAGTTGTGACAGGGAAAATCATAATATTATCCCAAGCTTTCGGCTTGCTTAATGTGAGTTCTACTTTCATCAGTCGTTATGTGCACAATAACACATTCTGTTTCCCTGATTGCACATTGTTGTGTTGAATAAAATTCATTTCTGCTTGATTCGAGCACAAAAGGAACAAAAAATTGGGCCATATATTTTGTTCTTTTTAAGTTGCATTTTATGGATTTATCTGCATTTTTATACGGAGCAGAGATGATCGTTCGAAGTCAACATCTAAAAATATTCGACCTACATAACATTTGATAGTGTCCGGTTCTTGTTTCTATTAACATGATTTTAATGTATACCGTAAACATTCTTTTGATCGTTTTAAAAACAAAGAATGTGTATGGCACATTAGGTATATCTTCGGTTAGGTATAAACAATGATAATCGAAAATGTGCATATTCGTTGATGTTTACGACTATAACTATTTAACTTTTATTTTATGCTAATTAATTGTTATTTCTAATGTCTAATATTTGTGTGCGCAGTGCTACAACGAGCGCGATCTACCAACCGTTAACGTGTCCCCGAGGGGGAACGGGCACTGGGCCCGCGAGTGGCGCCTGCGGGGCCGCGACCCCTTCGACTCCATCGACTCCCCTCGCAGCATCTCCAACTCCAGTCTCCGCGAGGTCGACGACGAGTTTACCGGCGAGGAGCTGGCCACGTACATGTACCAAGTGAACTGTAGCATTGGTGGACTCACCTGAGACACGTCTGTGTAAACGACAGTGACCACGCTACCGCTCGCTTGCCCGAGCAGAACTACAAGTGAAGTAGACGGCGTAACAGTGTGATCTATATTATAGACGTTTATAAGCGATTCTAAAAATTGTATTTTAAACATTGTTGTCCATTGTTGTTTACGGCTTTTTAGGGTTCCGTAACCAAGGGGTAAAACGGGACCCTATTACTAAGACTCCGCTGTCTGTCTGTCTGTCCGTCTGTCACCAGGCTGTATCTAATGAACCGTATTTAAGGGGGCTCCCATACAACAGACATGATTTTTTTGCCGTTTTTATAGATGGTATGGTACGGAACCCTTCGTGTGCGAGTCCGACTCGCACTTGGCTGGTATTTAATATTTAAATGTTTGCATGCACTATGTCGATTTTGGTCTTAAGTGTCATAAGTGTCTCTATGTTAGTAGGTACTTATGTATATTAGCTGAAACACGGTGGAGAAATAACGTAAAAAGTTGTCCTTGAGAATTTATGTAGTGGATAGAGCCACCCTTATAGCTTACTTATGGGTATATGAAGCGATTAAGGTTGTGTATCTATAGATATAATCCCGGAGACTTGCCCACTGTGTCATACAATCTTAGGCACGCACTGTTCGTTATTCATTCTCGAATCTATTAATTACGTTGGGGTGACACTTCACCTTACATTCCAGTAAGCAACATAAATCTATAGTCAATACCCAAAGGTTAAACGTTGTATACTAAATTCATTTGGTAATAATTCATGTATGTAAAGTATCGATCAAACTGACAGTGATTTATACAAATTAATATGTATCTATTTATTTAACTTTTAACAAAGTGATTTTTGAGTATTCATTGAATGTCAGTCTAGATAGGTTTAAAAAAAGTAATGTTACGTAAGTCCATAATACTCTACTGGTAGTTTTATAAGTACTGTGGTTGTAAAAAGTATGTGCTAAGCACAAAAAAATAACAAAAAAAAGATTGAGTGTAGAGTGGGTAGATTGAATCGAATTGAAAGCCGTGTGAGTACGAGAAGTATTTCAATTAATTATGTATGTGTTAAGCTGCGAAAAGTGAGAATTCCTTGTGTTAAATGTTGTTGTGTTGAGTTAATGTTGTGTGTTGTTTCCTGCCCAAATCTGTATGGGTCGAGCAACTTTATACATGTTTGTGACAGCAGTATCGCGATGTATGTCTCTGATTAAGTTCGGCGGGTGTGAGCCGGCCCTCGTACAGCCGACTGTAAATGACGCGGTATATTGAAAATACTATTTTCTTGTAGGTATATTGTCTGTGAAGTATTTATGTACTTATTTAAGACATGGAAAATTAAAAAATTAAAAATTAGACATTCTATCATTCACTCCCTTCTCTTTCATATCATTCCTCACACAATCCATCCATCTTTTCTTTGGCGTTCTTCTCCTGCTCCATCCATCAACACTTAGTTATATTTATCACTTTTGAAGTCACATGCGTTTCCTCCCTCATCATCACAAGCCCAAACCAGGCCAAAAAAAGAAAAAAAAAAGAAAGAAAAAAAAAAAAAAAAACTACTGCAGCTTATTTTACCTAATAATATTAAATTTTAAAAGTGATTGTTGAGTATTCATTGAATGTCAGTCCAAATAGATGTAAAAAAGAAAATTCTATTACGTAAGTCCACAATACTACAGTGATAGTGTTATAAGTACGGTGGTTGTAAAAAGTATGTGCTTAGCACAAAATAATAACAAAAAAAAGGTGTGTACAGCGTAGGTAGATTGAATCGAATTGAAAGCTGTGTTAGTACTTCAATAAATTATGTATGTGTTAAGCTGCGAAAAGTGAGAATTCCTTATGTTAAATGTTGTTGTGTTGTGTTAATGTTGTGTGTTGTTTCCTGCCCAAATCTGTATAGGTCGAGCAACTTTATACATGTTTGTTTGTGACAGCAGTATCACGATGTATGTCCTTAATTAATTGGGCGGGTGTGAGCCGGCCCTGGTATAATTAACGACACAGTGTGTCCATACTCGATGAGACTGTAAATGACGCGGTATATTGAAAATACTATTTTCTTGTAGGTATATTGTCTGTGAAGTAGGTATGTATGTACTTATTTAAGACATGGAAAGTTAGAAAATTAAAAATTAGACATTCTATCATTCACTCCCTTCTCTTTCATATCATTCCTCACACAATCCATCCATCTTTTCTTTGGCGTTCTTCTCCTGCTCCATCCATCAACACTTAGTTATATTTATCACTTTTGAAGTCACATGCGCTTCCTCCCTCATCATCACAAGCCCAAACCAGGCCAAAAAAAGAAAAAAAAAAAAAAAACTACTGCAGCTTATTTTACCTAATAATATTAAATTTTAAAAGTGATTGTTGAGTATTCATTGAATGTCAGTCCAAATAGATGTAAAAAAGAAAATTCTATTACGTAAGTCCACAATACTACAGTGATAGTGTTATAAGTACGGTGGTTGTAAAAAGTATGTGCTTAGCACAAAATAATAACAAAAAAAGGTGTGTACAGCGTAGGTAGATTGAATCGAATTGAAAGCTGTGTTAGTACTTCAATAAATTATGTATGTGTTAAGCTGCGAAAAGTGAGAATTCCTTATGTTAAATGTTGTTGTGTTGTGTTAATGTTGTGTGTTGTTTCCTGCCCAAATCTGTATGGGTCGAGCAACTTTATACATGTTTGTTTGTGACAGCAGTATCACGATGTATGTCCTTAATTAATTCGGCGGGTGTGAGCCGGCCCTCGTACAGCCGACTGTAAATGACGCGGTATATTGAAAATACTATTTTCTTGTAGGTATATTGTCTGTGAAGTATTTATGTACTTATTTAAGACATGGAAAATTAAAAAATTAAAAATTAGACATTCTATCATTCACTCCCTTCTCTTTCATATCATTCCTCACACAATCCATCCATCTTTTCTTTGGCGTTCTTCTCCTGCTCCATCCATCAACACTTAGTTATATTTATCACTTTTGAAGTCACATGCGTTTCCTCCCTCATCATCACAAGCCCAAACCAGGCCAAAAAAAGAAAAAAAAAAGAAAGAAAAAAAAAAAAAAAAACTACTGCAGCTTATTTTACCTAATAATATTAAATTTTAAAAGTGATTGTTGAGTATTCATTGAATGTCAGTCCAAATAGATGTAAAAAAGAAAATTCTATTACGTAAGTCCACAATACTACAGTGATAGTGTTATAAGTACGGTGGTTGTAAAAAGTATGTGCTTAGCACAAAATAATAACAAAAAAAAGGTGTGTACAGCGTAGGTAGATTGAATCGAATTGAAAGCTGTGTTAGTACTTCAATAAATTATGTATGTGTTAAGCTGCGAAAAGTGAGAATTCCTTATGTTAAATGTTGTTGTGTTGTGTTAATGTTGTGTGTTGTTTCCTGCCCAAATCTGTATAGGTCGAGCAACTTTATACATGTTTGTTTGTGACAGCAGTATCACGATGTATGTCCTTAATTAATTGGGCGGGTGTGAGCCGGCCCTGGTATAATTAACGACACAGTGTGTCCATACTCGATGAGACTGTAAATGACGCGGTATATTGAAAATACTATTTTCTTGTAGGTATATTGTCTGTGAAGTAGGTATGTATGTACTTATTTAAGACATGGAAAGTTAGAAAATTAAAAATTAGACATTCTATCATTCACTCCCTTCTCTTTCATATCATTCCTCACACAATCCATCCATCTTTTCTTTGGCGTTCTTCTCCTGCTCCATCCATCAACACTTAGTTATATTTATCACTTTTGAAGTCACATGCGCTTCCTCCCTCATCATCACAAGCCCAAACCAGGCCAAAAAAAGAAAAAAAAAAAAAAAACTACTGCAGCTTATTTTACCTAATAATATTAAATTTTAAAAGTGATTGTTGAGTATTTATTGAATGTCAGTCCAAATAGATGTAAAAAAGAAAATTCTATTACGTAAGTCCACAATACTACAGTGATAGTGTTATAAGTACGGTGGTTGTAAAAAGTATGTGCTTAGCACAAAATAATAACAAAAAAAGGTGTGTACAGCGTAGGTAGATTGAATCGAATTGAAAGCTGTGTTAGTACTTCAATAAATTATGTATGTGTTAAGCTGCGAAAAGTGAGAATTCCTTATGTTAAATGTTGTTGTGTTGTGTTAATGTTGTGTGTTGTTTCCTGCCCAAATCTGTATGGGTCGAGCAACTTTATACATGTTTGTTTGTGACAGCAGTATCACGATGTATGTCCTTAATTAATTCGGCGGGTGTGAGCCGGCCCTGGTATAATTAACGACACAGTGTGTCCATACTCGATGAGACTGTAAATGACGCGGTATATTGAAAATACTATTTTCTTGTAGGTATATTGTCTGTGAAGTAGGTATGTATGTACTTATTTAAGACATGGAAAGTTAGAAAATTAAAAATTAGACATTCTATCATTCACTCCCTTCTCTTTCATATCATTCCTCACACAATCCATCCATCTTTTCTTTGGCGTTCTTCTCCTGCTCCATCCATCAACACTTAGTTATATTTATCACTTTTGAAGTCACATGCGCTTCCTCCCTCATCAAAAAAAAAAAAAAAAAAAAAAAAAAAAAAAAAAAAAAAAAAAAAAAAAAAAAAAAAAACTACTGCAGCTTATTTTATCTAATAATATTAAACTTTAAAAGTGATTGTTGAGTATTCATTGAATGTCAGTCTAAATAGATGTAAAAAAGAAAATTCTATTACGTAAGTCCACAATACTACAGTGATAGTGTTATAAGTACGGTGGTTGTAAAAAGTATGTGCTTAGCACAAAATAATAACAAAAAAAAGGTGTGTACAGCGTAGGTAGATTGAATCGAATTGAAAGCTGTGTTAGTACTTCAATAAATTATGTATGTGTTAAGCTGCGAAAAGTGAGAATTCCTTATGTTAAATGTTGTTGTGTTGTGTTAATGTTGTGTGTTGTTTCCTGCCCAAATCTGTATGGGTCGAGCAACTTTATACATGTTTGTGACAGCAGTATCGCGATGTATGTCTCTGATTTAGTTCGGCGGGTGTGAGCCGGCCCTCGTATAATTAACGACACAGTGTGTCCAAACTAGATGAGACTGTAAATGACGTGTATATTGAAAAATACTATTATCTTGTATGTATATTGTGTGTGAAGTCAGAAAACGTTTCGTATTTATGTACTTATTTAAGACATTAAAATACTTTATAAATAGAGAATCAAGTGTAGAAGACTAAAAAAAAATTACACATTATTACAAACATATTATGTACAATTAGACATTAAAAATAATTTGCTGTGTAAACAAAAATAGACTAAGTAAATAAAGTATACCTACTTATGTGTTTAAATGGAACAAAAAGCCTAAGGTAGATTGAATCCAATTGAAGTGGCTTGGATTAGTTATTTAATATTTGTCTCATCAACATCTTCCTGCCCTTGTCCCATGTTACTTGGGGTCGGCGCAACACGTTTTCTTTTTCCACTCTCCCCTGTCAACCGTCACGCTATCATTCAGTCCCTTCTCTTTCATATCATTCCTCACATAATCCATCCATCTTTTCTTTGGCCTTCTCTCCCGCTCCATCCATCAATACTAAGGTATGTATATTCATCACTTTTTTAGTCACATGCGTTTTTTCTCATCACATGTCCATACCAGGCCAAACGATTACCTCTCAACTTTTCAGTCAAAGGCGC
Organism: Lithophane socia; assembly: GCA_947522985.1. Lineage (NCBI taxonomy): Eukaryota > Metazoa > Arthropoda > Insecta > Lepidoptera > Noctuidae > Lithophane > Lithophane socia. The sequence goes on along the minus strand of OX383252.1, from coordinate 12,611,344 downwards.
AAAAACAAAAAAAAAACAAAAAAAACAAAAAAAAAAAAAAAAACCACTGTGAATTATTCACGATTAGTCGTAATTTTTGTTGTACTAGTGGGTGTCGTTAGTTGAATAAATGGGTATTAAAAGGCTGGCTGTGTATTTGATATTATATAAATTGTAGTGAAATAAGGAACTGTCAGAATATTGTTAATTATGCAGCGATGTAATTCCATTGTGTTTAGTTAAATGTGATTTTTTATAGCATTTATGAAATTGTGATAAATCTGCTGCGCGACTTCGGGGATAATAAGCATTGTTTTGCCTTTGTTCACATAAACAAAATTGCAAAGAAATAAAATATTAATATATTTCGTAATTAAAGCCCTAAGTAGATATTCTTTTTCTATTAGTATTATGTTCTGTTCTTTTAGTCTTTATTCGTTATTATTTCGTTTTTGTTCCATCTAAAATACATTTTTAATATTTCTTAAAAAACATATAAAACATTTAAAAATATATAAAAAATGTCGGAAGCAGGGTCTAAGCTACCAATGGTGGCTCCAGAGACAGGAACCACATCACGATGCGAGCCATACCGAGCCGTATCGCTGATAGAGAATGCCTAAGGCATTAAGTCCGCCTGTGTACCTTATTGTGTGCGAGAAGTTTAAATAAATAAATAAACCCCGTAACGAGAGCCTCAAGAGATGTTGGTCGAGGCTTTTGCCCTTCAGGCCATTGGCTGTTACGACAATCGGCACAATAACAACCGAGCTCACATTCCACAAGTCAACAACCTCGTGTGCGAATCATCTGACATCACGCTCATAGAAGCGCCTGTGAAGCTTCTTGTTTTGCCATACCTTCTTACGGTCATCGGTAGTTGCGCCAGTTCTCTTTAGCCATGGAGAGCGTGGTGAAACCCTTGTCCACTGCGACCACATAACGATGCATACCCACTTCGGCTTTAAAAAAATATTCCCTGAGACTACACACTTCCCGGTTGTGTAGAGTCTTCACATTTAAAAAGCCTCGACCCTGATCGTGGGTGATGTATCCGATTTGTGGTGAGCAGTGTACGGACTTCATTTGATAAAGCCGAAAGAGTATATCGAAACCGGCATGATCCAATCGTTGAAGGCGCGCACCTTGTTTCCGCCTGAAAGCAGACTTATTAATACTTTCTCCAGGCGAACATAGAAGCGCTCCTGCAACGATTCCTTCCTGTTAGCTACGTTGATACCTATCGTTTCCGATATACCTAATTTTATAGCTTTCGGATGAGCAGATATATTATATTATTATTATAAATAACTTGTGCAGGTACTAAATCGTAAGTCCGTACAATACGGTCGATGAATCATGGCTGGTTCGAACTTTACGCAGGCTGTGCAGTAACAGTTTTTAGGAACTAAATGGTGACATGAGGCGGGTGTGAGTGAGAGAACATACGCGAAACGCTGCGTTCAGACCTGCCATGATTTCTCCGTCGTATTCTAAGTAGGTAAAATTTATATTTGGCTGAAAAAAATGTGGTGCTGTTGTGTTCCTTTCTCGATGTTTCGTATCAGATGCCTATGTACGCTTGTCACATTAAAATGTTATAGTAATTAATATCATTGTTAAAGGTAGATAAATAATTGTTGTTGAAAAATATCCTATGGAGTGATCTATTTTGATTATAATTGTAATGTCAATGAATTAAAACAAAATTCCCCCCCCCTCACACATTTGTTTCTTTTTCATTGTCTCAACTCATTTACATACAAAAAATTATTACCGCCGCGTCTAGGAAAGCAAAATTAAATAGACCCATTCCAAGATTCAAGTCCAAGGTTTCATGGGAAAGATGGGACTTTCCCATGAAACCTTGAAAACACACGATCAAATGCAAAGTTAAAGATTTTCTGAAAAAATATGGATATGTTTTAAAAGGAGAATTTACTAGGTAGGTATTTTTCTCTAACCCTTTCAATATGTCCCGACTTCTGATACTAAAGGGGAGAAGTGGTTGTCTGCTTTATAATTCATCAGATTTTATCTTATCGAGACAACGAGATTTCAACCCTTCACGTGCTACATACATGTATTTTACGAGTAGCATCTGCTAAAACCCTGCTTATAAAACGACCTGGAGTCTTGATTAACCCTAGGAGGATATTGCAAAGAGCTAACTTACGTTATAACTCTTTATTAGTTCCGGAAAACTTTCTCAAATTGCAGTAAATTAACGATTAATTAAGTTGTTATTACTTTATGCATTTACTTAGATTAAAAGCCCGCTTGCACCTACTAAATACATAACACAACAACATGCCTGTAATCCCTAAGGGTTAAGCAAAGGTCTATCTATAGTAGGTACACCCACATTTATCACTAAACTTTTACGTTAAGCTAAACGAATATAAAATACTCGTATCATTCCGTTTCTGTCAATCGTTTGAAGATGCCAAAGATAGAATTATGTTGTAAATATGTTTAGCTCTAAACGCATTCAGTGGTTTGTGTTGTAAGCGGCTTACTAAGAAACTGTCATTTAATTCTCGTAGCTCGAAGCTCTCGTAGCGCGGTCTACTCCCTAAGCACAAAATAGGAAATAGGAACGAATACGAAATAGGTACTGATTGTCGGAAAAGTGAAAACATGAAAATACGGAGCAAATGAATCGTCCTTGTTTTCAACCTTTATGGAAGTATGTCTACAAGAGTAATATCCACTGTCTAAAGAATACGTTTTATCTATGTCTCAATCGGGTCTTAATCCTCCAATCTTGCCGTTATAATAACTTCAGACGCGGACGGTAGCTTATACCTAAGCACGTAAGCAATTGTTACGTGAAAAGATGTAGTTTAGGTATAATGTAGTTTTTCTTGTTTTGTATTATTTTAATTTCTTACTTTGTATAAAAATAAAGTGTTATTGCGTTAAAAAAAGGTAGGCGTCAAGTTAAGCTGTTAACGTTAAGTTGGGATACATTTTTTGGTTTTCAAATCTAAATCTGAGTTGGTACGCTATTTGTTAACAAATAAAAGCAAAGAAAACACTTACAATTTACTACATGGAGGCATTCCAACTACGAACAATACAAAAAACCTGACTCTTATCAACAAATTGTTTACATCCAAATGCACTGCATAGACTACATACTTTCAACAGTCCGTGACTAGAAAGATAAGAGCTTCTACGCAAAGAATTTCAACGGTATTGTTGCATTTGGTACATGTTTAAGTGACGTCATGTCCACTACATTGTCTTGATGGCCCCCATTTTATTAAGTGGATGAACTTCATGAGTGCATGCACGTAGGTAAAAACAAATAAACATCGTGGAGGTATTAATGTTTATATATCCTAGTTATATTTTTAAAGTATTACTCTACCGACTTGTTTTGAGATAGTTCACTTGTGTTGTAGTTTTGTTTGAAGTAGCAGGATACATACGTTTTTGTTGTAAAATATACTCGTATGAAAAATAATTTATTGATAATGCAGCAATGTGAACTTTTAGGGACAAACAAAATGTGGCATAAAATTAAATTGCGAGCATGCAACATGCAGCAGGCATGGTTTCTGTCACGGCTCCGGCGTTGCGGGGCTCTGGCGGCGGCGGTCCCACGCGAGATTATCGTCGCAGATGGTTTTAACGCTCACCACCGCAGCTTCGTCTTGCCGTGGCGAGCGTTACAACCATCTGCTCCTCAACTCGCGGGCCGCCTCGCCTCTCCGCGCCTACGCGATTCTAAATTACACTCTAGGGGTAGGGCAGCAAGACTGCGTGGGGTCGGATTTACAATTCGTTTTTACGATTCGTTTCTGTCACTAAAACCTAATTTTTAGTCAATGTTTTAGGACTAACAATTTTATTATAAATGAACATTCGGAATATTTCACATTATATAATACAATACTTAGGACATTTGACTTTAATTCATCTAAAATTAGGAGATTCAATTATTATAGTACTCGATATTATGTCAGAATACTTTTAGAAGTAAAGTTATGTAAAACAAAATTTCGAATTTTTGAACATTATGCTATGCGATAAGTTTATGCGTTGAGATGTAGGTACGTTGACAGTCATTCTAATTAAAACTTCCCATCCAAGTAAGTACCTAACAAGTAATCACACTTAGTTTTGAAATCACTATAAACAAAACAATCAAATCAACAGACTTGAGACTCGGTATTAGGCAAAAGATTAAATTGAGAACCCGCAAGAAACTAGAATTAGAACTTTCACATTATAATCTCAGTCACAATCTCTCAAAATAGTACCTACCGTTAATTTTACATTTTGTGAATTTTTTTGACATTGATTCTCACTCAGATGAAATTGCGACTAGATTTTGAACGTGATTAATTAAGAGGCTTTCCAGTTCAGTGTGTGTTGAGTGAGCGTCAACTCAAAGTTACTGATTTGATAATTTGTAGAGGTTTTACGCAAGTAGTACAATCCGAGTAGTGGATTCTAGTCCCACAGTTTATTGCGAAGCATATGGACACGAGTGATGGTGGTCCTGACGTTAACCGCTCCGCACCTCGTTCGTGTGCAGGTCGCACTGCAGCGAGTGGCGCCGACGCGGCATGGTAATTCTCCGTAATAATGCTCCAGTGAATTTAAGTCCGACACTCCCGTTTCCATTACGGAAGATAGCGTTCCGTAACGTTAGTAATGCCACTTCCAATCTCACCTGAAAAATATTATTATATTATATTATATACTACTATATATACTTAGTATCTTAGGTATAAAATGCTAACTTGAAGTTTGAACTATTTAATCCGTAAATTCAAGTGTAAAAGATTTCCCCGGCTTTTATTATAAAATGGCTCCCTGAACTTGGCCATTTCAGAAATAATTTTCCTACGGCTTTGTAGAGCGCAACCCGGGATTTGGTAAAAACGTTTTCAGCTTTACGGTGAGATTGCTTTCATTTTCATTGCCATTCCCAACGCCAACAGAATTATACAGTACAAAAAGTGAGTTTACGTAGGAAGATATTGTAGTTTTTTTCCTTTTCATACACATTGTCGCTAAAAGCTTTTTCTCTCGACATATAACCCAAAAATTAAGTAACCAATAAAAACTCACTATAAGTTGAAATTGAAATGGCAGCGCCGAATGGGAGAAGAACACGACGATGAAAAAAGAATACAGTTGATAGTAATTATGCAGTCGAGGAGCTCGTGGCTAAGTAGGTAATAACAGCCGCTCGGGTCGATCCATCAGGTTAAGCTACGCTTGCCGGGGTTGGTCCGTGGATGGGTGACCATTTTCACATAATCGAGACTCCTCCGTGCCTCGGAAAGCACATTAAGCCGTTGGTCCCGGCTGTCATTTGTGAATCTATGACAGTCGTTACGAGTCGTCAGAAGCACGACAGTCTGACAACCAGTCTAACGAAGGGGTATCGTATTACCCAGTTACTGGGTTGTGGAGGTCAGATAGGCAGTTGCTCCATGTAAAATACTGGTATTCAGCTGCATCCGGTTAAAATGGAAGCCGACCCCAACATAGTTGGGAAAACGTTAAGCGAAGTTTTCGAAGCTACTTACATAAGAGAAAAAAAAAAATACGCTTTAATTCTTCAGGAAATTGCCATATGAAGGTATAAAGCAATCGGTATCCAATCAAGTATTAAATTTTGGATAAAATAGATGAAGAAGCTCAATGTGAGTATTTTAATAAAATCGTTGATATCATTGGTATAGTTACTTTGCAAACAACGTAACGTCTCGTATCTCCTGGTTTAAAAGCTACATCATCTATGGGAGTAGGTAGGACATTAATTTATTATTTCGATATTAACAAAATCGTCATTTTCAGACATAGATCTGACAATCTTCAATAAAATTATTCTATTAGGATCAGGATTTTAGAGAACTTAAGATACTGAATGAAGTTCGTTGATGAAAGTATCTATAGACATTCAATAAATTAATCAACTGTGTCCGAATAAAGGCTTTCAGAAAACATCGGCTTTCATCTGAAACGAAATTAATATTTAATTCATTCAGCGTCGACTCATGTAAAAGCGGTCTGCTCTTCCAAATTACTTCATAGCCTGACACACTGACCTAGGATCAAATCTCCTTTAACTTGATCCATTGTATGCACAACTCATTATTATTATTGGAAGTAGGTACCTACTATTTTATTTACTTCTTTTTACCCGACTACGGCGAAGAAAAAAGGAGGGTTATGATTTTCACCGGTATGTATGTATGTATGTATGTATGTATGTATGTATGTATGTATGTTCATCTGTTCCCTCCTATCTTCCAAACCACTTATCACAATTTGACAAATGAGGTATCGTTAGAAGCTTCGTGATTGTCCGGTGGTTATAGGCTATGTGAAGTCACATTAAATTAAAAATGGCGCACTCTAGAGGACATAAAGTGAGGAACTTAAAAAAAAAAATGGTTTAATCGTACCATGTTGGGTATCAAATGAAAGGGCTTAATGAGCACATTTCAAAAATATATATATTATAACCCCAAAAGAATTTAAAAAAAAAACAAGTAATAAAAACTAAAACCCAACTACGACTTAAAAGGTATTAACAAGACACCACAGACAGACAACTTAAAAATCCGGAGTCACACGTAATCTGTTCGATTTATGCCCTAACACGTGTGACTCCGGATTTTTAATTTGTCTGTCTGTGGTGTCTTGTTTATACCTTTTAAGTCGTAGTTGAGTTTTAGTTTTTATTACTTGTTTTTTTTTTTTTCTCTTTGTATTTAGTTACATTTACATGTTCAAAAACAAGAAAAATAATCGAGAGCTCGTGACAAAGCGTCTTCTTCTTCCTTTCTAGTCGATGGCACTTGAAACTATTAGTCCATATAATACAATTTGATGTTATATATATATAAATATTTTAATTCATTCACAAAGTGGGTGCGCATTGTCGAGCTTGTATATTATCTGGCGGTCGTGTTCTCAGACTGCAATTGTTAGTGCCAGTTAGTCAGGTTAGGGCATTTCAAACATCACGTTATCTTGATAAATTAAACAAAATTTTATTTATTTTTTTGTTACATTTGAACACTTACTTTTACTCATATAAGTCGTGTACCTACGTGTTGCTTTCACCCGATTAGCATCATACTGAGGATCAAGTTAAAACGTCGTTGTTTTTATTCGCTTTGGTAAAATCAGTTCCTTTTGAAGTGTTTGTTAAAACACAAATCGACGCCTACAATAGTATTTTTGAGTTTATTCAAAGCTAAGCGAAGGGCGAAATTCGAAGACTTTCCAGGTGAATAAATGTTACGAATGATACAAAATTATAGGTACAGACTTAACAATGAGGGTTAAATTTTATAAAGGATTACCTCGGTTAGGCAACCAGCATTGCTATTCTGTAACCGTCGCACCGTGAAAACTTAGGTGAGGTGAACGTGGAGTGGGCCGTCACTGCCTTAGCCCCATTATGTATCAATGACAATGACACCTCACTCCACGCTCACTTCACCTTAGTTTTCACGGTGAGATGGATACAGAATAGCAATGCAGGTATCGGTTCGAAGAAATTGAACGTTAAAAGACATTTCAATTGATAACTGAACTTTAATTGACCTTTAAAGATAAATGATTTTATTTCTGTAAGTAGGTTTGTACTTTTACACGTCAATCACATTTTTAAATTATTAATTAAACTTAAAATCAAAATCAAAATATTTTATTTCACATAAACCTACATGGGCACTTATGAAACGTCAGAAGCTAGGTGCACGATTCCAATTGGTCGTTTCCTATGGAGAAGAGCCGGCAAGAAACACCACGGTTAGTCTTTTAAAAGTAATTGGCTGTTACAATATTTTCGAATTGCAGCGTTATTAGGTATGGGAATACACTTCCCATACCTTCACGGGCACAATTCAAACGATTAAATAAAAATAATGCCTTATTTCTTGCTGAAGAATTTTTATTAATTTCACGTCTATAGAGGCGTACGTGAGATTACTCTGTTTTAATCAACAACAGCCGCATAGCTGTGCCCAGCTGTGCCTGAAAGGAACCTGAAACTCTCAAAGAATGCGACCCACCTGCAAAGTCCTTCACTCGCTTAGCGTGAAAGAGGTGCTATAAAAAATGGTGGCGGTGCCGTCACTATGTCCTGTTAAAGTTCAGCGCCGTCCCATCCCGTCGGCGTCGGTCCCAATACCATCTCGTCAAATATATTTTTACTACTAATATTTACAATTTGTTTAGAGAATCGCAATATAAAATATTCTCATCATAGGTACTGGCCGGATTATGTTGTAAAAAGTGACGTAAAGACGTAAATTAAAAAAAACAGATAGATAGTGAGAATTTTTCGTCCGAAATTATATTTTTTATCTATGAATATATATTCCAAATTTTGACAAAAAGTATTTAATAACAAGGGTCAGTATGTCACAATGATTTAAAAAAAAATTAGACATTTTAAAAGTAAAATAATATTGTGAGGCGCGAGTATTTGAGTATTTGTTCAAAGTTTGATCACATAATTATAACCGTACCTCACAAGTGTTCAAACAAGTAGTCAAATAAGTGTTCAAATATGCGACTGTGTCTGGCGCCGGCTTAAACAACATAAACACGTCTGCTCCTTCTTATGTACAGTCGAACAAGCTATTTGGCATACCTACAGGCAAAAATATTTGACCGAGCGAGCGTAGCGTCTCTGGATCAAGTCTGGCAAAATCGGCAAGTTTGTGAGTTTGTATGAGTTCGTCTACAGGTCGTTTTTTATTTACAATCTATCTGGACGAAATTTGTGTGTACATGTATAACGATTTTTTTGTAATTTTTAGTCTGGAGGGGATTTTTTATGGGAGGGCTACTTCCTCCAAAATGGAGCAAAAAGGGGGCTACTGGATATCTCCGCCTTATGAGATCCGATAACGATGGTTCTTTTTAACCCCCGACGGAAAAAGGGGGGTGTTATAAGTTTAACGTGTGTATCTGTGTATTTGTGTATCTGTGTGTCTGTCTGCGCAAACGTAGCTGCCAAACGGCTGAACCGATTTTGATTTTTTTGGTTTTGTTTGAAAGGTGACTTGATCGAGATTGTTTTTAGCTATGATTCAAGAAAATCTATTCAGCCGTTTGAAAATTATCAGCTCTTTTCTAGTTGATGAATGGATGTGAGCATCTTCCACAGGTCTAATCGATTGGAAATTTAGAATTCTCTTATTTCAATGATATGAAAAGAATATAATGGTAACCTTGAGCTGATGCTGCACCATAATCTGGAATTTGCAGGATACCCAACTCCCTCACCAACTTACAGCAGAGGTATCGTGTTTGGACTCATTGGAAAGGTCTCAATAAATAGGTTACAGATAGATGGTGATCAGGGTCTGATGATGGAGTAGGAAAGATAAATGAGAGTAAATAAGTAGGTAACAAGCTTCACTGTGGCAAAAAACGTACAGCTACGCAGATTTCGGCGAGCTGCGTGTTGATCGTAGCGTTTCTACAAGTAATATAATATAAAATTTAAAAAGCTGGAAATAAAAATTAAATTACTATAAAACCCCCGACAAAAACAAAGCGTCTAAAAAAATAATATCATAAAAGTTGTAGGTAATATTTTGATCCAAGCATCGTCGTGTCGGGGGACAGCTAATGAAAATAGGAAGTTAACAGCAGCTATCCTACAACAGCATACATTCGTTATGCCTAGTGTGTGTTGGCGTTTGTATTAGCCGTCACCCGACACGACGACGCAGGACGCATGTAGGGTACCTCCCCTCCCTACACGTAAAATGGGGATGATTTCTTTTTCTCACTGTCCCATGATACGGGGTGTCGCGTGGGTGTGTGAAAATTATTTTTTATTTCAAGGATCCGTTTGCGAAATATTAAGCTTTAAAGTGCTAATTTTTGTTAGAGTCAAGTGCCCCTGCCATTTAAATGGTTGTTTTTGGATATGTGAACAAAAACCACGGCAATATAACAAAGTAAAAAGGAAAACTATAACATATATGTACCCTTTACAAGTTAACGAGTATTATTCGACCAATTTACATTTGCAGTTGGAATGTACGAGTATGGGAGGAGAGCATGTTTTTCAACTACAACGTTAAAAGTTATACTTTATATCTCAACTACGGAACCCTTCATTGTGCGTGATCCACGCACTTGGCCGATTTTTATTTAAATTTGAATTTGGCGTATTGATATCTGTAATTTTTTTTTTACAGGAAAATATGTATTAGGTTATAATCATGAAGAGCGTTGCCTATAAAATGTAATCTAAGGTTGGTATATAATAAAATATTTTCAAACGCTAAGACACGAATTTGTATGATAAGTAAACGAATTGAGTGCTCACACTGAATATATTTTTTATTATTCTCCGTCAAATACGTAGCGATCCGGCGGTATTTGCGCGAAAGACAGAACCGCCGCGCACTTCAGTTGGCATGAAAGCGATTGCGTGTGTCGTAGCTTTCCTAATAATTCTTCCAAACACAGCATGTAGACAGAAGAGTTCGCGCGCGGCAGTCGCCTAAAGCCACGCGCGGCCGCCTCGCGCGTGTGCCGCTCAATGTACAAAACTATACACCCAGTGTGTTTTGCCTGTTCAAAAAAGTTAATTAATTGGACTTAGAGATTAGGTACTACCTACTTTGATACCTTGATTCACAAATAAACTATTGAGATCCGCACAGACCCCATGTGACTAACAGTGTGATTATTTTCGTTGCGAAAAGTATGTGCCCGCGAGGTCTACTGTTCGCAGAACTACTAGTCTTCTTTCCACTACACTGCAAATTTTGTGCGTAATAACTTTTTATTAATCTTATAAGAGTAATGTAAAAGAATTGACTACTCAGTACACTCACAAAATTGTTTATAAGTTGTTGCTTTGGTTTGGTTTAACTATGCCTTAACCAAATACCTTTTTCGACTGTACCTACCATTTTATTATGTAAACAGACCATTACCTTCCTATGGCCCCAGAATTTTGCTCCCAAAGGATAGGGGCATTGTTATGGTGAACCGAGAGGCAATTGTTTACATCATGACATTGTTTGTCATATCACAAACCTCTTGTTGGATAAGACAAGGCTTTGTTAGTAAGGATCTGATCATCCTTTGAGGCACTTAAATATCAACAATGGACTTACACCCGGTTTCTGAACAAGCTGTTGGTCCCGGCTGTCATTCGTAGATTTTTGACAATAGCCAAAAGTCTGACAACCAGTAACTGGGTTGTGGTACCCAGTAACTGGGTTGTGGAGGTCAGACAGGGAGTCGCTCTATGTAAAATATTGTTATTCCGCTGAATCTGGCTAGACTGGAAGCCTACCTCAACTTAGTTGGGAAAAGGCTAGGCAGATTGATATTGTACAGTACGTATGCACATTTGAAGTTCATAAGCAAGAAGGTAGGTACGAAATTCTAGCTTAGATTAGGGCAAAAAAATAGATATAAATATACAATTATATCTAATAATTACAATGATATCTAAGATATAGAATATCCCGTAGCCTGTCATTCCCAGTTCAACTGTGGGGAAGAAAAAAATAATTAAGGTCACCCGGGGCGAATGCAACTAAAAAAAAAAATTTTGAAACTTTGCTTCCCTCCACCATGAGCTACTTAAATAATAGGGATATTCTAATAAATGTACTTCATTGCACAGCTTTCGATGAACAGTTTCGACATAAATTAAGTTACAAATAGACTTTGGTTTTTCATTAATTTGCATTATTGTTGAATAAGACCAGTAATAGTTACATTCACCCCACTTTGGGGTAAATGTGACTATTCGTTATAACTCTGTTGTTTTCTGTTTCTAAATGTTGAGGTCAAGAGTACATGTAGATGCACACAGAATTATCTGTAAAAGCTATCTATAGTCGCTGAGAGAGAGTTCAGTTTCAAGCAAATTTACTTTTTTTTTTTTATGGGGCGAATGCGACTGTCTTCCATACTGACTAGTGTTGAGATGTAGTACCTACTACTTATCGATAAATATTTGTAAAGACATTCGATAATTAACAATAATGAAAGGTTTTAAATACCTATAGGTTTCTTATTGCAAAAACACAAAATCGATGTAAGTGTAAATGTAAGTTTAAATACCTTTTTTCTTTTATAGTTTCGGACCATCTGATAACAAAATTTGGATTTTGTATTAACTTGGTACATTTTTTTATTTAAGCTACCTATCTATTTCATTTTGTTAAAACTACGCAAAATCTAAAACACTTCATACTAATTGCAGCTAAACATTTATGCAAATACGTGAAATTCACTTATCGAAATATCGACACGGAACGTCACTAGTAATTTGCAGTTTTCGTACAAAAAGCTTGGGGCGAATGTGACTGCAAAAATAGTTGCAATAACCCCCGTGCATGAAAAGTTGGGGTTAATGTAACTATATCAATAAAATGTTAATTATAACACCTAGAGTTTAACCAAATATACCAAAAACACTTACGTTTTATATTGTTTTTAGGATGCACTTCTATTTCTCCTTGCAACGACTCGAAATATTTTTAATGTACCACAACACAAAACACGACGCAGCAACACGTTGCTCCAAATTGGCGGCTGACAGAAAATGATCTGTCAGTACTACAGTAGGTGAACTAGTGATGCCATCTGTACTTTGTTTGAAAAAACTATGATTCCTCTTTACTCCAATAGATAGAGCTATCTACAAAAATAATTAGATTGAGAGAAAATTTAATTAGTTGCCTTAGCCCCATAGTTGCTTTAGCCCCGGGTGACCTTATATAAAAACATTCTAATTTAATATCTAGATAACTCGCAAATTGAACGATATTTCCATGTTACGGAATCTTTCTCGGAGTTTCATAGTTCCGAAGCATTAAGTTCCCGAAGGGCGCTGTTTGTTTATGGTTTTTATATTTTTGATAACTGCGCAGTTCGTGTCTTTGTAATTTAGTTATTTATTTATATCGGTTATTGGTCTTGGTGAAGTTAATTATGTTATGAAGATAAATAATACGTCCTCAAAACTAATTACAAACTCCGCTATATAATTAGATGTAGTCATAGACTTGAGAGAACTTGAGATTCACAGACTGCTCGGCAAATTATACCTACTGCGTTAAAATAATTGTACGTCTGTACCTATACCAAGACTTTTTTAAGTTCAATACAATAATAATCGGTAGGTACAATATAATTAAATAATTTACGTTAGTAATATTAAAAAATCAAATACTAAATGCAACTGACCTCTTTAAAATGATCCTGAAACTTCATCCATGGTTACATGATGCAACCTCTTTATTATTAGTTTAAAACTGAAAATATCAACTGGCCATTTTATCATTAAAACGATTAAATTTTAAAATTAACCAGGAAGCGTTAATTATTTTTTAATTAAAAAGTGTATAGCGGCGGTGTACGAACTCCTTCGTAGTTACAGAGCTCTGTGGCGGGCTGTGACAGACGTCGCAATGACAAGGGACTTGCCATGAGGCCTGACCGAAAAAAAAGAAAATACAAAAGTTTACCCTCAACGGAAGCAGTTTCCTTTTATCCGACCCACCCAGACCACATTCTGGCGCCCCACGTTGGGCGCCAGAATGTGGTGGGTAAACTTTTGTATTTTCTCACGTTTCTTACACGCATACGTGCCGGTCAGGCCTCATGGCAAGCCCCTTGTCATTGGGACGTCTGTCACAGCCCGCCACAGAGCTCTGTAACTACGAAGGAGTTCGTACACCGTCGCTATAAGTGTTAATTTCTTTATGATTTCTTTAAAGGCATTAAGTCACTTTTTACAATATAATGATGAGAATATTTTATAGCAACCTGTTTGTTCTTATCGATTTATTAAAAAAAGAAATGGCCATTTTCATCTAAAAAAAAATGATTGCCGTAAAATTCTGTTTTTTTTTTATATATTTTTAATTTCTTTAAAAGGTTTAACGTCAGTTTTTACAACGTTATCCTGCCTGTAAAATGAGAATAATTTATTGTAACCTTTTTGTTTATGATTGGAAACTTACCTTCTGGACTGTACTAAATTTATTTTTGCAAAATTTATATTGATTTTTGTGATACCTGTTAATTGAATTTTTACTTCTTAATCAGCCTACCTTTTGAAAAGTGTAGCTTTTTCTTGTAGATAGCTATTAACACTTTCCGGGACACCAAACGAAACACAACTCCGACTAGTATATAGTTATCTGTGAACAGAAGTTTTATTGTTATGACGTCTGTGGGCGTTTTTTTCGGAACATACAATTCTGAGATGTTTTTAATCTTGCCACAGTATAATTTTAACAATAATGCAGTGTGAATGTTCTGCACTACCGAATCAAGCGTTGATGTTGTCTTCTGTGTAAAACTGTTTCGACTCAAAACGGTGGGGTCTTCAGCAAATCCTGAAAAAAAAACTTCTTATAATAGGTACCTATCAGACGATATTTTTTAAACTGAAAAAGGTAGATTAATTTCGTTTCGACGAAAAATAAAAAACATTCTGAAATACTCTTGCTTACTTTCTTAATTAATCACAAAATATCAAGTACATATTATGTTTTTTTAAACTAGGGCCTTATCTTTAAGGGGGTTTATTTGTCAAGTATAAAATCAGTTCAAAACCGAACTTCTAAACATCGCACCACCTAGAACTATTTTCCAATAGTTTGCATTGTCAAAGTTTACGATTGACGATAAATATTGCGCATGCGCATAACTGCTCGATACGACGCTTTTATAGTTATTTATGCAACTGTTATATAATAAGGGGTATTAAAACACGAATGTGAAAAACTACACGGCGAACAATGCGGCGGCGTCGCGTCGCGTGACGAATTGCGCCAGTATGTAAGAGCCTTAAAAGTGTTAGTAACAATTTTATTAAGATCTATGTTAGTAGGTAGTCATCAATGAAAGTCCGTGACTGTACGTCACGGACTTTCATTGATGAGCCACCTTAAAACTATTCAATTTTGCAGTTTCATACATTCACGAGATTATACATAATTTGAGACTGTACTTATTACATACACGAGACTGTACATAATTTATTGATGAAAGTTATCATTTTAACTTATTACCCGACTACGGCGAAGAAAAAAGAGGGTTATGATTTTTTACCCGACTATGGCGAAGAAACAGGAGGGTTATGATTTTGACCGGTAGGTATGTATGTATGTATGTTCATCTGTTCCCTTGTATCTTCTAAACCACTCATCAGAATTTGACAAATAAGGTATCGTTAGAAGCGTCTTGATTGTCCGCTGGTTATAGGCTATGTGACGTCACATTAAATTAAAAATGGCGCCCTCTAGAGGAAATAAAGTCAGGAACTAAAAAAAATATTGTTTAATCGTACTATGTTGGGTATCAAATGAAAGGGCTTAATGAGCACATTTCAAAAATATATATAATAAAACCCCAAAAAAATTTAAAAAAAAATAAGTAATAAAAACTAAAACCCAACTACGACTGAAAAGGTATAAACAAGACACCACAGACAGACAAATTAAAAATCCGGAGTCACACGTAATCTGTTCGATTTATGCCGCCCTAACACGTGTGACTCCGTATTTTTAATTTGTCTGTCTGTGGTGTCTTGTTTATACCTTTTCAGTCGTAGTTGGGTTTTAGTTTTTATTACCTACGTAATTTTTTTTACGTTTACATAATTTATCTTTAAAGTATAGTGTAAGTATGTAACTACTACTACTACTATCTCGGTAGGTAGGATACATACATACATACATACATACCGGTCAAAATCATAACCCTCCTTTTTTCCGGACAAACACAACGGTATAAATAGCGTCGAAAACTTCGCATAGAAATGACTATCAATTGTGTTTTTTTTTATTTTAACGTCGTGGTCTTCTCCCATTGAGCGCTGCCATTTAATTTTCTACGTATAGTGAGTTTTTATTGGTTACTTTATTTTTAGGTTAGGTTAGATGTCGAGAGAAAAAGCATTTAGCGATAATGTGCATGGAAAAGAAAAAACTACGATATCTCTCTACGTAAACTGACTTTTTGTATTGTATAATTCTGTTGCCGTTGGGATTCCAATGAAAATGAAAGTAATCTCACCGTAAAGCTGAAATTGTTTTACCAAATCCCGGGTTGCGCTCTACAAACCGGAAAAAAAGCCGTAAGAAAATTATTGCTGAAATGGATGGCCAAGTGAGACCATTAAATTTTTATAATAGCCGGGTCAATCTTTTACACTTGAATTTACGAATTAAATAGTTCAAACTTCAAGATAGAAGTGTCTCTTGGGCAAAAGAGACACTTTTTCACTAGTTTTATGACTGATAACTGTTGAGTGCAAGAAGTGCTAGCAAAAAAACCTCAAACTAAAAATAATAATCTTCAGGTGAGATCGGAAGTGACATTCTTAACAGAACGCAATCTTCTTCCGTAATACATAGAACGTGTCGTGTAGTTAAATTAATAGCATGGGCGCTCGCTGCGGGGTAGCTGCACGTGGCGTGAATTGCACGCGGCGTGAGTTGCATGGGTCGGTTAACGAGAGGATCACCACTCGTGTCCCTATTGGTCTGCACTATACTGTGGGACTAGAATAACCACTAATCAGATTGTACTACTTGTGATACATCCCGACAATTGTATCAAATACACGGTCATTTGACTTGAGAGAGTTTTAGTACACAGAACCCGGTTTCTAAGGGCTTTAATTTGTTGCCTAGTGCTGAGTCAGTCTCTTATGTCAAGTTATTTGATTTTTTGTTAATATTTAAGTGATTTAAAAAAAACTAAGCGTGATTATTTGATCCTCGGTTAAGAAGTTTAAATTAGAATTACTGTCAACGAAGGTACCCTGACCCAAAGTAAATAATGAAAGATATTTATCTTAAAGTATGACAATAAACAAGAAAAATTCGCTCCCTTCATAAATGCGACTTGGAGACATTTTACATAAAAAAGACACGCACTATCAAACTATTTGACAACAGTCCGGAACTTACTTCGAATGTTTATTAGTTCAGAAACTTATATTATTTTGAAACACGTAGTTGGGTTTTAGAAATTAAAAAGGCAGGAAAGGCAGCTATTATTGTGTAGTGTCCTTCCATAAAAGGAAAACGGAAACTTTGTAAGATCATTTTCTTGTTTTTCGGTTAAATTCTGATCATTTTCTAAGATAAAATGAATGACTAATAAGCATTAAGCTTATTTTAAAATCTTTAGTATTATAATACGCATCCAATTTTCATCTCTAGACTGTATTTAAACTTTACCAAAGTACTAAAAACTTATACCACTTGGGATAGAATGGATAGTGTAAGGATGTTGGATAAAAAATGTAATAGAGTTACTTTTTAGAACATAATGCTATCGACTTCTTTAAAGAAAGTAATCATCTGAAAATTTCAGTTATCTAGAGGATATTCTAAAGGATGTTCTACTTAAATAAAACTGTAGTACCTATGTATGTTCAGGACACTATTCCTGCCTTTAGGGTTCCAAACCTCAAAAGGAAAAAACGGAACCCTTATTCTTATAAGGGTTTCTTTACTCACTCGTGTGTCTGTCTGGCCGTCTGTTATAGCCAATTTACTCCGAATCTGAAATTTGGTATATTTATTGTATTTCTGTGACCCAAATACGGACGTGTAACGTAAATAAATGAATTTTGAATAAGTATAGGGGTCACTTTAGGGGGGCAAGTAAGAAAAAAAAAAGTTTTGCAGACTGTACCTTGTGACATATCAAATAATGAAAAAAACTAAAGAAAACCCGCGCCTCATTGCGTGGTATAAACACAAAACTAGAAAATTACCTGAATAGTCAAGAAACGCTACCACATGAAGAAACAGAGTCAAGACTTCAATCACTTCAAGAAACATTACAGAAACTACAAGAAATATAGCATAACATTAGAACTGGAAACTCCTGACGAACAACTAGACCAAGAGATAACCAGGTACGATTTCGAAGAGAAATGCATTATCTTATTAAAGACAAAACTTCTCATAATTATATCAAAATAGAGACAATCGAAGCGTTTTACCGGTACAAACATCAACATCACAACTAAATATAAATAGGCAAGAAGAACGAGGTCCAAAAATTAACTTCCAGCCCTTTCAAGAAAAAGAGACCTTTACAAACTTTACTAAAAGACTAACTGTATTTTTCTTACTTAACAAGATCGAAGATGCTAAAATGAAAGTTTACACATTACTTGCTGCTCTATCACCAGAATTACATGAAAAATTACACGATTTATGCTCCCCGGATGATCCAATTGACATGAATTTTAAGGAACTCACACAGATACTAGACGAATACGTTGACCCTAAACCTAGCATATGGGCTTTACAACACAAAAATTTACTACACGGACACAACGCGAAGATGAAACAGTGGCAACATATGCCTCAGAATTAAAAAGAAGATCCGTGAACTGCGAGTTTAAATGTCAAAATTGACAAAAACCTACATTAGAAAGCTTTCTAGCCCTACAATTTATTCGGGGATTGACAGTGATATACGAACAAAAATTCTTCAAGAAAGGGAGACACCACCTTTTACGAAACTGGTATGTATAGCCACATCCATAGAAATGGGAAAATCGGAGAACCTAAGAATATCCGCAGACATACACAAACATTCGGACACAGTAAACAGAATTACGAGCTCGATAAAAAGACCCAAGTATCCACGACCCTCATACTCACCACCAAGCCGACAGTTCACTTCTCCATCGTCTTCATCTCCGATTACGATAAGAAATTTTAAGGGAAAATGCTTCCGATGCGGCAAAGACAACCATCGATCTAATGAGTGTGGCGCCATCAAATCTACCTGCCTGAAATGCAAGAAGACTGGACATCTGGCACGAGTCTGTTTACAGTGGAATTTAAATACCAATCAACTAGACGACAATACAAGTAACACGAGTATCGAAAGCATGGGAAATATCAACTTTATTAAAAGTGAGATATCTGAAAAATATATGATCACAGTAAAAATAGAAAACAAACAGGTTGGCATGGAATTCGATACAGGATCGACCTTGTCCTCTATGTCACTCAAACAATACAAAAGCCTAAAATTAACAAACAAAATTTTCAAAACAGAAATTTAATTGAGAACCTACACTGGAGAAATTATCAAGCCTGCAGGAGTGACATACGTAAAAGGCACTTATAAAGACCAGATCTTCAACGGGAAATTATACATAATCAATCAACACGTTGACCCAATATTTGGAAGAAGCTGGATGAAAGAACTGAATGTGAGAATTGCAGACATAAGGGTTGTACTAACTCCTGAACGATCCGACAAACTTGATAAATTATTAGAAGAATTTGCAACAACTGTTTTTAAATCAGGCTTGGGAAAATACCCAATTATGAAGCTCACTTGAATCTTAAGGAAAATACACGACCGATTTTTATAAAACCACGACGAATACCATACGCGTTAAAGGAAAAAGTTGATAAAGAAATCGAACGACTATGTGCAGAAGGGGTGATCACCAAAGTAGACCATTCAGATTGGGGCACGCCAATCGTACCGATTGTGAAATCAAATGGGAGCATTCGACTATGTGCAGACTACAAGGTCACCCTTAACAAAGTCATCAGGGACGAACATTACCCAATTCCCATAATAGAGGATATAATTGCAGAAATGAACGGGGGCAAATATGTACTTCTGCACCTTAGACATTACCCAAGCCTATTTAAATTTGGTTATGGACGAAGAAAGCGCCCTCTTATAAACATTAAGTACGCATAAAGGTACAAAGTCAATCGCTTAATGTTTGGAGTCAAAGTAGCACCAAGCCTTTGGCAGAAATTCATGGACCAATTACTTCAGGGACTAGACGGAATAAAATGTTTCTTTGACGATATTATAATACAAGGAGCACCAGAGGACCAACTCTTAACACGTCTAAAACGAGTCTTGCAAAAACTGAAAGAGAGCAACCTCCACGTTAACAAAGAAAATATCATTTTTTTTAATGTAACATTAACTTCCTCGGACACATAATCGATAAAGATGGTTTACATTCTAAGAACAAAGACAAAGTAAAAGCTATCGTGAACACTGTAAGACCAACTAATACAAACGAACTACGAACCTTCTTAGGTATGGCAAACTACTATAACAAATTTATACCGAATCTTGCCTCTTTAACAAACTCACTAAATGAGTTACTAAAGAAAGAGAAAATTTTTCACTGGACCTCTAAATGCGAAGATAGCTTTAATAACATTAAGAAGGAGATTTTGAGCGAAAGAGTTCTTATTCACTTTGACCCAGGAAAACCACTGATTCTAGCTACTGACGCTTCACCAACGGGCTTAGGAGCTATTCTCTCTCACAAACTACCTGATAGCTCTGATAGACCAATCGCATTTGCCTCTAGATCACTTTCATTTAGTGAAAGGAAATATATGGTCAAATTGACAAAGAAGCTACGGCGATCTACTGGGACAAAAAAAAATTCTTTCACTACTGTTACGGCAGAAAATTCACATTAGTGACGGACCATAAGCCCCTTACCTCAATTTTTCATCCTCACCAAACATTACCAGCATTGAGCACAATGAGATTATTTCATTACGCACATTTCTTATCGGGATTCGACTACGACGTGGAATACAGAGCTTCAGCGAAATATTCAAACGCTGATTACCTATCAAGATTCCCAGTAGAAATAGCAAAAGAAACCTCAATAGACCAACATTGTTCATACCAACTACAGCAGATTAACGTCACGGACCGACAGCGCTCTCCGCTCCCGTTCGATGTCCGCGTCATCTTTCAGGGTAGGTGTCACTAGATGGCCTAAGTACTTAAACTCGTCTACCCTCTCTAAAGGTGAGCCATTCAGTTTAGTTGGTGGCATTTTGTTGGTTAAATTTTCGTGGAATTTGTACAATATTTTTAAGTTTTTTCAAAACGGTATTTTGTTGGTTAAATATTCGTTGACTTAGCACAATATTTATAAGTTTTTTTTAATATAGTGGCTAAGTGAGGCGAATTCCGACTTTCTTTTTTCATCTTCTTTTAATAAGTGTCTTCGAAGAGAGTAACTCTTCTCGTGCAAACGAGCCATTATTACAAATCAGTGTGAAAAGCTTTATGACATTTTGTATTTCTTGTGTGTAGAAGTTGTTTTTCCCCATTTCATAATACTGTATTGATTGATTCTCGGAAACCTGTAGGTATTAAGCTAGGCATAGATCGAAGAACTTCATTAACTGATATGTGCCATACGAAGTTATTCACCTTTTTCAGACGATATATTTTGTACATCGTAGTTTGCATACAATTCAGACAACTACAGAAATATATCGTTCTTCGAAGCGAACGTAACTGAACACTGGGGATTGTTGGCAGGCGTTTTCAGCTGGAATGCTGTTTGTCAGGGGTTTCACAGAAAGGCACATAATTAATTAGACAAGCCTTTTGGGGACTTTCTAATTTGTGCTCTTGAATATTTGTGAAGCAATTTCAATTGTTTTATTTATCGTAAAGGTTTTGTTTGAATATGCAGTGAGACAGTGGTTCAATATATTATTCAATTTGGTAAAATAGAGTTCAGTCTAATTAAAGCAACTCAACTCAAGCTTTTATTTAGAAATCATAGTAATTCGGTTACATAGCCATTATGCAACTCGTCAATAGCCTGTTCCAAAAGTGTAAACAAACACTAGTCAGGTTAAATTATTACACCATTACTCATTAAAGGGAATTAGTAACGCATTCATCTGTATTAATTAAGTAGGTTTCAAAATTATATTATAATATCTCACCGCTTTTTCCAACGATTATCGTTTGAATAACTCATCATATAAAATCATTGACACAAATTGAGGTTAGAAAATTAACCTCAATTGTCAAATAAAAACCATCTTTAAGTTATTTGTGGCACAAAAAAATGATACGTTTACCACAGCTACGTTTTCTGATCTATTTTTTTTTACATTTGTTTACATTTTCGTCCTTTGCCGATACGATATAATATCGCTCGTCAATCCAACAGTGGTGGACTAAGCCTGTCGGGGGCCCGGGGCGGCATAATAAATGCGGGCCCCCCGTACAGGTACCTATGCAGAAAACTTTGAGAACTAAGAAGAACGTAGAACTTACGAGGGAGCGTAGCGAGCTCGAAACTTTTAGCACACTAAGTACCTCAAAGAGGTTAGGTTTCTTTTGACCATTTGAGTTAAGCGGAAAAGTTGTAGCATTAAACGAATACATGAAGCTAGAGCGAGCGAAGCGAACTCGAAAATTTGAAGACCCCACCCTTGTTTAGTATGGTTTTCTTTGACAATACGTTCATACATAAATAAGAGTTACTTTGTCGACTTTTACAGAAAAGTCAGAGTCGAAATTTTAGCACTCTACATTTATATTTACCATACGTAGACTGACAAAGACTGCCTTTAACTTATTGAACAAATTTTGGCCTTCTTTGGGATTTGATTAAATAAAGCATTTCTAAAGATTTGGAGGCCCCCCAGAACTGGGGGCCCTGTGTGGACCACACTGGGACCGCCCCACCCTTAGTCCGCCAGTGCAAGCCAACCTTTGTTATTTTGAATTTCTTTAAAACTAATGACAATTACTTTTATAAACATAAAAGTTCAAACTTGTAGAAAAATACTTGTTGGAATCTACATACATTATGTACCTTTCACTTACCTTAATTGTATGCAAATGGGGGAGAGGAACTGTATCATTGTAGATTAACTGCCTACTAGTAGCAACGTTTTTCTGGAGGCAGATGACTACAAATATGTGATTATCCGGAGGGGATACCTAAAAACTCCTTCATTTGTCTCCATCAGTTACTTATGTACAAAAAAAAATTTTTTTTTTTTGACTCCTTCGTTGGTCTACATGTCGCAAGCGCTACCTACTGCTGGAAGAGGTCCTGGGTTGTATTCCCGGGCCGGGCAAAGTGTTATTGGGTTTTTTCTTCTGGAATTTCGCAGTAGCGGTTGATGGAAATAAGCTTCCCCCGCATTAAACTGGCGAAATGTGGGTGTAGGTAATATAGCTGCACCTCTGCCTAACCCTTCTGGGAATAAAGGCGTGATGTTATGTTATTTTGAGAAAAATATTTTTCAACGATGAAAATACTTTTTAGTAGAAGCAGTTTTTTGTTTTTTTGCATGAAAAAATTTCAATTTCACTTTAGCAAGGTTCTAAGAAATCCGTCGCATGTTGTAATAGTAGATTGCTGCATCGAGCGCAAAGTGCACTCGTGTTAACCTCTCTGCTCGACAAGACTTTGACACGTGACACATCAGCTAACTCGACAGGGTGTTGCGAATTCCGTCATGAAAATCAGGAATTTACATGAACTTTCAGCATTTGAATTTATTTAAAAAAGTATGTTACCGCATCTATTTTATACAATAAGTTTGTGGCAAATATAATAAATTATATGTTGAGGTCGGTCAAACCGCGTCAGTCGACTGCGTAAATTGTTTAAAATGGGTATAAATACACCTATTCAAAAGGTAACTCAGATTCCCTGAAAATATGTACATAAACAATCTTCTCTCTTGCTGAAAATATGCAAAAGGGCCAAATAAAGATATTGTCATTCTTTCTGCATTCTTACTTTTACCATTATTCATACTTAAACTAGATAAAAACACGATCAAATATGAACAAAAATTAACAAAAATGTGGTGCGACGTAACACTTCTTAGTGCTTACCGTTCACCCAATTTTTCTATTTCGATTCAAATGTTGCACTCAGCCTAATCGATATTCGATATAATCAAACTTGATTAAAAATTGTAGAAACTGAATAAAAACTCTTTGGTATATTTTTCATTAATTATTTTATTTTGAAAATTAATTTTAGTAATAAGTACATACACGTACACTGTGGATAGAGGTGTAACGTTTTAGGGTTCCGTACGACCGAATGAAAAAACGGAACTCATATAGGATCACTCGTGTCACACGAGTCTTGTGTCTGTTCTGCATTGCTGCAATTTGCTTCGAATCTACTGGACCGATTTGGTTGAAATTTGGTACAACATTTTGGTGACCCAAACATGGAAGTGTAACGTAAATAAATGGATTTTGCAAATAGTCACTTTTGGGGGGCCAAACCAGAAAATTGAAAAAAAAAGTTTTCGAAAAAGCGTTCATACCTGTGACGGTCTTCTTCTAATTTGATAGCAAGAGAGAAAGAGAGGGAAAGTGGGAATTTAGTCAAAATGAAAATCCAAGATGGTGGGTGCAATTTTTATTTTTATTTTTTCTCTTATCTTTCGTTTTCATAGTTTGCGATAGTGCTAAAGTCAATAAGTGAGGTCAAAATTTAAATCCAAGATGGCGGCTGCGACAAGTTTTTGTCATGTGTGTCGTGTGGTTTTCGGGTAATAGTGTCGATACCCAATAAGATGAAATTATAATAATATTGTAAATAAATGAAATGAAGCAATTCGTTAAGCTGAACTCCTGGCTCAGTACCAAACAAGAAATATCTTTTGGAGTACCTCAGGGTAGCGTTTTGGGACCAACGCTGTTCCTGATATATATTAACAGCCTGACTAATTTACCTCTGAAAAATGCTAAAATAGTTTGCTATGCAGATGACACTGCTGTTGTATTTCATGATAGTAACTGGAAAGACTGTTTTAGAAATGCTGAACAATGCATCAATACAATCGCAAAATGGCTAAACAATAACCTTCTAACATTAAATGCCAACAAAACCAGATTTCTATGTTTTCACAAAACTGCAGCTTCCTCACCTTCTGCTCTACTAAATATCCAAATACATTCATGCGATCAAAGGCAGTCCTCCAACACCAAATGTCAATGCTGTAATTTACAAAGAACAAAATCTATGAAATATCTTGGAGTAATGATTGACGAAAATCTCACATACAAGGAACATATCACTGCACTCTCAGCTAAAACCAGAAAGTTAATTTATGTCGTTAGGGAACTTAGAGATGTTGCTTGCATGAAACTTCTTAAAGCTATTTATATATCTTTGTGTCAATCTATCTTATCGTACTGCATAAGTGTATGGGGTGGCACATCGTCATCACACCTCATGCTGTTGGAAAGAGCGCAGAGATCAGTTCTAAAAGTAATGTTAAAGAAACCTATTAGATTTCCAACAAAAGATCTTTACAAAGAGGCTGATCTACTTAGCGTGCGAGGGCTCTATGCAATGCATGCAATTATCTCCACTCATAAACTAATCATTAATTCGCCAAATTACAAAGACATGCTGAAGCTTAGAGTCTTTAAAATAACTAGTACTAAATGTAAAACTTCATTTGCTAGAAGATCTCAGAAGTTTATGTTTCCATATTTGTACAATAAAATTGTAAATAAATACCAGCTCCAGCATAATACAACTCGTGAAGCCAAAGTCAATATTAAGAAATTAATCACCGGTATGAACTACAATCAGATGGAACAATTGCTACGCACAGTTGCCTAAAGACTAAGTTAAACACTCTCATTAAATTTTATCACACACGACTCACATAACACACATCACACATAATACTTTCTCAAACACTTATTTACACATTTCACACTCAACACATTCACCACACTCGCACTTCAACTTCATGAGAATGATATGCAGATTCAATTTATTTTACTATTGTAAGAGTAATCGTTTTTTGTTTGATAGCCACGATACAGGCCTAGTGCTAGTGCCTAGTGTGGTTTCACTGTTATTTTTGTAAATTGTAATTTGATCTGCTAATAAAGTTATTAAAGTTATTAAAAGTTATTATTATTAAATTATCATAGACAGTCTGTCGATTGTAAACTCGATAGCCAAAATCCGTAAAAAAAGGACCTCTTAATTATTTCGTCACGTCCGTTCGTCCATGGGTTCGGATGTCATACAGGCATTTTACTCGGACACCTATTTAGGTATATTATACCGTTGAAAATTTGGAAGAAGGTGTATTCTTTACACCGCCAAAAATAGTTTAATAAAATTACCATAAACATAATTAGGGGTGTCATTCCCCATACATGCAATCGAGGGATGTAAAAAAGATCTATGCACATGAGCATGCAGCATTGTTGGATCTTATAATTAAAATGATAAGATGCTTCTAAGTGACTGCTTTTTTGTAACCGAAAATAACCCGTATTTCTTCAAAGAGTTATGGGTTATTTTCGGTTACAACTGCAGAATTAACTTTGTTTTTCGTAGTTTTTTCTAGAAATACAAACTTATATTTGCAGTCGAAAAATTATTGCTGTGCAATGTGTCTGAGGTGCAATGTGCATGCGTATATGTTCATCCGAACTACGGAACCCTTCTGTGCGTGGTCCGACAAAGACTTGGTCAGTTTCTTTTTCTTTGGGAAACTACCACAAGAAAAAGCAATTTCTAGTACCTACTAAAGTAACCTAATAAAAACAAAAACTACCAAGCTCATACAACTAAGAAAAAATATTAACGTTATGTAAAAGCGTTTGCGGAATTAATTTATCACCATTACCAAACAAAATTTTGTCAAGCCTACGCCTACCTAAAAAGTATACTGGGCATTCTGTAGCAAACTATCAGAAAAGAGTATAAAAAATAAAATCCACTATAAATAATTGTCCAATATATTAAAATAATTTTGAACAGCGAGCGCATTCTGTTTTTAAATTCAATTAAAGAAACATTCCGGCGCGAAATTCAAAAGAAGAGGTACCTAGCCCGGCCATAAGGTCATGTCTATTGAGTTAATAAAATTTATAGGTTTCAATATAATGACCGAAAAACGATTAAAATAACATCAGAAAAGTATAAATTATTAATTTAACCAGTGCTTTATGTATTTATTGTGTAAAACAATTTTATTTCAATTTCCAAGTATCGATTTTTTATATTCGACGTATTAATTAATCGAGAAGAACGAAATTTAAAAATTAATCGTTTGGCATAATCGTTTTCGGACATCATTACAATAAAAAAAAGTATAATGGTCGGCGATTTTGAAAACAAATTCAGTAGTGGTAATGAAAAATACGTGTTATTCTAAATTTAGAATGACTATATTAATATGTAAAGTGCACTTTACATATTAATATAGTCATTCTAAATTTGATTACAAAATACAAAACAAATAAATAATAATTGATGTCAAGATATTATATGTATAGTATATAGTCAAAATAGATCAGGTCAGGTCCAATAACACGTATTTTTCATTACCACTACTGAATTTGTTTTCAAAATCGCCGACCATTATACTTTTTTTTATTGTAATGATGTCCGAAAACGATTATGCCAAACGATTAATTTTTAAATTTCGTTCTTCTCGATTAATTAATACGTCGAATATAAAAAATCGATACTTGGAAATTGAAATAAAATTGTTTTACACAATAAATACATAAAGCACTGGTTAAATTAATAATTTATACTTTTCTGATGTTATTTTAATCGTTTTTCGGTCATTATATTGAAACCTATAAATTTTATTAACTCAATAGACACTACTGAATGTAATATACTGAATGTAATATTCTATACTCACAAAATTTGTACGCCGTTATTGGCAAAACATGGACGCACACACATCTATGAATTCGATACCTTGCATGTCTGATCAGTCAGTTTATGTAACCGCATGTTTAACAAATAAATTATCTTTTATCTTTTATCTTTACCTGTGTTCGTATATTATGTTAAGATTTGGACATTTTCTAGTTGTATATAATATTTGTCACATTTTAAATCGTATCTACATATGTATGAGTGATATTCGTGAAAAGAAAAAATGAAAACACGCACGATTGGCGCGAAACTTCTTCTTTGGATAACACAAAACTTCATTACCACTATTTATTTAACTTGAACAATGGATGAATTCGTCAAATAATTAAATGATGTATTATTCACTGCCCCTGTGGTGGGGTATGGATGTTCAAAATCACCAATTTTTATGTTTTTTAGCCTCGACCACCACTGTCATCAAAATGGCGATTATGGTATTTACAGTCTTGAATTTTATATAGGTGAATTAATTAACTTGCGCGCTGAATATTAAAGATTTAATGGCGTAAACATAATGAGTTTTTATCCAACTCTCATAACTAATGCACATTCATAAGATTTGATGGGTAGCATATTAAATATTTCCATAATCGAGATAGGGTGTCGTATGTGGTAATTTTAGGGTCCCAAAGGACCCGTTACCGAGCCGGCGGAGGTTCGTGTGTTCGGGTCCTTTCGGGGGCGCTTATTTACCTCGCCTCGGTCAGCACAGCTCTGGTGGAAACGGCTCAGCGGAGCTAGATTTTTGCGCATACAAAACAAGCGAGGGATGTGTGCGAGGGATGTGTACGAGGGATGTGTGCGAGGGATGTGTGCGAGGGATGTGTTGCGAGGAATGTGTGTTGAGATGGATGTGTTGTGAGGTTTGCGCTTACTATACCAGCCAGTCCATCCATCCTCGCACCACACATTAATGCGCATTTTCACAGCTTCGCTACACATCCTCGTATGCACATTTTCATCGCAAAGCTTTGGTGGAAACCCCCAAACATTTTTACAGCACAGCTAGACATCCTAGCACGACACATTTCCATCGCACATCTCTGGTGGAAACGCAGCCTAAGGTAGAAAATACGGTACAAGAAATATTGTAGTTTTAATCCGAATACGCAGGTAAAGTAGCACTCGAGTTAGTGCTTAGCAAATACATAATATTACATTCCTAGTAAGTATAATTCGTTTTTGTTTATAGGTTTATTAAACAAAAACCACAAAATCTTATAGACTATAGTACTAGTACTTAGATTAAATGTATAACGATATACGTAAATCAAAGCGTTCATGCATTCAAACAGAATGAATCAAATAAGCACAAGCGCGTATATAAGAAAGTGTTATTATGTTCATATTCCGCTGCGAAAAATACATTCTGACACATTTAATGGGGTGTAAATTATCATGGAGAATGCTTGACATACGATGTTCTCCGGCTGGCATTCATGTCCGATGTGATGATGAGTGACTCATTCTATCTGCAATTTCCTGTTATTTTTCTTAATGGTGAATGCCTTGATTTTTTCTTTTCTTACTTGCATGTTAGTAAGCTTTTGTTTAGGTTACCAAAACAAATGCTTGAATATTATTGGTATTTGAAATTGTCAAGTATGATCTCAGAAGGATTAATACAACAAGCTATTTGCCCGATGGGACTTTCCATCGGCGAAAATAACAACCTTCCATGCAAACTTTCATCTTCTAATTAACCCCTTTAGTAAATGAATTTTCAGAAATCCTTCCTTTGTGCTCACTTTCACGATATGTTGGAACTTTTGCGCAAAATGTAAAACATTAAGACCCAGTGGTTTAAGCTGTCAGTGAATAAATGAATTTAAGATTTTTATTTACTAGATATCCCAATACATGTTATATGAGTGTACATGTAACACAATTAATGATTAGGTAAGTACAAGATTTCTTACTAACCTATACTATGAGGTTTACCTAATTTCCCTCAAGTTTAGGACCTCGACGTTAATATCTAAAATCAAATAACAACGATTGCTATGTCGGGTAGTAGCTTTGTTTCGATGTTTTTTTTGTAATTTCGCGTCATTCGAACGGGTGTGCTGGCGAGTCGCCAACCTCTCCGGAACTTATTTAGTTACGTATTTTAATAAATGTCGCCTGTTCTATTCGTTGCTGTGAAAAATCAGAAAACACTGAAGGTACTAGCATCAAAGAAAAAACATTTTTACAATTGCTAGAAATGAGAGTTATTCATTCAATAGTAATTTGTTTAATGGATTTACTGTTCTGAAAATAAGATTTATACTTATTATATTAGTAGTAAGTTCTCAGATTTCCAGATATACGTCAGGCAATTACGAATTTTCGGCCATAGCAGACAAAATAAAATAAAAAGATTTTTATTGGTGCAGAAAAAATCATACACAATGTTATTAGTTCTACATAAGAGGTACAATATCCGCAGGAATTGGTGAAACTGGTTCCCAAACTAAGCTATCGCTTGTATTTTGGGGCACAGCGATCAGTCGTGGATTTTGTTACAATTTTATTGGTTTCATTAGGTACATGTATTGTGAATGTGATTTTTTTATATATGTATTTACTTTTATTTTTCTTTTTATATAATTTTAAGGGGATTATATTAAGGTGAAGAGGTGCTTGTGTGTGCGTGTGAGTGATTAAGTGTAAGTGTGAGTAAGTGAGCGTGTGTGGGTGAGATGGAGGTCATGGATTACACTGTGACTTTTAGCAAATCTTATAGGGTAAACATTAATGAGGAAATTAAACAGTAAAATAAATAATATATGACTGTAACTATTGTTTGAAATACGGCACACAGGCTGAATTATTATGTTATTAAAACGTAAAATTTAGCATATCCCTGTAACGCAATGTTAATACAATAACAAATGCTGGGACCCTTGGGCCGCGTTTAGCGATGAGTCGACGATAACAATACAAATAGCGATCTATGACAAGGCATTAATATTATCAAAGGATATTCTCCCATATATTATGATTATCATTATTATCGTTATATTAGGCCGCCCCCGAACACAATGTTCGACAAAACGTTTGAAAAAGTTTTGTACTACGCTGTGTAAAAGTTTTTTATAGCCTCTTGGACTATCCAATCATAGGGTAACTATATAGAGACTGTATAGAGAATATTAAAGTTAAAGCAATTAATTCAGTTGTATTCAAGTTTGCAAGAATTAACTAACGATTTATAATTTCAAGGAAAAATACCCCCTATATCAATAAACTTTCTTTCTTTTAGGCATTGTTTTTCTTTCAAAGACTGCGGTCTAGTTTGCACCCCAAAAAAACTCAAGAAACCATTTCGAAAAGGTTAATTCAATTAAAGGAGATTCAATTAGTAAAACGTACAATGCCGCGAAAGCTGATTTGACAATGGTCGTCAAAAGTTCGGGGTTTAACGTTCGCGTGTGTCTGTGCCGAGGCTAGAATAATCCATTTCCGAATGATTGGACATATATTTACAATAATGTGGCTTTTATATCGCAGGTATGGTATTTGATTCGCCATTTATCGGAAATGTTTATGTTTACTTAGTAAATACAGTCCCGTGTGACCAGATTTATATAATAGTTAATGGTTCCTGAAGCTCCTGTTTACTTATTGTGTTATTTCACAAATTAGACTAGAATCGTTAGTAAAAACTGAATTCGATTGTTTGATCTCTATAGAACCCAAGTAAATAAATAATAAAACAGTTTTCAATTTTACAAACATATTTCTCGATATATAAAAAAAGGTGTAAGTAAAACTACTGTGCTAACTATGTAGCTGAGATACAGCGCACAAAAATCTTTTTCGATTTTACATAAATTACGAGGACAACCCAAACGCTCCAATGGAGCGAAGGTAATTATTTCAACAATAGGGAATATGCATGTATTTTTTTAATATTTTTATTCGATAGTTTACATCGTCAAATAATAGTTTTAAAAAATTCGAAGGCAAAAAAGCAATTTAAAGTAATTTTTTTTTTTTTTTTAATATCCAGCCGGTCCGGGCTCTTTAAACGCCCTCCATTTGGCACGCTTGGTGTGATGATGTCACAGTCCGTGAAAACAAACAAACAACTGTCCAGTCAACGTCAAACACTCCTTTTTGTAGGAGCGTTTGACATTGACTTGACACTTGTTGATTGACTTGACATTGACATTTTGATTGTTATCCCGGATTGTTACGTCACATCCGCTCTTAGCTTTTCAAGTATTTGAATTACCCACAGTTTTTTGGGACTTTTTAAAAATTAATTTCTCGCTCAAAAAGAATTTTTATTCAAAAATATTGATGGAGGCATAATTCTGAAGTAATAGAGTTTATAAAAAAAATATTTGACCCATATTTGAATCATATTCGCTATTAGGCCTACTTTCCATACTGCTCTATTATTTACTGTGGCTGCGCTACGTACCGAGCTACAGCGTAGCACTATGCTACGAACGCGTCTCAGAGCATTCTCGTTACATTTTTTTTTGTATTATATTCAGACGCATAGATTTATTTTTTGTAAAATTATAACTTAAAGAATGAACAAGGCAATGGAATGACACCTGATTTTTTTAAACATAATTATCAATAAGTCGACCATAGTTTTGTGTTTTCCGTGTCTTAGCTTAAAATAATCATAACATCAATGAGTAAAATACCAATGTTCTATTTGATGAATTAGTTCATGCCATTTCTCATTTATAAGCAGCATGTGGTTATTGCAGACGACGACAACGTGTATGACACGTCTAGTTGGATCGTGACTGTTCATTGGATCAGAGAATTACTGTCACAGGTCATCTTAGCTGTCTATCCCCAATCCTTCTTGACGGCTGAAGTTTGGGTTATTAGCATACGTACCTAGTTATACTACTTGTCTGAACGGGATTCGTCATTTTTGTCTATTGAAGGGATTACATTTTAATAAGGATAAGAGCTCACAACGATTGGATGTTTTCTTGTGTATGTACCAATTCCTATTCTGTTTCCGAACTTTCACCTGTTTTGGTACAAATTTCGGTTCAATCAACGGATTGCATATTTGTTCTTAAAATATTTCTAAGGCCTTAGAAAAGAACCAGTACTTAGCACATTTAATTTTACAGGCTTAGTAAGTGATTATGAGTTAGTAATACCTAATCAAACTTATTAAATTATCGTCAAAATTCTATAAAATAATCTTAACAGTTACCCTAATCTCAGGCAATGCACGGGTTATTTCAATTGTCATGTTATTATTCTAATATGTTCCATTACGGCTGATTACTCGTGTGTCTGTATGTTTGTCTGTCACAGCCAATTTGCTCCGAATCTAATAGACCGATTAAGAGCGCTATTACAAAATCGAAGTGCACAGGTTTAGGTAAATTTGACGACGCGCGGCAGCGGATGCGCTCTAGTGAGTCTAGTGAAGTACGCTACGCACACATGCAAACCGCTATGCGTCAGACGCGAGGAATAAACCAACGTGATCCTTTCCACTTTACTTTCGAAATAAATTAAATAGCTGTTATTCATAGTTCGTGAAACATTATTTGTATCGATGAATGTTATTACCTGGAACAGCTTATCTATTGAGTTACGATAGGGTTATACCACTAAAGCGGCAAACTAGCATGCAATTGCTACTGGTAACATGTAACTGCAGTTTTCGCGGCCTAAAGACGCTTGCAATGCCAGAAGCATCACTTGCGCGTTGCCAGTACCTACTTCTCTTACAGATTTTAACTACTACTCTTACCTATTTTCTTTACTTATATGTAACTAGCTTCCGCCCGCGTGGTATGTCGATAAAAAGTAGCTTATGTCCTTTCTCAGGCTCTAGACTATCTGTGTACCAAATTTAATATCGATTCAGTAGTTTTGGCGTGAAAGTACGTCAGAACGAACAGAGTTACCTTCGCATTTATAATATTACTAGCTTCCGCCCGCGGCTTCGCCCGCGTGGTATGTCGATAAAAACTCCTTCTCCAAGATGCCATCTATGTCCTTGCCAAAGTTTGTCGAAATCCGTTCAGTGGTTCAGGCGTGAAAAGGTAACATACAGACAGACAGACAAACAGAGTTACTTTCGAATTTATAATATTAGTATGGATATACTAGTAAGGATTTATTCAGGGGATAAGTAGACACTGGTGCCGATTCTCTTGTACACCGAACTAAACTATCACTATAATTCCTTACTTTGGGCTACAAAAAAATCTCTAAGTTTAAAAATTATTTTGACACAACTAAAATCGAATTTGACAATCGCGCCTCCACTTTGTGCCTACTTGTTTAGTATTGCGTCATCTTTCCTTGCGGTTGATTGCACGTACTTGCAATGTCAGCGTCGCACAATCTCGAAACGCTTAAAATGAAGTTTGAGAGTAAGTTTCGTGAGTTACTAACATCAAAACGAACTGATAATAGTTTTTATTTGAGTGACGATCAGTACGATAATGTAATTAAAGAAGTCAGGTCAGTAAAATTCGCCGCTAAGCGTTCAACATTGCAGTATCAACAGTTAAAAAGATTTGATGTTTGCACTATTGGCGGCGTAGAAAAGCTAATAGCACCAGTGGCAGGACAAGGCAATAGTATCTTGTATTATGTGAAAAATTCAGACCTGTTTGATGTGTTGCACACCATTCACATTGATACGGGTCATGGTTTTTTCCTTCTAAATTTTTAGCCAAGGGCCTGCAGTTACACTTAAGTTTAGCCGGCTAAAGATAGAAGAAACTAACATTAACACCTCCTCGAAGTTAGACCTAAGTTTAGCCGGCTAATCTTAAGTTTATGTTCACACCCACCTTTAGCCGTAACATATATACTACAACCGTGAATTTTTTCACATATCCAGAACCAACCATTTAGCTGGCAGGGGCTGACACTTGACTCTAACAAAAAATTGCACTTTAAAGCTTAATATTTCGCAAACGGATCCCTGAATCCAAAAATGGTTTTGAAAAACTCACAATATTTTTGAACAACCTTTCCAACGACACACCACAATGCGATGGAAGAGTAAAAAAAAACCATCCCCACTTTACGTGTAGGGGAGGTACCCTAAAATATCTTTGTCGGCGTGATTAATATGTATACCCATGCCAAATTACAGCTTACTAGTACTAACAGTCTCTGAGCTAAGCCGCGGACAGACAGACGGACATGGCGAAACTATAAGGGTTCCTTGTTGACAACGGAACCCTAAAAAAAGTGGCGCATGCTAGACTACAAGTTTTTATATTTTTAAAGTTGCGCAGCCATAATTTTTTTTTGCAGTTCTAATTTAGTAGCCATTCAAATTCAAACTAGGCTGCGGCACTTTCTGAACGTCAAAATTACATAAGACAGTCCCCCAAAACGCCCGCCCTTCTACACTTCCTAGTGCCTTAGATGGGAACAAGAAGTGGTGCAACAAACTCCCCAGCAGCTCTTCGAGTATTTCGTATTTTTAACCCTGAAGGACCTTCTTTACTCTCCACACAATCTCAAGTTATGATATCGCTATCACAACTATCACGACACAAATAGGTAATATGTGCTTGACATGACTTGAGGCGACATACTCACCCAGTTTCTCTAAGCTATTATTCTATTTTCGAGTTATTGACAAATGGTTACAAGTTGGGCAAATAATAGAAGTTTCTTTTTTATTATCAGAGCGTGACGCAGTTACCTACAATAAGTTTCCTTTACATAGTGAATTTACCGGTGACCAATAACGGCATGAAAGTTTATTCTCTAAATACAAAATCGCAGATGTATGAAAATATTCGTACCACAACATTTTTATCAGGTTTCCGGCGCGATGCTCTCTGCAATCATGTTGTTGAATGATTGAAATTGTTTTGTGTTTCTGACGCAGTTATTTTTATTCATTAAAAGGGTCCAGCCGGTCGATTCTGTAAAAACCTAGGTGAAAATTTAGGTGAAGTGAGCGTGGAGTGGGCTGTCAGTGTCACTGAAGCTAGGGATGCCCAAGCATTACATTTACAATCATAATCGAGATTTTAATAATATTTTTATTCTAATTCTATTGATACTTAATAAATATCATTTTAAAGCTATTATTTGAATGCCTAAACATTAGTACTATTTAAGGAGGCTTTAAATAAAATAGCAAAACAGATTTTCAGTCAGAAACTCAATTTTGTTTTACTTACTCAATTTTTTTCCTAGACTAAGTCCTATAGCCTGAGCCGCGATTGGGTCATGGGATTGCGTTGATATAAATAAACAGTCTAACAATGGGTAAATATTAACAAACTATATTGATGCGCATTTTCTTTAGTAGCTTGCTTAATTAAACGGGTAGGTATGTTTTATATTATTTATTGTAAGTAGGTACTTACGTAACGCGCTCGCGGGACTAGTCTAGGAAAAATATTGAGTAGGTAAAACAAAATTGAGTTTCTGACTGAATATCTATTATTCTATTTTATCATCCCTGAATAGTACTAATGTTTAGACACTTAAATACCTACTAGCTTTAAAATATTATTAAATCTCGATTATGATTGTAAATGTATTAGCTTGGACATCCCTAGCATCAGGTGGGATGACACTCACAGCTCACTTCACCTAAGTTTTCACGGCGTGATGTTTACAGAATAGCAATACAGGTTTTTGAATCAAAGATATTGTCAAACTTATCTGTTGGTAGTTTTATTTCCTGTCACTACCATTTCCATGTAAATTTAGTAAAAATTGGATAAGTTTTAATTGCTTTGCAGGGGAGATGTAAACATGTCACAGACTTTTTAAAATAGGATGCAGGCAAACTAGACAACGATGATCAAATACTACGACTCCTAAAATAACTATAAGTTTTACCATTTAATATAAAAATACCTTTAATAATATTAAGATTTGTGATAAAGTTGTTCAATAAGATGTTTTCCCATTGTCACCGTGGAGCTTGTTGACCTATTATCGAAAAACGAGGTCGAGTATAAAAATTACACAAAAATAATAAAATCTAGATCAACTCTAATGCCAAAAATAATTATGTAAATGTACAGTCACATTCCAGAACCAATAATCATTTCAATAACCTACTAAACAGTCTACCAAAAATCTCGAACCGGAATTCCTAATGCACAGTAACCACATTATAATACAAAATGAATACCATAAAAATATACTTATTCTTATTCCTCTTTCTCTATGGAATTTATTCACAATGTCAAGGGAAAATCTCCCAATTTCCCTTAAGCCGAGGTTTAATGAGCTACGCATACAGAATCGTAACGTATAAAATACTAATTGAATTTGGTTGCAGCTCGACGAATTGAATCTGTTTTCAAGATTATACACATTAAAAATAATCTCTTGGTAATATTTTATTATATTTACAGACGAAGGAACTCTTTTTTTTCTCCGTAAATTACTTGTGAAACTTCAAAGATAATATATTTGTAATATAGGCCCTCCATCGTTGATATGCAGGGAGTTTACGAAAACGGTCAATTCAAATAATCTATAGACTCGAATAGTGAAGTGTTATATGATTCGAAACATCTTCAGTAAGTTGTATAACATTTTATATAGACAAAATTGTATAAACCATTGAGTACATTGCTGTTGACAGTATTAATATAACCCGTTGTTGGCCAATTGAACATTGTATTGAATGCTCAATCTCGCTCAATCATGATAGCCGGAGGCTGCGTAGCTGTTCATTGATTTTCAATGGAACTGGTACCTTTATTTAACACATTGACAGCCAGCGTAGCAGACACAACAAACAAAGGACCATGACCAAGGTCCTATACATGCATACCCTTATTAAAACGATCACGTTACTAAGCTGCACATGGTGAATTTAAAACCACTTTTTGACCTACATTTTGAAAGAATTCCTCCTGTTTCAGATAAACTAGCAGTTTCTTGTATATACGGTAACAAAAAAAACTTTTTCCTGGCATTTTTGATCCGTTACACTTAAAAAAACTATTGTTTGCGAATCATTTTGTGTCAGGCGTTTTTATACATAATTTGAGGAGCTTGTGGCTAAGTAATAACAGCCGCTCGGGTCGATCCATCAGGTTAAGCTACGCTTGCGAGGTTGGTCCGTGGATGGGTGACCATTTTCACATATCGAGACTCCTCCGTGCCTCGGAAAGCACGTTAAGCCGTTGGTCCCGGCTGTCATTTGTGGATCTTTGACAGTCGTTACGAGTCGTCAGAAGCACGAAACTCTGACAACCAGTCTAACCAAGGGGTATCGTATTACCCAGTTACTGGGTTGTGGAGGTCAGATATGCAGTCGCTCCATGTAAAATACTGGTATTCAGCTGCATCCGGTTAGACTGGAAGCCGACCCCAACATAGTTGGGAAAAGGCTAGGCAGAAGAAGGAGAGTTTTTATACATAATTTGTTCAGTAACGAATTTTGATTTTAGTAACAATTGGCTTAACCTAGTAGGGCTTGACTAGATTGAGCAACATAAATAACAATATTATGTGGCATAACTCGCCACTAGGTTCGGCAGCGGCTGGGACCAGCTTAAAATGTACCAAGACTGGGAGAGGCAGAATGAAATCAAACTATGCTATGAATATCAAACGATCCTATTAGATACACCTCTATCGCTAGGCACGTCTCTGGTGGAGAGTCTGACTTAGGATAGCTAAAAACATCTGGAGTGGGTCTACCAGATGCGAGTGAATGAATGAGCGACAACTGACAACTAATATCAGTGTTTTCAGACAGATAATTATTTTTACCCACAAATCAAGAATCACAACAAGAATCTGCTTCGGAAAAAATACTATACCTACAAAAGAACATATTAATCTATAACACTAATGATATTATTATGTTGCATATTGTTCTATAGATAGTGCTGAGCACTTCTGTATGTGACGAATTCACAATACCTTAAACTGTATGTGATTTTTATTTGTGTATGTTTTAGTGCGTTGGTTGAAGTGCGATATCAATAAATAAATAAATAATATGGTGGCCTCCATGGTTATCCTGTACAGTCACGGACTTTAATTGATGAGCCACCTGGTACTGTTCGCATTTTAGCCGTGTAATGCAAATCGGGTTTATTCGGTTCCCGACACGCAAAGTCATATGTCTTCCTATTAGAAGAAGAAAATTATATTTCATAGCTTTACCGGTTGGGTAACCTGAGAGCAGAACTACAAACTTGACAGCTGTGACTACTCAAAGTCAACCAATTGCAGGTCTAGCAACAGTAACCTAGCAACAATTGTTGCTAGGTTACTGCTGCATAGTGACGTTAGCGTACTGAGAAATTCTCTGACATCGATATTTCAACTGTCACTGTCTTCAGTAAAGTTTTCAGAATTATTGAGTTAATGAGCTATGATTCACAGAAGGTCAGTATCAAATAGATTGGATAAACTTAATGCAACATTGTATTTATTTTTATCATTAAGAACTTATTAGTCAACCTCTATGGATAAGACTATTTCCGAATAAAAGTAATTTATTTGTCATCTTGATATTTCAACTGTCACTGTCTTCAGTTATGTTTTCATAATTATCGAGTTAATAAGCTATGATTCAAAGGAGGTCGGTATCAAATAGATTGGATAAACTTAATGCAACATTGTATTGATTTTTATCATTGAGAACTTATTAGTCAACCTCTATGGATATTTCCGATTAAAAGTAATTTATTTGTCATCTTGATATTTCAACTGTCACTGTATTGAGTTATGTTTTTATAATTATCGAGTTAATGAGCTATGATTCAAAGGAGGTCGGTATCAAATAGATTGGATAACTTAATGCAACATTGTATTTATTTTTATCATTGAGAACTTATTAGTCAACCTCTATGGATATTTCCGATTAAAAGTAATTTATTTGTCATCTTGTTTACGAGCTTGCGATTTGAGTTCGTGTTTAATCGTGTAATCTCGTGAACGTATGAAACTGCAAAATTGAAAAGTTTGAAGGT
This sequence comes from Lithophane socia, assembly GCA_947522985.1. Lineage (NCBI taxonomy): Eukaryota > Metazoa > Arthropoda > Insecta > Lepidoptera > Noctuidae > Lithophane > Lithophane socia. Next base: position 12,571,927 of record OX383252.1, on the reverse strand, counting down.
GGCTCATCAATTAAAGTCCGTGACTGTACCTCAAACATAAGGAATACTTCTACCACTAATCTGATCACATTAACCGAATGAACGAAATGAACTGTAATCTGTGACTTATCGTCGCCATTAAATCAAAAATGTAACCGGAACTACAAATAATATTTATTTTTATTCAATTTTAAACATAGGCTATGATTGACTTCAGACCTTTTACCTTAAATCTAGTTTGAATAAATGAAGGATACTTTAAAATATGAATTGACTGTAATCGATTAGGGCATAAATGGTCATCGTCATTTATTGGGTGTAAACTGCGTGGGTGATACTCATGCAATGTTTTCAGTTTTAAATAGGACAAAAAATGTGTTTTTAAAACCGCTACCAAAATCAACTGGGTCAAAACATCACGTGACGTTTCGTTCATACAACTGTTTATAAATAAGTAGGTACAAAAATAACATGATGGAAGAACCTAATAACTTATCAGGACTTAGTTGCGTGCTCGTTCAGTCCAATCTAATCAGTGCTACGGCGTAGGTGCCGTAGACTTTTCCGTAGCAGAGAAAGGTACGTAGCTCCCATACTATGAATACATTTATGAAACTACTAGAGGCGTCCCGCAGCGCTGCCTAGAATTTCAGTCCTAACTTTCACAAAGCTGTGATTTATTTTACGATTATAACATTTTCAGAACAAAGAAATGGGTTTGAGTGCTGAGAAACCTGGAATATTATTCAAAAATAAACGAGCAGGTTACATGGACCATTAGAGGCATTTAGGTGTGAAATACAAAAGTAACACCAGCATCCTAATTGCGTAATGCACGATCAATCAGAATGGAAAAAAATCTGCTTAACAACGTAACTTACGAAAATAAGAAGCAATGGATTAGACATTTGTTTCGAACCGACTCCAATTCTAGCCGATCATGCATAACGCAAGTATGGTGCAGATTTTAAAATTTTCTGTGACCATCATACCCAAGCATGAAAGTGAAAGTAAAGGGTGTCCCAATAAGAGTGCACTTTAGTGTCATTTCTTTTTCGTGCAAGTGGCAACTCTGAAATTTCACAGCTGTAACCTATGTTTATTCCGGTTATTAAAAATGAAGCGCTTTACGAAATAACAGCAACGCGTTATAAATGTGAAAACTTATTACAAAAAATTGGAAAGTTCGACTGTAAATGGCATTAGTTACAGGAAAATGAGAACAGAGTTCTTGTGGTCTCAACCGAACGGCATGGATTTGGACGACATGTGGTTTCAGCAAGACGGCTACCTGCCACACGGCGCATGAAACAATCGATTTATTGCAGCAACGATTTTCAACTGGCCACCAAGTGAATAAAAAAAATACTGGCAAACTGTTAGTTCCTCCTCAGAGACTGCATCTCTATAGTAGAAATGCCAGTTGTATGACGATCAAAATTTATAATAAATTACCATCTGCGTTCAGAATGTTACCAATAGATAAATTTAAATGTAAAATGTTTGTTTGGCTATTAGAGATGTGCTTTTATTCAGTTAATGAATTTTTAAATCATAATTTTTGATATTGTAATGAATATTCTATGTTATTTGTATTTTGGCATAATATCTATAATTATTACTTTACTATAGAGCTTATATTTTGGACATAACATTGTTTATTTTGACATTTTAATTATATTTACTGACATTGTAATTAATCTTAATATCACTGTATACAAGTTACTAATACAAGTTCTAAAGTCAAAGTAGACTTTAGAACTTGTATTTTGGACATAACAAATTAATTTTTATTTTACTTTTTGACATTTTAATTAATTTAGTGATGATTTGAATGTGCTTAACTTTTTTTTTATATTTCTACGCCAGCAATGGTAGTATATGTGGAACATTATTAGTGTAAGATCTCAAAATACCATATACTTGGAAATAAATACATTATCATTATCAAGATCATGCGATTTAACGCCGCCGCCGTGCAATTTTTTTCTTTGGGGTTTTGTGAATTCTCGGGTTTATGCAAATAAACCAGAAACAAATTCCTGAGCTCAAATCCGAGATCCAACGCGTCATCGGTGAGATACAGCCACATCTCTGTGAAAAAGTCATGGAAAATTTCATGAAAAAAGTAATGGTCATCAGAGCCCAATCCTATAAAATACTATAAAAATATCACAACTCTACAATCCTATAAAAATATCACAACTCTCTAAAAAAAACGTGTTTTTATTTTAAAATCAATCAATCATTATTTGTAAAATGAAAAAGTGCACTAATAATGAGACACTCTTTAGTATGAAAGTGTTCCTGTGTAGTGTTCCTGTTATAGTTAATTTGACAAATACCTAACAATATTGTTGTTTCTCAAAGAACAAACCATTCTCAAATAGACATGCAGACGTATTCTGTAATAAAAATAATAATATTATGTTCCGTGCGACAGATGCGAGCTTGTAATCAAATCAGAACTTTTGCCAATTACACGTCTCATTTGCAACGGTATAAACAATATTAGTTGACTACTTTTATTCCAGCTCATGCTGAACTTTGTCAGTTGATATCTTTTTGGCTAACGTAACATGGCTTGGGTCTGTTCAATTAAATATCATTGAAATTTTCCATAAAAGTCTCCACAGGGTTCTTAAGAAGTTGATGACGTTTTCTATATACAATGTCATGTCAAATGCCTTCAAAACTTAGTACCACACTTTTTGCAATTTCTCCTAAAATGTAGAAGCTAGAGTTTTGAAATAAAAAACGTTATATAGCAAATTTAATCAGCTTTCTTGGAAATTATAGTTTATTATACATATGTAACGATTTTAACTTAAACCAAAAAATAGCCATTTTTAACTTACTGGCAAAAAACTCAAACAACATTATAACTACAGTTTTACGCCTTATTTACATTTTTTTTACACCTTGGCTTTTTTTTTTAATAATTAATAAAACAAAAAGAGTAAAAAGTTGCAACAATTTAAAAATTAGTGTTTTTGTTTATAATGTTTTTTAGCCATTCCTTAAAAGACGGTTATCGGCTATAAAGTTTTTATATACAAAATTAAATTCTTTTCCAATCCTTTTTATTTCGAAATATATCCTGTGTAATTTAAAAGTTATTGCGCTTTTTTAAAAGTTGGTACTTAGTTTTGACGGCCAGTGTATTTTCTGGAGCTCCACCCACTATAAAATATCCTGGTTCGATTAAATAATTAAATAATTGGTCTCATGTACAGGATGTCAGTGTAAACACCGTTAGCCTTGAAACCAGTGGTTTGGTTTCATTTATAGAACGTAAAATCAATGTAAAAAAACAACTCTTTTTTTTAAAGAAAATCTACATTTTTCCACAAGAATATTTCACCCTATACGCAAGGGCAACGAACTTGCGTCTCACTCAACACGGCGGCCGGCGGTTGGCGGGGGCGGGCGGGGCGCGCGGGGCGTTACATGTCCGGCCGTCAGCTGTTTCGCAGCTCTCTCGAGCGCGTATCCATGAGTATCGGGACACTGACAAATATTTACTTTTTAAAATATTTTAATAAAAATAAGGTTTTTTTTTTGTTTATATTGGGTCATTTATTTTTATATTTAAGTCAACTACCCATGGTTTGAGTGACAACGGAGTTTACCCTTGCATACTGTATACAAATAATGTTCGGTGTTATTAATACAAATTAAATAGAAACAGAAAGTATTTACTCTCAATCAAACCTTTACATTAAAATTAATAATATTTTAAGTATCGTCGATAGTGCTAATTATATTTGATCGTCTTGAGGTTGTAGCGTGGATAACCAGGGGTCGGTGACATAGTAAAATTAAATTAGGTACGGGAGACGTAGGAAGGGACGATTTCTATGTTGTAACGTTATACTTTCCTTGTAACACACTCATATAAATTAATAAGAGTCAACGGTAATAAGCTCACCTTGTTAGTCTTACGACATTTATTTATCTAGATAAATGTAACAATATCAGGCGGAATCTTTCGCAGAGTTTATCGGAAGCCGTAAAAGCTGCAAAGCTGAGGGACACGTGGTTTTGTAACGTAGGGTAGGTATCCGTGACTTAATTCCGTTTTCTGAACCTAAACCTGTATTTACCTAATAAAATTCAAAGGATGCTATAATAATGTTTGATATCCAGATGTTTGTACATTTTGATACATTATTGTGCCCCACAAAAATAGACACGTTCGATATTACCATACATACCACGGTGATTATGACGACTCCTTTTGTATTTAGATACCAAGACCTTCCAAATTTGAGGATTTGTAGAATGTTTCCAATCTCACATAACCACATAACGGTAGGCCTGTATTTCGTTTGCCGTCTAACAACTCGTAATCCTACAATTTGCTTTGCGTATCTCTACGAACATTTTGTTGGCCACAATGCGTTACGGAGAAATTTATTGCTAACATACGAACATTTATTTCCTAACTAAGTGATTCATTGTCTTCTGCATACTTAGTTGAAGTCCAAATGGATTAAACTATGCACAGTGATAATATAATCTAGTTAATCTAGCTGCCTTACTATCATGTAGTAATTAGAGGGATCTTTGGATAAATACAGACATACTTTAGCAGCACTGTATTTTCTATCTGGGTAACCTTGAAAGTGGAAAAAGCTAGATCAATTCATATAAAAGTGTACTCCCCAGACTCTAAAATCTAACTTATCTCGGTCGCAACAGACAAAGCCACTGATACTTTACCTATCTAAATAATATACTATCAGTGATAGAAATACCTCTGTATTTGTAAAATATCGATTCGTTCAAACAGGTTTATAGGAAAGATACAAGGGATGAAAACAAATTAGGTAGGTATATATATATTTGCTAGAGTGTATAGATACTAACTATAATAATGAAGTAAGCTCCTTAGAGCTTTTTTTTTTCTTATTAATTGTTTGTTTTTCACGAACTGGAGCCAATTAAATATTATTCTTTCGTTATTTTTCTTTCAGGATGTTTTTACCCTGCATTTTTCGTTTAATTTATCCTACAGTACCCATTTACGTTCACATAGGTACATTTGTCAAAACGTTTCATCATGCCATTGCCCACGTCTCCCTACGTCCTCCAATAAGCCGCAAGAACCTCAGATGGCTTCCTATGGTAATTTCCAATCCTCCATCAATTGCACAATATTGAATACAAACCCAAGTCAATCAGAATTGAAAACCCATTTCAATTCTGATTGACTTCTGAGTTTTTTTTCTAGGCTGGTTGTGGGAAGATGTAAAATGAATATTATTATGTATTATTGGAATAGGTGCCTAATTTAATATTGGTCGGTGAATAATTCGCGTGCATATTGGGATATCATAGTTGGTATTGAAACGTAAGTTCATTAAATTCCGACGTTAATTAGTTGGTATTCAGTGTGGCTGGCCGTTGTTCCACGTTTAACAGAACGTAATACCTACCCTATCAAAGAGGGAATATTCATTTCCACTTTGCGATTGAATCTTAGGTACCTCATTAGAATGTCGGAATTTTTCCTAAGTACTAATTTCATTCTTTTGAAAATTGTCATATTCATCATCTTGTGCTAATGTTAATTATGAAAATTGATGGAAACCTCTTCGAGTTTTATTTACTTTCTGTTACTTTTACTGACGAGGATTGGTTGATCCGTGGGTATATTTAGCATGTTATAAAATTCAATACAGACAATTTTTTAATAACCGAAGACATTTTCAATGCAGGGGCGTCCAGAATCAGACTGAATCCATGGTACCTAACACGCTGTGCGTCGATGTATACCAACCTGTATATTTTGGTCCTTACATAGCTATGTAACGCCTTTCTTAGGTAGCTACCTGAACACATTATACATACATACAACATGGAAGTTGTATGTAAGTAGAAAATTAGTATGTACAATAAAGTACAACCTAGATACCAACATAGACGTTTATTTATTTCTATATTATTTAACAAGGCCTGAGGCATTTCGTGGAAGGTATTCTTTTGTAAACATTTTTGATTTTTGATTCATGATTTCTTTGAAAAATGTGTGTATAGTGAATGTTTGTAATTTTATGACATGAATTTGTATCGTTTACTGTTATTGTTGAGCAGTGGTGGCCCAGTGGTAACGGTCGCGACTTACGAGTTATATGTCGTAGGTTCGAACCCTTACAGGCGCTTTACTTTGTGTAAATGCAACACAGACTATAAAACCGCCTTATCTGCCTATTATGCGTACGCCTACTCCTGGCTAAATTATGGTATTATTCTTTGGGGAGAAAGTACTGACTTTTTGGATCTGTTCATCCAGCAAAAGAAATATATCAGAATACTAATGAACATAGACTAACGAGAGAGTTGTAGGCCACATTTTATCAAGCAACAAATTCTTACACTACCAGCAATATACATACTGCAAAGTTGTATATTTGTTAGGAAAAATAGGCACCTCTTCAAATCTAATATCGAGTTAAATGAAAACTATAACCGACGGAACAAGAATAGATTAATACTACCCATCACAAACTTAAAAGTTATCGGGAAAAGCCCATACTCAAGACTAGCTAATATATTTAATAAACTTCCGGAAAGTTTAAAATCTCTACCAAAAGACTCAATTTTCTCGAAACAGTTGAAATCTCTGTTAATAAAGAAAGGCTACTATACTGTTGAGGAATTTAAAACTGACAAATTGTGAATCGACTGACCGTGTATCAATATGCTTGACGTACCTATAATGTAAAATAATAAATGACTTTATACTCCACAATAATTATGCTTAGGCCTATATGACTAAAAAGAGAGAAAGAAGTACTTATAATGATTTATTTGAAATAAAATGTAATAATTAATTAATTAATGTTTAGTTTAACGTAATGAATTGTAATAATTGGAATCAATATTATGTAATTTAATCATTTGCAGTGCCCTTACAGGGTGCATGTCTTAATACTGTGTCATGAAATTTTAATGCATGCCTACTAACCAATGTTTTACATGTTAGCAAATAAATAAATAAATAATTTCATTACCACTGCTCTCAAAATGGTGAAGGAAAACACCGTGAGGAAACAGGCATGTCCTAGAACCAAAAATTCGAAGACATGTGACATCTACCAACCAGCACTGGGCCCGCGTGGTGGATTACGGCCCACTCCCTCTCACAGAGAGGAAGCCTGTGTCCCAGCAGTGGGAACATTATAGGCTGATTATGTACTATTTTATTGTTTATTATGTTATTGTTTGTGGTTTATTATTTTTCAACATTTGAAAAGCGCAAACGTGTTTGAATAAATATCACCCGAAAGGTGCGACGCGACTCTAGTAGAACAATTTCTGTGAAATCTTCATGGAAGTTGTTCTACAAGAATCGCGTCGCACTTTAAACGCGATACTCTTACCTAACTAAACGTTTTTGCCGACTAGATTCAAACAAAAAACATTTACTTAACTAAGGAGTATTTTACGCACTGGACCACTTAAATACTCCATAAGCATTGTTTGCACTTTAAATAATGGAGCTTTAAAAAACATTCGTTATTTTAATGTCGGATCGCGCCTATTTTAAAATATCGTACGCGCTGCCCTATGTGGTTAAGTCTTGTAATTACACAAAATGTATTTACACTCAAAATAATATTTTTGTGCCGTGTGTTTACCATTTCATTTCTATTTTAAATCAGTGTAATTGGTGAAATTTACCTGTGAATTCATTTATTTTGTGCAGGATGTATGTATGTTTCATCTGTTCCCTCATTCTAAAATAGTCGTCGTATTTGGACGAATGAGGTTTGTATAACAATTTGGTTATACGTAAACCAAAAAACAACCGACTTAAAAAAAACACAAAAAAAGTGAAAACATAACTTTAATTTCGGAAGTCGGTGGCTTTGCTTTTTAATTTTCGTTTTTTGCGACCGACTTCCGAAATTAAAGTTATTTTTCACTTTTTTAGTGTTTTTTTTTAAGTCGGTTGTTTTTTTTTTTTTGTAAAAAGTTTTTATTTTTCACTTTTTGTGGTGGTACCTACCCCACACAAGTTACTACCTGCTATGTAAATAACAGTGAAGGAGTCTAATAATTATATCGTCTACATAGACTGTGGGAAAAATACGTAATATTGAAGCTAGCTCAAAAACTACGCAAGAAAACTTAATAAAATTTATATGGGACCATCTCGGGAGTATACCCTTTCGAACTAAAAAAGAATTTTTAAAATCGGTTCACAAACGGCGGAGTAATCGGTGAACATACATAAAAAAAAAAAAACAATCATCCGAACGTAGTACCTCCTCCTTTTTTGAAGTCGGTAAAATCGGATGTTATTTTGTTACTGTTTTGTTTAAACATACCTTTTTAGTTGGCGTTTTTGTCTTATTTGGGTTTTAGTTTTAGACTATCTTTTTTTATGTAAAGATGTAGTTTTAAGTAGAGCATTGCCTACTTTTACATGAACAGCTATGGAGTACTCGTACTTATTTAAGAGGTACAGTACAAGTACAAAAAATCGTAATACCAATTAATTAATTTACCACAAAAAGTAAGGCAAGCAATAATACTAAAACAAAACAATATCTATCCAAATATTTCTTCAGCCGTTTTATACCCGAACCCTGTACAGCTTCCGAAACCATAAACTGCAATCACAAACCCACATAAATGAGGAACTTGAAAAATAAAATTCTAATTAGAAGGATTCTCGCGAAGGTAAATCGACCGACAGAAAACTTAAAATACCCAGCGTATTTTAAGTTTTCTGTCGGTCGATTTACCGTAACAATTTAATATTTTTTGTGAATATTCTACTATACAAAAACAAAAAAAAACATATTCTTTTTTAATGGAATTATATTTTTTAGCATGTATACACGCTATACTATTGCAGGTTAACGGGAACGCCCTTTGTTAGTTAACATACTGTATATAGATTATGATTTTCGCAGGCGATATGTATGTTCATGATGTAGGATGCATGGTGCAGGATGTATGTATGTTTCATCTGTTCCCTCATTCTAAAATAGTCGTCGTATTTGGACGAATGAGGTTTGTATAACAATTTGGTTATACGTAAACCAAAAAACAACCGACTTAAAAAAAACACAAAAAAAGTGAAAACATAACTTTAATTTCGGAAGTCGGTGGCTTTGCTTTTTAATTTTCGTTTTTTGCGACCGACTTCCGAAATTAAAGTTATTTTTCACTTTTTTAGTGTTTTTTTTTAAGTCGGTTGTTTTTTTTTTTTTGTAAAAAGTTTTTATTTTTCACTTTTTGTGGTGGTACCTACCCCACACAAGTTACTACCTGCTATGTAAATAACAGTGAAGGAGTCTAATAATTATATCGTCTACATAGACTGTGGGAAAAATACGTAATATTGAAGCTAGCTCAAAAACTACGCAAGAAAACTTAATAAAATTTATATGGGACCATCTCGGGAGTATACCCTTTCGAACTAAAAAAGAATTTTTAAAATCGGTTCACAAACGGCGGAGTAATCGGTGAACATACATAAAAAAAAAAAAACAATCATCCGAACGTAGTACCTCCTCCTTTTTTGAAGTCGGTAAAATCGGATGTTATTTTGTTACTGTTTTGTTTAAACATACCTTTTTAGTTGGCGTTTTTGTCTTATTTGGGTTTTAGTTTTAGACTATCTTTTTTTATGTAAAGATGTAGTTTTAAGTAGAGCATTGCCTACTTTTACATGAACAGCTATGGAGTACTCGTACTTATTTAAGAGGTACAGTACAAGTACAAAAAATCGTAATACCAATTAATTAATTTACCACAAAAAGTAAGGCAAGCAATAATACTAAAACAAAACAATATCTATCCAAATATTTCTTCAGCCGTTTTATACCCGAACCCTGTACAGCTTCCGAAACCATAAACTGCAATCACAAACCCACATAAATGAGGAACTTGAAAAATAAAATTCTAATTAGAAGGATTCTCGCGAAGGTAAATCGACCGACAGAAAACTTAAAATACGCTGGTGTGCTCAACAAAATATTAATTTTAATTAAAAGTTCGCTTCACCCCGGTAATCGGGTTTGGAACAGAGATGGACTGACGCCAATAATCTTCTTTGTCCTTATGATTAATGTGAAACTGACCGCCATAAATGGCGACCCTATTTCCATTAATTTGGGCTAAATCGCACACCAAATCTAACGCTATAATTGCAGCTTTTATACCTCGATACCCAAATCATATAGATGGGCTTTACTGGCTTAGCTGATTAAAGCTCATTAATGGGCCGGCTCGACCGGGCTGTATCACGCCATTATTGATTGGCACTGCACGCACTGCTGCATTGTGTATGGCGGTTGGCAACTACCATAATTCAATTTCAGGCACCACAGACGAGTATGGCAGGTGTAGTGTATGTTTGTCTTACAGGTTGGTAGCACATCTGCGAATTCTCTGGGGGCCTAGTCTACTAATTTACAAACGTGTCAGTGGTCTCACAATGATCATACAGATATGCCATACAAAATCTGTCAAAAACTCATCACTGCAAGACCACTGACACGTTCGTAAATTAGTAGACTTGGCCCCCTGGTTGTGAGCGGCGCGGCGTCCCTCGCTTACCATCACTCCTGGGCCCTGTTTAATAAAGCTGACAATCCGACAAGTCCGACGTATGTCAAAAAATGACAATTTGTAAATTTTTCTGTTTAATAAAACTCGACATATGTCAAAAAACCGGGATCCCTTCTTTTCGCATAATGTTCTTTGTCCTAATATACTTCGGCATAACGATTTTGGCACAATTTGTTTTGGCATAATAATACTTCGGCATAATTTTTTTAGGCATACATTTTATGTTGGCATAATCATCTTAAAGACTAATTTGTTTTGGCATAAATTTGATTCGCATAACGTTAGTAGGCTTAATGACTATTAGCATAACGTTAGTAAGCCTAATGGCTATTAGCATAATAATATTTAGGCATACAATTAATATAGTATCCTGCCTTTTCGCCGAAAATTGTTTGGCAGATTATCACTTGCCAACCAACGTTTCGCCGATGTTTCACTTTGACAACTAACGATTAGCAAATTTTTGTATGACAACGTTTCATTTGGTAGAATTATTGTTAAGCTGATTATTATAATGACACAAAATGTTTGGGACATTTATCATTTGTCAAACATTTCAATCTTAGGTAACGATAGGTTAGGTTAGGTTAGAGTATGACAAACAACGCACGAGCCGAGCGAGCGAAGCGAGCGTGCCGCGGCAGCGGCCGGCGAAGTGCTAGAAGCGAATCGCTTTTGTAAAAAGAAACAGTTAAGTTAGGTTAGGTCACATTAAAGATAAAGTAAAAAACACTCACTCACTGAGCACTCTTCAATACATTCACTCATTTTAATTGAACTCTACTTGAAAGTTGGTATTTAAAAAAGTGTCATTATAAAAAGCAGACCAAGCCTACAGTTGGTAAATGTGAGGTTGGGAAATAAAACAAAATTATATGATAATTTGGCAAATGATTATTCGGCAAAATAAAATTCTGCGAAACTTAGTTGCCAAGTGAAAATCTGGCAAACAATTTTCGGCGAAAAGGCAGAGATCCGTTTTAATATCATTATGCGTAAATAAATTTATGTTTTAGGATATTATGCCTAGAAAAGTTATGCTATAGAACTTTATGCTTAAGAAACTTATGCTTTAGAATATTATGCTTAATCATTATTATGGTTAGAGAAATTATGCTTAAAAAAATTATGTGTAAGCTGTTATGCGTAATTATATTATGCGAAAATATAATTATGCCAAACAAAATTATGCTAAGTTATATTAGGTCTTAAAATTTTATGCAAATGGATAGGGAACCCAAAAAACCACATTATTTCTGACAATTTTATAGTCAGATTTTCGTTTTGGCTCGGAGTGGCATACGTTACGTGTAAATACAATGACCAATCACTTGAGGGAAAACTATACGTTATCAACCAAGAATTTATAGAAAGTTGAATCTTCGGTCCATCCATCTATTATATTCGGTCCAACCATAGTATTAATTGAATGGTTTCCGTTTCTGTCTACAAACGCAGATTCATTTTGATAAGGGGCATCTAGAGGAATTAACGAACCGTCCACAATAAAAAACTGAAGTAGTGAAAAGTGTTGGTATTCGGTTACAAATTATCAAGCCAGCGAACCTCTTCTCCGATTAATTCAGTAGTCAGGGCTCCACATACCCTTCTTATGCAATGATGTACGGTTGCTTTACTAAGCCCATGTGCATCACCGCGACGTGGTACTGTGAACTACAACCCATCCAATGAAAAGCGCATAAAATTTGTTTATCGGGTGTAAGTGCTAGGTTTCTACTTATAAGGTGTTCAAGTCGATGACCAATTTTATCAATTAAATATGACTGAAAATTAAATTTTTCTTTCAAGCAGAAATCTGTAATTGAGAAGGAGAAATTGATTCTGCTTTTAAATGATCGTCGTTGCCTCCTTGTTTGTATTCGTTCTAAGTATTCCTCATCACTAATCTCACTGCTCGATGAAAGTACCATTTTTTGTAATAAACATTTTAAAAACACTTTCTTACCCCTTCAAAATTTAAAATATGATTTCGCGACAGAGGGTAACGCTCCTGTCAGAATTGTCGGACAATTCTACAAGTATGTCAATATATCATGATATTTTTTGTTTAATAAAGCAGATTTGTCAAGTTTTTCACGACAAATTGTCACCTGTCACCTGTCGCTCGAAAAGTTTTATTTAACAGAAAAATGTCGGACGATGCGACAATCCGACATATTTGTAAATTTTCCGCCATGACAATTTTTTCGCTTGTACCTAAGTTTTATTAAACGCGTTTTTAAATGATAAATATGTCAAGATTTCACCTGTCGATTTTTGACATATTTGTCACTTTTATTAAACAGCCTAAGCGCGACAATTTTTCAATTTGTTCATTTTTTGACATATATGTCGAATTGTAAGCTTTATTAAACAGGGCCCTGATGGTGTATGTGGGGTCTCCACCCCGATGTTCTTTTACCCAACTTTTGTTTTAAATTAATAGACTGTTCGTCAAAATTAGGCTGGAAATCTACCCACGCTAAAATTGATCATGCACGAAGCGCCGCGCTGGCCGCAGATAGCACACCATATTCATAACATGCATAGACTTGTGCACGTGTTACAGACACAAAGCATTGTTACCGTAGGTGGAAAACACAAATATAGCCTGACGCTTCACTGTGGAAATAAATCAAAACGGCATGTTGATGAGCTTTCACACACTACAGCGCCGCTGAATCCTAATCGTATCCCAACTATCCTAATCCTAACTTTCCTAACCTATATTATTATAAATGCGAAAGTGAATTTGTTTGTTTGTTACGCTTTCACGCTAAAACGACTATACGGATTTAGATGAAATTTGGCATATGGGTAAACCATGACCCGGAAAAGGACATTGGCTACTTTTCATCCGGGATCGCAGACGAAGTCGCGGGCAACAGCTAGTAATTGTATAAACGTTACCCAAAACAGGGACATATTCGGAATCAGTTGGGACGCAAGCAGTGTTAATACAGAATAGTATCTATCTTAAATGTACAGGATGTGACAACGCTGTATAGGCTTTGCCAGTATCGTCTCAATATAATCCAGAATATTATTATGCTGCTGACGCGTTATTTTCCCGCATATACTCGTAGTGTTTAGGTTTACGTTCTTGCTAAACTATAACCATGGAATTGCTAAAATGTATTCACGGAATAGGAAAAACGAACTGTTTTTTTCAAACAAACATACCTTAACTTAAAAGTCCCTATCTACACTTCGTGTGTTACCGAAGCATCTAGTACAGAACACACGGTCCATCAAAAACAAGTCAATATCTCAACACAAGCAATCACTAAATTCCCAACATTTTCCTTACAAAACAAAGAAGTTTCAATATTCGCATAATACCTCACGAAAACAGCTATTATTTCTTTAGCAAACTTATTAACGCTAAAAAGTGCCATTAAAACTTTTACGAAGTCATTCTTGGAGATGCAAACCAATGAACCGTTAGAGTACCTATTTCAACTACTTTTTTTTGAGCAAACTAATATCAGCGAAGAAAAATAATAAGTTGTTCAGTTGAATATTGTTTGTTTAGGTACATACTGAATAATGGGAACTGGGAGTGAGTTTCCCCGTATTTGATTCGCGCGGTACTTGTCTTAAATATGGGCTACTATCGTGTCCCTTGCCCGGTCGAATGGGCACGTAGCTCATTTGTACAACAAAGTGATCACCTGGATAAGTATCTAAGTTGATGGACAGTAGTTTCATTTCGTGCGACATTTATGAGATTCGGAGATATTTTATTGAGTGAGCTAATTAATTTTGTTGGATTGATAGATGAAGAAAAACAAAACTGGAATGTATTAGCAGATATGCTTAATGCTTATGCCTCACAAAACATCCGTTTGACATTTGAATCACCGGCCAATAAAAAATTAAAGATTTTACAGACTGACGGTTTTTGTAAGCTTTGTCTGAGTATGTTTTTGTAGAAATATAGAGTAGGCTAGTAATCTATAATTTACAATAGTTATTGGTCACTACAGTACAGATACACTTTACTTTCTTTGATCGCCAGAAATAAAGCCATAAACACAAAATCTTCATAACATCTAACTTAGCAACTAATCCCGCATTTTTGGTCGTGTGTGGGATAAAAGAGGAAACATTCCAAAAGTTACAGGGTTCGAACTGACCGCAACTTTGTCACAGATGTGACCTTTGACCTTACCGTTTACCGATAGAAATAGAGGAACCTTTTAAGAAGCTCTTTTAAAATACAGGTTGGTTTTTCGAAGTTGTTTGAGTTAATTAGTAGAACGATATTACATTAACTTTAGTAAGTATGTGCTATTTTGAGCGTATTTTCAGCACAGTTGCAAATACCTACTATTGCTATTGTTGTGTAATAAATCATCATTCGTTTAAAATAATCAGGGAAAATGGGAAAACAAAAAAACGTTTTACAAAAAAAATACAACCGACTTCCAATAAAAACACATTAAAAGTGAAAAATAACTAGAAGTCGGTGTCTTTGCTTTTCAATTCAACAGACGAATTGAGAACCTCCTCCTTTTTGAAGAAGTCGGTAGGTTAGTCGTTTACCATCCGTCGGGTTGTCCGTTGTGTACCTAACCGCAATAGACAACCCAATTGACGATCCACTGTATCTGCCTTTTGTGTTCCGATCTTTATCAAATATTTACCTGAATGAATAGCCCGCATCGGATACATTTACGTATCTGATGAGTGTTGTTTAAATCTATGCTTGTAGTTTTTTAAATAATTTAATTAAACAAGGTGACACTTTTATCTTAGTCCCATAGCCAAAATTGAGCCGTAACACTCTTCGAAAGTGATATCATACAGGTTTGTCGTTACAGGTAATCTTATCAATAGGCAGATGCATTAAGTTCCTATCAGACTCGAAATAATATTCAATATTCAAGTAAAATGCATCAATACCCTGGAAATCCACAGCAAGTGTGTAGTGCATATTAATATACATGCTAAAAATATCGTACAGTAATACCAAAGGTACGCATTTATATTCAGTATCAGAATCCCTACACCGGGTAAAATCTCCATAACATAAGATATTTCTAAACTAAATGAGGCACACGATTCAACCATTTATCATAAGACCTATCATTTTTATGAAGACACTTTTATTATATTTTATGAGACCCTATGCGTCCCTGAAAACGTAGAAAGTAGAATCTTGTTACAAAGTTGTTTTTGTCATGAAGTACGATTATAAGGCTTCCTGTACATGGTGGACCGCAAGATGAAAAAAACATCAGAATTTACCTCAGAATGAGTGTAAAATCTACGCGGCGGCGGCGGCGGTGCGGTGCATGGACGATATTCATTCGTATGCCAAACATGCGGTCCGGCGCTGCGGTGCGGTACCGGCGTCATGTACAGGAAGCCTAAGCTATCACTTTGGCTAGAAATTGAAAAAGTTTGCGGGAATGTTATGATTATGTAAAAATTTTAGAAAAAAACAGCTCGATTGTGTCGATATTCTTATTTAGGTCGTCCTACAGTGACATTTTATTCACGACCAGAATCAAAACAATTGTTTGGTTGTAGTGAACAATTTTGTTTTACCAAAACAAACAAAACAACAGTAAGTATGTACAAGATATCAGTGGCGAAGGGTGATTTTTCGGGGGTGGGAAGCCGGAGCAAAAAAAAAAGAACAAAAAAAAAAAAAAACTATACTGACGAATGTAGAACCTCCTCCGTTTTGAAGAAGTCGGTTAATAATACTTGTTATGATGTCACTTCGGACTTTCCTTGTGGCCGCGAGAAGCTACTTCTTGTTTGTTTACCTAACAAAAGAACGGTGTCAACATTCAAAAAGCCCGCTTTCACAAATTACGCACACTCACACAGTTCAACAAGTGATTTCAACCGCACTACCGCAGATCTTTACTAAGCTCCTACGCTCCTAATAGCGCAAGCTGCACACAATAGCGTCGTCCTGTCCGAACTCCGAGCCGAACGCATCAACGCATTACGAAATTCAACGAAAACTACCGAACCGATATCGCTGCATCTCGTTCACGCGCACGCAATTTTAGATCGCTTTAGGTACCATAACTCGTATTTGACCGGCTTGCTTGAAGCGTATGAAACCGGGGTGTCACGTGACCGAAGTGACGTCATGACGCCTTGATTTTTGAAGGAGCGATAAGCCGGTCGCGCCGCCGAGTTATATTAGAGATTTTTTTTTGCTGTTGGGAGACAACAAAGACAAAACATTGAATGTAGGCGTTTTGTATAGTTTTAATTATATGGTGTATTAAATACCCATAGTGTGATTACTGAACAGGCATTTTAAACACTACTGACTGTGTCATTTTTTAATAACGATAGAGTGGTTTTGTTTCGAATTCCAAAAGGGAAGCCGATAGGAATCAGCTTGTAGGGTAGCTTCGTCCCTGCAAGACATGCATATATGCATTTAACATTATCATCATTTCAGACGAAAGACGTCCACTGCTGGTCTTAGGCCTTCCCCAAGCATCGCCATGATTTCATTCAAATGTCATGTTTTCTTGAAATAGTCATTCGATACACTTTTATGAACTTAGAGAGTAGGTGGTATTGCTGATTCTAATGTTTATAATTCTGTAAATTAATATTTGTTACGGTCGCGAATCATATTTTAATCAATATACAACCTGATACTGACCTGCAAATTGCAAAAAAACTTAATAAAATTTGATTTTACGAGCTACCCTGAAGCTTTCGCCTTATTCCTGAATTTATTATTACGACGACAAATCGGAACTTCTGTATTTAATCGCCATTGCGCCTACACAGTATATAGTTACAATTTATCAGCGTCCCGAGATAATGTGTAGTTTTAAACGGAGATCGATATGAGCCTTATAAACCGCATGCCGACGTCTTGCAGTAAATCTAGCTGAACAAACGGAGTATCTTAATTCTAACGACATGTATGCAATGATTAATTTAGTTTGTAGCAAATGGGATCGTCCATTAATCACGTGAGGCTTGAAACGGGGACGGGATGTGCCCGTTCGGAAAAAATCACAAAGGGTATAGAGATTTAACGTGTATTATTTAATTTTTCCTCCTTGAATGCGTGAAATCTACACCGAAAAGCGCCGTGTGAACTTGACTCGCCGTTGCCAGGCTACGATTGATTTAAATAAACAAAATATTTAAAAAAAAACAGAATATTTTAATTCTGTTTTTTTTTCATGATACTTTGTACAAAAAAGTACACGTGATTTTGGGTTTGGGACCTCACCACACCACGTATCATCGGGAGGGAAGGTTAAAAAATTACTAAAAAACATCACATCATCATTTTATTTTAATTAAATCCCAAACCGAATCGAACTTGCAGGCTTTTTAGTTTTTAGTCATGTTTTAAAATACGTTGTAACGGTGACTGGTTTCTGTCGAGACGGCCATTAAATCTTCCTTTTTTTGTTTTCTTGTAAATTGTACTTAATTTTTTATTTTGCCCTGAGTCAACGCCATATTTTGAATAAAAATTGGAGTTTTTAAATTGTGTGACCCCAATATAAAAATTCCAAAAAAAAATCGAAATATAAAAAGGTTTTGGGTACTAGTAGCTACCTATGTACTTAAAAAAATAATCCTTGTCTAAATACTTTTAAAATACAGCCCGACGCGATTCGACGTAATACCGTAGTTAGATTGCTAAACCTACGACTCGTCAATCTGACGTAGGCTAGATATGGAAATTCGCAGATAATTATGTTCGCAGATCATCATTGTCCTGTCCTTATCCCAATTTATTTGGGGTCGGCCCAACATTTCTTTTTTTTTAATATTTCTCTGTTAGTCGTCATCCCGGTAGGCACCCCCTTTCTAGCCATATAACCTTCACACAATCTATTCATCGTTTCTATGGTCTTCCCCTATTCTTATAGCCATCCCCATTTATTAAACTGATATCTCAAATTACCCAGACTCCTGTCGATACCACAGATTTAGTACTCTAGAAGAGCGACGACAGCTAAATGATATGATGTTACTGTACGACATAATTAACAATAAATTTGACTGTCCACAACTGCTCAGCTGAATACACTTTAACGTCCCACCCAGACGTACCAGACATACCTCTTTGTTATCAGTACCATCGGCCTCCACTAATTACCTAAAGATGTCACCATTCTTGCGTCTACCTGCATTATATAATGACAAATTCTCAACATTGGACCCCTTCAATACCACACGAAACAGTTTTAAAAAGGAGATTATCCAAATCCTCCATCAAACACCGGATACTCAGCTAGCCTAGCTTAGTAGTGCTCAGCAGTGCCAGTTTAGTCATACGTATATAAACATACACACATCACACACACTTACAGCACCTACACCGCACAGATACACACACGCACACACTATAGATATTAAGAATATGTCACTCTCTGTATTTTCTATTTTTCTGTGTACTTCGTAATTGGCGTAATGTTTTGATTAATATTAATGTTGTACTTACTGTCAGCTGTGAAGCTACCTATTACTAAATAAATAAATAAATAAATAAATAAATAAATTCCCAAAACTTTCCTCACGACATAATTTTTCGTCATTCCTCCGCATCACGTGCACCAGGAAAAACGATTTCCATACAACTTTTTAGTAACCGGTTTCACTTTCAGACTTCCTCTTATATACTTATTGCGATAGATGTTCGCAGATGACGCGAGATAAACGAATATCCAGGTCAACCCTTCCCGCCACTAGAAGTGGTACTTCGGTGCCATAACCACGGCAATGTTGACCGAAGTGGTGTGATGTGAAACGAGGAGGCACAATGATGTCGTTTATTTTTTTGGCTTTATTCGATATGAGATTTCCCAACCCTACTTCGTTTTGAATACATTAGAATTTGAGGCTGAAAACCAGACTACTTTTTGTTAATCATAGCTTTACATACTTACGTGTTATTTCCAACCTTGATAGGAAATACTATTCATCTATTTTTGTACAGTCCTGCAGATCAAAAACCTCTCTCTAGAGGTATGTATATATCTATTACATGTATAGCCATAAAAATGTAAACGGAACGAAGGAGTCTGGATCTCACGACACAGGGAATCCTAGTGTGTGTTCCAGGAATCAACGCATTCGAATCAATTCTAGTAAACAAGATGACAAATAAATTACTTTTAATCGGAAATATCCATAGAGGTTGACTTTATAAATAATAAGTTATTATTATTCTCATTCTTTCAAAATACAAAATTATACGCAGTAGTTACACTAAATATACACCCTTCATTAATACCATTATAACGTGGGCTTGACACCCACTAACCCGCACCAATAACTTGAAGCACACACATCTAGTTTGCGGCTGCAGTACATGGAAGTTGAACTGGCGCGTATTTATCTAATAATCGTAGGTGTATATCAACAAACTGCTGAACTATTGCAATTGATGCTCGCTTCAGCGGCAGTGGTTAAGAATAGAACCCATATTGATATTAACCCAGCAGCATATTGAAAAACTTTTGTTTGTGAGTTTCCTTCCTTCGAATATTATTATGAAGTCACAACTATTGTTTTTTTCTGATATAACATAACATTACAACACATGTGACATCTACCAACCCGCACTTGGCCTGGTGGACTACGGCTCACTCTCTCTCACCGAGAGGTGGCCTGTGTTCCAGCCATGGGTACATTATATGCCGATTATGCTTAAGGGTAGGAAATACAATGAAGGAGGTACCTATAACTGCACTGTTGGTGTACCACAGTAGGAACAGTGCGCGGCTGTTTTAGATAAAGCTCGGTTTCTAATAGAGCGTCGTCTGTGCCACTCATTCCTGGGTGTAACAGTCTCTTTCTAAAATCTCTTTTGTTGTGCCCTAATCCCTTTGTACACGGCACGGTTTCTTTACCGTACGGCATATAAACCGCGCCATAGAAAAAACGTGTCTGTCACCCAGCTTCCTTATTGGTCCATACAATACTGACGACCGTGCCTAGACACGGCGAATAATTTAGTAGTTTTTAACGGCAATAAAAACGTGTGTCTACAAAGGGACTTACTGTAGAGGTTTTTAGCCTGCATGGTTTTACCATGCAACGATCCCGAATATTTTATAAGTTGATGGCATTTATAATGAGATAAACACTATTTCATGTTTAGAAGGATAGAGAAGAGTTGACAGCGCGTGTCTAAATGAAAAATAATTAAGGCCTCAATTCGTCTTACGCTGATGTCAGTCGCGTACGGTCTTTAGGTGTATGAGAACAGGGTGTAAAGTTCACTCATCCTCTATAGAAAAGGGAGGATCCTCCGACCAGACAGGTGTCGTGTCTGGCAGGCAACTGGCCAATGATTGATGTCGGAATCTTGTATATATATATCCATCGCGCGGTAAACTCTAATTGCGCGATGCAGGATTTATGTGACGTCAGGTCTATGATGCGTAGTTCGCATGTGGCGATGTAGATGCCGCCACAGGTCGGTCGCGTACGCGTAGTGACGTAGTACGCGCCGCGGACGTCAGCTTCGCAGTATGGTGCTATATGCACGCACGCGTGACCGATGACCGACATTAACGTAAGAGGAATTCAGGTCTAAGATTTTGGTTCTGAGATTAATATAATCTTTATTTAAACGAAAAAACCTTTCCTCCTCCCATATCTAAAGTTGTATAATTGAACTAACTGAGCAAAATGCGTACATGGCATGGCATTACATCTTGTCAAAAAATTTACTACTTCCCGTAAAGTTAACTAGTTGCAAATATAATAGTTGTGATGATGCGGTTTGCAGCCGGCCACTTTACCAGATAAGTATTTTTATTTATATTTTATATAAGTATTTAGCTTGACACTTATTTGTTTCAAGATATGCAGTTAACTTGTTTTTGCTCTCATTTCTGACAGCACTTTAACACTTTTAATTATTTTATTTTATGATACAAAATAGGAATATTGTTTGGTGTCATAATTTATTTTAAAATAAAGTACCCCGTAGACTACACTGGATATTTTGTTCCACTTGTTAAGTTTCGAGAGGAAATGCCTGTTATCGCTCTAGTTTTGAAGTACTTTTTAAGTGAGTTAGTAACATAATATACTTACCTAATAATTATTTTGCAATCTAAAACCAAAAAACTGGTATCTATATACTAGGTAATATTTTTATTTAAGACTAGTCTGACAACGTCCGGCAGACGTCAAAAAATCATTTAAAAAAAACTATAGAAAAAAGGACGTTAAGTTTTTCCCGAATTTAGAAAAATTCCTGGGAGCTTTGCAAATTTTTATTTCCATAAAAACCTTATTTGAAAACGAATAAGAACATTTGAAAACGACAAATAGCCAAATTAGTCCAGCCGCTCTCAAGTAATGCTCTTACCAACGAACATCATTTCATTATTATTTTTAACGTAGAAGATAATATATACATCATATTTATGCTAACAGTCTTAAAATAATGTATAAAAAAGGAGAGGAAAGAAATTATAGGGCATCAAAAAATTCGTCCGCATCACAATCTAATCGGAAAAAAACTCTTGTATTACATTTCGAACTTTCCTTTCAACTATAATTATGTTTAAGTTGTTCAGAATTGCTTCTGTCCCCGTCATTATTCATCATTCTTAACTTCGCAGGTGTTACACCAAGTTTTATTTTTGTTCCGGTGTTTAATGAGGAAGCCCGTTTTGGATAAACTTTATGCTTTGGATATCCATCATTCAATATTTAAATAGTTAGTTACATAAGTACGGTCAGTAACAAAAGTAGATTACCATTTCAGTTTTTTTAATCTTAATAAACAGACGGTGGGACGTGCCGCTCTGCAGTATTACACGGAATACCCTGATAAATACGTCACCTAATACTGTTGAGCGTGCCCGTCTGCTGGCTGTGGGAGAATGGGAGTCGGGCTTATGGCTTCAGGCGCTCCCGTCATCCACCATAGGTACTATGATGGATGACTCATCGTTTCGGCTCGCTACATGTCTCCGCATAGGCGCACCTTGTGTTGCTCCGCATCGGTGTCACTGCGGCGAAGCTGTCGACAGTCTCGGGCACCATGGCCTGTCCTGCTACAGGAGTGCAGGCCGCATAGCACGGCACGCCAGCATCAACGATATTATTCGTCGAGCCCTTGTCACCGCCGGCGTACCAGCGGTATTAGAACCAAACGGCTTGGTACGTGACGATGGGAAGAGACCAGATGGCATGACGTTGCTGCCTTGGAAGGTGGGTAGGTCTCTGGTGTGGGACGCAACGTGTGTCGACATCCTTGCGCCATCCCATGTTCCTTGCACGGTGGGCTGTGCTGGTGCCGCTGCTGCGGCTGCTGAGACCCTCAAGCGGCGCAAATACTGTAACCTTGTGGGCAACTACAGTTTTGAGCCGTTTGGGGTCGAAACGCTAACCGGGAATTAGGGAGGCCTTTGCCCAGCAGTGAGACAGTAATAAATAATAAAAAATAAATATTGATCAAAATGTTCATAATATTTGTGCTGAAATAAAATTTTGAGAGTAACCTACTTATTAACTTAAAAAAAAAAACGAAATAATGCAAAAATCATATTTATCAATTTAGATGTTAAGTACCTAAGTAAAAGCTACTGTATTTATCGACTTCTGTTGTTGATTGTATATTCAAACTCTATTCCATTAATCCTTGCAAAAAAACAACCAAGGTTTGTATATCATCCTGTGCCTACATGTTGAAAAAATAAAGGACAAAACAATTTTCTGTGTTTTATAGACCTACCCCATATGACGATGGCTGTCATCAAACCCCAGCATATTGTTTTCGCCTTGAGCAATATCCATGGGTGTGTCTGGTACCTAGAGGTACTTTTATGCTACTTTATTTTAACACGTATAAGTATAATAATAATAAAAGCCTTTTATTCCGAAACTAGACAGCATTTTTACAAAGTTGTTTCAAATTTTAGTATGCCTCTTGGCCTAGGCATCTTCTAACAATTTCCATTGTTGTAAGGTCGTGAGGTACCCTCCTTCAGTTTGGACCTGCTGTTCACTTTATTTCCTCCTCCCACCTGGTAAGCTGTCTTCCCCGATTTCTTTTGCCATCCCTTGGATACCATTCCGTCAATACCTTGCTCCACTTTCCTTTAGTGTGTCGCATCCTAAGGCCTGCCCATGTTCACTATTGTTGGTCTACTTTCCTTTAGAGTCTCGCCTCTAAGGCCTGTCCATCTCCACTTTTGTTGGTCTAAGCATTCTTGTTTTTTTCTGGACCGGAGATCTGTGTTTCTTATTTTATCCTGTCTCTTTGAATTTTACCATGCTTCTCTTCATTGCTGTGTGACACTCGGCGCCGCGAAAAAATAATCTGCTGTTCCATTCTAAAGTAAACTACTACTCCTACTGTTCTAAACTGTATGGGACAGCGATTTCAAAGTTGGTCTCATAGTAAAAAAAAAATTATTCAGTTCGATAGTCTAAAGCACCTCTTAAAGTTCGTAAAGTTAATGTTTTAACACCTGTTTTTGTCTTTCTTACTTTACTAGCTTATTTATTTTGCACAGAATTGTTGCCGTCTTCAAGCATTCCTTTTACTTGTGATTTCACCACCAATCCTCTATTTTGATCAAACTAAATGGCAAAAGCAAGCCTTGTTTACAAGCTGAAACTATTTTATGGCTTCTGAAGTTGCTACTGAACTTCAGAAGTTAATATCGACATAGAATTTGCATAATACATCCCTTACTTTTCCTTTAAATTTTATGCACACGGATATGAAAAAAGTTTGTTAAGTGGAAAATAGCGTAAGTATCTACTTGTTTCTGCTACCATTCAGGGGTAACCTTACCTTTACCAAGTTGCGATGGAACTTTTTAGCTTACTTTTGTGTGCAAGAATCGTATAAGTACGTGTTTATTATTCTTAAGCAAGATTACGGACTTCTAACATGGTGTTATCTGCTATCTGAGCTTATGTAAAAAAAGGCAACGATTTCGCTATACCTAGGTATCCTACCTACCTATTAATTTTTTTAGAGCTCCAAGTGACCGTAGATCTACCTAGTACCTACGTATTTGTTATTAATTTCAACTTGATGACTTATTTCACGTCAAAATATACGTTGTTTATTTTTATCCTTAGCTCTGGCTGAAACTGTAACACAGTAAACATTTTTTATAACAAAAAACGTTTTAAAACATTATATAGAAGCTTCGTGAAAGAATTTCCTTCTTATATTATCTAGGTATTTATACTATTTCCGGGATCTATCAGGTCAAGAGAAGGTAATATAAATTTTAATAAATCGAAAAATACGTGGCGTCCAAAGAAAAGATGATTATTTATAACCCAACAGATGCAATAATACCGACAAAGTAAACAAGGAAAGCGTTGTTTACTCATCTATTATGGATTTATCTGTGTAGGTATATCATAGTATCATAGCGTATCTCCGGAAATTGTTTCCTTATCGCTCCATATGTACCGATTCACAAATATCTCTTCCTCCATCTGAATAACAAACAAATTGGAACAAAGTACCTATCTGATGATTTTTTCTTGGTAAGTAAATTTTATACTTATTTCATTGAGTTGGTGTGTATACTTAGTGCACTTATAAACCACCCAACCAACCAGCCTGTATCTAATAACTCATTTTTACGACTATTAGACGACCTCTAAAGAGCCCTTAACAAACTAGGTACTAAAAGTTTGTTCAGTAAAATGTTTTTAAAGACCCTGGACTAGACTATTATAAGATAAGTCAGTACTGCCAGTGCATCCTCGGGTAGTTAATGCCGTTGCACAACTTGCTGCCTAAATAATAATTTTAACACGATGTTATTTGAATGAAATTAATTGTTCGCGAATTGCTTGAATCAAAAGAAAAATAAACAAATGACGATCTAAAAGTTAACTACATCGAAACTGAGTACTTCATAAACCAGGACAAAGTCCAGGAAGTAGAAGTTATAAGGGACTTAGGAGTACTTTTCGATAGAAAAGTAAGCTTTGTACCTCACATCGAAAGTATAATTAAGAAAGCATCCAAAATGGTAGGATTCATAATTCGTAACACTAAAGGTTTTCGCAAAACTAGCACGAAAATAATGTTATACAACAGTCTCGTGCGAAGTATTTTGGAGTATTGCAGTGTTGTATGGAGGCCTCACTTCGCCACCCATATTCTAAGGATCGAGCGTGTACAAAAGCGCTTTATGTGGCATCTAGCTTTTTGTGAAAGGAAATACAAGTCATTACCCTCATACAATTCCTGTCTGCAACATTTCAAAGTGCAAACATTATCAGCACGCAGAGATGTCGCAGATGTTTTATTTTTATTTAAACTGTTACGTGACAAAATTGACTGTCCCGATTTACTTAACCTAATTCGATTTCGGGCGCCTTCTAGATATCCTAGGAAGAGCATAACGCCTTTGTGCCCGCCATATCGAAGGTCAGTACTTGGTGCAAACTCTCCGATTCCTAGGTTATGCAGGATCCTCAATAGCTGTAGTGACTTGTTGGATATTCACCACGCCAGTGTAAGTGCGGTTTATAAGGTTATTTTATTAAACAATCATGCGACACACTTGTAGGGATATTGCTGTTTACATTTTGTTTTTTTTAATTTTTTTGGTTTTATGTTAATTATTAGTTTAATTAATTTATTATAATTATTAGTTTAACTAATTGTAATTGTATCATTTTATAGAATAATTTTGTTTATTAATTTCGGTTGTTTTTTTTTTTTTGATTTCTATTGTTTTTTTATTTTATATTTTTTTGTACTAACGATTATGTCTGAATGATTTTGCTATGTTTGTTATAGAATTGGATATTTTTTATATTTTTTACCTTACCACAGTCAGTATTTGGATTGTTTTTGTTTTTAATTTCTTCTTAAATGGTTTGTTGTTGTTTTTAATTTCTTCTAAAATTCAATGTAATTTATTTTATTTTAGTCTAATTTATAATCTAATTTTCATATCAATTATTATTCAATTTGTATCTTTTACTCGTTTATGGTCGAATTTATTAATTTAATTTTCAAATTTTTTAATGAATCTGTCGTAATTTAATAATAGATGGTTTTACCACTGTTTTTTGTGCTAGCGGTGTTAACCTATAATTAATTGTTGCACCCGCAATTGTATCCTATGTTAATAATATGCTGCTAATGTACTGGTGTAAACAATTGTTGGTTATCCTTAATAAAATAAATAAAAGATTCGTTTAAACATTACATAGACAATGTACATATAGGTATGTCACCATAAAATTGTGAGCACCGTTAGTTTCTAATTTATCTAGCGAGATTATAAAACTATCGAAAAATTGTGAACTGTTACAATATAACGCATTCATTTTCAGTAGTTTATATTAATATAATCTATCAATGTCAAATCGTGAAAGCACCTGCACTTGTCGACAGGGTTCATAATCTGTCCGGTTTTATCGGATTGGTAGGTCTTGGCGGTAGCCGAATTGGTCGATGTAACTAAGCCAGGGCACCCTGACCAAATGGGGTACGTTAGGTTAGAACTGAGACCAACCGAGCCACGCGACCATCCTTCCAATTGGTCGAAGTGACTTGGTTATTAAAGTATTAGCGTAAGGTGCGTTGCTCGCATGCAAGTGTGATACCAATTCACAATTTGTCGGCTTGCCATGGATATAATATAAACTATCGAAAAAATAATGCGTTAAATTGGAAATGGTTTGTTGCCGCACACAATGTTTCTATAGTTTATAATCTCGCTAGACAGATTATAAACTAACGATCTTCATAATCATACGATGACATTACAAACACAATACCTACAAAGCTTCAAATGAAGGGGGATGCGCTAAGGTAGTCCGCGAAATTCAAATTCTCTTACGTTTTTTGCAATTTGCAGGTCAGTATCAGGTTGTATGTTGATCTAAATATATGATTCGCGGTAACAATACGTATTTACACAATTAGAATCAGCAATACAACTCATAAAGTTCATATAAGTGCGAAATGTCATAAATTCATGAAATAGTCACTTAAGGCTCTTACATACTGGCGCGATTCGCCGCGCGACGCGAATTTTAACAAAACAATTTCTGAGAAAACTTCACGGCGAACAATGCGGCGGCGCGTCGCGCGACGAATCGCCCCAGGATAAGAGCCTTTACATGAACTGGCTACCCTGAAGCTTACGACTTAAGACAGATGTGTTGAAAGTTATACCTATTAACACGTAAGTACTTCTAAGTAAGCCGACGTTATGGGAAACGCTCAATTTATTTCAAATTAACTTTGAGCTGAGTTCATTCACACATTACAAGTAAATTCTCTTCGTCTCTTCTAAAACATTAGGCGCGTTTTAACGCGGCACTTAGTATTATGATAGCTATTAGCTTTTCCTCGAGCCATTTCTAGATTAGCATTTTTAAACCAAGCAATGTAAAAAGTGTACCTACTTTCGATTAATTTACCAAATCAATATCATCGATCTATTTCTTACGTGCACATACATTGTTCAGCGTACACTTTTAAACGAAAAGCAAATGATTCGATTAAATTGAAACTTTTTTCAAATTAAACATAGGTAGGTACAGTCTATCTCCATTCTGATAAAGTTTATAATCAGACCAAATAAAAAACCAGTGTGCACTTAGTGAGGTGTAGTTTGTTTCTAAATGTGTGCGTGTATGCAAAGAGCGGAGGCGGAGGTTTCTAATTTTGGCATGCATCACAGTATTGTTCGCAGCGCTACCTATATCTTGCGGGAGAGTCCGAAAGGGATACCGGGACCTTGGCAATAGGCAACTGAAGGAACACGTGTGGGTTTTAGTCAGTAAAAGTCATGATGAAGTCCCAACCTCAAAAAAAAAAAAAGCGCTACCTATGTCTGTTTTTATTTGGTCTGAGAAGTGTTAATGATGCTTATTTACTACCATAAGACGAAGCACTTTAAAAACATTATTCTATGCTTTATTAGAAATGAAGTCTAGTCGTAGAGCAAGTTTAATAGAACAATGACGTGAGGCTGGTATCTTAAACATGTGTGCACTTAGTGAGGTGCAGTTTGTTTGTAAATGTTTGTACCTAAATGTGTGCGTGTGAGCTGTATGCACAAAGCGGAGGTGTAGTTTGCATGCTTCACTGTATTGTTCGCAAAGCTCTTTCTTGGTTTTTTATTTGGTCTGAGCACTTAGCGTGTTAAAACAAAAAGTAACTTCAAATCAAGTGGACGTCTCAAAGATCAATCTTTAATCAATCTGAAGTGATTCGTCTGTATGCTGTTAGGTACTGTTAGCTCTCGACGAGCTAGCGGTACCGTAATAAATAAAACGCCAGTTTATAGTATAACTTCGTTCATTATTGGAATCTTTAAGTTAATTTATAACATTTTTTATTTATCTTATGACTTATGCTTGTCAGTTAAACTGACTCCTACTTCTATTCTCAACACAAATCAGAGTTTGTCTCGTATTTATGCCATCAACTTAACGAACAATACTAGCGGAGGCTGCATATATTAAAAGCATGTCAGGTTACAGCTTCTACAGTACATGCCAACTTGAAGTCTTTACTTAACCTTTATTCCCTTTTTGCAGAACGTTGTTGGCTTTGGAAAAAAATGTACTTTACTAACTTAGAAATAGCGAGCTAGGTATTTAAGTGGATAATTTGCTGTAATCAATTTGCATTTTTGTTATGAATGTTTTGTAATGCATTTTTGTTAAATATTTAGTTGATCTACCTGCCACCTGTGTACACAACTGCAATCATAAATACATAATGAATGACGCTTTTTTACAAAATATATTACAAATAAAACAGCCAAGTGGAATGGGATTGCAGCCAAAGTCATTCAACCCCTAGAATCTCAACCCCTGTCCACGTTCAACCCCTAAATGGTGTCCACGTTCAACCCCCGAGGGGTTGAACGTGGACTTTTAATTTTGAATGTTTTTAATCCACGTTCAACCCTCAATGGACTGTAAAACACAAAAGTTTTACTCAACAATACATAACTAGCTGCCCGCCCCGGCTTCGCTCGGGTAGCACTAAGTACTTATCTACGGTGCACCTACCAACCTACCTACACCTACGTCGCTACCTACTCGAAGTCAAAACTACACATACATACATACACATAATATTTTTGAAAAAGTAATTGCTGCAAGGTCAGGGATCGATCTTAATTAGTATTATATTACCAGTAATTTACTCCAGTCGAGTATTTTCCCAGTAACGTTACCAGTAACATTCTACAAAAATAGTAATTTAGGCTAACAGGGAAAATTTTTTTTTTCTTAAATTTAATTTGCGATTATGAGTAGTCCGATAAGACTTCTACCACTTCTAGGTTAAATGCAACCAAAATTTGAATTTTATATACTGTTTTCTCAATATTCCCAGTAACTTACCGCGTAAGTTTCGAGAAACTTACTGAGTAATTTCCCGTTCAGTAACTTTCTGGCTATTTTCTTATTTTTTCTATCAAGTTACTTAGTAAAGGACATGACCAGTTCCAGCCTTCGAATTCGGGAACATGTGCACTATGTGCAGGATCACAGTTTATACACTAAGACTGACAGGAGGATTAATTATATTGTTAATCGTTTTGTATGTGGTGAAATAACGGTAGATCTTTGCCTGGAGAAATTGTGTCCCTTTATTTTTTAAAGTTTTCACACTTTTCATAATGTTTGTATGTAGGTAGGGGCTGCTTGCCTTCTTCTTCCCAGCTAAACCACTAGGAAGTGGTGAAGGGAGGGCGTTTTGGGGGACTGTCTTATGTAATTTTAACGTTCGAAAAGTGCTGATTCTCAGCCTAGTTTGAATAAATGATTTTTGATTTTCATTTTGTAGGTAGGTAGGTAGCTGTAGGTAGGTAGGTAGATAGGTAGGGTAGAGTAAGTGGGTAAGTAAGGTAGGTATTTAGTGCTACCCGTCCGAAGCCGGCGCGGGCAGCTTGTTTGAAATAAATGCTTTGAGTTTGAGTTTAAGGACTATGCGGATTAATTATTTTCATTCTCAGTTAAATGTTATTGATTTATTTGATTTTTAATTTTTATACATTATTATATTAATAACTATGAAATTCTCGTTTTATTATTTTCCGCAATGATTGGCCTTTTCGAAAATAAGTTATGTATAGAATTGGCCATTTTTCTAATTGGCCTTTTGCGAATTGGCCATTTTGCGAATTGGCCATTTTGAGAATTGGCCATTCTGCGCCTGAACCGTTTTTTTACCCAACAGCTACTAATAGGTATACCTGTAAAAGTGTGTAAAAACCCACCTGCAAAAACGCATAGCCTAAAAGAAAAAACAAGCATTATAATCTGTAGAATTTTGGTATAACAGGCGGGGGACAAACAAAAGTTACACAATATTTCAGGTTATTGGTTTGTTCCCCGCCTGTAATACCAAAATTCTACAGATTATAATGCTTGTTTTTCTCTTATAGGTTACGCATTTTTGCAGGCAGGTTTTTTTTGTTTTTTATTATTTAAAATTTTGTTTTATTTCAATCTTTTTAGTTTTATTTATCTTTATATATTGGAATTAACTCATTAGTAGCTTTTATTAGATACCAATATTGTATTTTTTTTTAAACATTCCCCTCCCTCTTTTTTCTGTTTGCAGATGAAATATATAAAAAAAATATAGCCTATGTCACTCCCACAATTAAGACAAACCTAACGACACCTCATAATTATGTTAAAATGCATCAAGCCGTTTAGACTACAGAGCGTGCCAAAGAAATAGACATACATACATAATAATTATATACTCTCGAAAAACATTACCCTCCTTCTGGGGCAGTCGGGTAATAAATACACTTCTGCTCTCAGTATTACTTTAATGTCATTATTAGTTACCTAGCAACAAGGGGTCGAATATGGACAAAGAAAAGATGAGCAATGTATTGAAATCCAGATTCAACCCCCAGGGGTTGAACGTGGACAACGTTTAGGGGTTGAACGTGGACAGGGGTTGAGATTCTAGGGGTTGAATGTGGACTAAACCAATAATTTGAATTTAGGACTTTATCGAAAACAGTTTTAAGTCTTAAAGACTTAAAACTGTTTTCGATAAAGTCAGTAATATTTATGAAAAACTTTAGGGCATATTGTGTTTAGGGATTTCAATTTTATGGCACGTGATATTATGTGACATTAAGTTCGGGCAAGTTATTATTCGGACAAATGATGATAAGGACAAAAAAATATGGCACTTTACATTATGGATAAGAAAGTTATGGAACACAATAAAGAACTGTAGTGCTCACCATCCTCATGCATATTTCCCAAGCCCGAGCCAAGGTCTTATCAGTGCCGAAGGAAGAGTTGCTGAAGCTGTCGCGGATGCAGTCGAGTAAGACTAAAAAGTTTCCGCGCTGCAAAAGGCCTCAGCCTAGAGTTTTGGCCCGCTGAAGTTGTGTATATATGTAGATGTTACAGTGAAGCATGACCAAAACTCAACTCCCTTGGCCAGGTGGTGTGATAATATGTTTTTGTGGTTTATATTTGGGTGTATACTGAATTTATTTTTGCTGCCCCCGATATAAAAAAGATGCATCTAACAGTTTTCCAGATTTGAGTTATATACATTTCCGGAATCAGAAAAAAAAGGCGCATCTGCCTGTATTTTTAATATTTTTCTAACTCCCTCCAGTGCTGTTTTAGCTCAACAAAATAGCGCGCTTCTGTTCATTTTTTACACCCGCTTGAAGATGAAAAGACGGATTTATGTGAAACTTAATTAAAAAGTCATTTATGTAGATAATGTCCTTATACTTTATAGTTTTATTTTTAGTCAGTAATATAAGCGTTTGAAATTTAAAGGACGCATCTGGCCAGATGCGACCTTGCGAAATGAAGAAATGAAGAAAAATATTACATAACACTTGATTGAATAGAAGTAAATGGTTATTTACGTCTATTCAATTAATTATGTACCTACTTGATTGAGTAGGCGTGAATGGCTATTTACGTCTATTTTTCTTCATTTTTTATGCTAAGATGAAACAGTTTTTCGTTATTTTTATTATAATAATTAATAAATTCATAGTATTTATTAAACCAAGTTAAAGCCTATTATAGTGGGCATTATTTTCAGTTTTTAGTATGTAAATATTTTAATTTACTCGAAGACAGCAAACGATTTCCCGTTTCATTCATTAAAACATTTATTTCTCCGTTTTTACTTTTTTTTGGATACCTACGTCTTTTTTTTATCGGGGGCAGTATGAGTCTGTAAGGTAGGTATAAATAAGTAAAGGTTCTTTTGTCACTAGAAATAAATTATATACTTACTCAAGTATTATTATTGTACCACCAACATGATGCAGTGTTTCAAAAGCATTTAAAAAAATAAAGATTTCAAATGTTTTTTTTTTTTAATGTTACATGTAACTGATAAAAATACTATACGTAATCGTACGTAGACCTTAGGAATCGCCGGTCCATTTCACCTCGTGCGGCACTTTGCCCACAAACAAAAGGAATTTGTGTTGTGACGAGACTCCTAACGGGACCCTCAGGGCGAAAAGACGATGACCATTTATGCCCTAATCAATTCCACCCAATTCATATTTTTAAGTATCTATTATTTATTCAAACTAGATTTAAGATAATAGTCTAGAGTCAATCAAGGCCAATGTTTAAAATTGAATAAAAATAAATATAATTTGTATTTCCGGTTACATTTTCGATTAATGGCGACGATATGTGAAAGATTACAGTTCATTTCGTTCATTCGGTCAATGTGATCAGATTAGTGGTAGGAGTATACCTTATTTTTGAGGTACAGGAGATAACCATGGAGGCCACCTTATTACTTATTTATTTATATAGCACTTCAATGACTAACTCACTAAAACATACACAAACAAAAATCAAATACAGTTTTAGGTATTGTGAATTCGTCAGTTACAGAAGTGCACCACTTTAAACAACAACATGGATGATATAGTCAATAGACATTATTATAGGATGTGTATGACTGGATGATGTTACCAAGATGTTATCATATATTTTGATTAATAAGTTCTTTTGTAGGTAATATATATATGTAGTATTTTTTCCGAAGCAGATACTTGAAAAGTTTTTGGGTAAAAAATTATGAACCATCTGGAAACACTGATGGTAGTTGTCACTCGATCATTCAATCACTTGTCACTCGTCACCATAGAAACCTACTGTTACGTTCAAACCAGTCCAAAGTTGTGCTTTGTGCGTGTGTCATTGCTTATTTATTGTTTATTTATACACTTAACGTAACTTTTCTGCACATTTTAGCTCGATATACATATTCTTGAAAGCGATATCTCATTGTCGATTTGGTTTTCCTACTGTAATAACGATACGTGTCAGTTTATCGGTGAAATGTAATTGGATACGATATTGCGGTGCTGAGTTGATTGGAATCATGCATCAATTTTTCGGTGCATCAAATGTGTTTTGCGCGTGCTACGTATTTAGAGACTTGCAGTCAGTGAATTATCTTCCGTCTCTTCACTGCCATAGCTGATATTTATTTAGGTTTTGAAATAAATTGTTTGTTTCAATAAAAAAGGGGTACGTTGTTTTTGAGAGATTTGTTTTATTTCCCGTTTCTCCGGTTTACACTGTTCTGAGTCTCACCACCTTACTAGGTACCTTACTAATATGTGGAATTCTCCCTTAAGTTATAAACATCCGGTAGGTCCACGCCTGATTTTTATAACTATTATAAAGAGGTGAGATGGATAGTGTCCAATAGGATCGATTGATATTCATAGCGTAGTTTGGTTTCATTCTGCTCGAAAAGGGTTAAAATGAAACAAAGTACATTATAGTTTCGTAGCTTAGCTTCTCCACTTAGTTACCTCACTCATCTCTGATGGAAAAGCTGCCTAATTCTCAGGTTTTAAAAATATACTTATTTCTCACCACAGCACAGTCTGGGTGCATTATAGGCTGTTTCCTAGTTAATTATGTTGCAAAATCTAGCAAACCCTGTTTCTGGCGCTAATTGGAATTCGATAGTGAACCACCATTTGCAGCTTTGGAAAGTTATCGTTTTAGTAAAGGTATGCATGTATAGGACTCTGAACATGGTCCTTTGTTTTCGCAAGGATTTTCCAACAATCTTTTGGGCCTTTATAAAGTCATGTAGCCGGCACACTTACGTACAGTAGCGTCGTTGGAATATCGCAGGAGGACTGTCCGGTTGGTGCAGTAACGCACTCTTTACGAGAACGACACTTCCTCTTCTTCTTTTCGGTCTTGATAAGCGTTTGTTATTGTGGTAGTCATCAGTTCACTATTTTATTGGCAGTCATTCTGTAATCAAATGATGACTTGAATGTTTTGTCCTTCGACTCGTGATGAATGAACGACTTGTAGTGAGAATACAAGAATCTGAATAATATCACCATTTTAAAAGCGAAATAGGGAGACGAGCGGCAGTGACGAATGCGACAAGAACGAGAATTGGCCTCCAGATAGCGTAACTTTACAGAAACTAAGTTCCATTTATAATAAACGTCCTATAAAATCGAACCCTAATAAACCTCATTACGAACTGCACTATATTACTTCACAGAACTCTTGACCAGGTAGTGTAAGTAACTTTACAGAAACTAAGCAGCCTCGCCTCATTCGTGGTAGCACAATAATGTACTAGCACACTTTGTAAAAAGAGTGCCTACCACGATCCTCATTTTAAAAAGATGTGCTACCCATCTCTAACTTAAGCCTTCTTCCCATGGGGATAGGCCTACAGAACGTTACCTGAGACGATCCTTCCATAATATTCGAACTATGTATTAATTTATAATAAACGTGGAAAGCTCGTATATTCGAGCCACTCCTCATGTCATTCACATTAATATACCTATACTTCAGTTATAAAGAATTATGACTTGGTCGGGAGGAGTACGCGCTGTAGGAATAGCCATTTGTATAAATCGGCGATGTTATCACGGGCGGTATAGACTACATTAGGCCCCAGATAATAGGCGGGTAATAGAGCGTAAAGAGGCGTTAGTACTCGTACTTGCACGCCCTTCCCTATTAGCGCAGAATTACCCAGAATAAAATAAAGTGATGTACTCCGCATCGCTTGACCTTTTACTACGCGTTTAATTTCCAGCATAATAAATCAGTTTTAGTGATGCTTTTTAGTTTTGCCTTTCCGGGAAATGTTTTTTAGTTGGAATTGATATGTGGTGTAACAAAAAAATCAAGTAATAAAAAAATCAAGTAACAAAAACTAAAACCCAACTACGACTTAAAAGATATAAACAAGGCACCACAGACAGACAAATTAAAAATCCGGAGTCACACGTGTTAGGGCATAAATCGAACAGATTACGTGTGACTCCGGATTTTTAATTTGTCTGTCTGTGGTGCCTTGTTTAAGTATATCTTTTAAGTCGTACTTGGGTTTTATTTATTTATTTATTTATTTATTTATTTATTTATTTATTTATTTATTTATTTATTTATTTATTTATTTATTTATTTATTTATTTATTTATTTATTATGGCACTCCAACGACCAGATCACAAAAACATTTACAAAGAGCATATCTTATTATAACTTATAAACTACAGCGAACTTGTCACTTAAAGGTGTGCACAGCACTTACAGAGTTTGCCTAATTTTAATAAAAGTGGTAAGAATAGAAATGATAAAATCAATACAAAACTTAAAATTAATAAAATCAAATAAATTAATAATAATGAGATCAAATAAAACAATAAAAATACAATCAATGAATTAAATTTTAGCAGGTAATTAAGATGATATTAACATGTAGGTATCAATAAGATAAAATGCAGAACAATATTATGAAAAATGGAATCAAACAAAATCAAATGTCAGCAATTGGCAATTACGAGTTGCCGTAAAAGATTACTGCGAAATTGAGCCAGTGTGTTGGAAAAGATGTCAATGCAATTGGTGCGAGTGTGGTTTTCGTTATACGTCCCCACGAAACGGTTCAATGGCGCTGATCGCCCGAGGTTGGTTCGAGCTGTAAGTGGTGCAAACACATCTAGTTTGCGGTCGGACCTGGGTTGACTACTACGGGGAACAGATACATTTATGTCTTTCAGCAGTTGTGGAACAT
The DNA here is from genome assembly GCA_947522985.1 of Lithophane socia. Taxonomy (NCBI): domain Eukaryota; kingdom Metazoa; phylum Arthropoda; class Insecta; order Lepidoptera; family Noctuidae; genus Lithophane; species Lithophane socia. The sequence goes on along the minus strand of OX383252.1, from coordinate 12,535,310 downwards.
GAATCAATCCATTGACAATTTTAAAGAGCATAATCTGATCCATAATCTTTCTGCGGTTTTCGAGGGATGTGAGGTTGAAGTGACTCAACATTTCAGAGTAATTAGTTGTGTTGGGGCAGCTGCTCGATTTATAACGCAGGTACCTAATGAAGCCTTTTTGGACACGTTCAACTCGATCTATATGGACCTGATAGGTAGGATTCCACACCTGGGATGTATAATCCAGTACACTTCTGACGAGGGTGAAGTAGAGAAGCTTCAGGGTGCGAATAGACTTAAAGTCGCGGCAGATACGCATCAGAAATCCTAAAATTCTAGTTGCCTTTTTGACAATATTGTCTATGTGGGGAATGAAAGTGAGCTGACTGTCAAGGCAGACTCCCAGATCACGAATTGTGTCAACCTTCTGCAGCGTTAGACCATTCAGCGAGTACGAGGATGGAAGGGTATTTCGCTTTTTGGTGAAGGTCATGTGGTGACACTTTTCAGCGTTAAGAGTCATCCTGTTCTTTACACACCAGTCCTGCACTGAGTTTAGATCCTCTTGAAGCAAGGATATATCTCTGGGTGAATTTATTTGCCTGTAGAACTTGACATCGTCTGCAAAGAGTGAACATTCACTGTGTTTGATGCAGTTCACAATGTCGTTGACGAATACCAGGAACAATATCGGACCCATATGGGAGCCTTGTGGAACTCCGGAAGTAGAGTAATAAAATGAAGACTGATGTCCCTTTACTACGACCTTTTGTTTTCTGTCAGTCAGATAAGATTCGAACCATTGGAGCAGCTGGCCGAATATGCCGAGGTTAGAAAGCTTCTGCAGTAGGATCTGGTGGTCGACCTTGTCAAAGGCACTGCTAAAGTCTGTGTAGATGGAATCAACTTGTGTGCGAGAGTCGATAAGTTTGCTGAGATCATTGACATAAAGAGTTAGATTAGTCGCGGTGGATCTTTGTGTGCAGAATCCATGTTGTTGGGAAGCCAGCTCTGTTTTAAAGTGAGATGTTAGAATAGGACACATGAGGGATTCAAAGACCTTCGAGAACACAGATAAGATAGATATTGGCCGATAGTTTCTAATGTTGTTTGCTTCACCTTTTTTGAAGATAGGCACTACATTGGCATTTTTCCATTCAGAAGGGAATCGTGCTGTTTCGATTGAGTGGTTCAAAATGATTGAACGATTGAAAAGATGTGAAGTCACATTGAATTAAAAATGGCGCCCTCTAGAGGACATAAAGTGAGGAACTTAAAAAAAAATATAATTTAATCGTACCATGTTGGGTATCAAATGAAAGGGCTTAATGAGCACATTTCAAAAATATATATATTACCCCAAAAGAATTTAAAAAAAAATCAAGTAATAAAAACTAAAACCCAACTACGACTTAAAAGGTATAAACAAGACACCACAGACAGACAAATTAAAAATCCGGAGTCACACGTAATCTGTTCGATTTATGTCCTAACACGTGTGACTCCGGATTTTTAATTTGTCTGTCTGTGGTGTCTTGTTTATACCTTTTAAGTCGTAGTTGGGTTTTAGTTTTTATTACTTGATTTTTTTTAAGTGTTATGGTGCAACTAAGTAACATCCCAAGTCTTGATACATAGGTAATATCAACTTCATAAAGCAAAACTGACAATTATGTAACCTGAATGTCAGAATAGTTAGTGAATCGTTAATCGTTAATCGGTCGCTTGGTGATGTATTCACTAATGTTCATCAGATGCTAGTTAGTTAATCAGAAGCATTGATGCGTATTGTGTAGATTAATTAGGCTAAGACGCTAGACACACTGTAGGCATCTTGATATAACTTACCTACCTATTTAAGAATCGCAATTTAAAAAGCTTAATTTATCACATCTCTTTACAGGCGTGATGGAATGTTGTGTATGTGACATACACAACATTCCTGCCTGTAAAGACATAAAGTATGTCTTTACAGGCGTTTTAATTTTTATTAGATTTATTTACTTCATTGTGCATTGTGTGTTGTTTTTATTTTGGGTCCATTGTGGAGCAAATTCACCTCCAAGATTTCCACATTTACCTGTCACGAACAAGTCCATGTCGTCACGACATCGTTTCGACGACTCCCGCATTCCGCACTCACTGCATGATAATCCTGACCCATCAATCGTGATGCATCCTATAGATTATAACCTGCCCAATCCCACTTCAACCACCAGATTTAAATCTCACCTATTCCATATTAAAGGAGTCACGTAAGTCGAGATGAAACGTGGTTAGAATAGTAGGTACATTTGATGTTTGTCGTCCGGTTATGTAGACAAGGCACACAATTATTGCCGCCACATAATCTAGTGAGTGAGTTAGCGACCTCGCTGCTCGCAGTTCGCAACTATTTTGTTCAGGTGGAAATTCTATGGGTAGATAATGTTAGTGGAATTTTGGAAAATACAAAATAGTAGGTACCTACATTACATTGTGTGTTGATTAAAAATTCGTTGTTTTCCCAAAATATAAATTTTGATATTTTAATAAAGTAATAGTAGAGCAGTGGTGGCCCAGTGTTAACGGCCGTGACTTACGAGTTGTAGGTCGTAGGTTCGAACTCAGCCAGGCGCTTTACTTTGTGTAAATTATTTCATCACCACTGCTCACAAAACGGTGAAGGAAAACATCGTGAGGACCTAGAACCAAAAAATCGAAGACATGTGACATCTACCAACCCGCACTGGGCCCGCGTGGTGGATTACGGCCCACTCACTCTCACAGAGTCCTAGGCTTGTGTCCCAGCAGTGGGAACATTATAGGCTGATTATGTTATGTAATAAAATAATAAATGATATGTACGTGAGGCGACTTTCGCCTTCTTTTTTATCTGCTTTTGATAGATGTCTTCAAATAGAGTTCCACATGCATAAGTCTCGATCCCGTGGAAATTTCGGGATAAAAAGTCATGTCCTAAGTCCATGTTCTAACCCAGGTCATGGTCTACCCTCAAAATCCATTTAGCTGTTTAAGTGTGAAACCGTAACAAACAACTACTTTTAAGCGGAAGCAGTTTTCTGTTTTTAGCATGGAAAAAAAACTATTGGCTTTTTAAGGGGTTCTTAAAATCCGACTAGAAAGAAAAAAAGTACGTTTATTTGTAGTAGGTAAACATGACGCAAAGAAAGAACAAATAAGGTACACGAAAAGAACAATTTGGGGAAAAATATGCGTCTTATCCACGCAAAACGGCCACGGGTCAGCATAATGCTGCGACCTAATGCGAGACAGATCTTTTGTCTTTTTCAGAGCTTTTGTTGCCTAGCCATTTATGTCCGGTTACGAAAATTGTTTGAATATTAATTATTGGTACCCAATTGAAATTTTCAAGTATGATCTCAAGATGATTAACACAATATCCCGATTCACGCTAGGTACCTGTGTATGTAGATACAATTTAGATTGCTTACTAAACTATATTTCGAGTATTGTATTTTTCAGAATTTCCCTAGAGTTTAGGACGCAAAGGTTACTGACCTTTGCGTCCTAAACTAAATAAAATCAAATATTGTTATGTCGGGTACTAGTTTTTTTTCGAAGTGTTTTGTAATTTCGTATCATACAAACGGGTGTCTTCGGCTGGCGAGCCACCAACCTCTCCGGAACTTATTTATTTACATAGTTTAATAAATGTCGCCTGTTCCATTCGTTGCTGTGAAAAATCAGAAAACACTGTCCCTACAGTATTTTCTGATTTTTAAACAAATAAAAAGCTTTTGCATTTAGAAATGAGAATTATAATTTCGAGGAAAGTGGCAAAGTTATGAAGTAATTTGTTTAATGGAATTACCGTTTTGGAAATAATAAGCGTTCAAGATAATTTACACTTATTAGCTAAGTAGTAAGTTTTCTCAGATTGCCATTTTTACACTAGAACGTCAGGCAATTTTGATTTTTTTGCCGTCTCAGATAGAATTTACCTTTTTTGAGTAAATAAACAATTAAATAAAAATATGACTGGAAATATTGTTTGAAATACGGCACACAGGTTGATTATTATTAATTTATTAAAACAACAAATTGAGCGTAATAATACCTCTGTAACGCAATGGTAATACAAAAAAAAAAATCAAGTAATAAAAAAATCTAGTAATAAAAACTAAAACCCAACTACGACTAAGAAGGTATAAACAAGACACCACAGACAGACAAATTATTAAAAATCAGGAGTCACACGTGTTAGGGCATAAATCGAACAGATTACGTGTGACTCCGGCTTTTTAATTTGTCTGTCTGTGGTGTCTTGTTTATACCTTTTAAGTCGTAGTTGGGTTTTAGTTTTTATTACTTGATTTTTTTAAAATTCTTTTGTAGTTATAATTTCTATCTTTTTGAAATGTGCTCATTAAGCCCTTTCATTTGATACCCAACATGCTACGATTAAACCATATTTTTTTTTAAGTTCCTCACTTTATGTCCTCTAGAGGGCGCCATTTTTAATTTAATGTGACTTCGCATAGCCTATAACCAGCGGACAATCACGACGCTTCTAACGATACCTCATTTGTCAAATTGTGATAAGTGGTTTGGAAGATAGGAGGGAACAGATGAACATACATACATACATACATACATACATACATACCGGTCAAAATCATAACCCTCCTTTTTTCTTCACCGTAGTCGGGTAAAAATTCATGGTCTTCCTTTTATTTGTGACACTATGTTATTTAGCAAAAAATAATCCTTATGATGAAGCCTTTCGATCGGTATGATATGAAAGCTACAGGGTGATTATTTTTCTCATGTAACGGGTTCGATTTCCGGTTCAAACATGTAATTATTTAAATATCTATGAATGCAGTTTAAATTGTTTTTTAAATTCAAATAATGTCTTCTTTCAGTAAAATGTTCCATCTACAATATTCAAGGTACTTTCCCTCCATGTGGCATATCCGCGGGACGCCCTGTATTTTAGTAATAAACGTAAATCCTATTAAAAAGTCACATCCATGATGATAATAAGCAACCTCTTCATTAGTTTGATGTAACATCCACTAATCTCAATGGATGCCATAAATTGTAGTTATTTTTTTTTCAAAGGCTTTACGTCACTTTTTACAATATAAACCGGCCAGTACCTAAGATGAGAATATTTTATAGCAACCTGTTTGTTCTTATCAATTTATATGTATGTATAAAAAAGTATTGGCCAGTTCCTCTGCAAAATATGAATGCCATAAAAATTTCTTTAATGATAAAAATAAATACAATGTTGCATTTAGTTTATCCAATCTATTTGATACTGACCTCCTTTGAATCATAGCTCATTAACTCAATAATTCTGAAAACTTAACTGAAGACAGTGACAGTTGAAATATCGATGTAAGAGAATTTCTCCGTACGCTAACGTTACTATCGCAACAGTAACCTAGCAACAATTATTTATCGTTGCTAGGTTACTGTTGCTAGACCTGCAATTGGTTGACTTTGAGTAGTTACTCTGCTGTCAAGTTTGTAGTTCTGGCTCTCAGGTTAGCCAACCGGTAAAGATATGAAATATAATTTTCTTCTTCTAATACGAAGACATATGACTTTGCGTGTCGGGAACCGAATAAACCCGATTTGCATTACACGGCTAAAATACGAACAGTGCCAGGTGGCTCATCAATTAAAGTTCGTGACTGTACATACAGTTTTCGGATGTGTATAATTAATCTTGCCATGGTTTTAACATTATTACACTCTAAATGTTCTACACTACCGAATCAAGCGTCGATGTTGTCTTCTTTGTTATACTTTTTCGGCTCAAAACGCGCGGAGTTTTCAGCAAATCCTGAAAAAATAAAAATATTTATTTTAGTAACATTCTGAAGATATTTTTATATATTGAAAAAGGTGAAACATTCTGACATTATTCTTGCTTAAGTATTCTTCTATCAAAAAATATCAAGTACTTATAAATTAAAAAAGTGAGGTCTTGTCTCTTAAGGGATGTAAGTACCTACTTATTTATTTGTGATTAATAGAAAATCAGTTCATGCTAGATGTTTCATTATTAATTATCCAGACATGGAAACTCCTTGACAAATTGTTTACTTCCAAGAGATCATTTTACTTTGAACAAGTATTAAAATTCAAGTGTTTGAGTTTACTTAAATATTATAAACAAAACATGTTAAATGTTGGCTATAGAGCAACGAAATTGAACACTGGGTATACTTAAAAAAAAAAAATTATCTGCACCATCCAACATAACATTTAATTGTATGAATGGCTAATAAATATTATCAGATAAATAATTTTATTTTCTTGGTAAAATACAGCTTCTAAATGGTAAACTTTATAAATCACTAGCTGCGCCCCGCGGTTTCGCCCGCGTAAGTCTTGATCCCGTGGGAATATCGGGATAAAAAGTATCCTATGTGTTAATCCAGGTTATAAACTATCTGTTTGCCAAATTTCATCCGAATCCATTCAGTAGTTTGTACGTGAAAGAGTAACAAACATCCATCCATCCATCCATACTTACAAACTTTCGCGTTTATAATATTAGTTAGGTGATGAATCACTATCCATTCCAATGTTGCCTGGAAGAGATCGCGGAAAGCGGTAAAGTATCATTATTATTTTTAACTGATTACTTCAAAAAGGAGGAGGTTCTCAATTCGTCTGTATGTTTTTTTTTTTTTGTTTGTATTTTACGCGATGACTCCGCCAATTATGAATCGATTTTGATGATTCTTTTTTTGTTTGGTAGGTCATGCTTCAGAGGTGGTCCCATAAAATTTTTATTAATTTTGCTTACGTAGTTTTTGAGTTAGCTTCAATAATTACGTTTTTTTCCCACTTTGCGTATGTAGACGATATAATTATTTCACTCCGTCACTGTTATGTTATTTACATAGCAGATAACGGTATACGAATTTGTGTGAGGTAGGTACCACATCTAAAAAGTGAAAAATAAAACAACTAAAAAGTAACTTTAATTTCGGAAGTCGGTGTCTGGTTTTCAATTTTCGTTTTTTGCCACCGACTTCTGAAATTAAAGTTATTTTTCACTTTTTTTGAGTTTGTTTTTTGAAGTCGGTTGTTTTTGTTTTGTAAAAAGTTTTTTTGTTATATATTTTTGTGGTGTAGGTACAATAAAGTAGAATATATATATATATATAAATAAATAAGTAAATCAAGAGTAAGGACAACTTAAAGATATTTTTACACGTCAATCTAAGGAATTTGATACTGATTTTAGCCTTTATTAATCCGAACAAACCTCTGTAACAACTAACAAATTAACAATCACTCCACGGGACAAGACTGTTCATTACAGCTTCTGTTTGGCAGGTTTCCAATTGAACTGAAATTACCGACAAATCACGAATGTGAGGCAGTTAAAACTGCCTCACATTCGTGATTTGTCGGTAATTCCACACGTGTTTCAGGACTACTTTGGTAACTTTTTAATAGAAGACTTTTCGTTTGACTGTCAAACAGTCAAATGAAAAGTTTTCCTTACTTTTATTTTATCGAACGTTCATTGTCTTGGTATACTAGCGAATCGAAGAGGCGACGAGGGAAGGCATCTCTAATGTACCTACGTCGCGCGTCGGGTAAATCCTGAGCTATCAACCTTGTTATCACCTTCAATTAATCAATCAATTCAGTCTATCGCAGTTTACTGCTGGACATAATATGCCTCTTCCAAGCTGCGCCATAACACCCTGTCCTCCACCTTCCGCATCCAGTCTGTCCTAGCCACCTTTTTAAGGTCGTTGGTCCATCTAGCTAGGGGGCGTCACGTACTACGCTGGCCGATACGCGGTCTCCACTCCAAGGCTCGTCTGCTCCACTGGCCATCGGTCTTTCGACAAACATGGCCAATCACCAAAGCGCTATTACAAAATCGAAGTGCAGATTTAGGTAAATTTGACGGGGCGCGGCAAAGATGCGCTCGTGTGAGTCTATTGAAGTACGCTACGCACACATGCAAACCGGGCGTGATCAACTTGATCCTTTCCACTTTACTTTTGAAATAAATTAAGTTACAGTTATTTATAGTTCGTGTTACTGTTATTTTTAGCATTGCATACAACAATTGTTTAAAAATATTATTTTACTTTAAAAAAAGTTAATTTTTTTTTTCAAAGCAAGATTAGATAGTAGCCTATGTTATTAAATACTTTTTGTTAAAATTTGGAAAGTAAATTCATAGATAAAAAATAGAATTTCGGACGAAAAATTGTCAATAACTATCTGTGTTACGGAATTATTTTTGGTGTATTACTAAATGAAACATAAAAAAATTGACTTATACATTCCAAAGTTCAAGATACAGTTGTACCATGGACATTTTTATAAATGATTAAATTACTGTATCTTTGATGTAACAAAGCATCAAAAGACGCCCAAAAGTTAAATTTTATGAAACATCCTTTACAAAGACAAGTTTTTTACTGATTTGTGTAAACAAATTGAAATATTTATTTAAAACACTGTCAAGATATATAATGAGACTTCCTCGGACATATTTTTTTTTTAAGTTTGAGGCTATAACTTAATCATAATCACACATCAAAACTAGCGTCAAACGCTCAAATTCAAGAAAAATTGTAATAGCCCTCTTAACACTAAACACGCTGGCTAACATTTTACCACGGAATAAAAAAATGATTGAATGTGATTCAGGAGTCAGAAATTTCCTAATAAGGAAAAGTATAGGATAACTTATGGTCACTCATTAGATTTTAACACATGCTAGGTTTCATTATTTCAACTTATGTCGACTTCTGGAGTATTCAGCACAATATACTGCATGAAAACGTAGATAATAAAGCGCAGATGTACTTTATAGGGGTAGTAAAGTTGCACTACCGTCGGACAGTGGCTTCGACAAGCACTTGTGAGCAGACAACATATTTGCTTTAAAGATGACTATGGAAGCGGTTTCTTTAAAGCAGTGATAATTTATAAATAGAGCTACGGTCTTTGTGAGGCGGCTGGAAATAGTGGCTAGATTTTTCAAGGATACATCTTTGGACCGTGCGTCAGGATGCATATTAATAGCCAACGCATGGCTATCACTAAATGTACACACATGTCCAGTGCTGTACTGCACAGTCAGCACTGATACCACCTTTCTGACAGGCTATTGTTTTGATAACAGCATATCTAAACTATTATTTTATAGTTCCATATATCTCATATCAGCATATACCTATATGCTTGTATGAGAGAAGAAAAGAAGTTATGTTCAAAAGAAGATGCCAATTTCCATCAGTGCACTGCTATAGACTGATGATGATGAACAGTCACATTAATAGTCCTCCAGACCGTATTTTCGGCCACGGCGGCCAATCTCAATGGAGACTAGCCTTCGCCGCGGGAGATATTATAGTGCACAAGTGCTTGCGCAGACACAAGTGCACTCTCTCTTCCCTCACTCTCATAGTCCGATGGGTCGGTAATCCGACACGACCGGAGAGAGATCAGGCGTAGGACGGATGGTGAACAGTCACATTAACAGTGTGCTAATTAAAAAAGTTTAGAAGGATTAAGTGAGGCAGCTGCTTGTATTAGAACTAAATCCAACGAATTAACTATTAACCCTTTTGATAATAGTATATTATGCAATTAGTGAATAAAGGACGGATTTAAAGCGAGGGCCATAGGTGAATCACGAGCAAGTGAAGGATTCTAACGACTGAATCGCGACCGTAGGGAGTGATTCATGATGATTGAATCACGACCGTAGGGAGTGATTCAAGTGTTAGAATCCTGAACGACGCGAGCGATTCATGGCCCTCGATATAAATCCGTTTTATTCAAGAGTTGCATACTATACGTTTTATACCATGACTACGAGAAAAAGAACATGCAACTTCGAGTATGTTGTTATGTCAATTTTATGCCTTGTTTTATAGTAACTACATCATAATGTCGATGACTTCTTTTTCTTCGACAACTCATTAAAATAAGTTAGGAAAACAGACTCTGAAAATGTGCTCAGCTTGATTTTCATTTTTCCATTTGCTCAAACAAACAAACTCACACTCAAACTCATCGTAGGCTTTGATGTAAACCAGCCGTGATTTGTTGGGTAGCAAGCTTTCTACTATATCGGCCGCCCTTTCTTTCATAAACTCAGGTGTTAACACAATCTTCATCACTTGAATACATTTTCAATCGATTTATTTAGTAAAACTAAACTTTTTGTTCGTACAACTTACAATAATTAAAATATCGCCAATTTACTAATGACAGCAAAGAACACAAAATAGTTTTAATTTTAATGCTAAACTCCTGTTCGAAAATCAAATCAAATAGGAGTTTGTATATCATTGAGATGAAGTTCGAACAAATTGGTGTTCTAAATTCAAACACCAAAACAGTGATTAAAAGTGCTTTTTATTCACTGTTTTCAGTGAATAAAATAAGCTTTTTAGAGGGGGCATGGTATAAAAGATTTTTGTTTAACAATATTATGATTATAAACTGCTAAGTTTGGGAAGTTACTTAGTTATACGATCATGAATATTAATTGTATTAACTATAACGTACAGATAATAGTTCTGCGGTATAAACATACCAATAACATAACTAATTACCATTCCTAATTCGATAGTCTCTACAGGCTATCGAATAAGATTATGGTACTTAAGGGCGCACCCAATCATAGATTGCGTAGCATGATCCTCTGTTATGCCGAAAATACTGCAGCATTAATTTTGAAATATATATGTTAAAGTTGAGGATTGATCTTATGTGAGGCGAAAACACGATTACATAAAATTTTCAAGTTACCTCTGCACAGAATTATAAACCGCTGGTATTCAAAAAATACTTCAAATTAAATCATGAAACTTTGCATGATAACTGAACTATCTATAAAGTAGGTCTTATGTGTGGCATTTTTTTTTAAATTACCATTATTTTCACCGTAAAAAACAATTACCTAAACTTTTGGACGCTTTAGAGCCGCTAGCGCCCCACTCCGTCTCGTTCTCACTCAGGTCGCGAGTAGTATGGTGCGAGCGGGATAAAATCTGAGGTAGGGTGCGCCCTTAATTGTCTATAATAGTAACTACATGGAATGCAATTAAGTCATTTAGGTAGAAGAAAATATTAATCGCTGGATAAGTTGCAGGTGTATCCTATGCCTTTTATATCCTATCTACTCCAGCTGCTTTTTTCAGGTCATTGAGTCCCAGGAGCGGTCGCAGCCCAAGATTTGGGGCGGGGGGGGGGGGTCACCATTGGTGCCGAGAAATATATTATTAAGGGAAATGGTTAATTGATAAGTACGTAAATCATTCAGTCTCTCGACAGCTTGAATGATTTTGGGGGCATCATGACCCCCCTCAGACCGTGCCTGTTGAGCCCTCATGTCGAGTCTTACCTACCGTCCTTTCTTAAATAAGTCTCAAGAGCAACATAAAGTGTAACGACCTCACACTAGCCAGTCGTGTGTGTCCTTCAATGGTATATCTACAGTTTATCTACCCTCGCATTACAGTCCAGGCGATCCCATCTCCCAGACAAAGTTCATGCAAACTTACTTTAAACGCTTGTCGAAATTTCCGGGACATTAAACTGTAGAGTATCGGATTGGCAGCAGTAGACAGGTATCCATTATAGCAGAGATAGTTCACGATTTTCCACACCTGAAAAAAGATGGATTTATTTAAGATATGAAAAAAGTTTTTAACACTTAATTTGGGTCTTAAAAAGTTTCTGTTTATGTAACTATTTGCTAGTTATAATTTACATTTTTATTGCATGCCGTTGTTGTGAAGTGAGATTGAGCGTAATACTATTAAAGAGTTTTGATGATTTGTGTCTCAGGGGCTATGATGCAGACTGCAACAATAATGGTTTGAATTTTAGTTAGTTTGTTCTTTAGAGGTACACAACATAGATATTCATGAGTTGATTCGAGTTTAGTTGCATTTTTAAAGGTAAACTTTTAAAAGGCAGTGTCATTTTTATTCCATGAATAAAAACCTGAAAATAAATCGTAGCACAAGTAAACCGATTCAGCTACAGATTGGGCGATATTTTCTGTATCCTACGGTTGTTGTGAGCTTTTAGCAGGATATGGTTTAAAGAACTTTTGTCAAACCCCTTCATTATACCCATATTCTAGCAAATAAATAATTTGATTTGATGTAATTAGCTTTGTTCTAACTTTATACTTACGTTATAATAATCCTCATAATCAAATTTTGGTAGCACCATCATTATACGGAAAATACAATATGGCGTCCATGAGAGAAAGAAAGACGCAGCAACAGCCGCTGAAAATGAAACATCTGAATTACAGTTTCAGTACCTTACTTACTTTACATAATATTTAAATTCCTTCCTTGTACACATTTTTTTTTTGTTAAAATAAAGTGGTATTTTATTATAATCGTATATGTATTTTTTTGTTAAAAGGTAATTTATAGGTATGCTAACACATTTCTACTTTTTCGATTGTCGTACTTAGTACATCATGAGCTTCTCTCAAGGAAATGAACTCGGTTATTAAGAGTCCAACTTTAACTACGGAAGAACACAAGTTAGGTATATTGCACCCGCTTGCACGGACGATTAGCAAAGTAATTAACACTACTTTGTGCTTGCACTTGTATAAACATAGTTTATAAAATCAAAGCAAAGAGGTTTCCATATGCTCAAACAAAGACTTAATATTTTTAATAAAAAATATGTAATTACTCTTCAAAAGAAAAAAGGAGGTTCTTAATTGAAGAACAACTTCAAAGAGCTGGTTCTGGCAACTTAAGGAAAAGCATTAAGTAGGTACAATATATTATGTGTATTTTTTATTAGCCTTTAACAAGTATGGGTGAAAACATGGTCAGTGGGTCATCTTAGGCATAGTTACTATTAAAATATTAGTTTTTCGACCACTAGTGTGCTACTAGAAGTGTATGCACATAGCTTCAGGTTCTAGACCTGCAATTTTTAATTAATTTAAGTTAAGGTTTAGGTACCAATATATTTTTTAAGTCCTCACTAAAAAATTACGGATAAAATATCTAATTCTGAAATAAATTAAAAATAATAATCGTTCTCGGCTGGTCACACGTACGTTAAAAATGGTTAAACAAAATACGAGTAGGTACTAACCAATCATTTTCACCGCTTTGTCTCTGTTCTGTTTTCCAACTACTGGACTGCTCCGCAATTTTTTCTGCGCCGACTTCAACTTTATTGTTATTTTAATATACAGCACCAATATCGTCGTCATCGGTATTACGAAGAAAACAAATATTTCGACGGCGACCACAGTACTCGCAGCTTTCGTTAACGTGTAGTAACAATACACGTACTCCTTTCTTTCCAACAGATCTATGTAGAACACGTCGGGAATACAAAAGCCAAGTGAGATAACCCATATAACACCTACAATTTTGAAGACACGAGAATTCAACGTCAGCTTTTGCCGAAAAAAGGGTTTAGTCACTATGATGTATCGTTCAATCGTAAATGCAGTGATTATGAGTAGGCTGCAGTTACTGAATACGTCCCAGAGGATGAAATGTATTCGACATCCGACTTCTCCTAGAGGATAGAAACTTGGTACGAATATGATGTATATTTCGAGCGGGATGAAGAGGGCTGTGAGTAGGTCCGTGATGGCGAGGTTGGCGAGGTAACAGTTGGTGGGCGTGCGCATGGTGTGGTCCCTGGCTATCACGGCCAGAGTGCACACGTTGCCGATCACGCTCACCGCCATTAATAACCCCAGGATGATGCTCACGACTATCTTGACTGTGTATCTCTGTTCTAGTTCGTCGTAGAAAGCCATCTCAACTGGCCCGAAGAAAGAAAAGGAATTATTCTCGTATTCGCTGTCGTTTATTAACGACATTTGTGTTTCGTTTATCTAAAATATCATAAAACTACTTAAAATTTATCATTTAATGTTTTTAGAATTAACGACCCTCACTGTTTTAATACAATAGTGTGTTCGATAAACCTATTGACTGTACACAGTCTCGCTCTGGCTAGCGATAGGGAAGTACTGATAAAAAATAAATTTCGTCAGGCCTTGACGCACCCATATACAGTATGCTGTTAGGGGATGATTTTTATTTTGTTACTTTTTGATAAGGTTTAATAATCTGATTGAACAAATTGATGTAAATACTGTTTATGCTTTGTTATACTGGCGGCAACTAAAGGTAGCTGTAACTGCTCATTAAGTTAGGCAATTGATATATTACAAACTTTAATTTCTCCTTTCTGGTACAAATGAATCCCATTTCCAGAGATGAATAAACCGAGCTCATTAATAACTCGACTGACCGACCGTTTTGCCGTTTTGCCGACCGTTTTGGGAATCCAACACAGTACCTCGTTATTGGCTTTAACAGAATACACGAGCGGTTTATCTTCTACAACTATAAATCGAAACTGACGACCAAAGAGTAAAAAATAACTTTTTAAATGGCTGAAAAAAAAATGCTGTTGAAAAAAAAGTTGTATTAAAAGACGCAAGGAGTCTTTAAGTTTATTCCTCTCATAAAAATGCCACGTTTTATACGTTTACGTCGTGTGGTCAAGATTCAACGTTGTCACTAGTATGACGATAAACAAAATAGACAAAGGAAATGATACTGACAGGATGAGTTTCTTCAACGACACAGTAAATTAAATTGCATTGTATTTTTGCGATAGGTAGTGTAGGTAGGTCTCAATAATCTCCTTTATCGGTAACGTTGTTTCTCTTAGAATGTAATTACATGCTTTGATCGTCTTTCTGTATTTGACATTCACTGTCACTTTATCTTAAAGATTGGCTAATCTGAAACTGTAAAGCTTAATAACATGAATCACTAGACTATTCAGGTTGTTTATAAGAATGATGTAAAGTTTTTTATCAATAGGTATTAAGTAGATTTCAGTCCACAATAATCTTACAAAAACTAAATAATATTTTACTATATTATTAATTTAATTTAAATTATGTAGTTTCTTAACAGCATGGTGATTATTGGTGATCCTTACAGCAAAATATATTTCGGCACTTACGACATCAAAGTAGATGGTTAATGATAAATTAATGATTTTCCGTAAGTGGGTTTGTGCAAAGACTTTTTACACGCGATTCATTTTTTTTTTACTTTTTACAAAAAAAAAAACAACCAACTTCCAAAAAAAAACACATAACAGTGAAATATAACTCTAATTTTGAAAGCTACTGACAAAAAACTAAAATGCAAAACCAAAGACACCGACTTCCGAAATTTAAGTGATTGAAGTCAGTATTTTTTTTTTTTTGTAAAACCTTTTTGTTTTTCACTTTTTAGTTGTGGTACCTACCCCACACAAATTCGAATACCACTCCCTGTTGTGTAAATAACAGTGATGGGAACTTAAAACATCATCCACAAAGGCTAAGTGGGAAAAATACGTAGCTATTAAGCTAACTCAAAAAATACGTAAATAAAATTTATATGGACCACCTCTGAAGCATGACCTACCAAACAAAAAAAGAATCATCAAAATCAATTTATTCATAATTGGCGGACTAATCGCCTATCAAACATAAAAAAACCTCCTTCTTTTAGAAGTCGGTTAAAAACTAGGTGAGGTCGGCGTTTCCTATCTGACTACTCTGAGCAGAAAGGCCGAAACAAACAGAGGTCACAGTCTCTTTTAAAGTCCAGATCTTGGATAATGGAAACACCATGTACATTGGTTTCTGAAATTGTATTTTGAGTAAAGAACCACATAGATTGAGTGGACAAAATGGCAGTTCTCAATATTCTTGGCGCGTCGATGGCAATCAAAATAGAGTCAGCCCAGAATTTCGCTACTAGTTTGACACGCGACACGTAATTAAGCATCCCATTGTTTGTGGGACAGCACCACATTTACACTCCAATCCTGTCAATTGAATATGTAGATAGTTTGACACTCTGACTTTACATGATTTCAAGGTTAGTGAAATTAAAAAAGTTCGATTTCTTTCATTTCCTGCTCCGCTTTATCTCAGCGTTACTGACATTTCTCCACCAAATTGTGTCCTCCAGTATTACGTGGCACGTTTACAGCGATGCAGAGAGGTGATAAAAGAAATATATCGGTGCCCTAAAACATTTCTTTATTGTTATTACGTTCGTCGATTACGCTGAGTCGATTTCGATCTTAGCGCCGCAGTACAAAAGACTGGGGAAGTGAATTGGAATTTACTTTATGGCAAATTAAATTATATATAAGTGGATATTCAGAGGATTTCACTTTTGGAAAGTTAAGATCGGCACTGCAGTGAAGGTTGAATTTTCAAGTGCCAAGAAAGTACCTATTCCGCAATTTTCTCTTTTACGAAGCTTTTGACGTTCGGATGTACCTACCATTTCCTCGTCGACACCAGAGACAGTCATGCCACAAGGGAATTAAGAGAGCGTAAACACTTGGAAAGCGGATTCGGTAAAATGAGAGAGTAGGTAATTTATGAATCCTGTTCTGCGATATTTCGGCAAAGGCAATTTTCCTGGTGTATTTCGCATTGTATTATTATTCGACCGACTGTATTACAATTTAAACAGGCAGAAAATATTTGGGTTTATTTCTCTGATTAACATTAAATATTTTAAATTGAAATATGAAGCGGCAGCTGGCGGGGTTTAAGGAGCGAGAGGACCTGAGTTCTATTACGATAGAGAGTCAAATTAAATTAGTTAGCAACGATAGAAACATGGTCAACTTTACAAAAAAAAACGATTTTTTAAATGATATTTTAAGTAACTACACTGCCTACGTACGGTCTTAGACCTCACAAAGTATTTAATGTTTTTTTTTTTCATGTTTATATATCGATACCCATCACATCTACGGAGTTTCGCTAGCTTATTTAATTTGACCCTGTAATAAAGATAAGCCACAATATCTGCTAGAGCAGAAGCATATTGAGCTTATTATTATGATCTAGCAGGGAACCTACCAAAAATGCCAATAGGTCTCCACATCTTTAAAAATAAAAATAAGTATACCTCATTAATAATTTAGTAAAAATTTACAAATTTTTTTTTTTTTGGGTGATGGAAATCGTCTATTGACTTCTCCCGCTCTGGGCGGAGCGGGAAGGCTTGTCAGACTTTTATTGACTAAAACCCACCCGTGTTCCTTCAGTTGCCTGTTGCCAAGGGTCCCGGTATCCCTTACGGACTTTCCCGCAACCCTGGCAGCAGACCTGGCAATGGATCAACTGCCAATAGAACTTATGTCAAACCCAGTTACCTTCACAAGACTGAAAATAAAGGCACCCCAAGACTTAATAAATACAACCAGCATAAATTGAATAAGCAGGTGAACCAGTGCACTGTTCCACGACTTGCAAGATAAGTAACCATCATCACATTATTGCTTATGTCCCAGGACAGATTGCATTATAGAAAAAAAAAAAAATACACCCTGGTTATAAAAGTAATTACGTTGATCAAAACAAGCGGTCAAATTGCGGCAACCATACAGTGCAAACGCATGGTCACCCCTAATTGAAATTACAGCCTGTTGTAGAACGTCGCGTCAATACAGGAGGCGGGAAGGGAAGAGGGGAACAAACTGTTTCTTTCGCTTATATGTCTAGTTTTTGTCTGATGAAATTTTTCTTCCTTTCGTGTCAATGATAGTATTTTTCTTTGTTTTTATATTGTTTGAGCCTATATAGTAGTGGCCATATTAATAGTGGCATCAGTGGAATTTTGTAGGTCATCCGAGGTGTAAATGTACGGGCCCTAGACAAAGTGACATTCTATCAGCGATAACGATGATGGAAAAAGCAAAAATGTATACGACTGATATAATCTATCGAAAAGCTTATGTCAATCCTGTTGAAGGTCGTTGTAGAAATACGAAACGCTTTGGAAGCGATTGTCACTTGTTGTTTGCGATTTACGAAATTGGATCTAATTTCTCGAGGCTATATTGAATCTAGTTTCTCGAGGCTATATTGAATCTAGTTTCTCGAGGCTATATTCAATCTAGTTTCTCGAGGCTATATTGAATCTAGTTTCTCGAGGCTATATTGAATCTAGTTTCTCGAGGCTATATTCTTCTGGCTAAAAAACAGCATTGTTTTTATTAGAAAAGGCCAACAAAGAGATATCCAAGTTTAAAATACGGGTTTTTCATGCCTTTAGTTTTGACTCGAAGATACTATAGATAGACAGGTAGAGACCTTCCCTACCACGTCACATTGTGGGCCTATTATGGTAAATGGGTCTTATTGTGTCGATTGTCATAATCCTAATGCATGTCATCAAACTGCCTCGCCCACACTTACATAATTAGTCTCAAATGACAGGAGAATCTACTTATGTATGTATAGTATTAGTATCTATTTACTTCAACGTACGTGGGAAGGTTCGATGACTTTGGCAAATGGATCATGTACCGTGTCAACAAGTGGATACTGTACCACCTTTTGTCTAAAAAGAGATACGTATAGTCTAGTAGGAACTTCATGCTTTAAGGCTCTTACATTACGGCGCGATTCGTCGCGCGATGCGAATTCTAACAAAACAATTTCTGAGAAAACTTCACTGCGAACAATGCGGCAGCGTCGCATCGCGCGACGAATCGTGCCAGTATGTAAGAGCCTTTAGCTGACTGTTTGAAAGAGATAAACATTTGTCGTCATTTGAATGAGGGAAACGAGATAATCCTAATTGCTGCATTTGCCGTCCGTTACTTTATAATTATGTTAGTCCAGCGCCTGAATCTCTCTCCGGTTGTCATTGCCGTCCCATCGGACTATGAGAGCGAGGGAAGAGAGAGTGCACTTGTGTTTACGCACATATTTGTGCACTATAATATCTCCCGGGCCAAAAGATAATCTCCGTTGAGATTGGCCTCCGTGGCCGAAATACGTCTGGAGGACTATAAATATATACAGGGTGTAAGGGATAGCCCTCCGCAAATTAACAGGGGGCATTCAGCTTCTTATTTTGAATCGTATTCCACTGGATATTTTCTCAGGAAAGTTTTTATTTGTTTTATCGTTGTTTCAGTTACTATTCTTTTATTTCAATGTAAAATTACATTCTCTGTACGTAGCACTCCATTTATGTACATAAAACAGCTAAAATCAAAAAGCCAGCAATGGATGTTAAAATACTCGAGCGTGCCCCGCCCGACACGGGGAGTGCGACTTCGCGGGTTTTGCCACGGTAACGATACATTGCGCGTGAGGTAATAATACAAATCAGGTTTATTGGATTCCCATAACGTTCCTGAAATAATTTAATGTACCGATCGTCTTAGTATGCTGAATCCATCCCATCAGTCTGCGGAGGGCTGTCCCTTACACCCTGTATATGTTTAAATAATTATGTAGATAATGCACTCACATAAAAAACCGTTCGTATAAAGAAGAAATGTGAAGATAGGAAGCTATTGACCTAATTTTGGTGACAAAGAATGAGGTCAATTACCAAATTATTATCGTTATCGTTTCACCCGCGTAAATCTCGATCCCGTAGAAATATTGGGATAAAAGTATCCTATGTACTATTCCAGGTCATGGTCTATCTATGACCTAGAATAGGACATACCAAATGCCAAATTTAAATCAAATACGTTCAGCCGTTTTAGCGTGAAAGCGTAAGAAACAGACTCACTTTTGCATTTCTAATATTAGTTAGGATAGGATAAAAATGTGTTGTTAAACTAAGCACGTAAGAGTAACTAGATGTATTTGCTCGTAACAGGTGATTCTCTCCCAAGTTGCTAATTCAAAGATAATAAGTTATAAATAAAGACGATTGTAATTATGCAAAACTCGGACTTATTGTAATAACATTGCGTGATTCACGTGATAACGTAATAAAAACATAATATGACAAAATGTTTTCAAGGTCGAGAATTTAATAAAAATAAAAACGACGAGATAAGAAAACTGTGAATCTGTATGTAGTGTGTCCAATCAATTGCTTCGGCGGAGAATGTAGAACTTCTTACAGACAGGGTAAATTAATGGTGAACATTACGAAGTCACTTCGAAGTTTCCATACATAGTTACTATTGAAATGGTTAACTTAAGGGCCTAAACTCAACATGAGTGTATGTAACGCAATAAGTATGATTATGTTTGTGATCCTACTTACTTTTTTATTTAAGGCCTTGCTAAAATCATTTTATTAAGCGCTTATGGGTTATTTTATAAGTAGGTAAGTACAAGTGTTACATTATCTAAGGATGTTATAAGAAACAATATATTATTTTGGTATTATTTATTGTATTCTGTCTACAGGAAACAGATGGGCATCATTTGTTAAAAATCTAATAATTAATTCTAAAAGTCTTGATAGCCAGTATCACTGTGAATTATAAATAAAATAAATAATATTACTGGTATCACATTTCCCTCAGCTTTAGTACTTATAATACACGTACACCCTTCGATCTAAAAACTAATGGAATTGTATCAAACGGGGTGGGTTTGATTATTCAGTCTTCTCTGGATTAATAATAGCTGCTAGTTTCTTGTCCTCCTGGTGCACTTCTTGGTCATCCCAGCCCCACACGGAGTGGCTGCCGTCGCCGGTCCTCTTCACGCGTTTTTGGATGACGTCTGTGGACACCGTTTTGAGGTCATATGCCCATCCGATAGCGGCCATGGTGTCAATGAAAAGTTTAGTGAGGTTGAGGGAATAGTCCCCGAGTTCAGCGGTCTTGTAGTCCCAGGGGAAAGTATGATGGTAGTTGTGGAAGCCTTCGCCGAGCACCACGAGGGAGACGGGTCTGGTTTCCACCGGGTTGATGTTCTTGTCGTAAGGCTTTGCGCCCCACAGGTGGGCGGCGGAGTTCACCAGCCAGGTCACGTTCAGCACGTACACGTAGCGGAAGATCGAGCACACGAAGTACGCGTTCCACAGAGACTCACCCCACAGTGTGGGGATGTACATCGGCATCGCGAAGCAGACCAGGGGCATGAGGATCAGGTAGAAACTGCAAAGAAATAATCATGTTAGTATAACATAACGATAAATTGTTTAAATGGAAATTACCAAGCCATTTGACAATGTATCCAAATAAAAAACCTTTCTACAATAAGGGAAAATAAATACATTTTTGTTTTAACAGCTTAGTTTGTTTTTAGACACGCTCCAGACTATAGAGGCACGTAAACATTAAAACAGTCTATCAGTTATTTTGGATACTGAAATATCTACAATAGACTGACTACTATTGTCCGGTTGGTAGATAATGTTGGATTTTATTTCTATGGAAGAATTTTTTAAGGAATCGGGTTTACGTTAAACATAGTACTTAACATTAATCCTCAACTTTAACATATATTTATTTCAAAATTAATGCTGCAGTATTTTCGATATAACGGAGGATCATGCTAAGTATTTGAGGTAGTATTAAGCATAGTAATAAAAATATCCTCGAATCACACTTACTTCTTCTGGAAGCGCAGAATGGGGTCACTCTTGAGGTCACTGAGGTCAATGGTATGTCCTTTCGCCTTGATCTGCGGGTGTTTCCTGACCAGCAGCCAGCCGACGTGGGCGAAGAAGAAGCCTCGTGTCGCATTGTGGGGATCAGCATCAGTTTCCGAATATTTGTGATGCATCCGATGGTCCCGTGCCCAGTCGATTACGGCATCCTGTAAGGAGAACAAGAAGTTGAGTGGAGATTCTTCATGATTCTGCTCTATGATTTTATTTAATAACCAATCTTATGCGAAACCCTAATAACCAATGTTATTAGATAAGTTATAATTATAATTTAAAATAAACGCGTTGTAAAAAATGTATATTTTACAGTCAAAACCAGTTTTTGGGAAAAACGCGTTTTCCCTAGTTAGAACTAGTTTTTACCCGACTACGGCGAAGAAAAAAGGAGGGTTATGATTTTGACCGGTATGTATGTATGTATGTATGTATGTATGTATGTATGTATGTTCATCTGTTCCCTCCTATCTTCCAAACCACTTATCACACTTTGACAAATGAGGTGTCGTTAGAAGCGTCGTGATTGTCCGCTGGTTATAGGCTATGTGAAGTCACATTAAATAAAAAATGGCGCCCTCTAGAGGACACAAAGTGAGGAACTTAAAAAAAAAATGGTTTAATCGTACCATGTTGGGTATCAAATGAAAGGGCTTAATGAGCACATTTCAAAAATATATATATATTATAACCCCAAAAGAATTTAAAAAAAAAAACAAGTAATAAAAACTAAAACCCAACTACGACTTAAAAGGTATAAACAAGACACCACAGACAGACAAATTAAAAATCCGGAGTCACACGTGTTAGGGCATAAATCGAACAGATTACGTGTGACTCCGGATTTTTAATTTGTCTGTTTGTGGTGTCTTGTTTATACCTTTTAAGTCGTAGTTGGGTTTTAGTTTTTATTACTTGTTTTTTTTTTTAAACTAGAATTAACTAATGCTCAAAATTGAATATCAGTTAAAACTAGTTCTTACTAGACAAAACGCGTTTTTCCAAAGCGAGTCAGTTAAAACTGTTCCGACCGAATTATTGTTCCAAATTATTGTTTAAACGTTCACTTGCCAAACATTAGGTTTCCGTTACAATTATTTGTGAAGAGATTTTTTGGTAAGTAATAATTTGGCAAATTAAATGATGCGGAAAATTGTTTCGAAAAATTTGGCAATTTCTTTTCGATGAAACAAGGGAGATCCTTTATTCTGATTCTCATGTCGATGTTCCCTAAAATATCCCTTTAGTGTAAGATTATTATTTTTATTAGATAAGTACCTACATGACTCTGTGTCCTAGATCTTTTTAATAAATATTTTTAAAACTATATCTTGTTTGCAATCCCAAATTACTTTCTCTAGGCTAGTTTTAACTAAAGCTCGGAGTGACAACTAGTTTTCATCTGATAATCAAATATATCAGTGGTAAATTTTAGTTTTGAATAGGTATTTCTAGTTTTAACAAAGGTATTTAGTAAAAATCAAGTAATAAAAACTAAAACCCAACTACGACTTAAAAGGTATAAACAAGACACCACAGACAGACAAATTAAAAATCCGGAGTCACACGTGTTAGGGCATAAATCGAACAGATTACGAGTGACTCCGGATTTTTAGTTTGTCTGTCTGTGGTGTCTTGTTTATACCTTTTAAGTCGTAGTTGGGTTTTAGTTTTTATTACTTGATTTTTTTTTAAGTTCTTTTGGGGTTATAATATATATTTTTGAAATGTGCTCATTAAGCCCTTTCATTTGATACCCAACATGATACGATAAAACCATTTTTTTTTAAGTTCCTCACTTTATGTCCTCTATAGGGCGCCATTTTTAATTTAATGTGACTTCACATAGCCTATAACCAGCGGACAATCACGACGCTTCTAACGATACCTCATTTGTCAAATTGTGATAAGTGGTTTGGAAGATAGGAGGGAACAGATGAACATACATACATACATACATACATACCGGTCAAAATCATAACCCTCCTTTTTTTCTTCGCCGTAGTCGGGTAAAAACTAATTTTAACTAGGGAAAACGAGTTCTAACGAAAAACGGGTTTTAACTGTAACATAATATACATGTAATTAACATATTTATGTTGTTTTTTACAAAATTTATCCATGTAACTAACATGTTCAGATATTTGTATGCCAGTCCATGGCGAAACATGTAAGATCACAACTTTATAAATAAGACCTTAAATGTACCATGTTTTAAAGCAAATCAATATATTCTATTCTTTACTTAAGGTTGTAAGTACTGAAAGTGTAAATAGTCGGTTAGACTCTTTAAATGTAGGTATGGAAACTAAAGGTAAACCAGTACCATCGTATTTCTAGCATAAGGGGAAATTAAAAAAAAAATCTCAGCGTCTTCTGGCGTGAATGTGACGGAAAAGTTGGTAAAGTTCACTGACATACCTAAGTGATATAACACCAAAATAAGCAATAGACTAACCACCTTTGGCCAAAGGTTGGCCAACATGTTCATGGCAAAGAATTTTCAACCTGTCTCTAGTCAACTGCAATATTTATATCCCATAACGGTCGATACGATGCGAATTATTTGTTATTGTATTATATAAACACCTGTTTCATTAATAATTAACTAATCATTGTTTGTCAACTTTGACGTACTTCAATAAACGATAATCTGTACAATATATTCAATAATCTGTGTAATCTCTATTGCTATTAGATTTTTATGCCAAGTAAAACAACAACTGTGTTTTTTTCAGGTATTTTTACGAATAAAGTACCTACGTAGTTATCAATACATTATCTAACACACGTACAGAATTAGGTATCAATCTACAGCTCAATGCAATTCACAGTTGGCCACAGATTAATTATATTTTGTTTTTTATTTCATTGTCTAGTTTCTGTTTTTATTTCGGATTTCTTAAAGCCAACAATAAGGCATTCTACCATATTAAAATAGAGCTAACGTAATAATTAAGTACTTCAAAACTGAAGTAGATACGATTCTACCATCCAAGAGCTAATATTTACCTAATTGATTTACTAGCTTCATTAGTTTCTCTATCGTTATGATCATTAATGTTGAATGTTTATATTTAAGAATTATATTCCTTAACTGTTATGGATGGCAAATTACTACAGATTAAACATTGTTAATTATAGAAAGTACCTACCGCTGATAACTTCATTACAGTCAGAGGGTAATCGCCGATACTGGTGTTAAAAGGTGATGATATATAGATACCGCTAGTTTCTCACGCGTGATAAGCACATGCATGTGTTGATAATAGGTTTTTGTTCACGTGGTGAAGGTGTGGACTCGTCTCTATTTTTTTGTTTGAAATATTCTAACGTTTTATCCCACTGTTGAACAATTCCTTGGGCAGAAGATATTTTCTAATCACAAAGATACTTTCACCTGTTAAAAACACCGGTAAATCACAAAAAATACACCTGTAAGGTATCAATAATCGTTTTAGGCGTAAGAGCTATAAATTGTGGTAACCAGATCGTGGACGATGAAATATGTCATTCTATCTTTAGACCCAAAACTTTATTGCTGAAGGTGACTTTAATTATCATTCAAGTAATTTCCCCCACTGTCTTAGAAAATATAATATGACGTCACAACTACGTAGGCCGTTATCATTCACGCACACATTTTCTATGCGTTTTAACCTTTATGAACTTTGTGCTGGGTGCACGTGCTTGAACAGTTAGTCGGGTTATTCCAAGGCACATGTCTGTTTATGAGACTTGTGTGCTTAACCCTCTTAACCTTTGCAGCTAAAAAACTTCACGTAATTTATGCACTTTTTATAATTCAGTTCAGATTATGGAAACCAAACTTTGTTTACCCAAATTCTTTTGTTTTTGTTAATCTTTAATCTTTCACAAATAAATGGAATTTTATCTTTTTAATGGGCACGTACCTAATTAGATTTGAATTCCTCTGTTGTTTTACTTATTTGTCCAAATACCTAAATACACTGGCCTTCAAAACTTAGTACCACACTTTTAAAATTGCAATTTCTTCTAAACTGCAGAAGCCAGAGTTTTGAAATAAAATCAAATCAAAAAATAAATGTGAAAACAAAAACAGAAACAAAAAGAGTCAAAAGTTGCAACAATTTGAAAAGGAGTGCTTTTGTATAAAAGGTTTTTTTAGCCATTCCTTACAAGACGGTTATCGGCTATAAAGTTTTTATTTTTTGTACCTAATCCTTTTTATTTCGAAAATAATATCTTGTGTAAGTAATTTAAAAGTTATTGCAATTTTAGAAGTGTGGTACTTAATTTTGGCGGCCAGTGTAGATTCCTACTTAAATGGAATATAGTAGTCATTGTAGTCTAAACATACCTAACTTTGACACCTTTATTTAATTAAAATTCATAACAAATATCAACAAGATTTGTGACAAATATTTTGGATGTCATGAATTATTCTTCTTCACGAATTAGATAAGTATTTTGTTCAGATAAACTTACTTGGAAGGCCAAGGTGTTGAAGAGAGTGAGCAGAATTCTGAGTGGCAGACGCGCTTTGTATGACTTGTGAGCCCATAGCCTGTGCGCACCGGCGGTGATGCCCAGGCCTGAGCATATGTACAGGAACACAGCTGGAAACAAACAAATAACATTCATTATTAACGAGCTACAAAACAGTTCCCCTAGAAAAAGTGAACAACTAGAACGGTGGACCAAGTCTAATAATTTACGAACGTGTCAATGGTTTTTGACAGATTTGCCAAAAAAAATCTGTCAAAAACTCATCATTGCGAGACCATTGACACGTTTGTAAATTAGTAGACTTGGCCCCCTGGCCATATGCCTTAATTTCTTTCCGTGGGTATCAAAGATAGCGACTTAGCTACTACTAGGTACTAGTTAGTACTTTGACCTCTTGTCAAAACAAAGGGAATTCTGCAATATTGTTTGTTCAAATTACTTATTAGAAAAGCGTATTTTAACAATAGATACACACTATTCTCTATTTTTTAAATAGTTTTTCTTATTTAACCGAAAATTGAGCCGCTGTGTATGTAAATAGCGGCTCACTTAGAGTAAAAATGACATAGTGGCAAACGTGAAAATAAATAAATCATAAGACTACCTCGTCTTATGATTTATTTATTTTCACGTCTCATATAACTTATAAGGAATTTATTTGATGTACAATAATATAATGTACAATATAATTATATTAATTCTCTGAAACTGTAATATTTATTCGAGTGTATCATTAATTTGCTACTTCTATAGAAGAGTTCAGGAATTTAATTCAGACAAGTGTTTACACGACTTTGTTTGAGCCAATATTAATTAATTTTATTAGTTTCCTAAAGTACCTATGCCTAAATTCCAAGTATGGCACTTGGAAAATGTGTCTGCTGTTTGTTTACTGTAAATGAGAAGCAACTTAAGTATAGTCGAGAGGTATTTAAGTACAGTCAAAATAAACTATTTAAAATTCTCAAAAAATCGAAATGAACTAGGTAGATTGGTGGTATTTCTGATTTTAAGGTAAATAGCGTGCTAACAATGTGTAAGTTTTCAAAAATGACAATCCTACCGAATGGTTCAAACCAACAGCTCATTTTTCGTATTTAAAAATGTTCATAATCTAGTCGCAATCTCATCTCATCTCAACTCAGCGACAATCAATGTCCAAAACGCGTCTTATTAGAGGTAAGTAAGTACCTACCTATTTATGATATTGTCCCTCTGATTTTCATACCAACCTTAGTAACAACAGCAACATTAAATTATTAAAATACACACGTGATGCTGTAAACGTACACGTGAAAATAATGATTACCTACAATTATTATTCTGGTTTATTTTTGAGACACGTTTCTTCGTAGTATGTTAAAATTTAAAACTTTATTAAAAAATAATTATTTTCAAGGTTCTACTTTTATTTTTATTTCTATATTTTCTTTTATTTTATTTAATAATTTTTTAGTGAATATCTAAAATTCACACCATTAATTATGCACTGCCAAATAAGTCCCATTTATTTTTTAATTCTAATTCAATTGCTTTGTATAGAAAAACGAGTACCTACTTTTTAAAAAATACTGTAGGTGCACCTTGATGACGTATTAGCTAAGCGGGTTTTCAGTCGCTTATGCACTGACGTCAGATGTTTTATTTTAAAATGGAGGTGATCCCCAGTATCAGTGTAAACAAGAAGTTTCTAAGAGAATGCGGAAAATACCTATATTTATTATTTATTTTATTTATTCATTATTTATTAAAACCTTATGCAAAAGTAAAAAAATAAAAAAACTGTATAAAGACGGACTTAATGCCTGAGGCATGAAGTCCGCCAGGCTAATTAATATTATTGCATTTATTGGTATGAGCTCGAGTTGAGTTTAAACAAGAAATAGGTCTTTGCCAAGCAGTGTGCCAACAGAAATAAACAAAAGTCGTCCGTTCCTACTATCCAAAAGCAGGGACAAAAATAATAAAAAAAAAAAGAGAAACTTACCAAATATACACGTCAGCCACATCGCTTTTGTAAGGAATAGGTAGGCACCATATACTCCTCCTATATGGAGCAAGCCCATGAGGATGACGTTTCTCCATACTATCTTCCACACCCTTTTCTCGGCCGATGGTGGTACGATGACTGGTGCGGCATCTGTGTCCCCATTTACAGCATCTGTTTCGTAGAGGACCCAGGAGCCACCAGTTTGCCCTTGAGGAGGCATTTTATCTGAAAAAAAAAACAAAGAATATATAGAGTTAAAAGCCAAACCTATTTTAATGGACTGCTGATTTCCTTTTGTTTTCAATGACACCGTAATTGAATTGGGATGAAAAGCGTCAACTATCAAACAAATTCGATATGTTAATTACTCTCACCGTTCATTTTAACTAATTAACATCAAACCGTTAACGCTAATTAACTGCTAAACACCACAGGCCACAAAATTTTAAAACATCACAGTTGTTAATCGGTACTTCCACAGCGAATTCAAATTTGTTAATGAAAGTGAGTTATATTTATGCTAAAATTAATTTTCATTATCTTTTAATAGGTGTAGGCAATCTTTATCTTAGATAAGATTTAGATACTTTAACTTCAGACTGTCACAATGTTTAAATAGTGCAAGTAATAAGTGGAAACTTTACAGAACCGAAAGTTTGGAAGTTACAGCCAAGATTCGATACCGGGATTCAAGAGATTCGTGCAAGATAAAAGTGTGCCAAATCCGCCCAGTCAAGTTGGTAATATAATGCGGACTACACAAGTTTCAGCTTTTAGTTTAGGTTAACTTACGTAGTTTATTTATGGATTATGTATAATATAGTATTAGCAGCCTCCAGTTTAGACGTCTGGGGTGGATGGATAAACTTGATCAAGTGCACTGTGGTGCATAGCGTCTGATGTATTTATTGATCTAGTGACAACTTGCGTTACTTATCTATCTCGTTTCACAATAATGTAATTTTCCATAATGTTTGATAATCACGTGTTACCCCTGTAACAGCATCACAATGTTGTGGCTACGTGTTCAATGACGGGGTTGGGAGCAAACTGCCCCCGAGTGTTTGAATTTACCATTTACTGTATTCAGATCTAGAAATAAATTAAATAACGCATAGCTTTAATGATGCAAAAACTACACCGTCTCCATCATAGAACCAACTATTTTTAAATTCAATGCTCGGTGAATCGAATGATTCACTTGATATGTCTTGCATATTGTGAAAGATTAAAGTAATTATGATGGATAATATAGGTAATAGGTATTAAGAATGATTGAATCAAAAACTACGTGACTGATACACCGTGACGTGTTGCAATTACCATTTCGCGTTGCAGTAGGTACTTATTGACGGTTCTTGCAAACTCTTGTGGACTTATTGGTGACACGCACGTTTACTCGCCTGAAAACGGGCTAACGCCGGCTAACGGGCGGGCGAATCGCCTCGGATTTCTGGAGTTGGCGACTCGCTTACAAATAAATTAATACCGTGCGAATCGACTCAAAAAAAAGTATGGCAAGTATGGAGTAGGTATGGTCTTATTTAAAAGTTTCGATTCGCCCGTTTGCGGGTGAGTAAATTCGTGCGAGTCACCAATAAGCCCTCTTGTGTCAACAAACGGCAAAAGGTGAAAAAAATAAAATGAAATGAATTATTTTGATTATTCTGAACAAAAACCCTATTTAGGCAACTGCAATCACATGGTAGCGCGTAAATTTCGTTTTTTTTTTAGTAATTAAGGGCCTGAAGTGAGTAGGTATCGTCTAGCCTTATTCCTTTATCGAGATATACTTAGTTTGATTCAAAGCATTGTCATAAGAGAAACCAAGGAAGTGTTATTTAATCAATTTCTTTTAACCGACTTCTAAAAGGAGGTTATCAATTCCAGGTAAAATTGTTGAAATAAATCTTTAGAACCAGGTAGATTGGTATAATAAATTTCATGTAACAAAAGAGACACAATAATTCACTTATCCTGATGTCGTAACAATTGTCCTTATTCTTCCTTCCTTACTAATATTATAAACGCGAAAGTTTGTAAGTATGGATGGATGGATGGATGTTTGTTGCTCTTTCACGTAAAAACTACTGAATGGATTTGGATGAAGTTTGGCAAACAGATAGTTTATAACTTGGATTAACACATAGGATACTTTTTATCCCGATATTCCCACGGGATCGAGACTTACGCGGGTGAAACCGCGGGGTGCAGCTAATGATTACATAAAAATAATGATTTTAATTTGACTATGATCCGATAAATCATGATCAATCTGGATCATGTGATCTGAAATAAATAAAATTTATATAAATATAGAATAGATAATTCCAAAACATTAATGCTAAAAAGCATTAGATTTATTATTACGATTAAAAATCATATAATTTGCATTTTTACACACACACGGCTACACATCAAGCTATACATTTTCCAGTATAAGCTGACCATTGTACGGAAATCCTATACAATGCGAGGTCTGAAAATGTGAGCCGTGTGTACACGTTTTTATTAACGCATTCATAAAGCAGTTGAGTTTGGATTGCAAAACCAAAACCAAGTTACATAAAGGTGAACAAAACAATTGAACCAAGAGCTTGATAAAGGAAAATTAAAATTAGGTTAAAAAAATTCGCTTTCAGGTGAAATCAGGGGCAGATTTAGTTTCGAAATAAAGGAGACTGCATAGTCTATAATTTTTAGTGTAAAAATTCCGAAGAATGCAAAAGCGCAGAAAACGGCTCCGGTGGCGTCAGATGCGTTTTATTTTAACACGTCACCCTATTGAACGTTTTAACGTTCACTTTGTAAAGTTATAGCAAATTCAGCATCGATTTTTCGTGGTAAACGTAGTCTGGGCCTTATGAACAAAGCGCTAAGTAAAACATTCTCTTTGAACAAACAATATTCACGAGTGATATCCAGAGAGAGAGAAGTTTTTGATAGATTTATTTTACTTTTTTTTAACTAGAGAGAATTCAGATAAAATTTAGGTACTTAGATAAGTCTCGTGACAAAGCCACCCTCTATCTTCTATCCTCGCAATTGCTAGGCTAGCAAGATACGTCGAGAACAGTAACTGATAGCTAGGTGAAAGTGAATCAGACGAGGCTATTTATACAGGCGAGTGCAAACCTATACGTATGCAAATACCTTATTGAACGTTCGTAATTTCGTATCTACAGGGGAATGGAACAGTGTGTCCTTTTCGATTTTGATTTGTACTACTTTTTAAGATAATTTGCATTTGCTTTTGATTTGTGTAAGTTACGCTACTTTTTACATTAAAAGTTAGGTTTTGTCTGCCTAACCTAAATAAAAAGCAAAAAAGCGTAAGTTTGTTTTTGATGTAAAATAGACATTACACCTAAGTACCTACATACATAAACTCACGCCAACAAATGCCGTAAGTAACGTAAAAACAAATAACTCATTTTAAATGTCATTCAATATTAAGTAAAAGTAAAAAAATACCTATTAAGTGTATTCGTTTAAGTCTTAGGTATTCGTTTTTTTATGGGTACAACAAAAAAACAGCTTGTTTTGCTATTAGATGGTGTTTCACGGACATGATGATAATACTTAATCATTTAGCCATTACACCATTATCTAAGTAGGTATAATTCGGTATTTGTCTGTCGCTGGTATGTCAGCAGATATTATTCTTGATGTCTGTTGTGAACTTCTTGGATGGTGCAGACTTTTTAGCAGATTTTTGTTTTTTTACTTGCACCAAGCACACCAATATATACATAAAGCCATTTCCATCACTTACAATTTCTGTGAATTTAGTTGAGATACGCGGATAGATATATATATAGAGCCACTAAAATGGAACAAACAAAGAATAGTGCTGCATCTTCGAACTGTGGCTTTGTTCTTTACAGTCCCTCGGTATAGTTACAGAGTTACAGTTTAATGCTTCACTTAAAACTAAATCCAATTCACAAAGTTTGGTTTGGACTTACCTTTTCTGTCTGGATTGCCAGGAATTGTATTAAGAATAGATCTATAGATACAATATTCATTTTGTAAAACAAAATTAGCAAGTCGGTTTTACAGAACAGTTTTTCAGGGTAAAGAACACCTATTGACATACACCTGTTGATGCTTCGATCAATAATTATTGATTACTTAAGTTTTTTTTTACAAATTATGAAATCACGATCTAAAAAGCAAATTGCGGCACGTGTCACGAGACACGTTTGTGCCTCTGTCGGTAAGCTGAGTTAAGCTTTAAGCTCGACATCCAATCACACGTGAAGGCGCGTTTACATTACTTATAGTACGAGTCCACGACCAAAACCTTGTCGCATCGTTGTTCGGCCAAAACCGCATAAAATCGTTTGTTTTTGATGATTCTGAACCCGACTCGCTAGTACGTGAGAAACGTCGCAGTTTTATATTTCCTATTTCTGCTATGTCAAAAGAAATCGGCAGAGAGTTTTATCATAATAATTATGTCTGGTATTAAAAATGTACATAGGTTTCGACATTTTATTACGAATAAGTTTGTTTTCAGACATTTTGCGATACACTTGGCCTGAACGCGTTTTCAAAAATGTCAACAAAATTATCGACCTGTTTCATAGCAACTTGGTTCAATTTTTACCCGACTACGGCGAAGAAAAAAGGAGGGTTATGATTTTGACCGGTATGTATGTATGTATGTATGTATGTATGTATGTATGTATGTATGTATGTTCATCTGTTCCCTCCTATCTTCCAAACCACTTATCACAATTTGACAAATGAGGTATCGTTAGAAGCGTCGTGATTGTCCGCTGGTTATAGGCTATGCGAGGTCACATTAAATTAAAAATGGCGCCCTCTAGAGGACATAAAATGAGGAACTTAAAAAAAAAAATAGTTTAATCGTACCATGTTGGGTATCAAATGAAAGGGCTTAATGAGCACATTTCAAAAATATATATATTATAACCCCAAAAGAATTTAAAAAAAAATCAAGTAATAAAAAAAACTAAAACCCAACTACGACTTAAAAGGTATAAACAAGACACCACAGACAGACAAATTAAAAATCCGGAGTCACACGTAATCTGTTCGATTTATGCCCTAACACGTGTGACTCCGGATTTTTAATTTGTCTGTCTGTGGTGTCTTGTTTATACCTTTTAAGTCGTAGTTGGGTTTTAGTTTTTATTACTTGATTTTTTTATTTTAAATATTTTGTGTGGGTGTGATTGTGTGGCTGCCGGCTGGGTTACCAAAAAAGTTTTCAGACATTTTACATGTCTGAAAACTGTTTTAAAACACTTAAGCACTTGGCACTAACTTATCATAACATAACATCACGCCTCTATTCCTTGAAGGGTTAGGCAGAGTAATTGCACCTATAATAGTATACCTATATTTTGCCAGTTATTAATAAGTCCCATGTACCTAGGCAGGCGTGGTCCGAGGGGTCCTGACCCCCCCAAAATCATTCGAGCTGTCGAGAAACTGAATGATTTACGTGCTTTACTTACTAAAAACTGTAGGTACTTGAGCAACAGTGCCCCGATGGGCTTATACAAAAACATGGTGACCCCCCAAAATCTTAGGATGCGACCGCGCCTGTACCTAAGAGGGGGTGAGCCTATTGCCATCAACCGGGCACAAATCCAAACAAATAGGTAGTGCTTGTGATAGTAGTCACAAGCGCTACTGCTGAGCATGAGGTTCGATTACCGGGTCGGGCAAAGTGTTCGAATTTCTCAGTGACCAACCAGGCAGTTCACCCGCAGGGAACTAACACTAATTCTATTATTAAACCGGCTTTCGTCGAAGGTCACCTGGTTTTTGGCCGTTGGTAATTTATACTATTACACTAATGAAGGCAATTGACGTGAGTGATGTAAATTACTATTGTATGCTTATTATCGTGTTAGATAATAGAAAATTGCATAAAAATAACGCGAAACATTTTTAATTGATTTGTGTAAGAATAGAATAGATTATTTTTATTTGCTTTAAAACATGATACAATAATGGTCAAATAATTCGTAACAGAATATTTCGCGATGGACTGCTACAGAATATTCAATGATAGAAAACAGCAGTTGGTTAGAAATTGTTATGAACGTATTTTTTTATTATAATTATGTAAAAAGATCCTTCATTTACGCAAACTAAGTAACTTTGTGCAAAAATAATTGCTGGGAAACAACTTTTATTTTGGGTGTGAAAATTCACTGTTTACGGTAGTAGTAGGTAAGATTATCATATTTGACAACAATATTTACAAAAGATGATAGTATCAGCTCCTTTCAATTCACACGTTATTTGCTACAATCTGCCAGCACAATAGGATAATGTCGATCTAAAATTAATATTGTGCGTTAAGTTTTAAGCTTTGTCTAATTGCCAATGACGACTCATAGCATTTTTTATTATTTTTATTCATTAGATCCTTTTTCAAAAAAATACATTTTTAGAAAAAGGATCTACGAGTATGTAAGTAAGAGTCTGACAACATGATTTTAATTGGTTATTTACAGCTTTATGTGTCCTCCGCGTTTTTTATATGCCTCGAAGTTCATAAATCCCTGTCAGCTGATGGAGTTTTAAGTCACAGATAGTTACTGAAGATTACTTAAGTATGAAATGCATCGTTTTGAACAAAAAAAAGGTCTTTATCTATAAAAAAACAATTTAAATTTTTAATGGACACCCTCATGTTTTTATTTGTAAGTGACGGGTCGATTCTGTGAGACAATGTTTTCTTTATGAAATCGCTTGCAATTTCAAAATTTACGAATAATGTAGGTATTATGATACATGCAAGTTCATTGAAGTTAAAAGTTTGACGATGAATTTGGTGTAAACATTATATACTCGTATATGACCTATATAATGTTTACACCAAATTCATTCAATTTTAATTTCAATGAACTCTTTTCGATCTAATATTGCGAATTATTCTATGCTGATCCGTAGTCAACCTAGCGCAATTCGATGTGTATTATTTGACCGCAGTGACGACTGCGCAGGAGTGGCGTGATCCGTCTGATGTGATCACAATCGCGCCGAGATCGCGAGATAGAGCACGCTTTGTGTACAATGAAAGGTGACAGTTCGCGATCTCGCGTCGCATCACAGATGGGTCTTTTATATTAGTAACCTTTTATTATCGGGCGGCATTACCGCATCCACGCGTGAAATAACTACTTTGAAATATTTTTATTAGTATCTATATATACTAGGTTCAATTGTTGGTACCGAATTGAATTAGTATCTATTAAATTAGGTACATTTTCACATCAAAAACCTTTAATAATAAAAATTCATTGATAATAAGTAGGTACCCATTCACATTCGACCTACAATATCGCATATAAAAATTTTAGTCTGCATTCGACAGGTTTTCTAGTGTTTTAAAATAAAGTGTTCAAGTTAAATTTTAATTCAGTACAACTTTTAAATCCGCGTATATTGTTTACCATTTAATACCAAAATAAATTAAAATATGTGTGCAAAGACATCAATTTATTCACGAAACGACGTAAAAACTGCTGGGTAAAAACATTAAAAATGTTAATGTTCCATTATTTATGATGTAACTTAGGTAAGTAAGCCTACCAGAAAATCATGAATGAGTAGGTCACTGAAGTATTTAACATGATAATTTTGCCCATTGTTAAGTTCTGTGATTGGACGGTGATCACACTAATTACTTGATTCTCAATTAGGCTTAGTGGTCAACGTTATAACGCATAATCCTAATAATAATTAACTCGCTGATTGCCTAGTGTACACTGTCATTATACTTTGTATTATAATAATTATTTTGAAATACCATAAGCTTTTCGCCAATCATGTGAAAGCTGTAAAATTGTATAACGAAAGTATAGGTATTGAATCAATGTTCAAAGATTTAAGATATAACTTGAGAAATGAGATGTATCTCGAAAAAAGTTAACGCTTAAGGCCCACAAAAATAGACTGCACTGAATTATCAGAAATAATTAAATTACACACCATAAAAAGAAAGAATTCAAAATTAAAATATGTTAAACTATTTTTATAACTTGCTGTGTTGTCACTGAATAAACAACAATAAATTACTTGCAACAAAATGACCGGCGTTTAGCTACTATTGTAATGTACACACTTTTAATATGCACGTAATTGCATTAGCATATAATTATAAATGGACAAGTACCTACTTAGGAACCGATTAAAATCGTTTCTCAAAATTAATTTACTGGGAAATTTATATATTAGGTACTAGCTCCTGCTTTGCATGGTTTTTACGACTTGACAAAACATCAAAATTCCTTAGTTATTTGTAACTTTAGTATTAACGTAATAGACATAAACTTTCCGGAATAAATTCTCTAAACGATGGTGAAAACCTTGTCAAATTCTGTTGCGTGGTTTAAAAGAACCACGCAGTCAAACAGACAAACACGAAAAGCGACTTTAATTTATAATATTTAAAATTTAATTTATAATATTTAATCTAGCCTTGCGGTTGCCATTATTTTGTTAACTATGATTAAGGACCAAAACAGCGCAATGATTATTTGACATTTAAAAAAAAAACATAAAATAAGATAAAAAGTTGACACAAAATAAGATTCGACGGCTTTTCACATAGAACAGATGGATAGATAGGTTTTCAAAAATTCATAAATTCTTTAAAAAGTTATCGGTAACACTTAGGTGTACCTACTTATATATTTAAACCGATAATAATTACAAAAATTATAAACAATTAATTTAACCTTATAATACGAACAATACAAAAAAGCTTACCTGTACTGTTTTTAGAACGATGTAATAGCGGAACTAGCGAAAGAGGGTATCATCCACTCTATATCACGTCTAGTTGCAGCCCGTTAGATGTGTGATTGATGACAGACGCACCGCAGAAGACTGGCAGCTGAATTTCCTCGCGACCGATTATATACAAATGCGATTTCGCTATGATTCGTCGCGATCGCGGGTAAACAGGCGCGCGCGCACTGAAGAGACGTCACCGCAAGGACTTTGGGTCAAAATACACAATCCCGCGTGGTTCAATCAGCGGGTGGAGTGATGCATGCGATTGTTTTGGTGACCCTTGGACCAAAGTCACCCCATCTGATATGAGTAGGTCTGAAGTGGCAAGTTCCACCGTTATCACCACTGATGAAACTAGTTGGGAAGTGGCAAAGTCCAATTGCAGCTATAAACTTTGACTGGATTAATTGTTAATTGAATTTCCAGTTTCAGCCGTCGGTCTTTTTGTTATACAATGGCACAAAACTTCGAAACTGCTAATTGTTTACAAAGTTATCAACTTTTGACAGGTAAATAAAAACAGCCTGAATTAAATGGTATTATTTATGCACTAGATACTTTATAGTCTATGCTATGATTATTGACCATGCACATGCACAAAAGATAATCCTGTAGCAAACCAATTAATTGATGTTAATGAAACGTTGTTTCCGCTGAATTTAGTATCATACTTTTGTTGGTAGATCTTTAAATAGATAAAAATAGAGCTGTTGTCAAACACCCAATTCAAAATTTTGAAGAAAACCCAAAGAACCACAGGTATCATTATAATCATTATCAATTCAGCAGAAAGACATCCACTGCTGGACACAGGCCTGGTTCGACGAAAAGGAACCTATCCAACTCTGCTCGAGTTGGATAGGTACCTTTTACCTAATATGTTATTACAGCCCAAAAAAATACACAATAGACGCAGATATATTCCTCAAGAGTCATAAAAACCCTGTTAGAAATCTACACGTGTTTCACCAGGCATCCTCAGGATGACGATTAACCAGTCGCGAACCTGAACACGACGTTTTCCACGCCGCGCGCCGAGCGCTGGACAGACAGTTCAATCCTAAAACGCTGCTACGCTTGTTTTTGTTGTCGCCTGCAAACCTACTTAATCTTCTTATTCTTAGCGTGTCGGTGGCAATCTTTATAGAGGCGGACCAGAATTTGGCTACGAGCTTGGCACTTTCAGTAGCGTCACCTAATTAATAGGTACCTAGTACCTACCTACATACCTAGGTATTTTGTAAACCTTCGAGATCAAAACATACGCGTAAGATTATCGCTGCTTTATTAGTTCACAGACTTTTTTTTTTTAAATTGTGTGAGTGTAAAGCTATAGTTATGTATGTTCTACTTAAAGAAAATAATGACGTGAACAGGAAACTTGTATTTTTTAAAGAGACTTGAGAGAGTCCTACTTAATTAAAATTAAGATACAGACTTTTTAATTAGACCTTTTTTTGCACATTTAAATTTTAACCAAACCACTTTCATAACTTCTTCAGCTGTAGAAGGATTTTTTGGCGTTTGAATGGCATCGACAACGACAACGTTTTTGGTAAACATTTTTGATGTTTTTTCATGAAACTGTAATGTAAAAAACAACATGGCGGCGATATACTTCCGATTTTGCTATATACTACGTGCCAAAAGATCCTTGTACATCAACTCCTAGGTATAGCCATGCCATAGTAACATCTGACATGCACCATTTATGTATTACAAGCTGAGCTTTTTGGATTTCAACGAGTTTCAAAAACTTAGCTGCACATAGTAGTACCTACACTTTCACAGTACAAACGAAATCACCAGCCTTCTGATTTTATTCTAATGTATTTGGGATAAGTGTTGGCTACGAATTTAGTATCCCATGAATAAATAGATTGAATAAGTGTCAATCTACATGAGCTGAACATGTTATAATGTAATCCAACATATCCAAGTGATGCCCATCCATCACTTTAGGAATGGTCGGTACACTAATATGAAATATCTGTGGGAATTTTCGCTATAATCATCAACCAACTAACTAAGTACTACATACCTAATATTTTCTGTTTTTTTAATTTTCACTGTAAGTACTCGAACGGTTTCATAAAACCTCTATTAACTTTAAGGAAATAAACAGCGTTTATTATGAGAAACTTTTTAACATTTTGTTTATTATATAGAGAAATGGGAGGAGTGGTGGCCCAGTGGTAACGGTCCTGACTTACAAGTTTTAAGTCGTGGGTTCGAACCCAGACAGGCACTTTACTTTGTGTAAATAATTTTATCACCACCACTCTCAAAACGTGAGCAAACCGGCGCGGCGGGCGGTGTCCTAGAACCAAAAATCGGAGACATGACATCTACCAACCCGCACTGGGCCCGCGTGGTGGATTATGGCCCACTCCGTCTCACTGAGAGGAGGCCTGTGTCCCAGCAGTGGGAACAATATAGGCTGATTATGTATACCTATACATTAATGTAGTTAGCATTGCTCCTAGACACCAGTAACGGGACTAGGACTAGTAATAGGAATTTACTGGATAAGCCTTTTCATATGGGGTTCTAAAACGACTCTTCCTACCCGTGTCCAGAGGCAGGTATTACTATGTAGCAAAATATGTGGTTAGCCTTCGTTTCGTTGCCTCAATTATTCAAAAGAAGGTACATTTTGGTGCCATTCAGTCCGCATGTATTATGAATGAAATTATAACTTACAAACTGATTAAGAAACAATCACTCGTAAACACCACGCTAATTAGCAAATCAATCGGTGATGAGGTTCAGACGATGTACCTTATAGAACCATAGAGGAGGATGCAGCGGCCATCCTCTTGATATCATACTATAGTTCTTTCTCGTTCCCGGAAATATTCAGGATCTGACCTTTTCAAAAAGACTATCGATATTTCCAAATATAATAGAAAAGGCATGTTTTATTTATTTTGGACTGAAGTATAGTCATTTGATGATAACAAAATGTTCAGCTTCATTATACTGATTGTCACAGGGGCAAAGTACAATATTAACGAGAGCCGAATCTCCAGTCATCGCTGGGCATGTACCTAGTTAATGCTAAGCAGTAATCAGACAATAAAATTTAACGACTTACATACAATGTTCTATCAGGTCGATATTATATCATGACCTAACCCCGGGTTCCCCGTTGAACCTCATTAAGCAGTTGTTAATAACAGTGATTTAAATTCTTATGAGTTTTGGCACGTAGGAACTGGGTTTAATTCCTAATTGTAAAAATCCCTTTGAACAGATTTGGGTAATTAAAATGTATGGATAGTCATTATTAAAGTTTTAATTTTTTTTACATACTATTTTTTATTTTATTTTAAATTTTCCTAAGAACCTGAATCAAAATAATAACAATTACTTTATTTAAAAATCACGTATTATAATTATTGTTTTATTTTTATTTTTCATAATCCTGAATTAATAGAAAATCTAATTAATCTAAATTAAAATCTTGACCTCATCACATCAGTTATACAAGGTCTGTCAAACCATAAGATGATGAAATTATATTTCGTTTTATGACTTGAAGCTACGAATAATTACAATACTTTGCTACTTAAGCTTAGGTACATCATTTGAATTTGTTTTTATGAAGCGCAGGAGAACAGCCCGACGAACTACCTATAATAATATGAAAGTGATAACACAGCCACCTGATACACATTTGATCTCTACTTCTAAATCATAAAACAAGAAACATTAAATACCTATAACATTTTCATCATAACGGTACATTTCTTTCTCTTCCTAAAAATTTGATAATGACAAGGACACATTGTATAATGTATCTAGCTAAGAGCTTACCACAAGT
This sequence comes from Lithophane socia, assembly GCA_947522985.1. Taxonomy (NCBI): domain Eukaryota; kingdom Metazoa; phylum Arthropoda; class Insecta; order Lepidoptera; family Noctuidae; genus Lithophane; species Lithophane socia. The sequence goes on along the minus strand of OX383252.1, from coordinate 12,494,782 downwards.
AAGCACATAGTTGCTATTGTTGATTCAAATAAAATGTTTTATTTGTGTAATATACTGGCCGTCAAAACTTAGGACCTACCACACTTTTAAAATTGCAATAACTTTTAAATTATATTTTCGAAATAAAAAGGATTACAAAAAGAATTTAATTTTTAACCCCCGACGGAAAAAGAGGGGTGTTATAAGTTTAACGTGTGTATCTTTGTATCTGTGTATCTGTGTGTCTGTCTGCGCCATCGTAGCTGCCAAACGGCTGAACCGATTTTGATTTTTTTGATTTTGTTTGAAAGGTGACTTAATCGAGAGTGTTCTTAGCTATGTTTCAAGAAAATCGGTTCAGCCGTTTGAAATTTATCAGCCCTTTTCTAGTTGATGAATGGATGTGAGCATCTTCCACAGGTCTAATCGATTGGAAATTTAGAATTCTCTTATTTCAATGATATGAAAAGAATATATTTAGTAACCTTGACCTGATGCTGCAGCATCACCTGGAATTTGCAGGATACCCAACTCCCTCACGAACTTACAGCAGAGGTATCGTGTTTGGACTCATTGGAAAGGTCTCAACAAATAGGTTACAGATAGATGGTGATCAAAGTCTGATGATGGAGTAGGAAAGATAAATGAGAGTAAATTAGTAGGTAACAAGCTTCACTGTGGCAAAAAACGTACAGCTACGCAGATTTCGGCGAGCTGCGTGTTGATCGTAGCGTTTCTACTAGTAATATAATATAAAATTTAAAAAGCTGGAAATAAAAATAAATTAAAAATTTAAAAAACCCCCGACAAAAACGAAGCGTCTAAAAAGTAAAAAAATAATATCATACAAGTTGTAGGTAATATTTTGATCCAACCGGGCATAAAAGTTGTAGGTAATATTTGTTTTAAAATAATATACCAAAATAGTTACCTACTTTTTGTCATTGAAAATATTATGTCTTTTTTTTAATTTAGAATCTAATAAAATTGTTGGGTTCCTTTTAAATTTTGATGTAAATTGATGGCCTGAAACACAGGTTTTCACAAACCTAGATCAGGCAGGTCTATATTACAGCTAGAATTAGAGTTACCTCGTTTGTAATTAATGTAAATCTTATTTATACTTTTTAACTTGAATATTTTATTTTTTATTGATTTTTTTATTTTATTTTTAGTGTAGATAACTGTCTTGTAAGGAATGGCTAAAAAAACATTATAAACAAAAGCACTCCTTTTCAAATTGTTGCAACTTCTGACTCTTTTTGTTTCTGTTTTTGTTTTCACATTTATTTCTTGATCGATGATGATACAAAAGCCAAGGTGTCAAAAAAAAATGTAAATAAGGCGTAAAACTGTAGATAATTATAAACTGTTTGAGTTTTTTGCCAGTAAGTTAAAATTGTCAATTGGTTTAAGTTAAAAACGTTATTTATGTATGTATATTAAACTATAATTTCCAAGAAAGCTGTTGAAAATAAAACATTTTTTATTTCAAAACTCTAACTTCTACAGTTTAGGAGAAATTGCAATTTCAAAAGTGTGGTAGGTACTGTAACGCCTGAGGGACGTTACCTAGATATGTGACTCTGAGGGTGTGTGGTGGAGGTAATTTCAAAGAGGTTTTCCAAGGGTTTATTAATTAGAAGACACGTTTATACATATTAAGGGTCCACCCTGATCTCACCCTGACTACACAAAAAGACACACCTGTCAATATTTAAACAACGACTGCTGGAGCGTTCGCAAGTCAAGGCTGCGGTCCTACCAGCCAGCCCAACGTGAGGTTGCATATCGCATAAAACCTCTACAGTACCTACTAAGTTTTGAAGGTCAGTGTAAAAAGCTATATTTTACCTGGTCCATTCTCGATGATTTTACATTCCGGAAAATGCGAAAAAATCCGCAGACATAAATAAATCATGAATTAATGAAGTATTTACGAGTTTTATGTGTTGTCGTGTTTATATGAAACATAATATTGTGCAAGTTTATACAAACACGTTTTGCGCATTTGGCGTGAATCACTATTGACGATAACCTTTAATTAATTTATTAAGTGCAACTAGAAACATAGACTGGGGCAGATAAGCTTGCAGTATCTACGTGACAGGATTATCGTTTTCCATGTTCTCGTTATTTTCCACGTAGATCACGTTTTGTACCTCAACTTACGTGATACCGATAACTCCTGAACTTGTCTTCTAAAAATACCTGTCTTATAAGTGCTGTTCGGGTTAGCAGTTAGTGATAGCGAAAAACATGCGAGTACCATGTGATTGTGCATACCTAGTCTGGTTCTGAGTTTGTTTCGGCCTGTCTTCTCAGAGTAGTTAGGTAGATAGGAAACGACGACTTCAGGAAGTCTAAAAAAAAGTAATGTAATTGTAAAAACCTATTTACAGAAAATAAAATCATTTCATTTAATTTCATTTGTGTATACTTGATTGTATTTTAAAACATTTGCCTCAATACCCAATTGCACTGAATTTCAGGCATGTAATCATCATTTTAAATCTGGACCCTCCCTCCTCAAGCATCGCCACAACGACTGGCCCTGGGCAGCCCTCATCGTGTGGATTCCCTGTAACTTCAGTAAATCATGAATCCACCTTGAGAAAGCGTAAGTACCAACGCGAGACGACTGACTCTACCAGCACGCGGTGACCACCCCAGAATTCAAATGCCCCATCGGCTATCTAATTTTAGCAATTCTGAGAACTATGTCATTGGTTCATGTGTGAATCAGGTGTTTAAAATTTTCATGAATAAATTAATGTACTGGAAACCTAAGAGGAGGTTCGTTAACGTATGCATAATCAATGTATTACGGGCTTGCATTGGCTCCTCTTGATTTATCGTGAATGTGTATGAGTGAGCTGAAGGGGCGTGCTTGTGCATTGATTCTAAGTGTTCGAAGTCTGCCGAACTGACAAAACGGCATGTGTTCCTATACATTGGTGTTCCTATATTTGCTATAAATAGCGGCGATGTATTATTGGTCCTGACTTCGCGCTCATGAAATCTTAACCCTCGTAAGACCCTCTAGGGCGAAGATGTGGTATTATGTCCTAAGGTTGTAAATACCAACTTGTTTATGAAACCTACAGATTTTCAAAGTCAAAGTCAAATAATTTATTTCAAATAGGCACTTTGGAACGTCAACAACAAAGAAATAGAACTGATTCTAGTTGCCCCTTCCAAAAAGTAGTTTTCGTATGGAGAAGAATGGGCAAGAAACTCCACCGTTACTCTTTTAAAAATGTTTTACAATATTTTGTACCTATACATTAATTATATAATTATATGTGAAGGCGATGCACCTACAATAAGATTACTGGACCACAAAAGGTAAAAAGAATTATAAATAGAGCAATGACTCAATTAATTATGTGATAGCTATATGGTGCTCATATTTACAAATATTGTAAAAGTAGGTATACGATTTTACAATATTCCTAACATTGTTACAAGTAATACTAATAAGATTTAAGACTGTTAAATGGTATATGGTATAATGACTTTTATTACTGTTAAATGGTATTGCGAGCAGTAATGGCCCAGTGGGAACGGTGGACTTACGAGCTGGAAGTACCTATGTAGGTTGTGGGTTCAAACCTATGCAGGCGTTTTACTTTGTGTAAACAACTTCACCACCACTGCTCTCAAAACGGTGAAGGAAAACATTGTGAGGAAACCGGTATGTCCTAGAACCAGAAACTGGAAGACGTGTAGCATTTACCAACCGGCACTGGGCACACGTGGTAGGTTACCTATAGTCCTTTTCAAAGTTAGGAGGCCTGTGCCCCAGCAGTGGAAACAATAAAGGCTGATTATGGTATCCGCTAATTACACATTTTTTGGTTAATAAATAAGTTTTTTAACAGTGTTCTTTAACTCTTCTGCGAGATTCGAATTTATATACGTAGAATTTATATAAAATGCTAGAAAAACTTTCTCGAACCATAAACATAGTGTGTGAGCTATCACTCTAGTTCAAGGAAAGTGACTTTATATATACTTACTATGACTTAAGATCACCACCTTTTCATCTTTGATGTTAACTATCACGTTTTACTGCGTGTGATTATTATTATCGTACATAAGAGAAAATAATATGACGAATTAAAGTTTCCTTGGAAAATCAGCAGTCTTAGTTACAGACAGTCACATGATAAATAAGTAGATAATGCGCAAAAAATATTCGTTTAAAAACAAAGAATCATACATACGGAAATTAAGTTCTAGAAGGTTCAATTTGTCGTTTTTATGACATTCTTTTGTAATAAAATCTTTTTTTTATGATAAAAAGTATTCTATGTCCTAATCCAGGTCATGGTCAACCCGTGTGCATCCGAATCCGTTTAGCCATTTTAGCCTGAAACGCGTGACGACACGCGCTACCGAAACGATCCCGCCCCGCTCTCGCGTATACCGAGCAATCAGGAAACGCTCATTGAAATATAGGCTGTATGCTTTCGGTACCGAGCATACCGATCCCGCACCGATACCGTACCGACCGCGACCTCCAGTATTACATAAAAGTTTGTGTTTTGCCCAAAAAAATTGTGTTTTTTACGCGTCAAAGAACATTGTAGAAATGCCCTGGAACGATTTCGAATACGGAGGTTAGACTCTCGTATCTTATTTTAGCCAATTTGATACATCGTACGGATACAGTTGGTTCGTATTGTACTCAAATTGCTAAATTGATGCACGAGTCCGATTCGCAACACATTGTCAATTGCCTAATGGGTTTAAAGCAACTGCGCCCTGCGAGCATCCAGAAACTTGCTGTCTCTTTTAGATCATGGTTACCTTGGAGACCTGAAATATCTAGCAAAATAAGAAGAATATACTAAGCTTCTTTACGTTTTATGCCGAGTTATTACTTTTTTTTTTTTCGGATTCCTGTTTCAATGAGTGCTAGGAGAAAATACTTATAGGTAATATTCTCAGAGGACCTCAGAAATAAATTATTTGTTTGAACAGAGATTCAAAATATGGGCCTACTTAGGTACATAACAAGTTTCGTATCAATTGAATAAATTTTTAAATATTCTATGATTTCTTGTGATGATTGAAGATATAGATGTTGTTTCTCCGGAGGTGACCGCAATCACCACCGTCATCGATTCATGAAGATGAATATCTCATAATTATTGTAATTAATTTTATTATGTTAATTAAACAGTAGACTAAAACATAAATATGCATGGAGTTTAAAAATAGAAGACACTTACCCACATTCACTTAAAAATTAATACATAAAATAAAATAAAACAAATTATTTAAAAATCAAAAAAACCCGATTTGTTTTATTTCAAGCTTTTTAGTTTTATTAATTTATATATTTGGAATTAACTCATTACTAGCTTTTATTTTATACCAATATTGTAATTTATTTTAAAAAAAACCCTCCCCTCCCTTTTTTTTTTGTTTGCAGATGAAATATATAAAAAAATTATAGCCTATGTCACTCCCACAGTTAAGACGAACCTAACACCTCATATGTTAACATCCATCAAGCCGTTTAGGCTACAGAGCGTGCCAAAGCAATAGCCATACATACCTACATACAAACATACATACTCTCGAAAAACATTACCCTCCTTCTGGGGCAGTCGGGTAAAAAGAAACCCATTTTTTTTACTTCATAGTACATTTTGATGCAACTGTAAATAGAATAGAACAGTCATTTATTTTGCAAATATGGGTAATACTTATTAGGTGATAGGATCCATTAAAGCTCAGCCATATTTCTCCGCTCGGCTTAGGTCTAACCAAAGGCAGATCCATTAATGCAGAGCAATTCAGCAAATAAAAATTCTGTTATAAACCCAATCACACTATAGTAGGTATGTCTTATCCATTAAAAAACGTAGTCTACTCTTAAACAGCATTATTGTCAAGTCTTTCCAACCACTTGGTAATTTATTGTAAATCATTGGAGCCATACAGTTACACTTCAACAGATTTTTTAATGAAATTAATATTTAAAAATTATTATATAAATTTAAATCAGATCAAGATGCAGATTATAATTAAGAATATAATGGATTACAATACACTTCTGCGCACCAAAGTAGTTTGACACGCTATTTGGCATAATTAACTATTGTCAAGCCTATTTCTTGGGAATACATCAGCTAGACGTACGAGTTGGATTTTGCATAAAAAACATAGTACTTCGAAAATATAAATACTACGAAAAGAAAATACAAGGAAGTGTCAAGATTTTGTAGGAATTTTGTGTGTCGGATTTGCGTCCCATCGGACTATGAGAGTGAGGGAAGAGAGAGAGTGCACCTGTGTCTGCGCACACACTTGTCTTGCGCACTATAACATCTGCCGCGCCGATGGCTAGTCTCCGTTCAGATTGGCCACCATGCCTGAAATACGGTCTGGAGGACACGAGGACACGTGAATACGGTATGTAGGTATTCACAATATTTTTATGCATTTTTTTTTTGTGGTTTTGTTTAGAATTTGCGTTTTTTGCCACCGACTGCTGAAATTAATGTTTTTTTTCACTTTGTATTGTTTTTTGGAAGTCACTTTTCAGTTGTAGTACCTACCCCACACAAATTCGAATACCACTACCTGATAAGTAAATAACAGTGATAGAAAGTGATTATAACATCATCCACAAAGTATTGAAGCCAACTCAAAAACTACCCAAGCAAAATTAATAAAATATGGGACCAGCGCGCAAGCTTCCTCTACTAAATGAATAAATAATTTTCAAAATCGGTCCGCAATTGGCGAAAATAACGATGGACATAAATAGTTTAAAACAAAACATAACACAGCACACTAGTATCATAATGTACTATTATAAAACACTTCAGATCACACGTTACTAATTATCACACACATTATTTATGTATAACCGCAACTGGTTTGTTGAAGCTTTAGTATTATCTCAACGCATATCTACATTAGTTTTTTACTGAAAAAACAATGCATACATTCATTTTCATAGTTTTTCTCAGAAACACACAGGGATTCAGAAGGTACCTACAAGTCACATTGTATTTTAGTTTCGAAGATTAACTTTAACATTGTTGTTGCATAGTTAATTTGTATAAGTACTTTTGACGTGTTAGACCTTTGACATTCATATTTTTTTTTAAAGATTAATTGATATTTTCCTTTTTTTCTACTTTGCTTTGTTATGTTTCTATAGAATTAGTTAGCCGTGGCCGATGCCGTGGCCTGAATTAGTACCTACAATTTTGTTGACACGAAAAAAGTTAGATCTTGGTAAAAAGTTAGATACAGAGAGTCCTTTAAAAGAAAATATACATTTTATTAATACCCATAATATTACATCCATGGACCAAGGTCTCAACCACAGTATAATATGGAAAGTATGGGAAAGAAACCTATTTGAGAAATTATTACCTATCTTCCATTTTTAAAAACATCGCGGCGACGACCCCTCGTCGTTTCGACTAGGGCATGAATCTCGGAATCTCGGAATATCGCAATATCGGAATCTCGGAACGTAAGTTCCGATATTACAATTCCGATACTGAGTGATCCAATATCGGAATATTAATATCGGATTTTTTTTTTTATATTTTGAGTTTTAAACTAAACCTATATTTTATATCCTTGTGTAGCGCTGAGCGCGACAGCGCGCTACCGTATTCCCGCTGCCAGCTCGCTAAGCATGCGATTCAAGAACAATAATAGTGTTATATGTCTCAGTCGGAACGGTGAATTTGGATTTTCCATCTGAAATTTCTCAGTAGCAGTCTAGAGTCTGTATTACAGCCCGATTGATGGCAATAGGCTTGTCCCCTTTTACATGAAACTGGAGCAAAACTTGTGAAATGTGGGTGTACTATAGCCACTTACTTATACTATAACACTTCGAAGAATACACGCATGATGTTAAGTTATGTTAAGTACCAAAAAGTAACTAAATATGTGTGAGAATAGGCAATAATATGGAAGGATGATCATAACATGCCACGTTAAGTAGTTGGTACCGGCTGTCATTCATAGTAGAGATGGGTTTTAACAGACACAATATCTGATACCACAGTTACTGTTACAAAATATAACAGATCCAAATATCTGTTATTAAATAACAGCTTGTTATTTTTGTACGGACGATAAATACGTATTGAAATCTCAATTGAATATCTTCTTATTTTTTTTTGGTTTAAAGTCGACAATCGTATCGGAAGTTTTAACAGTAACAGCCGCGGTAACAGTCTTGAGAATCTGTTATTTTAAGTAACAGATATGTTTTATTGTTAGGAAAAATTGTTATCTGTTATTTTTTTAATATCTGTTATTTCTATCTGTTACGATAAATACGCCTCACTCCTAATTCATAGATCTTTACCAGTCGTTACGGGTAGTCAGAAGTCCAGAAGTCTCAACCAGTCTTTGCAAGTTCCTTGGTTGTGGAAATCAGCTATGCAGTCGCTATATGTAAATAAATGTAATACTGGTATTCAGCTGTATCCAACCCCAACATAGTTGGGAAAAGGCTAGGCAGATGATGATGACTGGTATTCAGCTGTATCTGGTTAGAGTGGAAGCCGACCTCAACATAGTTGTGAAAAAGCTAGATTGATTGAAATAACAAAAGTTACAAATTAAGTGCATGATAAAATGGGCAGTATATTTATAATATTGAAAGGTTATCATAAAATAGTAAATACAGTAATTACGGTGGGCATACTTATAACAAAACAACTAATGTTTGAACTAAATTAAAGAATACGATTTAAAAATGTTTTTTATTGCACTCAATCCAACCTCATACCGAATATGTGCAATTTTTTAAGAAATAACGAAATTCCGATATTAATATCGGAATTCCGATATTGAGATCTAATATCGGAAATCAGTATCGGAATTGAAAACCTTCCGATATAACATGCCCTAGTTTCGACATATCACCCGCAACTGACAGCACCACGACAATCACTTTGGGGTTTCGACAATGAGCGCGTCTGTGTGAGTGTGCCATTTCGAACGTTTACTACGTAGTTTCTGTACTCTCCATATTTATACTGTGTCTCAATCTCAACGCAGAAGCTCTTCAACACAGCACACATCATAAAAAATTCAGACTTCAAATCCTGTACCATAAAGTTCTATCCTCAAATGAACGGGGCAGGCTCTTCGGGGCTCTGTCGCGTCCGTGTTAATATTTATACGTCAGATCATGCTCCGGAACACGGACGAGTTGTGGGGAGCCCTGAATGTGTGAACAACTTGATTTAAAATGTATTCAAGCAACGGGACGATAGACGTCGGGACACTGGACCTGTTTCACCTGAACCAGGAAAGTCATTAGGCTGCATGTGTGGGTAGACTTCTTCTTCTTCTTCTTTGCGTGTCGTTGGAAATCTTAATGCAATCAGCCCAGAATTCAGCTACGCATTGGGCGCCATCAGTTCCTATAACTTGCTGACAACAGTACACGCAGGTTCTGGAACAGCACAACATTAACACTCCACCTGAACAGGGTAGATCCTTAGCCGGGGTCCTACCACCTTATTAAGGATGTAGGACCGCTTTCGCAACTTTGGGTTCCTATAAAAATACTACAGACACGAGTGTATTTCCTAAAAGTCTGACTGGGTGTGGCCTTTACTAGCAGCGATTGGTTTTTGGAGGTCAAATGGCAGAAACTCCGTGTAAATCATTGTTATTCACTTGCATTACAAATGAATGAACCAAAAGGTTGTATCCAAAAAATGTTTATGCATTACTTTCCGGTTATTTAGTATGTCTTTAACCAGACAGAGCATTGAAACATGCCTCGAAGGTGACCCAATGTTGCTTTTTCAAGTTCAATATTACAGTAGTAGTAAAAGCTAGTTCAGCTAGTATATTAATAAAAGAGGAAACTATCGTAAATCAGTACATCACTACATTATTATAAAACAAAGTCCTCCGCCGCTTCTGCCTGTCTGTCTGTTCACGATAATCTCAAAAACTCCTGCACCGATTTTCAGGCTATTTTAACCAATGGTTAGAGTGGTTCTCGAGGAAGGTTTTAGTATATAATAACCGACATACGGCGGGCGAAGCCGCGGGCATCATGCCGTTTAGTTGTATTGATTGATGCGAATGACAGTTGATTGACAATTCCATAGAATTTAGTCAATTATCATACTGCATGACGGACCGTCATGCAGGGTCCTTCATGCAGCATGATGATTCACATTCAGTAACAATTGCATGTCATGCCGCATGATCGTCTAGGGACCGCTTTACAGTTTTATGTTACTTTGATTACAGCGCCATCGTGCTGCAGTGAATAGAACTAAATATTGAAACTCTTCGCCGTTATAGGTCCCGCGCGAATTGTCTTGGTAGTTTTCAGCACAGTCCCAGTTGTTCGAAAAATCCCCACTAGATGTAGGTACGAACTACATGTTACTTCCACTGCACTTGCACAATAAAATTACCAATTTATCAGGAATTAATAATCCTAATTACTAACAGTTTATCAGGAAAACCCATCTCTTCCCAGATATTCTCTCATGTTTTTGCTTAGAAATAATTTACCTGCATTTTTACACTCGGCAATTGTAATAAAAAAAAAGCCGGACAATGCTCCGCATGAAACGGACTGAATCGTATAGGGACCACTTCATCAGACTTAGCATTTTAACAGTGCCATATGCATACAGTGCCATCTGTATATTCTAGTGTTTGTTAAGAATTTGCATGGGACCTATGATGAAAAATAGCGGAAAAAAAATCTGCTGTTCCCTACATTGTGACGAACATAAATGTAGGGAACCACTGTAATAATTTCAACACAATGTATTTTGTTATAAAATAAATGACTATGACTTAGTACTACCTATACCTACCTACCATTCCTATACCACTTGACCCGAGATACATAATTAGATATCACCGTCTCTCCATTATTCCATAGCCTAGTCTAGGAGGTATGCAATGGTCTCTGTAGCCCCAAGAAACATGAGGCTCCAGGGGCTAGTGTAAATATTCGGGTCCATTCGATTTATCGAGTCTGGTTAAACCACGCTAGGGTCGGTGCATTTTATCCATTCATTAATAATTTATTGATGAATGGATAAAATGGATAAAAACCCCAAGTAACATGGGATAAGGGCAAGGAAAATGATTAATAATTTATTGATAGTCACAATCAGTCAAAATAATTTGAAGCACAACATTATGACCAAAATAATAAAAAACGTGGCTAGTGGGACATTTTAATCAAAGGGGCAAGATCCATAGGGCGAGGGTGGCCCACACCATAAAATTCAATACAAGAAAATCGCTATGGAATTTGATAGCTACCTATTCATCTAGGTGCATTCATGTGTGTAACTTTAATCCACCGGAATGCCCGAATTGGCTTTAAATTCACCTTATTAATTCTATTCAAATGATTGGAGCCGTCGATTAAATATTAAAATAGTTTTAAGGAATAAAATTGAACACGTAAACTTTGGAATGCGAATAAATGGAGTATACTCGTACTTACTTACCCTATACAATTGGGTTATTCGGTTATTCCACTAATCCCCATTGAAAATCCCCATCATAAGCATCTTTATTCACATTTTTAATAAAAGGGGCACACTAGGCACTATGTTAATGCGAGTCTTTATTTTGATAAAGAATACAATAGCAATACGTTCCTTACTACCTTATTTTGCAATGTCTGTATCATTTTGATGTTACCTAGGTCAGTTTAGTACACAGTTGGATACCATACGTCCATATTTAGAATATGCTAACATAATAACATTTTGTTTCAATACTCAATACTCAATACATTTATTGCTTCCACATGTGAACTTAGGTGGTAGGTTTTACAAAGATATGACCATTATGGACCCTGTCGGGCACAGCAAAAGTAGGAGAGAGGAGAGGAAGGGGTCGTTTTGTATCGTTAGGTCGGAATTCCGTCCAATCAACTATAATACATGTTTTTGAAACGCCATCGTGGACAAACTCGCAGATATGGATATAAAGGTATAACTACCTCCAGAACTGCTTAGAACTTTAGAATAGCCATTGAATCTCGAGACATACTGCCTGATCCTGAAGATCTGAAAGTAAAGATTCTCGACGAATACCAAGCAAGGAGCGAAAAAATATTATAAATTATGACATTTTGAAGAAATGTTAGTCAATTGTGTTTCAGTTACCGTAATAAAATAATTACTAAATATTTTATTTGTTCTCATGCACATCACACATTTTACCTGTCAATAATATTATTAGGCCAGTCACCGTAGACACAAAAATCACGTTGGGTCGTAACTTCTAACATACATACTACGTGGGTAGTACGGAGTCCGACTCCATACATACTTAGGTAAGATTATCATTAAGATATTAACATTAGTTTTAGGTTTTCTTTACTAACACTGTATTCGCTGTGGTCTGAAAATAAAGGTTTAAATAAATAAAAAGTGCATCCTACCTAAAAAGTTATCACTACATTTTGCCTGGACTACTAAAACAATAAAAACTATACCTATACACGACTCCGTTGCTTACATTGATAACTTCAGTGCAAAGGCAAATAGAATTGTGAGAATGCATGTAACATAATTATGCCATAATAATATACGAGTATTGTAATAAATTTGCTCCCTGAATTGGATAGAAATATTATAAATTTGAAGACATCAGTTTTAATGTCGTACATTCATACGCTCATCACACACTGTCTAAGTTTATGAGTACCTAGTATTCTAATTCAGTGCACAATAAAAAACAAATTCAGTATAGGTATAGGTTCCTTCAGAAACTATACAATATACTAATAAAGTCCGCAAGTATACTATTATTTTAGGTAAGTAGGTATTAAATTTTCCTTTTATTATCCAATGATTACAGTTCTGTGGTAGGAGGCTGAAGAGGCTCATGGGCTCAGGATACAATGCTAAGAAAAGTGAGGTACTCTAGTTTTTAAGACGGGCAGTAATCTCCAATTGGTCCGATAGTTTTTGAGCCTAATAAGAAACAGGATCATTCAGATCAATTTCATTCGGGGGCCCCGGGCCGCCCTATACAGGGTGTAAGGGACAGCCCTCCGCAGAATGATGGGATGAATTCAGCATATCATACTAAGACGATCGGAACATGAAATTATTTCAGGAACGTTATGGGAATCCAATAAACCTCATTTGTATTATTACCTCACGCCCAATGTATCGTTACCGTGGCTAAACCCCCGAAGCCGCACTCCTCGTGTCGGGCGGGGCGCGCTCGAGCATTTTAAACTTATATTGCTGGCTTTTTTTATTTTAGCTGTTTTATTTACATAAATGGAGTGCTACGTACATAGAATGTAATTTTACATTGAAATAAAGGAATAGTAACTGAAAAAACGATAAAAAACAAAATTAAAACTTTCCTGAGATCCGGTGGAATATGATTCAAAATAAAGAGCTGAATGCCCCCGGTTATTTGCGGAGGGCTGTCCCTTACACCCTGTATAATTGATACGGCTGATACGGCGGCGGCGCAGCGGCGCGGCGGTAGCTACGCCCCTATAGAACATTAGGTAAGTATTGCAGAAATATTTAAAGAGCATATTTTGAGTTTATGTTTTTATACATGTACACACGGCTACACATCAAGTTATACATTTCCAGTATAAGCTGATCTCGCATTGCATAGGATTTCCGCGAGGTCAGCTTATACTGGAAATGTATAGCTTGATGTGTAGCCCTGTTTACGTTTTTTTTAAATATTACAGATATAAAAAGCAAGTCCTCTGTGTTGGTCTCCCAAATCGTCGATAAAAATAATAAGTTTATGAAAAATACATTAATAAGTATAAAACTTGTACAACCAGATACCGATTGCAATGCATGGGTAAGAAAAATATTAGTATTTTCGTTTATACGAGTACCTACCTACGTACTATGTTTGTGTGCAAGGTGCAGTTATAGGAGAAATACTTTTATAAAATTGATTTTTGAAATTTTTAATATAAAATTGTTTAAAAAATACAGTGATATCCATAATATAAATACTAGGAACAAACAAAAATTTGTTGTACCTACAACAAGGCTCAAGAAAATAGGTGGCTCGTTCAGATGTCAATGTATACGCTTTTACAATAAGCTTCCAAGCCACGTACAAGATCTAAGCCTTAATAAATTCAAAAAATTAATTAAACGTAAGTTGTGCCAAAAAGCGTTTTATACCATTAACGATTACATTGAGGACAAAAAGGCTTGGGATTGAGCTGCTCCAATTTGTACATTTATTTTTTTATTATTGGTTTTAAATTACTTACGAGTTTTGTTATTTTTGGGAACTTTTTATTTTATTATATACCTACACAGTGACATGAATATTTACTTTGTGAAGTATAATATTATTATTATTTTAATTATTGTGAATTTGAGGACTATGTGGATCATATTTTTTATTTATCTGGCAGTTTGAGTACTATAGGCGGCCTACCCAAATGTCCTTTCTTTGGTATTGTTCGTCGAGTCGTTGAGCCCCTTAAGTTCTGAGTTGAGCTACACGATTACTGACAAATGCTTGCACTGACTGGACAGGTCCACTCAAATCTGTATGGTTCTTTCCTCAAAAGACCATTTCAGACACAAATCTACATGGTCCTCAAATGATCTGACCAAGATTATTTCCGGATTTTTATATTTATATTTACATTGACATGAATATTTACTTTGTAAAGTATTATATTATTTTTAATTATTGTGAATGTGAAGATTATGTGGATCTTTCTTTTCTTTTTTATTATTTATTTTTTCTTAATTTTAATTAATCATAGTCTGGTAGTTTAAGTAATTTATGAGGCATAACCAAATGTCCTTTCTTTGGTATTGTTCGTCAAATCGTTGAGCTCCTTAAATTCGGAGTTGAGCTGCACGATTACTGACAAATGCGTGCACTGACTGGACAGGTCCACTCAATCTGTGTGGTTCTTTCCTCAAAAGACCATTTCAGACACCAATCTACATGGTCTTCACATAATCTGACCAAGATTATGTCTGGACTTTAAAAGAGACTGTGACCTCTGAGTTTGTTTCGGCCTTTCTTCTCAGAGTAGTCAGATAGGAAACGCCGACCTCATCTAGTTTTAAAAAATGTGATTGACGTGTAAAAGTGTTTGTACAAACCTACTTACAGAAATAAAATCATTTATCATTTATCTTTTTTTTTTTTTATTGCAGTGAACCGAGCAATTCCGAAGACTCGTCTGAGTATAGCAGTTCTAACAATGAAACGGGACACGAAGACAACGAGGTGGTGCTAACACCACATCCGAGGAAACGGGACATAGTGTGGAGGGAAGTGACGATCTTTACCATTATGCACATCGGTGCTATTTATGGCGTTTATCTATTCCTTATGGCGGCGAAGTGGCAGACTTGTCTATTCGGTGAGAATTGTTATGTTTGTGGAGTCAAAATGAGAGGATATTTTCCCTTTTATATTAACACTAGCTGATGCCCGCGGCTTCGCCCGCGTGGATGTCGGTTATTATATACTAAAACCCGAGAACCACTCTAGCCATTGGTGAAAACAGCATGAAAATCGGTGCAGTAGTTTTTAAGTTTATCGCGAACAGGACGACAGACAGACGTGGCGGAGGACTTTGTTTTATAATAATGTAAGGATTTACTAAACCACAGTATCAGGAAAAAGGTCTAACTTCGCCATGGAAATTAAATGTTAAACAAATGGACACCCTACAACAATTTGCCGTGATAAAGCCACATCATACAACTATCAAATAATAACAGTTGGGATTTGAATTCATTTAGTTTTCCAGACTTTACTTACCAGAGCTCCTAACATTTCATCCCCTGTTCAGATGGGTGTTGATTCTTATAAGAACCATCTTCATTTTATCTTACATGTTAAGAAAATAATTTATTCCATTAAGTAATAGTAGTAGATACTTAATTTTTTTTTTCTGCAGCATATCTGTTGTACCTAGCCACAGGACTGAGCGTATCAGCTGGTGCCCATAGACTATGGACACACAAAGCATACAAAGCCAAGCTGCCGCTGCGTCTTTTACTCCTGTCGTTCTTCACTATGTCGTTTCAGGTGAGTACCTGTAGAGATTTCGGTGACATACGCCTCATCATAGTCAGCACACAAGATTGAGAATCGAGTCAAATTCTAACTGAGCCTTTAGAAATAAGAGTGGTATCAAAATCCGTTCAATGGGATTTGCGGCAACGTCCACTTCTTCTGATAGACTCATCTAATTAAATACCACGTTGTGGTATGTTTATGTTTAAAGATTTCATTTATTCTCAAAAAAGGAGTCAGTTACATAGGATTAATGTTTCTAAGCTAAATTAAGTTAGTCTCAATCGTCACTGCATCAATTTCATAAGATAGCGTAGCCATCCAATGCGTTTTTTTTTAAAAAAAGGTGATACGTCTTATTTATATATTTTTTCTCATAGTATACCTTGATCTCCTGGGTGCGAATTCATCGCATGCACCACAAGTACTGTGACACGGATGCAGACCCTCACAATTCGAAGAGAGGCTTCTTCTTCTCGCACATTGGGTGGATGATGATCAGAAAACATCCTCAAGTCAGAGCACACAGTGTTGATATGAGTGATCTCATGAACGACCCGTTACTGCGCTTCCAGCACAAGTAGGTTTTCACTTACAAGAAGATATTTGTGTTACCTTAAATCGGAAAAAGAAATATTTAATAACGTACTTTATTTTTTCCCAGGAATTACTGGTATCTGATACTAATCGCGTGTTTCATAGTGCCCACTTATATCCCTACTCTTTGGGGGGAAGAAGCAAAGATTGCATTTTGCGTTTGTGTCTGCTTACGATACATATATACACTGCACGTGACTGCGTTAGTGAACTCAGCAGCACACATGTGGGGCACCAAGCCATACGATAAACACATCGGACCAGTTTAAACGAAGACAGTATCATTCTTGGCAGTTGGAGAGGGCTTCCACAACTTCCACCACACTTTCCCTTGGGACTACAGAATCGCTGAATTGGGTGGCTATTCTCTTAATTTTGGCAAGTTGTTTATTGATATCATGTCAAAAATTGGATGGGCGTATGATTTGAAGTTCGTACCGGATGAATTGATAGAGAAACGGGTGAAGAGAACCGGTGATGGAACTCACCCACTGTGGGGGTGGGATGACCCAGACTTATCTGAAGAAGACAGAACAGCTTCAATACCAATTAATCATAATTAAGAGAAGTACAGATGGTGATAGCGCATTGAAAAAAAAATGTTAGCTATAAAAAAGCATCAATTGCTAATAAATTGTTACAAAACAAACTGTTATTTTATTCAATCGATTGGAATCCTCTTTAGTTGAATAATAATGTTAAATGAATGACTGAAATTATGAAATGATTTTGGTACCTAATACAAGATCTATACCCCTTCGCCAGACAATAAGTATCTCATAAAGCATTGTACTGGGATCACGAACTCGCCTGCTGAGCTTCATTATTATAAGGCCTCGCTTCTCATCCACGAGGTTGTGGGTTAAAATCCGGGTACTAATGTGACTTTTTCAATTCACAAAACACTTATTCGCAGATGACACTTCCCTCATTTTTTAAATCTAACGTCAGTTAGTCAACTTTGAACAAAATAACGATGCACTCTCTAAAGTTGTGCATTGTAAATAACCTTCTCCTGAACGAGAAAAGGCTAAACTCATTGCAAATGTCAGGCAGTTAGACCCTGTTGAGTCGATAGTTTTTATTGGAATAACTTACCTACTACTTACGGTAAATTACAATGGGGCTCAGATATAGAAAACATGTCGAGAAGGCGTAATTCAGCCGCCTATGCTGTTTTTTTTTACATCATTCACATACTTAATTTACCGAACACAGGTATTCGTGCATTTGTCTACTCTTCCGTCGACAAAACGGTGCTTATGCTACGCCTGCAGAACAGATCTATAACAGAAACAACAAAAACAGAAGTTCCGCCATACTATTAAAAACTGTCTTTAAAAGATGGCATCGTATTGTGTTTCGATATCTTTTACATCATCCTACCCTACCTTATAAATGCGAAACTGAGTTTGTGTGTTTGTTTGTTACGCTTTCACGCTAAAACGACTGAACGGATTTCGATGAAATTTGGCAAATTGGTAGACCATGACCTGGAATAGGACATATGATACTTTATATTCCGGGAATATCGAGTATCCCCGTTAGTTAGCCCCGCGGTTTCACCCTCGTAACCCTCGAGTTACGTGGACGCTGCTAGTTATTTATAATATTCGACTTGTGGTCTTTGTCAGATACGTATTCTTGTCACCTGCTATGAGTATGATACAGTGTATTTAATTACCGCCTTACTAATAAACGTTGTATAGCGCCTGTATAGTTACACAACGCTTTGTCTTCTTCTTTCAAAAGTCAAATTACTTTTGAAAGAAGAAGACATAACGTTGTGTAAACTATACAGGCGCTATACAACGTTTATTAGTAAGGCGGTTAAAGTATTATTCGCCTAGTAACCTAATACCTTGACTCATAGAATAAACTGGAATAGCCTAAACCTGACCTTGAGGCAAAATACACTTCAGACACATAATACCTAATTAATTGCTGATGACACATCTATTAGCTTTGTGTCTTTGTTCTCACTGAGAAACTTTAACCATCAAATTAATAGTCAAATCGTGTCACTTCAACACAGCGCTTTGTTGGGCTTATAATATCGTGCCACTGATATATGACAGTAAAAACTGGATGGGTTTCGGATGCAGGCTTAAATGGTATAAATGTGATGGAATTCACGAATTGTTGCCAAAGAACTGAGTACCTCTACTAGAGATGGTAAGCGAGTCATCTGTGTAATTTTGTTACGACCTTATGAACAATGAGGCATAATTTAATCAGTTACTAGGGCTTCCATGTTTTACGAAATATAACGAACTGTTTGAGTTAACCAAGGTTAAGGAAGAAGACGAAAGAAGAGTCGTCCAATAATCTTAAAAAATCATAAAGACGATATTCTGTAGGTATTACGTTCTCCTATTTCAGGGGAAGATTCTGGTGCTAGTGCTCATTACCGCAGCGGCAGCCAGCGCTAGCCGGGATGTCCGTTCTCCAGGTAAATAATTTTATTTTACGGTTTTCTTATTAGTATGCCCTGGGCACAATGAGCAATGAAGAGCAACCTACCCCTTGGTAGGTAGCTTTCTTCAGCCCAATAAAAAGTATGAAGAGGCCGAAGAGCTAAGGGGTCTCGGGTCTAATGCAAACCCACCAGTTTTATTTTGTATTTTAGTCTTATCCCAGAATGTTATAGTTAGTCTACTTACTGGCCCTAAATAGTGATGGGACCTTTTACTGGCAAATTAACAATAATGGGTTCAGCACATCAACTTGGTTATTATTTCGGCAACACAGTCAATGAACTGTTTATTTATCTATAAAAACAGTGAGTTAGGTATACTGTATAACGCATGCTGAAAGCGATTAACGATCTGGTTACCTAAGATATCCAAATGGACCCTGTAAAAGATCTAGCTGAAGTAGTAAAGAGTTACCTGTCGTACCTATCAATAACAATAATCACCACTATGGTGTTCTTCCCAGGAGGTAGCGGCTGGCAAGGAAGCAGCGGTTTCGGTGGAACACCTTCCGTTGGTCTCGCACGCTCTTCTGGCGGCAGCTGGGCTAGCTCTGGAGGTGGTCTGGGTCGATCAGCCAGTAATGGTGGCTGGCGCAGCAACGGAAACGGAAACAGAAGTCCTTCAAGCAGCGGTTGGTCACAGAGTGGATACAGCTCCAACGGTGGTTATGGCGGCAATTCCTTCAAATCATCTCCTGGCTGGAACGACAGATTTGCAGATTCCACCGTGATTGAAAGTCTTGATTCTTCCAACGGCTGGGACAAACCAAACCGTGGCTTTCGCTCCAATAATGGATGGCAGTCTTCGGCATGGTAGACTTGATGATTATGTAGTAAATTCAATGGAAATGGCATTTAAATTTTTTAATCATACCTCGAGCGCTTCTGTGTTAATAATGCTTAATTTAAAATAAATTATGATAAATATAAGATTCAGTTTATTATTACTGGAACCACGCGACCCTCACAATAGATTTCATAATTAGCGAATAGGTACTGTAATTCAGGGAAATAGTGCACGTGTATTAGAAATGAAGTGTTTGTTTTCTATTGAAACATGGAAAGGGCGGGTGTTCTACTCAATCAAATAGACACCTAATGAAATTGAATTATTCAATTAGAAAGGTTGGTACGGCAGGAAAATACACAAAAACCTAGAAATATTAGTAAGCCGAATAGTATTTAGCCTACTTTTGTAGGAAAATTAAAAATGTTAATGCCCCTAATATTTAGATGTAGCTGAATACCCAGCAGTATTTTACTTGGAGTGATTGCCTATCTGATCCCCATAACCCCGTTACTGGGTTACACGATACCCCTTGATAAGTTTGGATGACTTATGCTAGACCGTGCCGGGCGCGCGAGCCGTGCCATGTACCAGGCGCGGATGAGCCACGGATCCAAAACTCCACGAACATTTTAAGAAGAAGCAGTTCGTGCTACAACATACAGCATCCGTGTCCCGTCCGAGGCTTAGCCCATACAAATTGAGCAGAGATGGACGCGACTCGCGCCCTTGACGGTCTAGCATAAAAATCATCCCTAAACGTGCTCCGAGGCACGGAGGGATCTCGTATGTTATGGACGGTCACCCATCCTAGAACCGACCGTGGTAAGCGTAGCTTAACCGACGATCGACCCGTGCGGTTGTTATTATTTAAACACGAGCTTCTCTCCAATATTTTTTTATTTCTTTTTGATTTACCTTCTAACCAATAAGTAAGGTAGGTACCTATATTTATTAATAAGTAATTTGGACTCTCATAACTAGCAAGTTAATAACAAAAAAGTTTTTAATTATTCCGATACCTATCATGGTATAATTTTTATAATCAAAGAACAAAGTAGGTATGCGTAATAACATTAATTTCATTTTAATTACACCAAACAACTGCAGTACCTACAAGAAGGTAAAGTTTGTTATTTCGAGACTACAACAAACTATAATTTATGTTAGTTGAAACTGTGTAGGGTTTGTATTTGGGTCCTTTTTTGGGCAATTTTAAATGACTAAACTAAACCAATAATCAAGAGTCAATGCAGGAAATCCTACTTTCATCAGCACGACATTTATGATTTTGACCTTTTTGATAATTCCGACATTACGGGATACTCCTAGTTAGTGATCCTCTACCTAGTTTTACCGCCACATAAAGTAAATAAACACTTAATAAGCAGTTTATGTCTTTCACGAACAATATCAAACATAACAAGACTTACGACCTGCTCCTGAGGACGTGGTTTGAATTCGTTCATGATGTTGTCTAAGGTTTGTTTATTACTCGTTTAAATTACTTAGTAGGTAGGTTTATTATAAGGCTATAATTATGTACTAAACTAATAATATAAGATATTTTATCTACACCCATGCTATAAATCCTCTGTAAAAGTTCCTGAAACAGTTAGCTTATTGCCAACATTATAACAACCAGTGTCATAATAACCATAATATCATCCAAACGGGTGTTATAATGTTGTACTCAATTTCATAATGCAACTCATTTTAAAAACAGAACTTTGTCATGCGGGCGCGTTTCCCGAACAAAGCACCGTAAATAAAAAAAAAAACCAAAGGCTAATCGAAAAATTCGAATTCACGTGGGTCGTATTCCTCCATTTTTTTGTTCGATATTAGTATCGCAAACCTTTTATACTGGATTGAAATCATGGGTGTAGATAAAGTCTTGTATGCAACTGTAAATAATTTATATAACAGTTGCATAAATAACTATTAATATTCGATTGCAGATAAAGAACCTACTTCGGTTGTTGGGAGCTCCCGGAAGCGAGACTGACGACATAGTCGCTCTGATAACCCGTCCGATTCACAACGCAGGCCTCTCATCATACGTTACAATCCACAAAGTGCACTGGGCAGCCAATGTGGCCACAGTCTGTTTCTTGATAACGTGCGTCTTTCAAGTCATTGAAGTCTTCATGGCTAAGGAAGATCCTGAAAGACTCTTCGAATGCCTCAGTGTGCTCGCATTTTGTGGCATGGGGGTCCTCAAATTACTTTCATTGCGGAGAAGCCATCAAACCTGGCGTAAACTCCTCACCCGAATCTCAATCTTGGAAAATACACAATTGAGCAAAGATCCAATCTCACACGCAGAGTACCAGTCGGATAATGAGGAGAGTGACAACTTTTCTGCCTCCATCAACATTTACACAAATAAATATAGAAATACAGCAACCATTCTAACTAGAATCTATAGCTTTACAGCAGTTATCTTTATAGTTTCTCCGTTCGTGGAACATTTCCTGTGTAAAATGCTAGGGTTGGAATGTCTGGAGTATCCTCACATTTTGCCAGGCTGGGCTCCACTGGATCACTTGAGCATTTTCGGCTACATTGTATCAATTATTTGTGAATTCGTGTCTGCTATTTATTGTGTCTGTGTCCACATTGCATTTGATTTAACAGCTATTGGGATTATGATATTCGTATGTGGCCAGTTTTCATTGCTCCGAGATTATAGTTCACGTATTGGAGGGAAGGGGAAACGGTGCAATCTTTCAAAGAGAAGAGACGATAGAGCTCACTTCAGAATTATACGGTGCCATCAGACTAACAGCTTACTAGTAAGGTATAGTTAAAATGTACCTCGTAGGTACACCTCTGAATTCAAATAATGTTATTTTAAAACCGAAGTAATGTCTATAAGTATTTTATCTTCTTAATTATTTATTTCTTACATACAGACCTTAGTGGCTCGTGGCTAAGTAATAACAGCCGCACGGGGCGATCTACGCTTGCCGGGGTTGGTCCGCGGAAGGGTGACCATCTTTACCTACATACCGAGACTCCTTCGTGCCTCGGAAAGCACGTTACGCCGTTAGTCCCGGCTGTCATTCGTGGATCTTTGCCAGTCAGAAACCCGAAAGTCTGACAACTAGTCTTACCAAGGGGTACTAAAATTATTACCAAGTTACTGGGTTGTAGAGGTCAGATAGGTAGTCGCTCCATGTAAAATACTGGTATTCAGTCTGCATCTGGTTAGACTGGAAGCCGACCCCAACATAGTTGGGAAAAGACTAGGCAGATTGATACGCACGTAGGGTATACGTGCGTATCAATATGCTTAGCCTTAGCGGGGTATGTTACAGAGATACTTTTTTTCCAGTTTCATTTTGTAAACTACCTACAGTAAATTATATATTTTTTATTTTCAGTTCAATTACCGAGCTTGACAAGCTGTTGAGCAGTATCATAGGAGTATATTTCTTCCTTGCCACTCTAACATTGTGCTCAGTTTCTGTCAGATTGATATCCGTAAGTACAAATTATCCGACTAGGCTTCATAAAGTATTATCCTAAGGTGTATCTTTTCATACACGAAATCGGGGTCATTGTACTCATCATTATGAACAACTTCACTATGGGAACAACACTGAAATCGCGAAAAAAATATCAGCTGTTCCCTACATTTATGTTTGCATAGCTCGTCAAAATTTTGAAAGTAGGTACGCATCTTAGTAAAAACGGTTCAGATCCTGGGGGCCTACCACCACCGCTTACAGCAGTAATATTTTAATCTTACTCAGTGGGGGAAAGAGATGGAGCTATACGTCCTTTAGAGCTTCATCTCTTTCATACACTGAAGTAACTGCTGAAAGGGCTGGTGGTAGGAGCCCTGATACCATGGTTTCTTAATTCCGCTGTTTTGTTTGTGCCAGTAGGTACAGTCATGACCATAAAATATAGGTATTTAGGTACTGTGGACAGCTCGGCAATAATATCTGAGTTCATGATTCATCCATTATTTAAGACGGTTAATATTGTGATAATTTGGAATATACAACAGCATAAATATGTGACATCGAAGGAACACGAAAACTATCTGACGAGATGAGCGACGCCGAATTACAGGGTGCGGGCCAACCAAAAATAAGGGACGTACTCGTAAGACGAGGACGGGACGCAGATGCGGCAATAGTAGGTACCTACATATGCAGATGGAAAAGCGACGCGACTGCGTCTTATCCTTTCCGTAGGTATGTTTTGTGCCAAATCGCGTCAATACATTTTATAATAATGAAGAATAATGAACATAATTGTGGAAGGGTCGGTCTGCATCCCGACCCCATCTCGCGTCGCTTCTGTGTGCATGGCCCGCGTCTAAGATGCTGCATCGGCTTTAAAAATATGTGTCAATATAATATTTAACGGACATGTCTCGCGTCATAAATATCTGCCTACTCTGTTAAATTCAGAAGAATGTTATAGGTCGTTGTGATCGTGAATATCTTGCGGGATAAAAACCAGACATGCTCGTGACTGTACCTAAATGGTTTAATTGAAATAAATGTTTTGAGTTTCATTTCCAATTATTTTTCTTTATTTCCGTTACAGGAAGACATGAGCATAATGCAGCTTGTCTCACTAACACAGTACATGTGCGCAACTTTAACACAACTCTTTTTATTCTGCCGGTACGGTGACGCAGTCTTACACGAGGTAAGTGCATGCAAGTGCACACGGTTACGTAATCTTGTGTGATTAGCAGAGATCGGATAATCGGATGCATATTAACCTAAAGTTAATTTTTGGCTAAAAATTACGGAAGCAGCTTTTTAATAAAAAAATCTTAATAAGGAATTCCAAAAAAATACCGGGAATGCACATATAATCGGATACAAGGTATGGAAACGACTTATCAACCCTATTATGAAGGTAATATCTGTGGCCCTAGTGAAAAGGGGTATAAGTCCGATTTTGTGGAAAATGAGTTAAGTATACAGAAGTGATCAGAAAAAAATGCTCTATCGTTCGGTGTAAACGGATCTAAGCTATCTCTAAAAATAAAGAAGTTACCTTGTGTAAAAGGGTCCAACTGACACCAAAAAAAATTCAAAAGTCGGTTTCAAGTACTTTTGTATTCTTTTAAACGAAAAAAAAAAAATGCATTTTGTGTTTTTTAATCTAAATTAACATAAATTACCCACGTTTTAATTTGGTTGGTGTTTATCAATACAACAACACCTGGTTCTTAAAAATGATTTAGTGAGTAATGTGATATTATTAGACATAAATCCGTTTTCACCACCATAAAGGAAAAAAATCAAAGAAACTCTATTGGGATTAGTATGAACATAATCATTCCAAATGCGTATCCATTTTCACTTGTGTGAATTAACATTTAACATATGGGAGAAGGGATATAATTTATTTTACACCCTCAAGGAATTCATTTTGTGGTTAGTATAAGTCACTATCTTAAAAACGAATTACTTTACATAAAAAATAACTCCATAATAATAAAGAGCATAAATTGTTTACCTATAAAAAACATCACATGTATTTCAATTGGTAGTGGTTTAAATGTCACACGAGGCAAACACGCAATTTGAAGTGCGCGGAGTGTTTTTTGCGTCTCCTGTGAAGTTGCATTTTTGGACTTAGATCCTTTTTCACTAGGGCCACAGATATAATATAAGGGTTAAAACATGTTTAAATTAATATACTTTAAACATGTTTTAACGAAACTCCTAGTACCTACCGAGTGGTTTGTCAATATGTGCTATGCCAGTTTGGACTGCTACTTTACAACACTAGCTAGCATTTCTTTTGTCAAAAATGCCAAAATTTTATCAATTCCGGAATCTTGGGATTTTTGGGTCGGTACAAAAGTGGATTATTAGGTAGCACCTGAACGTAAGTAAATATACATTGGACTCTATAAACAGAACTCTAAAGTCGATCCTGAATCCCGGGATTTTTTCAATATAAAAGTGCATTCCATAATAGCCAACATCTCAACTTTAGGTAAATATTCATCCGATTATCCGATCTCTAGTGATTAGTTAGTACCTAGAACATGCTGGGTAGAAGTACTAGAAGTAAGCAAGTTTGAAACTTAAAGAATACAAGTAGGTATTTATATAAAAAAGTAAGAGTTTCAAACATAACATCCAATGTAGCGAATTAAAAACTTCATTTACAAATGAAAAGATCGGATCCTAACTTTGCCGCTATACTTGTCATCGGAGCTGAACCGGGCTAACTGCTGTTTCAGGACGTCAGACCAAATTTCGAAGACATTGTGACATCCATCAACCCGCACTGGGCCCGCATGGTGGATTACGGTTCGCTCCGTCACTCACAGAGAGGAGGCCTATTTCCAGTGGGAACATTATTGGCTGATTGTGCATATGCAAACTTCAGATGGTCATTTATAAAGCGGCAAAAATCAATCAACCAACCAGCTAATAGTATTTTTTAAGGTTCCGACCTAAAAAGGCAAAATCGGAACCAATAAAAATCACTTTCTGTCCGTCCGTCACAGAGGTTTATTTAAACTTGCATACCTCATTGTATCAGAGCTCAATTGGAATGGGCCAAGG
Organism: Lithophane socia; assembly: GCA_947522985.1. Taxonomy (NCBI): domain Eukaryota; kingdom Metazoa; phylum Arthropoda; class Insecta; order Lepidoptera; family Noctuidae; genus Lithophane; species Lithophane socia. Next base: position 12,468,327 of record OX383252.1, on the reverse strand, counting down.
ACCTTTCGCAGCGGCGCATTGGTGCCTGAGTCCTCGCGTCAGACGGGACCTGACGATACTCGGCGCAGGTATGATGATTCCGCGACATCTGCGCTCTGGACCCTTCCATTTCCTCGATTTGCCTTCATTTATACAGGTAAGCTATTGCCATGGCTTATAGATTAAGCACATGTTCCCAATGTGGCTATAGAACTCTACAATCGTAGAGTGGGTGTACATATCTGTTGCGAAAGAAGAGTGCGTGATCACTGGACTTTTATAAATTTTGACATAACGTAGTAGTACAACTATGTATAATTTATCTATGTATTGACGCGCACTCCTGAAATTGAATTGAATTGCTTTGAACTAAACAGTTGGTGCACTGGCTGAGTAAAAATATTACGTCTAGTTACAGCTTACCTAGTACCGATCAGGGTCTGGACGTCTTGCGCTTGTTTGTCTAAACACTCCCAGGTGATGCATGACCAGTGGTTTTATTAAAGAATTCATTTTATGGTGTCATATTGCAGGTTGTTCGCACCGCCTATAGTTACTACGCTGTATTGGGCAAAAAGGAGTAAATACATACATACGGATTTTTTGACCATGTGTCACAAATACCTAATAACACCGACTATGCTTTCGCAGATCCCCCCGATTTGCGAAAGCATAGTGGACCAATGAAAACATACAATAGGTTTCTTACAGAAGTGCACTAAAATTGAGATACGAGTATTTCAACAATGTCATTAGGATAATTAAGTGAAAATTAAAACTTTAAGGCACATTATTTATACCGATTTAATTAATAATTATTTATTAAGGTCACATTGCTGCACTACCGATAAAAGATTATTACTGTCGTCACTCGCACGTCATTGGCACTAACGCCCTTCGATTTTAATTAAAGTGCGTAATATTTTGTGACTAGCTGTGTAGTATAGATTATTGTGTAGAAGTTAAATAAAAGTACAATTTGATCTTACTTCAGTTTTATTTCATAGCCAAAGAGATACAGGGTTACTGACAGGTTCCCAAAATGACTTGTTAGGTATTAGAACAATATTCCACGCGTATTTTTTAATGATTTCAGTACATTAGTGTTTAAACTAGTAATTACCTATTCTAATTTCAGCATACTTGTTACCTCTCAAACTGATTTAAATATAAGTACTTGCGCTTAGACTTCTCAACCAATCTTACAAAGTAAATGTTGAGCTTGTTCAGTCTTATAAACCAAGTACAGTTCGATTCAAAGTTAATGGCGGGTCGAAAGTGTGCTACTCGCTGCGCAGTACCCCACCCCTCACCCCCGCTGACCCACGAATTCGACTATGACTCGCCTCATGTTCCGAGCAGCCATTAAGTTTGAATCGGGGTGTACAACTTCACCCACATTATAATAAAATAGTCACGAATTCAAAACGGTAAATTTAATATTTTTGAAAAAAGTAGTGGCTATGCAGTGTGGGAACGAGTCTGATGCCGAAAATATAGTTTTTAGATTTTTTTTTCCATTTGTCCTACCTACGTTCCCTTGGGATATTTTCCGACATCCACGCGGGCGAAGCTGCTGGCAAAAGATAGTTTCGAATAAATTGAGAAAAAACCGAATGATATGAGATCTGTTAACACAAAAGTACATCGAGATCATCAAAAAAACATTAAAGGAACTAGGTTACTGCAATTTATAGGTTCTACATACACTATTATGTGCGATCCATGGGGTCTATTCTTTTTTTATAAATTTAATGTTTTTTTTAATTTTTTTATTTAGTAAGTATAAATGCATTATAAATGTACAGAGTCTATAAATCGGTAAAAACTTGGTGTTTATAAATTTTAGAGAAAAGTTATACGTTTCTTCGCAAAGCCTAACAAAAAGTATATAGACACACAAATTGTGTATGTTAATGCTTATGATTAAAACCTGCATAGATCAATTCCTCCATTTTATTTTTATCTTACCGTTCGCGCTTAGCGCAAACTGTCTAACCTCAGTCAAACCACAACGCAATCCTCATTCGCATATCAAATATAATAAAAGACACCAATAGACACTATCATAAAGACATCAAAAAAACTAAGCTACGGCTACACTATGCTCGCGAATGGATCGGTGATCCAGTAACCGCCTAATAGTAGATTATTCACTAAGGGGATAAAGCAGTGTCTAATGTCAAGGGCGCCACATTTAATCCCGAGCGTAACGAATGAATCTAGCACTGAGTTAAGTCCTGAGCGAAGCGAGGGATCCTGCGAGCAGTGAGGGATTCAAGTTCATCCAAAACAAACACACCTTTATCCCCAAAGAGGATACTCTACTTTTCACACCTTCTCGAGGTAATAACAAGCAATTATATTTAGAGTACACGTTTTTGTGTAAAAATAAAAAGAATTGTAAAGTTTTCATACCAATTTTCAGTTGAGGTTCCAAATTCAAAACACATTATTGACCAACAACCAAACATCGTGAGGTAACCGGCATGTCAGAGAGTTATTTCTCGACGGCATGTGAAGCCAAGTCAGAGGCTCTTCGGTGGCTTTAAAACTATGACATAAAGTTAGTCACGATAAGAAGAAGTACAAAATTACTCCCCGGCTAGAGCCTGACTTACTTTAGGTTAGGTTTGTATGACAAATAATTTTACATTATCGGTGGCGATTTTATATTCCCTATATAATCGATGTCTCAGGATTTCAACGATTCGCGAACATAGTACAAACGCAGCTTTAAAACCACGTTCAGTACCCTGATGTTGAGTGCTAATGCCCTACGAATTAAGCGCGATGATTATTATTGATCCATGACGCCACATGGTTGAGATGGTAGGAGTTCCATCGTATGTTGTTGCGGACTGTCTCGAGCGCGCGGTTTCGAGCGGTCTCGCCTGCGCCCGCCTCGGGGTATTCAGCGAAGAATGCTTGCATCTGCAAATAAAACGAACATTATGAATAAATAAAAGAAGAGCTAGTGGCTAAGTAAAAATAGCCGCACGGGTCGATCCATCAGGTTAAGCTACGCTTGCTAGGGTTGGTCAGTGGATGGGTGACCATCTTTACATACCCGAGACTCCTCCGTGCCTCGGAAAGCACGTTAAGCCGTTGGTCCCGGCTGACATGCGTCGATCTTTTATAGTCGTTACGGTTCGTCAGAAGTCCGAAAGTCTGACAACCAGTCTTAGTTGACCCCAACATAGTTGGGAAAAGGCTAGGCAGATTGATGAATAAATAAAAGAGATACCTGTGTAACACCTTTGTAAACCCATATTATGCGAATAAACTTGATTGATTGATTGATTGACTTATAATATTTGATTTGTAAACCCGTACCTAATAATTATGTTTACGTATTCGCAAACAAATTGGCTGTGACAGACTGCGAGTGATCCTCTACGGTTACCGTTTTCTCATTCGGGCATACGAAACCCTAAAAACAGTAACAGTCAACAAAATCGCCCTTACTACTACGAAATAAAGGCACTGCCAAAGTCCATGTTTTGAATACAGTACACAAAAAAAAATCAAGTAATAAAAACTAAAACCCAACTACGACTTAAAAGGTATAAACAAGACACCACAGACAGACAAATTAAAAATCCGGAGTCACACGTGTTAGGGCATAAATCGAACAGATTACGTGTGACTCCGGATTTTTAATTTGTCTGTCTGTGGTGTCTTGTTTATACCTTTTAAGTCGTAGTTGGGTTTTAGTTTTTATTACTTGATTTTTTTTTAATTCTTTTGGGGTTATAATATATATATTTTTGAAATGTGCTCATTAAGCCCTTTCATTTGATACCCAACATGGTACGATTAAACCATTTTTTTTTTTAAGTTCCTCACTTTATATCCTCTAGAGGGCGCCATTTTTAATTTAATGTAACTTCACATAGCCTATAACCAGCGGACAATCACGACGCTTCTAACGATACCTCATTTGTCAAATTGTGATAAGTGGTTTGGAAGATAGCAGGGAACAGATGAACATACATACATACATACATACATACATACATACCGGTCAAAATCATAACCCTCCTTTTTTCTTCGCCGTAGTCGGGTAAAAATAGCACCTAAACCTACCTCTTTAAGCTTCAAATCAGTGTTAAAACTGGCAGTAATGCTAGGTATCAAGCCGCCCAGATACCGGCTGTTGAGCGTAAAGCGCTGGACGAGCTGCGGCCATCGCGAGCGCACGTCGTCCCACACGAGCGAGGTGCCCGACGGGTTGGCGCTGATCTGCGACACCACGGTCAGGTAGTCTTGACTGCGGATATTGGTCTCGTCCCATGCCATAAGCAGGAATCTGTGAAAAAGTAAACGATTTTTATTAGCTAGTTGCAAAACTACTTGACAACTTTTCTAGGTACTTAAGTACACAATTTTTTTTTATCATGACTGATATACAACTTAATCTGAAAAAAATATTGTGTTTACGGCTACGTCAAATAGGACGAGGTAGGAAGATTTGCTGATCAGAAACTGTTTGAATATCAATAGATTTTCAACCTTATTTTGAATTTTGAACTTTATTCCCACCATGTTAAAGTTCTAAATACAAATGCTGATTTCAAACCCGAGGCTAAATTGTCAATTTTGTATTAAGAACTTTATTTCAGTAGGACTACAAAAACTGGCTGAAAGGTTTAAGCTTGAACCAAAATTGGTATATTGGTTTGCACTATTAGTTTTATTTGCACTTACTTGCGCAATATTGTGGTGTCTCGTGGTGCAGCTAATGCTCTGCGAAGCTTCGTCTTCTCTTGGACATCTTCCTCCTTTTGGTACAATTGCCACAGACTGTCCCAATCTGCCATAGAAGCTGATTTCATACCTGGGACAAGAAATAAGTATGTAAACTTGGATACTTTACTTGGAACTTTTGATAATTTACATGACGTATTGTGACAACTATCAACTTTAGCGTAGTTTATATTTGGTTGACTGTTGGTAATAAAAAGGTCTTAATAAATTTTGGTTGCAATGGAATTTGAACTATGTCATGTTTGACATAAGAGTTTGTATTCCCAAAAAATGATAATTATTTAAGATTCTGAATTCAAATATAGCTGTTAAAATATTGTAACTTACTGCATCAGAAAATCGTATTTCGGCTGGAAAACTGTATTTACTTATGCTACTCTTAATCTGGACTTATATGTCCAAACCCCTCACAAAACACAAAACAGTTACAATACAAATAAATAAACTTACGCCCGAAAAGAATCCCGGGGGGGGGGGGGGTAGGCAGAAACTACAGAACGCCACCTGCTGCGATACTTACACTTACAATACTCCGTTTACGTTCATACATCTGATCATAATTATACCCACGCTGATTGCAAGTATTACGCACCTGACCTTTCTGAAGGACATCACCAAAAAGTTCACTATATATCTGCTTCTAGGGCGTCCGCTCCCGGCGTTTCCACTCACATCTGCTTTGTAGATACTTTTTGTTAGTTTAAAAGTATGTATAGAATTACCGTTAAAATAGACGAGATCCCTTAGGTCCTGTTGAATGGGCGTGCTCTCAAACTTGCCATGTCGGTTCAACCATACTTGGAACATTGTCTTCACCCTCTCCTCAGCCTCTGGTAACTGATAACTCGCAACCAACGACAGTATCATTGTTCGTAGTAAACTGGAACAAATATCATAATCAGGTTTGAACTTTGATTTAGGAATAAGATTTTTCGTGAATGATCGTTGGTTGACGACATATTTTAAGTAAATATGACGTCATAGCGGTTGTATTCTATCTCATACCTATCTTGAACGGGCAAATTCTCAGCGTCCCAGTCTTGTTTCACGTAAATAGGCCGAATAATACGCTGAACGTATTTCTGTCAACAATAAATAAATACATGTCATAATTTAAACAACGTGGTGAAAAGTTAATCGGTCTTATTACAAAATATGGTTTTTCTACAAGGTGGGACAACACTAGCGCACGCCATGAACAGTGCTCGCTAGGCGCCTCGAATGGCTATAGAAGCGTCACATTCTAGGCGCGCGCTCATGTTGCGGACGGTTCGCGTGCAAAGATCTACACCTGCGCAATTGAAGCTCACGCGCATGAACCGTGCACACTACACTTCCTCGAACGGTCTCGAACTACCGAGCACGTCGGAGGTAACACTGATAGCATGCACGCGATGTATTCGCGATCGAGTGTTTTGACTGTCTCTTGCACCCGAACCGTTCGCTAACGGCTCGAGAACGGTTCCCTATCCATTGGGTTCCCTCTATCTGGCAGAATTTTGATGCTCCGAAATTTATTTGGCATAACACACTTGGCATAATCTTCTTTAAACGAATATATATATGGAATAAAAATCATTTAATATAATTATTGTTTGGCCGAATGTTTATATGTCCGAATTTACAAAGGCATACTTATAAGATGACAGAATTTTATTTGGCATAATTACTTTTGGCAAAGCTTAATTTCGCATAATTTCGTTTCACATAACGTTTATTTAGAGCGACGATTATTTGGAATAATTTCACTTGGCATATTAAGAAGATGGCAGAACTTATCGCTGCAAAACCGACTCCACTCATTTTGAACTGAGTGAAATAGGTTAGGTTAGGTTAGGTTAAAACTGTGACCAACCGCGCGCGAGCCGAGCGAGCGTAGCGAGCGGTGCCGCGGCAGCGGCCGGCGAGCGCTACTTTCAAGTTGCTCGCAGAAATGATATGAAAAGTATGCCAAAAGATGATTCTAACTGTAAACTTTCTGAGATATGATAGTTCTACCTTTTAATGATTATCGATATGAAATGTATGCCAAAAGATGATTCTGACAGTAAACTTTCTGCAATATGATGGTTCTACTTTTTAATTATTATGGATATGAAATTTATGCCTAAAGATGATTCTGAATTACAAAATTATGCGTTTTTAATGTATTATAAATGAGTGTATGCCAAACGATTTTCTGCGAAATGAAGTTTATGCTATGCGCTGTTATGCAAAATAATATTATGACATAAAAAGTTCTGCTATAAAGGGTAGACCCCTATCCATTTGCATAAAATTTTAAGACCTAATATAACTTAGCATAATTTTGTTTGGCATAATTATATTTTCGCATAATATAATTACGCATAACAGCTTACACATAATTTTTTTAAGCATAATTTCTCTAACCATAATAATGATTAAGCATAATATTCTAAAGCATAAGTTTATTAAGCATAAAGTTCTATAGCATAACTTTTCTAGGCATAATATCCTAAAACATAAATTTATTTACGCATAATGATATTAAAACGGATCTCTGCCTTTTCGCCGAAAATTGTTTGCCAGATTTTCACTTGGCAACTAAGTTTCGCAGAATTTTATTTTGCCGAATAATCATTTGCCAAATTATCATATAATTTTGTTTTATTTCCCAACCTCACATTTACCAACTGTAGGCTTGGTCTGCTTTTCATAATGACACTTTTTTAAATACCAACTTTCAAGTAGAGTTCAATTAAAATGAGTGAATGTATTGAAGAGTGCTCAGTGAGTGAGTGTTTTTTACTTTATCTTTAATGTGACCTAACCTAACTTAACTGTTTCTTTTTACAAAAGCGATTCGCTTCTAGCACTTCGCCGGCCGCTGCCGCGGCACGCTCGCTTCGCTCGCTCGGCTCGTGCGTTGTTTGTCATACTCTAACCTAACCTAACCTATCGTTACCTAAGATTGAAATGTTTGACAAATGATAAATGTCCCAAACGTTTTGTGTCATTATAATAATCAGCTTAACAATAATTCTACCAAATGAAACGTTGTCATACAAAAATTTGCTAATCATTAGTTGTCAAAGTGAAACATCGGCGAAACGTTGGTTGGCAAGTGATAATCTGCCAAACAATTTTCGGCGAAAAGGCAGGATACTATATTAATTGTGGGTTCCCTCTATCTGGCAGAATTTTGATGCTCCGAAATTTATTTGGCATAACACACTTGGCATAATCTTCTTTAAACGAATATATATATGGAATAAAAATCATTTAATATAATTATTGTTTGGCCGAATGTTTATATGTCCGAATTTACAAAGGCATACTTATAAGATGACAGAATTTTATTTGGCATAATTACTTTTGGCAAAGCTTAATTTCGCATAATTTCGTTTCACATAACGTTTATTTAGAGCGACGATTATTTGGAATAATTTCACTTGGCATATTAAGAAGATGGCAGAACTTATCGCTGCAAAACCGACTCCACTCATTTTGAACTGAGTGAAATAGGTTAGGTTAGGTTAGGTTAAAACTGTGACCAACCGCGCGCGAGCCGAGCGAGCGTAGCGAGCGGTGCCGCGGCAGCGGCCGGCGAGCGCTACTTTCAAGTTGCTCGCAGAAATGATATGAAAAGTATGCCAAAAGATGATTCTAACTGTAAACTTTCTGAGATATGATAGTTCTACCTTTTAATGATTATCGATATGAAATGTATGCCAAAAGATGATTCTGACAGTAAACTTTCTGCAATATGATGGTTCTACTTTTTAATTATTATGGATATGAAATTTATGCCTAAAGATGATTCTGAATTACAAAATTATGCGTTTTTAATGTATTATAAATGAGTGTATGCCAAACGATTTTCTGCGAAATGAAGTTTATGCTATGCGCTGTTATGCAAAATAATATTATGACATAAAAAGTTCTGCTATAAAGGGTAGACCCATTAATTGTATGCCTAAATATTATTATGCTAATAGCCATTAGGCTTACTAACGTTATGCTAATAGTCATTAGGCCTACTAACGTTATGCGAATCAAATTTATGCCAAAACAAATTAGTCTTTAAGATGATTATGCCAACATAAAATGTATGCCTAAAAAAATTATGCCGAAGTATTATTATGCCAAAACAAATTGTGCCAAAATCGTTATGCCGAAGTATATTAGGACAAAGAACATTATGCGAAAAGATGGGATCCCCTCGAGAACATGTCCATAGGTGTTCATACTATACACGTGAACTACAAGCTAACCGCTCGCGAACATGTCTAAAAGTGGCCATAATAAAGTGTCCTAAGATGCACGCAAACCACACTGTTCTGTGCGTGCGCAGGTGTGGACCCGCCTTTAGACATGTTTGAAACCATCGAGCCAGTTTTTGTATAGAACCTAACTGATCGAAATATAGTTCTTTATTCAAAATTGATAACTTGGTACTCTACTAAGTTGTCTGTTTTTTATTGTGGAAAAAAAGTTCCAAATACAAAAACTGGCTCGAAGGTTTAATAGAGTTCTAGTGAGATCTCGTTTTGTAATAAGATAGATTATTTTTTCTGGCAGGACAAACATATTATTATATAGGTCAAAATTGGGGGTACCATCAGATTGTCATACGCCAAAGTGTTTTGCAGTCTATCTTTGAGGTTCCTGAAGATAGACGAAGCAGTCTGCCAGGGTACGAGATCATTCTCCACCAGTAAGTATGTGGTTAGGTTCAGTGCTATACTGAATGGCACCGCGCGAGATTCCGCTAAAGCGAAAATGTCGTCCATGAGGTTTGATCTGTCTGCTGGGGTGAGCTGCAAAAAGAAGATTTATTTAATGTATCCGGTACAGATTTTTATGTCATTAGTCTTCTCCGTATGAGAAGAGACCTCTGCCCTGCAGTGGGACAAATAATAGGTTGATATTATTAGAGTTATATTGCTTCAGAAGCTGACAACAGATAAACCGCAGTCCTGACAGTGACTGCGGTTTATCTGTTGTCAGCTTTGCATAGAAAAGAAAGAGAAGTGCGATGACATAACGCTTGTAATTTATTGTAAAATATGAAGCAATTATCGATTTATTCAACAATGAGTTTAGTAAACGAAAATAAAATACAACCAAGTTCTGCATTCAAATACGTTCTTATTATTAATTAAAATACCAACGAACGTTGATATTTGATACAGATATTTTGGATTAGAACTCAAAGTTAAAGGATAGTTATCCGTTAATCTGTATCGTATATTTGGTACCAACCAAACCTGAGAAATATGTTCAACATTAACATATATTTTTTCCGCTACCACAAAGTATACAGGAAGATTTTTTAGTCACCGTCCAAATTTTGATATAAGTATTAATCTTTGGCGTCTTAATACGTAAGATTAGGTTTCATATGCTGTTCTATGGGCTGATTTTAAGTGTCGTGTGGCGAAGGAAATATTAGTTAGTGACAACTATTTCCATCAATGGAAAACCTGTTGCCTCTCTCTCTATATAAAGGCCCTCCATATGCTGTTTGATTCTATCTTACTCGAGGCATGCCACAGGCATGGAACAGAGGGTGTGGTGATACTTTTCTTTAAGAAAGGCGACAATGCCCTACTTGAGAATTATATGCCTATCTCCCTTCTGAGCCAAGTCTACAAGCTGTTTGCAAGAGTCATCACGAATCAATCACGCGCATGTTTTACGACTTCCAGCCTCCCGAATAAGCTGGATTCCGTAAAAGCTTTAGCACCGTAGACAACATACATACGCTGCGGCAGGTTATATAGAAGACCGAAGAGTATAACGTGCCTCTCTGCTTAGCGTTTGTGGACTCCGAAAAAGCCTTCGATGCGATCGAGAAATGGGCTATATACTGCAGTTTCTTCAACGATGCTAGATCGACTATAGTTACATCGAGGTGCTAAAGTGTGTACGAAAACGCTACTATGTCAGTCCGACTTCAGGACCAGACCTCGTAACCTATCCTTCTGCAGCGAGGTGTGAGACAGGGAGACGTTATCTCTTCGAAACTGTTCACCGCATTCTAAAGGAGGTTCGGGCAGCATAACTGCATGTAACACTTTGAAAACCATTCTAGTGCTACGAAATAAAGGCGCAATCAAAGTTAAATACATATTATTACTTTCTCCGTGCGGTTGACTAGCTGTGATTAATATTATTTGTACATAATATCACCTTTTTACCAACAGGCGCAATTTGGATTGGATTGGTTGGTTTTGGCGCATTATCGTCATCCCTACCTGTTTAGATTTAGACTTCATCGCTTCAATCAATGTCTGCCACATGGGTAGTGAATAATTGACTCTGTAGTAGCCAACCTGATTGATGTTCAGTTTTATCCACCTGTGGCCTTCATCCCCCCTCAATTTTACTGAAAAATACAAATATTCTTATTCATGTTCTTTAAAAGCAAGCTTGAATTTACAAATCTTCGTAACTCTTACCATTTTGAGCGGTATCCGAGAGCCATAGAGTCTCTTCATGTGTTCCAGTGTTGGTCTTGAATGTTATAGGCACAAACCAACGGTAGCTAAAGAGACACGAAATATCAAGATACATTTTCAATTCTGACCTATCTATTAGGACTCATGAGGGACTCTTCAGGGACTGTACAAGGAAATATTAAAATTAATAATTGTTCAAATGCAAAATAGGGATAGCGCTATATGTCCTATCCTATACAGGGTGAAATTGAATTCATGGGCATCCTCTTCGGGGTCATTGTACTCATCATTATGATAAATATCCTCCATTTCTCTCTCGCCCCTGACCATTACCAGCGTGAAATACTCTGGATGAAAACTATAGAAGTTATTAGCATATCTACTAGGTCACAAAGTAAGTGACAACTTACTATGTTTGTCCTTTTTGTTTTATGTGGTGTACAATAAAGCGTTTAATAAATAATTAACTTACTTGAACTTAGAATCGTTAGTGTAAGCCACGTCAGGGTCAATTAAGAATCGAGACTGTGAGACGAAGTAAGTGTTAGGCATGTCACCCATTTTTACTTCTAACACTGGGTAACCCATCTGCCGCGTCCAAGTGTCCATTACGTAACTGTAACATATGTTTCAGATACTAGATAGATAGATATATATGTTCACATGAAAATAGTACCATTTTATAACTTTCAAAAGATACATAGATACGCATAAAAACCAAACTCGGGTCTTCATCGTCGCACAGTCGGGTAACATTGCGGAACAATACTGTATTGTATTTGTATTACAATGTTTATATATGTATTTAAAAATTGACTGCCTTCTATGTTGGACTTAAACATAACTAACGAAAGATTGGTGTCCCCTGTACTATAGGTACACCTTTGCCTAACCCTCCGGGGATTACAGGCGTGATGCTATATTACTTGCCTTCTACCTAATTATGGAAGAAACGTCAACACCAGATATTTAAAAAAAAAACATGCAGGGCAATCTTTGGGGACTGCCGATAGAAGTGAAAACTAAGCAAAAATGCGTAACCTCAACCTAATTCAAAAGGTAGACGGTAGATGGCGCTAAAAACAACAAATCACTTCAAGCGTGACGATGACGCGAGTTCCATGATTTATGTTCACCCAAAACGTGCTCAACGCGCCTATAGAAGTTTTCACTTCAGAAAACTATGGTGAGTCTAGCACAAAACTATGGTCTAAATACTTTTATTAATTGTCATTAAGAAAAAGAGTACTTACGAGAGATTCAAATCAGGATAATCTTTCTTGAAGTAAGGTTCCAATGTAGACAGCAAGTCTTGAGTGACAGTGTTGCCAAACTCAAACTTCTTCAAGTAATCTGAGACCCCCAAACGGAAATTCTCATGGCCAATGAAACCTTCCAACATTCTTAAGATAGACGCTCCCTACACAAAAATAATTTCATTTTATTTATTTACTTAAATAATTAAGTACAATTTCATAACAACTAGAAAGTGAGGTTTTATTTGCAATTTAAGGTGATCACCAACCACGCACTCCTACGCGCCGCACGCACGAATGTTATGCATTGAATATAATCCTGCATTATAACGTCATTTATGAGGTGCAACTTCAAAAACTCACTCTGGTCAAGTGCTGCACTTTGCACTGCAGCTTCAGTGTGCATAGGTGACTGAGTCTTTTACTAAATGTAGGTTATTATAGAGGGTCTTATAGCGCCTGGCAAACGAAAGTTGATCCTAAAATAAAATAACATTTCAAGTATGAACACGTGCTATCGCAGTATGTACAGGTATAAACAGTCTTGTTTTGTTTAATTTCACGCGTGTTATCGGATCAACTTTCGTTTGCCAGACTTTAGCATGCACCAGAACGTGTTTACTGTTAAACGGCAGTTAACTCATGCCACCAAATACCGAAAAAAAAAACCATACCTTATTATATGAAATTGTGTCAAATATGGACGTAATTTGATCAGGAGTATCCACAGTTTGCACTATTGGGTGGCTTGACAGTTTGGCATCAGTCACTAGCACTGGGTGCAAGGTTTTAGTAAGGAAGTGATCCAACTGAAAATATGATTAATTTTATACATTGTTTCTTAATAAATCTGCAGTCACAATAAGATTACTTATGTATATCTTCCCTACATATTATAAAACAAAGTCCTCCGCCGCGTCTGTCTGTCTATCTGTTCGCGATAAACTCAAAAACTACTGTACCGATTTTCATGCTGTTGTCATCAATGGATAGTGGTTCTCAAGGAAGGTTTTAGTATATAATAACCAACATCGACGCGGGCGAAGCCGCGGGCATCAGCTAGTTATATAATTCTTCTGTATGTGTGTTTGTCACCTAACTCCTCCTAAACGGCTGGACCGATTTGGATGAAATTTTATGTGTATATTTGAGTGGGTCCCTGGATGGTTTAAAAATACAATTGAACCCGGTAGGTGGCGTTGTTCGGGCAGGACAACGTCTGCCGGGTCTGCTAGTTACACTTAAAATTTTAACGAAGTATAAAGAATATGAGGGGATTTTAGCAGGTGGCGTTCTGTATTCTGCCGTCCACTAACTAAAAGGCCGTTAAGCCACAGTTGGTCGTTTTTCACTTTGTAATGTAGTCTTATACAACTTTCGATGCTCTATCTTTTGGTGTAAGAATCATTTTTCTATGATTTATAGTTTTAGAGATACAAAACATTGCTGAGCAGTTAAACCACATAAATTTCGTTACTCCCTTAATTAAAAAGCGACTAAGCCACAATACTTCTCTAGAAAGACGTCAACATACTTTAACGGCAAATTGATGTATCATTTTTTTCTAAATTTACTTAACTAAAAGTACGTTATCTAGTCATGCTTGACTAAAAAGCAGCTAAGCGTCTTTAACTACCTTCATGTATTGTGTCACAAATAACCATCTGAACATCGTGCCTAAACTATAAAGCAGTTATACGCCAATAGCGGCTTTTAAGTTATGTATTGAAATTAGTATTAGCTAAATATCAATCGCTAGAGAGCATCTAAACGACAATACTAGACTAAAAAGCAGTTAAACGCTCATGATTTGCGTTTGCGTTTGACCAGCTCAGGCTATAATTCCTGCCTTTTCACTTCGGGTGCTCATTAGCTGACCGACGTGTGGCGCGTCTCTTGATTTTTGGCGCCACAATTACGAGAATGGCGCAAAATATGCAAAGGTAAGCTGACATTATTATTTCATTTATTGTAATAAATAGCTATTTGTAATATTATTATAAATACGAAAGTATGTTTGGATGTTTGTAAATCTTTTAAGCAAAAACGAATGAATTGTTTTTAATTTATCTAACTTTATAAATGCCTGTTTTTGTTACCATATATTTTTCTGTATTCCGCAATACCTGCACAGGTAAAACGCGTGCTGCTAGTTTTCATTATGTACCTACCTATTGCAAGAGGGTTTTAAAGTACCTACTGTTTCTAAGTTCATCGTAATTGTTGTTGTAGGTATCTGTTTCGATTGCTGATTGTTTTATACCTAATAGTGCGCAAGAGATGTGTCGTATAATTGGTTCATTAGTTAACTGATTATATTTCATTGTATTTTAGACGTTCCGGTGTATCATCAAGGATCCAAACTATGATGAATAGTGTGCACAACGCCTTTACACTAACAGCATGCCATCTATACGCATTTCCACTTGCTCTAATATTAGCCAAAAAGAATCAAAGTACCCCCGCATGAACAATAACGATTTAGTTAATCTTCTCTACCAAGAATCTTACTCGATGACATCACAAGTGTTTCAAAAATTCAATGAAACACAAATCACATATAATTATAGCCAACCAGAAGAAACTCTGAAGCTTACAATAGAAACATTAACTCAACAGCGTGAAACACATTCCATATACTGCCACGAATCGATGCCCACTCCTTCCCCGATACCATCTTCTTTTCACTGCATTATATCAGAAATATTAGATTATGACAGTGATGACTCTGTTAAGGATAAGGACTACCAACGATGTGAAGAAGTTTTTAGTGATGATACTGAATATGGTTATGACATGCAAAGACAAAATACAGTATCAAACCCTAAAAGTAAACCAATATTGAAAAGGAAAACATCAATAACTAAAATGTTTCCCAAAAAATTAATAACGCGACGACATACTCAAGAATTTACAAGAACAGAAGAGATTATTGGACATCGGTTACCTAAGAAAAGACGTAGATCTTACTTCTTCTTTACTTTATTACTTAATTTTGATAATACTACACGAGTGTTACTAGGTATAATTGCTTATTTACCTAATCTGATTTACTCATTTTGTTAAAGTTTTTAATTAATATTTAAGCATAAAAAATGGCCGAATTTATAGTTTTTTATATAAAGTCTAATATTTAATTGATTATGACGTTATGTGTTATGCACAATTATATTATTTCAACTTGGCAATTATTGATCTCTGATTGTGATATGTTTATTTCATAAGTGCATAAGAATTTGAAACCAAGTGTCATGTGCCATAAAGCTTTCAAAAACGATACTTACATGTTTTGGGTATTTTTATAAAATAATTATAATATAATTTTTCCTATGGTTTCGCGAATACTGATTATTATTAAAGATGTAATTGTGATCTCATTACTGAATAAAATTTGTAAAAGTTTGACTAAACTTGTTTTTTTTATATTTTATATTGTTTAATTAAATAATAAGCTATTTGTTAAGTTCCTAACAATTTAATTAGACGTACTGATTGTCTATTATTTTTTATTAATAAATAAAGTTCTGATTTTCATAAAATAGTTTTTAACTTTTCAACTTTTTACCCGCAAGTGCTTATTTAAAAGGCAGTTAATTGCGAGCGAGATGTCTTTAACTGCCTTCTAGTTAAGCAATAGGAGAACCAGTATAAAATATGTTTTACAATACCGAGCTTAAAAGCGTTTAAAATCCCATAACTGCTTTCTAAGTAAGCGAAGTTAGTCTTCCAAGTGTTAGTTACTAGGCTATAAGTCTGTTAAAATCCTTTAACTGCTAAATAACTAAGTATTTTTTGATAACTTTTACTATAAGTACAAGACGTGGCGGCTACAAGAAATTGCTTCACTATAAAGCAGTTAAGGTATGGTTAGCGGCCTTATAGTGCAGTATATTATGTAAAAATGAAAAAAAATTGCTTAGCTAAAAGTTAGAAAATGAATTTAAATAAAATGTGATTAATATAAATGAATGAACTAAATCACATATTGTGCAAAAAGACTGTGCCTACGTATATAACTTGCAACCTTGTTCCTAGGTAGCATACTTTTCAAGAGACATCAATTCATGTTGTGCTCCGCAGCAGAACCACTTTGACTATGTTATATAAAAATTACAGGATAAAATGTAGATAATGTCTATATTTTTGTAGCTTAATATCAAAAATTGTATATTGTTAGTTTCTTGGAAAATATCAATTCAAAGTGGTCATGCTACAGAGCATACTCTCCAGCAGAACCACTTTAAAATAACGGTTATTTCACGTTGATTATGCACAAGTCATAATATAAACAAATGTATATTTATTGTATATCGAGGTAACATCTACAATTGTAGATAAATACTTACTGATTTTTAGTAATATGTAAATGTTTTATCGGAATGCGCCTGCCAT
Source organism: Lithophane socia (assembly GCA_947522985.1). Classification (NCBI taxonomy): domain Eukaryota; kingdom Metazoa; phylum Arthropoda; class Insecta; order Lepidoptera; family Noctuidae; genus Lithophane; species Lithophane socia. The sequence continues at coordinate 12,451,505 of OX383252.1, read as the reverse complement.
GAATTTCTTAGCAAATATCAAGATTAATACACACATACATACATAATATATATATATATTTCTTTACGATAAATAAATTAATAAATTGTATATCAATATAACAACATCTACAATTCATTTATAATTATTAATTATTTTTTAATGTCGTTAATCTCTATACTTGCACACAGACTGCTACCCATCAAAAGACGCGGAATTGAATACACTGCCATCTCGTATTTTCCTTAGAAAGCTTTTTTTATTTGTTCCCTGGACGTTTCGCTGGTGCAGTAAGTAGGTATGTTACGTTTATACGTACTTCTCTATATCTGTTTGAACAACTATTATTTTCCTGTAATGAGTAATTCATATGTCATAATAAATAATTATGTATATAATCAGATTCACGCTTTACATTATTAATTTTTTTTTTGATGATCTAAAGAGGGTAGGTAAGTGTTAGTAAAGAATACATTGACCTACATTTTTTTCATCATGAGAAAATAAACGCGTAGACCGGTTGAATAATTAATAATTATAAATGAATTGTAGATGTTGTTATATTGATATACAATTTATGAATTTATTTATCGTAAAGAAATATATATATATATTATGTATGTATGTGTGTATTAATCTTGATATTTGCTAAGAAATTCATGGCAGGCGCATTCCGATAAAACATTTACATATTACTAAAAATCAGTAAGTATTTATCTACAATTGTAGATGTTACCTCGATATACAATAAATATACATTTGTTTATATTATGACTTGTGCATAATCAACGTGAAATAACCGTTATTTTAAAGTGGTTCTGCTGGAGAGTATGCTCTGTAGCATGACCACTTTGAATTGATATTTTCCAAGAAACTAACAATATACAATTTTTGATATTAAGCTACAAAAATATAGACATTATCTACATTTTATCCTGTAATTTTTATATAATATAGTCAAAGTGGTTCTGCTGCGGAGCACAACATCACTCCGCAGCAGAACCACTTTGACTATGTTATATAAAAATTACAGGATAAAATGTAGATAATGTCTATATTTTTGTAGCTTAATATCAAAAATTGTATATTGTTAGTTTCTTGGAAAATATCAATTCAAAGTGGTCATGCTACAGAGCATACTCTCCAGCAGAACCACTTTAAAATAACGGTTATTTCACGTTGATTATGCACAAGTCATAATATAAACAAATGTATATTTATTGTATATCGAGGTAACATCTACAATTGTAGATAAATACTTACTGATTTTTAGTAATATGTAAATGTTTTATCGGAATGCGCCTGCCATGAATTTCTTAGCAAATATCAAGATTAATACACACATACATACATAATATATATATATATTTCTTTACGATAAATAAATTAATAAATTGTATATCAATATAACAACATCTACAATTCATTTATAATTATTAATTATTTTTTAATGTCGTTAATCTCTATACTTGCACACAGACTGCTACCCATCAAAAGACGCGGAATTGAATACACTGCCATCTCGTATTTTCCTTAGAAAGCTTTTTTTATTTGTTCCCTGGACGTTTCGCTGGTGCAGTAAGTAGGTATGTTACGTTTATACGTACTTCTCTATATCTGTTTGAACAACTATTATTTTCCTGTAATGAGTAATTCATATGTCATAATAAATAATTATGTATATAATCAGATTCACGCTTTACATTATTAATTTTTTTTTTGATGATCTAAAGAGGGTAGGTAAGTGTTAGTAAAGAATACATTGACCTACATTTTTTTCATCATGAGAAAATAAACGCGTAGACCGGTTGAATAATTAATAATTATAAATGAATTGTAGATGTTGTTATATTGATATACAATTTATGAATTTATTTATCGTAAAGAAATATATATATATATTATGTATGTATGTGTGTATTAATCTTGATATTTGCTAAGAAATTCATGGCAGGCGCATTCCGATAAAACATTTACATATTACTAAAAATCAGTAAGTATTTATCTACAATTGTAGATGTTACCTCGATATACAATAAATATACATTTGTTTATATTATGACTTGTGCATAATCAACGTGAAATAACCGTTATTTTAAAGTGGTTCTGCTGGAGAGTATGCTCTGTAGCATGACCACTTTGAATTGATATTTTCCAAGAAACTAACAATATACAATTTTTGATATTAAGCTACAAAAATATAGACATTATCTACATTTTATCCTGTAATTTTTATATAATATAGTCAAAGTGGTTCTGCTGCGGAGCACAACATATCAATTCCCACTTATTTTTGCGTTTTCTCGAAAACTACTTTTTGCACTTAGCGGCTTTTTAGTTAGTGGACGGCAGTATTTTCTGCCTACACGCGAGGCATGAGTTTATGTCATGTTATGATGGATCTCATTATTTGAATGCAAATAACTTACAACTTTCCAGGTTGGCTCTATGGTATCTAATGCTTTGACTTGCATGTATGAAGCAAATCCTTCATTAAGCCAAACTTCATCCCACCACTTCATTGTCACTATAACATTTTAAAAATAAAATAAAAAGTTATTACAATACATCAATCTTGTTCAGTATGATGTATGGGCATGTAAAATAATACCACATAAAATATTGCAAAATACTATAAAACAGTTATTACCTAAGTTTCCAAACCACATATGAGCTAGTTCATGTGTTATAGTGTTGGCAACACTAATTTTGTTGCTAGCTGATGCCTTAGTCTCATCAACGAGGAATGAAGTCTCCCTATAAGTGATCAGACCCCAGTGCTCTGTAGCACCTGATACGTAATCAGGAATACCAATCATATCTGAAACATTTTTTAAGGATGTTAGTGTTAGATTTGATAAGTATTTTAATTAAAAATTATCAAAATAAAAATAAATAAAGTTGGTTAGAAGAAGAGATTTTGACACTGACTATTTAAATTATTATCTTTAAATGTTAAGTATTTTACCTAATTTAGGCAGAGGGAAAGGCACTTCATAATATTTGATGTAGAACTCAGTGGCTCTCTTGCCGATGTCTTGAGCAAAGTCAATTTTGTGCAATTCTTGTTTCTGAGCAAATGAGCGAAGCATGAAAGTCTTTCCAATGCCTCCAGTATTAATTTCAGTCTCTTTGTGATCAAAATCACAGACAACGAAGCATGCTAAGTATGTGGACATTGGCACACTTGTTGCGAAGGTCACCTGGTCCATTTTAGCATCATTATCAAATGTTGATGATATTTCCTGGGAAAACAACATTTAGATAAGTTTACTAGGGAAAATCATACAATTTATTGATTTATTAGGCTCTTCAACAATGAACCTTATGTAGGTACCTACATTGCAAACTTAAATCTTACAATTTTTTCATTGTTCTTTAAAGTGACACTAAAAGAACAATGAGTTATGGAATACAATAGGTTAATTATTATTAAGATTAGTTTTATATTGCAATACTGTAGCATACTTACATTCATGTTGGAAAGGGCTATGTAAGACAGTGGCTTCCACAAAGTTATATCGTAAGTAGCCTTGAAGTCCGGCTCGTCGAAGCAAGGGAATGTTTGCCGAGCGTAGGTGGGCTGGAACTTACTAGCCACCATTTTCCTGAAACAGTTAGATACTTGTAAGAATCACATAAATAGGATTTGTTTCTTCCATCTCATTGTAAAACTATTTAGTAACCGAACGCCATACAAGAAAAAGCACAATATTTATTGTTTGTAAATAATTTTACTAAGGAGAAGATGTTGAAATTTATTTATTATTTTAGCAAGTCATGCACTATATTACCCATTAAATAAGTATATCAGACAAGTCTAATTTACCTAGAATCGTACAAACGTGAGGAATAGAACCCAACAATATCTCTGGTTAGGTCCCCATTGAATTTAATACAGATTTTGTAGTTCCCTGCGCTAAGAGCAGAATCAAAATGTATGAATAATTGTTCCAATTCTTTAATTTCACAAAACTTTAAGACGCCGATCTCATCCGTTCCTTTGTGTACCTTTATTTCAGTTATATTCAGAAATTTTGAATGTAGGCATATAAATTTTCTTTCTTGCTTGATCACAACGTCAATTTTCACTCTCCCCTGAAATATTCCTTCTTCTAAATCAGGGCGTAATTCAAGATTGTAGTTCACAGGACGAACTAATGGGGAGAGCCGATCAGTTAGTTTCATGCTTGGACTCATAACTTCCATGGTGTTAGTAGCAGAAGAAGCACAATTAACCGGGTTTTGTTGAGTTATAACATCAATGAACCTAAATATCTGTTTACGACTACGAAGTCGAAGAGGCATACGGTTTACGTCCAAATACTTTTTAATTAATAAACCGCGATAACATAACATTAATTATATCAGAATACTTGAACTTTAATTCATTAATAATTCGATTTGCACAGCTGATTTTCATCAATAGTTTGAGTGTGTTGCCAACAATAATATTGAAATTCCGCCGACTCTATTAAAAAAATCCGTTAGAAATCCGTTGTTCCTTCTCTTTTTTCCGCCAATAAAATCCGCTAGAATATTTCGTCCAAATAATGATAGATGATAAATATACATGCGACAAATTAAAAGTCAATTACAACTAGTTAGATTCATTTTTTAATTTAAAAAACATACAAATAATATCTAAGTTCTTTGTAGAAATTATTTTTAAATAACAATACCCGTAATGATAAGGCGAGGTTGTAGTACTTTTTAACTTCTAAAGTTCTGGAAATATAAAGTTTCCTAACAGATAAGTTCATTTCATTAGTGCGCAGTGCATGAATTGTTGCCAGGTGTCTCCAGAAGGTGGCTTAATAGATATACCTAGCGTTCATTAAGTTGTGTAATTTTGTTGTAGTATTGTTATTGTTGCTACTTAATTGTTTATGTATGTCCTAATTAATTATTTATACTAACATAGTTTTAAGTGATACTAACAAACTATGGGTATTGTGCCTGAATTAAAGATAAATAAATAAATAAATTAGTTGGTGCTGCCAACGTGATGATAAAATTACATATTAAATGTAGTTTAAACATGCCACGGTTTTTAATCATAAATAAATTAAACGATTGAAGGCTGAATAGTTAGTATTAATAGTTATAGTAGTAATATTCATATGATTCCGCTAAAAAATCCGTCAGCCGTTAACATATGTTTTGTTCCGTTTTACTCATGCCTGAATCCGCCAGATTTGACGGAAAATCCGTCAAGTTGGCAACGCTGAGTTTGAGATGTCATGATGTCAAGATGTCAACTATGTCAAGTCATCCGTCACCGTCAATGTGACATTTTAAACTTTTTTTACCGATTTAGGTACAGAACTAAGGCTTTCATCTTGAAAAGGTAAAAGGTCAATTATTTTCTCCGACATGTCCGACGTGTAGAAATTGGTTACATTGAGACAGACCTAGCTACTTAAGTTGCTTACCTATACATCTGCCAGCTTACACTTCACAGACAGGTGAGATGAGTATGAGTACGCTTGGGACTTTACGGCAGGTCTAGTCAAATTTCCGTAAATGATGTTGATTTTATGCGATCTTTTCGATGATATTACAGGATTACAGATAATAATATCCGGTTATGATTACAGAATCAGATAATTAGAATCCTTGTGATTTTACCGATTAGGTAGGTACGGTGCCGATTCTGTTGTACCTACACCGAACTAAACTAACTAAACTATCACTAAAATTCCTTACTTTTGGATAAGAGAATCATAACGCTATTCTGACAAAAAAAAATCTCTAAATTTAAAAATAATTTTGACAACTAAAATCGAATTTGACAATCGCGCCTCCACTTGATATCTACTTGTTTTTCTTATCCCGTGAATTTTTTAGAGCCGGAGGTTCGCAGGGACAGCAGCTTCGACGTGTTTTTTATGGAATTTTTCACATTTTGTAAGGAAAATATGCAAACAAAATTACCAACATGTTGAGCCTCAGGGGTGTACCTATTGGCAATAGGCAAATGAAGGAACACGGGTGGGTTTTAGTCAGTAAAAGTCTGACACGCCCTTCCGCTCCACCCAGAGCGGGAGAAGTCATTGGATGATTTCCCACCCTCAAAAAAAAAAAAAAAAGGGGTGTACCTATGAGTTTTCTAAAGGGGGTCGAAATTTTCATTATTTTTGCGATAGGACACGGAAAGGACACAGAAAATAAAAAAAAGATACTGATAAGTACTGTTTTGCAACAGAAGTCGAGGTGTTGGTTTGAATTTTAGTTCATGGCATCTAATTTTATTCCACACATTTTTAATCGCGATTAAAAATAGTCAGATTTAGTTAGAGGATTTTAGTTAACGGACAAAATTTTATGTTAAATCGCCAAATTCAGAATAGCATTTTCACTAAACTATTAACTCAGTACCATCGAGATATAAGTACTAACGTACTAGAGAAGACACCGTAAATTCCTACTTTGTCTCGTTCAACTGCGGCGATCGCGCCGCAGTTTGTCGAAGAAAACGACCTTTTTGCCGAGAATAAATACACTTCCGCAGCAAATCTAGCACTGTGGTAAATTAGGTACGGTTTAGACGAATTGTTATTATTTTAGCGCTGCAGCGAACTGAAGATTCAATACGAAGAATGTGACAATTCAGTTATTTGACGTAGCTTCTCTAGTACGTTAGTACTTATATCTCGATGCTCAGTACCATCCTAATGCTGACAAACTAAATTTATAGTTAAGTTGTGTCATATAGTCTACTTATTTCAGAATAAGTTTGGTCGTTTGACAGGATTAAACTAAATGTTAGAGATTTTTAGTTTAACTTAGAGAATTTTGTGGCAAGAGAATCGGCACCAATGTAAAGTTTACTTATAAAAGGCGACCTTATGTCTTACAGGCTGATAAAAAAATAGCTCTGGTTGCATTCGATCATTCAAGTGAACTTAATTAATCCTTACTCTACTAATATTATAAATGCGAAAGTTACTCTGTCTGTCTGTCGCGCTTTCACGCCAAAACTACAGAACTGATTTAAATGGTACACAGATAGTCTAGAGCCCAAGCGAGAGGAGCTCGTAAGCGAGAGGAGCTAGTAAGGCTAAGTAATAACAGCCGCTCGGGTCGATCCATCAGGTTAAGCTACGCTTGCCGGGGTTGGTCCGTGGATGGGTGACCATTTTCACATATCGAGACTCCTCCGTGCCTCGGAAAGCACGTTAAGCCGTTGGTCCCGGCTGTCATTTGTGGATCTTTGACAGTCGTTACGAGTCGTCAGAAGCACGAAAGTTTGACAACCAGTCTGACCAAGGGGTATCGTATTACCCAGTTACTGGGTTGTGGAGGTCAGATAGGCAGTCGCTCCATGTAAAATACTGATATTCAGCTGCATCCGGTTAGACTGGAAGCCGACCCCAACATAGTTGGGAAAAGGCTAGGCAGATGATGAGATAGTCTAGAGCCCGAGAAAGGACATAGGCTACTTTTTATCGATATATAACGCGGGCGAAGCCGCGGGCGGAAGCTAGTTTTAAATAAAAATGGTGTTGAAATAAGTAAGTATATCCTACCATATACCTTCCTACTAACTTTGATTAGGTACTTTTTGGTAATGTTATTGCGTTACCTAGGCCCACTTTGGGATCGGACTCTATTATTCTACGCCCCACATAAAACTGCTCCAGTTAGCGCTCCTCTAGCGCTACATACAGTACCTCATCTCAGTCTACATAAATGTAGACGGTTGGTGTATGAATGGAATTGGTTATCTACTTACCCACCATTTTTTAAATGGCTTCCATAAAATCCGACGATTTTATTATCCAATCTACCAGAGAATAAGATGAACAACTTGTAGTACTCCTTATGTATTTCATGTTCTAAGTTAATAATCAACAGCTCTCTTTTATCTAAAGTCTTGTTAGTAGATAAGATTGGTATGCTTTGATTATTACTGTTTTTTAAGCTGACTGCATAAATGGTCAAATTATTTGTGTGTAGCGTTATTGTTTGAACAATTTGCTTTACTTTTAATGTTATCATAACAGATCCATCAAAAGTATTATTAGACATGTTAGGATGCAACATAAGTCTATAGTTTTTTGGTTCAACGGTTCTTGGCAGCCGATAATAATTTTTATCCTGGAAATAAAAAAAACAAGATTTACAGTTATTTTACTGCTGATTTTGAATCACGTAACAGTGATCTTTTCTCGTTGTTGATGATGAGTTGCTGTCAGAGTTTCGGATAAAATAACTGCGAAAGGACGAAAGAACTGTACCTAGTTATTGTCATTGTTGCCCATCTGATGATAGCATTATTTCGCCACAGTTTCAAGTGATTAGGACGAGTACCTACGGTTAGTGATGGTGATGACTCTTGAAAACAGCTTGTAGACATATCTCAGAAGTGAGAAGGGCCTGTTGGTAATAATTTAGCAGGACAATGTCCCCTTTTTAATTAAATAAGAGTATTATCACACCTCTGTTTCACACGTATGGCGTTTTCCCTTTGAATAAGACGGAATCAAACAGCTGAAGGCTCATAACAACCGGCTTTTCTGAAGGTTGGCCGCAATTCCGTCATCACCAGTCGCCATGTCTTTTTAAGCTGCTGCAGAGCCATCCTTAATTATGTCGTACGGATAGTTTCTATTTGACATTTTTTTATTTTTTTATGTAAGTAAACTGTTTTTATTTTCACTAGATTATACAACAGAGTGGTAGTTAGTTACTTATCCTTCCTGCCAGGGTTGCGGGTTAGTCCGACAGGGATACCGGGACATTGGCAACAGGCAACTGAAGGAACACGGGTGGGTTTTAATAATAATAATAATAATAAACCATTTATTGCAGGCGACACAGGCCCATAGATAAATACCTTAACTTAAACATACATATTCTATAAACAAAACTTGTGTTAATAAATAAGGCTTAGACTATGTTAGTAGTTATTCAATCTGCACTAGCTAGACTTTGTGCTGTCCAGTGGAACTTGTCCGCGAAAACGACGGAACACCACGTCCTGCGGCCAAAAGTCTTCTTCCATGACGAGGGGCAGATAACAGTCTGGCACACGCACGACGAACGCCTTGAAGTTGACGTTCCGGCGCGATTCAAGTATCTGCACCCTCGGCGCGTATCTCGTCTTTTGGCGCACGTACTCCACGATGTCCTCCGCCTTAGTGGTGTAGTGCAGGCGGGAGATGTACACCGGTGTATTCGGCTTTGCGGCACGTAGGCTCACTTCGGGGCCCGTTTTAGTCAATAAAAATCTGACACGCCCTGCCGCTCCACCCAGAGCGGGAGGAGTCATTGAATGATTTCCCACCCTCAAAAAAAAAAGGTACCTACTTATCCCTTTTTTCTTCAGTTGCCTGTTGCCAAGGCCCCGGTATCCCTTTCGGACTTTCCCGCAAGGTAGGTAGGTACTTATCCCTGTATGGCGAAAAGTGAACTCAGGGTTTTACGAGTGTGATTTGTACCACTAAAATCGATTAGTGCGACTCTATGTCGCACTAATGGACGTCAAATTTTTTTTAAAGACGACCCTCTGTTCAAGATTCCACTTTGTCCCACTACTGGGACAGTATGGTGGGGCAAAGTGGAATAATCCCAAATTCAGGCACCTACCTGCATTTCTGTTGCATTAGTTTCTGCTTCGGTTATGTTTCCTTCAATCGCTTCATGTTCATTATGCCGTGCACATGCTTCTTTTTCTATAGTCGCTAACGCAACGGTTGACACGAACAGGCTTAGAGCGGCCAGTATGAAGAATGTTTGTTATTATTACTAGTCCATTTTATTAATTTATTATTACTCATCTGAAATGGAAAAGTCATGTGGTCCGTTAAAACTGAATTTACAAGTTCATAAATCGTGCCTAGATCGTGCTGGGTTTGATTCAAGAGGGCCTAGACAAGTGTCAATCGCTTCGAAAGCGTCGTTTTTCTACAACGACTTTCAACAGGATTGACTTCGATAGCTTATGCCAGTCCTATACATTTTTGCCTTTTCCATGATCGTTATCGCTGATAGAATGTCACTTTGTCTAGGGCCTCAGGAATTCAAAGTTGATAATTTCAACCATCGAGAGCATGAATCGGGGTAGATTCCTTGCAATAAGACTTACTAGTAGGTACTTACTTAGTTATACACCATTAGTTTTTGTTTATGCTAAACCCGAAAAGGGGTCATTGTACTCATCATTTTGCACAACTTTTTCTATGGGACCAAACTTGAACTCGCGAAAAAAAATCAGCTGTTCTATACATTGTGTTTCGCGAGTTCAAGTTTGGTCCCATCGAAAAAGTTGTTCAAAATGATGAGTACAATGACCCCTTTTCGGGTTTAGCATAAACAAAAACTAATGTTGTATATATCTACTTCTTATTGTATGTATATTTCGATGTGAACTAGTGCTAGGGTAAAGAGGATTACCTACTTACTAGTCAGTTACCTACTTATCTGCCTACCCCATTGGAGTTTATTTGAAGGATTAAAAGCAGCAGATTCTCGAGTTCCTAGGTCCTACCTAAGTAATCACATTGTTTACCTAAAGGTACGCGTGGGTCAGTTCATACCGAGACGCGAAGCGACGCGCACTCTTTTGTGATACGATACAATATCGAATTTATTTGCATTTATTTGCAATAAGGTTTAAGCGCTGCGCAGCACCGCGCAATTCAGCGTACTTTGACACGTGTCAACCCTCGCACTGAAATTATACCTTTTCGTGAAGAAAATAAGTTCGATAATTGTTAAAAAGTGCGTACAACGTCACGTCGCTTCACGTCGTGGTCTGTGCTAACCCTTAGGTAAACAATGTGATTACTTAACATAATAATGACATACATTGTTATAATTTATGCAAACATGCCCGCGGCCCGAAAGCAAATAGTTAACATAAAATGTAGGAATATTGATATGAGATAATATTAAGATTTGAGATAGACATTGGTGCTATAGGTACGTACCTAACAAATAAATAATATTATAATGTCAATACGATCTTCTAAACAGGCTGTAAGGGTAAACAGTCTTGTCATTCAAACCATGAGTAGACTTAAATATAAAAATAAATGACCGAACACAACAAAAAAAAAACGTCAATTTCATTAAAAGATTTTAAAAAGTTTCTATCCGACACCGTGCTGTCTAGCGAAACAGCTGACTGACTGAGGGAGGGGTCGCGCTCGCGGCCGGTCAGGTCACATCCCGTACCCCCCACCCGTGTTGTGACGCAAGTTCGTTGCCCTAGCGCATAGGACAACGAACTTGCGTCTCTTGTGGCAAAATGTAGATTTAAAAAAAAGAAAAAAAAAGTTGTAATTTTCCATTGATTTTACGTTCTATAAATGAAACCAAACCACTGGTTGCAAGGATAACGGTGTTTACCCTAACACCCTGTATAGGTACCTACCTACATAATTAAGTAAGTATAAAAGATATACTTATATTTATATATATTTTGTATTATATTATATTTTTAAGTTATACAAAAGTAAGTATTTATAAAGAGTTTCAAGTACTCTCTTTTTGCTGTTTATCTCTATGTGATAGAGGTATACCCGGAAAGTGATACAATGACCTTTCAGATAAATTATACTACTGCTCACAGACTAGCAATTAAGAATAATAAAGCTACTCCAATGTTAATCACATTAAAGGTGAACTAATTAACTGTGTCACATCACTACTGTCTGTTAACTTTCTCACTTCACTCTCTTCGTCACTACACTAATGATAATTTAATCACTTGTAATGAACGCGCGAATTATCCTAAGTATAAGTAGGTAGGTAGGTACCTACCTACCCAACTGTGTACTGCACATCATTGTCATTGTCATACAAAATCAATTATAAAAATAAAATCACTTACCTTGCTGAAAATATCCTTTCACTTTTCAAATTGAATTTATTTCACACAATAAGGTACCTATCACTTTAAAATTCTTGTTATTTATTATTTACAATATTTACTAAAAATCAGAACATAGATGTGGCTTGGACTGGCTTTACCGAGTCAGTCAGCACTACGATTAAAATGCTCGCACTAGCTACCGATGTTACGACATAAGTTTCACTTGTTCGCTACGGCCGTCACTCCAGATGGACGCAATAGTTTGATAAAATAAAGTAACCATGTTACGACTATTCTTAGTTCTCACATAGTAAAAATACCAGTTTTTGCCAACGTTTTCGTACTTTCACCTACATTTTGAATCACGGTTACCTAGTTTACAATTTCGAAAGGACTCGTCATCTAGCCTAGCATTTAGAATAGCTAGCTAAATCCGGAGGGTCGCCTATAATTGAAGTATACTCTTGAAAACTAATTTGTAATCCTAAAAAAAACTCAAAGCATTTATTTCAATTAAACCATTTACAGGCACTTTTGAATTGTCAAGGAGTCGGTCAGTCAGAAATATGAAGCTAGTTGCCCATTCCAAAGCGTAGTAGGTACCTATGGAGAAGAACGGGCAAGAAACTCCACGGACACTCTTTTAAATCAAAATATTGTTACAAAATATTGCTTACATCATTTATGTTGAAATTATACATGTGAGAACAATGTAGAAAGCACGTTAAAAGCGTCCGCAATTATAACATAAAAACAAATCAAAAATTAAAATAAGCCATGGCAGCTAAGAGATGACCAGTCACAACTGACGGCGCCCGTTCACGAACATGACGCATGGATCAGCACCATTCAGCTCAACCATTTTGAAGGGAGCTAAATGATCCAACACACGCGCCACCATCAGCGAGACATTTGAGTGAGCATGACATTCCCAGCCGCCAGGGCACATTCAAGTCAATTAAAGACAAATTACCCGGTAAATGGCTCTATAGTACATAGTACTCACACCTGTGCTATGCAGTTATATAATACAAAGGAAATTGAGTTTATACAATGCAAAGATGGTCTTCAATCTTCAGCAGCTCCAACATTATTTTCGAATGTTAATTAGTTAGTTGTGGTTGTGGAGCAGGACCAGCATTTTTATCAGAAATGTAATCCTCCAACTTATAATATGCCTGCCTGCATAGTGTGCGTTTTATACAAGTTTTAAATTTCGTCTCGTTCAGTTGAAGTATGTGGGGAGGAATTTTATTGTAACATTTTAAACAGTACCCCATGAAAGATGAGTCTACTTTTGTCAGTCTGAAACCTGGTTGTACTAATAGGTCCCTATTTCTAGTACTATAGTTATGTCTATCACCTCTTTTACTAAAAAGATGTAAATTAATAAACAAAATTAAACCGAATTTTGAAAAAGCACCCGTTGAAGTTAATAATGAATCCTAATTGAATTAGTTTTATAGCCTACGCAGACGGTTCCAACACATCTATCTAAGCCTGTGGAAAAAATTAATCAAAATTAATAAGGAACTCATTCAGGCCTCTTGCTCTGTATATTTTTTCTGTACTTAATAACACTAAATTATGGCAGCATTTATGGCAGGATATAAGTACTTACCTACCTGACCTTTAAATGTTTTATGCATAGATGCATAGGTTGGCACCCATACTTTTTATTATAGGTGACAGTCGTAGGTACCTACTATGAGATCGATCAAATTGCCAATTCACTTTGAGTTTTTGTAAGGGCTCTTACATACTGGCGCGATTCGCCGCGCGACGCGAATTTTAACAAAAAAATTTCTGAGAAAACTTCACGGCGAACAATGCGGCGGCGCGGCGTCACGTCGCGCGACGAGTCGCCCCAGTATGTCAGAGGCCAGAGCCTTAAAACAACAATCTTTAGATTTGATCACTACCCTTGAATGAAACAAGTTACGCAAGAACTTTGAGGATTAACACAACTTTCCTTAATAATTATGTTAAGGTCCTTATAAAATACCTTAAGCCTTAAACGGTTCTGCTATTGTTTACAAGAAAAATATGTGAAGGTTCACATACCTATTATCTAAGCCAAGCCTTATAACTTTGAAAACAGTAAACAGCATTTAAAGTCTAAGCCATGGCTCCTTTGTTATTACGACTTTCGCTCTTAAAAGAAACAATGAATTCGTGATATTTTTTTAAAACAATGTTCTACGTAATAACTACTAAGCTATAGTTTCTAAACCCTTTGATTCTAGAAACCTGATAAAGGCACCCTTCTGATAAGTAGGTAGGTATATAATTCAGTTGTGATTGATTGTTCAAAATAACTTTAGCAATATAAAACCAATACCTATTACAATCAATAAACAACTGTCAGAAACCGGCGATATAATGTAGCGGTACCTATTAAGTAAAATAAAGGTCTAAAAATATTTACTTATTAAGTAAAAAACAAAAATTATAACTAAGTCCCACACTATGATAAATGTATGGTCAACTTATCACAGCAAGTAGTTTATACAAAACTATTGTTTTAAGAATACCGAATTAAGATTTTAATTATGTTTGTCATTACAAGAACAATGTAGCAATGTATTGAATTTACACTAGTGCATGGGTAACTATAGTGGACGGTATAAATAAAATTAATTACATATTGTTCAGAGTTTAACGTGAATAACGTTCCTTTGGGAAATCTTATTTTGTTGCGAGCGATGATTTACTATAAAAGTTAAGTCGAATTATTTTTTCTTTTTGCAATGGTAGCCCAAGTTGTCTACAAAATTCAATTGAAAAAATACCAGGCAAGTGCAAGTCAGACTTCAGTAAAGGGTAGGTACCACCACCTACCTACCACCAAAACGGTTTTAAGTATTATGTAAGTTATTATTTACCATGATAGAATTCCATACCCTGATAGAATCGCGTAAATAGTAACACGACGCAATCAATCTATCTGCCTAGCCTTTTCCCAACTAAATACGAGTATTTACATGGAGCGACTACCTACCTGACCTCCATAACCGAGTTACTGAGTAACGCGATACCCCTAGGTAAGACTGGTTGCCAAAGTTTTGGGTTTCTGATTACCCGTAACGACTGTCAAAAATATACGAATGACAGCCGGTAGTCCGGTACCAACGGCTCTGCTCAACTGTTGATTGGCCTTTTAAAGGCCGATAAAATTCTATTGTGTCTCGTTAGTGACAGTTGGAGGTTTCAACGTGCTTTCCGAGACACGAAGCGGTAATAAGACTAAGTATTCTTTGAAATAATCATAATTTTAAAGGGCCGTTATCGAAATCAATATGGACTATAATAATTGCCATGATAGAATCCTATAGTATTCTGTGGCAACGCGGCTACTTATTACGGTTGCAAAGATGGTAAAGGTTTCACGCGCCTGTCTGTCATAAATTAAGCTTTCTACTGATATGATTCCGAACAACGCTGCACGCGGCAGTGCTGCCGCAACAGTGCTGCTACTGGTCCCCATACATTTTCTATAGGTTTATATGATTACAATTTATGAGCACGGCACCAATGCTGCGCGACGTTGCTGCGTCACATTGCTGCCGCGCTCGGAATATAATCTCATATAAACCTTAGAAAATGTATGGGGACCAGGGGGCCAAGTCTACTAATTTACAAACGTGTCAGTGATCTCACAATGATGAGTTTTTGACAGATTTGCCGTACAAAATCTTAATTAGACTTGGCCCCCAGTAAGTAGTGACGCGTCACACAACATTAGTGACGCCGTCACGCGGCAGCACTGCCACGTGCAGCGTTGTTCAGAATGATATCTTTAGAAAGCTCAATTTATGACAGACAGGCGCGTCCGTCTGATATTGTACCTATCTAGACCGTTTTGCCTGATGGAACAGGTCGAGCGCTCATGAGCTGACAACCGGTTTTCTCATCCATAAAATTTCAAATTTCTAGTTTTATGCTAAGCATAGCCTTTAACCTGCGCCTTTCTTGGGAAAATAATATATAGGTACCTACAAGTTGGTGTTTTCTAAGTAAAATCACGACTGAGGCCTTTTATCGTTATTTTATTAGCCCGCAGATGTCCACTTTTGAAAAGCTTGACCAAGATTTTGCCTTTTAGTTAGAGAAACAAAGAATGGGCCAACCTGTCTGCACCAGCGGTTCTCGTACTGTTTTTCCAGAGGATTACCGCAACCTCAACGACCGCAAGAGCCGCCTATATGAAGAGAAGAATTTTATCTACAAAGACACTGCAGATCTTCCACGGGTTTTTAATACGAGACGCTTTGGAGTTCTATATATTTATGAACCAACTACGATCACTAATCCGTGTAGGTATGTACTGACTAAGCATTCGAATAAGTATGGGAATTCCCAATCCCCTTTATGTTTCATCGTAGTGGTAAAGGAACCCATAACACTGATGTGCGATTACGGTTATGATAAGGTATTTTGAATAGTGCAGGCGACCATTTCTATCAGACGAGATCAAGTTCAAGAGCAGGCCCATTATGCAAAAAATACAATTAAAAAAAAAACAGACTGATATAGGTACCTACATACAACAGCCATTTCATATAATGAAGGCTGTCAAAGTAGTGTCATGTTTGCCGTAAATAAGTGTATTTTCTTTCTTTCTTCTTCTTTCAAAAGAATGACAGTTGTGGTTATAATTTATCGATAATTAGCTGACCTGCCTATCATACAAAATTCTCATAGAAAAAAGGACGTTAAATTCCCGAAAATTTAAATTTTTCGGTTTTTTTTTTCTCCATTGAAACCTTATGCGGACTATTACGACCAGTTTAAAACAAAAATTTGCCAAATCAGTTCAGCCGTCTGAAGTAATGCGCTTACCAACATTCAGCTCATTTCATTTTTATTATAAACATTTAATTTTTTTACATTTAGATACATAGATTTAAGTTGATAGATAATTTCCCTATATAGCTAACCGCACATTTACATCCGTCACCTCAAACTTTAGGCACAGAGTAGGTACATTATAATACGGACAACTTCAGGTCCAGTTGAACTTATAGTTGTCTGGCATCGAGATATAAGTACTAACGTACTAGAGAAGCTACGTCAAATAACTGAATTGTCCTATTCTTCGTATTGAATCTTAAGTTCGCTGCAGCGCTAAAATAATAACAATTCGTCTAAACCGTACCTAATTTACCACAGTGCTAGATTTGCTGCGGAAGTGTATTTATTCTCGGCATAAAGGTCTTAAGCGCCATGTAAATCACGGCACTTACGCGTTTTCTTCGACAAACTGCGGCGCGATCGCCGCAGTTGAACGAGACAAAGTAGGAATTTACGGTGTCTTCTCTAGTACGTTAGTACTTATATCTCGATGTTGTCTGGCATTTTTGCTGAACTGGGCTTTTTTGGCGCAGCTGTGAGCGACACTTTCCTTTCAAGCGCCGCCGCCGCGGCGCTTCACAGTCAACAGGGTAAATCGTACTTTACACTTTTTATGTGCAAAATGTATTTCAGACATTTTAACGAGCTCATGTGCTTCAATAGTGCACCGTTGCGTCTGACGGGATCGTTACTTGTTTGTTCAACATCTTTAGCAAAACTTAAAAAATAAACTATCTACTTGTATCTACTAAATATTTGATATTTTAAGGCGTGGGAGGTAGCTTCATTAGTGAAGCTTTTGGCCCTTGGCCTTGCTTTTTGAATACAGAATTAATATTTTAAAACATGGGAGGTACCTACTAGTAAAGCTGCCTGTCTCTACCTAAACTGAAGCCTAGTTTCATAATGTCAATACCTTCTATAGATCTACTAAGGCCTTTAGCTAAGTACTAACTACGACCTACCTAATTATTTTTTTTGTGAATATTTGCGATATTTTATGTCTGTCGTATCGTACCTATCTAAAGATATCTAGTACTGATATTTTGCTCATTATAACGTTTAATAAACCCATGAAATCTTTTAGTGCTTTTACTTCAGGCTTAACTCGAACAAATTATAATTAGTCTTGAAAAAAATCATAGATGGCAGCATAAGTAACAATTTATCAAATAAACAATCACTAAAAAGCGTTATAGGGCAAATTTTGACTGAGGTAATATTAGTAAAAATCAAAACATCTTTGTTTAATGCTCATTTATGTATTTACACTCATAAATCTCGTATTTTCAACAAAAAACTTAAATTAAGCCGTTTACTTCAATTCGAACCCTTAGAATGATAAAGTAGCCATCTGTTAATCATTTTGTAGAGAGCTCTTTGCAATAGATGGCGTTTTACTCAAGTGATGACAGGGTCACTTTAAACTTGCGTTTAAGTCGTTTCATGAAGGAAAATCAAACAACATCTTTTTTAAATCTAGTACTCTACGTAGAAATATAAAAATTGAACACCTAGGAAGAAAAAACGTAAAAAAGGAAGAAAAACATCTAGGGAGTCTTGCGTAGTATCTAGGCAAGACTCCTAGATGGCGTTGTTAAACTACAGTTTCTGGCAATTAGTGAGTCGCTGATGCTGCAATCTGTTAAAAAAATGGAGGAAGAAGAATAGCCAGCTCAATAGCTAGACTTAGGGTGGTGTCATTTCTTTGTATGGGATTGGGTATTTGTTCGTAGTATTATAATATTTGTGCTTCAGGGTAAGCCTACACACATGTTTATCAACCAGTTTGGTCTATAAAACCTCTACAACATTACTTTTTGTTTATGCTAAACCCGAAAAGGGGTCATTGTACTCATCATTTTGAACAACTTTTTCTATGGGACCAACCTTGAAATCGCGAAAAAAAAAGCAGCTGTTCCATACATTTGTGTTCACTTAAATCGATAAAATGTAGGGAACAACAGATTTTTTTTTCAAAATATGCCTGCCTAGGTATATATGATAATCAAATGGTTGGAAGATTTTTGGGCCTATGAAAGGTTTAGGTACCTACTGACGTAGTGGAAGGGACAGGCTTATGGGGGATGCGCTAAGGTAGCCCTAATTCAAATTTTCTTACGTTTTTTGCCATTCGCAGGTCAGTGTCAGGTTGTTGATTAAAGTATGAGTTGAGAATTGTTTGAACAGTGATAACATTAGGTATATCGTAGCGGAACTGTATATGCCTACTTAGGTAGGTACCTGTACAAAGTTTCGAATTGATATGACTAGTGGAAGTTATCCAAACTAAACTTTTAGATTATATAGATTACTAGCTGCGCCCCGCGGTTTCATCCGCGTAAGTCTCGATCCCGCGGAAACATCGAGATAAAAAGTATCCTGTCCTATTCCAGGTCATGGTCTAACCCCTTTTTTTTTTTGAGGTTGGGAAATCGTCAATATCAAAATCAAAAGTCATTTATTAAAACTAGGCAGAGAATTAGCACTTTTCGAACGTTAAAATTACATAAGACAGTCCTCCCAAAACGCCCACCCTTCACCACTTCCTAGTGCGTTAGCTGGGAAGAAGAAGTGGCGCAACAAACTCCCCAGCAGCACAGCTGTCTGTTCAGTTAGAAAAATTTGATTATATACAAAAGTTTGCAAAATCATTTACATTACGCAACATAAAACATAAATCTAATTATTAGCCATATGTCAGCTAGCACACGCCAATATACCAACCAAAAAAAAAAGAATAATATAAAAAAAAAAACGAGAACTATATGTACTCAAGCAGAAATAAGTAGTAAATATAAACATAAACATAAATTAACTAAATAAAAGCCTCCAGGCACAAAGGGCGTGCCCGCTTACATATAGCTATTTATAGCTGCAACTGCAAGTTATAAATGATAAACTAGGACCTTCGATGGTCCTAGTTTATCATTTATAACTTGCAGTTACATAAATAAAAATGACTAATAACATTAACAAAACCGAGATCAGCAAGACGACCAGTCACCACAAGCAGCACCCGTTTACGAGCATAACGCAAAGATCAGCCATTACCCCCCTCGCCATATTTGAGGGAAGGAGACAACCCGACCCCCGACGCTACCGCAAGCAGTGACATCTAAGGGAGCATGACGAACCTGTTGCCGGTTGCTCAGGCAAAAATAATAATTATCCATTGTCGAGGTCGCTAGCTAACCACATATTGCAATATAACTCATATAGAAAACATTGTAATGAGTCATCAATAAATTCAATTAAAAACAATATTAAAATAAAATTGACTATAGGTACGTACAGTCCAAATAAAAATAATAAAAAATTGATATGAACTCATCCAATGACTTCTCCCGCTCTGGGTGGAGCGGAAGGGTGTGTCAGACTTTTACTGACTAAAACCCACCCGTGTTCCTTCAGTTGCCTGTTGCCAAGGTCCCGGTATCCCTTTCGGACTAACCCGCAACCCTGGCAGGATGGTCTACCCCTGTGCCAAATTTCATCCAAATCCGTGCAGCCGTTTTAGCGTGAAAGCGTAACAAATAAAAAAAAACTCACTTTATAATATTTGTTAGCATTTATCCTATTGTTACTCTAAACAAAGATAGATTAGAAGGTTAAGTTAAGGAAAAGCCTGTATATAAAAAAATAATGAATAGGGAAGAAAATAAATTCTCAGAAAATATGGTAAAGAATACTCTCAAAATCAATTGTTAACATTCATTTTGCTTGTAATAGGAGATTACACGAGTACAAAATATTTATTATTTGATCAGAATTGAAGAGAGAAGAGGAGCTCGTGGCTAAGTAATAACAGCCGCACGGGTCGATCCATCAGGTTCAGCTACGCTTGCCGGGGTTGGTCCGTGGATGGGTGACCATCTTTACATATCGAGACTCCTCCGTGCCTCGGAAAGCACGTTAAGCCGTTGGTCCCGGCTGTCATTCGTGGATCTTTGACAGTCGTTACGGGTCGTCAGAAGCCCGAAAGTCTGACAACCAGTCTTACCAATGGGTATCGTATTACCCAGTTCCTGGGTTGTGGAGGTCAGATAGGCAGTAGGTCCATGTTAAATACTGGTATTCAGCTGCATCCGGTTAGACTGGAAGCCGACCCCAACATAGTTGGGAAAAGGCTAGGCAGATGATGATCAGAATTGAAGAGAGAATACAAAATAATAATGCCGAGATACACGAAGCTAGTTTTTCAAAGCTAGGATATCAAGCAAGGTGTAATACCCTGGCTTGACACATACTAGTGCTATTTACATGCAATGCAAGATCATTTTAAGCCAGTACAGTAACAGAACGCGTAGTCACTCACTGCACACTAGCCAATCAAATACCTACTAGCTTCACCGGCCACATGAAGCTAGGTACACAAGCCATCATCATAGCAAAATCAGTGGTGGGGGTGCTACTATCTCAAAAATAGAACCCCATCCTATTAAACTATCCTAGCTTAAAGCGCTAGCTTACTAGCTTAGAAATGAACCTAGTTCTATGTACACGAAGCCAGAGTTACTAGCTCGCTACCTTACTTATCCTGGTTTGAGAAACCAGCTTCGCGTATCTCAGGCATAAGCCTGGTGAAAAGCAAGTGAACCATCTGTGAAATTATAATTATGGGCTTTCAAAGCAGAATCCAAAGGAGAGGAACGCTAAATTATATCGAACGAGGTACTTAATAGCAATAATGCTATTAATTACCTCGTTCGATATAATTTAGACATTTTGAAAATAAATCATAATACTTCAAAATCAACATCGAAGCTCGATGTTGATTTTGAAGTACCTATTATGATTTATTTAAACCAATTAAAATTCCTCAACAGTTGCCTTGAGGGATTCGTATGAGAACAGTCTTGGAAACATTAATTACGATGTCTATAGACGAGACACCGATATTAATTGGGTTCTCATACGTTTACTAATCCAAACAAACACGACTGCTATTTCATGGTTATCTTGTGAAAAGAAGGGTTCATTCACTGCTTGTTTAAATCGTGTAAATTGGGACAAAATTCAACATCCGAAGACGTAGAATATGCCAAATCGGCAAGGAATTTTATTACCTCTAACACTGCAGCTAGTACCTGCTCCTGAAGAGTCCCGCAAACCGCTTCCTGAACACTTATCATTTCGGTGTTAATATTTCTACGTCAAGAAACCCTATCCCGGCACATAGCGGCGCTTAATTCACGAAGATACCCGGAACTTATGGGTGTAGGACGTCAGCGCCGCCTGGACCGGGAGAGACCTACCCTCACAATGGGATAAACCTGGATAGGCATACAGTTCCTTGGACTTCGCGTCCAGCGATCACGCCCGTCCGGCACATCTGTTGGTACGCAAAAATACCTGTGTTTTAGCTGTCAGCCATTGACTATATAACCATACGGTACACCTTCACTTTCTTGCTTAATAAATGAAGAAAATATAAATTACTGGTTTAAATCATCAAAATGTTTCAAAAAGTTCTAATACTCTAAAAATTGTTCATCAAACTAAACAGGGTGTGATAGGTAAGGAATTGGAACTGTTTATGTACTGTAATTATATTGATATCCTATGAGTAACGGAACATTGGTTAAAAGCCCACCAGTTCATGTTCAGCTTTAACAACCACCAGCTTGCCAGCTCACTCAGCACAGTTAATATGATACGTGGTGGCTCCCTTTTTTTTTTTTTTTTTTGAGTGTGGGAAATCATCCAATGACTTCTCCCGCTCTGGGTGGAGCGGAAGGGCGTGTCAGACTTCTACTGACTAAAACCCACCCGTGTTGCTTCAGTTGCCTGTTGCCAAGGTCCCGGTATCCCTTTCGGACTAACCCGCAACCCTGGCAGGCATCGGTCCTAGCGGACCCCGCCAATTGTGCTGACATCTCTTTGAGGCGCGCGTGGAACACGACGCGCCATCGACCCGGGCCTGGTCCTGATCGGACGGCGAGCTACCCATTGCTCGCCGTCCGCAAGCCCGCGCCTATGGTGGCCGGGAATCCGCCTGGGATTCCCGACGCCCAGGGCGTCTCCAGCGGCGGCGGCGGTTAGGGGCGTGAGGGCGCAAACTTTGCCTCTCCCTCACGCGTTCCGCCTCCTCCTTCGCGAGCATTACTGCTTCGCAGAAGGAGGTGACTGCTTCCCATGCCCTCTCGCTCCGTACCATGGCCTGGACCAGAGCCGGACGCGAGAGGTCACCGCCGCCAATCACCTCCAAGAGGACACGGCGGGGCTCCGCCCAAGCGGGGCAGACCTCCACCGTATGCTCCACCGTGTCCTCCGGGCGATCCACACAGTGGTGACACCCGGGCGTTTCCTCCCGCCTTATACGAAACAGGAACCTCCCGAAGCAACCGTGTCCGGTGACGACCTGCGTCAGGCGGAAGGTGAGGACGCCGTGGCGCCTCTCTAGCCACTCCTCAAAGAGGGGACTTATCGCCGCAATTGTGGCGTGCCCAACGTGGTGGCTCCCTAATAATTGCTCATAACAATATTAAATTTAAAGAACGTAAGGATATTGTGAGCTTCTCTGTTGAGCGAGTTATTGAAATAGCATGCATTGAGCTTGAGCGGTTCATTGTAATGAGCGTGTACAGGCCCCCATGTGGTTT
Organism: Lithophane socia; assembly: GCA_947522985.1. Taxonomy (NCBI): domain Eukaryota; kingdom Metazoa; phylum Arthropoda; class Insecta; order Lepidoptera; family Noctuidae; genus Lithophane; species Lithophane socia. The sequence goes on along the minus strand of OX383252.1, from coordinate 12,428,243 downwards.
CATATTATGATATTTTTGAGAAATGCATGGAAGTAGTATTATTAAAGACTTCTAACAGTAATAAAACAGTTGTTGTCTGTGGAGACTTCAACATCAATATACTAGAAAAAAATCTGCTACAGTAAATAAGTTTAAAACTCTATTAACGTTGTATAACTTGTACAATACATTCTTTGAGCCGACTAGAATAACTGCCACTAGTGCTACCTGTATTGAGAATTTTTCATCTAATTATAAATGAGTTGGACTCTGATCACTGTGGCTAGTTAGTCACTTTCCCTCAGAAAATAGTCAGAGCTCAAAGAAAACTTGTGAGTTTTGTTCCTGTAAACAGGAGTCGCTTTGGTCAATTCAGAAATAATTTAATGTTAATAAATAATTTAAAAAAACACTACCGCTACTATCAATTGTGAGTTTAGATAAGTTTTCACCTCAAAAACATTGCCTGTTTGTGACCGCGTTATATTTAGTGATTGGGCTACACTGGGTATTTACAAGAGTAGGCAAAGGATAATTGAATTATATCATGAAAACACATATAACCATGATGAAACTTTTAAAGAATTTGTTAAAAAATATTCCAATACTTTTAAACGAGCCTGTTCCTCAGCAATAGCCATACACATTAAAAATAAAATAAAATCTTCTGGAAATAAAATTAAAACCACTTGGAATATTATTAATCCAGAAACGGGAATGACAACAATACGGTATAGTGACTTCCATTCAAAAATCAATGATGTAGATATTAAGGCAGACGTGGAGGTGGCGACTGAGTTTGAAAATTGCTTCACGAATTTTCGGCCTATTTCGATATTACTTACATTGAGCAAAATCTTTGAAAAATTAGTTTTAAAACAAATGTTAGGACATTTCCATGCACATAATTTACTACATCTGAAACAGTTTGGTTTTACAAAAGGTCGTTCTACTACAGACGCGGGCGTGGAATTACTGAAGAGCATAAATTTGAGGCCTGGGAGGAGTCGCAAGATGCACTTGGCATTTTCTGCGATTTGTCCAAGGCCTCCGATTGCGTGGATCATGATACACTCATCAGGAAACTGTATCACTCTGGTATGAGGGACAAGGCTCTCGAACTTCTGACTTCTTATTTGAGTAACAGAATTCAGAGGGTCGATGTTAATGGCAAGGGATCTGCTGGATCTGCGGTCACTAAAAATATGGGCGTTCCACAGGGTTCAATTCTAGGTCCTTTCTTATTTCTAATTTATATAAATGACTTACCTTATCATGGGATAATAACAAGATCGTACTATTCGCAGATGACACTTCCCTCATTTTTAAAATCAAACGTCAGTTAGTCAACTTTGAACAAGTTAACGATGCACTCTCTAAAGTTGTGCATTGGTTTAATGTAAATAATCTTAACCTGAACGAAAAAAAGACTAAACTGATCAAATATTCAACGCCAAATGTCAGGCAGCTAACTACCAATGTTCAAGACAATGGAAAAGAGTTGGACCCTGTTGAGTCAACGGTTTTTCTTGGCATAATTATTGACGGAAAATTAAAATGAACATAGAAAAAATGTCAGGAAGGCTTAGTTCGGTCACCTATGCTGTTATAAAAATTAGACAGATAACTGACGTAGATACAGCCAGAATTGTTTATTTTAGCTATTTTCATAGTCTTGTGGCTTATGGGATTCTTCTCTGGGGAACCTGTGCGGACATCAATACTATCTTTGTTTTACAGAAAAGGGCTGTTCGAGCCATTTACAGCCTAGGTCCAAGAGATTCCCTTAGACAAAAATTCAAAGAAATAGATATTCTGACTGTAGCCTCACAATATATATTTGAAAACTGCCTCGCCGAGCTTGTCACCTGCTGTGCTATTCTGTAACCATCTCACCGTGAAAACTTTAGGTGAAGTGAGCGTGGAGTGAGCTGTCATTGATAACGATTCCTACTAATACTAAGGCAGTGACGGTTCACTTCAAGTTAACTTCACCTAAGTTTTCACGGTGAGATGGTTACAGAACAGCAATGCTGGTATTGTCTCGAGTAAGAACTAGCTACGGTAAAAATAACATAACCTATGGGGGAGCACAGCTCTATAATAAACTTCCAAAGGATGTAAAAGAAACGACTTCACTCAACATATTTAAAAATAGATAATTCACTTTGATCTACAACGATGAAACACCGTATTAATTGTGTTGTATTTATTTTTGATTAAAACAGCTACAACTTTTAACTTGTGCCACCACCTTATCTTAGGAATGCAGTGAACTCGCTTCAAATTTTTGTTGTCAAATTGCTTTTTGTTGTTCTTCTACCCGCAGTATAATTAATAAGATTTCTCATGTAAGTGACGTTTGTCTTAATGAGAATAAAGTTCTTTAAACCGAAACCGAAACCTGTTGTATTTATACAAAGATATATCAAATTTTAAGTAAATGTCCGATATTCTATCTATAGTTATAAAAATGAATCCCTATTTCCCTTGGTCACGCCGTCACGCGTGAACGGCTGAACGGATTTGGATGAAATTTGGCACATAGGTAGACCATGAACTGGAAAAGGATATAGGATACCTTTTATTATTATATTCTCACGGGATCGAGACTTATGCGAGTGAAACCACGGGGCGCTGCTAGTAGTATAATATAAATACGAGGAATAAACACAATCTTGCTGTACATCGGACTCGTCTCCACAGAGTAGACAACTCGTTCATGGGTCAATGTTTACGCTTTTACAACAAACTTCTCATTAATATTAGAAACTTACCCATTAAACGATTTAAAAGCTGTATTAAAACCAAACTTTGTAAAAAAGGGTTCTATAACATTTCGGATTATATAAAAGACAAAAAAGCATGGGATTGAGCTGCTCGCTCTGCTAAGCTTTGATAAAACCCTAGAATTTGACATTTTAATTATTATCTAAAATCATTAAAATATACCAGTTTTATACACCTACCTACAAATTGACATCGTTGAATATTTTATACAAAATGACATTACCTATTACTTTTTAACAATGGTATTATATTAAACAGATATGTTGTGAGCGCGCAATCGAGAAGACTCGAAAACACCCCAATTGGTTACAATTGGGGTGTTTTCAAGTCTTCTCGATTGCTGCTTCAACTAAGCGCCATGCGTGTCGCAGACTAAAGTCAATATGTTAATATTGACTTTAGTCTGCGACACGCATGGCGCTTAGTTGAACCAGCTAAAAAAATCAAAAAATGCCGTCGTGTGTATTTAGAAAGTGTACCAATTATGATACCAAAGTTAATAAAACACAAGGGATCTCGTATCATATGTAGGTACGCAATATACTTCGATTTATTATTAAATTTCAATTATTTTCCTAATATTCTGAGATTTGGAGGTTAGAAAAAAGAAAGAAATGGAAATACATTTGTTTGTCGTGAGGACGACAAGGACGCATTTACTCCGGACATAGAATAAAATTACAGATGTGAATATCGTAGGCAGTAAAGTCATCGTTACCCCACAGTTCTGTTTTCCTTTTTTCTAACCTTGTATTATTTAATCATTTTGTCTTATGAAATGATTGATATACTTAAATAGAAGTTAAACATGTCATGTGCAGGAAAAGAAAATATAGATAGCTTACCATTACCATAATGTATCACGGAGAATACTAAAGTAAAGCTATTTCTATTTTTTATCACCACATTTAGGCTGCCAGCCTTCAGCTGATAATCGCTGGCCGATTTTTAGTAGGAGCCAAATGAAACAGTAGAGACCAAACGTTGTAGGTACAAACCGCGTGCACTTTAGTACGCGCGGTTTTTACCTTCTGTCTCGTTAAATTTGTTAGTCTGTGATGCCAACATTCGGTGATTGGTGGCCAGAATAATGTTTGTTTACATTCACGCGCAACTGACAACACTAGCTGTCTCTTTTTTTCTTGTTGTTTTTATCAAGCCATCTCTTTTCTATCATTTTTACTTGCAGTGAAATGTAAAATAAATGAAATGTGGGCATGTGTGCAGCCGCTGCTGCACGGAACACTTTTTTCTGTCGTTTTGTGAGTGTATAACATATCTGTTAATATAATATCATTGCTTTGTAAAGTATTATTTTATTTTGATTATTGTGAATGTAAGGACTATGTGGATCATTTTCATTTTTTGCTCCTCTTTCTCAGTTTATAATGATGGTCTGGCAGTTTGAGTACTTTATGCGGCCTAAGCAAATGTCCATTCTTTGGTATTGTTCGTCGAGTCGTTGAGCTCCTTAAGCTCTGAGTTGAGCTCCTCGGTTACTGACAAATGCTTGCACTGACTGGACAGGTCCATTCAAATCGTTGTGGTTATTTCCTCAAAATACTATTTCAGACGCTAATCTACATGGTCCGCTAATCTATATGGCCTGACCAAGGTTATGTCTGGACCTTAAAAGAGACTGCGACCTCTGAGTTTGTTTCGGCCTTTCTTTTCAGAGTAGTCGGATGGGAAACACCGACCTCATCTAGCTTATTTTTATTTTTTTATATGACTTGTAAAAGAGATTCCGATATACTACTTACAGAATAAACCGTCAATCGTCTTCTACGACGTCCTTCTCACCGCTCTGGTTTCATCCACTCTTCTTTCTTCGTCCATGCGGTCTTTCTTTGGAATGCGCTCCCTCTGGACATCAGGACGGCAACTAGTCGCTTAGCCTTTAAAGTGAAGGCACGTGAACATATTCGTAAGAAGTTGGCAGAATCATCCCAGCGTTAATTTGCTGGATTCGTTTTCTCCTCTACCCGTCGTTATTTCTCCTAAGTTTATTTTGTTCATATGTATGTATCTATGTTTGTATTCATTATTATTCATTACTTTCAAGTTATATGTATTATCTTATGTTGCACCAGCCATGTCTGTCTCTGCATCACCCTAAGGTTGACTGGTAGAAAATGCCTCATGCATTAAGACCGCCTTTGTACAGTAGTTTTTACTTGTGCATAAAGTTTTAATAAATAAATAAATAAACAATTTCATTTCACCGCATGGTTGAATTCGTAGTCAACGGCTCAAAAAATAATTGTTTCGGTGATCAGTTTATTCACGTGTAAAATTGTTGTGAGGCTTACAAATCAAATCAAATCATTTATTGCAACCATGGGTAATTAGTAGGTACATAGATATTGTGTGTATGACCAGATGTATGAACGTAACGAGGCCAAATGAGTATGTAAGAATACCATCCTTACATACTCATTTGGCCTCGCCTCGGCCATTTGGTAACGAGGCCAAATGAGTATGTAAGAATACCATCCTTACATACTCATTTGGCCTCGCCTCGGCCATTTGGTAACGAGGCCAAATGAGTATGTAAGGATACCATCCTTACATACTCATTTAGCCTCGTTCGTCGTGCAGGTGGCGTTCTGCAGTTTCTGCTTGCACCCATGGGAAGAAGGCATGAAATGTATGTATAGATATTTTATTATAATAGTATTCTATGTTCGACCGTCACATCGGCATGCAAATCATAAGACTATTATTTAATTTGCACTATTATGTCCATCTCCACTCTGTATCCAACCAAAGATTAATATAATTTTAAATAACAATTATGTAATTATATAAAATAATACAAACTAAAATGTCAAATCGTTTCAATTAACATTATCAGTAAAAATGTCATAATACGTAATACAAAAATGTCAACAAGGTTAGAGTAATAATTTTCTTTTTAAAAAACCAGTGGAGTAATAGCATGTCAGCTACGAATAATAAAATTATTATAAGTATTCGTAGCATGTCAGTGATTCTTCATCAAGGAAGTCGTCAATTGTGTATTATCTTCTTTCAACAAATAAGTATTTCGTTTAGTGCCCTCTAGCTTTTAAATCTGTCTACAGTTATAATTTTAATAATAAATGTGGACCTTATTATACAATGCGTGATGAAGAAAAATGTTTAATGAGGCCATAATGGGTGTTAAATGAAAGGGCTTAAAAGCACATTTCAAAAATATGTAGGTATATTATAACCCCAAATTTTTTTAATAAAAATAAATGTTATAAAACTAAAACCCAACTACGACAAAAAGTCAACTAAAAGGGTACCATAGTAGGTACCTACTTATTCGTGGTAAATCTTATTAAACTTATTTAATTTAATAGGATTATATATGTAACGATGGTAATTTAATTTAAAAAGAGTAGATAATGTAAGGATGGTAATTTAATTTAAAAGGAGTAGATATGTAAGGATGGTAGAGGGTTCTGTAGTTTCTGCCTAGGGTTCATGAGAAGAATTTTATATACGGTCGTGAGATTTTTTCCGGTGGATAGTTGTATATTTTTTTCAAAGGCATCATCATCATATATATATTCCGCTATAAGTGAAAAAACACATCGATAAAAATTTAGAACTTATTATATAAATAAAATTAGCGACCCGTTCCTACTTCGCACGGTTTTTACGACTTGACAAAACATCGAGATTTCTTAGATAAAACCTATTAGACATAATCCTTCCGAAATACATTCTCTAAACGAGCGATGGTGTAAACCTCATCAAAATCTGTTGCGTGGTTTAGAAAAACAACGCGGATATGCAGAGAAACACGAAAAGTGACTTTTATTTATATTATGTAAGTATAGATATAGAAGTGAGGTTATTCGAGGTTTCTAAGTACTTACTATTAGTAAAATGTATAAGCAATAACTATTAACATTCCGACAATAAAATAAAAACGAACTAAAAGCATTCAGAAACTAATAAATTCTAAACGGCTTACGCAAATATGAGGATAAACATAACAAATTCGTTTTTATAATATTTTATGCAAAAAGTTTGAAATCTTCTAAACTTTCAACTGCTTAGCATGCATTTCATACTTTCTTGGACTTATTATAAATTCTTAAAAATATTAATTAATAATGATGACATTAAAGTGATAAGTGATAGTGCGTCATAAGTTTATTTAAATAAAGAGGACTACAAATTATTTATTTAAGCTTTTTTCTCATGGGGGTAGGCAGAGACTACAGAACGTCGTTTGCTACGATCCTTATGCGCTACATTGTCGCGTTATCGCGAACTTTACTTCTTGCGTTCTCTCTCGCACACCGCTCGACGTCTCGCTGAGCAACAGAGAGCGCACGAAGTAAAGTTCGCGATATCTGCGTTCGAAGTAATTAAAAATAAAAACTTTCAATAAATTTCATTACCAACTTCTGGCGTTATTATAAAAAATGCCACTTATAAAACAAAAACATGTTTTTTTTAAATACTTTATAGGTGGAGAATATTTTTTACCCGACTGCCCCAGAAGGAGGGTAATGTTTTTAGAACTCTCTGTATGTATGTATGTCTATTTCTTTGGCACGCTCTGTTGCCTAAACGGCATGATGGATTTTAACATACGAGGTGTCGTTAGGCTCGTCTTAATTGTAGGAGTGACATAGGCTATATTTTTTTTATATATTTCATCTGCAGATACAAAAAAAACGGAGGGGAAGGTTTTTTTTTAAAATAAATTACAATATTGGTATCAAATAAAAGCTAGTAGTTAAGTGATTCCAAATAAATATAAATTAATGAAACAAAATTTTAAAAAAAAGCTTGAAATAAAACAAAATTATTTCAAAAACAAAAAAACCGCCTGCAAAAACGCATAACCAATAACCTGAAATATGGTGTAACTTTTGTTTGTTCCCCGCCTGTAATACCAAAATTCTACAGATTATAATGCTTGTTTTTCTCTTTTAAGTTATGCATTTTTGCAGGCGGGTTTTTTGTTTTTGAAATAATTTTGTTTTTTTACAAACAAAAGTTACACCATATTTCAGGTTATTGGTTTGTTCCCCGCCTGTAATATAAATTCTACAGATTAGAATGCTTGTTTTTCTCTTTTCAGTTATGCGTTTTTGCAGGCGGGTTTTTTGTTTTTTCAATAATTTGTTTTATTTACATGATTTACAGCCAGACATAAATATTTAACTACACTTATTTTGCCTATGTAAATTGATTTAGGCAACGTTTAGTTTTCCGTAACGAAATGTTTTCTTACATAGGTACAGTCACGGACTTTAACTTATGAGCCACCTGGCACCGTTCGTATTTTAGCCGTGTAATGCAAATCGGGTTTATTCGGTTCCCGACACGCAAAGTCATGTCTTCGTATTAGAAGAAGAAAATTATATTTCATATCTTTACCGGTTGGCTAACCTGAGAGCCAGAACTACAAACTTGACAGCAGAGTGACTACCCAAAGTCAACCAATTGCAGGTCTAGCAACAGTAACCTAGCAACGATTGTTTATCGTTGCTAGGTTACTGTTGCGATAGTAACGTTAGCGTACGGATAAATATTAAAAGTCATTTCGACAAATTCGAAAGTAACGTCTCTGACATCGACTGTCACTGTCTTCAGTTAAGTTTTCAGAATTATCGATGATTCAAAGGAGGTCGGTATCAAATAGATTGGATAAACTCAATGCAACATTGTATTTATTTTTATCACTGAGAACTTATTAGTCAACCTCTATGGATAAAACTATTTCCGATTAAAAGTAATTTATTTGTAATCTTGTTTACGAGCGTGCGATTTGAGTTCGTGTTTAATCGTGTAATCTTGTGAATGTATGAAACTGCAAAATTGAAAAGTTTGAAGGTGGCTCATCAATTAAAGTCCGTGACTGTACTTACGTATAATGTATAATATTTATACTTTTTGGTGCTACAGTAGATGTTAGGTAGCTCCTCCCCTAATCACAAGGCATGTTGTGTGGCTTGTCGGCTAGAAAAATATGGGAAAAATCCCTATCACAACAAAATAAAATTATGGTAAATCAATTTATTTAGTTGTTTATTTATATTGTGGACAAAATACAACAATTAGTTTTTTATAAATAAGATAGTGATTTTAATTTTTAAATAGTGCTAACTAGGTAACATGAAATAACTAAGATCGACTGTTCAGCAATGGAACTTCCCCAGTTATGTTAGTTTTGTTATTTCCGGTTTCTACGCTTCTGCAATATCTATCTCTAATAATCTGTAAAACTAAAAAGGAACACATAAATGAGTCACATTTAGCATTCAATTGTAAGTTACAGTTAGTCTTAAATTATACATAACAGAGACTTGTTTTTGATAAGAAAATAAACAATTTTTATCTCTAGAAATAAATACCAATGAAGTCTTAGTTACTTAGCATTTATAACTATATAACAAGCTTCAGTACCTACCTCCCGGTACTTACGTTTTAAAATAAATTAAATAACAAATACATTAAATAAATATTAAGACTAATGAGAACTGTGTAATCAAAGAACTTAATAGTAATACAACTAATTAACACAATTGTTTTTTTTTAATAACATAACATCACGCCTGTAATCCCCGAAGGGTTAGGCAGAGTTGCATCCATAGTAGACCCACATTCCGCCAGTTATGTTTAAGTTTTTAATAGGGGGCGAGCCTATGCCATCAACCAGGCACAAATCCAGACTCCAGACGTTTTTTGAATAGTTGCGTTAATTAATTGCATCATTCTATAATAATTAAGAAATAAAACAAAAATACACATAATTTGTTTAAAAACTAGTCAACATACATTAAAATTTAGTCAACATACATTAAAATTTGTCATCAATATGATAACGTTTATTCAAAGCAACAATTTATTTACTAATGAGTCAGGAATAGATTCTAAAAAAAAAATATAAAAGACAAAAATCTGTAGTTTACATTGCGCCTGTCATTATGCCCACACTTTCCTTCACTAAAAATAAATAAACTAGGATCAATACATTATTTTTTACAAATTTTGCTTTTTTTCTTTCGAAACATGCTAGAAAACGTGAAACGCCTTCTTCTTCTTAGACACAAATGTTATGTAGATAGGTATTTTTTAGGTACTGGAACATCGGAGGGGTTGACGAACTAATATATTTTAAATTAAACAAATGAACAGACATCCAAACATTTTAACATCCTACTTTTAATAAAATAAATAAATGAATAAAATATTATGTAGGTACAGGCTGTACACATATTTACCAGTATAATCTGGCCTCTTATTCTACTGAAACTCCGTACTACGTAAGATCAGCCCAAGGTCGAAGGTCAAAGAGTTGCCACAGACGTGCGTCCGACTGTACTTATTGAAAATAAACTTATTCATTAATATTTATTTTTATGCTGCTAATAATTTGAATTCACCGGAAACACGAAGTATTCTTCATAAACTTTTTCACGTACAGTCCGCTTTTGTACAATTATTTCATACCAAGTGGAAAACTTCTTACTTTAAACTTCCATTCCAAGACATCCAGTCTGCCTTAAAAAGATTACCAAATATATAATCTAATAGTTTAGTCAATATAGCTAGCCAAAAATTGGTAAAACCCATAGACGGCCTATCACTACCTACTATTTAGTTTTTTTTTAAAAACACATTTTAGATATTAGTTGTTTATTTGTACAGTTAGTTTTATTTAATATTAGTTAGAAAGTTGTTTAGTGTTAGATTGTATATTTTATTGAAATAATGTTATTAAAAAAACAGAAAAACACGTTTTCAATTTCGATATTAAGATTTATTTTTATAGTTTCAAAATAATCCTATGCATTAGTGTTTTCATTTACTGTTGTCTTCTCCGAGTTGTACAGCTGTATGACTATGAACATAGTTTATAAGATACGATCTAAGGGTTGGCTGTGATACCTGTTGATTTTGAAATTAATTGAAGAATATTGATGTAGGGGAATGTATTTTCCAAAAGGCATTGACTCTTTTTGTGACCAATCAGTGTGGACATGGACATAGAGTTGAAGCTACAAGGTTGATTGAATTTAAGAATTTCATAGAATCATTCCCACCTACCTACCGAAGAAGACTGAAACCCTCATCAAGTTTGTGGTCAGTAAAGTAGGTACCTAGCTGTTATTGAAACAGAATTAACTTAGCCTTGAGATTGGTCGATTAAAATAACAAAATCCGTTCGCCACAATGCTATTACCTATTAATGGAGACACATAAATTTAAAAGGCTTTCAGTTCGGTAGACGGGGGCACAAGAACAATTGGCTTCAAATTGCTTAAAAATGATTACTATGATCGTCGGCTTTGTCGCCAAAATCTAATTATGTAAATGTTAATCAGTCGAGACGCAGACATTCTGCTTCGTATTTCTACTTAGTACTGTCGACTGCGTGTCGGTGGTAACATTTTGACCTTGAGCTGGCCTAGCGTAACACGGAGTTTCAATATAAGGTCAGCTTATAAATATCCATTTTGTTACCAATGAAGTGTGTCTTACTGTACTAGGTATTATTTATTATTTCCGCATAAAAAATGAGGTATTAAATATTAGGTAGAAAATTTAAATTATTTTTACAGATTGTATTCAGTCATCGCAACAATTAAGTATATCTTGCAGTACCTACAGAAGAAAATGTGCTGACATAAATATACCTACATATATATTCAATTTAAATAAGAAGTATAGTGCTCTATTCCGTTGTCATGGTAACCATAGTGAGCACTGGCCATTTCAGCGTCTCTGCCCTTGAAGGAGTTATGATTTTTAAAGGCATTGATCATGATTAGGGTAAGTGCTAACTTTCCTACTAAGAAAGACTTCACTAGCATAAACTTTAACATTCCCATGACGAGAGGCATTATCGCTGACTGTAGGACGAACGGCAAAATAAACATCGGTAGGATTCTCTGCATCATGCTCTTCTTTTTTTTTCGACCTGAAATAGAATGAAAATATTATAGGTAAGTTTTTTATCGTAATATTTGAAAGGAGATCATTCATTTTGGGTAAATTATGAAAGTACCGACCAAATAAAATAAAAAATATATTCCGTTAGAACATGTTATTCTCTTCACTTTTCACTATTGGGCCAAATCTGTTCGGCAATTCCCTGAGCTGTTATACGATTTTGAAAAAAACTGTTTTCAGCATTTTTTTGTAGTTAAAATAATAAAAAGTAATCTAATCAAAGTAATAGCTTGTAGTAATAAAAAATGAAGGGACAAACGTACTCTTTCGGAATACCGTACAGCTTTTTTTTGTTTTCACTTTCAGCTCTTTAGCCCAAAAATGTATGGACGGTGAATGATCTCCTTTTCTTAAGATTATTTTTTGTGAGAAAGGCCATTTGGAAACAAAGTCATTTTGCAATTTATCAAATATCTGGGATCGATTTTCGTTTGTAATGAAAAACCGATGTAGGTATCTAAAAAATTTAAGTGAAAATATGTAACGGACTCGTGGATACTTTTGTAAGCAATACTTTTCACTGCACACTTTTAGCACTATCACCTTCATTGTTAGAAAATATTTATAAGTTTTGCGTGACGTTATGCCACTGCACATTTCATAATTTTCACAATAACCACGCAAACCGTGATAAATCTGGAACCGCAGGTAAAGCACATAGGGGTCTTGCAATTGTAATCAGAAAGGATGCCCTAATTGAAATACTGAACATTAAGAAGGATACCGACGCGATGGCAATCACTCTTAAAGTTGGTAGGGGAAGCGACAAATCTGCTCCTGTGTATATAGTTAACTCGCACATCAACAGCTGTACCTCTAAAGCAACAAGATCATTCACAGGTCTACTAAATTTGATTAGATAAAAACCAAGGGTACTCTAATAATCCTAGGCGACTTCAACGCCCACATTGGTAGACTAGATACACTAAGATTCCAAAGCAAAGGGTTGATTGACCAAAATTGATTTTCAGGCTATGATGAATATTCGAACTAGAACGGGGAAATGTTAATGGATATAGTCAATAGGGAAAATCTGCAAGTAGAAACAACAAAAACGAGGACATCATGCAGGATCACATTGTCAAAAGGCACGCAGAAATCTCAATTGGACCACATTATTACACCGCAGGCAACAGGAAAACTCTTAAATTTCATTAAAGCCGAATGGTCCGGTAGGGATACCTCGGCCCATAAAATAATCTGGGGACAGCTACAAACAAGTCGTATTTTAAATAAAGCGGAAAACACCAAACACAATACATAAAAGAAACAGACAACAATTGAGACCAACGATTTCAACCACAAACAATGCCACTATGCCGCTCTCAACATCAAATCCACCAAAGATAAATACCAAGCGTGCATATCAAAAAAACATATGTAGGCATCAAGTGAACTGATAAAGGCAGCGACACACCATAGAGCACCATAACGGTAGTATTAAAAGAGGCAGCCCAGGAAACTTTGACTTTTCAGCCGAGTCACTCTAGGGAGCATCGTATAGCGCTTGCTAACCTCCAAAAGGCCAAATTCTTACAAAGTAGACAACCTGATAACCCGAATAGACATAATCGCGTTAAAAAAATGCCAAGAAACATTTCAAAAGGCTAAACATCATGAGGAAAAAAGAATGCAGAGCCTTCTTTGCCGGACTAGGGAAGAAGCACCCTTCAAAACGCATGCAGGTACTTTATTTATTTTACAGGAGAAACAAGACGCCGGAAGAGAAACGCGTACATAGCAATGTCCAAATGGGAGCAAATTCTAAAAAAACTCCGAAGGCCTACCTATACCGACGGTTAACATAACAAAACCGTTAACCGACACACAAAATAAAGGACCCACTGTGAATGACGTCATGGGAATCATTAACGGCATGCGTAACGGGATAGTCCCAGGAACAGACCAAGTGATAAACGAGCTGTACAAAGCGATGCCACAAATATTACAGGAAGCCGTCACCAATCATATGAACAAAGCCTGGACACGGAACGAAGCACCCGACACGTGGCTAGAAACAATGCAGGTACCAATTCCGAAAAAAGCTTACCCTAAAGATACAAACGATTATCGCCGAATATCAATTTGCAATACGGGTTACAGAATTTACGCCTCCTACGTACTAAAAAAATTAGGCGAAATAATAAAAGAATTAGGCAATTATCAAGCAGCCTTTTTAAACAATAGATCTACAGACGAACACATATTTACGATGAAAAGGGTACTGGACGAAGATTAGTCACGCTAGGAAAAAACCAAGACTAAAGAAAATGCTTGAAATCTTAGACGGAAAGATAGTAACCAAACGCATCAAGAATCACAGGATGTGTTATCTCGCACATGTTCACAGACGCAGCAAACCAGACCTCTTACATGCAGCAATAAAGTACAGGGCCAAATCCAAGAAAGTAGGCCGACCGATTTACACATGGAACGACAACCTAAAACAGGACATGGCGCGCTTCACAAGGAAATCGACTTCTGGATGGACGCGGTTGAAGACTGAAACAAGATCAGGAAAGCAGCTAGCGAGATATACAAGAAACCTGAAACGGACAGCACCGAGAGCTCAGACGAAGATACAGAAAACAGAAAATTGTAGCATAGTACAGCAAGGTGTTAGAAAAGAGCCAAGAACGAAGCATAATATCTCCGCCAATGGATTCAAAGGTGAAGATCGAACGAAGTCAACTGGCGGCGACGTCGTAAAAAGATGTCCATCCGTAGATAAATATTACCCGTCTCTCCACTAGTCCATTGCTTACTCAAGGATGCATATCCGGTAGGCTCGCAAATCCCTCCTTATCCCTAAGGGCACATTCTATCCCTACCATTACCCGCGCCCCCCGGTCTACTCTTTGATATGCAATGGCTTCTGTAGCTCCATGAACCATGAGGCTTCAGGGGCTAGTGCAAATCCTGGGGTTCATTTGATTTATCGAGTCTGGTTAAGCCACGCTGGGGTCGGTGCATTTCATTCATTCATTCATTCATTCATAACCATGCAAACCGTGATAATTATTTGAATAAAATAGTACAAAAATATAATTAACGTAGGTAATTATTAAAAAAAAAACTTCTGCAGTAAGAAAAAGTGGATTCACTAGACAAACATTTGATATTCATTCCTCATTAAAATAGTAAAATAATTATATAAAAGTACATTTGATGCATTCGGCAAAAAAAATAGCATTTCCAAAATTGACATTCAACGTGGCAAATTTTTTGTCACTGGCAATGCTGCCAGTCTTCTGGGCACGTTACCGGATGTCAGCGATGCAGTTAAATATTTCGACGCCTAAGTGTCCTTTCGTTTTTACCCCACTACTTATGGCGAAGCAAAACGGAGGGTTATGATTTAGACCGGTATGTATAATTGTTACTTGAATGAATAAATGAATAATAATATACTTTAGTTTTTTGTACCGAAGTGTTGCGAAGGTGGGTGACCTTTTGGGAAATAAACGATAGAAACACAGATTACATTACCAACTAATTTTCAAAGAATCTCTTAGTTTCCATTGCCTCCAGGGGGCCTACCAACACCGCTTACAGCAGTATTATTTTAATCTTACTTCGTGGGGAAAAGAATGGAGCTATACGTCCTGTAGAGCTTCATCTCTTTCTACACTGAAGTATTAAAATATAATACCCCAGAAACACCAAAATTGTAGGTTTATTATAGAATGAGTAGAAAATTACTTGGACCTAACTCGCGTAGGTTGTAGGAATTCGTTTACAATCTTCTTGTATAAACGTTTGAATTGAATAAAAATACCTAACTGCGAAATTCAAACGATTCCTAGCTAGGCCCAGAACCGTCCGATACCTGAAAATAAATAGGAATACTTTGAGTTGTACTTTTACTTTTGTTGTGGTTTTAAAATATACGTAGTTATTTTTGAAATGTGCTTATTAAGCCCTTCCATTTGATTTGAAACCCAACATAGCATCATGGTAGAGGGCGCCATATTCTATTTAATGTTACGTCACGTAGCCTATAACCAGCGGACGATCAAGACGCTTCCAACGTCTTCATTTGTCAAATTATGATGAGTAGTTTAGAAGTTATAATATAACTGATGAACATACATAAATACACATTATACTTACATTAAGACTCATATACAAATATTTCATATAATTATTGTGTGTTGTGTATTGTCTGTTGTGTGCGTACACAACACACAATACATTAAATCAATTCAATAAAATAAATGATTACCTTTAAATGGTTTCTTGTCTTCACAAAGCTCATAATAAAAAGTAAAATTATTTTAAGTCTATGGTCCTGCGCGTGCGGTCGGACCGGTTTGTTCGCGATCGACTTTCAAATGTTCTCATTATTTTGTTATGTTACAAGTACTTTCAGCAAATAAAAACCTTGACCATTCAGAAACCTTGACCGTACCTACTTAGAACCTTACCATATAAAAGGGGAAATTTAATTAGTTTTAATCCTCTTAAGAGGTCATTGTACTCATTATTATGAACAAGTACGTATAAGTAGTTATAGTGAAAGCACAATGGGACCAAACATAAAATCGCCAAATTGACGAGCTATGCGAACATGTAGGGAATAGCAGATTTTTTTTTCGCGTTTTCAGCTGGGTACAACATTTCACAGCACATGGTAGAACATTTCCTGGGATAGGACATAGGACACTTTTTATCCCTTTATTCCCATAGAATTAAGACTTATGCGGGTGAAACTGCGGGGCGCAGCTAGTAATAATATACAATGTAAATAATGGAATCGAAAATGTGATGTAACACACAGCGACAAAGACGACTAGGTAAAGTCAGGCATAATCAATTATAAAGCAAAACTACCGATTTTAATAGTCCGCAAATTCAAAAAATAACTATCTTTCTTTGCCGATTGTATGAAATGGCTATAACACGGCAAATTGGCGTAGTGTGTCAATTTTAGTAACAATTAATTCCCCTGACTAGATCATAAAATTATCAAAACAGCAACGAGTTTTATGCGACTAAGTCCAAAAGTGTTCAATATTTTGTTAACGGGATTTTACGTAGGCATTGAATATTCTTATCACTACTCTAACTCTCTTCAATAAACAATAAATTGCTGTCTGTCACCGCTCTGATTATTACCTATTTGTATGTTGGACGCAATTCACTGAACTTTCTAGATACGATACATGAACCGTAATAAACCTATGAATTATATTATATTATTACACCCGCCTGTGTTGATCATACACATTTTGTACTACATGATTAAAGTACTCTTTATTACCTACAAAAAGTTAAGTCACAATAGCAGGTTTTGTGTTATATTTAATTAGATCGCCGGTAGAAACAAAAGTTGGTTACATTCGTAAAGTACTATTAATTCTTATACAAATAAATAGTTTTATCATCAACGGTATGAACGGTATGTAGCAGTAAAATACTTTTAATTTAATTCGTATCGGACATTCAATTTCGAAGTTATAACGAGTATACGCGAACCGATCGACGCCGGCGCCGACCGACGCGACGTTCCCTACTCTAGAGAGGATGAAATTTGGCACATGGGTAAACCATAACCCGGAATAGGACATAGGATACGTTTTGTCTTATAGTCCCACGGGATCGAGACTTACGCGGGTGAAACCGCGGGGCACAGCTAATAAATAACTAGTAAAGGCTCTTACATACTGGCGCGATTCGCCGCGCGACGCGACGCCGCCGCATTGTTCGCCGTGAAGTGTTCTCAGAAATTGTTTTGTTAAAATTCGCATCGCGCGACGATTCGCGCCAGTATGTAAGAGCCTTCACTCAGGCAAAATTGTCAAGATGCATTCCGTCTCGTATGTTCAAGAGAATTAATTAATTAACACACATCATTGGAAACATCGGAGCGGGAATGATTTGACACGACACTTGCTAATTATAGAATTAATCAGTGTTGTGTTGTTGAAATGAAATGAAATGAAATGGTTTATTCTGTAAATAGGATATTGGAATCACTTTTACACGTCATATTAAAAATTTGTAAAAATAAGCTAGATGAGGTCGGCGTTTCCTATCTGACTACTCTGTTGGGGTGTAACCTACCAAACCTACCATAGAATATTCTTGTAGTTACTTGTTTTACTTGTAAGCTTAGCTTTGACAGTCGTTACAGGTTGTCAGAAGCCCGAAAGCCTGACAACCAGTCTTTGCAAGGGGTATCGTGTTACCCAGTAACTGGGTTATGGAGGTCCGATAGGTATTGGCTCCATGTAAAATAGGTACTGGTATTCAGCTGCATCCTAGACTAGACTAGCTAGACTGGAATCTATCAGAATTGGCACCACAGACGTGCGGCTCACTCTACCTAGGTAGGTACATACCTACGTATTGGAATTTAGGAAGAGTCCATTTTTGTCGGACCTATTATTCATTATCACACTACACAACTAGTACAAACTTTGTTTGGATTCGTGATGGGCGGACCCTGGGGGCCTAAAACGGCCAATTATGCAGAATCATTAAAAAAAAAGTCACAAACTGACAAATCATAATTCTTATCTGCATGCAATTCTTATTACGCAATTCATCTGTTTGACAGTTTTTTATGAAGATTCTTAAAATGGTCCACAAATTATGAATAGCTTTATTGAAGTTTAATGTAAAATTAAAATAAATTAATTTTAATTACGGTCATTTTATTAATTACGTCATTTTCAGGCAACAATATTTACACTAAATATGAATTGAATTCAGTACATCATAATGATTCAGCTAATTATGTGTCACTATTTTGTGTCAAATTAGAGGAATTGCTAATGATCTGCTGGGAATTCAGGAAATGAATTGCTTTTAGAGGAATTGCTTAATGTGGTAATTTTAGGCCCGTTGGTCCGGAAGGAGGATAAAATTCCGGCAACGCATAGGTATATTAAATGCCTCGAAACTGTCGCGCGGATTACCACGATCTATCACCTAACAACAAAGGCTTGTAAGAGTGTTCTAGTTGAATCAAACTCAAACTCAAAGCATTTATTTCAATTAATCCATTTACAGGCACTTTTGAATTGTCTAGGAGTCGGTCCATCAGAAACTAGTCTAGTTCTAGTTATTGAACACTAGCAGAACCGACAGACGTTGTCTTGTCAATTCAATCTATAATTTAAAAAAAAAATCACTATCAGCTTTTTCCCGAATTTTCCAATTTTCGTGGTAATTTTTCTTTCCGTGTCAGAATACATTCAAAAAAAGGGTACATCGCTCCAGCCATTCTGAAGTGAGGTTCTTACCAACGAACAGCCTTCGAACCCATTCTTGTTATGATACCACGACCTTTTACCGAATTAGTGTAAAAACAAAAATCGATTCGGTTATGTAGCTTATTTTCTATAAGTAGACAATTTGTAGTAATACCTACTTTACAAAAATTAGGCGCTTCATTTTTTTTCGTCCGCTGATTATCTTTAATTTTAACGTTGCTTTCACTCACAAAACATTTTTTTTTTTAGGAGTAAGTTATAATAACAGAACATTTTGCTCACTATAATTGGAGATGAAATATTAAAAATATTCTTAGAGAAACAAGAAAGTATAAGGTTACTTGTATTAAGGTAAGTTACGTGTATTTAAAAGGGGCTCTGCCATACGAAAATTTAAACACTACACCTGGGTAGGTGTAGTGTTTAAATTTTCGCACGCTCGAGTTATCGATAAAAAAGTCCGACCATACTACATAGGTAAATTAAATAAAAAATAAAGTTTACCTTCGCTCAAGCTCCTGTCGTTATCCAGTTCAAAGGTCATCATCCTTCCGGTGCTATTATCCTTAGGTATGCTCACGAAAACACCATCGTACAGTTCCAGTTTTTCATCTTCCACATGATCTTGTTTTGGTGGTACATTGTCCGCCGACGCAGCACAGATTGCAAGGAACAGCGCGACAAGGCACAGAATGCGCGTCGGTTGCGGTGCGTCCATTCTGCCAGTCGTTTGGGCAGTGCACCTGCGCCCGCGTGCCCCACCACGCCTTCTACCGCACCCCTAAACTGATCTAAGTGAAGCGCGACCATATTTTTCACGATCACACTCTCGATATTCAATTTCACTTATTATTTTTGTGCAATTAGTTCGTAACGTAATGTTACAGGCAATTTGCAATTATAGGGTAAAAGTTTGATGAAAAATGAAAGATTTGTTGTTTTACTGGATTTCGCCTGACTTGGTATTTCAGCACAGCATCTTGATTAATCCTGAATTCGTGATGAATGTAAATAACCTCATTTAACCAAGCCCGCTTATTGATTTTCGTAGAGCAAATTACTGTTTCATATTCCAATTTACCGAATAAATAATTGCCTTTTCCAGAAATAACAGGGTATTAAGGAGGATTGGTTGAAATATGACGATGATTGTTGGTTTAAGAAGTCGGAAAGCATCGTGCCGAATCGGAGCTTCACTGGCGTGCGAGCATCCAATAGGATTTTATAAAAACAATATCTTACGGAATTAATACATTGTTTACCTGGATTAACGCATAAATCCCGGTAGTAGGTACATTCAGGTGGAATATTTTCCGACATCCATGCGGGCGAAGACGATAGTTCTACTATAATTTGACTGATTGTTTTTGTTCAGAGTAAGTAATTTGATTAGGTGGTACAAGAATACTGGTTAGCGTAGACAGCAACAAACACAGTTGATAGCAAAAAACAATAATATGAGACCTGTAGATGTGCAAATGGTGGCTAACGGTGGAAGTGGAGCACATCGGCAGACCACTTACCTCACTGAAGCGAAGCAAACTCGAGCTGCAATGTTGCCAGCTCTTTCTGATCCATTACACCAGTCTACAGCACAATCAAACACCGTATTGAGGTCTCTTGAACATTTAAATAAGAAATCTAAAGAAAACGAAGGTGAAGTAAGTTAATTACGTAATTTAAAAGTAGCAGGCGTTCGTCAAAGGATGATTAGCCTGTTAGCCATTAACTCAAGTTTCTGTGGTTCTACGAACGCACGGAGGAAACGTAACGTAGGTACATTCGAACGATTTCAAAACTGAATACTCGTTTCGCACATGATATTTATTTTGTTAGACTTTATTCATGTATACTAATTGTATTTTCTGCATCACATAAAACCAAAATGATATCAGATAGTTGTATTTTAGAAAGCTCGAATTTACGTTATGTTTATAGGTCTCTGCTGCTTGGTTAGTGCTAAGTAATCTGTATATACTACTACTGTGTACATGTATCTTATTTTATTCACACTGCATTCTTATTTTATCATCGAATGAAAATGGATAAGTAGAGACTGGTACCTAATAAGAATTGCTTGCTTTGAAAGTCATGGGCACTAATTATTAATATCGTTATCGGTTTTTTGCTCAAGTACCGGTTGTTCCAGTTTGTTTCGGCCTTTCTTCTCAGAGTAGTCAGATAGGTATCGCGAGCCTCATCTAGTTTTAAAAATAGACGTCTAAAAGAGTTTGTTCAAACCTACTTACAGAAATAAAATCATTTATCAGGCTATATTTCTTTCTAATATAAGACCACTCATAGATTCATGAAGTTCGTAAAAAAGTCACTGTTGAGAACGTGAATGTTTTTTTATATCTCCATAGATATCGATACAATAAGGGCTATATTGTCAAATCAAGTGATTGTCGTCAATAGGTATATAATTTTTTTCACTGAACAATATCATTGATTTTTTCGTGCAATTTGTTATTTGAGAAAGATTTTTGTGTCGCCACAGCAGTGTTATACAGATTAGGTAACTATCATAGGTACTACCTGAATACGACCTGCCCATCGATTATGTAAAAATATCGCCGGGAAAAACTAAGGTGAAGTGAGCTTGAAGTGAGCTGTCATTCCAGCCAATTCCCTCATTTTCATCAGTCGATATACGGCATGCGGGGACTCCCCGTAGGCGGGGTAATGACCAATAAAAGTCATAAGTCTATAACGCGGGCGGTACACCGTCTGCGGGGAATCCCCGTAGTGGGCGCTAATCGACTAATGAAAACAGTTTCCTACATTCCTGCAAGCATGCGTTACAGAAATCTCCCACTCCTCCTGCCACTCCAGATTCTGTAGGGCTCGTGGCCTATAGAACAATGAAAATAAGCATTAGTGCTGGCGAGGAAAGACCGGCGAAGGGTCTAGACAAGCGTCAGTCGCTTTCAAAGCGTTTCATATTTCATCTTTCAACAGGATTGACATAAGCATTTCGGTAGCATAGTTCAATCTATTCAATGCAATACATTTTTGACTTTACGGTCATCGTTGTCGTCACTTTGTCTAGGCCCTCTGATACCTACCAATGTAACGATAGATGGACTAAGTATAGTTATTCTCGCGTGTTTTTGTAATTTCGTGACGATATTACCGTGGACGTCCACCTCAGTCGTCAGTGTCATCACGGCATCACGATAACACAGGCAGTAAATGAAAAGTAAAATGTATGGAAATATGAAGACGTCCGTCCACAATAACGTTAAGTATAACATGCACGTATTTCCATATATTTTATAGACGTGGACGGTAATATCGGTATCCACGGTAATATCGTCACGTTAGAAATTATAAAAGCACACAATGGTGCCGATTCTCTTGTCACAAATTCTCTGTCAAACGACGATTTCCCATTCTGAACTAAAGTGACACAACTTAACTATATTTTAGTTTGACAGCACTAAGATGGCACTGAGTTTTAATTAAGTGAAAATGCTATTCTGTATTTGACGTTTTAACCAAAAATTTTGTTCTATAACTAAAATCCTCTAACTAACTCTGACTATTTTGTGGAATAAAATGAGATGTCATGAACTGAAATTCAAAACAACACCTCGAATTCAGTTGCAAAACGGTACCGTATCTTTTTTTTATTTTCTTTTCCTTATATCTCGAAAATGGTGTGTCCTATCGCAAAAATAAGTAGGCAAACAAGTAGGTACCAAGTGGAGTCGTGATTGTCAAATTCGATTTTAGTTGTGTGAAAATAATTTAGAGATTTTTTTTGGCAGAATAGCTCTAAGATTCTCATAGTAAAAAGTAAGGAATTTTAGTGATAGTTTAGTTAGTTTAGTTCGGTGTACAAGAGAATCGGCACCAATAGCAACCTATTTCCCTCAGATGTCTTGTAACTCAAACGGGGTGTTTGATACATTCCTAGAATTTCCACGAAGGAGTGTTAGACATTTTTTCCCACACCATACAAGATACCAATTTTCTATTACTTATATTAAATATAAAAATATAGTACTTATTTTATTTTTATGAAATATTTTTTTATGAAAGTAGCACTCTCACAATATACTTTCAGCAGCCGGAAAATACTCATAGCGAAATAATTTGTAAGGGAATAGGGCAGTGGGCTATGGAATTTTGTTATTACTTTTTTTGGGTGACAAAGCGTATATATGTATTATCCCGCTCTGTATGTCCACTTATTAAAATTCCGGACAGTTGTAACAAGTGGTTTGTTGCAGATTTAAAAGAAGTAGGTGGCTGTTCTTAATGTATTACATATAAAAGCACATAATGAATGAGTACCTAGACGATAAATTATAATTTATTGACATTTCTTTTTAATTAGGAATATAATTATTTTCACAAATATAAAAACTTTTAAGTCATGTTATTGTGGTCCCCCTTTCGGATAAGTAAAGTTATTTTCATCTCGTGTCTTGTTGGTTGATGCACAAATAACTATTTCTTGTTACGTTTTCTGTAAACGACTAATTAATAAACGATAAATTAAAATCAATTAGTAAAGATATGGAACATTCGTGGAATAAATTACAAAACATATTATAGGTACTTAAATAAATAAATAAATACATAAATATTTTCTGCTCTCTCTTTCCAAATTAAAGATACAAAAGAAAAAGGTGATTAAACCGAGTGAAAAAATAAATCAATTAGGTAAGTTTTGTGTGGGATTTTGTGGAGATCAGATCACAGATTGACAGCGGCAAAATGATTTGTTTTTTTTTATTCCCGTCAACATAAAAATTACGTTTGATGCGTTTGATTAATAATAATTAGCTTATATCTTCACAGAAATCCATGTATTCATACTAATATTGTAAAATTTACAATATTAGTATGAATAGATGAATTTTCAGAATGAATTTCACTTTCGAGTTTAATTCGAAAGTAACTCTGTCTGCCCGTCTGTTACCTTATCACGCTTTAACAGTTGAACGTATTATCTAAGGCGGATCCAGGGAGCACAAGGGCACGTGCCTCCCCCAAACGCTTAAGTAAAATAAAATCGAATCCTCTGAATGGACTGGCCTGAATGCATATACAGTATGTTAACTAACAAAGGGCGTTCCCGTTAACCTGCAATATATAGCGTGTATACATGCTAAAAAAAATATTACCAATCAAAAATTTTTTTTTTTTTTTTGTTTCTTGTAATGTTCACAGAACGATTAAATTAAAACGTAAAAGAAACACTCTGTACACGCACACTTGTATTTCAACGTAGAAAAACAAGTGTGACAAGTGGGCGTGTACAGAGAGTTTATTTTCCGTAACAATTTAATATTTTTTGTGAATAATAATTTACCATCCAAAAAAATAAAAACTTTTTTTTTTAATGGTAATATTTTTTTTGCATGTATACACGCTATACTATTGCAGGTTAACGGGAACGCCCTTTGTTAGTTAACATACTGTATGTCAAGACATTGCTTCAGTGATGAACGTTGAAGAAGAAAGCTACTGTATCTTCAGCAGCAGTGGCGGAACTACTAAGGTTCAAAGTGGTGCAGTCAGTTCGTACTCCGGCCCAGAGGTCTGCTAAGCCGACCGGCCTAGAGCCTCAGTCGGCGAGAAAATTTTAGCATAAGTTCCTAATGCTAAAAGGATAGCATGGTCCGAGGGGCCTCGCGCGCCCAAAGTTAATAGGTAGTTATAGGCAGCTTTCCTGAAGTCATGAAAAATATGTAGCTGACACTATGTATAAATGGTCAAAAGAATAACTAATCAAACCAAGGTTGGGTGCTAAAATGATTGAACCCGCTTCGCTCGCTCTTGCAGCCCAAGTTCTCTCAAGCTATACATTTCCAGTTTATGCTGATCTCGCATTGTATAGGATTTCCGTAGCCAGCGTACTACCGATGTCGATTAAGTAAATCTTAATTCTGTATCTATGATTAAAAGAAAATCTATTCTATTCGAGACGGGGTGCTAAAATTGTACTATTTTTGTGGTTATTCTTATATGACATTGAAAAATAATGAAGCCCCAAAACAAGTTCCAATACAAGATGGGAGACACTTCTTATCTATCTGGCCCATGTGCCCCTCCCAGAAATAAATCCTGGATCTGCCCTTGCGTATAACGATTTAATTTGGCACACCATCCATTTGGTAGACCTTGACCTAGGTTAGGGCATAGAATACTGTTTACATCTGACCTGACCTACACTCGAGGCAAGCCGCGGGGCAAAAGCTAGTAACAGATAAAGCTATCTTTCTCTTCATATAAAACTCGTCTTGTACGTGTATCTACGTACCTAGAGTACGAGTAATGCAACTGGGAATGCACATTTATTCAGTCAATATACCTGTATTAAACTGGTTAGAAACTCTGGGTTACCTGCCGCATAGTCTAGATGGATTTTATGGCTATTTGTAGATAGGTATAGGTAAAAACTAGCCCTTACTTATACCTACGGATGCAGTATCATAAGAAACAAATGATATTGCATGAAGATGAAAGTGGTTACAAATCTACAAGTTATAGGTAAATACTACTACAAGTTGGTTTTCGCGTATAATTTACACCTAAAACAAGTTGTAAAGCATGGTAACGTTGTATGCAACACTTTTTTGTAAAAACACTACATTGTCAGAATCAACGTCGAAACTTGTGCAAAATGTCAAAAAAATGAACAAAGCATATTTGAACCAACACCAACACATGTATGATGTTAAAAATACACATGTTTTTCACAAGTCTGTTGAAAGTCTTGTCGAAAACAAGTAGGTAGGTAGGTACTCATATAGAACTTGTGGGTTTAGAATTACCTATTGGAATAGAGTAGGTAGGTATTCGGATTTTGAAAGTAGTTAGTTCCTGGCAACTTTTGTAGAAATAAAACTACAAAAACAAGTTTACGTACAATATCGTGAATACAAAATTGCTGTTTGATTAGCTTCCGCCTTTCTCATCCCTTCCGATGATATTCTTATTGAAACAAATGCAGTGTGATGTCAAACGTTCAAAATCTAGTCCTCTTAGCCACAATCAATGTCAAAAACTAACAGAACGCAGGTAAAGAGGTATTTCTTTTAGATCGAGGTCAAAATCTAGTCCCAATGTCATATTAGCCACAATCAATGTCAAAAACTTGTCAAAAATGAACGCAGGTATTTTTTTTCAGATCGAAATTGAGATTAGAGAATTCTTAAAAATGGGTACCTATTGGAAGTGCCCTTCAGATGGCTGGGAGGCTGTTATCTAAGTAAAATTGATTAATTTGAATATTAATTATCATACTAATAACGATATCGGAGTTTAAAACCTGTATGTTCCCGGGCGACTCCTAATGTCTTCTAAGGGTCGCTACCGCGGCAGAGACAAACAAAAAGAATTGTCTAGTGTATGCTTTAATTACTGCAATATAAAGGCTCCCGCAAAACAATTTCCGTGAAGTTTTCATAGAAATTGTTCCACCGTACTTCACCAGAGTTGCGTCGCAATGCCACCCGCCGCCACCGCCGCCGCCGCGCCGCGCCTTTATCATTTACATCAACATACGTAATTGTAACATGTTCATTTTTCCATGTTTCGTTTCGTTTCTTTCCAATTATCTGGCGATATGTACTCGTAAGTAAGTATAAAGTATACACCGTAAAATACAGGTGTAATCTATGAGCCTTGATTTTATTTATGTAATCTACTTTGGTTTTTAAATTAAAAAAATGATTTAGGTAGGTATATCGTATGCGAGTTTGAAACAAGATGTTAGTGTATTATGTAGTTATTTTTATTTCACCTCTCAAAGCAAGTAATAAAGGCTCTTACATACTGGCGCGATTCGCCGCGGGACGCGACGCCGCCGCATTGTTCGCCTTGAAGTTTTCTCAGAAATTGTTTTGTTAAAATTCGCGTCGCGCGGCGAATCGCGCCAGTATGTAAGAGCCTTTATTAATCTCTTGAAGCATACCTGTTGAATTACAAGCGATTTGCTCCTCTAGCCAGACAGCATTTAACGAAATATAGTTTACACAAAAACACTTTAATTATAACAGACAATAATACCTATAGCACGCTCAGTGTGTAAGAATGTGATTAAATAACGTGTCACCGTCTATCAATTTAATTACTAACACGCTGTAACACGCAATTCTACAACAGTATGTATCACCGTCTGTCCTAAACAAAACATTTAATGATGTTTACATATTAAAAATGAAGTATTCCCGTTTGTGCACCTGTTTATGAGCACCTATGTATTAGTAGAGAGACTTAGTATTAGTATTGCCATTTGAAATAGCTTTGGTACTCAACGCATAGGTGCTCAAGCGGGAATACTCTTTAAAAATAAGTGGCAGCATAAAATAATTGGCTTAACACGACACATTATTTTTAAAACAGCTTTTACTTTCAAAGCTTAGTCTCGTAACTAAATTATGTAGGTAATTAGCTAAATTATGTAGTATCGGCACCAATGGTGCCGATTCTCTTGTCACGAATTCTCTAAACTAAACTAAAAATCACTAAAATTTAGTTTATTCCTGTCAAACGACGATTTCCCATTCTGAAAATAGACTAAAGTGACACAACTTAACTATAATTTAGTTTGACAGCACTAATATGGCACTGAGTTTTAATTTAGTGAAAATGCTATTCTGAATTTGACGTTTTAACCAAAATTTTTGTTCTATAACTAAAACTCTGACTATTTTTAATCACGATTAAAAATGTGTGGAATAAAATTAGGCGTCATGAACTAAAATTCAAACCAACACCTCGAATTCAGATGCAAAACGGTACTGTAATTTTTTTTTTTTTTGTTTTCTTCCAAAAAGTGAAAAATTCCTTATAAAAATACGTCGAGATGGCGCTGACATTGCGCGCCTCTCCGGCTCAAAAAAAATCACGTGGTAGGCAAACAAGTAGGTACAGTCACGGACTTTAATTGATGAGCCACCTGGTACTGTTCGCATTTTAGCCGTGTAATGCAAATCGGGTTTATTCGGTTCCCGACACGCAAAGTCATATGTCTTCGTATTAGAAGAAGAAAATTATATTTCATATCTTTACCGGTTGGCTAACCTGAGAGCAGAACTACAAACTTGACAGCAGTGACTACTCAAAGTCAACCAATTGCAGGTCTAGCAACAGTAACCTAGCAACGATAAGCAATTGTTGCTAGGTTACTGCTGCATAGTAACGTTAGCGTACGGAGAAATTTTCTGACATCGATATTTCAACTGTCACTGTCTTCAGTTAAGTTTTCAGAATTATTGAGTTAATGAACTATGATTCAAAGTAGGTCAGTATCAAATAGATTGGATAAACTTAATGCAACATTGTATTTATTTTTATCATTAAGAACTTATTAGTCAACCTCTATGGATAAGACTATTTCCGATTAAAAGTAATTTATTTGTCATCTTGATATTTCAACTGTCACTGTCTTCAGTTATGTTTTCATAATAAATTATCAAGTTAATGAGCTATGATTCAAAGGAGGTCGGTATCAAATAGATTGAATAAACTTAACGCAACATTGTATTTATTTTATCATTGAGAACTTATTAGTCAACCTCTATGGATATTTCCGATTAAAAGTAATTTATTTGTCATCTTGATATTTCAACTGTCACTGTCTTCAGTTATGTTTTCATAATTATCGAGTTAATGAGCTATGATTCAAAGGAGGTCGGTATCAAATAGATTGGATAAACTTAATGCAACATTGTATTTATTTTTATCATTGAGAACTTATTATTAGTCAACCTCTATGGATATTTCCGATTAAAAGTAATTTATTTGTCAGCTTGTTTACGAGCTTGCGATTTGAGTTCGTGTTTAATCGTGTAATCTCGTGAATGTATGAAACTAAACAAGATGACAAATAAATTATTTTTAATCGGAAATATCCATAGAGGTTGTCTTTATTAGTTAACCTCTATGGATATTTCCGATTAAAAGTAATTTATTTGTCATCTTGTTTACGAGCGTGCGATTTGAGTTCGTGTTTAATCGTATAATCTCGTGAATGTATGAAACTGCAAAATTGAAAAGTTTGAAGGTGGCTCATCAATTAAAGTCCGTGACTGTACCAAGTGGAGTCGCGATTGTCAAATTCGATTTTAATTGTGTCAAAATAATTTTTAAATTTAGAGATTTTTTTTGGCAGAATAGCTCTAAGATTCTCATAGTAAAAAGTAAGGAATTTTAGTGATAGTTTAGTTAGTTTAGTTCGGTATACAAGAGAATCGGCACCATTGTATTGCAAAATTGTCTAATGACAGTAGAATTCCTTGCGTGTCTTCAAAACTAAAGAAGAATATAAACAAGTTTTGAGTTCAGGGTGATGAAAACAGAAAAAGTACCTACATTTAAGAGGTCGTTCTAGCTTAAAATTATTATTAATCATAATAATTGGATTTGTTACACCACTTATGATCGGTTGGTTAGAACATAATTATATTCAATAAATAACAATAAAACGTATCCATACTATTATAATAAATTTGAAATTAACTGTCTGTCTGTCTGTATGTTACCTTTTCACGCCTAAACCATTAAACGTATTTTGACAAAATTTTGCAAGGAGATAGATGGCATCCTGCAGGCGTAGCATGAGCACCGTTTTGTCGACGGTAGAGTAGACAAAAATTACGTTTCCTGTAAACAGTACGACTGAAGCAAAGTAGAAAGAGTCAACTGCACTTTTTACGAAATTCACTCTTTTAGATAATTCGACTCAGAATTCTTTGTTTTGCCATAGGATTTATCGGGTGTCAGTGTGATTTTGACAGTAAGGATAGAAAACTTTCTTCCGAAATAGTCTACCTACAAAAAGACGTAGACAAAGATCGTTAGAAATGAAAGACAAAATGACAGATTGTAGAAACATTTCTACGGTGGAGGTCAACAATGAAGAAACGAACTGTCACTTTGTATAGAAAAAGCTATGTCTATTCTTTGTAGAGATAGAAAGCGCCTGCAGGGGAAGGACATTGGCTACTTTTTATCGACATACCGCGCGGGCGAAGCCGCGGGCGGAAGCTAGTCTTAAATAAATAACTTGATAAAGTGAATTTATCATTTGTATGAAGTTCTGTGCTGTCGACTGCAAGTGCAAGTCAGTTTTTAATCTAAACATGAAATAAAAATATACCAAAGATAAAATTGCGTTTTCTGCTGGTCTTTTTACGAGCCGTCCGCTTACATAATAATAAATTCAGCTGCTGTTCGCATTTGCAAAATAACATAAAAGGTGCCTAATAAGAACTGTTCTAGATTCCACGTGAGAAAGCAAAGTTATTATAGAGGCATTATGTTACGTGTGCTACCAGACGTGCGGCCATATTAATTTAATTTCGCGCCATTATGAAAGTACTTACTACACTCGGTGAAAGAGAGTCACGCTGTTTGAATTATTTCATCATCTGCCTAGCCTTTTCCCAACTATGCTGGGGTCGGTTTCCAGTCTAACCGGATGCAGCAGAATACCAGTATTTAACATGGAGCGACTGCCTATCTGACCTCCAACTTAAAACCAACCCTGATACTGGGTAATATATATGATACCCCTTGCTAAGACTCTTTGTCAGACTTTTTGTGACCCGTAACGGCTGTCAAAGATTCACGAATGACAGCCGGGACCAACGTTTTAACGTGTTGTCCGAGGCAAGGAGAGAGAGGAATGTAAAGATGGAATGATTGTTTGAATCATTTATTGATTAATAAATACTTAAAATTAAGCCCGATCGTCTATCTTTCACAAAATCTCACAGTTTTCGCGAGAGGCAGACGAACTTACATAAACACATCGATAAAATCTTACCTATTACTTTTGTGCGAGGAAAAGTAATCTTTACGTAAATTAATTAATTCTTACCGATAAATGCATGTTAATTGGACTGATTCGCTCAGTCGTTGAGGTAGCCTTAGCGTATACTCGATTGGTGGGTTTTCGATTGTGAGTCACCAGGACGTGTGCCTACTTATTAGGTACTATTTTCCATGGAATAAGAAGAAATGGAGCACTAACTTTAGTTTGGCGTCAAGTGAAGTAAGTGACTGTGTGGCATTATGCAGTGTATGCTTATAGGTTACCGCGCCATAGATCCTTACCGATCGGTCTAACCTACTCCAGATCTATAGCGATAACGATTTCGTCTTCTGTCAGGCGTATATCTGTCATTGTCATAATTTTTGTTTTTTCCTTTTACCACTTTAACACTACATCCTTATCACTCCATGAGTTTCTTCATACATTCCTAACAGGCACTAGAGTTGCAGATGATCTAGTCAGTTATGGGGGCGTCGTTGTCAGACCTGCCCCAGGGGGACAGCAGCGGGCCAGGTGCGGGCCAGGGGGCGGGGATTGCGGGGGCGGGTAGGAGCTCAGCACGGGGGTGTAAGTGCACAAGTGATTGTGGCGACGCAGCCGAGAGGAACAGCCTGGATACAGCCTGGAAAATGAAAAGACGCTGGTTAGAACATAACATCACACCTGTTTAATCGAAGGGTTCTGCAGGGTGTAACTACCTTAATAGTACCTGGATATAGTTCATAACTAATATATCTTGAAAATTTAAAATAATAAATTTTGTTACTTTCAACGAAAAGTCTTACGTAAGAACTGAAAACATAATAATTCTGTCGCAAAGTAAGAACTAAGTTATACTGACTTTTGTCTAGTTGAGTAAACGAAAATGAACTAAAGTTTTCTGAAAATATTCCGCTGCGAAATAAGTCTTGTATAGGTACTTATTTCGAAGCGGAACTGCGGAATATTTTAGGAAACGACTCGTTCAGAAAAGTCATATAATACCTACTACTTAAAGTTACGAGCACTAATATACATAATATGTATATACTTAGACATTCAAGTGATTTTCTCGAGACAACGATTGTAACTTTGAAATAAGACCTATTTCATACAAAATAATGATGTGTCCCAAAATACTATTCGTAACAACTTAAAATTACAATCAATACAATGATGAGAAAATGTAGTTGCTTAGTGTACCAGGTGTACCTATACATGTTACTGCTCGTAACTGTTCTATCAAACCTCAACCAGACGCGTCGCGACTCTAGTACTTTAGAACAATTTAAATAAAAACTTCATGGAAATTTTTCACCAAGAATCGCGTCGCCGTCGCACCGTCGCGGTCATGTCGCGCCTGTCGACTCAAAAAGAAAAGCTCGTTTATTAAAACAAACGAGTTCTGTGTAATAAAATAACACAATATATCACCATGTAATTAAAATTATGGCAACATCAATAACAATTTTCCTTTGAGGAGGTTTTCCTAAACAACTTTACAAAAGGAAACAAAGCTATTTTCCTCTTAGTAAAGCAAACAAATCTATTTCCCTTATTCGACTTGGCGCTTGTGCCGGGAACATGTTTAGAATAGTAAGCATCCTCCTACGCTCGTATTAAACAAGTGCAGCAATCACAACACATACCTACGACCCTAAGAGCTTTATGAAATGTTAATAATTAGAATTACCTATTGTTTATTAGGAAAATCCTGCTGAACACTCGGAACAGTCGGATTCGCGCACGAAGTTTATATTTGATAGAAAGCGAGTTAAAATTAAAAGAAGGCCTTTATCTCATAGCAAATTTTGTTTTTTTTGTTCTGGCAAATTATACAAGGTGGAGAAGACAATACGACAAATAATGAAACTCCGTATATCTTATGACGTTCTCGGTCTACATACAAGAAATTAATCAAATATATCCAATAGTTTAGTTACGATAGCTAGTCAAAGATAGGCAAACCCCATAGTCGACCCATCACTACTATTTAGTTCGTTTGAAAAAATGACTTTTTTAATTTCAATATTAGGATTTATTTGATAGTTCCAAAATACTTTTATGCATTAGTATTGCCAGTGTTTTCATTTATTGTTGTTTTGTCGTCTCCACATTGTATAAAAATAAATAGCATTTTTTCCTATACCTATGAATTGTTTCTACTTTATCCTTATCTATTGAGTAGTTATCTGTATTCTGCTTAAAATAATGCAGTCTTGTGACAAATAACTATAGGTAGACTATGTAGGCGTATTCCCCTTTCCAAGGTATTTTCTTACCTGACTGACAGATACAATGAGCAGCATAACTCCAATGGCTAAGTTCTTCACAGAGATGACGGCGAGGGCCATCAGGAGCGTGGAGATGACACCCAGGGTGAACATGACTGGCAGGAAGATGAAGGATAGGCGCTTGAGGGCATTGTGACCAAACGTGCGGCCGACGCTTATGTCTGTAAACAAGCATTTAATTTTATAAACTAAAGTAAGCTTACTTAACACATGATCGGTTTTTTTGTGAATCGCAGTACTAGGTGAAATCTGCTTACCTATACGTGTACGCAGCTTTTGAAAAAGAAGGATTTAAAAGGCAGCTGAAAAGAAAACTGAAGAGTGTCATTTTTGGTATAATTCGGTAGACAACTAAGTAATTTAGGTGAGAGGAGCTCGTGGCTACGTAATAACAGCCACACGAGTCGATCCATGAGGTTAAGCTACGCTTGCCGGAGTTGGTCCGTGGACGGGTGACCATCTTTACATACCGAGACTCCTCCGTGCCTCGGAAAGCACGTTAAGCCGTTGGTCCCGGCTGTCATTTGTGGATCTTTGACAGTCGTTACGGGTCGTTAGAAGCCCAAAAGTCTGACAACCAGTCTTACCAAGGGGTATCGTATTACTCAGTTACTGGGTTGTGGAGGTCAGATAGGAAGTCGCTCCTTGTGAAGCCGACCCCAACATAGTTGGGAAAAGGCTAGGCAGATGATGAACTAATTAATTTAAATTTCTATTTTTTTCCAATAAATAAAAAATAATACCTTAGGTCCACATAAAACTCGATATGTTTTTACTATACCTAATATACCTGCGTACATATACTTAGTAAAAAGTGGTAAAAAGTATTTGGCGCTGTATTACGTCGAAACTTCCATTTCTATTTCAAGTATTTTGCAGCTACCTACTTTCTGCTTAAGACAAAAGGTTTGACTCTTTTGTAAAAAGCTACGCTACGAGAGATCCTTTGACAGGAAAAGTGTGAGAAACGCTCCGCTTTAGAAAATTTCATTTATTATTATGCTTGAAAGAATGTTGCTAAAATCAACTCCTAACTAAAACTTTATTACCCTTATATTCCTCGTAAAAGGTTAATAAAGTTTGAGGGGTAGATTTTACTGTTTGCTTCAATTAACTCGAAAATGGGTATAAATAATCTTTAAGTCACACAATGAAAACGTACCAAACGCTTTTTTTTCAATAACTGTCGTGGTGAAAAGCTAGGACACAATTAGTTCGAAAAATCTTATTCCTTTGAAACTAAAACATTGGCCCAAATGCTTATATAAGTAAATAAATGTTAAAGATCGTAAATATTCGTTTTCGAAAACAATAATTCATGTTGAAATTTTTAGAGGAAAGTACCTACGACATCCACGCGGACGAAGTCGCTGGCAAAGTGCTAGATTAATAATCATCAAAGACTTTCTTCTTAGTTACATTTTGAATAATTTGCGGTTCTTTGCATTGCGTAAACTAATTTATTGATATATGTTGATTACTTTCAATTCCTATAAATTATCTTTCAATATGAAATTAATTTCTGATGGTGTAACATTTATAAGCTGTTTTGTAAGCCTCGCGAGACAGAAAAACATCCTATTGCACTAGTGATAGGTCTTTTGGTTACCGAGTCGAGCGCGGGGATTGGATTTTCAGGATTTTTTCAGACAACATTCGAGAATTTCGTTATTGTGCACGGGAATAGGCTGACTTTACATCATGGGACTGATACACCTCTGAAACTTTTAATGATTAGAAATCATAATTACCTTGGCTCAAGAAATCCTTAGTTTCCACATTATTACACTGCACTACGGAGACGAAGATGATGACGTACGTCAAAGTCAACAGGGTGAGTTTGTTGCACATTTTGGCTAACACTGAATAATTTCGGCGAAACAATTAGCTGGTGATCTCCAGACGCCTGCTGGTGTATGACTGATTGGTTACCTGCTTGTATGCCAGGATATAAAGTCTCCTATGAAAGACAATGGCCGGCGAGACCAAAGAATCACGACAAAAGAAAGCGCAGGACAACGTGACTGCACGGTAGAAATGTCGCCCCCGATATCGACGCCTGCGCCGCTTAAGGACTAATGTTGATTATGCTCCCGTTGGACATTGTAGCGATCGTTATCGAAGCAAATGAAAGGTGAAAGTGACGATAACATCCTCCTCATCCGTACAGGACTTTAATCTAGCATTGTTTTGTATTTGCTGTAAGGATTACATTGTCTAGCGATTTGTAAGAGTAATAAAAGCCATGTCAGGCAGCTTTTAGTGTTTCCTAACAATTCGAATAATAAACCTAAGTCATCATCTGCCTAGCCTTTTCCCAACTATGTTGGGGTCGGCTCCCAGTCTCACCGGATGCAGCTGTATACCAGTATTTTACATGGAGCGACTAGTCAGTCGCTCCATGTAAAATACTGACTGGGTTGTGGAGGTTAGATAGTCATCTAACCTCCACAACCCAGTAACTGGGTAAACCAAACGTACTGTGGTAACAATAAACCTAAGTATGTTTTTATTATATTTTTTTATTCTAATATTTAAAAATATAATTTATGTGTAGAATAAAGACAAAATAACATAAGTAATTATATTTATTTGGATGACTATGACTACCTATAAACTAACTTTGGTACAAAATATTTTGTTTATTAAATTAATCATCGACTTCGTTAAAAGACTTCAGCATTTTAATTAAGAATTTAATAACTCCGATTGTCTTTAATCATGTTTAATATAAGAATTCGCAATTATGATTTAATATTTTTAGTCTTATCGAACGTCCATTAATAGAGTTAATTAAAATAATTTATATTCGCACTACAACAGAAATGAAAATCAATCATAAACTCTATGCCTCGTGTAAGTTTTGCTTTCATTTAATTGCGAGTGTGAGTCAAGTAAGAATAATTAGTGAAAATTATGATTTGCGTGTGTGGCGCATAATTAGTGGGAATTAATCAGGAATCTTGTCACGTACGGTGTAGAGAAACTCGATCGTGGGGCAGTGGCGCGCGACACTGCGCGGGCGCTGCACCGCCCGGCCGTGTCCGTGACCGTGCGTATGCTAATCACACACTACCTATGTTCGGCAATATAGGCCATTTCCGGTCTACACGGAATGCCGAAAAATCGAAACGACAACCTAGAATTTTGGAACAAAATTAGTGCTTTCACGCGCCTCTCATTTGTTATTGTGAGAGAAGCTTGTCAATGTTGATTTACTATTCGTGTCGTGATCATGGCAATGTATTCAAGTCTCTGGCGCTGCGAGATCTTAACCAGGAGTTTGCGTATTCCTACCGCGTAAGTTTAAATTAAATCCGTGCAAAAAAACCGGCCAAGTGCGAGGCGGACCCGCGCACGGAAGGTTCCGTACCATTATCTATAAAAACGGCAAAAAAAATTACGTTTGTTGTATGTTTTATTTTAATTTAATTATTTATTTTTAAAGTAAATATACAGAGTGTAAGGGTAAATACCGTTGTCACTCAAACCATGGGTAGTTGACTTAAATATAAAAATAAATGACCGAGTTACAAACAAAAAAAAAACATTATTTTCATTAAAGGATTTTTAAAAGTTTATATCCGACACCGTCCGCTTATGTATATGCGCCCGAGGTCGCCGCCCCTCCTGCCTACCTACACAACACATGAATAAATACACAATAGGGTCGCGCTCGCGGCCGGTCAGGTCACGTCCTGCGCTCCCCGCCAGTGTTTAGATGTAAGTTCATTGCCCTAGCGCGTATGGTGAAATACTCTTGTGGTGAAAGGTAGATTATCTTTAAAAAAAAAAGTTGTAATTTTCTATTGATTTTACGTTCTACAGGGTTATTGGTAAAACACCAACAACCTCTTAAGGAGTCATTGTACTCATCATTATGAACAACTTTTACTATGGGAACAAAGTCCCCTTAAATATTTATTTTATTATGTTATTTAATATTTGTTGTTAAAGCAGCAGCATACATAAGTGCATCATCTGTGAAATTTTCAACCGTCTAAAGGCGCGGGCCCACCGCGGCGCATGCTGTGCACGGGCACGCGGCGCATTTTAGCTGTGTGTATTAATTTCTTTGACAACGTGGGTCTACGTTTCCAATGGAGTACACGAATATGACCCACGACTATGTATAGCGTGCCACGGCGCACGGAGAGGCTACGCACGTGCCACTGCAATCCACGGACACGGGCTTCACTGCGGGAGGTGAGTAAGTAGTGAGATAGGTGAGCTGTACATAGTCATGGGTCATATTCGTGTACTCCAGTGGAAACGTAGACCCACGTCGACAGCGTTGAGCTATGTAACCGCCTATTCGAGCAAGCCACGCATGTATCAATGACGTCAATTCATGCGTGGCCTCTCCGTGTGTTGTAGTGGACACAACCACATACATTTTCTTACAAAGCGAAGCTTAATACACGTGCGTAGCCTCTCCGTGCACCGCGGTGGGCCCGCGCCTTAACTATCACGGTTCATGAGATACAGCCTGGTGACAAACTGACAGACAGACAGACAGCGGTCTTAGTAATAGGTTCCCGTTTTACCCTTTGGGTACGGAACCCCAATAAAATGAGTCTTTTTTAAATCTACTTGGTTAGGCGGTCGGCCAAAGCATTATTTCCTGAGCTGGCTGAAATGCTGTCAATTCTAAAAGTGCTAAAGATCTTTTTTATAAGTACCTACTTACACTATTACAAATATACAATCTAACACTAACATAACTAACTATTACTTAACTAACTAACTATGTATGTTAGTGTTAGATTGTATATTTGTAATTGTATTTATTACTCTTATGTTAATAAACTCAAAATATTGAATAACATTCTATCCATCATCAAAAACTACCTTACACTATCATGAACGATGTATCTGCTCATGATTGATAGGGACGTTCAAAGATGACAATCGTACATAATTAACTTCTTGCATTAATCATAAATATGAGAGATCATCAATACAAAACACGCCAAAAGCTGTTGTTACCTTCTCCAGTGACACAATATATGTAACTGCACATGCATGGGAAATGAAAATCGAAATCATCGAGCCTTAACAATACATAAACAATCGACAATAGATGCATCTTGGGTCTACGTATCGTTTGTGTTTTATGCTGGGGCTACATTGTCGCGTTATCGCGAACTAAACTTCGCACGCTCTCTCTCGCACACCGCTCGGCATCTCGCTGAGCAACAGAGAGCGTGCGAAGTGTAGTTCGCGATAACACGACAATGTAGCCCCAGTATTATAAAAAAAAACCTTAAACGGTTGAAGAAAGTGTACTTCGCACATGCATTACTGAAACA
This sequence comes from Lithophane socia, assembly GCA_947522985.1. NCBI lineage: Eukaryota > Metazoa > Arthropoda > Insecta > Lepidoptera > Noctuidae > Lithophane > Lithophane socia. Next base: position 12,389,899 of record OX383252.1, on the reverse strand, counting down.
ATAGCTACGCATCTTGTCATACAGTTCGCAATTATATACGTTCGACAAAAGCATCAAATCACGTTCTCTATTATTGATTATTACACACTGATATCATGCTAATCCGGCGGCGCGAGCGCATAAAAACTGCTTAAAATTCATAACGCCAGCTTATTCTATTCAACTTTTAAAGCAGCATTTCGATATCGATTATAACATGTGATGTCTAGACGTTGCTTTAATAACCACTACTTTCCATTGCTTAATTTACGCATTACAAAAAAATTAAACAGCGTTTTTAGTCTGTGGTCGCTTTCATTTGTTACTGTCAGTCATGTAAACGCGTATAGCGTGCATAGCTGGTCATTTTTAAATACAATTTAGTATGCACATCGTAGCTAATTAGGTATTTTTTTATAAAAATGATTATACTTTAAAATCACGCGAATAGACGGGTGTGACACGATAAGGCCTGGCATAAACAGAGGCAACACTTATGTAATTAGTCGTTTCAGTTTAGAACCCCTTCCTTCAGTGTTTTTTTTTGCTGGTCGTGGCCACTAGACACTATTTTTTTCATATCTGGCCTTTACATTGAATGGTTACAGAGAAAATAATGATCATTCTACGCTTGGGGGGTGGATGGTGGATGGTGGTTTGTTGCCTTTACCGCACAGGGCCCTAAAGTCAAATAATTTATTTCAAATAGGCACGTAAAAGGCAGTTTTGAATGTCAAAAAAAAAGAAATGGAACTTATTCTAGTTGCCCCTTCACAAAGGTAGTTTTCTTATGGAGCTACTGCTCGTCCTTCTGATGTTCCTATTAGCCGTGGATGAATTCCCTCGAGTTTTGAAAAGAGGTGGTATACATACATTTTGCAATCAATGTTTAAGTCCAATTAATCTAATAGAGCGCGAGTATATTCTTAATTTCGGGCTGCTACGGAATAATCTCAATAACCATCACGAGGATAGAACCTTGGACCCCACGCTTCGCAGTCGCGATTGCGGTCACTAGACTAACGAGGCACTAGACTAAAAACAATAAAATGACTGACCACTTTCGCTTTAGGAGCATTGTTTAAGGTCCCGAATTATAAGTGTAACGGAAGTACAAACAGACGGAATAGCCTTGCGATTAATTACAGTAGTTCTACTTATTGCTACTTGAACGATTAACTTAGAAAGTAATAATAGACAACGGAAGGATTTTATCATCCTAACTTTAATGTTATAAATGCGAAAGTGAGTTTCTTTGTTCAGAATATTAAAAAAATAATGTAATTTGGCACATGGGTAGACCATGACATGAGGACATAGGATACTTTTTATTCCGAAATTCTCACGGGATCGAGACTTACGCGGGTGAAACCGCGGGGTGCAGCTCATCCATAAAATAATAGAGGCTGGCTTTAAATAAGTTTGGTGATCATTCAGGAGACGAAAGTAGGTATGGTCCACCTCGTAATTGTTTTATCACTTTTGACAGCAATATCTACTAAATTGAAACTTCACAAGGTTGAAACTACCTAACTGTTACATATATGAATAAAAAAGAATGAAGTGCAAGTGACATTCAACCTTAGGGTGATAAAACAATAACGAGGTCAACTATACTTCTGAATATATAAACAGAATTTACTTTTATACACTATGAGATGTTGAAAAATATCTCTGCTGTCTCATACAAAACTAGCTGAGCGTAACAAACAAACAAACTCACTTTCGCAATTATAATATTAGTTAGGATTAAGATACTAACATAATGAAATTGATTTTTTTAGGGTTTCGTAATCGGAAGGGTGCCAAACGGAACCTTATTACCGAGCCTCTGCTGTCCGTCCGTCCGTCCATCTGTCAGCGGGCTGTATCTCATGAACATCTCATGATAATAGGTAGACAGTAGAAATTTTCACAGATTATGTATTTCTATTGCCTATAACAACAAATAATAAAAATAAAACAAAGTTAAAATGAAAACGGCTCCCCCTTTAATTTTCATACAAGAAACGGTTATTGTTCGGCGTTTTTTGCTCGTTAATACGGTACGGAACCCTTCGTGTGCGAGTCCGGTTTTTTATTAATTATTTCATAGTTGGTGCTATAGTAAAAGTTGCTCATAGTCTTAAGAATATACTTTCACCTTCTGTAAATGATTGTATGTCATCCAGTTTTTGCGCTAGATTTGATTAAATATTGCAAAGTCGTTCAAAGTATGTGAAAAAGTGTAGTATAGGTAGGTTATAGGAGGACGTGCGGTCGTGGGATCGGCCGCACTTTGAGATGAGGCCCGCTAGGCATGGCTGATACCAGTCGGGGGTGCGGCGCATGTACAAGTATCTCCCAGGCCCCCGACTCATGGTAGAAGTAGGAACAGTGGGGTTTTAGTTGGTAGGAGTCCGACATAACATCCATGAGGATTTACACAAGAAAAAAAAAATCAACCTACCTATTATTTAGCGAATGCTTAAAGCAACGCATTTAGTATATTAGCTACTTAAGAAAATAAAGTTTATGACGCGATCATAATTATCATAATTATGAAGATATTTACGATGTATGTTAAGAAGATAGTAGAAAGATGAATGAAAGTGAGTCATTTTATTTTTTTCAACTTTAAAAAAGTCTATATATTAGAAAGTGGTTAAAGCCATCTGAAACACCAACTTGCTGATTTGCTGATCTCTACACACAAAGTTGAAAGACTCATGTCTGTAATTTTGCTGGTTTATCCATGGAAGAGGTGCACAAGAATTCTCCTTCGTGACAGAAATAGGAACGATATAGTAGTAGTACGCACGCACCCGGCAAAACTCCTGCAGCAAAACTTGAATTACCTTACCCTACTTAACATTATCAGCCTATAATGTTCCCACTGCTGGGACACAAGCCTCCTCTCTGTCAGAGGGAGGCCGTAGTCCACCACGTGGGCCCAGTGCGGGTTGGTAGATGTCACATGTCTTCGAATTAAGTTGGTTCTAAGACATGCCGGTTTCCTCACGATGTTTTCCTTTTCCACCGTTTCGAGAGCAGTGGTAAAGAAATTATTTACACAAAGTAAAGCGCCTGTCAGGGTTCGAACCTACGACCTACAACTCGTAAGTACTCGTTACCCTACTTGAATTACCATATTTATTCATGAAAGAGAGGCGAATGCGATGCCACAAAAAATAGTGTGCTGCATGGGTGCACCCACCGCTGAAAACCGAGAAAGTTATTTATATAGAAAGTGACATTATTATATAGTTTAGAAATAACGAAACACTAGGTACGCCTAACACTGAGCTTAGATCGAGTCGATTGATTGTTATTTATTTACCAACCACTGCAAAGTTTTTACCCGTTTCGCTATTAAGTATCAATTAATTTGCAGTTAGTTAATCAATATTAACCCTTGGTAAGACTGGTTGTCAGACTTTCGAGCTTCTGATGACCCGTAACGACTGTCAAAGATCCACGAATGACAGCCGGGACCAACGGCTTAACGTGCTTTCCGACTTTCCGAGGCACGGAGGAGTCTCGATATGTAAAGATGGTCACCCATCCACCGACCCACCCCGGCAAGCGTACCTTAACCTGATCGATCGACCCGTGCGGCTGTTATAACTTAGCCACGAGCTGCTCCTTAATCAATATTATGTGTGTTTGTAAATCTTTAATTACTTTAAACTGGATTTCAGAGTTCTGGAAAATGTGGAAATCGAAATTATATTGTGTTTCCTACTTCATGCAAATAACTTTCTCATTTGTCGGAAATAAACAGACTGTCAGTACAAAACAGTGCATTAATCATTATGAAAAAACGCGCAACTTCCACCTTTCGGGAAATACTTCAAACTTACTTAGGAAAAACATTTATTCCTCGATAAAGTATTTTTTTCGTGCGCGACAAACATCGCTTTCGCCGCTGTTGCGATGAACTTAGCATTTGGAGCGAGTAGTGAGTAGTGAGGGAACCTGCTTTGGCGTCAGTTCAACCGCAGCGATGCGCCCGCTCACCGCACTGCTACTACTGGCCGCGAGCCAGTGTGTGTACGCACACCAGAGCTCGCGAACGTCGCGCGAACATCTCGACGCCACGCTACATTCGCTCCTCGGACAACACTACCACCCTGTGCAACGAATATTCTCCTGCACACGCGCATTAGGACCTACAAAATGTCTCAGTGCTCTAAGTGTGTGGCGAGCAGAACGCGCCATCGAAGCTTATGCCAAAGACCCCACCAGACAGTTCAACCTGACTGAGGATGTGGAACAGTTCCCATGGATGAAGTACAGTAATTCCTCCGACGAACAGTTATACGCACAGCTCTACGATGATACTAAGAAATTGCTACAGTATCGACCCCTGGGATTCAACATGATACCCGGCTATAACTTACAACTGGGTTCTAAAGGAAATGGAACGATGAAAGTTGACATTTTTACAAGTAAGTTGTTTTTGTTACATTCCGAGTTGCATTACCTTTTAGTATGAATGAACTCTAATAATGTAAACATTGGCGTAATACAAATATTTTGTTCAATGTAGTCATATAGTGCTGAACCATTAACTTAACGAAGCCCATTTATATAAGGTCTATTTACATCCCGTCGTGACCTATAAAATTATGTTTTTTATTATAAAAATATATTTTAGTCATGTGCATGACAGCTAGACATGCTAGACATGAAACAGCACAAAATACCTAGTCGTAATTTGTTTGGTGTTATTATATACTGATGACCTTAACAAACCCGTGAAAGTAGAACGACGGCCAAATATTGGAAAATTGTTTCATTCCACTTCAAAAATATTGTTTTCACTTTCAGGTGACACAGCAGAATCAGGTCGAAGCACCATGAAGAAATTACAGAAATCATTATACAAGTTCGCACCATTAATGTTAGTGCCAGGTTTGGTCTTGTCAGCCATCATCCCTTTTATCTTGCCAGGGTTGAAGATGATGACTCTAATGGTGGGGATGATGAACAACATGGCCCTAATGGGAGCTATATTTACAATTCTAAGGAACAATGCTTTCAACGACAAGTACGAACACAAAGTAGTTTACGTGAACGACGGATACAACAATGAGAAGTATGCTGCAACGAATATTGAAGAACATGTACATTCTGATCACTTTGGAGTACTGTACGATGACACTAAGAGACCTCTCAACCATGGAGATCACACATTTGGTGAAGATTTTGATCACGTAGATGAGATACCAGCATTCTCTGTTAACCCAGAATGGGTGAAAGCATACGCTGATGGGAAAATGCTAGCTATTATTGGGAAAGAAAATAATGGAAAACATTAGATAGCTACAATATTTTGGCTACAAAATGAAAACTTGCCAGTTTATAATTACATATTTAATGTTAGAATAATTAGAATTGAAGACGAGAATTTCAACTTCTGTCTTAACTTTTGTGATCTTGTTTTGAGCTTGTTTTATAAATCATAATGCCTTGACATTGTCTTTTGATGTCTGTCCGTAACCAATTTTAATAGGCGATTATATGCTAATACTGAATTAAGTAAAATGGATATACCTGGACCAAGTGGAGAATATGATTTAAAATATATAAACAGCAAAAAAAACCGACAAAATGCGAGTCGGACTCGTGCACGAAGAGTACCGTACCATTATCTATAAAAACGGCAAAAAAATCACGTTTGTTGTATGGGAGCCCCCTTAAATATTTATTTTATTCTGTTTTTTAGTTTGTGATGTTATAGCGGCAACAGAAATAAATCAACTGTGAAAATTTCAACTGTCTAACAATCACGGTTCATGTGATACAGCCTAGTGACAGACAGAGAGACAGCGGCAGCGGAGCCTTAGTAATAGGGTCCCGTTTTACCCTTTGGGTACGGAACCTTAAAAAGGTAAGCCTGTAGTCCTTCATGGAGGGCATCGTTATAACTTTGTAAAAAAGAACAAGTCAGGAAGTACAAACTGGCGATGTTTGTTCTTTGCGATGGCACATTCATGGTAACTCCTAGTCCATGTTATCAGCTGTATAATTTGCACGTTCATTTTTCTGGCGCGGATTATGCTGTGAATGTACTTTTAGTATAATAATGTTTTACTTCCCAAGAAAAGTCAGCAGACATACAAACGAATGTTAGCAGTTTTCCGGGACCAATTCAAAGTACAGATTACACCATTATAAATGCGACTTTGAACACGCACAAATACAAGCTTTAAAAGAAAAAAATCCTGAAGTTAAAGTCACAGGCTGTTTTTACCATTTTTGTGATGCCGATAATAACAACTGATAGTTACAAAATAACACGATTGTTCACCATGTTGACACTATTGGATCCAAAATTCATATCTGCCAGCATTCCTGAAGAAGCGACAGATTGCGACGTATTCGCAAACTTTTGAGTTATTTTGCAGTGGATGAACAAAATTACGTGAATAAATTTTAGCTGCTATCGAGAAAATATAAGAACCATAAACTCGATCGAAGGTTGGCAAACCAACCATTTATTACTTTATATAGTTATTGAAGAAAAATAAGCCACAATCCAGGATAAAAAAACAACACAAATTGAATTTTCTTCAAAATCAAGGTGCGGTCAAAGAAGATTGAAAAATATTATAGAAAAAAATCAATTAATTAATAAAATATTAACACATTTGGAAGCAAGCGACATCAAACCTTTGGAATGTTTGAAAAAATTACCGGCTTTAAAAATATGTAAGAATAAATAATGCAATCAAGATAGTTCATTGATTTAGGCGTGACTTTGCGGAAATCCATTATAAAATACAATAGACGCTGATATATTTAGTAACCTATTCCGCTTGACTATTCTTCAAGAGTCATAAAAACCCTGTAACCCTGTAACCCTGTGTGTGTTTGTATGACTCTTGAAGAATAGTCAAGCGGAATAGGTTACTAAATATATCAGCGTCTATTGTATTTTTTGCCCTACAATCAAGTTTAATTTGTAGTAAGTAGGTACGTGTCTAATAAAATTGCGAGTTTGTAGTTACCAAAAAAGTTCGTTCTTCTCTTTACAGTTTTCTTAATGATTGTATTTCTGAAGTAACACGAATCTGCCATAAAAAGAATCTGCCGTAACCAGAATCTGCCCTTAACCAAATAAAGGGACACTAAGTACCATACGTGTGCAGTACAATAATGCCTACCGCATCTTGTAGCGCGTCGCGCATGTTCGCTGAAGCGAGACACTGGAGTGAGTCATTGTCATCGATAGATAGCTACTGCTGCTTAGGCAGTGACAGTTCACTCCAAGCTCTCTTTGATATATTTTTACTACACTTAGTTTTCACGGTGATATTTTTACAGAATAGCACAATCGCTCATATTGGTATCCGATCGTGCATAGCGTAGTTTTCAAGGAGTATATGAAAATCGACCAAGCAACTGTTGAGGGTCGTTAGTGAGGATTGGAGCAGTGCGAGCCACAGGTATATGCTCGAAATCCATCGGAGTGCCAACACACGATAAAGAGAGAACAGTTTTAATGTAAGTATTGTATTGTGTGATAGTATGGAATTTTGAATTTTACTTTGAACCATAATGTATTTGAATGATCCAATGAATTGTAATGTACTAACCTACTTATTTTATTTTTATGATTTTATTTGAATGATTCAATGAATGGTAATGTACTTATTATAATTGGTATATTGGGACAAGGCATTATAAATAAATAAATGCGAAAGTTAATTTAAATAGTTTGTTTGTTTATTACGCTTTCACGCTAAAACGGTTGAAAAGATTTAGAAGAAATTTGACACATGGGTAGACCATGACCTGGAATAGGACATAGGATACTTTTATCCCAATATTCCCACGGGATCGACACTTTCACGGGTGAAAATGCGGGGCGCAGCTAATAAATTGTATGGGGATTTAGAGGTCGTAGCTTCGGCGACATTCATGTAGAACGCTGGTAACTGGCGCCGATATGCCAGCGCTTGGCACTGTCGACAATTGCTGATTGTCAACCCTGGTTGGCGCAGTCAGTTATCCATACACTAGCTGCACCCCGCGGTTTCAACCGCGTTAGTCCCGATCCCGTGGGAATATCGGGATAAAAAGTAGGTATCCTATTCCAAGTCATGGTCTACCCATGTGCCAAATTTCATCCAAATCCGTTCAGCCGATTTAGCGTGAAAGCGTAACAAACAAACAAACTCACTTTCGCATTTATAATATTAAGTTAGGATAATGATTCATATAATGCTTCAATGACTAGTAAAAGCTCTTACATACTGGCGCGATTCGTCGCGCGACGCGAATTTTAACAAAACAATTTCTGAGAAAACTTCACGGCGAACAATGCGGCGGCGTCGCGTCGCACGACAAATCGCGCCAGTATGTAAGAGCTTTAATGCACTTATTTTAATTAGTTTGTAATAATTGATATATTGGGACATGGCCTTAAAAATAAATAAATGCGAAAGTTAATTTAAATAGTTTGTTTGTTTATTACGCTTTCACGCTAAAACGGTTGAAAAGATTTAGAAGAAATTTGACACATGGGTAGACCATGACCTGGAATAGGACATAGGATACTTTTATCCCAATATTCCCACGGGGTCGAGACTTTCACGGGTGAAACTGCGGAGCGCAGCTAGTAAATTGTATGGGGATTTAGAGGTCGTAGCTTCGGCGACATTCATGTAGAACGCTGGTAACTGGCGCCGATATGCCAGCGCTTGGCACTATCGACAAGCGCTGATTGTCAACCCTGGTTGGCGCAGTCAGTTATCCATACACTAGCTGCACCCCGCGGTTTCACCCGGGTTAGTCCCGATCCCGTGGGAATATCGGGATAAAAAGTAGGTATCCTATGTCCTATTCCAAGTCATGGTCTACCCATGTGCCAAATTTCATCCAAATCCGTTCAGCCGATTTAGCGTGAAAGCGTAACAAACAAACAAACTCACTTTCGCATTTATAATATTAAGTTAGGATAATTATTCATTTAATTGCAGGTAACAAAAATTCATAATTATAAATGTCTACTTGTTATAAGTGGTACCTATGTTGAAGTTTGTTTAATAAATTACTTCTAGTCTATGCCACGTCTTATTAATTATAATTACATCTTATTGATAATAGTTGTTGTTAGTCATTACATGACGCCAAAGAGTATTAAACCACTTGAGAGCAGGAGGCCAAGTCTACTAATTTACAAACGTGTCAGTGGTCTCGCAATGATAAGTTTTTGACAGATTAAGTATGGCATATCTGTCAAAAACTGATCATTGTGAGACCACTGACACATTTGTAAATTAGTAGACTTGGCCCCCTGATAGACCGATTTCGTCTAGGCACACGACTCGCCACTGCGGGCCGGGGGACGAAGACATTACAGCGGTTGTGATTGGCCGATGCAACAATGTCAGGACGAAAGTCCCAAACATAGTGAGGCACAAGTCAGTTTTGCAACAATAATAGATATCGATATCGATAAAATCGACGTCGGTCGATTCGACGATTTCCTAATTGAACAATAATTATTTTGAATTTTACTTATGAGAATTTATTGTTCTATCCGAAAGGAAATGACATTGCTATTACTTATTTTTAATCTGCTGTGAAATGCCTTGAACAAACAACGCTTTATTTATTTGGAATAAAATTTTCTCTGTGAACTGCATTAATCCACTTTAACGGAACGGAATATTTTGAAATCTAAAATGTAAACATTAAGTACTTAATGTTATTTTTTTAACATTAGGAAACATCGTAATTTTTATCGTCAATAATATAGTTGCTTTATATCACAACACTCTCCAGTATAAGTGCAGATAGAAAGGGACAGACGTATTGCAATACCTTAGTGAGAGAAAGGGACTTTTCAAAAAGACATCAACGCGGTGTACTTTTTTTGTGACCCTTTACGTATCAACCAGTTTATCTTGAGCCCTGCAATAAATTCATAATATTATTAAATTACAATTATATTCTACTTACCGATGAAAAGTAATGGTATCTTTTTTATAGGTGGATGTTCTAGACGATTTTCCACACCAATTAACCGAACAATAACTCATAATTGTTTATTATTATGATTTTTATGATCAAAATTACCGCGTGTGCAGAGTTCCAACCACTGGTCAAAACTAAAATGGCCACTCATATCGTCATCTAGTATCTGTTCAATTAAACTGATGTGTCGTGATCCCGAGTCGCCCGCATGAGCAGTCAAGAGGCTATAATAGTCATTGCATGACGCCAATATATACACATAAAATCAGTTAATATTATGGAATAAGAATGAAGAAAGATAAGAATTGTTGAATTGTGTTCTGTAATATTCTTTAGGCTTAGGTATATTATCGTAGAAAATGTAACATATTATTATACAAGGACAAAGCTACAGAGCTCTTTGGTCTAAAATAGTTTGTTGTTAACTGTCACAACATTTTTGATTGATGAATGGAACAATAACAATATCAGTCCAAATCGGTTAGGTACGTAGGTACCTGCTTGGTTAACGATAAATGGAATTCTGATATATAGTATAGTTTTTAAGCACAATGCCATTGAAATCCTAATCCTAACTAATATTACAAATTAGCTTCCGCCCGCGGCTTCGCCCACGTGGTATGTCAATATAAAGTAGCCTATGTCCTTCCCCGGGATGTCATCTATCTCCTTGCCAAATTTTATCGAAATCCGTTCAGTGGTTTAGGCGTGAAAAGGTAACATACAGACACACGGACAGACAGAGTTACTTTCGAATTTATAATATTAACTATGGATGTGAAAGTGGGGTCTCCCTTATTGCATCGAAAATAAATTGCCAAATTATCACTTCCCAAACAATTTTCCGCATAATTTCATTTGCCAAAATATTACTTAGCCAAAAATCTCTTCACAAATAATTGTAACGCAAACCTAATGTTTGGCAAGTAAACGTTTAAACAATAATTTGTTTACCAAATAGTACTTTTACCAATTTTTATGTAGTCAAATATTTTTCAGTTGGCGCAAAATAAAATTTGCCAAATGTTTAGTATCGTCAGTTTCGGGTAGCCTGTTTTTTTTCTATATAATCTGGTCGTTTCTGGCACTCGCCGGCCGCTGCCGCGGCACCGCTCGCTTCGCTCGCTCGTCTCGCGCGTAGTAGGTCACAGTTTTAACCTAACCTAACAAATCATTCGACCAAACGTTTATTATCTAAAGATTGTATGCTGTAATAGATCATTTGATTAAAGAAAAAATGCCTAAATGTAAATGGCATTATCCTTGATAATATTCTGCCAAGTAAAAATTTGACCAAATGAAAATGTGCGTATTAAAATCATTCCAAACATTGCATTGGTATAAAAAAAGGTTGCTAAAATTTGTTTGGGTAGTGAAATTTGGGCAAAATCTTTTCGGCAAAACGGCAGGATCCCGTGAAAGTGAGTTTGTTTGTTTCGCTTCCACGCTAAAACGGCTGAACGGATTTCGATGAAATTTGGCACATAGGTAGACCATTACCTGAAGCTGGACATAGGCTACTTTTCATCTTGGATTGCAGACGAAGTTGCGGGTAACAGCTAATAAATAATAATTCCGCTATCACTAATGTTTTAACTACGACGTGAAGTTTTTATCTGTACTATTATGCCTACTACTTACTTTATTACATAATATACATTATATTTATTACGTACACTAGCTCCTGCTTCGCACGAGTGCAACAGTTTAGATACCTACTGATGTGGCGACATGTGAAAATATCAAGATTTCTGTGCTTTATCTTTTAAGTTATTAATATTTTATAAACATTAACCTTCCGAAATAAATTCTATGGTAAAAACCACATCAAAATTCTTTGTGCGTAGCTGTAGGTACCTTCTGACGCGTGTGACCCGCGGCACAAAGCGGCAATCAACGAAGCAAGTCCGCGAGTCGCGTGAGATTTAGAGTAAGACACTCAAGATTTAATAAAAAATAGGACAGTAACGATTCACAATTTATTAAAATATAAAGATATAATTTACAAAAGTGTTACACTAATGCCAGCACTCGCATACGTCAATTCAACGTTAGGGAACCATGTTTCAGAGTGTAGACGTTAATAACCTTATTTAAAGCAGCTTTTCATTCCGAATGTTTCACTACTAAATAAATTAAAACTTACATGAAGTTTGTGTAAAGTTTCACTAAGGGCCTGAAACATATTAAAATTAGCGTCGTTTAAAAATTTGTATAATAAAGATCTTCACTACATTCAAACGTGACGCTATTCAGATTCTTAATAAAGAAATAAATTAAAAAATAAATATCTTTAACAGTCACCATCAGAACAATATCATACTTACAAGTGTATGAAATATACTAAATACTAACATAGTATTAGATACATAAGTCGGTTCAGTCACTTATGAATAATACCTACCCACACAATCTCTTGTGTTTAATAATTACCTTACATAGCCTTACGCAAAATATTGGTGTCGATTCCCTTGTTCACAATCACAAACTAAACTTAATTTACGTTCAGTGCATCTTTTTATTTCTATTTCATTATGAAAAGCACAGAAAATAAATTATAGTTTAGTCCTGTCAAATTAGTCAGCGCCTGACGTAAATTGACGTAATTTTATTAGGCAAGTTTTAATCACGTCTAAACTTATAAGGAGTAGTGACAGGCGCTGATTAATTTGGCAGGACTAAACTAAAATTTATCTAAGAAATAGAAAGAGAAAGATGCACTGAACTTTTAGTTTAGTGTGTGAACAAAGGAATCGGCACTATTGGCCGAATGCCGTTAATTTAATAACATACAACATGAGAAACTATAGTTCTGCTAAAGATTTGTCCCATCATCATTTATAACAAAACCAGGAGAGTAACTATACTTACAATAGGTACGTAGGTATATAATATACTTTTACATTACATTCACAATTTGTTATTTACAAAATTACAACCATTGAAACTTCTTTTGATTTATGTAGAGAAGCGCCACAATGTATCTATAAAATTTTCTTGAACGGCAGCTTTTCTTGATCGAATTTCAAGCTAAACATGCTAGAGTTATTACAGTAAAATTTGAACATAAAATGCTCACAAAATACAATAACAATCAGTCACCACAAATCGGTATAGGGACGTTTATACATACAGAAGAAAAAATAAAACAAATTCCATAACTTGAGGAATCTATTCAGTTTTTCTGTGGACGATTTCTGCAAATTGTTTCTCTTCTTCGGTCATGTCCGTGTCCTCCCAGCCCCACACTGGGTTCTCTGGGTGGTAGTGCTCTCCCTCTTCTAGACCCTCCTTAGACCACGGGTGGGTTCCGTCCCCTGTCCTTTTCACCCTCTGTCGGATCATATCGGCTGATACTGTTTTCAAATCGTAAGCCAAACCTGTGAAGAAAACAAACTTGAGAAAAACTGAACTTTGAATGGAAGAGCTGAGTAATACCATCAGTTTGTATCGGTACCATCGGTACCTACACGGAATATTTATTAACGTAGGTGCCGTTCGTGGAGTAAAATTTAAAAAATCTAAACTATCGCATTTTTGGTTCAGTATTCCAGTTTAGTAAGTGCCATTCGCCAGCTTCGGTGCCATTCGCTTTTGTCAAGAGCTTTTGAATCGGTGCTGTAAGTGGAATATTGATTGTCTTCCGATATTCGGACGCAAAAGTCCGTGTATTGCTTTGTCACAAATGGGACACCACAACCAACCCAAAAAAAATACCACACCTCAGGGAATGATTGGATGAAATACGAGCACAATTTCATTATGCGAATGAACCTACAATTTTTACCTATACCTATTTCATAGATGTGATAGTCTTCTTTGTTTGAGAGCACACGATGTGAACATAGTGTACAGAAAGATTCATTATTTAATATAAATATAGATAAGTTATAAATAGGTAAGTCTAGTCTTACCGTGTTTAGCGGCGAAGTCTATTAAGGCAGTAGACAAGTTTGAGCTGTTATTTCCAAGTTCTGCTGCCTTGTAGTCCCAAGGGAAGACGTGGTGGTAATTGTGCCAGCCTTCGCCGAACGCAAGGAGTGCGACTGTTTTGTTGTCAGTAGCGCCTATGTTTCTGAAATAGTAATATGTTGCGTCAGTAAGATATTTGTTTTTTGCTCTAACAGATTATTTTCGTTAATTATTTTTATTACGTACGAGTATATAAGAGTAGGTACCTACAGTATACTACAAGGCAATACTGAATTTCTATAACTGAACAAAGAAATTGACTGAATTATCAGGATGTTGGTAGGTAGTTCTCTATTGCATAACACACATCACGCGATCTACAACTAGTATGTACCCATATACACATCGAACGTGAACTAAAATGTATGTTAGCAGAATGAACTGGGGCTTTCTTTTTTATTTCTTAGGCGCAGTCAGCTACAAAATACAAAACGCATTTCAAGATTTTTCAGGTACAGAATAATAGCTAACTTTAGTTTAAAATTATCTATTGTTCGTCGCTAAGCGTACTGATTCTAAAATGTTTCTTCAAAGTATTATCTTTCTAATTTATAGTTTAATAACTAAACAGAATAATAAAGCATTTTCATTTTCGTTTCGACCATCAAACCCTTTAAATGTTGACTGTAGCTACGTATTACAATACTGCCTTCAAGAATTGCATTGTGAAGTGCCTATTTCTTATGTCTGTAACATTTATTTAGTGCTCTATTTAAGTAATTTATCGTTGTGACATTCAAGTTATTTCAAGTAGGTACTTATTTAATGAAAACCTTTTAATAATCATTTATAATGTAGGTACAATAGTACACTAAAGTCTTAATTTCAGGGCATTTTTTTTAAAAACTAACATCACTAATTCTTTATTGTCTCCTAAAATGCAACCACAAATTAATTTGTGGAAATAACAAAGTCAACATAAAAACGTATTTTACCCTGAAATGCAACTTACAGAAACCTAAAGTATGTACAAAGTTATACTTGTGTTGTGCCATTAATAACAAAGTACATACAATAACATTAACAAAGTAACTAAGTAATATTTCGTTCAATAATCTGTAAGTTAACCGAGCCGTAACCGGGTCAAGAATTTGCTGCATTTTTTTTCAACTTTCACCGAATGTTCGTATAACTTCATGACTTAAAAGTGAAATGTTAATCACTTACTTGTCGTAAGGCCTATTACCCCAGATGTGGGCCGCGGAGTTGACGAGCCAGGTGAAATGGAGGGCCAATGTGTATCTGGTGATGGACGCCACGTACCATGAGGTCCAGGCGTTCTCTCCCCAGAAGTAGACGGGGATCCAGGCAGGGATAATGAAGCATAGGATTGGCATCACCACGAGATATGTTCTGGAAAGAGATTGTCAACATTTCTAAGATGGGGTCGTACAGCTGTGCCTATAGACTGAGATGTTAGTTTTAGTTTATGAAAGTGTTGGCTACATTTGTTTAGAAACCAAAGAAAGTTCTACATGGCGGACCAAGACAGAGAGGATAAACCTTCAGAGTTCGTTTCCCGAGGATTCTTATTCAAATAAGACCCTAACGATATTTGTTCGAAATGCAAAGTTTACTTTCTTCAAACAGCTAGGTAAAGTGAACCGAGCACTATGTGAGTTCATAATCAGGGTGTGTATAAACTTAGCGGATCTTTAGAATAGTTCTGAAACTACCGATCGATTCGTTTTCAATTATGATAGTTTACAAAGGATCGATTTGTTTTCAATTATGAATAAATTATGATGGTTTACATAGCGACTCATGCTGGATCTGTAGAACTTAGGTAGTTCTGCCATACAGGGTGTAAGGGTCACTCTTGACATTCAAACAACAAAAGAAAAAACGTTACTTTGCATTAAAAGATCTTAAAAAGTTTCTATTCGACACCGTGTTTGCTAGAAATAGCTGACTGACTGAGGGAGGGGTTGCTCTCGCGGCTGGTCAGACGCATGTTCGTTGCCCTAGCGCATAGGGCAACGAACTTGCGTCTTTTGTGGTAAACTGTAGTTTAAAAAAGAAAAAAAAAAAGTTGTTATTTTCTATTGATTTTACGTTCTATAAATGAAACCAAACCTGCCACTGGTTGCAAGGATAACGGTGTTTACACTAACACCCCGTATAATTGCATCACTTGTTTTTCTTATCCGATTAAGGGCCTATGCACAACAAGTTTTTTAAACGTGTAACGTAAAGTCGGTGTCTTTGCTTTTCAATTTTCGTTTTTTGCCACCGACTTCCGAAATTAAAGTTATTTTTCACTTTTTTAGTGTTTTTTTGTGAAATCAGTTGTTTTTTTTTTGTAAAAAGTTTTTTATTTTTTCACTTTTTAGTTGTGGTACCTACCCCACACAAATTCGTATACCGTTATCTGCTATGTAAATGAAGATTAAGATATTGTCTACATACGCAAAGTGGGAAAAATACGTAATTATTGAAGCTAAATCAAAAAATACGCAAGCAAAATTAATAAAATTTATATGGGACCACCTCTGAAGCATGACCTACCAAACAAAAAAAGAATCATCAAAATCGATTCATAATTGGCGGACTAATCGCGTAACATACACACAAAAAAAAAAAATACACGAATTGAGAACCTCCTCCTTTTTGAAGAAGTCGGTTAAAAAACGATATCGTTAGACAGGTTTTTTTTTTTTTGAGGGTTGGAATTCGTCAAATGTGTGTGTACCTCGTGCCGGTATCGTCGCCGATATTGATTGTCGTGCCGTTATCGGCGGACGACACAGTGAACTTGTTGACTGCTGCCATTTAAATGACCTCACTATTACACTGTTGGAATCGCGTGGCGATGTAATCTTTTTATAAGGCAACGCGACTATTCGAGGCTGCTGTAGCATACCCCATGACAACAAGCTGTTAGTTACATCTTGTTACATACCGATATCGTCCGACAATGTCGAAAAAAATCTGCTCAACAAAGTAACTATAGCAATTAATGTTGTTGAATTGTCCAAATGAAGCAGGTTAGTCTTAGGGCCTGTGCACACCACGTTTCGTCTGTATCGCTACACACGCCCGTTTGCATCGCGTCTGTATCGCTACACACGCGCGTTTGCATCGCATAGTATCGCTACACACGCGCCTCAGTATCGATTCAAACGCGTATTTGAATTTATACAGGTGTGCAAAGGTCTACAGGCTGCGTCTTACTTGCGTGCGTATCGCGTCTGTATCACTACAAACGTTTAAAACGACGGCGCGTTTAAAAAACTTGTTGTGCATAGGCCCTTAATCGGATAAGAAAAACAAGTGATGCAATTATACGGGGTGTTAGTGTAAACACCGTTATCCTTGCAACCAGTGGCAGGTTTGGTTTCATTTATAGAACGTAAAATCAATAGAAAATAACAACTTTTTTTTTATTTATTTTTTAAACTACAATTTACCACAAACGACGCAAGTTCGTTGCCCTATGCGCTAGGGCAACGAACATGCGTCTGACCAGCCGCGAGAGCGACCCCTCCCTCAGTTAGTCAGCTATTTCTAGCAAACACGGTGTCGGATAGAAACTTTTTAAGATCTTTTAATGCAAAATAACGTTTTTTTGTTGTTGTTTGAATGTCAAGAGTGACCCTTACACCCTGTATGGCAGAACTACCTAAGTTCTACAGATCCAGCATGAGTCGCTATGTAAACCATCATAATTTATTAATAATTGAAAACAAATCGATCCTTTGTAAACTATCATAATTGAAAACGAATCAAATTTCGGAAGTCGGTGGCAAAAAACGAAAATTGAAAAGCAAAGACACCGACTTCCGAAATTAAAGTTATTTTTCACTTTTTTAGTGTTTTTTTGTGTACTCGGTTGTTTTTTTTTTGTAAAAAGTTTTTTATTATGCAATAGTGTGCTCAGTGCCGCTCTTCAAATCACAACTGTCAAATAATAACAGTTGTGATTACAATTTGGAAATTTAAAAGATGTAGATGATGTAATGAACTACAACTGAAGCAAATAATGACAATTTTTTTTTTTTATTTGAAACATCTTTTGTTTACAATTTATAAAGGAAAACGAAGATAGCCACAAAAGTAAAAATACTGTGGCGCAGCTATCAACGCCCAACTCAAGTACATAAATATACAAAAACATTGTTCCAGGCTTACAGAAAAAAAAGGGAATATTATAAATAAAAAAAGGGAATATTATACTCTATGTGGAGGTTACTGTGTAGTATAAATGTAGAGTGGAGGTGGGGTGAAGTGTGTATGTGCATGTGTGTATGTACTTCTGTGTGTATGCGTGTGTGTTTATCGTGATACCGTTTATGATGTCATAAGTTGTTCAGTTTCAATATAAGACAAGGATTTAAGCCAATCAGTCACTTTTCTCTTCAGTAGAATTTTAGTCATAGGGTAAATATTAAATCTTGTATTTATGTCATTGTATAGTTTTGAGCTGATATGGTTGAAGTGGCGCCTAACCAACGCTAACCTGCAGCGCTCAGTCTTACAAACTCTGTCGGCGTCTCTAACTCTGTTAGGGGCTGAGGGTCATAAGGCAGAAGCAGGTGTTTCTCGGTCTTACAGTGAGTACATCACAAAGTGAGTACAGTTCAGAGGTCGGAAATCTAATAGGTTTTTTTGCTAGTACTTTTAAAACTGCCCTCTGAGCCCTCTCTAGCCGCAACATGGTTGTCTTGTGGGTTCCCCCCCATGAAGTTATACAGTAACTGAGAACTGATTGAGCGAGGGCAAAGTAAACCATTTTTAGGGATTGAAAATCTGCAGCCCCTCGAAGTTTCTCCTGACTCGAACCAGAACAGAGTTAACCTGTTTTTTCCACGAAAAGAGACTGTCCAATATAACCCCAAGATATTTGATGCTGTCAGACCGTTCAACTTCGGCACATTTACAGGTGTTGGCCACTGTACACATATGGGCCCTGATCTTAAACAGCAGTGGTGACTGACTAATAATACTCAGAGTAAAAGGGATGAACTTGGTCTTAGAGATATTAAGCGTAAGCAGATTCGAGGCTAACCACGTCATAACGATTCTCAGAGCCAATTCCGCCCTCTCACGAGTCTCAGACTAGTCTTTGCCATGGGTTATTAGAGCTGTGTCATCCGCATATGTAATAATTTTTGTGTTCGGGAGAGATAACTGACACAGCTCATTGACATAAATGAGGAAGAGGGTTGGTCCTAGGACACTGCCCTGAGGAACCCCGACAGTTAAATTTTCCTCATTACTTATGTATGACCCAAACTTTACTACCTGTTTTCGCCCCGAAGTGTAGCTACGAAATAATTCGAGGGCAATGCCACGAATGCCAATTCGTTCCATCTTGTCAATTAATTTAGGGACAGAGACGGTGTCGAAAGCTTAGACTTCTGTTTATTATTAAGGTGTTCGACTATAGTATTTGTGAGATCCAGAGTAGCGTCTCGTCGATTTTTCCGCTCTAAAACCGTATTGATTTTCGGCAGAGATGTTGAATTTAGCGAGGAATTTCACTAGCCTTGAGTTGATAACTTTCTTGAAGATTTTCGAGATGGTAAGGACGGATATAGGTCTGTAATTTGAAACAAGATCCCTATCTCCTCCCTTGTGAATAGGGTGGACTATGGCAGTTTTGAAAACATCCGGAAAAATACCAGAGGATAGGGAGAGATTAAAAATGTGGACAAGGAGAGAGATAATTGTATCTTTTGTGGCCTTGATAACTGTGGAAGGGATTCCGTCACAACCGACAGCACATTCATCTTTAAGAGTTAAGATGATGCTTTCAACTTCGGCGTCATCAACATCATACATGACCATCGATTCCAACGGGGCAGTCATGGAAGAGTGGGGTGACAAGTGAAAGTCTGAGCAGTTATTATTTGATGCAGAATTAGAAAACTTAGATGCGAGGGTACTGCCCACATTCGCAAAGTAAAGGTTTACCCTATTGACAGAGAGAAGTGGGTCATCTTCACATTTTAATAACTCGGAAGAAAATGTTTTACTCTTGACTGTATGAGATATTTCCCTGATGACTTTCCAGGTTTCCCGGGGATTCTTCCTGACCCTCTCAAATTCTGACCTTTCATATTCCCGTTTAATCTTTTTTAATAAATTATTGCAGAATGTCCGATAGCAAAGATAAATAGTTTTACGAGTGTCATTTTCTGGGTGTTTTTTGGACATTTTATGTAATTTATCTCTTTGGCGGACACATCTGTGAAGGCCAGGGGTAATCCAAGGCTTGTGGATGCGCTTTCTACTAGATATTACCGAAGAGCTTGTATACAGATTAACGGAAGAAGATAGAAGAGAAACAACAGTTTCGGTAGCAAAGTTTGGGTTATTGGAGTTAAGTATTTTAGAAAAATCTGTGTTTTCGATGTCAGATTTGACTTTTGCAATATCAATTTTTGTGACTGAATCTTTTGGTGTCATTGTTGTAATATTAGGATTGCAAAAAAGGATAACCGGATAATGATCTGTTATATCGCATTCCAACACTAAGGTTGTAGCAGTGTGTGTCGTTTTCAGCAGGACATGGTCAAGACAATTAGCAAGCCTGGTGGGAAAATAATGTGCAGGAAGCATAGCATGTGATGCAGTAATATTTAAATATTCATCACAATTTGGATCCACACTCGTTGGTGCAATGTTAATATTTATGTCTCCGATAAGAGAAATAGTTTTGAATTTCCCTAAATGGTGGAGCAACATATCTAGACTATTTAAGAATGGATTTGGGTCCTTAAACGAGGGTGATCTGTATACCGCGACAACTGCCAACTTATCCGAGAATTTCAGTAAGAGACAGTTTGCGTCGTTAACCGAGGGAGTTTCGAATGAGTATTGCAAATCCCTTCTGACATAAACAACTACTCCATCATTCTGGTTTTTAAAAGAAGTGGTACAGTATTGTAGCCTGATAAGGGGGGAACCTTTGGACATTTGCTCAGCCAACATTCAGACAACAAAATTACATCCAGTGTATAGCTCAATCTATCTAGTAACACTAATAGTTTGTCAAAGTTACAGTTAATGCTACGAATATTGACATGTAAGATTTTAAGTGTATATTCTGGTTTTCTTAGAAACTTAGCACTAGACTCCGGAGAGCAGACGAAACATTCTGAGACCGAGAGTTCTTCGATCTCGGTATTAATTACGTGTAGGTCATCCATTATGATTATAAAAATAAAAAAGTGAAAGTGCTTGTAGGGTCAGCTCGAGGCTTATATCTGGGAAGTGCATGGAAGATTTATGTTGATTGGGTGATATTCTTCTACAGTAACGAGCAAAACGATATATTATATGGTTGCTAAACTTGCGGTATATCAGATGTGGTGTTATTTCTTGGGTGCAGTGATGGAGTTGGGTTTCGAGTAAAGAAGTGGTGTACAATACATTGTTAGTAAACAAATTTAAGATAAGTAATGTAAAAATAGAGACAAACATCTAAAAATTCATCCTTGCGAAGGACCGAGTTAAAATCAACTATAAATGCTCTAGTTTAATAATAGTTTCTTGGAAATTGATATAAGATATTAATTTGTAAAGAAATCATATTCTGAAGCTGTCTCACAATACAGCATCTACTCGAAATAAATATTTTTCTTCTTAGTACAAGTGTTTGTTAGATTGTGAAAAATATGTATTGCGTAGGGAATAAACCTCGCATGAAAGGCTTCACGTGGGCAGTCAACCTTTTCAAAGAAATAAATACTGCTTTTGATCAAAAAATGCTTGATATTTCTTTATGATCTTTGAAGTTACGACTTTGCATTGTAGACCTATCTATACCGTGAAGGTTATTGATTCCTAGAATATCATATCGAGATATTTTCAAACACTTGCTGAATAATTTTCCTAAAGCCGATTTGAAGTGGCATATCTAGGTTTTCGGACTCCACCAGTTGCAGTGTTTCAGTAAACCCCTTGGCTTTATGCCTTAATAGTAGGCTAGGTAGCAGGAATATAATGTCTAACCTATATTTCCAGAAATATCGTTTTTTTTTTACTTATAAAAAATAAAAGTAAAAAAATACTGACAAACTACAAAACAATAATCAGTATACAATTCTTCTTCTGAAATCATAGCCTTGATGAAGTTCTGAAAATAACGTGAAAACACATGGCTCATGTAGCTAGCACGAATCGTTTCAGTAGTTTACACTGTCTGGATTTGTTAACCCACCCAGGACACAATTCGTGAGATTCAAATCATCATCTGCCTAGCTTTTTCCCAACAATGTTGAGGTCGGCTTCCAGTCTAACCGGATGCAACTTATTTTACATGGGGTGACTGCCTACTTACCTCCACAGCCCAGGTAGTTGAGTAACAAATACCCTTTTGTAAGTAAGACTGGTTGTCAGACTTTCGGGCTTCTAGCGGCCCGTAACGGCTGTCAAACATCCATGAATGACAGCTGACACCGATAGCTTAACGTGCTTTCCGAGCCACGAGTGTGAGATTAAAATAGACCATGTTAATGAAAGATGAACCTTATTTCTGGGTGGAATTGATTGAAAATAGGTTTAAAAAAAAATAGGTTATTATGTTTGTCACTTACTTCTTTTGGAACATAACAATCGGGTCTTTCTCCAGGTCGGACATGTCGACAGTGGCGCCCTTCTCGAAGACATCCTTGTGCTTGCGCACCATCAGCCATCCGATGTGGGAGAAGAAGAAGCCACGCTTCGCGTTGTGAGGGTCTGCGTCCGTCTCCGTAAACTTGTGGTGGACTCTGCATGAGGACAGTGATGATTAATCAAATAATTCTCTATCGAAATAATCAAAGTACCAATAATATTAATTTTCTTCGTGTTACTTTTGCCATCGGGACGCTAAGAAAAAGATGGATTTAATGTTTTCGCTAGTTTGTTAAATTGTTTGCTCCTGACCAGACGATGGCTCATTTTTTGAAGTTCTCAAAATGTCCCCACTATTGTCAATTTGAGGACGTAAACGTTACTGAAGCTGCGATCGACAATCATCCTACAAGCTGGGCCAAAGCAATTTAGTTAGATAACAATGTTGTATCATCGATTCGAAAAGTAGAACTCGACATAGTTCGCTGGTCAAAATGTAGGGAACAGCTGATTTTTTTTCGCGATTTCTGGGTTGGTCCCACAGTGAAAGTTGTTCATAACTATGAGTACAATGACCCATGAAGAGATTTCGAGTATGATAAGATACCTCTTATATACACATAGCAACAGCAATTCGATGTGATGATGATTTCTCAAAACCTCATTTTTATCCTTGCTGTTGTGTTTATTTAAATCATCGTTTGTGCTAGTTTTTTTCATGAAGTAAATAAACATAGGTACCTAAGCGTAGAGATTATAAACAAGATAAATAATACTGTAATTAAAGTGCTCAACCGTACGACGTACGTTACGAATCTGATAGCTGACGTCAATGGATCCCTGCTGTATTCCTTGTAATGATCTTAGTACACGTTACAATCACCTAAGTTATTTACCGGTAGAACGTGACATTTCCAAGGACATAACGAACATAATATCAATAGAAAGTCTTTGCAAATGTTTTGTACCTCTGGCTGGATATTGAAATTTAAAACTTAGTGCATTCATTTTTTTCCCGGCTCCACC
Organism: Lithophane socia; assembly: GCA_947522985.1. Lineage (NCBI taxonomy): Eukaryota > Metazoa > Arthropoda > Insecta > Lepidoptera > Noctuidae > Lithophane > Lithophane socia. The sequence goes on along the minus strand of OX383252.1, from coordinate 12,366,391 downwards.
GATTCATTAGACCGTACTATGTTTTATTTGAACCCACAATTGACCCCTGAAAGTTTTCATGATTTCTTTCACAACTCAAATTCATGGCATGTCTTCGTTGAGTTCAAAACTAATTATGGAATCTCGATAACTGACACGTGAGTGAAACCATAAATACTGTTATTTACAAGGTGGTGTAAAACTTTGATCATCGTAGAAATAAACTTCTATCGACATATCCGGCAAGGTGCTGAATTTACATCACTAATAATATTTATAGATACCGTCTAGGTGTGGGCAAGTATTTAGTGACCGCTGGTGAACCGTTCATGTTTACTGTTGGTAAATAACTATCAATAACCTATTGATGTTATAGGCAAACTTAAACTCGAGCGCCTAATTTTTGTATCGCAAATAAATACAGGGGCAAAAGCAAAGTCCAGTCGCAAAAAAAAACATAGATAATAGTGCTAAGTGAGCTTCGTGACTCTTCGTTGAAAGAGTCACGAATGTATTTGGTAATGCGACATAATATTCATTTTTCAGAACTTCCTAACTAATATTGGGTCCCCATCTATGAAATTGGCGTTTTTTTCTCACAAATAGAGAACCTCGTCACTTCTATATATTATATTATATTTTGATAAATTAAGGTATCATGACTGACCTGTGATCTCGCACCCATTCATAGATGTGGTTCTGAAAGGCCATTGTCTGCATGAAAGCTAGGAACAGTCGTAGAGGCCACCGCGCCTTATAGGCACGATGTGCCCAGAGCCTGTGGGCACCGGCCGTCACGCCCATGCCTGACATGATCGCGAAGCTTAGACCTGGAAACAGAAAGATGTGTAAAATATTACTAACTAGTAGCGCCCCGCGGTTTCACCCGCATATGTCTCGATCCCGTGGGAATATCGGGATAAAAATGTATCCTGTGTTAATCCAGGTTCTATACTATCTGTGTGCCACATCCAAATCGGTTCAGTAGTTTTTGCATGAAACCCATCCATACTTACAAACTTTCGCGTTTATAATATTACTATTAAAGTTACACTAGGTTCCAGCCTAAAAATATTATTGTTATATAAAAATATGACCCAGAGGGCAATGTGGTAGTGGAGCTGACCAAGGTTTAGCTGGACGTGTCTACATTAAAGTATCACCGCGCTTAGAGGCTATTATGCCTTAATTTTTGCTGACTACGGTACCAGTCCATTTAAGAAATAGGACATGTAACAAAAACTAATGTTATTAGGCCCTATGCCTTGCATAAATCGCGAACTATGCCGACTTGTTGTGCCGTCTGTACGAACGAGACGTAATGACTTCCGTGCCTATGCCTAATGTCAATGTTAAAAAGTCAAAGTCATAGCATTTATATCAATTAGACCACTTTGAGTAGTTAGGAAGTTACTCGGTTAGGTTAGGTTAAGATACTAAAATTATGTTATTGAGTTTTCCATCCTTTCACAATAGGAGCGGTTTTGTGGACGGTTAAATTATAATAATATATAATACCAGCCTATTATTGTCCCACTGCTGGGCGAAGGCCTCTTCTCATACAGAGAAGGGACGAGCACTGATCACCACGCTTGTTCAAGACGGGTTGGCGATTTAAGATTTTTAATGTAAAGTCACTCTAGTCCTTGTCCGAATTTGTACCCACAACCTCGTACATGACAGGCGAGGCCTTAACCACTACCTACCCACTATTTTACATCACGAGTTAAGTTATAATAGTCACTCGAAAATGTATTACTAACAGCCTTTTCAAAGCCGTCAAAGCGTATTCGAAAGTCCTTTGAGCAGAAGCCCTGCCAAATGATATCGTGTTTGGAGCGCAATGAATATATACGTAAATTGAATGTCTTGATGGCTCAGAGGATTACGGAGCTGACAGTGTACAGGCGTTCCTCAAATCTTCTCTTTGATGAAAAGCCCTATAACTAATTGGTCTGTAGAGCAAAACGGGCAGTGTTTTACACTGCCCGTTTTGCCAGACCAATTAGGGCTTTAAGCCCCAAAACGTGCAGTGGCTTTTAACAGATTGTTACAGGGAGTTAAATTCTCCCCAAATAATTGAGTAGGTTATTCTGAACAGTTATGCTATTCTGTAAAAATCTCACCGTAAAATCTTAGGTGAAGTGCGCTTGAAGTGAACTTTCACTGCCTTAGCATCACTACTGATGACAGTTCACTGAGCTCAGTGACAGCTCAAAACACGCTCACGTTACCTAAGTTTTCACGGTGAGATGTTTACAGAATCGCAATGCAGAGGCTCTAGTGTGAGTTTATTTTTACTCGACTACGGCGAAGAATAAAGGAGGGTTATGATTTTGACCGGTATGTATGTATGTATGTATTTATGTATATTATCTGTTCCCTCCTATCTTCCAAACCACTTATCACAATTTGACAAATGAGGTATCGTTAGAAGCATCGTGATTGTCCGCTGGTTATAGGCTATGTGAAGTCACATTAAATTAAAAATGGCGCCCTCTAGTGGACATAAAGAGAGGAACTTAAAAAAAAAAATGGTTTAATCGTACCATGTTGGGTATCAAATGAAAGGCTGAAAGGGCTTAATGAGCACATTTCAAAAATATATATATTATAACCCCAAAAGAATTTAAAAAAAAATCAAGTAATCAAAACTAAAACCCAACTACGACTTAAAAGGTATAAACAAGACACCACAGACAGACAAATTAAAAATCCGGAGTCACACCTAATCTGTTCGATTTATGCCCTAACACGTGTGACTCCGGATTTTTAATTTGTCTGTCTGTGGTGTCTTGTTTATACCTTTAAAGTCGTAGTTGGGTTTAAGTTTTTTTTACTTGATTTTTTAACCATATCAACTTTACGGATCGACAGCGTTCGGCGCTCCAATTGGCCCTTCACCAGTGAAGGCCAGTAAAGGGCCAATCGGAGCACCGAACGCGGTTGATGCGTAAAGTTGAGATAGTTAAAAGAAACACACACTAGGGCCTCCAGAGACCCTAGCCAAGTGGCATTCTATCAGCGATAACGATGATGGAAAAGGCAAAACTGTATAAGACTGACATAAGCTATCGAAAAGTTATGTCAATCCTGTTGAAAGTCGTTGTAGAAATACGAAACGCTTTCGAATCGATTGACACTTGTCTAGGCCCTCAGGTATCAATTATACAACATTGTAACATCGTTTGGTAGAAAAATGTTCTAAACCTATTCAATTATTTTGAGAGTAAGTAGTATGAAGGCTTAGAATAATAATAGTAAAATATATTATTCTAAGTATGAAGGATACTTACCGAACAAAATTGTCCACATCTTGACTTTTCCAGTGAAAATCAAATAAAATCCATACAAAGCTGCAGCGTGCAAGTACACGAACGCCAACACGTTTCTCCATACCACTTGCCATCTGTAATCAACAAGATTGCCATCAGTAAAACAGTTGTTAATTTCATATAGTAATTAAATAAGTAACGAGTGTGACTTGCTAATACAGTCAAGTAATTGTTTTGTGTTACCGTTTGATTCAGCTTCCTTTTCCGTTGTTGTAGTGATTTAGTGAACTCTCATTTTTATGGACTAAGGTTGGTATGTTGGTACCTACTTGTAGTTTTTTTTATATTATAATATCTGGATTTAAAAATGCTCTAATTGATTAATTCAAATGTTGTGGAATAAATATAACCTACGTAAGCGGTTTACAAACAGCACCGCGCACCGCCGCGCGCCGCGGTCTCTACCAATTCGACCGCGGTGTCGGGCGGTGTACGTGTACGTACACACGGCTACACATCAAGCTATACATTTCCAGTATAAGCTGACCTCGCATTGTATAGGATTTCCGTACAATGTGAGGTCAGCTTATACTGGAAATGTATAGCTTGATGTGTAGCCGTGTGTACGTTAGGCATCAGCGGATTTAATAGAGGCCAATGCGACATTTAGACCGCCTACCGCGGCGGTGCGCGGTGCCGTGTGTTAATCGCCCTAATTCGTATCCTACGCATTAAAAGTTCTTGCAAATTACTGTTGTAAAAACTTGATAGGAGGTTGCATGAGACAAAACTGAGATTTTGAAAGATTCGCTTACTGACAAGTAAGCTATTGACAAAAACTCATCTACAAATATCTAGTCCTTGAAGCCACTGAACAATCTCTAGAAGCAGCAGCTTGATAACGTCATGACGCCTTTCGACCGAATGTAATGACTTCATGTAGCTAACTGGTGTGGTTTAGGAGGAATTTGGATATTTTTGGCACTTTGCAAGTGGTTTTTTTATATTGCTCGTCGGTGTAGTTCAATTGTTCCTCCACCTTTGAAGCGACATAAAGCTGAAAGATCCTTGTGTGTGCTACAATTCATAAATATAAATAACATATTGTACTGTACTTTTTTTTTTTAGGGTGGGAAATCATCCAATGACTTCTCCCGCTCGGAAGGGCGTGTCAGACTTTTACTGACTAAAACCCACCCGTGTTCCTTCAGTTGCCTTTTGCCAAGGCCCCGGTATCTCATTCGGACTTTCCCGCAACCCTGGCAGGCAAACATGTACTTATTACTGACTTACCTTTTAACGAGTTCCTTTGAGATATAAGTGTATCTCAGTGAGTTCACGAAGAATGCTTTATTTGTAACTAGCTAATGCCCGCAGCTTCGCCCGCGTGGATGTCGGTTATTATATAATAAAACCTTCCTCGAGAACCACTCTATTCATTGGTGAAAACCGCATCAAAATCCGTTGCGTAATTTTAAAGATTTAAGCATACATAGGGATATAGGGACAGAGAAAGCGACTTTGTTTTATACTATGTAGTGATAAGTTACAAAATTTTATAGGATAAGAGTTAGATAAGAGTTAGATAAGTACACTATCGCAATAGGTTACTCTGTAATGACGGATGTAAGTTGGAAATAAATAAATCATTCTATTTCAATGTTAAATATCTAACATTTTGTGTTTGTAATACTCTCTTTGTCTGCATGTTTCTTGGAAACAGATGAATTGAACCATTTGAAATCTTAGTAAACACGGCTACACATCAAGCTATACATTTCCAGTATAAGCTGACGTCGCATTGTACGGAAATCCTATATAATGTGTGTGTACCAAGGGGCAATGCTCAAATTGATTCATGTCAACAGAATTTTATTGGAGCTGAAGAGCCTTTGATCCGGGGCGTTCAAACGACATGGATACAAAAGAGGATTTATGAGAAAGTAGAAAAATCTACAAGAACTTAAGTAAAAAAATTGGGATCGAAAGGAGATACTTATACTTATATTAACAACGTGAAAATGTTATTATGCTAATGAGCTTGTTTCCAACCTAAACCTAAAAATAAGGAAAAGATAGGTACAAGCTTTCCTTAGATTATTTTGTTTTTCTCAATATTATGGGATACAAAAATTGTAGAGATTTTAGCAAGGTTAATGGTATTAGTAAAATAGTTTCTGACGACGTTATTAAATTATGTAGTTTAGCATTATTTGAAAAAAAAGGCCTTTCTTTCTACTTTTTGCGTGGTTAGTGATTAACCTTGTGTCAGAATTTTTATGCCGCCCATGGGCCTCTGACTTGGCTTCACATGCCGACAAGAAATATCTCGTTGGAAAAATAAGGTGTCCCTGTCTGGTTTTGATAATCGGAAATCTTTTGTTTGGTAACTATCAGGAGTGTATGTTTCAGTGAACAGTTTTTTCTACATTAATTCGTCAAATAGTGCATGTCATAATAATATACATAAATCGAAATCTAAACTACTAAACCAATATTGTATCTCAGAGAGGTAAATTTTTTATTGTTTGTCTATGGGAATCTGTGGACCAAACTGACTGATAGAAAGCTACACCGTTACCGAGTGCCATAGGATGTTTTATTTTATTTTAAAACACGTGAATGAAGTCGCGGGCAGATGCGTATTGGGTGCATAAGCATAATCAGCCTATAATGTTCCCCATAATTATAATCAGCCTATAATGTTCCCTATGAGCATAATCAGCCTATAATGTTCCCCATAATTATAATCAGCCTATAATGTTCCCTATAAGCATAATCAGCCTATTATGTTCCCCATAATTATAATCAGCCTATAATGTTCCCCATAATTATAATCAGCTTATAATGTTCCCTATAAGCATAATCAGCCTATTATGTTCCCCATAATTATAATCAGCCTATAATGTTCCCTATAAGCATAATCAGCCTATTATGTTCCCGTAGGCTCAGTGCGGGTTGGTAGATGTCACATAATATGTTTTCGATATTTTTCTAGGACATGCCGGTTTCCGCACGATGTTTTCCCACACCGTAAACCCTATATTTGATTAAAAATATTTGGACCGAGAAGAATTCGAGAAGCATTCTTTCGTTTTCTGGTAACATGGCATATGTCTCCAATGCCTACATTATTGCATTCTCCCGAAAGTTATTCAGTTAGTTGGTTATTTCAGTTTAATTTTAACAAATTCATATTTTATTTCACATTTAACTATAGTTTGTACCTACTATACAAACAGGTAAAAATCACATAAATATCCATGTAGGTATTTATCTAGTGGTTATAGTGTGATAGGTAATTAATTTACTTTACTATTCAATAAAGAAATATGAAATAAATTTCTACATAACATATTATTATGTTGGTAGGTTGGTACATGCTAATTTGTGTAATTACGTAAGTATTTTATGTATTTACTCGCTGAAATTTTAGTGCTTTTACGTTACTTTACGTTTCAAGTAGTATTACTAATACGGAAAAAATGTAAATACCTAAAATTAAGTTATGGGATCAGTTATGGTATAGTATAGTATCCTATATATATAGTATCCTTGAGTGAAAAAATCGCTTGTTCACGACATACTACATACACTGGTTTCATAGAGAAGTACTCACTCGTAATCTCTGTTCGTATTCTTCACAGGTTCAGCATATCTGACGTCATCGTCCTGCAGTTTGCTGGAGTGCATCGTGCTGGCGAGGAGCAGGGGAGCGCTCGACATCGCAGCCATTCTTCCTCGCTGCCTGTAGGTCAATAAGATAACATGAGTACCTACTTTGAACACGCTGTAGCTTCGCCGAGAACTTACGACTTAAGATACAAACGTCAAAGCCGAGTCTTAATAATCAATTTTCTACTAAGAAGTTAGATTTTTTTTTTCAGACCTGGCCCCGCACTTCCGGAAAGACATACGTTCTGACCAAACTGAAGCGCCCGAGTTTTAGGTCGTAGGTTCGAACCCAAAGAGGCGCTTACCAAGTCGGTTAATTTATTCAGTACCCATCTATAGGAGCATCTATCCAACAACTTTGTCATAAATTGTTACCTAATAGTTAAGTAACAACATTTTACAGTGACCGTGTCAATATTAGACATCTTTATTTCTGTAATAAATAGAATGACTTGACCATCGCATGGCATCATACATAATCACATATGAATAATCTAGTTTAGATAGTCCTAATTGAACATAGCGCTAGCGGGCCTAATTTATGCATACACAAACATAAATAAAGCGCTCAGAGCGCTAATAATATGCCAATTCCGATTACCGTGTGCGATTGCCAAGTAATTATATAGATACAGGGGATCGAAAATGAAACCGGCATGTCCTAGAACCAAAAATTCGAAGACATGTGACATCTACAAATCCGCACTCACTGGGCCCACGGGCACATTAGGATATGCCGATACCCGTAAAATACCTATCAGTACTTTAGGAGAAAATCGTTGTTGAATCTTGCGTGACTGTACATTATCCCGTATTTTATTTGGTGTGAAATATTTCAGTTCGAATTGTGCTCTAATATTTAATTTTCAACCAAGTGTAGTAATCGTTTAAGTTAAAGTAGACATTATGAAATTAAATAACATGTATCAGCTGCTGGGTGGTAGGAATCTAACAATAACTTTACTTTAGGTAGGTTTCACCTGAACACGAGACCTTGTAAGAACGTAACACGTGAATCTTTTTGCGAACACATTACATTCATGTAAATATTTAACCTTATAGTTAGAATAATCTTGTTATCCAACATCTCAAGCAGAAAATTGTGCTAATTAGATTAATCGCAGTCAAAGTCAAATTGTTATTATGAACATATTTTATAAAAAACCGGCCAAGTGCGTGTCGAACGAAAAAACCTTTAGTTTTGTATAGTTGTAAACATGTTCTATTATACGACACGGTCATTGTAAGTGTTTAGTTGCAGATATTTTTATGTGATAATCTGATAATACTGAATTTAAAATTTTCGGACTATTTCCTTTATTTGTGCTGTCCTTGACCTTGCTTCTTGTCAAAGGAAATCATTCATTTTGGGCTAAATTATGAAAGTGCCGGCTAAACAAAAAAAAAAGCTAAAATCCGAAAGAGTGTAGTAGCTGTACTTTAATTAGATAACTATTAATTATACAAATAAAGCCCCAAAATTGTATGGACGGTGAATGATCTCCTTTCATGATTCTAGATTTTGATTTATTTGCGAATAATATCAAAATTTATGTCGCGTATTTTTTTATTGTTTTGACTTAGAAGGTTGATTTTTTTCGAGCTCCAAGAGACCGTGGACCTAGTATTTGATATCATTTCAACTTGGTACCTCCACGCGCTACTGAGAAAAAGGATCTTCACGGACTGACAGACGGAAAACGAAGTGATCCTATAAGGGTTTCGTTTTTTTCCTTTTGAGGTACGTAACCCTAAAAAAAGTACACAGGTGTTAAAGTACTTTTGAACTTCAAAATACACACTTGAAGTGATGGAATTATTTTAAAATGAATTCAAGTGTTCACGTTACTTCGTACCTACCATGAGAGTTCGACGAGGCCGTTAGGAGTTCTCAAGTATTCCATCGCATTATAGTGTAAGTGCTTATAGAAAGTGGCGTTATTTTTTATTGAACATCTCATTATTGAGATTGCGTCGCAGCAGTCGAACGCCCCGCCACTATATTATTCTTCATGACTAGTTATTCGCATATTGCTGTGTTAATGTCCTCATTTTTATCCAGGACGCATCGTAAAAAATCGTCGTTGAAAATAGTAAAGTGTCAAGCGGAAGAGACGAGCAGGAAAATCATTGTAGTGTCCTAATAACCCCTAACTGTAACCCCGCCTTTATACCAAGGTATTCTACATGTCGTTTCTACCAGTTTCGTTTATCGATTACACCTAACACAAGTCGTACAGACTAGTTATACACAAAACTTGTAGAATACGTGTCATAAGGGTGAACAACATGTTTGAAACAACCTACAATACATGTTTGAAACAACCTATTGATATTCGACATGTTTTTGACAAATCTGCTAAGACTTGTCGAAAACATTACAATTACGGTTTTTTCCGTTTTGACAGATTTTCGTTTCGTCAGATTTTTGTTTCGATGGATTTTCGTCTCGCTAGATTTTTGTTTTGTTTTTTTAGTGGCTCCATAAAAAACTTGAGTTATATAGCATAATCAGCCCTTAATGTTCCCACTGCTCGGACACAAACCTCCTTTGTAAGAGGGAGTGGGTCATAATCCACTACGCGGGCCTAGTGCGGGTTGGTTGGGACATAAGGCCTTTTTTTTTTTTTTGTGTGTGGGGATATCATCCAATGACTTCTCCCGCTCTGGGCGGAGCGGAAGGGCGTGTCAGACTTTAACTGACTAAAACCCAACCGTGTTCCTTCAGTTGCCTGTTGCGAATGTCCCGGTATCCCTTTTGGACTAACCCGCAACCCTGGCAGGCATCGGTCCTAGCTCCTAGCGGACCCCGTCCTGGCTGACATCTCTTTGAGGCGCGCGTGGAACACGACGCGCCATCGACCCGGGCCTGGTCCTAATCGGACGGCAAGCTACCCATTGCTCGCCGTCAGCAAGCCCGCGCCTATGGTGGCCGGGAATCCGCCTGGGATTCCCGACGCCCAGGGCGTCTCCAACGGCGGCGGTTAGGGGCGTGAGGGCGCAAACTTTGCCTCTCCTTCACGCGTTCCGCCTCCTCCTTCGCGAGCATTACTGCTTCGCAGAAGGAGGTGACTGCTTCCCATGCCCTGTCGCTCCGTACCATGGCCTGGACCAGAGCCGGACGCGAGAGGTCACCGCCGCCAATCGCCTCCAAGAGGACACGGCGGTGCTCCGCCCAAGCAGGGCAGACCTCCACCGTATGCTCCACCGTGTCCTCCGGGCGATCCACACAGTGGTGACACCCGGGCGTTTCCTCCCGCCTTATCCGAAACAGGAACCTCCTGAAGCAACCGTGTCCGTTGAGGACCTGTGTCAGGCGGAAGGTGAGGACGCCGTGGCGTCTCTCTAGCCACTCCTCAAAGAGGGGACTTATCGGCACATTGTGGCGTGCCCAGGGATATAAGGCCTGGGCTGGATTATCCGAATTAGGTGTCCTACAAAATTTTTGATTATGTTTTTCCCCTATTTATTACCTTGAATGGTGAAGTGTTTATGGGAAAAACCAATGCACCTCTGCCGTGAATACATGACGGTACATATGCTATTAGGTTAGTCATTTCCCTTGTGAAAAGGACTAGCTAAATGCGCGGGCGCACGATCAATTTAAACGAGCCGACCTTGGCATAGGTCGGGAAATCGTTGCATTAGCCTTGTCAGATCATTATCATGTCTGAGTTATAATCACCGCGAAACAATGTGAAATACACACGCTTATATAATATTATGTAGTTTTTTAGCTGAATTGTGAAGCATACTTTCACGTAGTATCTTGACAATAGTGTTATAATTTATTTATTTAAGTTTCTTGTTCAACATTACACAATGTAATTCTAAGGCGTTGTACAGAACAAAATACAAACTAAAAAGTGACACACATACGAAGGTTGGGTAAAATACAAATCAAAAACATTAAAATACAGGCTGTAAGGGTAAACACTCTTGTCATTCAAACCATGGGTAGTTGACTTAAATATAAAAATAAATGACCGAACACAACAAAAAAAAAACGTTATTTTCATTAAAAGATTTTTAAAAGTTTCTATCCGACACCGTGTTCTCTAGTGAAACAGCTGACTGACTGAAGAAGAGGTCGCGCTCGCGGCCGTTCAGGTCACGTCCCGCACCCCCCGCCCGTGTTGAGACGCAAGTTCGTTGCCCTAGCGCATAGGGCAACGAACTTGCGTCTCTTGTGGTAAAATGTACATTCAAACAAAAGAAAAAAAAGTTGTAATTTTCCATTGATTTTACGTTCTATAAATGAAACCAAACCACTGGTTGCAAGGATAACGGTATTCACCCTAACACCCTGTATAAACACGAGAAATATCAAAATTAGCAAACGAAATAACACCTACTTATTGAAAAAATTGCAATTAAATGGAAAAAAAAACCTTATAATTATAATAACAATGACTGTACTTCGTGAGTATTTTCGTAACAATCATCATCCTGAGACGAGGGGCTTATGGTATAGGTAACAAACACATGGATAAAAGTATATACGAGGTAAAGCCGCTATCCGAGCATGGATGACTATTGTTTACCCATTGAAACCTTGCGAGATAATACGTATTGTGTTTAATTTCTAACGTGAAATGTATGAACGTGCACGTTATATCGTATCGTGGACGGAAACTTAAAAGCGCCTTCATATATTTCCATACATTTTACTTCCCTGTGTTATCGTGATGCCGTGACGTGGCCGGACCCGATAATATCGTAAAACGTTAGAAATGATAAAAGCGCACATTGCAATGGCTTTCATGTGAGACACTTTAGTACCTAATCTACTGCAGGTCCAAAATGTGTAGATTTCCATGGAGAAGAACGGGCAAGGAACATACCGATTGCTGTTCGTCACTTTTTATTCAATTAATTAGATAATAGATCTATGGAGGAGCTCGTGGCTAAGTAATATGTGATCACACAATACTGTTAGCGTTTCCATGACAATGTGCGCTAGAAGTCAATTCTCTGAGACATTACGTCTATCGAGGTGTCAAATCGAAACAGAAATGCGATCATCTTTTGACGTTGTAGGGCGAATCTACGATTTAAATCTTTGCTACATCTTTCCACAAAAGTGACCTATTTGTTACTTGCTACCGATAAAAACACAGCTCCGGCAAGGTGTGTATAAACAGACCTCCCACTTAAACAATTAATAATGGTCACATTTCAATTCTAATTAAATATTTTAATTTCATATAGGTAACTGAAACTTCAGTCTTGCTTGATAGACTAGATGGTAACAAGTGTTCTTCCATACAAAATTTAATTTCCGCGGTAAAAATGTAGGTAAGTATTACAATAAGTACATCAAAAATTTCATTATTTATTTACATAATTTTTGAATAACTTAATTTTTGAATAATGTAAGAGAATTTTTAAAATACGACCATTAATAATACTTATAAACAGAATGTAACAAATTCATTAAAATTTAATTAATTAAAAATATTCCTTTCGTTTCTTTTACGCATAATAAAGTTTAACATAATTATTTCGGCTGGCTCTTGGCATTAATTATTAATAATTGACTTTTTTGTATAGTACGTATACAAAAAAGTCCATAAATCCAAAATATATATATTATAACCCCAAAAGAATTAAAAAAAAAATCAAGTAATAAAAACTAAAACCCAACTACGACTTAAAAGTTATAAACAAGACACCACAGACAGACAAATTAAAAATCCGGAGTCACACGTGTTAGGGCATAAATCGAACAGATTACGTGTGACTCCGGATTTTTAATTTTTTTTTATTACTTGATTTTTTTAAATTGTTTTGGGGTTATAATATATATATTTTTGAAATGTGCTCATTAAGGCCTTTCATTTGATACCCAACATGGTACGATTAAACCATATTTTTTTTTAAGTTCCTCACTTTGTCCTCTAGAGGGCGCCATTTTTAATTTAATGTGACTTCACATAGCCTATAACCAGCGGACAATCACGACGCTTCTAACGATACCTCATTTGTCAAATTGTGATAAGTGGTTTGGAAGATAGGAGGGAACAGATGAACATACATACATACATACATACATACCGGTCAAAATCATAACCCTCCTTTTTTCTTCGCCGTAGTCGGGTAAAAACGGGGAAAAAATCACGTTTGTTGTAAAGGAGCCGCCTTAAATATTTATTTTATTCTGTTTTTTAGTATTTGTTTTTGTAGCGGCAACAGAAATACATCATCTGTAAAAAATTCAACTGTCTAACTATCACGGTTCATGAGATACAGCCGGGTGACAGACGGACAGCGGAGTCTTAGTAATAGGGTCCCGTTTTACCCTTTGGGTATTATTCGATAGTTGTATGAACAGATATGTATGTATGTAACTGATTGATTGAGATTGACGGAGTAGGTCAATTTGAGAAACAATTCATTTCCCTGATTAAAAAACCTACACTCATCAAAAATATGATTGGCGTCGCTTTTGAAAGGCTCTTCTCAAATAAGGGAACAGCTCAATCTGCCTAGCCTTTTCGCAACTCTGTTGGGGTCGGCTTCCAGTCTAACCGGATGCAGCTGAATACCAGTATTTTACATGGAGCGACTGCCTATCTGACATCCACAACTCAGTAACTGGGTAATACGATACCCTTTGGTAAGACTGGTTGTCAGACTTTCGGGCTTTTGACGACCCGTAACTACTGTCAAAGATCTACGAATGACAGCCCGGACCAACGGCTTAACGTGCTTTTCAAGCCACGGAGGAGTCTCGGTATGTAAAGATGGTCACCCATCCACGGACCAACCTCAGCAAGCGAAGCTTAATCTGATAGATCGACCTATGCAGCAATACCTATATAATAATTAGCCACGAGCTCTTCCAAATAACGGAAATAACTGAACAGCTATATACCTATAACTACACACATTCATTTTGTTTCTTGGCTTATTTGAGACCATTGAAACTACAGTATCATTGAAGCATATTATTTTAATATTACTGGAACTTTGTAGGAACTAGAAAAAGGAAGGTTTTGTTGCATTTAAGTTATCTTGAACGAACGTAATACAGTACAGTTTCTGAATGAAATCGACTCGTAGGTTCCGGTTTATTAATTTCAAAGATATTTTCGGTCACCACCTATGAAATTGGCGTTTTTTTCTCAAAACTTACTTTCTCACTTAAATATTCATCAATTGCTTGGTAGGTATTATAACGAATAATGACCATCATAGACCAATAGTAAAAAATACCTTAAAAATTACTCCACATTTTGTTAGCAGAAATGACCACTATTTTTTTTTTAACTTAGCCAAAACTTATTTTTGTCGCTTAATCTAAGTAGCATAATTATCGCGTAGCGTTATCTTAGTTTTTAAACATTAGTGCATACAAGTTTTAAAACATTATTTTCAATTTCAATTCATTTATTTCCAGGTAAGTAAATAACACCCATTGCCAGACATAAAATAATAGAAATCACAACAGAATAAAAACAAATAAAATCAAACATTAAATTAAATCCGATTAAATAAAATCAAATCAAAATAAATCAATAAAAAAAAAAAAAAAACAAATCAAATTAAAATAAAATAAATACATAATCAAAACGTTAAAATAAATTATAAAATAATTAATTGAACCACATAATTAACCACATAATTAATAAATTAATAAAATTTAAAAAATAAATATATATATACTTACTCCTAATAATACTCCTATTAATATAATATTAGTGTTCATGGTTGTTATATAAATTAAGAAAATGTTAGTATGAAAAATGCAACTTCTTTAAAATTCCCCATACAAAACGGTGATTTCATAGGTGGGGACCTAATATTTAACAAATTTTCCTCTCATCCGTAGATAATGAAGTAGATACGAAGACATAACATAATTGCGATTGCGTCAACACTTAGATACGCAAACAAAGATAAAAAACGCCCAAGTGCGTGTTGGACCACGCACAATGAAGGGTTCCGTAGTTGATATGAATTTATTCCAAGAACAAACTTAATATTGTTGATGAAAAACATGTTCTCTAATACATTCCAACTGCAAATGTAAGTTGGTCGAATATTACTCGTTATCTTGTAAAGCCTTTTTTTTTTTTTTGATGTTTGGAAATCATCCAATGACTTCTCCCGCTCTGGGTGGAGCGGAAGGGCGTGTCAGACTTTTACTGACTAAAACCCACCCGTGTTCCTTCAGTTGCCTGTTGCCAAGGTCCCGGTATCCCTTTCGGACTAACCCGCAACCCTGGCAGGCATCGGTCCTAGCGGACCCCGCCAATTGTGCTGACATCTCTTTGATGCGCGCGTGGAACACGACGCGCCATCGACCCGGGCCTGGTCCTGATCGGACGGCGAGCTACCCATTGCTCGCCGTCCGCAAGCCCGCGCCTATGGTGGCCGGGAATCCGCCTGGGATTCCCGACGCCCAGGGCGTCTCCAGCGGCTGCGGCGGTTAGGGGCGTGAGGGCGCAAACTTTGCCTCTCCCTCACGCGTTCCGCCTCCTCGTAGTTGGGTTTTAGTTTTTATTACTTGATTTTTTTTTAATTCTTTTGGGGTTATAATATATATATTTTTGAAATGTGCTCATTAAGCCCTTTCATTTGATACCCAACATGGTACGATTAAACCATATTTTTTTTTAAGTTCCTCACTTTATGTCCTCTAGAGGGCGCCATTTTTAAACTTCATAGCCTATAACCATTTTTAAACTTCATAGCCTATAACATAGCCTATAACCAGCGGACAATCACGACGCTTCTAACGATACCTCATTTGTCAAATTGTGATAAGTGGTTTGGAAGATAGGAGGGAACAGATGAACATACATACATACATACATACATACCGGTCAAAATCATAACCCTCCTTTTTTCTTCGCCGTAGTCGGGTAAAAACAACAATGTATCTGGCGGGGGGGTGCGGGGGCACACTTGACCAAAAATTCACAATTAAAAGCTTAAACGGAAACGGATATTATACTAATATTTTTGAACGGCCTATCTAACAATACCCTACAACATGGGATAAATGAGAAAAACCTATTATTAATAATGTTTTTTCTCATTTATCCCATGTTGTAGGGATTCCCACTTCATGTGCAGGGGATACAACATCCAATTTTTTTTTCAATATTTTATTTCACTACTTTGTCAGCGTGTTTATTATAATAAACACATGCTAAATTACAGCTTTCTAGTACTAAGAGTCTCTGAGCTAAGCCACGGACAGACAGACAGACGGACATGGCGAGACTATAAGCGTTCCTTGTTGACTACGGAACCATAAAAAGGACAATAAGTTTCGTGAGAAGATACCTCATTCCGATGCATTGTTTAATGTTTCTGCGTCGCTAATTCCTTTTACATTAACCTTCTCGCTAGAAAGATGGATGTTTATTCTCAAACAGTTAACGTTATTCGAAAGTTATATCATTGAGAAAATGAAGGAAAGGTGACAAGAGCGTACTTTCACAACCGACGTATAGCAAGTGGCTCTTGAAAGGTGCATTATGCCATTTGGCAAGCTCTGCACGTACGCCGCTTGTTGACTAATTACTCAAGAACTGGGCAAGTGGGCACTGGGTACTGGGCACGGGCATGTGATCTCTGAGCAATTAAAATGAGGCAAAATACTTTAGCATTTTTATGTGGAATACGGAACAATAATAATTATAAAGATTGGTCAAATATCTCAATGCTAAATGACCTCATTTTTTTACCCGACTACGGCGAAGAAAAAAGGAGGGTTATGATACCCAACATGGTACGATTAAACCATTTTTTTTTTAAGTTCCTCACTTTATGTCCTCTAGAGGGCGCCATTTTTAATTTAATGTGACTTCACATAGCCTATAACCAGCGGACAATCACGACGCTTCTAACGATACCTCATTTGTCAAATTGTGATAAGTGGTTTGGAAGATAGGAGGAAACAGATGAACGAGTACATACATACATACATACATACATACATACATACATACATACTTACATACTTACATACATACATACATACTTACATACTTACATACATACATACATACCGGTCAAAGGAAGGCTTATCACCTGAAAGATGTAGGAACGTTTCAGTTACTTACGTGAAGTGTTTTTACTCTACAACAAATTGTAAGCTTCTGAGATCTATTTAAAATAGCATTACGCTTGCTGGGTATTTAATCGGCCTCAAAACGGATGTTTACTTTTTTCGTCTCCTTCCTTTGCCTACATCCGTTTTACATTTAAAGTTTTCAACACTTTATCTTATTTTGTTTTAACAGCGTTTACCTTCACGCATTTACAAATAATAAAAACCCTCGTTTAAAAAAAACACAAACTTTAAACTTAAACAGAATTTTCCGTTCGTGGAAAATAAAATGAAAACACGATAAATCGGCTGTTTTCTTTGTAAATAGTGGTTATTAGTATTTTCCGTTCGTGGAAAATAAAATGAAAACACGATAAATCGGCTGTTTTCTTTGTAAATAGTGGTTATTAGTATTGCAACAGCTGACAGAGGCAAACTGGTTGGTAAGATGCATTCTTGCAATCTGTGGACTCGATATACTAACCGTACGAAGGGTGAACTGACAGTATTTGATGCTATATTAGCACACAAATTAAAATACTTGCCGTATACTTTAGTAGGTATCTACCATAGTTCTAAATAAGTGCGAGTGCTAACTAAGTATAAATGTATGCATAGTTCTCGATACATTCATAAAATATGCCGATTTACGAATTCGTAAATATTTTGTGCACAACGTTAAATTTAAACTGTAATCGATAAACCTACTTTCTTGCGGTTGGTTCGTACCAAAACATTTTACGCATAGTCAGATATCATTGTGGCCTAAAGTCAATTACAGAAATTATTATATTAACCCTATAGCGCACAATAGATTTCGCATAAGAAAGTTTTACGAATGTCAGTGAGAGAAAGAAGTAAACACTTAAAGTCAACCAAAACGGCACATGACATACAGCCGTTGGCAAAATATCGACACATCACACATGACTTCACAAAGCTTTGCTAACTTTTACTGACTCTCAAAGAAAAGTAAATAATGGGAACGAAACTTGTTGTGCGCTTGACCTCGAGTTTAACCGTCTACAGTGAATGAGATTGCGTGGGGATCGCGGGACACTTTCACCGGCGCGGGCGCATGACGCGATGTAGGTACTTGTGGAACCGGTGGAGAGTGACCACGTGCACGGCGCCGGGCGGCGACCGGCCGGCGGCGGCGGCGCCGCCATTCCAAAGCTCTCATCTCTGGAGATATGGAAGTTAAGTGCTGTTTTTAAATGGAAAAGTATCAACAGAAAATGTGTGGCTTCAGCAATTTTGTAGACACTTTTCATGAATTAAGGTTTTGATGCTAAAGTTTGATGCCTTCTAACCTACTTCAGCACTTATTTAATGATTATACAGGCTGTAAGGGTAAACAGTCTTGTCATTCAAACCATGGGTAGTTGACTTAAATATAAAAATAAATGACCGAACACAACAAAAAAAAACGTCATTTTCATTAAAAGATTTTAAAAAGTTTCTATCCGACACCGTGCTCTCTAGCGAAACAGGTGACTGACTGAGGGCGGGGTCGCGCTCGCGGCCGGTCAGGACACATCCCGTACCCCCCGCCCGTGTTGAGACGCAAGTTCGTTGCCCTAGCGCATAGGACAACGAACTTGCGTCTCTTGTGGTAAAATGTAGACAAAAAAAAAAAAAAAAAAAGTTGTAATTTTACATTGATTTTACGTTCTATAAATAAAACCAAACCACTGGTTGCAAGGATAACGGTGTTTACCCTAACACCCTGTATAGGTAGTTAAGTTATTTTCATAATTTATAATCTTTGTAAGTACTTATTTCCGGTAAGCGATGAGATTCAGATTTGGGAGATGGTAATCATACTACATACTATCATTTTGTAAGATACTACTACAGTCACACTTTAGCCTTAAAAAAATTCCAGCTTCAAATATATTTTTAAGTTGAAAACTCTTATGTAAACGTAAGTAAGGTTCAATGTTGGTCAACTGCCGTTGCGGTTTTCCTCATCGTTTAAAATGTACGAGTGAGACACTTGTTTCGGTCAGTATTTTTTTTATTATGTAAATGGCCTTCTTCATGAAATTATGTATTTACGGAAGCTTGAAACAGTTTGTCAAGCTCTATTTAAAATTAACTAGGATGAATATGGTTCTTGCCTTTGAAGTCATATTATGGTAAGTAACTGGAAACTAGAGACTATTACTTTATTTTGGCTTTTAGTATTTTGGAACGACTTTTAACATTTTAGATAACATGAGGCCCAACTGAAAAAGATTCAGTTGAGCCTCATAGATAATCGGATCTAAAAGGTGCAATAGAAAAATAATGAATGCGGTTCTTACTTACCTATTTGGTCTAGATAAGCCGGTGCCTTAAAAGACAAACTGTTTTAGAATCTATTATTTCGTAAATTCAGAGAAAACTGAACATATTAGGTGCCGCAACGGTACCTTAAACAATTTCAATTGATTATAAGAAACTACTGTCATAAAAAAACTGCAGTAGCTTGTTATTTTCATTAATTGTCATAATTATATCTTCATAAAAACAACATTTATCGCTTTTGACAAGTGAAATACTGTTAGATTAATTTTAAGTGTGAAAGTAACACCATAATACATTCGTAATCTGTAAATGGGTAAGTATGGAAACTTCGTATGGAAAAACAACAAACAAAAAAAAAACACGTAACATGTACCTTTTAAAGCAATCAAATAATTATTATTATTTCGGATCCCTTTGATAATTGTTAAAGAGGTTTTAGACCATTCATTCATTGAATATATTCATCATTAATTATTGATTTTTTTATTTATTCTTTTCGGATTTGATTAACTATTAAATACTATGTTGGAAATAGAAATAATAAAACATACTTCTCTTGCGCTTGCAACCCAATATTTGAGGTCGGCGCAACATGTTTATGAGTTGAAACAAATACCAGTAGTAGTTTTTGGTATTAGAACGGAATAAAATTCGTCATCTCGGTAATCACTAACAGTAGTATATCAGTGGTAGTAGTATGTAGGTAGTTATTACACCAATAAGTCGTAGGTAAATAATTTCAAAACATGTTTAATTTTTTATGCGGTTCAAAAAAAGAACATCAATATCTGTACAAAATATAGTGATGTGAATGATGTGATGTGAAGCGGCCGGGCTTCAATCGTAACTTCATAATCGGAACTAGGTCAAAGTCAGCTGACCTTGATATTTACCTCAATCTTAAAAACCGTATTGTTTACCGTTAATGACACTTGTAGCATTAATTTATATTTCAACAATAGACAAGTTACTATATTTGCTTTGAAATTAAGGTTGTGTAAAACATGTTTTATCGTTTCATGGAGTCAAGAATCAAGATGCTATAAATTACATCGGAAGATTCGTCACTCTGGCTTTTTTTCTACGCTTTTCTACTATTCCACTTTTTCCTATGCATGCATATTTATCGATTCGTTTTGTTCTAATTGATCAAACGTGACTGACTTCATAATATCTATTATTATAAAACTTTAGTTCAGTTTAGAGAAAGATGTTACGTTACTTTTCCTTTTTATAGTCAAATTATTGGCATTTTATTAGAAATATTTTGTAATAATCGTCAACAAGTTCGGACAAAGAATAAAATTAAGTAGGTTCAATAGCTATGCTATCGAGATACAAGTAAAGTCAAAGTCAAATAATTTATTTCAAATAGGCACATATATGGCACTTTTGAACGTCAAACAAAGAAATAGAATTGATTCTAGTTGCCCCTTCCAAAAGGTAGTTTTCGTATGGAGAAGAATGGGCAAGAAACTCCACCGTTACTCTTTTAAAAATGTTTTACAATATTTTGTATACATTAATTATATAATTATATGTGAAGACGATGCACCTATAATAAGATTACTGTACCACAAAAGGTAAAAAGAATTATAAATGGAGCAATAATTAATAAATTAATTACCAGACACATGGTGCTCACATATTTACAAAGATTGTAAAAGTATACGATATTACAATAGTCCTAACATTGTTACAAGAAGTACCTACAGCAGATTAGAAACGCTAAAGATTCCTTGAACAACGTTTAAATTTCACGAACTAATTATATGTACTAGAACCGTTACACGTGGAGTAAAATATATTTATAAATTAATGATCACAATTATATATTTTTAACAGACTTCTTCCTAAAAGGAGGAGGTTATTGTATGAGACTTTGGTATAGAATTATTGTTTTTTTTTTATAACTGCGTAAATAATCGTAAGTGCTTTTTATTTTATAATTAAATCATTACTGTTTCTGTTTTAAATAAATAAATAAAATTAAATTAAGAGAAAGTTCTATTTACTACGAAAACGTTATTAATCACACTCATTATAGTAGCTTAAAGGGTAATGAGATTTCTATTAAACCTATGCAAATGTACGTATTACCTAATGGTAATGTTGGTAATTATTATAAATATGACATTGGATGATTAATCTATATTAATCATCCAATGTCATATTTATAATGTCAATCCATCAGGCGAGATCGAGGTCAAGAGCAGTCCCGTATCGAGTTAAAAAAAAAGAAATTAGATCTAGGTACTAAATATACCACATAAGTATTATAAATTAAAGTCGCTTTCCGTGTCTATGTGACCGAGTTGTTCTTCTAAACTACGCAACGGATTTTGATGCGATTTTCATCATCATTTAGAGAATTTATTCCGGAAGGTTTGTCTAAAGTGTTCTCAAAGAAATATAAAAAAAGGAAGGTTTGTATTTATAATACATTAATATTCAACTTACATATAATATAGAAGTCTCATTGTTTTGTCATGTCGTGAAACCATGTGGAGCTGGGGCGGGTCGCTAGTTGATTATAAACGAAATAACCTTGCTTGCAAAAAAATAGCGATCGGTATATAAAAGTGGGTTTCTTCGATGTATAAATTCATTATGATTACTAATACCTTACAATTTATACATACGTGTGTAAGATTTGGAAACAATTGGTCAAGTATTCGACGAGTTATTAAGCAATAAACAAATGAACCAACTGCAGTCAGTGCATTTTCGCAGTCAGTATAATTTAAAACACATAACGCTTACACTTTCTGTTAGCAGCAATTTTTGATTGTATATTTCATGTATGAATTATTCATAATTTTTTTTTTGTTTTTTCTAAAAAAGTTAGGTACTTTACTTGTTTTTTTAATGTATCTACAATGTTTTGTCTCTACAACCCCCAAACATCAACCGGCAGAAAAGAACTGCTTATATTTTGACATTACATAGTTCGGTCTTTGTGCAATACTCTAGTGCATAGAGCAATCCTAACTAAATAATAAAAATGTGAAAGTCAGTTAGTTTATTTGTTTGTTACGCTTTCACGCTAAAATGGCTGAATGGGTTTGGATGAAATTGGCACACAGATAGACCATGACCTGGGTAAGGACATACGCTACTTTTCATCCTGGATTGCAGACGAAGTCGCGGACAACAGCTAGTTATAAATAAATAAACATCTCAACAGTCGAGTAGTAAATAATGAAGATAATGGTTATACTGATAAGTTAATGAACTTTATTATTGTGTGGTTTTCTTTATTTATTAGGAAAACAACAATTGTGTTTACGGCCTAAACGTTTAAGGTTTAAGTTTGTTTCCGAACACATACTTTACAACTAGCGTGGCCTACAAACTGTTGCTCGTAAAGTTTATTCAACCAACACAAAGAGGTCGTACCGATGCACTGTTTAGCAACTTTGCTTACATATGCTTTGAAATAGCTAGAATATTTCACGAGACTAACATTATTTATTTTAACATAAAAAAACGACTCCCAAAAAAAGTGAAAAATAACTTTAATTTCGGAAGTTGGTGTCTTTGCTTTTCAATTTTCGTTTTTTGCCACCGACTTCCGAAATGAAAATTATTTTTCACTTTTTTAGTGTTTTTTTTGGAAATCGGTTGTTTTTTTTTGTAAAAGTTTTTATTTTTCACTTTTTGTTGTAGTAGGTACCTACCTACCCCACACATATTCGAATACCACTACCTGCTATGTAAATAACAGTGACGGAGTCAACTAAGATATCGTCTACATAGCCTAAGTGGGAAAAATATGTAATTATTGAAGCTAACTCAAAAACTACGCTAGCAAAGTTAATAAAATGTATATGGACCACCTCTCAAGCATGACCTACCAAACAAAAAAAGAATCATTAAAATCGATTCATAATTATTGGCGGAGAAATCGCGTAACATACATACAAAAAAGAAACATACAGACGAATTGAGAACCTCCTCTTTTTTGAAGAAGTCGGTTGAAAGAAGAAAGAAGTTTTTCACCGTTTGTAAATAATTAATTCAAGTTTTCAGCTTCGTCAAGAAATCACCTTATGAGGCACTCGAGGCAGTTAGGTATGATGTATGAATGTATTCCTCTAAGTTGACTTATAAGCAATTCATAATTTGGGGACCATTTTACGAATCTCCATAGAAAACTCTCAAACAGGATGAATTATTTCGTAATATGAATTACACAGATCATATTATGAATTGTCAGTTTGTGATATTTTACAATGATTCAAAAATTTTTCATATGATGATTCCGGTAAAGTGACCGTTTTAAGCCCCCCTGGTGTCTGCACTAGGAATGCCTGTATAGCAGATAAAAGGCAAGGGTGACTGAGATATCAACGCACAGCCTAAACCGCTGGTCCTAGAGACATGAAATTTGAAGGGTGTGTTCTTTATGAAGAGTAAGTTTCCACAAAGAAACGATTTTTCGAAATTCCACCCCTAAGAGGGTGAAATGGGGGGATTTCGTTTGTATGAAAAATCTTATTCCTTGAGTTAATAGACTTGAAACCTGGCACGAATACTTATTTAAGTAAATTATAAAGTTTCTCATTTTTAGTTTTTATAAACTACCCCTTAAACGGGGATTGGGGGGTGTCAAAGTTTGTATAGAAGAATTTTACCGCGCTGTCCGATTAACTCGAAACTTGTTCTTTATACTTAAAACCAACAATAAATAATAATGTGTATCAGGGTCTTTCAAAAATCTACCCCTAACGGGTACTTAATACTTTAAACAACGTGTTTCGGGGTTTTGCAAAAATCAGCTCCTAACAGGTGTAAAAGGGTAATAAAGTTTAAGGGTTAAAGATCGACAATAAATGTTAAAGATCGCAAATATTTATTTATTAAAGTATCTTTGAAAGGGGGTGGAGGGGTTGTGGAAGTTTTTGGAGGAAAGTACGAAATCCACGCGGACGAAGTAGCGGGCATAGTGCTAGTGGCTGTATAGCAGATCACCAAGGTCCCACCTCACGGTATGTAAACATAGTCAGTTGTTTAGTAAATGTGAAGGGATAAATAACATGAAAATCAAGGATATAAACCAAATCAAAGTAAAAAACAATAAAATAATAAAATATTACGTAAAAATCTTATTAAAAACAAGCTTTTAATTAACTAAAAAAGATTTTCCCATGGCCACCATCCGGCTACATCATCAGACCCTCAATACCACTTAGTGTCAAAGCACTTTTTAATACATAGCCAATGAATCCAAACACGATGGTGCAATCTTGTTTGATTTAGGAGTTCCTATGGCCAACTTCCGGCTCCATCATGAGACCAGCTCCATGGTATCATTTTTTTAAAATGTCTCGGTTATTAATAAGTATGCCAAGTTTCAGCTCAATCGGATGCCAGAAAGTGTTTGAAAAATGGATGACAATTGGAGTAACCGGAAACACATACGAACAGAGCAAGCTAATACAAAGCTTGTAAAAATACCAAGCTGTGAAGTGTTTAGTTTCAGAAGCGCTGCTAATGTATATTTTTTGTTGCTTCCCTAAGCCCATGTCTACATTAATTAAATTCTTTGTTCCCATCAACCAGCCGCGGATGCTTACGCACACTGTACACAAAACATCTCCTTTAAAATAAAACAAAGGCCTGAAAGACGTCTTTATCAAACAGTACAAAATTAATTTATATTAAGTAAGGCATAATTATTAAATCATTATTTCTATTCTATTATTAACTAGCTTTTACCTGCGGCTTCGCCCGCGTGGATTTCGGAAGAAATCCCAAGAGAACGTACTACCGGGATTAAAATGAATTGTCAGCTTGTGACATTTTACGATGATTATATTTTCATATTATGATTCTGCTAAAGTGTTTTAAGCCCCCTGTAGTGTCTGCCTACCCCCATGGGAAGAAGGCTTGAGTTTATGTATAAATGTATTATTATTAATGCAAACTCATCAATTTCGTGTCTGCCGTTGAAAAGAATGGTTGTGTTTGTATGACAATGAAAGTGAAACTTAAAACGTTTAGTTTAATAATAAGCGGAGTTTCATGTTTTAACTTTTCAAAGAACCGTCATTAGCTTTGTATGCGACACTAATTGCTTTCAGTTTTATGCCGCAGTTGGACAAATCATCCTTAGAAATTCATTCACTAATAAAAACTTTTTACAAAAAAAAAACAACCGGCTTCTAAAAAAACAAACAAAGTGAAACACCAAAATAAACAAACACAAAAAAAAAACTTTAATTTCGGAAGTGGGTGTCTTTGTTTCAGAATTTTCGTTTTTTGCCACTGACTCTACTTTTAATCCCGATGGCACATTCCCATGGGATATTTTCCGACATCCAGGGAAGCCGCAGGCAAAAGTTAGTACGACAATAAATTAAACTTCGTAATCTTATATCGTAAATATATCCAATCTATAGCTTGTCAAAGATCGGCAGAACCCTTAGTCGGCCCATCACTACAAGTAGGTAAGTACTTATGTTTAAAAAAATCACATTTTTTATTTCGATGTTTGAATTTATTTTATAGATTCCAAAATACTCCTATGCATTAATATTACCAGTGAGTGTTTTCATTTATTGTCGTCTCCACATTGTATAAAATTTGTCCAAAACAAATTTTATACAATGCTTGGAGGACCTATTCAGACAAACATAACTCGAAGAAACGATGTCCTATGACCCCAGGTGAAGTATAGTGGTAGCATACAGACAGAGATCTTTTTCTCTTGAACATTTTGAATAACATAGACGGTTAATAAATATGTAGTAATAGCAATGACATTATATTACTCAGAAAAATTCCCAATTATGTTTATTTTTTACTAACAAGATCGCATTAACTTTTAAAATCTAAACATTATTAAATAAAGTTAAAGATGAACAATATGTAAATAATACGTGATTACAAATCGGCACGTGCTTGACACGGTTTTGAATACATTTTACGATGATTGTGTATTGTTTATTATTAACAACAAATTCTTGTTTTAGATAGAGTCAACGATATATTATTTTTTCTCCGGAAAACAAAACGACATAGGTATTCTCGCGAACAAAATGTTAGATTTTGTCTGTATTTTGTATAATCTGAAAAACTTATATTTTTTCGTAAACAAATGCAATGTTTGTTTTGTCAGCATCTCTGAAATGGTTTGTATGAACCGGTAAGTATGATTCTTTGTAGATATAGATATACGATATATGATAGATATAGATATATGATATGTAGATATTTTCTGACACCGTACCGCGGTACAGTGTCAGAAAATATCTTTAATTGGAAAACAAAGAATCTTATACTTAACATTTCTTTCAGAAACCTTTCTAATAAACACTCAAAACATGGTTCCGAAATGAAGAATTCTTGAAAGTAAATGATTTATTTTTCGAAAAAATTAACGAGACCGTTGTAATTTAAAATGGATTATGAATATCGTTAACATACATTTCACTAGAAGATGTGCGTAGTCTCGTTGTTCATGAGAGCAAAACCTCAACTACGGCCCTATAGCGGGTAACACTAAAAGTATTTTTTGTTTATAACCATTACTTTTTACCCGACTATGGCGAAGCCGAAAGGAGGCTTATGATTTTGACCGGTTAGTATGTAGGTATGTATGTATGTTCATGTTCCCACATAACTTCTAAGCCACTCATCATAATTTGACAAATGTGGTATCGTTGGAAGTGTCTTGATCGTCCGCTGGTTATAGGCAATAGGACCTCACATTAAATATAAAATATGTAAAGTATTAAATATAAAAAGATGTAAACAAGACAGCACAGATAGACAAATTAAAAATCCGGAGTCACACGTAATCTGTTCGATTTATGCCCTAATAGGTGTGACTCCGGATTTTGAATCTGTTAGTCTGTTATTTTAAATCTGTCTGGCCAAGAACATTACAGATTCTTAGTAACATCATTCTGGATCACCCACCAAGCCAATTATGAGTGTAGGTATTGGGGCTAAAGTTATGACTAAATAATTATGATGACATTCGTGGTGTCAATGCACGGACGGCAACGGAAAGACTTTCACGAAATTATGGTTTTTGTGTGTGTGTAAACTTGACTCATAAAATATTTAATTTCATGAATACAGTCAAAAACCGTTATTTGCAAAAGCAAATAGTGATTATGTTACTGTAGAAGATTGCAAATATTGCAATCATGTACCTCTTAAGGTGGAAATATAATCTTTTTTAGACCGCTAATGATTTCTAAGCAAATGATTTATAAAAAGATTTACACTTGAGTTCAAATCTATTGTTAACTTTTTCAGCTGTTTGATATCTACTGAACCAGATGTTTTAAAAATGCAAATTGAATTGATAAGGTTAGCAGAAGCAATAGGTATTCATTACATACTGCCACACTCCAGTTGATTTCATTCCCAGACCAGATAGCAAAAGTAACTAACTTAAAATGACTTCAAGCGAGTGATAATGAATTAGTAATTTGTCACACCTACACTAGATACGAATGTTAAACCTTACTTGCTACAAACCACATCTGGTTAAGATGAGATGACGTATGCATTAATTTCGAAGTAGAGCAATAAGAAAGTTATTTGCAATAAAAAAAATTGGACTACTGTACATAATAGTTGATAATTCCGGTTTGGGGGACATTATTCGTCAGTGCATTCATTTGTTCCGCCATGCTTGTGCCATTTTTTGTTTGTTTCTACTGCTGTTTAATAATTGTCCAGTAGGTATTAATTAAGCCTTAATGCCTTTCAAGTATTTGGTTTCCAAGTATTCGGTCTAGACAGGTGTCAAACATCGATATGACGGCTGAATGAGTTCCATTGAAGAAAAAGTCATGCTGCGTTAACCTCAAATTATTTTGGGAAAACGGCGAGAGGGTGATGAATGAAGTGCCTATTATTGTTTTCTATAATTGAGTTCTATAAATAAGTCTCAAGTACATCTAGGTAGTCGTAGTAAACAAGTACTTCGCGATAGTTACGTACTAAATGCTCGTTGCGCCTGCGCTTGCGGTTGCATTTGCATCGCCATTGATTGTTTTCAGTTGCATCTGCATCTTAACCTCCAACATCTCATTTGACGGTTCATTGCCAGATAATAAAACCTTTAAGTCCCTTTCATTCTAAATGTTTAGATTTCAAAATACCTTTATGATTCATGCAGGTTGTTTATAAAAGATTACTATTTCACGCAGACGTTATTGCGGTTTTACGTCAGTGACATGAAAATACGTTTTAAAAAGGCTGTTATCGAAACTATTTCCATTATATTTGATTTATGCGATGTCATGACTGACACGAATTCTAATACAAATGTAATTCACGCTATGGTCTGTCTATTGCTCGTCGTCGTTGGTTACGGCCGTGAAAAGTAACGTAGACATCTATCCTAGTTCATCACTCAATAGAATTTATAAGTGTTTCTTTTGCAAATAAAGCGCATTTATTCTGATTCGATACTTTTTCAAAACCAGTAAATTTTGCACTAGTCTATAATCACTATCGAGAAAATTGAATAGAAAATATTTCCAACTATTTTTCAAAATTGATTTCTTCGAGACCGAGACAGTCAAAAGAAAGCTAATTTATTTCAATGTTAAACAACAATAAAATTATTTTATGAAAGTTGAAGAAACATAAACTTGTTAACATTTACGAGCCTTCAGCACATTTTAATATTCTAAAAATAAATTAAAATCTTACCTTATTTTAGAATAGGGATGATGTTTTGAATCCAGAATGACAACACACACTGTTACTGGATAAAGCACTAGGAAATAAAAAGTTAATAAGTAGCTGGATTTTTTAGGGCATGAACACACCGAGCGCCCGTAACACTGCACGCAGGTCGGAGCTTTGAGTGGCGCGTGCGCACAGACGCCTTACTTATAGTTTCAGCGCGCGGTGTAACACTTTCCCCACCTATCTTCATCTCTTTATAAAAGTAAGAGATATTGGAATTTCACTTTCGTTTAAGGTAACGAAAATCTGTATGGAAAATCTTCAGATGCACACATGAATCTGGTTCTTGATCCTTACTAATATTATAAATGCGAAAGTAACTCTGTCTGTCTGTCGGTCTGTCTGTCTGTCTGTCTGTCGCGCTTTCACGCCAAAACTACCGAACCAATTTAAATGAAATTTGGTACACAGATAGTCTAGAGCCTGAGAAAGGACATAGGCTACTTCTTATCGACATACCACGCGGGCGAAGTCGCGGGCGGAAGCTAGTCTTTTATATAAAAATCAAAACGTAATTATTCTACATCTTTCCAACCTGAACATTTTTCCCATTCTTAACATGTCCAATACAGTTGAAACTTTGCGTTCACCACTAATTCCTCTTCATTCTGAAACTAATAAAAACTGTTTTAAAAATTGAAACGAAAAAAAGCATTCCAAAAAATGCTTTATCACGCTGTACGAAAGCGGATTAGTCCTGTGCCACTAATGCAACAGAAGAAACATAAAACTGTTGATAATTATAGTTAAAAATAAATTGACCCCCATAGTTAAGGGGGTCAATTTATTTTCAAGTATCATATGAATGTACCGGTAGAACTCTACCGGTACATTCATATCTTTAATTTGTAGGGTGTACATAAACAGTAAATTTACTACATCAATCAATCTGCCTAGCCTTTTCCCAACTATGTTGGGGTCGGCTTCCAGTCTAACCGGATGCAGCTGAATACCAGTATTTTACATGGAGCGACTATCTGACCTCCACAACCCAGTAACTGGGCAGTAATAGGTACCCCTTGGTATGACTGGTTGTCAGACTTTCGAGCTTCTGACGACCCGTAACGACTGTAATATTCCCGTGTTGTGTTGTCCGTGTAATATTCTACATAATAAAAGTAAATATTCTATTCTAGACTAATTTACATTGGTCCAGTATTTCATTCAAGCGAATATCTATGTTCCAGCGATGGGATTTAGTGTAATTGATTGATGATCAATTTAAACACTTTTTAATCTAGTTTAGCTGCCAATATCCAGCGCTGAATTTTAATCCGGATTGAAATATTGGATTAATCTATGTAAATCAGGCTTAAGGGCGCATCCTACCTCAAATTGCTTAGCATGATTCTCCGTGATGCCGAAAATACTACAGCATTAATTTTGAAATAAATATTTATGTTAAAGTTGAGGATTGATGCTAGGTCCTATGTTTGACGAAAACACGATTACATAAAATTTTCTCTATAGAAAAAAATCCAAAGTTACCTCTAAACAGAACTACAAACCGCTGGTATTAAAAACATACTTCAAATTAGATCATGAAATTTTGCATAATAACTGAATTATCTATACAGCAGGTCTTATGTTTTTTTTTTTTTATTAACATTATTTTCACCGTACAAAGCAATTACCTAAACTATTCGACGCTTTACACCCGCTAGCGCCACACTCCGGCTCGTACTCACTCAGGTCGCAAGTAGTATGGTGCGAGCAGGATAAAATCTGAGGTAGGGAGCGCCCCTTAATAGATGACGGATAGTAATTTGACTGCCTCGTTGGTCGAGTGGTCGCAAGCGCTACTGCTGAGCATGAGGTTTATCGGTTGCTGAAAATAGGTTCAGCCCGTATCACATTGGGACTTACATGTCTACAAGTAGGTACACCTCTGCCGAACCCTTCGGGAGAAAACATGCGTGATGTTATGTAGGTATGTCGATAGTGATGTACCTATAAAATAAAGGTAGTAGTAGCGGCAGCCTGCTTTGAGAATAAACCAACAGCGAAGAACAGAGTCGCTATTACCGAGATATATATAATCGTAGGGTAAGATTGCTGGCTCTTAGATAATGTGACCACAAGACGTTCTCTTGCAGACGGGCCTAAGGCCTTAGAAGTTTAGATGTTTAGATCGGTTTAGATGACTAATTTTTAGATTGTACTTACTTTATATGCCTATAGGTAATTCGGTCTATTATGATTTTATGACAAACTTTCTAAATTGGGGAACTTGATTCAACTGCCTGTGGGAAATGTCGGTGGAAAAAAGTCTTAAAGAATTATTAAAATAAAATGATTACATTTTTGAAGTATTGACCTGCCATTGAGCCTGACATCAGTCAATAGAACTTCGAATGGACAATTTATTTTTTAATAAATGAGGTTGAAGTTATAATCAGCCTACAACGTTCCCACTGCCGGGACACACACAGGCCTCCTCTCTGTTGAGAGGGATTAGGCTGTAATCCACCACGCGGGCCCCGTGCGGGTAGGTGGAATTGAGGTTGCTAAACACATTGAAAGTTTTAATTTGTAGCAATAAACTTATGGACATAAACTATGGAAAACATAGTTTAAATTTTTTTTAACGTTTTTTTAATTTAAAACTATGTTTGGAAGTCTATAAGTTTCCTTTTTCCCGATCTGCTAAATTTGAGAATGTTAAGATTTGATTGATTTTTAGGGTTCCGTACCCAAAGGATAAAACGGGACCCTATTACTAAGGCTACGCTGTCCGTCCGCCCGTCCGTCTGTCACCAGGCTGTATCTTATGAACCGTGATAGTTAGACGGTTGAAATTTTCACATATGTATTTCTGTTGCCGCTGTAACAACAAATACTAAAAATCAGAATAAAATAAATATTCAAGGGGGCTTCCGTACCACTAACGTGATTTTTTTGCCGTTTTTAAAGATAATGGTACGGAACCTTTTGTGCGCAAGTCCGACTAGCACGTTATTTTATTTTGTGTGGTTGATACCTGTAGCACTATTTTTTTTCTGCGGTTTTTAGAAATATCTGGATCCTAACCACAGAATATTACAGAAGGCGCACCCCGTGTTTTAGATATGAAGCTACAAGTACACGACGAGCTCGTTTTATCTTAACGTAGCCAGAAGATATAAGAGTTACGCGATAGAAAGAGAGGCAACTTCTAGGTAAATATAACTGTAGGTAATTAGCGCTGTGCGACCTGAATTGCATTTCCGTAGCAAGAGGAGTCGCTTTTTATTTAAATGATTTTACCGAGTGAACTATCTGTATTAATCTGTGGGCTAACCCTAAGTGACCCCTATAGTACATATTGATTTTATGCACCTGAGTTTATCGGTAGGTATTTCTTTCAGACTATTTCATAGGACGGTAGTCCGATAAGAAATGCTGGCGTCGGTTTATTCAAAGATTGACTTGTATGCGATAGTATTAATGCACAACTCCCAATCATCATCATTCTCATGCACTTATCCCAATTTATTTGAGATCGGCGCAACATGTCTTTTTTTCTTCCATTCCAATCAAATCAAATCACTGATTGTACATGTACAGTCACGGACTTTAATTGATGAGCCACCTTCAAACTTTTCAATTTTGCAGTTTCATACATTCACGAGATTACACGATTAAACACGAACTCAAATCGCAAGCTCGTAAACAAGATGACAAATAAATTACTTTTAATCGGAAATATCCGTAGAGGTTGACTAATAACTTCTCAATGATAAAAATAAATACAATGTTGCATTATGTTTATCCAATCTATTTGATACCGACCTCCTTTGAATCATAGCTCATTAACTCGATAATTATGAAAACATAACTAAAGACAGTGACAGTTGAAATATCAAGATGACAAATAAATTACTTTTAATCGGAAATAGTATTATCCATAGAGGTTGACTAATAAGTTCTTAA
The DNA here is from genome assembly GCA_947522985.1 of Lithophane socia. Taxonomy (NCBI): domain Eukaryota; kingdom Metazoa; phylum Arthropoda; class Insecta; order Lepidoptera; family Noctuidae; genus Lithophane; species Lithophane socia. The sequence goes on along the minus strand of OX383252.1, from coordinate 12,333,472 downwards.
TGATAAAAATAAATACAATATTGCATTAAGTTTATCCAATCTATTTGATACCGACCTCCTTTGAATCATAGCTCATTAACTCGATAATTATGAAAACATAACTGAAGACAGTGACCGTTGAAATATCAAGATGACAAATAAATTACTTTTAATCGGAAATAGTCTTATCCATAGAGGTTGACTAATAAGTTCTTAACGATAAAAATAAATACAATGTTGCATTAAGGTTATCCAATCTATTTGATACTGACCTCCTTTGAATCATAGCTCATTAACTCAATAATTCTGAAAACTTAACTGAAGACAGTGACAGTTGAAATATCGATGTCAGAGAATTTCTCCGTACGCTAACGTTACTATCGCAACAGTAACCTAGCAACAATTATTTATCGTTGCTAGGTTACTGTTGCTAGACCTGCAATTAGTTGACTTTGAGTAGTCACTCTGCTGTCAAGTTTGTAGTTCTGGTTCTCTCAGGTTAGCCAACCGGTATGAAATATAATTTTCTTCTTCTAATACGAAGACATATGACTTTGCGTGTCGGGAACCGAATAAACCCGATTTGCATTACACGGCTAAAATACGAACAGTGCCAGGTGGCTCATCAATTAAAGTCCGTGACTGTACCTATCACATAGACACCTCATAAGTTCCCATATTACAATAGGGAATATGCATGTGATTCAAATATGGGTCAAATATTTTTTTCTAAAAACTATGTTACTTCAGAATTATGCCTCCATCAATATTTTTGAATAAAATTTCTTTTTGAGCGAGAAATTAATTTTTAAAAAGTCACAAAAAACTGTGGGTAATTCAAATACTTGAAAAGGCTAAGAGCGGATGTGGCGTAACAATCCGGGATAACAATCAAAATGTCAATGTCAAGTCAATCAACAAGTGTCAAGTCAATGTCAAACGCTCATAGAAAAAGCTGTGTTTGACGTTGACTTGACAGTTGCTTGTCTGTTTTCACGACCTGTGACGTCACCACACCAAGCGCGCCAAATGGAGAGCGTTCAAATAGCCCGGATCGGTTGGATATTTTTAAACACTTTTTTAACTACTTTAAATTGATTTTTTGCCGTCGAATTTTTTTTTACTATTATTTGACGATGTAGGTAAACTATCGAATAAAAATTTTAAAAAAATACATGCATATTCCCTATTCATTGGCCGTATTGCATGATGTTTGAAAGAACAATCAAGATGTCTTTTTAATTGATCACTCCGTTCTTTTCCTCTTTCACGCCGGTATAAGCGTAAGCTTCGATAACAGAAGAAAGAGAAAGTATAAAAACGGAGCTGACTATTACATATAGGTAGTTTCGTCACTCGTGAATCCCGCAATGTGTTTTACTACACCCCGCACTTAAGGGCGCACCCTACCTCAAATTGCTTAGCATGATCCTCCGTTATGCCGACAACACTGCAGCATTAATTTTGAAATAAATAAATGTGAAAGTTGAGGATTGAGGCTAGGTCCTATGTGTGGCGAAAACACGATTACATAAAATTTTCTCGATAGAAAAAAAATCCGCTGGTATTAAAAAAATACTTCAAATTAGATCATGAAACTTTGCATAATAACTGAACTATCTATAAAGCAAGTCTTGTTTTTTTTTTATTACCATTGTTTTCACCGTAAAAAGCAATTACCTAAACTTTTCGACGCTTTGGAGCCGCTAGCGCCCCACTTCGTCTCGTTCTCACTCAGGTCGCGAGTAGTTTGGTGCTAGCGGTATAAAATCTGAGGTAGGGTGCACCCTTAATTTACTAAAAAAATCTGCAATGATAGTTGTAGTGTTAATGTAAAGAAATACCTAAACAATAATCAGATAATAAATGTAATTTCTACATTTTAATTTGTATTTTGATGACTCACACATAATGCGGCGCGGCGGTGGCATTTTTGGCAAAATCCAATTTATGATAATATAATAACAACATTAAAATGCAAATATATCAAGTAATACTATCTATATCTATTAATATAGGTGCCTATTAAATGCAAATTAAATTTTAATTTTTATTGGGGTGTTGAATTTACACTTAAAGGTAAAAAAAGTAATAATCGTTTATTTCAACATTCAAAATTACAATATGGTTTAATTTAGCAAGTAACTGTTTAAATCAAGCATTACAGTGAATACTTACCAATGTAGGTACTTACTTACTTAATTAATTATCCAACATTATGTAATTACAAAATACAAATTAATTAATGTACCTAATAGTAAATCCTAGATGTATAATATGCAGGAACATGCACATACAATTTTGTATGATTGTACCTACCTGATTACGACTATTAGGTGGTAATATTCTCCTGTGTAATGTGTTTTGTTTCTCATTGTGTATGTATGTCGCAGGGAAATGAGGAAACCAGGGATTTCACGAAATCCCTAGAGAAATCACGGTAGATGTCGAATATTCTTGTTTATAAAACTGTGTTTTTTTTTCTTTGTTTTCTCCATCGAGATATAAGTACTAACGTACTAGAGAAGACACCGTAAATTCCTACTTTGTCTCGTTCAACTGCGGCGATCGCGCCGCAGTTTGTCGAAGAAAACGCGTAAGTGCCGTGATTTACATGGCGCTTAAGACCTTTTTGCCGAGAATAAATACACTTCCGCAGCAAATCTAGCACTGTGGTAAATTAGGTACGGTTTAGACGAATTGTTATTATTTTAGCGCTGCAGCGAACTAAAGATTCAATACGAAGAATAGGACAATTCAGTTATTTGACGTAGCTTTTCTAGTACGTTAGTACTTATATCTCGATGGTTTTCTCACTAAAAATGTTTAGTGATAAATGTCGTTTCACTAAATTAAATCCAGTAAAATGTCAAAAAAGCGGACACTAGAATAAGATTCGAGCCATGCATTTGTCTCGCTAAGTCGTACCAGTTAAAAGTAAGTTCTAAAAGCAGAGACGCGAAGACCCTAGGGATATTGCGAAAACACGGATAATTAGACAATGGTGAAAACATTTGGTGTGGGCCCCGCTCGCCCCTCCGTTCTTGCCCTTTTGATTAAAATGTCCCACTCGCCCCGTTTTTTTATTATTTTGGTGGTACTGACTCGCCCCTTACGAAGGGGCGAGTATCTGCGAGCAACTTGCAAGTAGGTGGTCTGTTGGTCATAGTTCTAACCTAACCTATTTCACCCAGTTCAATATGACGAAACATACAATCTGCCTACGACTAGATAATTAGATAATGGTGAAAAAAAATCTGCGGCTTTTTAATGGAATTTTCGTTTCTTTTAATAGAATTAGTTTATTGAAATCAAAAAAACTCACATTATATTGGCATTTTGTCATTATCACTAAGCATTTTTAGTAGGAAGACGTAATAAACAAGAATATTTGACATCTACCGTGATTTCGTGATATCCCTAGGGATTTCGTAAAATCCCTGGTTTCCTCATTTGCCTGCGACATGCAGATAGATAGGTACGTACAAGACATTAATTCCTTGATTGTTTTTCATAAGAAATGAGTATTATTAAATAGAAACGTTCTTGGAATATAATATTAAAGTTATTTAGGTAACTTTAGTTAGGTATTATACAGGGTGAAATTTAATTCATGGACATCTTCTTAAGGGGTCATTATACTCATCATTATGAACTAATTCACTATATACTATATATAATAATATTCCCTACATTTGGACGAGCTATGAATTGTACAATGACCCTTTATGCCCATTAATTAAATTTCACCCTGTATTATTAATAAAATAAATTATACACAATTAGAATGCGCTGCAGTGTAACTGAGCAGTAGGTACTGGTCCATGTAACGGCCTCCACTTACATGTCGTGGATTCGAACCCAGCCAGGTACTTTATTAATTTGTGGGATTTCTTTCATCATCGCTGCGCTCAAAAACGGTGAAGGGAAACATCGTGTGGAAACCGGCAACCTACCCGCACTGAGCCCGCGTAGTGGTTTATGGTCCAGTCCCTCCTACGGTGTAGGCTGATTTTGCAGGCTATCTTGAGCGTCTTATTATGTAGAGAAATACTAGTTCTCATTCCGTAATGTTTGTTTCTTATATTTAAGGTAACGACTGGCGAGCATTGTCCATCGTAGTCACGAATATCATGAAACTAAAGACGACATTGACAGGTGATTGCCTAGCCTACGGGAACGTAACCTTTGGACAATTATTATTTTTCCGTTTCATGAATAAAGATTTACATAAATTAATGTTTTATTTAGAGCAACCCACCTGTACCTACTTATTTAAGACATTGACTGAAAGTACACTAATCTGCCTAGCCTTTTCCCAACTACGTTGGGGTCGCCTTCCAGTCTTACCGGATGCAGCTGAATACCCGTATTTTACATGGAGCGACTGCCTATCGGACCTCCACAACCCAGTAACGGGGTCATACGATACTCCTTGGTAAGACTAGTTATTAGACTTTAGAGCTTCTGACGACCCGTACCTTACGACTGTCGAAGATCCACGAATGACAGCTGGGACCAATGGCCTAGTGCTTTCCGAAGCACGGAGGAGTCTCGGCATGTAACGATGTCACCCATCCACGGATCAACCCCGGCAAGCGTAGCTTAACCTGATGGATCGACCCGTGCGGATGTTATTACTTAGCCACGAGTTATCAACCTTACTGGTAGTACAGTCACCGGAGGTCAGATAGGCAGTCGCTCCATTAAAATACTGGTATTCAGCTGCATCTGGTTAGACTGGAAGCCGACCCCAATATATTTGGGAAAAGGCTAAGCAGATTGACAAGTAAGGTTGATAGGAAAACCTACTAACTACTAACAAAAACTGCTACTAACGTTGTTTGTAACTAATTAAAGTTCAAGTTTCCAATTTGGGAGAACTTTGTCCCAAATAACTTTGACCTTGCTGTTACATAAACTGTACAATCATCCTAATTATATTACATACTATACCTCTCTTTATCGTGGTATTAACTTTAATGAATACTTTTAAACAATAAAAACCATATTTGAGACCCTCATTATTATGCCCTTTCATTTAATAATTTTGTCACACGGTAAAGTTTGAAAAACTTTTTTTTAATTTTCGTATTTTCCTCCAAAAACATTCAAAATTCATTTATTTTCGTTACAAGTCCATGTTCATTTCAGCTTAACGGTCCATTAGAGTCGGAGCAAATTGCCTGTGGTAGACGGACAGACAGACACACAAGTTATTCAGACGAAGGGAACCCCTAAAATCTTCGAAATTGGAATTCGTAATTGGCAGTCTCAAGCAAGAATAGTTTTGAACACTACGCCACTTGAATATTCGTACTTATTTCATTCGTCAAGTTACTTAGGGGTCACTTCAGAAACGAATTGATTCTCTCAAACAATTCAACTTCCAATTTTAGTCAAGCACTAACACATGAAGTGGCAAATAAATGGAAATCAATATAAGCTAAGTTTTTGAGAAGATCTATGAATTGTAGAATTCAATAGGGAATATGCATGTATTTTTTTAATATTTTTATTCGATAGTTTACATCGTCAAATAATAGTAAAAAAAAATTCGACGGCAAAAAAGCAATTTAAAGTAGTTAAAAAAATGTTTAAAAATATCCAACCGATCCGGGCTATTTAAACGCCCTCCATTTGGCGCGCTTGGTGTGGTGACGTCACAGTTCCTGAAAACAGACAAGCAACTGTCAAGTCAACGTCAAACACTCCTTTTTCTATGAGCGTTTGACATTTACTTGACACTTGTTGATTGACTTGACATTGACATTTTGATTGTTACCCCGGATTGTTACGTCACATCCGCTCTTAGCCTTTTCAAGTATTTGAATTACCCACAGTTTTTTGGGACTTTTTAAAAATTAATTTCTCGCTCAAAAAGAACTTTTATTCAAAAATATTGATGGAGGCTTAATTCTGAAGTAACATAGTTTATAGAAAAAAATATTTGACCCATATTTGAATCGCATGCATATTCCCTATTATTGAAATGGCAGATGACGAATTGATGGAATATACCTACGTGATAAGTTCAATATCTAATACTGGCGACCTATAATTCTGTAAAGCCATATTTGCTAAGGTCGCGAATAATATTTTAATCAACATTACAACCTTTTTTTTTTTTAAGGGTTGGAAGTCATCCAATGACTTCTCCCGCTCGGGCAGAGCGGAAGGGCGTGTCAGACTTTTACTGACTAAAACCCACCCGTGTTCCTTCAGTTTCCTGTTGCGAAGGTCCCGGTATCCCTTTCGGACTAACCAGCAACCCTGGCAGGCATCGGTCCTAGCGGACCCCGCCAATTGTGCTGACATTTCTTTGAGGCGCGCGTGGAACACGACACGCCATCGACCCGGGCCTGGTCCTAATCGGACGGCGAGCTACCCATTGCTTGCTGTCCACAAACCCGCGCTTATGGTGGCCGGGAATCCGCCTGGGATTCCCGACGCCCAAGGCGTCTCCAACAGCGGCGGCTTAAGGGGCGTGAAGGCGCAAACTTTGCCTCTCCCTCACGCGTTCCGCGAGCATTACTGCTTCGCAGAAGGAGGTGACTGCTTTCCATGCCCTCTCGCTCCGTACCATGGCCTGGACCAGAGCCGGACGCGAGAGATCACCGCCGCCAATCGCCTCCTAGAGGACACGGCGGGGCTTCGCCCAAGCAGGGCAGACCTCCACCGTATGCTCCACCGTGTCCTCCGGGCGATCCACACAGTGGTGACACCCGGGCGTTTCCTCTCGCCTTATCCGAAACAGGAACCTCCCGAAGCAACCGTGTCCGGTGAGGACCTGCGTTAGGCGGAAGGTGAGGATGCCGTGGCGCCTCTCTAGCCACTCCTCAAAGAGGGGACTTATCGCCGCAATTGTGGCGTGCCCAGCACTGCGTTGCGACAATCGCACTCTCCATGCCGCCATGAGATCCTGCCGGAACTCTGTCCGCTGTGCCGCGATTTCTCGCGGCAGTGGAGTTACGCCCCGGCGCTTCATCTCCTCGTGCCACTCCCATATGTGCGCGAGGACTTTCGCCTCCAGATCCCATGGCGGTAATCCGGCAAGGAGGCTCGCCGCCTCAATCAACATACAACCTGACACTAACTTGCAAATTGTAAAAACCGTAAGAAAATTTGAATTGGCGCATGCCCCTTAAATAAATTGTCGGTAAGCCTTTTAAAAGTCTGAAATTCTTGATTATTTTATTCTCTAAAGGCGTGTATAAACGCGTGTAGTGTGTAATGTAATGTATCGTGAAATGTAATGTGAATAGTGTGGACGGCATACAAACTCAATGCGAATCCTCTATGTGTTAGATTGCGAGAGCCTTTGTATTCTCGATAAAAACCAGCTGATGATCAGTGCGAGTCCCGTGCACACGTAGAATGCGTATAAATTACATTACACACTACACGCGTCTGTACACGCTTTTATTTTGCAGGCTCAGACCAAATAAAAAATATTTGGTCTGAGTTTGCAGGAAACATCTTCATCTTACCATCTGCTTATAAGAACGACAGTTCTTACAAGTAATATACCAGGAACAAACACCAGAGAGTACCTGCCGATGACACCAGGGAGACCGATATGGACAGTATGCCAACAATACTGATCATATTTAATTACTCAGCTCCTTATGGTCCTTTGTCCGTTCGACTTATGCTAATTTACATATTTTTAAGGTTATGTAATGTATACCTATGATTTACCTGCCGATTTGCTTTGTTTTGCTCTAATTCTCCACACTTTATGCCATTCCTCGAGTTTGTTAATGTGGAGCTGTAGATATTCAGATGCAGTAGCTGGATTTACGTGGGTTGCAAGTAGGGCTGTGTCATCACTCATCGGCGTACGTGGCAACTATAGTTTTTTCACTACCCACTAATGTAAATAATGTACAGTACTGGCCTTAGTATGCTACCTTGGGGTACACCTGATTTTATTATATACAGGTCCGACAGGTCATTTTTGTACTTAACTTCAAAACGTCGTTTTCTCAAGGCGTCGATATTGAATTCATAACTTCAATATGTGGAAGTAGCGACTATTACATTTTTACCCAACTACGGCGAAGCAACAAGGAGGGTTGTGAAGGGGTGTGTATATACCTACATGTATCCCTATATGTTCATCTGTTCTCTCATAACTTCTAAACTACTCATCATAATTTGACAAATTAATGAGGTATCGTTGGAAGCGTCGTGATCGTCCGCTGGTTATAGGCTATTGACGTCACATTAAATTGAATATGGCGCCTTTTTTACCCGACTACGGCGAAGAAAAAAGGAGGGTTATGATTTTGACCGGTATGTATGTATGTATGTATGTATATATGTATGTATGTTCATCTGTTCCCTCCTATCTTCCAAACCACTTATCATAATTTGACAAATGAGGTATCGTTAGAAGCGTCGTGATTGTCCGCTGGTTATAGGCTATGTGAAGTCACATTAAATTAAAAATGGCGACCTCTAGAGGACATAAAGCGAGGAACTTAAAAAAAAATATGGTTTAATTGTACCATGTTGGGTATCAAATGAAAGGGCTTAATGAGCACATTTCAAAAATATATATAATAAAACCCCAAAAGAATTTAAAAAAAAATCAAGTAATAAAAACTAAAACCCAACTACGACTTAAAAGGTATAAACAAGACACCACAGACAGACAAATTAAAAATCCGGAGTCACACGTAATCTGTTCGATTTATGCCCTAACACGTGTGACTCCGGATTTTTAATTTGTCTGTCTGTGGTGTCTTGTTTTAGGTTTTGGGTACGTTGGGAAAGAATGTATGAAAAAACATTTTGGGGAATTTGGAATTTGGGGACATCGGGCATCACCCCACATTTGGTCGAAGGTTTGACTTATTATTAATCTTATATATACGCTTCTTGAGCGAGAAAATAGTCGATAGCTAGTCGCTTTGGCGTGGGACAGTGAGGTGTATTAAATAAATGTAAGTATTTAAGCAATAAAGCAATAAATGGCTGAAACTCAAAACACAAATGTATAAGAAAAGTTGCTCAGGCGTTGTTTTTCGCTAGAATTCGTAAAATTAATGAATAAATAGGAGACTTCTGAGAACGTGCAGTGTCTAGAAACTACGCCAATGTTCTTGAACATACTCACGCACCTACTAACGTTTCAAGGACTAGGATCTGGGTGACTTGAGATCATTAAATGTACCATAACTGTAAAATATAAAAAATAGTTAGGTACAGTTAGTAGAAGTAGTTTTAATAAACGTCAATGTTTTTTTACGAGAAACTCTGAAATGGGAATATAAACGAACCTACTTAGGCAGGTACCTACCCATACAGTTAAATAAATGAATGCCTTAATTCAATGCTCATAAAAATAGAATAGAATCGAAATGAAACTTAGAGGTTACGCAAGTCGAATTAAGATTCAATAATATTATTGTCCTAACGCTCTACCGATTTCTAATAGACAGCCAACTGATGGACTGGACAACCAAGCGAGAAAAATAACAAGCAGTTCGATGTAACCGGCCACATTGCGAATACCATGCAGAAAATGGCACATACGATCTTATTCAACACTTGAAAATCAGAGTTCCTACTCTAGTTGTTATAGCAATTTCGCTAGCTATCAATATGAATCAGTTACTTTTAACAAAGTACAAATTGAATGAAACGTGTGGAAGCATGATTAATCAGGGGCCTACCACCAATATCAATATTACTTAAGTGTAGGAAAGAGATGGCGCTCTACAGGACGTATAGCTCCATCTCTCAACCCCACTGAAGTAAGATTAAAATAATACTGCTGTAAGCGGTAGTGGTAGGCCCCCAGAGGCAATCATAAATTCATTGTACTAACAAAGATTTCTGGTGTAGGTACTAATGGGGTTCAAAACTGAAAGCTCATTATAGGTGGCATCACCATCCGTCCGTCCTCAAACCGCCATTGTTGTGTTTATATTTACTTTTGTGTCGATCACAATCACAAACTACACGAAAACTAGAAAAAATATGTTTAGGCGACTTGGCGTGTAACACTATTGAAAGACGAGCTAAGGACAGGGGAAGCGTCTACCACTGGTAAAAAAGCAGCTATAGTCATTTTCTAACAATATAAAGGTTATTTTGTGTTTGTTTACTTTAAAGACTGGAAGCGTACGACAGAAATAACCTGATCAGAGTTTAAAACCAAGGCTGATCAGGCTGAAAAACTTCAGAGATGTTAATTCTAGCACTGCTCTAATAATATGACATTACAAAACACCCACACTTTTACTATAATTTACATATTAACACATCACAACTGCCTGTAGGTAAAGAAAACAGACTTACTCGTAGTTCTTTTGGGAGCATCACCTATACACGAATTTCTCCCTTAAAAGTCTTCAGGGTTTCAAAATAGTCGCGACAAAATATCGAGTTTCTATTTTTTTTGAGAGTACCTACTTGCTTCCACAATATTCGTATGTTAACATCTTTGGCAAATACATGGGTCCCCGTATTTTGCAGTTACACAGCAGGCTGCGCAAGGGCATATTAATTATGCGTTAAAGAAGTCGCTTGTTGACAAATAAATGTCAAATCAAATGTCAGTCAAATTCTAAGACGCTGGGTAGTAGCGACCTAGCCTCATTGTATTGTACCCACTATTGAACTATTTAATTTTGCGCCTGATGTTAAAGTGAAGATCTATTGCCGCAAATCTGCAAGTATAGTATTTTTTGCAGGCGCAGTCAGACGATTCCGTTTTTTTTTTCAAATTATTGAATTCTAAATGGTGCAGAAGGCTTTCGAACGTGATTCGAATACGTTATCTTTTGCCGAGTGAAACTGGTGGATAATGGAAGATACATGGTCCTTGTGAGGTCATTACAGCTATGGTGGTTAACCAAGGGGGGGGAGGGGGCGACCACCCCGGGCGGCACAATCATCTTGACGATATTGTCAACTGCTGGGGCGGTGCTACCGCCGCCGCCGTATCAGCCGTTTCAATGATACGAGGCCCCCAAGCTACAAGGACCGATGCGAAGTGTGGAAGCAAAAAATCGTACAATATTTTCCAAGAACCTCAAAAAAATTATTTTTGAAAAGAGGTCCGCAATGGAGAACCATTTGGAGACACTTTTGACTTTTGACACCTTATTAACTCAAAATCTATCATAAACACATGATTTAAACCCCTTAGATTGACTATATTATGATCTCAAACTGGTATTGAGATTCTTCTCTTACTCAGAATTTCTTCAATCATACTAATAATACTTTTCTCGACCTAATTTTAGGCTATTCCAGCAATTTTTCGAAACTCTTGAACTAAGGAGCTCGTTATGTACCAAGGAGGTCGTGGAAATCGTTGAGGACTTCAGTTTCCATCGAGTACTGCGGCGTGACGTCATTGATTTGCTAGAGAGGTTTTCCAGCCGTTTGTACTTACTTGCTTACTTAGTGCCTGCTCTTTGCTGTACCTACTACATTAAGCACTTACGTACTGATACTCAGAAAAGTACCGTGTGCAAAAAAGTAAAATTTATTTTGGTATTTTTGATATTATGTTATCTTGCGAACATCAACGGTTTTATCTAACAAGAACAATGCCCAAAACCGAAACGACAACTTTCAAAGAATAATTAATTCTGTATTAGTGGAATTGACATTGACGAAATGAACATTATCCTTTGTCATTGTCTTTTTATAATATATTCTTTATTTCGGACTACACATACAACTACACACAATCCTTATAGTGTTAGTAACAATGACTTCAAATCTATAGTAAACTTTTACAAACTAAAACAGAATTACTTGGAACTATTTACTAACAAAAGTCACCTGAAACTTTGGAAAGACCATTTAGTTTAAGTTCTGATGTTGGCGGTACCCACTCCCACTGCAAAATTTTGCTTTTAGACTGCAGAAATATTTACTGAAGAAAAAGCTTCAAGCTAATTCTTTAAAGTACTTTATTTACTTTGCCATCTTGAAAGATTGTAACTACGCAATGTCACTATATCGTTTTAAAAAAAAATATCCTGAGCAGAAATGAAGTATTAGTTATTTGCTTAGAGTGGCTCGTGGCTAAGTAATAACAGCCGCTCGGGTCGATCCATCAGGTTAAGCTACGCTTGCCGGGGTTGGTCCGTGGATGGGTGACCATTTTCACATATCGAGACTTCTCCGTGCCTCGGAAAGCACGTTAAGCCGTTGGTCCCGGCTGTCATTTGTGGATCTTTGACAGTCGTTACGAGTCGTCAGAAGCACGAAAGTCTGACAACCAGATTAACCAAGGGGTATCGTATTACCCAGTTACTGGGTTGTGGAGGTCAGATAGGCAGTCGCTCCATGTAAAATACTGGTATTCAGCTGCATCCGGTTAGACTGGAAGCCGACCCCAACATAGTTGGGAAAAGGCTAGGCAGATTGATTGATACAAAACGCCTTCGTTGTCTACTTGAACAATCAAGTTAATGCTAACTATTAATAATTATAAAAATGCGAAAGTGAGTTTGCTTGTTTGTTACGCTTTCACGATAAAACGACCGAACGGATTTGGATGAAGTTTGGCACATTTCACCTTGACCTGGAGAAGGAATATTACGTTTCATCCTGGATCGCAGACGAAGGACTCGTACACAAAGGCTACTTAATACAGTACATCATCATCTCCCAACTAGTTTGGGGGTTGGTGGGGCGTATCACCGTACTTACGAGTACATACAGAATAATAATTTGAAAAAAACAAGTTTCTTGCATGGGGAGGGAAAAAGTCAAATCAAAAAGGTATAAAAAAGTCATCAGTCAAATTAAAAATCCGGAGTCACACGTAGTCTGTTCGATTTATGTCCTAACACGTGCGACTCCGGATTTTTTATTTGTCTGTCTGTGATGCTGATGACTTATTGTTTATACCCATAGATATCCGTGTTTATACCCACCTTATAAAAGATTTTTTGTGGGTTTAAAAAAAAATGACCCACGTTCAATTAGTAGGTACCATAAATGGTAAATTCATTTATAATCAATGCATACATTAGTCTTATCGTATGATTAATCATTATTAGTAAACAAACACGTAGTATCAACACAATAATAATGTGTCATGTGGTATCAATACGTGAGTCATAATCGATTATCAGTTATCACTTTATTTAAACTACCTCTGCTTCGTTGGTCTAGTTGTCGCAAGCGTGCCGAACATGAATTCGATTCGAATTTGATTCGATTCCCAGGTCAGCTAAAGTATTATTGGGTTGTCCCTCAGGAATTTCTCAGTAGCAGCCCGTGTCTGGATTTGTACCCGGTTGTTGGCAATAGCCTCGCCCTAGGGTGCGAGCCTAACTTATATGGGACCTAATTAATAGTGGAGCACCGGAGGTCTTCACCTCGACTTTTGTAACAGTGAATGAATTTTTAAGGTCGAGGTGGGATGTTTTTTTTATACCTACTATAAATTGCAAAGATTACCAAAAATTATTTGGTAATCTTTGCAATCTAAAGAAGCATTGAAAATTACTTTACAATGCATGTGCTCGAAAAGAGTGTTTTCAAAGCAGCCAAATAGTGCGGAAAGTGCAACATTTTCACACTAGTGCTTTGCGACCGCGAGGAGCTAGCGTCCTCTATTAATAAGATAAAGAAATGAAAATGATAGATCTCAAAAGATGCATTACCGAAAGGGTTACAATACTGTAAAACAAAAATTATATAATCTATACTAATATTACAAACCTGAAGAGTTTGTTTGTTTGTTTGAACGCGCTAATCTCAGGAAGTACTGGTTGGAATTGAAAAATTCTTTTTGAATTGGATATTCCATTTATAGGCTATATAACATCACGCTACAACCAACAGGAGCGGAGCATAAATGAAAAATGTTGCAAAAACGGGAAAAATTATTCCTTTTTGAGAGCTTCCGTTGCGTCCGCTGCGTAAACGGTTAAAGTTACGCAAATATCATGTATAATGGAATTGTTCCTCTTTAAAAGTTCTAAAAAAAAGTCCGCAACAGCATATGTCTATCTTTTAAGATTGACTTACTATAACCTTTTTTATGGTAATAAAATTTGTTCGAAATTATTGCATTATTTGCGAAGGGGTTTTATCAACATAATATTAATTCTTATTCAAATAAATAGTTTAAACACCAAGGGTATTTACGTAGCAGTAAAATGCTTTTTAATTCATTCGAATCGGACATTTAGTTTCGAAGTTATTACGAGTATAAAAATGCAATACGCGAACCGTTCGACGCCGGCGCCGCGACTCCGGCGACGTTCCCTACTCTAGAGAGGAGAGGATGGGCACACGGGTAGACCATGACCTGGAATAGGACATAGGATACGTTTTATCCCTATATTCCCACGGGATCGAGACCTACGCGGGTGAAACCGCGGGGCACAGCTAGTTCAATATAATTATTTTAGAATAATATAATTACCGTATCTTTCCGATTGGAAAATGAAAAACAATAATTTTTCAATAGGTCAGACACTATAATTATATTATTCTTCTACTTTATTACAACGATAAAAGCATCTATTAAGCTCCATGATTTTACGATACATAATTATGTACAAAAAAATGTAATCTTTACCTTTTACAAATTAATTTTAACTGTAAAACGCAGTCATTTCATATTAACTATCGTTTTATTATCGTTATTTGTCGAATGAAGTAAGTACCTCTACTTATACATCTCTCTTCTGTCGAGAACATTGGCACATGGGGGCAGTGAACAAGTCAAAAATGTGGCCTCATACTCAGAATAATTTAATAAATACCACTTACTGTTACCGTTTATTATTTATTGGATCAATAAGGAGTAAGGTTACCAAATTTCAATAGTTCTCGACCGTGAACCTAAGCAAACAATGGTTTCATCGACCTTCCTAGCTCCTAATTACTTGTCTAGAAATTACACACAAAGCCATTACAATAACATCAATAAAGTTTATGCTATAGTCATTAGTATTGTGCTGTAGATTTTTTTGTAAACTACATTTATTGGGAAAATATATACATTGGGTAACTTATTATACTAAATTAACTAAAAAACAATTACATATATAACAAAATTAAAAAGAAAAAATAAAAGGGAGGGGCTCATTGAGCATCAAAGAATTCGTCCGCATCGCTGTCAATGGGAAAGGTGCCCAAAAGGCTGGCAGCATTGCATTGCCACGTTGAATGGCAATGCTGATTCTTTGGGCTAAAAATAGGCCAGCCCTCTGGTCACGTGAAGAGTCGACCAAGTGCAGTGGATTGTACTGTATCCGTGTAAGTTTTTGACGTCGTCGTAGGTAAACTTGTGTATATGTTTTGTGTGCATTATACCTAATGTGTACATAAGTACTGAATTCCAGTTTTAAGCAAACGTTAGGTTACATCGTGTTACCTCCACAGTGCACCAGGTACTTGTGCACTGCTACTACACGAAATCTCTTGATCGCGAAAAAAAAATCAAAAGTTCCCTACATTTTGACGAAAGCGAACATAAACGTAGGGAACAGCTGATTTTTTTTCGCGATTTCCGGGTTGGTCTCATATCCAAAGTATTGTTCATAATTATGAGTACAATGATCCAGTGAGATTTCTTGTATGAAAAGATACTCCTTATATTGTAACAGACCGGAGTTCGGAAGTTGAACGTGTGCTATATCCTCGTGTCTCGGAAAGCCGTTGGCCTTTTTTTTTTTTTTTGAGGTTGGGAAATCATCCACTGACTTCTCCCGCTCTGGGCGGAGCGGAAGGGCGTCTCAGACTTTTACTGACTAAAACCCACCCGTGTTCCTTCAGTTGCCTGTTGCCAAGGTCCCGGTATCCCTTTCGGACTAACCCGCAACCCTGGCAGGCATCGGTCCTAGCGGACCGACACGCGTGGAACACGACGCGCCATCGACCCGGGCCTGGTCCTAATCGGACGGCGAGCTACCCACTGCTCGCCGTTCGCAAGCCCGCGCCTGTGGTGGCCGGGAATCCGCCTGGGATTCCCGACGCCCAGGGCGTCTCCAACGGCGGTGGTTAGAGGCGTAAACTTTGCCTCTCCCTCACGCGTTCCGCCTCCTCCTTCGCGAGCATTACTGCTTCGCAGAAGGAGGTGACTGCTTCCCATGCCCTCTCGCTCCGTACCATGGCCTGGACCAGAGCCGGACGCGAGAGGTCACCGCCGCCAATCGCCTCCAAGAGGACACGGCGGGACTCCGCCCAAGCAGGGCAGACCTCCACCGTATGCTCCACCGTGTCCTCCGGGCGATCCACACAGTGGTGACACCCGGGCGTTTCCTCCCGCCTTATCCGAAACAGGAACCTCCCGAAGCAACCGTGTCCGGTGAGGACGTCCTGCGTCAGGCGGAAGGTGAGGACGCCCGCCGTGGAGTCTCTCTAGCCACTCCTCAAAGAGGAGACTTATCGCCGCAATTGTGGCGTGCCCAAAAGCCGTTGGCCTGGTCTCTCTCCGGTCGTGTCGGATTGCCGTTCCATCGGACAATGATCGTGAGGGAAGAGAGTGCACCTGTGTCTGCAATCTGCGCACACACTTGTGCACTATAATACCTCCCGCGCCAAAGGTTGGTCTCCCCTAATATTCTCTATATGATCTAAGTTTTTAAACGGGCAACTCGCTTCAACTTTCGACTCTAACGAACTCCTTGAGAATTCAAAAGTGGCTGTAGGTAAATGATTTAAAATGAAATAAATGCTTTGAGTTTGAGTTGAAAGGTAGAAGTCAAGAACATCGTTGAGACATTTGAGCAACTTGACGTTGTATGGAATTTAAATTTTCTGACACTTGATACGTAGGTATCAAGTGTCTTTTAGAATAAGTCCTAGATTAATCGAAGAATTTACCGAGTGTTTCTTAATACAACAATAAGGTTCTTTAAACTCTATACTTTCCAGTTTATAATAATAGGTCGGTACATTATTAAAAACTGATAATAATCAAGAAAAAGCTTACCTCGCTCGATACATACACGAATTTTCTTTGAGGGCTTAAACAAGGTTCCTGTATCCGTGATGTCAGTTGTGAAAGCGAACCCTAGTTGAGCCAAACTAGTATTTCGTAGAAAGTAAATGTCGGAAAAAAATGTGTGTAGTGTTCATTATTAATGGAACTGTCTCTCGGCTACTTCCATTAAAACTGAGTCACGTTTACGTAGAAAAGGCATGAAGGCGTACTTAGTGGGTAGGAAAATAAAATTGGGTCGAGCTTCCGATAAACCAGCTATTGGATTTACTTCCAAGGTAGGTAACTAAATTGTGAAAAGAAATTCATGGTCAATACCATGAAATACGGCAAAGTGCTTTATGAGACGAAGATAAATTGTACTCTGAGACGAAATATTTACTTGATACTTAGTTATATTATTTACATAATTTTAAAAGCTTACAGAGTTAAAATAATACTACCTAATAATAAGATGTACAAGTATAAGTATATAATAATACTTACATAAGTAGGTAAGTAAATCAAGTTTTTTTTTTTCATATATGAATCGTAAGGAAGTCAATACTAAACATTGAAAGTTCGAAAGTAGTTTAACCATCAGAACAAGTGTAAAATTCAATAAAAATAATATAAATTCAGACGATCAAACACACATCGCGGGAGTAAGGACACTGTCCTGATGATGGCCTGATCTCAAAAACATTAAATAAATGCTCTGTTTCTTTCAGAAAAACATTTACGTTCATTTACGTTAAGGTAATTTCCATTCCAGCATTTATACAACCTAATTTCAGAAGATTATATTAGAAGGTTAGAAATAATTCATCTCTTTTGTAGCAGCAAGATCGCTTGCAAACTTCACTATACAGGGTGTTAGGGTAAACACCGTTATCCTTGAAACCAGTAGTTTGGTGTCATTTATAGAACGTAAAATCAATGGAAAAATACAACATTTTTTTTATTTATGTTTAAGCTACATTTTACCACAAAAGACGCAAGTTCGTTGCCCTCTGCGCTACGGCAACGAACTTGCGTCTCAACACGGGCGGGGCGTGCGGGACGTGACCTGACCGGCCGCGAGCGCGACCCTTCCCTCAGTTAGTCAGCTATTTCGCTAGCAAGCACGGTGTCGGATAGAAACTTTTTAAAATCTTTAATGAAAATAACGTTTTTTTGTTTTGTTACTCGGACAACGGTGTTTGTCCCTCTACAAGACACTATAAATATTTTGTTGCTTTCAAGTTTTGTAAAAAATATTTAGTTGCGTAAAATGTGCATAGCTACTACCCAATAGAAATGGCTTTACTTCCTATAACTTACAGGTCTTAGGATTCTTCTATCCATCTCTTGAATAGAGTACAACAATCGGGAGCAATAACTAACCTCTCTTGAAGAACCCAGACCATTTACTCATGAGTGACCCAGAGCAACAAGTGGCGCCCCTTTTCAGTTTCCAGTGGGAGCTTAAGATCTTTGCACCGTTTATTAAGTCATTGAGAAATGAAAAGATGGAACCTAAGGCGCACCTTACCTCAGATTTTATCCCGTTCGCACCATACGACTCGCGACCTGAGTGAGAACGAGACGGAGTGTGGCGCTAGTGGCTCTAAAGCGTCGAAAAGTTTAGGTAATTGCTTTTTACGGTGAAAATAATGGTAATTAAAAAAAAATGACACACATAAGACGTGCTTTATAGTTAGTTCAGTCATCATGCAAAGTTTCATGATCTAATTTGAACTATTTTTTTAATACCAGCGGTTTATAATTCTGTGCAGATGCCTCTGCACAGAATTATAAATAGTGTAGAGTAATTTATGTAATCGTATTTTCGCCTCACATAAGACCTATCATCAATCCTCAACTTTAACATAATATATTTATTTCAAAATTAATCCTGCATTATTTTCGGCATAACAGAGGATCATACTAAGCAATTTGTGATTGGGTGCGCCCTTAATTGGTTGAAACAAATACGTAATGCTCGAGTCTTTAATAATACGTTCTTTAGTATTGCCACAAGTAGTTATAATTATATAATAAAATGTGGTGTACGAAAAAAATCAGCTGTTCCCTACATTTGGACGAGATAAGCGAACATAAATGTAGGGAACAGCTGTTTTTGTTTTCGCGATTTCAGGGTTGGTCCCATAGTGAAAGTTGTTCATAATGATGAGTAGGTACAGTGACCCCTTAAGAGATGTCGTGTATGAAAAGATATACCTTATAATATAGCCTAACCTATTTCTGCCGCCAAGCATTGTTGTTGTGATCCATTTCGAAGCGTAGGTCGGATACGAACCTAATGGCTACAGACCTACGAGACTCGCGTCCACTGAATATCAGCACTGGTATCATGCCGAGTGGAAGCCTTCTTGTCACTGTGACAACTTGCAGCTGCTCACTATTTCCGTTCTGTGCTCGTGACAAATAAACCTATCTATCCCTTACTCCTTACTTATATAATAATATAAATGCGAAAGTAACTCTGTCTGTCTGTCGCACTTTAACGTCAAAAGTACTAAACCGATTTAAATGAAATTTGGTACACAGATAGTCTAGAGCCTGAGAAAGGACATAGGGTACTTTTTATCGACATATCACGCAGGCGAAGCTGCGGGCGGAACCTAGTTTTTCTATAAAAAGCGATAGTTGGCCGCGTCCTATTTAAAAGCGATCGTCGTGCGAATACGTGATCGTCGAGTGCATAATAGGTACTTACTCTACGTACGTCACCTTTTGTTCTATGAACATGAATGCGTGGTCACGCCGACAGAGGTCGCTTTCCGAATTTCCGAACAAAAAATTAATATGACCGCGACGATCACGTATTCGCGCGACGAGGATCTGCAAAGGCAGCCCGCGAAATTTTATTTCAGCATTTTCAACGTAGAAAGACAAGTGTGACATGTGTGCTTGTACAGAGTGTTTCTTTTCCGTATCAATTTAATTTTTTTTGTGAATATTTAACTATAAAAAATAAAAAATACTTTACTTTTTTAATGACATGTAATATTTTTTTTGCATGTATAGACTGTAAGTGTATACTATTGCAGGTTAACGGGAACGACCTTCGTTGGATAACATATTGTATATAACCCGTTACACTTTACAGTCATTTTAACAACAAAGCAGTCGTAAAATTCACAAACCATTATTTTTTTTAATTTCTACCTATTGTGAATGTGCTAATGTGCATAACCGCATCCATATAACAGCGAATGTGGTTCACGCTTCCCGTAATAGAAAAGATCGCTTGCATCCTCATTAGTCATACGATGCATGGGCTGCATAGTGCAAAGTTTACACTGCGGCTAATGTATTTATATAACAAAATAAGAAGTAGTGTTCAAGGCCTTGAACTGTAACATAATAAACAATAAATTCCAAGGTCGAACGACGTCTAGCAGAAAACGTTGAGCTCTTAGGATTTTATAAAGCTGTGCTTTCGAGAACATTCTCTCTCCCAAATGGGATACCTATGGGGAGTATACAGGGTGTTAGGGTAAACACCGCGTTATCCTTAAAACTAGTGGTTTGGTGTCATTTATAGAACGTAAAATCAATGGAAAATTACGACTTTTTTATTTATTTTTAAACTACATTTTACCACAAGAGACGCAAGTTCGTTGCCCTATGCGCTAGGGCAACGAACTTGCGTCTCAACACGGGCGGGGGGTGCTGGACGTGACCTGACCGGCCGCGAGCGTGACCCCTCTCTCAGTTAGTCAGCTGTTTCGCTAGCGAGCACGGTGTCGTAAACAAACTTTTTTAAATTATTTAATGAAAATAGTGTTTTTTTTTGTGTTCGGTCATTTATTTTTATATTTAAGTCAACTACCCATGGTTTGAATGACAAGAGTGTTTACCCTTACACCCTGTATAGTTTATCGTAAAGAATGTTTAATGAATTTTGTAGGAAAAACGGATAGACCAATATCTAATTAGGTTCCTAATATTTCGTAGCAACAGATGGTTTAAAAATACCTAAGTAGGTATGAATGTGGAGTGGAGACTGATTTTACGGTCAATCAATATGGTGATGATACCGAAGGTAAGGTAATACGGGCTGATTTCCGCAACTCCACGTCAAAGCGCGTATTTTGCGTAGGTACGGGTGGGAAATCACTTATTCGATCCACCCCAGCTCCTCCAAGAAGGCCAGCAACGCCTTGGTGTTACTGACGATCTCACGTAGGGTACCTGGGTTACCGAAGTACATTGCCCTGTATATGGTGATGATATTGTTGTGCTCAAAACATGTAGGTAGGTGATGGACAGATGATAATATCATCATCATTATATTATAATATAATAATACTTAAACCATTTATTGCAGGCGACACAGGCCCATAGAAAAATACCTTAACCTATACATACATAAATTCTATATATTGCTGCGAATTATAAAGAACAGTAAAAGATAAAAAGAGTTCCATAAAAATTTGGCCAATTCGATATACATGATAAAAATGTATCAAAAATAAGATTTTCACATAAAAATATTTGACGCGCATAAAAGTCAAATTCGCATCGCATCTAAACGGCCGTCCACACCAAAATATAAAGTGTGTCAGACACGTGCGAGGAAAATTACGTAGCAGCAGAAGTATGGTGTTCGATGGATGAACTAGCGACGGCGACGCGACGGCGAAGCGAAGAGAGCGTCGCGAGGCACGTAGGTCGCGCCCCGCTGCCGCCACGGTGACGCATCGTGCCGAGTCTGACGCAACTGTGACCAGCTTACACTACATGTCCCACGAATCCACGATAGAATTAAGTACCTATCAAAAAAAACTTGAAAAAAAAAACAATTAAAAATAGTGAAAAGCCCAAGTTTCAAAGCTTAGATATAATTATACGTAATAATAATAACAATTCTTTTTTTTTAATATTTTTTTTCTAATACTTATATTTTTTTTTTTGTGTAATAAACAGAAAAATACAATAAATTAGAACGACACAACATTGTGTTGTACATTCACACAATAGAAATCCTTCTTGCGGTTTGAGTTACATTAGCATACACAAACAAAATATCTCGAGAACTGTCGTCGAATTGATCGTCCGTGTTTGTATCGCGGCGGAGTCACACTAGTGGAATAGGTAGTGCAGTGTTTATCCGGCCCCGACCCCATCCCATCCGTGGTGTTGAGCAGTCCACCATAGAACGCCGCGCGCGCCGCCTGTATCGCACCACAGCCCCACGTGGCCAGTACCTACCGCTCAACTGTGCGCCGATTGTGAAAACGAGAATTAACCTAGCTTTTCGTCGCGCGAAAAGCGACAAGGTCGCTCTAGATTCAATACTTTTAATCTGTGTTAAATCCCGTGCCACCGTATCGCTCGCTCAAGGAACTTTTTGCTTCAATGCAGTTTTCTGTTGACAGTGAATGTAAATAATCGCAGAGACGCCGCTTTTCAGGTAGTGAGTCAAGGTCATTATGCGTACTTATAAGTTAGTTTAAAGCTTAACAAACCAGCTCTGTTCCTATGATAGATTTTCTATGTAAGTACTCATTACATTTCGCGTTTATATTCTAAGAATTCGTATAATTGAATGTTTACAAATATTAGAAAACAAAATACAACTAATCTAACATGGTTCCAAACGTTTCATATCTCCAAGTCTTCTAGGGTTCGATTCCAAAGCGTGACTCAAATAGTAAAATGGCCCCCGCGCTACGCGTCAGTAACTCGAGATTATTATGCCTGACATCTCATATTTACTACAGGGACAGATTTGTTGTGTGTTGACTGAGAACTTAGTAATATAAACTAAGCATTCATTAGTAGTCTGTTCACCGCCTCTGGCCTACAGTACTCCTCTGTTGACATAAGTACGCTACATAGATAGTTCTAGATTTATCAATATGGTTTATGAGTTTCTATACTTATAGAAAATCTATTGAGATATCATCATCGGACTTTTCGGCTATTTATTTACTGTGACATCATCGTGCAACTGTGAATATAGTAGGTATACAAAATGTTGCTTGATACAAACAAGAACATCAATAAATCATAGGTATTATGGCATCGCAAAACCTTTAAATATTCCGAATACTGCGTAAAATTACAGCATACTAAGTTAGTCATTCTTTATCTGATACAAACGTTAGTCGACGACCAGTTATGCTTGGTTACGAGATGCTCGTGGGCGATACAGTAAGAACTTGTTACTCCTACAAAACTATGATCGTGTTGATGCGTTTTAAATTTGTTGTGGCATGTTGCTTACGTAATTTGTGGCGTGTTCGTCATATTAATTTACTTACAAGTTTTCTTTATGAAAATATTGTTTTGTTGATCCTGAATAGTTGAATGGTGGGCTTTTGTTTACTTAGTGTTGTAAACTAAACTAAACACTAAGTAACTGTAATAAATGAAAAATAAAGGGAATGGTAGAATTTATCTTAACTTCACGGGAATGGTAGAATAGTATCAATATGATTGCAATACCGGCGTAAAATCTGCGCCACTGTTACTTGTGTTGATTGACATTGTTGATGGTTTGTTTGTATATTGTTCACTGTTGTTACTATGCACTATGTAGGCCATCATGTACCTACCTATAAGTGTAACTGGAGATACTTATGTATGAATACACTGCTATGTTAGGGTTTCTTTACACTGTGGTTAGGAGTTCGAGGACTATTTTGAAAAAGCAAAAATGAGGGTCATCAAAATTAAGTTCCAAAACACCTACCTGCCTACTTATCTGTTATCGGATATACTAGTGGTGAGCTTGAGACAAACCGGTATCAACACTATTAGGAATTTACACTTTAACGACTTATCCGATGACGGAAAAAACCAAACCTGACTTCCCACGGATTCCTAAAAGTGAAGCACCTATTAGGCTATTACATACACGTTTTAAAAGCGTGGTTACATAAACATAACATCTCGCTTGTATTTCGCAAAAGGGTAGTCAGGAGCGTATCCTAATGTATTATAGTACACCCATATTTTGCTAGTTATGTTTAAGTCTCAATAGGGGCTAGCCTATTTCCATTCTGTGCCTCCTGTGTGATACAAGGTAATAATCAACACTTTACAGGAGAACAAAAACAATATTTAAAAAATTCTAGTTCGTGAACGAAGTGGGCTAGGTTACACATAAGTAACTCCTTTCTTAGATAAAAACATTCACTTTCACTGTGCATTTTAATTTGTATGGTAAATATTTTATTTTTAAAGTAATTCTTGAAAAACCTGTACGTTGTACCTACCTTTTTTATTTCCAACTAGCTGCTGACAGCGGCTTCGCCCGCGTTTAGGTAATCTTTATAAATTATAGCCTATGTTACTCAGGGTAAATGTAGCTTTCTAATGGTGAAAGAATTTTTGAAATCGGCGCAGTAAATTTTGAGTTTATCCATTACAAACATACACACAAAAATACAAATCTTTCCTCTTTATAATATTATAGTGTAGATATGTGTTAAAATTACGTGATCAATTATACAAAAAATTATGTTGCACCTATAGGTTGTCTTTGTGTAAACTGTTAGACTTACAAGAAGTAAAAAAAATCTATTAACATTAGATCACACATTAGAATATGTTCCTAACACAAAGTTGCTCAAACAAATGATAAAAATACTACCCCAATGATAAGATTGTTTTCCTTATACTACGGGTATTTTGATAATTTACCTGAATTGTATCAGTTTGCTAATGTGATGTTATCTTTAGATATATATCAATATTCACGTTAAATATACTGAAAAATAATATAATCGCTCCTAAACCACGAATCACGAAAAACAATGTTTGTAGCAATTACTTAAAGCGGTTACAACTTGATATATTATCTATATTTACCATTTTTTTGCCAAAATCCTGGCAGTTATATCACATTGCACTCAACTATCTCCGAAACTATAGCAGATAGAAGAACGTGGGTTGGACCAAAAAAACCGCAGTGTTTTTCTGACAATTTGTATGTAATAATCACAAAAAGGGTACAATTCGACTAAAATCACTCACTACAGGAGGCACAGCATTAATCTCCGGATTGCTAATAAAAGTTTCCTAACAGAAACCTAATAACACTTTGCCCGGCCCGATCGATCCCAGAACCAACAATCGAGCTTGCCAAATGCCACCACAACCACTATACTAACGAGGCAGTCTATGCATGTAAAGATTGGTAAACAATACAGTATTAGGTGAGTGTTTTGCTGCAGTTATCCTAAAGACTGTGCATTGTATACAGTTGATGATTATTGGCTGGTAATAGAGAACGAAAAGATGTTACTAATTACACAGACATACAGACTTACTAATCTAATCTTTTCTTGGGTTTACATTGGTGTACATTTGCAACTTGCTGTGGCGGAAAAAAAAGATAAATATAATAAATAAGTAGACACTGGGGCCGATTCTCTTGTCACAAAATTATCTAAACTAAACTAAAAATCACTAAAATAAAGTTTAGTCCTGTCAAACGACCAAACTTATTCTGAAATAGACTCTATCTGACACAACTTAACCATAATTTAGTTTGACAGCACTAAGATGGCACTGAAATAAGTGAGATAATAGTTTAGTGAAAATGCTATTCCGAATTTGACGATTTAACCTAAAATTTTGTCCTATATCTAAAATCCTCTAACTAAATCTGACTACTTTTAATCGCGATTAAAAATGTGTGGAATAAAATTAGATGTCATAAACTAAAATTCAAACCAACACCTCGACTTTTTATTTTCTTTTGCTTATATCTCGAAAATGGTGTGTCCTATCGCAGAAATAATGAAAATTTCGGCCCCCTCTAAAAAGCCCATAAATCCCTGAGGCTCAACATGTTGGTAATTTTTTTTTTTTTAGCATATTTTCTGTACAAAATGTGAAAAATCCCATAAAAAATCACGTCGAAGGTGCTATCTCGGCGGGCATCCAAGCGCGCCTTCGGCTCTAAAAAAAATTCACGGGGTAGGGAAAACAAGTACCAAGTGGAGGCTCGATTGTCAAATTCGATTTTAGTTGTGTCAAAATAATTTTTATTTTTTGTCAGAATAGTGTTAAGATTCTCATAGCCAAAAGTAAGGAATTTTAGTGATAGTTTAGTTAGTTTAGATCGATCGGTGTACAACAGAATCGGCACCACTTACTTTATTGGAAATATAATTCTTGCTACATATGAAAGAATTTCATCAGTTTTTTTATTATTATACTTATATTGTCACAATGATGGGAATAACACGTGATTTTCGGCTCCGGAATAACAAGTATCTTTTTACACCCGTTATGTTACGTTAATGCTAGTGCTGAGGGAAAGGCTGTCTGAATTGTCCTACCTACACATACATACCTACCTAAACACATAGACCTGGCCGTTAAAAAAAGAGTTTTAATCGTATGTGTAGATACACATACGATTAAAACTCTTTTTTTAACGGCCATTGGTTTTTATAAACACCATTTCAAGGTTACCCATTAATTACCAGGCACCCTGTATTTAGTCCAAATTCATTCTTAAAAACTCAATTAAAAAAAAAAGACATGATAGTCGTAAAAGACTAATTCACCACTTCCTAATGTTAAAGTAAGGATATAAATCGCGCTAATGAAAACATCCCATCAGCCACTTCATTAACTGTTTGATATCTGTCTGTTCTACCAACATTGTCAACACACGAATGCGTCATACAAAACGTTAATAAATAAATACATAGGTAGTTGAATACGCCTTCAATAATACGGTACCTATTATTAACGGTTTTACATATTTTCAGTTTTATAACCTTTTACCTACCCTTTTATAACCGTTTATAGGCGTATTCAATAGGGCTTGAGCCTATTGCCATTATTATTTAAAAATTAAAGTAGATACCTACTTACTCGTCCAATAAAAAGTACCTACATCACTACATGAACGATGTTATACCAAATTGACTTTGGACACGCATCACTAACCATTCAATTGAATGAAACAGACAAGTGACTGTTTTTCTAGCACAAACGAACGTTCTAGAACTGTCTTATAGAAAAACTGATTTTATGTGAAAAAAATAGAAAATATGCATAAAAAAAAACAACCGACTTCACAAATAAACACAAAAAAAGTGAAAAATAACTTTAATTTAGGAAGTCGGTGTCCTTGCTTTTCAATTTTCGTTTTTTGCCACCGACTTGAGAACCTCCTCCTTTTTGAAGAAGTCGGTTAAAAATAAAAGGTATAAAACTAAAACCCAACTACGGCAAAAAAGTCAACTAAAAAGGTATAAACAAGACATAACAAACAGACAAATAAAAAATCCGGACTCACCCGTGTTAGAGTATAAATCGAACAGATTACGTGTGACTCCGGACTCCGGGGGGACATCCATGGGACATTTATACATAACTGGCGAAATATGGGCGTACGTCTACTATAGGCACACCTCTACCTAACCCTTCGAATTACAGGTGTGATGTTATGTTATGTATTAATAAATACTTTATTTGATAGTGATACTATTAGTCCAATAAAATAATATATTAATTTATAGTAGTTATTGTTATTTAATTTACTGGTGTTTGCATTAAGAATTAATCTTAGTCAACCTACTCCACGACTGGGGCAGGTTGACTACATTAGCACACAGTGCACCGACACACAGTACTCATCAGTACTGCATAGTGTACTGTACGTGTACACCCTTCACAACAAAAACTACTTACATAAACGATTTTTCTCCCTAGATTTTAGATGTTCCTTTTTAAGTGTACTTACCTAGTGTGGCAAATATATGACAGTGTTTTCAGAATACTAACTACAATTTTCGACAATTTTCATAGATTTGTCAGCAAAATAATGGCTATACGGCTTGCTAATTAGAATACAAAATGACGCACATTGATGTCTGAAGGCTATTTGGTAAGTTTTAAAACAAATATATACCTATCTACGAAGTATAGGTATATATTTGTATATATAATACATACGTCCTCATGAATGTATTATCAACGTTGAGTGCTTTAACCTAATTTTTATGCATGGAGTATGCTCCCTCGGAATGGCACATGACGTCAGATTTCTGCCCTCATAGTTAAGTAATACGATTATAATACTTTCTCCCCCTAGTCGTTCCAGCTAGCCGTTGGGAGCCGGCCTTGGACGAACGCATTCATATAAATATGACACAATCTATTCAATGATGTCATTTCAGAAGATATTAGACATGACACACTAACGCAACTACAGGCAGATAAAATTCAAAAGCAAATTTCTCTCATCTATCGGAATTATATGAATTTATTTCTCATATGAATGAACTTAAATAACAGTTCACATAAAATGAGATACAAAGTGCTTACATCTAGTTATAATTATCATATTTTTACTGAATTTACTGAATACGTACTATATAAATAATAATACATACCAAGCAGCGGAAAGCTAAAATTATTAGTATACCTAATCATTTTAGCTTTCCGCTACAATCGTTTGGAATTATTTCACAATCACAAATCAGTAGAAAATAGCTTTTGAAACTCGCTTTATACAATGTTGTACCTGCTATGTAGACGTTATGTATTTACAAATATATTTTTCACATAACTGTACTACGTACGTATATTGTTTACTTATGTACCTGCAAAAGTGTTCATGGAATGTAGAACTTTATCTCCATCATAAAAGACCCATTTATCTAAAGCAAAGCACAAGGTTTAAATAACACAATAAATCTTTGCAAACATTAATTCAGTTTTATTAAAACTGCAATGTGATTACGAGAGTAAAGAAAATTAACTTATCTTATCGTTTGTTTTCCTTTTCATGGATCATAAAGGCGAATTCTTAGTTAGAAGCATAAATTATTAAGGAATATTATGTAACGTCAGTTTACTATTTATTAAATAAAACGTTTCATTGATAATACAGAGCTGGGTGCTTGTTTACACGTACACTGTCTGTGTACGTGTCTGTGGACTTATGTGTGAGAGTGTAAAAGGGAGTCATTGACTGCCACGTGTATCTATCCGAAATCTAAATTGCATGACGACAAGCTCACTCACACTAATAGGGACGCGCCCTCGAGTCCACAAATGAGTGAGTTTAATGTGTGTAGTAGTCGAATTATTTTGCCATCACAGTGTGCCAGTTACTTTTGTCGCAAAGTGTATTTGGATCTGTTAATTTGTCCACGTCCATACAAATAGTTTGGAGGTCGTTGACATACATTTTTGTGTATCGTGGTGAACGCGGCCAACAGCGTAGAGATATTTTGAAACTATTGAGAGAAGACAACATTAATTTATTAGATAAATGGTGGCTAGAGTATTTATCAATCTTTAGTATTAAAAATATACAAAACGTCATGTCTGTAGATTAAATAGATAATTGAGTTGATTATAAAAAAATAAAATAAGTTCCCTACATTCATTGCAGCTGTTTCAAAATCCTTGTAAAATGTACTAAATATACTACCATATGTGTAATAAGAATTACTAATTCATACAATGACTAACCTTGTTAATGATATAACTTCCTTCATAACCACCCTCAGGGAATTACCTCTATATTGCTGTTGCGTTATCCTCATAAAGTTTTCCTTCATATAGAATGAACCTAGAACCAATAATTAGGTCTATTATTCACAAACCGAGGGTTAGGTACTCGAAGTTTCCTTAATAACTACTTTACACACGTAGGATTGTAGATACATAAAAAATCCATGATTATTATGAACTGGCTACGCGGTTTCACCCACATAAGTCTCGATCCCTTTGAAATATTGGGATAAAAGGTCTGTCCTTCTCCAGGTCATGGTGTAGACCATGAACTGGAGAAGGACAGAACTTTGACGTGGGTAGCCACGTTACCACGTGCCAAATTTCATCTAAATCCGTTCAACCGTTTAAGCGTGAAAGCGTAACAAACAAACTCACTTTCGCATTTATAATATTAGTTAGGATTAGGATTTAAAAAATTAAAATTAAAAATATTTTATTTCGACCAACAAATGGGTCATAGACACAGAGATGACAAAATTAACACACAAAAGAAATTAAAACACACAACTACGATTGCTCAGTATGTGAACCATACAGCAATGGTTCAGGTACTGACAACCGAACCTCTCCGCAAATGCCCTCAGGATGCTGCTGGAGCTAGCCCGAACCCCGCGCACCAGGGATGTACACCGCTTCCGCATAGTAGAATAGAAACAGTCCACTTGCGACTCGGCGAACATCCCTGATGCGCTGCAGAATCGGGGCAGCCCCATCAGCACCCTGAATACATTATTATAATGCACAAACCTTAATATTCGGAAGTCAAGCCTGTTTTGTAAGTGAATTTATTAATATTTTAATAAAGCTTCTCTGAAAGAATATTATTTTTTGTATGAAACACTTAAGATGTAGGTAATAGATAGTCTCACATACATATTGATGAACATTAATATGATACTTTGGAGTCCATTGAAATGTCTAATGCTAAACACATGTAAGTAAGTAAGTAAATGCTATCATAAATATTTATAAATTATTCAAAAAAAGCATAAGTACCTAATACATCATAATATGATAAAAACTGTAATAATACGAACATTATGCAATATTGCTTATCCCCCCATAGCAAATAGCGCGATTATTTATAACCTACAGTCTGACCAGACGTTTATGCAATATGTATACGCATTTAAAAAGTATTTGCGAATATATAAAATATATGAAAAGTATTTGCGTATATCCTGTAGTATTTGCGAAAATACATACTTACAGCTATACAGACAAAAACTCTAAAAAACGATATATTCGGCATTATGTTCAAAAAGTATAAAGTTTTGACTTCGCCACGATTTTATTAATTAAATTATACAATCAAGCTCAGCGGGGTTTGCGTAACACACATAATTATATTTAAGATGGCTATTGATCGTGATACCTTTAATTTTGACAGTTCGGCCACGTTCATTGCGTTATTTACGTTGTTGAAGAGACGAATGTTTCACATCTATGTAGCAACGGATTAGGAATTTCCTTCAAATCATTGGTTCAAGTGTGCGATGAGGATCAAACTTTTACCATAGTGTGAAGTTTTATCAATCAAGTTAATTTCATTCGATTCACGTTACGAAAGATTCCTCACAAACTGCTGACTCATTCGAGTAACAGCAAAGTCAAGGTCAAACCGATTCTAGTTTTTATTACTTACCTATCTTGTTCTGAAATACCTACGGCTTACAATAAAGTGCTTGCTACACGGTTGCCAAACGCGTCCCCAACAGAGGTGACCTTGTTTGGCGACCGGCAGAACTGTTTCTAAACCATCATCTACTCAGTTGTAAACCACCAAGGTCACCTCTGTCTGACCGTGTAGCAGGCACTTAACTGATTATACCTCCGTAAAAACTGCCCATACCATACCGTATAGTGTTGTACAAACATTAAATACCCACTTAATTATATTTGTACAGAAAATATGGTTTCTTTGTTGTTTCATATTCATGAAAATTCAGATGACGTTTTCATTGTGACGGCTGCTTTGGATTATAAGTACCTACTTTCTGGCTCCATTTATTATCTACCTACAGGCAGGTATTAGTTTAGACGACTACTAGGTACCTACGGTCATTCCACTGGTAGATATAGGAGTCTTCAATCGCTCTCTATCATACCCAGTCCTCGACCTCTGTGGTGTTAACTCTGGCCAGCACTCTACTTGCGTAACACACTTTCAATCATAATCCTAGAGATTTTGCAAGAAATCAAAAAAATCCATTGCATCATATGTTTGAAAAATTCGTCTGCTCAACAGCGTAAATAACGCAATGAATGATGCTGAACTGTCAAACTGCAAGGCATTCT
Source organism: Lithophane socia (assembly GCA_947522985.1). Lineage (NCBI taxonomy): Eukaryota > Metazoa > Arthropoda > Insecta > Lepidoptera > Noctuidae > Lithophane > Lithophane socia. The sequence continues at coordinate 12,301,767 of OX383252.1, read as the reverse complement.
CATTGTAAGTGCGTTACGCTATTACCCCGCAGTTCTCATGGACCAGCATCATACGACCTAACCCTGGTTGAACTTCGAATTTGGAACAGAATACATTTTGCTGTGCTCTTATAATCTTTCCCTCTCGGGAATGTAATAAAGCATTTTATCTACACCCATCTCAGACCAACAAAAATGGAAAGACGGATCACGCCGTACAGTTCGATTCAAACTTAATGGCGGCTCGGAACATGAGGCGAGTCGCTGCGCAGTAACAATTTCATGTGACAGCGGGGGTGAGGGGTGGGGTACTGCGCAGTTAAAAGCTAACTTCCGAGCCGCCATTAAGTTTGAATCGATCTGTACATAAAAGTGAAGCCACAAAACCATGCTCCTGCAAGTAAACACACAGGCTCACACCTACACTAAAACCATGCTCATCGCTCCTAGTACGTCACGAGTTGTCGTCTAGTTAACATCACCAAAACAAATATAATTATGCCTTCCTGTGTAGTGAAAACGTGTAAAAACAATAGTAAATCACAGAAAAAGTCTCACGGAATCACTTATCACTTGTAAGTACTTCAAATAACATCATTTTTTAATTTAGATAATATGAATTTTAGGTTACTTGGAACAAAAAACCTGAACGAATGAATGAACGAAAACAGTGACATTTAAAGAGCGAGGGTTGCCATAATATGATTTCAAATTTCCCCATTCGATATTTTTTACTTCGAGTAATGTCTGTTTTTTTATGCATTTAATATTTTAGATTTCCTTGTAATACTGAAAATAAAAATAAATGGATAGTAGCTAATTTACTAACCTATTTATATACATATATACAACGTGCCGATACAATGGTGACATTAATTTAACACGCGTATACGATTTCGCGTATTCGTTTTATTAAAATATTTGAATTTCATTAAACATCATCTGCCTAGCCTTTTCCCAACTATGTTGGGGTCAGCTTCCAGTCTAACCGGATGCAGCTGAGTACCAGTATTTTACATGGAGCGACTGCCTATCTGACCTCCACAACCCAGTAACTGGGTAATACAATACCCCTTGGTTAGACTGGTTGTCAGACTTTCGTGCTTCTGACGACTAGTAACGACTGTCAAAGATCCACAAATGACAGCCGGGACCAACGGCTTAACGTGATTTCCGAGGCACGGAGGAGTCTCGATATGTGAAAATGGTCACCCATCCACGGACCAACCCCGGCAAGCGTAGCTTAACCTGATGTATCGACCCGAGCGGCTGTTATTACTTAGCCACGAGCTCCTCCTCCTCGAGCTTGAATTTCATTAAGCGTTATTATTTATTGATTTATTTACGATTTTCTAAATTACCATCCTGGATCAACCTGTACTTAAATAACTGTAGCGAAGAAGTCATTTGCCGGGGTCACGGTTCATATGTAAAAGGAAAGCCGCGCATTTTCTTAGAAATTATGCCGACAAAGGAACTTACCGGCCAGCTGGTAGGCAGCTTCATGAATGAATCTTTTACACAGTGTGATCTCAATTTTCGTTATGTTTGTATTATTTAGTTTGTTAGAAAATTTAAATTTTTCAATTTAAGAATTATTTTATTTTATTATAATTTTTATGTTTACTGGCCAGTAGCCCTACCCGTGTGTTAAATTAATGTCGCCATTGTAGCGGCACGTTGTATTTTTTTTTAACACTCAATTGAAAATTAATGGATAATTCTAAGTGAAAGAGCGGAGTCTCCTAACACAAGCAATTCTTGCATAAAAAGTGATCTCCTAAATGCACTTTGTACTTAATTGTTTTTTTATTTTATTTTGCGATGTAAAAATAAATGTTTTTGTTGCGGAATTCTTCCTAACAATTGAGGTACAATACCATACAGACCATACTCAACAATATCTTACTCGTACAATATTAGCCTACCCAAAATATTATTCCCCAAGTTATAGGGAAAAACTTTAACAACTGACAACCCTTTTTACACACACATAGATAAAAAGGTGGCTTCACTTTTGATGTACGGCGTGCTCTGTCTTACCTTTTTTGTTGGTCTGAGACACCCATGCTAAAAATCCTCTCTAAGAGTTTCTGAAACAGTTAGCTTATAGCCAACATTAAAACATCGAGTGTCATAGTAGGTAACCATAATATCATCCAAACGGGTGTTATAATGTTGTACTTTCATAATGCAACTTATTTAAAAAAAGGACATTGTCATTCACGAGCGTTTCACTAACAAAGCACCGTCATTTAAAAACAAAACACATTCGAATTCGAAAAATTCTAATTCACGTCGTACCGCGCCATTTTCGTTCGATATTGGTATTGGTGTAGGTAAAATCTTGTATGCAAACTGTATTATAATTAGGTATTAAAACACTCATGCGATACTATTATCACACTCGGCTTCGCCTCGTTCCCTTTATTATATAACAGTTGCATAAATAACTATTGTAACCCCGCGCCCAAACCAAAAGCGATCGTCAAGCGAATAACTAGATACGCGATTATCGCATTCATGTCTCTTTTTATTCGAAAATCGGAGCGACCGCGCGTTTTAATTTCCTAAACAAACAATGCCAAAATGAACGTGACGTTCATATGGCTTGTATGTATATTCACGCGACCACCGCTGGTTCGGGCGCGGCCTAATACATAAAATGTATTAGAAAATGCTTTATTGAATGCCTGAATGGCATCCAATTTCTATCTGTCTATTACCAGTAGGTACACTAGTTTTTGTGCGGTCATCTATAGAATGGATTGAGCCTTCACTCCCCATCAGTATCGAGTTACTTATCCCTGCTTATGAAGCGCTTACGTCACGTGAGTAACTAAAACCGTTAGGGGGACTTGAACTCTATGCCTCTCGGAACTAAGTAGTAATACCTTGATATGGAGCTTCTTTTCAAAGGGCTCGCCTGATGAAGGTTCTAACACCATGATCATATTATCTATTATACTCATTGTTTCATCCTCGTTGATGATATAGTACAAGTGAACCTACTCATCATTGAGGACGAGGCAACTGCGAGACTGCGAGTGCAACCTACAGGTTCGTCTGACGATCCAACTTCCGCCAAACATAATTATTTTTTGGGTTTCGATTTCAAAGCGCCAGTGAATCAGGACATAGACGATGAGTTTTGTCTGCCAGTCCAAGTCACTAAAGGCTGGCAAAGCATCGGTGAGCCCCGGTGTTGCCGGTTTTAGTAGTAAGCGAAATAACTTCAGTTAGTGGATCGGCACGTCAGCGCATCGGCCTTTTTCCAGATATTAATATATTCTTCATTCATAATTATAATGTCGAAGCGAATATTCTTATCGAAAACTGAAATTGTATTTTCGTAATTATTAAAAGGATAAAACCTGCGCTTTCGACTGGAAAATCTCTTTATATGGAAACAGAACGTATACTTATCCCAATTGAATGAAATAAATTATTAAATTTGCCGGATGCAAATAATTTCATTCAAACTCAGTTTCATTATAAATTCTTTCTGGTGGATAGTGCTTATCACAGGATAAAAGTAAAACAGGCCCTCACTCTTGTTGAAATAGTGAATTATTTAATACAACGTTAAACTTTATCCTAGTTTATTGCTAAACTGTTTTCATGTCCTCTACTTGTTCAAATTGTTGAATCAATTTTCCATTGGATGTAGTTGACAACATTCATAAAATAAAATATAAAATAAACTATTGCGTAGCACACTTACAATAAAATGACTTTCATTTTGGCAGTTCAAAACATGTGTATTGCGTTATTTTAAATTGTTGAGCAGACAAATTTTTCAAACATCCTAAGAAGCAAAGTGGATACCTATTTCAAAATCCTTCGGATCCTGATTGAAAGTGTGTTACGAAATAAGGGTACTTTTTCAATTATGAGAGAACAGATGAACATTCATACATTCATACCGGTTAAATTCATAACCCTGCTTTTTGCTTCGCCGTAGTCGGGTAAAAAAGAAACAACCCGCTATTTTTTTATATTTTACAACTAAGTATCAGGTGAAACTTAAATGAATACTTAAAGACCGGGATTTCATGGAACAAAATTTTTTTGAAAAGCTTCTTTACGAGAGAATTTATTTTCCTTTCAATTAGGTTTGCTGAAGTTTGTTGTAAAAATGTTATTCAGTCAACATTAAATACTGACCTAAGGTATTTTACTAAAATAATACAAACACATAATAAACTAACGCCTTCTTCCCATGGGGGTAGGCAGAAACTACAGAACGCCACCTGCTACGATTCTTACATACTCCTTTTGCCTCGTTTACGTTCATACATCTGGCGGTCTGTTTTATAAAAATCTCATCGTGAAAGCATAGATGAAGTGAGCTGTGAGTGTCAATCCCTAGCATCAGCTGAAATGACAGCAAACTTAAAGCTCACTTCACCTAAGTTATCACGGTGAAATTTATACAGAATAGATCGGCTGGTCATACACGCACACCGGTTGCGATACGAGTACTAAACATTTGACCTTTCTGAAGAACATCAATAAGGTCCCATTTGTCTTTCTCTTCCGTCCCCAGTAAAACCGTCCCGACGGTTTCCAGTCACATCTGCTTCGCAAAAACCTTCCTTCTTAACACATACTTTTTCATTTTTCGTGTCGCTGTCATCATCATCATCATTATCAGCTTGTAGCAGTCAGTCATTCAGCTCGATTCTTGGCAACTCTAATCCAGCTGCTACCAGCTACCCTGCGAAGATCGTCGGTCCACCTAGCCTGAGAGAGCCTTACGTTTGCGGATTCGCGGTCTCTAGTCAAGAACACGTCTACCTCAATCGTCACCCGTGGCTAATATGGCCCGCCCATTGCCACTTCAGCTTGCTTATTCTGTGAGCTATGTCGACTACTTTGGTTCTCTGCCGGATCACCTCGTTCCGGATTCGATCCCTCAGAGTGACTCCAAGCATAGTCCGTTCCATAGCTCGCTGAGCGACCTTGAATTTATGGACCAGCCATACCATGAGTGTCCACATTTTGGCACCGTAACTCATAACAGGCAGGACGCACTGATTGAAGACCTTCGTCTTTAGGCTGTGTCTTTAGGCGGCGCTGTATAATTACATAACTAGCTTTAGAACAATAGCTAATGCCTTGGTCAAGAGATTAGCCAGTCAACAAGGTTAGTGACTAAGCTGTATAATCCCATAATCCTAGAACCGACAGTGAAAACGTGTGATAATAACATCACGCCTGTATTCTCCTAAGGGGAAAGCAGAGCTGTATATTGAAGTACCAAAACCCAGTTGCCAGTTGCGTGACAAAATCGATGGTAACTGGAGAACGAATTCTTAGTTAAAACAGTTCGGATTCATACATTCTGAAGCGTAATTAAAAGGAAGTTCTCACAGAACTTCCTTTTTGATTGAATTCACGCTGCTGTTTCTTAACTGCCTGTTGACAGTAGGTACAGGACTACAGGGAGGCCCGAAAAGGTGTAGGTACAGACGAGGAACCATTTTAATGTGTACAACCATTCTAACACAATTGTGTATCCATGTAAAGCTACAAAACATAGTTTACAGTTTATTTTAAATAAAACATGAAACCAATCATTTACTGTTTGGTCTTAAACCGTTTACACCCTACGACTAAAACAAAGTACAAAGTGATCGTTCCTTAACGAGGTAGACAAGTTCTAGAACTCGGCTTTTGTGGATAAGCTTACAGCACATTGAAGAACATACTTCAAATAGACATCAGCCTATAATTTTATTCTTCCAGACAGTAGAGGGCAGCAGGTCCAGCCACCATCCTTGACTGTTTTCGTTTCGAAGAGTCTTAACGTCAATGAATGCTGAAGTATGTCCAAACGGCCATTGAACAGTGGTCATTGTCTTAATAGGCTTTGACAGGCTGTTATCATTATAACCGCCTGTCAAAAGTGTCACAAACTCATTTGATGGAGATGAGGTCATTTTTATATTCCTAGACCAGTGATCTGTGTGTTAAATTGTTTGCTGTCCAGCCACAAAACAACATTCGGTTTAGACTGTAGAGTGTACCTGGATCTTTATAAATATACGGTTAGTGACCTTTGCTTTTAAAATTCAAAACCGTTTTGTATCAAAATCGAATATAAAAACCAACTTACGACAAAAATAATCTACGGACAGTATGCTACTTTATAGCACATAAATGTCACACAGCCTAATTGCGTATTATACGGTCAATTAGAATTGGAATCTGTTCGAAACAAATGTCTAATCCATTGCTTCATAAGTTCGTAAGTTACGTTGTGGAGCAGATTTTTTTTCGAACTTATGACGCAATGGATTCGTCTTTTGTTTCAACACGATTCCAAGTTTAAAGCAATTTTTTCCAAGTTCGAACATCTCGAACATTTATTTTATCCGCCGTTCATTCCGCCTGCGCGGTGCGCCGTCACTCAGGACTCAGCCTTAGAGTGCGGCTTACATCTTTTACGCAAATTCATGATTTTTGACGCAGTAAAATATTTCAATTATTTAATAATGAATTACTATAGTGGCATTCTCTTTCTTAAGCGGTAAATAGGTACTTCAGTGAGATTTAAGATAAGTTCATATTTGTTATGTCATTAAGTTTTTGTTATGTCCATGTAACAAATTGAAACTTACTAACGATCTAAATATTCCAATTATTACAACAGCGAGATAGAACAAACAGTTTATAAATGTAAAGACCATAGTACAGGCTCACACAGTCGCGACGCAACTCTGGTGGATCAATTTCTATGAAAACTTCATGTAAATTGTTCTACTGGAGTCGTGTCGCGCTGCCGTCGCGTCGCGCTTGTATGCCTTAGATTAAACAAATGTTTCGCTTCATCGAAGAGGTCGGTAGTCATAGTCGAATGGGAACCTTGAGAGAACATCAAAGATGTATCAAGTAAACAGCATCGTAAACATTTACGTGACCTTGGCTGATCATTTTTAGTGATCTTGAAATTAGGAAGTTTTGAAACTCGGAAGATGTTTCAGCTCTATGAAACACTTAGCGAGTGTTCCTAATTTGTCCTGATGACAGATAGTGGTCTAGTTCAAAATGTTGCGGCATGTATATTTGTTGGTATATTGGCGTGTGCTAGCTGACACAATTAGGGCAAATAATTTAATTGTTTGTGTTGCGTAATGTAAATTATTTTGTATAATATTGTATAAAATCATGTTTTTCTAACTAAAAAGACAGCTGTGTTGCTAGGGAGTTTGTTGTACCACTTCTTCCCAGCTAAAGCAATAGGAAATGGTGAAGGGCGGGCATTTAGGTCATTTTGTCGTTCGAAAAGTGCTGATTCTCAGCCTTGTTTGAATACATGATTTTTAGAGATGGGCCGACTAGTCGCCGACTAGTCGGGAAAGCCGACTATTCGGCATCATTTCTAGTCGGCGACTATTCGGCAAAATATGCCGATTATAATCGGCACTTATCAAATGAAATAAAACAAATAATTTGTAAGTACTGGTTTCTTGACAAATCTTAAATTTTTATATACAATCTAACACTAAAATTATATACAAAGCGAAATAAAAATTATTATATAAAGGAAGCGCTCATAGGGCGTCAATAAATTCTTCCGCATCGCTGTGAGTGGGAAAAGTGCCCAAAAGGCTGGCAGCATTGCCACGTTGGATGGCAATGCTGATTCTTTGACCTAGAAATTGACCAGCCCCCTTGGCAACATGAAGAGTCGACCAACCGCTTGGCGATGTCCCGAAATACAAATATGTGTACTTGTTTTATAATTTGCTAATTTCTAAACATTACTTACCTAGCCGTCCCCCGACACGTCGACGCTTGGATCAAATATTTACCTGCAACTGTTGTATTAAACCAATACCTACATATTATTTTTTTACTTTTAGACGGTTTGTTGTTGTCGGGGGTTTTTTAAAATTTTTAGTTTAACTTTTATTTCCTGCTTTTTAAATTTTACATTATACTAACTTCCGCCCGCGGCTTCGCCCGCGTGGTATGTCGATAAAAAGTAGCTTTTCTCAGGCTCTAGACTATCTGTGTACCAAATTTCATTTAAATCGGTTTAGTAATTTTGGCGTGAAAGTGCGACAGACAGAGTTACTTTCGCATTTACCTATAATATTAGTAAAGGAAGTAAGGATTACTAGTAGACACGCTACGATCGACACGTGTCTTGCCGAAATCTGCGTAGCTGTAAGTACCTATAATATGTTTGTCACAGTGCAGCTAGTTACTAATTTAGTCTCATTTCTCTTTCCTACTCCATGATCAGACCCTGATCACCATCCATCTGTAACCTATTTTTTGAGACCTTTTCAATGAGCCCAACGCGACACTTGTAAGTCTGCTGTAAGTTGGTGAGGGAGTTAGGTATCCTGAATACCAGGTGATGCTGCAGCATCAGTTCAAGGTTACTATATTCTTCTCATATCATTGAAGTAACAGAATTCTAAATTTCGAATCGATTAGACCTATAGAAGATGCTCACATCCATTCATCTACTTGAAAAGAGCTGATAATCTTTAAACAGCTGAACCGATTTTCTTGAATCATAGCTAAGAACACTCTCTATTAAGTCACCCTACAAACAAAACAAAAAAATCAAAATCGGTTCAGCCGTTTGGCAGCTACGAGGGAACAGGCAGACACACCGATACATAGATACACAGATACACACGTTCAACTTATAACACCCCTCTTTTTCCGTCGGGGGTTAAAAATGTAAACAAACACGTCACAACATGCTTAGCGGCCGCGCGATGACTAAGCCGAGTAATGACGAAAAAGCCCGAACACCTCTGACAAGTAGGTATTAGAATGATCGGCATTGCCGATTAGTCGGCCGATTAATCGGCAATTTGAAAACGGATTAGTCGGCTAGTCGGCTAGTCGGCAAATACTAATAGTCGGCCCATCACTAATGATTTTTGATTTAGTTTAGAGTGTGATGTTGATATGAAATTAAACTTTAGTTGTTTTGGAATTTCTTAGTAGCCGCCTGGAGTCTAAATTTGTGCTCGGCTGACGGCAATAGGCTCACCAGACCATAGGACTTAAACATAACTGGCGAACTTCTACCTAACCGAACCTTTGGGAAATGCAGGCGTGAAGTTATGTTTATGTTGAGCATGATTAGCTGTCGTCCACGATAAATTTGTAGTGCAATAAATTTTGCTCAGCTCACTTGACCCCGTGGAAACAGCTAGGAACAACAATTTTCGTCATGTCGACAAAATGAGAAGACTGTCTTACAGGAAGGAATGAACGATTGAGGAAAAGGCCAAAGTTGAACTTGAATGAACTTTATACGTTGAAAATAATAGTAATTAAAAAAAAATGACACACATAAGACCTGCTTTATAGTTAGTTCAGTTATCATGCAAATTTTCATGATCTCATTTGAAGTATATTTTGAATACCAGTGGCTTATAATTCTGTGCAGAGGTAACTTTGGAATATGTTTCTATAGAGAAAATTTTATGTAATCGTGTTTTCGCCTCACATAAGACCTCAATCCTCAACTTTAACATAATTATATTTATTTAAACATTAATGCTGCAGTATTTTCGGCATAACAGAGGATCATGCTAAGCAATTTGTGATTGGGTGCGCCCTTAAGGGCTGAGCTTACAATATTATAGTAAGTATTTAATTTTGAGATTAACTTTTTTTTTTGGTAATTTCCACACCAAATCATGAGAAGATTAATATCGTTGATTTTTTTTTCTCTTTTAGTAATATTAATATGGTGGTTATTCTAACCTAACTTACCCTTAAATAAGCATAATATAGGAATATAGACATTAGGGTGTCCCTTAAATTTCAAGATCGATTTTTTTTTACGCATACCTTCTATAAAGTTTCGTATTAAAAGTCTAGAAAAAAATATTAGCCCGTTATAAGAACGATAACCCGTGCCGACTTGCGATTTTAAGTTGTTCATACAAATTGCGCGGGAACTGCACTGCGACCTGTGACTAGGTACGTGTTTTATTTGTCGTTTCATACGTGATTTTTTAGATTATTAGTACGGTGTTGTTTATTGCATATAGTTTTCGGTTGAATTACAGAGTGATAAACAAAATATTTTCCATATCGGCACGCCTAGCCATCACATAAATGGTGTAAAATTAAGTATCATCTATACGAAAAGTTTTCGCTGTTTGGCTTTACAATATTCGCTAAGTCAAGCTGACTGGCAGTGAAAGTGCTAATATTGTGATTAGGAAGTGCATAATATTTTGAAAAAAAGCAAGAATTTCCATACAGGCATTTCCTAACCGCGCGACGAAACGTCCTGATTTATATCATGTTTGGAGAGTACTGCAGATTTTTTTAAATAAAACTCAGGACGTTTTTTAGAAAAAACGCGAGCAATGAACAAAGTTGTAGACAAAGACGATTAGAGGAAGAGGAAATAAAGCTAAGATGAAGAGAGTTATTGGCTGTCGCATCTACACATAACTTGGAACATCCACAAGATTCAGACGAAGAACAGATTCTGAATTCTGAAGTCAGTTTGCCAGAGATTTCCTGGCCTGAAACAGGTTCGAAAAAGGTAGAAACTTATCACAGCTTTAGATCGATGCCAGCTAAGCATAAGAGACTCCGTTAACATTCTACATGCGGTCGTAGAACCGCTTGGTCTGAGCAGAGAAGATTTGCCCAATAGCAAATCCTCGATCTAGCAAATTCGCAAAGAAGTCATTTGACGATTTCCCAACCAAAAAAAAAAAAAGGCCCGAAGTAATAAAAAATGACGTAGTTGGAGTCTGTTGGGCTGGATAATTATTACCAGGCTGAATATGCGAAGTTCAATAGAAGAACGCTTGCCAATTATCGCTTCATTTGCCGATATAGAACAGCTTCTTGCAGTACCGAAACTATGGAGTTCTTCAGGTAAATATCAAGCTAAAGCCCTCTTAACTGCCCTCTATGACTAGATCCTTAGGTCCAAATAATGTGTTGCGACACAACAGCTTCAGATATTGGCAATTTCAATGGAGCTTGCGTTCCTTAGGAGCAGAATTTATAAAGAGAATTGTTACCTACAGTTTGCTTGTCGTCATCGTGTTTATGAGTTGGTGATCGTTGTTATTTTGTGTTTAAATAAAGATAAATATTTCTATTATTTCAATTTGTCTTTTACTCACTACGTTTATTGCATTTTTATTAATTTTCTAGGACTAACCAACTAAGAGACAAAACACGATTTTTGATAAACTTTGTGGCTCGGTCGGCACGGGTTGCAATAATTATAGAAAGGTAAAATTTCATATTTAAGTATGGTTTTGTATTTATAAAATATATGGTACCACTACATCGGGCATGTATTTCAAAATTCGAAAAAAAAATGTTTTCCCTCATATTTATATTATTATGAGGACATAATAGACATGCTCGAAACAGATACCAAAGACATCAAGAGAAGCATAAAATCTTTGATAAAGGTACCTAATAGTAGGTAGTGATACCAGATGTATATTTTTTTTCTATTCTAATAATATCAATGCTATTTATTCTTAAGTCGCTCTTAAAAGTCATACATAAAACAGGAAAATACACTTGCTCTATGAAAAAGTGACGTAACATGTAATTGTATGAATCATGACCCACTCCAACGGTGTCGTAATGGGTTAGTGTGTGTTTCAAGAGTAAAATAGATTCCCTGGAAATACTCATAGCAATAGCTTTATGTAACAAACTATACAATAACATAACATAACATCACGCCTTTATTCCCCGATGATCTGGGTAGAGGTGTACCTAGAGTACTCCTACACCTACATTTCACCCGCTAAGTATATTTAAATCCCATGTAATAGGGGGCGAGCCTATTGCCATCAACCGGGCTGTTATTGAGCGGGCCAACAGTTGGTTTAGCTAAATATAGGAAACGAACTCTGAAGTAGAATTATGTAGGCACACAACTCAAACTCAAACCAAAAGCATTTTTTTCAAACAAACCAATTACAGGCACTTTTGAATTGTCAAAGGGTCGGTCAGTCAGAAAGATGAAGCCAGTTGCCCATTCCAAAGCGTAGTAGGTTCCTATGGAGAAGAACGGGCAAGAAACTCCACGGACACTCTTTTAAATCTGAATATTGTTACAATATATTGTTTACATCATTCATATTGGAATCATACATGTGAGTACAATGTAGAAAAACGTGCAGGTTAAAAGCGTCCGTTAAAAAAGATAAAAAGATAAAAATATAGGAAACGAACTCTGAAGTAGAATAGGGAATATGCATGTATTTTTTTAATATTTTTATTCGATAGTTTACATCGTCAAATAATAGTAAAAAAAAATTCGACGGCAGGCAAAGCAATTTAAAGTAGTTAAAAAAATGTTTAAAAATATCCAACCGATCCGGGCTATTTAAACGCCCTCCATTTGGCGCGCTTGGTGTGGTGACGTCACAGTTCGTGAAAACAGACAAGCAACTGTCAAGTCAACGTCAAACACTCCTTTTTCTATGAGCGTTTGACATTGACTTGACACTTGTTGATTGACTTGACATTGACATTTTTATTGCTATCCCGGATTGTTACGTCACATCCGCTCATAGCCTTTTCAAGTATTTGAATTACCCACAGTTTTTTGGGACTTTTTAAAAATTCATTTCTCGCTCAAAAATAAATTTTATTCAAAAATATTGATGGAGGCATAATTCTGAACTAACATAGTTTATAGAAAAAAATATTTGACCCATATTTGAATCACATGCATATTCCTTATTATGTAGGCACACAACTCAAACTCAAACCCAAAGCATTTTTTTCAAACAAACCAATTACAGGCACTTTTGAATTGTCAAAGGGTCGGTCAGTCAGAAAGATGAAGCCAGTTGCCCATTCCAAAGCGTAGTAGGTTCCTATGGAGAAGAACGGGCAAGAAACTTCACGGACACTCTTTTAAATCTGAATATTGTTACAATATATTGTTTACATCATTCATATTGGAATCATACATGTGAGTACAATGTAGAAAAACGTGCAGGTTAAAAGCGTCCGTAAAAAAAGATAAAAAGATACAAAACAATTCAAAAATTAAAATAAATTATTATAAGCCGTGGCAGCTAAGAGATGACCAGTCCCTACTGATGGCGCCCGTTCACGAACATGACGCATGGATCAGCACCATTCAGCTCAACCATTTTGAAGGCACGCCACCACCAGCGAGACATCAAAGTGAGCAGGACATACTCTCAGCCGCTAGGGCACATTCAAGTCAATGAAACACAACCTGTCCAGAGAATATATAAACAACTTACAAAAAATCACATACGCATCATGGATCTCGATTTATAAAATCGCGCACAGACAAACAAGCAAACAGAGAGACGATGCATTTTAAAACCTCAGAACAAATAAAAAACCAAGACAGAGCGCTGCGAACAATACAGTGAAGCATGCCAAAACTACACCTCCGCTCTGTGTACACGTTCACACGCACACAATTACAACCATTTGCAATCAAACTACACTTTACTAAGTGCACACATGTTTATGACACCAGCCTCTCCCTCGTCACTATTGACAGCAGCGCTCTGTCGTGGTTTTTTATTTGGATTGAGTTTAAATTAAAACTTATGATGAATTACAAAGTATCACATTTCAATGAATTACAGATTATAGTCAAAACGTAGACCACTCTTTTTAATTTGTTTTTCTAATTGTCTGTTAGCTTTGGTGGTTTGTTATGACTATGATGAGTTTAAATGTGTGTGCGAACTCGTTCATTTTCATCTACGTACATACGTCTGATTCAAAATAGTTTCCATTGCTTCATCCATTTCTTGCATATTCACGGTTTAATTGACTCACTTGTAAAATGAGGTCGGCAACGCTTTCGATGAATACTTTTTTTGTTTTCATGCTTGTATTTAAATGAGCCATTTTTTTATATGTCGGTACTGAATCCAAAAATAAATACAGTGCTGATAAAACTAAATTAACTGTTACTTATCAAATATTTGGGCTATTAAATTATCCAAATACTTGATAAGAATGATCACAGGCGAAGTGTGGCTGGTATTATTATGAAAATAAAAAAATATGTAGGTATTCTACCTTATATTTTCCGTGATTGTAATGGGGAAAATATATACCTATACTGTTTACAAAGACTTTATTACTATCCTTAAGACTAATAAATACCTATCGTCTTATTCTCAATACTGCTGTAGGTAGGTACTAGGTTAGGTAGGTCCTATACCTACCTAACCTGTAGTTCTCTAGTTTTTTTAATAAGCTACCTTCTTAAAACTCATCGTCGCGTCGGAACTAACTTATAGTATATAGGTAGATAAAGAAGTTTTTCAAAGGCGCTAATAACTCCATGGATTATTTGCTACATAAATATTCTACAAAAAATCGTGTTTATTTAGGTCTCAGATCAAATAAAAAACCTAGACAAAGCGCTGTCAACAGTGACGTGAGGCCGGCCGTTATGTTCTCAGTGAGTTAATTTCTGTACTTGTCACTACAGAAATTAACTCACTGAGAACTGTGACGTAATCGCAAATCATGGTAGATTACTCATAGTTACATAATGTTACAATTACAGATAGGTATATTATACGTAGGTATATTAAAGTAAATTATAACCCTGTCTTTGCTGTCGTGTAGTGCAAGATGTTACATTAAATTTGATTAATTATAATCAAATTTAATGTTACATCTTCAATCACAGTCATATCTTGCCTCAACGGCAAAAAAAAGCGAAAAATAATCATGGAATGACAAATAGAATACTCGTATAATTATTAGGCTTGCTTCAAAAATAACCCACACTAGTCCCGCTTGGTGGATTATGGCTCACTAGCTTTCACAGAGACGAGGCCCGTGTCCTAGCAGTGGGAAGTTTATAGGCTCATAACTCATAAGTCATAATGCTTAATTTTATGCTTATTCTAGAAATTTATAACCGCACGAAAAAATCAAAACGACATTATTATGTACACGCGCCAAAGGAGATAAGTAACCAGTTACGCACACTACAAAACTTTCGCTGCTGTGTAAACGATTCATTACGTACTGCTCAATGACAGCCACGCGCACGATAGTATATCATAATTTCGCGTTGAAATCTAAGGTGTTCGTAGTCCAACAAATAATACCAATACTTACAAGTACTACCGAGTGGGTTCGGTTCTCTGAAACTGTGATTCTTTTTGAGATTTAAAATTTTAAGTTAAAGCAATAATTGGAATATTGTTTGTTAAGAAATGGTTTTATTTATTTAAATAGCTTAAATAAATAAAACCATTTTTATTATATATCTTTATTTAAAAAATAAAAGAACATCACAAGTTAACATGTTTTATTATAAATGCACAATATATTTAGAACATAATTACCATTACATCTTTTTATACAATTACATAATAAACAATGGACGGAGTGAATAAACATGTCACATAGATAAATATATAATCTGATCCAGTAACAATAACATCACTCACACTCCAGTACCGCCGACTTATTTAATCATGGCTAAATATGCTGTAAAGTTTTGAAGAATACCTAGTATTAAGATTTCGTTTATTCAGTTATAACAACAAACAGCAAGTGTTAACAGACAGTAACACACAAACAACAGAAACAGTGGCAGTAGAGTCAGTAGTTCAGTTGTAACATAATTATAAATTACATTTTTAAATAATAATGTAAAAAAATAACCTTTCAAAATATAAAATATAGTAACCCACCGGTATCGGGAACAGTATTATAATTATTACCAATACAGTTTCTAGGAAAATATTAGATTTAAATTCCTTAAAATGTCTGAAATTTAAAGGCAGTATAAATCTTACGATAAGTCGGCGGTAATTTTCGATATTACACTTTCTCAAGATGATCCGTAATTAATAATATTAAATATTTTTTTCCGTGTATTGGCCTCCTTTTATTCTCCATAGTATTTTTCGTCCATCCTTATCTGATTTGAAACATTTTTCATCAGTAAATATGACGACATTGTTTTGCCAATCGAAGTGCCGATATTCCTTCGATTTGAGATTTTGACGGTGCACGGTGGATAATAAAAATGTCCGCGTCGGTTTGCAACATGACAAGCCGTCCGCTCGCAGGTGGTTCCGTACAGTTTGCATAGTGACGTTGTGTGCTGCTGCTGTTATGCTAGTCTTAACGAATATGTATGGGTGGCAACAATCTCACGGTGCCGAGGCGAAGCATTTTTGTAAGCCAATGGTGTCGGTCCAGGCAGGCGACGACGGTTTATTTAGCCTGTCTCAGCGTGACGATGCACCCACAGTCGAACAGTTTTTCTCTACAAAAAAACGTGAAATTATTAGAACTAAACACACCCCAAATGATAAATTAAGAAATTAAAAATTCCTACACAATATAAATAAAATGAAGAGAATATATTTTTATATAATCGATGGTGGAAAGGTAAAATGGCTAAAGCGCCATTTTGGTCGATATTGAGTTATATATATCACTGAACTGGATTTTTTTTTCTGCGTCGATTGGTCTACCTTTCGCGTCGATTTCAGCACTTTTTTGGCGCTTTAGCAGTACAAATTTTGTTGCTTGTTTCATGTAGTCATGGTTTAAAGCGACGTTTTTTTGATGATTCTGAAGTTTATGTCGCTTTAGTGATTGTGCTCACTGTACATTCATGTTTCACAATGCTTTAGCATTTTTGCGTTTCTCTATTTCATGTATAAATACCTTGTTAGTAGTTTTACCTGAACTACATTATTACTTGTGTGGCAGTTTAGCAAAAGTCGTTTCTGTTTTATTTAGCGCTTTGGCGCTTTAGCAATCGTGCTCGTAAATATTTTCGTATAGAACGATAGTTCAGAGTTGTTTTAGATTCCAAATATTATGTAAAATTGTATATTAGTCAGTAGTACATGCTTTAATGTAAGAAGGTATTGATTTTAGAACTAAAAACTTGCTTAATTTAAAGTAAGTGTACTTCGTAAATACATTTTGTTAGCATTGCAAATCTAATCATAAGTCTTTGTTCTTGCGTGTAACTTAGAATATTAGTGATTTCTAGCAACGTCAACGGGGGAGACGGCTGCAGTTGCCTCTGTCGTTGGCAAAGTGCTGCTCGCGTATATGAGTACTAAGAGTATAAAGCAGTTAAAATTCTGTTATTTAAAAGATAATGCCCATTTTAAAGATGATGCCCATTTTGGTACCCCTCCAATAGCCATGATAGCTCTTTTTACTATTATTTTTACTTTGTTTCTTACTGTTATGCAACTGTTTAGCTATTCGCATTCTGGACTCCGCCTTCGGTCAGGTTAGGTTAGGATAGTTCAGTCTTTCTTGTTGACTCCGGCTATCTCCTAAGGGGTTTGTTATTGTTACCTGTTTCGTTTGAATAGTAGAAGAGCTTTTAGGTTTAAGGTTTGAGTTGAATTTCCCGAGCTATCACACTGATAAACAAGTTATCTAAGTTATATGTATTTGAGCACATACTAACATTTAACACAGTAGATCTTTGACAGTCGTATCGGGTAGTCAGAAGCCCCAAAGTCGAACATCCAGCTTATCAAGGAGTATCCCAGTGCCTGTATTGTAGAGGTCACATAGTAAATCGCTCCATGTAAAATACTGGTATTCAACTGTATCCAGTTAGATTCAAAAATAATCCTTACGTAGTTGGGAAAAGACTAGATAGATGATGAACGCCTTATTTAAAATAATTAATAGCAAACGTCGTAAAAGATCGGGGGTAAGATGATCGATCACTATGAAATGTAGGTAGGTACTTAGGTACTTATGGGAAAAGTGATTTGTGACACTTCTAAGTACTCTGACCTCAGTTGATCCAAAAGAGTCTTTGAATCCTTATTCGAAACTGCATCGATTGCCATCATAAAAATAAGGTGTAAGAATTAACAATTTTTTAGCTGAATGTGCCATTTTTCCAATATCTATTAATACAGCTAGCAAGTACTCTAGATATTAAGGACAGTCTCCTAAGACCGTATTTCTATAGATACAACACGGCGTCACAACTTCTACCCTGTATTACTACGATCGGACAAAGGCCATTGAAATTCTTGAACTGAATTATTCAATATTAATATCTATCTAATGATGTATCCTTTATTCTTATTGTAGCGGGTACCAGCTTCCATACATTTCCTGGCATCATCCTTCAAATGTGTATGTTTTCTAAGGACTATTTTGTTAAATTGTAACACGATGTTGTTGTGTGTGAGAAGATGGCAAGAAGATGGCACAATAAGCACAGAATTATTTTGAGTTTCAGAATCTTAGTGCCAATAACACCCCTCTTATTCCGTCGGGGGTTAAAAATGATAATTTATTATCTATTAAATGTTGATTTATTTGTTAAAACTTATAACTAATTACTTACATTGCATATTTAGTGGTACTAACCATGATAAACAATGGTTTTTTGATTTTAGTAGATAATTAGTAACTACTTAACCTATCTAATTACCTACGTTATTTGACTTGATTCCAGTTGGCTAATAAAATAATTTCCTTTATTTTTTGCTAAGTATTAATTAATTAGTCTTCCCGCTAATATTCCGGACCTAATAGTAGGTAGTACACATTGATTGAGGTTACAGATTGATGCTAACGCCCCATAATCTAAATAATCTATTGACAAAAACTGTACACTAGCAATAATCAATATTTTAAATGAAAATAAAAGAAAAAGACGAGTTTTAGAAGTTACGCCTCATTCCCATTATACATCCATCAATTTAGTCGCTCTTCAGCTAGTTTTAGTTCAACGTTAGCAACTTTATTTCAAATGAACAGCTCGTTAGAATTATTTTTTTTTACTCTATGATATTATTAAGTGCATTAGCAAATTTCAGATTGCTAAATAATTGTAATTCTGACAGTAAGCGTAATTCATTATATGTTATACGCAAGTTTTTTGGATATTAGCAATTTTTGCTTACTGGTACTTTTTTAATTTCGATTTTTTTTTGCTAAAGCGACACCTATCTCCTAAAATAAAGGTTTTATAGAAACCATTTATAATACATATTATAGGAAAAAAAATATGATTCATGAAAATATAAGTAACTCTGAAATATTTCCATTAGAAAATTTTCTACGAATTTTTTTCGCAAAAAAAAAACTTTAAAATTCATTCCTGAGATTTCACGTTTTGGCGCTTTAGCCATTTTACCTTTCCACCATCGTAATATATATAAAGACAATTCATATACTTATAAATAAATTATAAATTTTATTGAAATTATGTATACATTTATAATAATAATAAAAAAGTAATATTTATATAATATAATTATGACACATATTATTCACTGTATTCACATAAAAAAAATATTTTTATCTAAATCTAAAAAGTGTTAAGCATTATTATTAATTGCTGAATGCTGCATATATTTAGAATCAATATCCTTTGATTATTATCCATATAAAATATGCAATTTACATTTTTAAATAATTTAGAAAAAAAAACATTTCAAAATTGTATTTTTATTATTATCTCCTATTCATTTACAAACATAATCATTATATTTTTGAATATTTCATTACAAAATACAGATGAAACATTTATTAAAATACTGTGTAAAATGATAATGGTAATTATTTATTAATTATATCGATATAGTGACTGGGTATGCAGTTAATAAATAAATACTCATCAATCACTACAATTCGTTAAATGAGACACAACGGACAATCTCATTGAAATTACTGGGTAACGGTGATATTATGTCACCGATAAAATACAATATTTTTAATAATAATTTTACTTACCGATATGATTAGGTGCCTTGCGATTTCACTAATAGAAATGTTTTGCTCATGCAAAACAATAATCTGAGCTTTTTGAAATATTGTTAAATGATGCATAGTCTCAGTTAATCAATTTATCACAATCACAAACTTCGTAAAAGTGCAAAAGAAGGAGTGTAGGTGTAGTTGCTAATGCGAACTGACTCATACTTAATTTCACAATTGAAGGTAGGAATATATTTTTAAAGCGGGTAGTTAGCTTCTAAACAGGCAAATAATTTTAAGTAGGCGAGAAACTTGTAGATTCTCAAACCGGTCAGAATACCACTTTATCAGTTAGGTAGTATATTAAATTCTAAGTTACAAAATCTCAAAAACAATATTTAAGTATAACCGTGGTTTGAACTCTAACCATTTGTCACTGCAGGTTGAATGCTTAACTGTTGCGCCACGAGAGCGCTAATTTTACATAGCGAAATTATGATATACTATCATTTAGAAGACATTAACAAACTCACTCTACGAATGCTATGTGTGCGTGACTGGTTACTTATCTCCTTTGGCGCGTGTACACACGGCTACACATCAAGCTATACATTTCCAGCATAAGCTAACCTTGCATTGTACGGAAATCTTATACAATGCGAGATCAGCATAAACTGCATTGTATAGTACCTTGATGTGTAGCTGTGTGTACCTACTCATAAATCTCATAGTTTAAGAGTTCTTAACAATAGAGCGCATTATCGTGCATGGAGAATAACAATGGTAATTGTCTGTAATTAAAATGCGTGACTTACGAGCTATTCACATTGTTATATCACAGAGATTTACAATGGTAGGTAATGCAGATGGTCTCGCCCTTAACTATTGTAGATAAGAAGAATATTGTGAATGCAAACTTGCTTATTTCTTCATTATTATACTGAACACTAATTACTCATTTGTGACTATCACTTTACCTGTGACGACCTCTGCCCTATTTTATTTATGTATGTACACATGGCTTCGTATCAAGCGATACATTTCCAGTAGCTTATACTGGAAATGACCTCTTATTGTACAGAAATCCTATATAATGCAATGCGAGGTCAGCTTATACTGGAAATGTATAGCTTGATATGTAGCCGTGTGTACATTGTTAAAATAAAATTCTAAACTAATTCAGACCATCGTTCTGTTTCTGTTAATTATTTGAAGACGATGGAGATAGAATGATGTTTTAAATACATTTTAGCGTTAAATGTGTTTAGTGATTGGTGATACCTATTAGCATACATAGGCCTTCCATATTCGTAGATAATATCTACAGACAGAGGATTTCTGTAGTAATGGATATCTAGTAGATATCCATTACTTCCAGAAATCCTCTCAGTCTGTTTACTTTTACTAAGTTTATTCACAAAGTATTCGCTGCAAACCAATAAAAAAATATGTGCGATTTAATTCTCGTTTGCTTCATTTAGTGAAATACCGACGCTGAATTGGCAAAAAAACAGTGAAAAGTTACTCGTTTGGTTACTATTTTAGACAACAAAAACAGGAATTGATTAGAGAAATTCTATATTTTCAATATAATAGTGAACTGAGACAAAATTATGTATGACAAGCCGTATCCTCGATGGGATTTCCCCATCACCAAAAATTACTGACTTCCATACTTTCATCCCCTAAAAGTGAGGAATTTTCATAAATCCTAAGTGGTTTTATAAGGAGTTCTTATCCAAAACATGCTGTCCATTCAGCGGTTTGGGCTGTGAGTTGTCTGGCAGTGAATTTGAGATTTTGTATTTATTAAGCATTTTTTTATTGGGCTCGTTCGCTCGCTCACTTGGGCCGCTCTGGGTGGAGCGGAAGGGCGTGTCAGACTTTTACTGACTAAAACCCACCCGTGTTCCTTCAGTTGCCTGTTGCCAAGGTCCCGGTATCCCTTTCGGACTTTCCCGCAACACTGGTCACTTGGGCCCCTGACATCTCCTTCGTGTTAGGTTCAAGTAAACCCTGCAGACAGAAACAGGAGGCTCCGTCGACTACGCCTTGTTATTTCAAAAATTTTATATTTCCCATATAACATTTTTTTTTTAGTTTGTCCTTGAAATCCGAGACGTTTGACATTGACCTTGAAGTGTCTCCTGTGAACAGCTCTCCCCCCTCCCACCTCCCTCTACATGCCATTTATCAAGCTTTTTATGAGTTACTAACCCTCCCCAACTCTCCCCCCTCCCCTACCTCCTATCAAGGCGGCATGCTTCTAAACTTTAACCGGAATTATTAATAGGTAGGTACACTTAAGCATAATAATCAGATTATATCGAAATTTTTAAACCCAAACATCTGGCAATCTATCGTCGATAACGTACTCGATGAGTCATGGGAAGTGACCAACCTTCGACCATTTTATCAAGTATATAGGTATAGACTAGCAAACATTGAGTCAACTTCCATAAAAATTTTAGAACACCTGTGTTTACTGATACAGCGATAAGGTTTCCACTAACTGATTATCCAGAAATATCGTATATAACAGATAACATGTGTGTACAAATACTTGGTGTTTCTCATCAATAACAAATAAGTAAACTGTTATCCGCCGGCTGTGGCACAGGCATGCCGAAATAAATGGAGACAAATTAGAGTTAATACCTCTAATTTGTCTACATTTATTTTTGTAAGCTCTTTAGAGCTGTTGACTCTGGTCTAATCGCTTGAGCTGTTCAAATAAGGAGAGAAGTAGTAAAAAAAAAATTGTGCAAATAATTCTGATAACAATATTTTTTTTTTGCCCCACAGAATGGCTCCAGCGCAACAGAACATCGAAATGTGTGGAGAAGAAATGCATTCGGAACTAAAAATTAGTCCCCTTTCATACAAAAATGGCAAAGTTGCACATTTAGAAAACAATAATACAGTGATAAGGGACAGTGCTAGTGAAGTGACAAGTGACGCTGACTTTGATATAAAAAAATATGAAGCCATGGAATTTAAGGCTCAATGGCGATGGCCGGATCTTACCGTTCAAATTCTTTTGCATTTAGTTTCAATATACGGATTGTACCTGATGATTAGTAACCAAGTTAAGCTGTACACAATATTATTTGGTAAGTTAACTTTTTATTTTACCTTTATACACTTATTCAATACCTCAGAAGCCTATCAAGTCTAGATCTTTCATCATAAATACAAAATACGAGGAATATCCTGAAAGGTAGTACAGTTGATTTTTCCAATGTATTTGAAGTATTTTCTTTGAGTTTAGAAAGTTAAAGGTACTGAAAAATAAATGAAAAGGTAAACGGATTTAAGGGGTTTCTGAACACACGCTGAGCTAGCTGTACTTAGTGTGGAGAGTTCGAAAAGGTTTCCGCAAGCAAAGACCAAAAGAAACTGAACAGTAACGTTTCCACGATTATTTCTTGATTTCAGTTACGTAAAATAATTTTGAATTTATGATCTCTCAAAAAAATCTGTGAAGAAACTAACATTTTCAATTGTTATTTGTTTTGGGTTTATATCCCCTCGCCAAAATAGTATTTGCCAAAATATTTATCCGTACAGATATTTCAATTCGAACAAAGTCAGCCATACTATTTTTTTTTAAATAAAATCTTGTTTTTTCAGCATTCGGCACGATATATACGTCCGGATTTGGAATCACAGCGGGCGTGCATAGGCTGTGGTCACACCGAGCGTACCGCGCGCGGTTGCCCCTGCGGATACTGCTCGCCATACTGTTCACAATAACTGGACAGGTGAAATTATTTTTTCAATAGATTTGTTTCCAACTACGTTACCAAATTATTAAGATTCCTCTCATCGAATTTCGATTACTGCGGCCAATCTCAACGGAGATTAGCCAGGTACGCAGGAAATATTATAGTGCACATTGCACAAGTGTGTGCGCAAACCTAAGTCTCTTTTCCTTTAAGGTGTGATTCCGAACAACCCTGCATGCGGCAGTGCTGCCGCGTCACTGCTGGTCCCCATAAACATTTTCTATAGGTTTATATCGAAGGCGAAGTGCCAGTTACACCTAACTAACAAAGTAAAAAACTTACATAAATTGAAAAAAACGTTTCATTTCTTAAAATACGTTGGTTACGTTGGGAGGTATTTCCGCGTTTTAATTTAATGTTGCAACAAAAATAACATTCGGGAGATTTCACTAAAACATGCGAATAACGCCTATGAATTCAAAACGTTAAAAAAGTGAATTTCTCGAAAAATGTCAGGAGTTATTGGCCCTTCGCCGTCGATATGAAACTAGGTACATTCCGCGCACGGCAGCAATGCTGCGCGACATTGCTGCGTCACATTGCTGAATGTAATCTGGGGACCAGTAGTGACGCAGCACCACTGCTGTGCTGCAGCACTGCCGCGTGCAGCGTTGTTCGGAATCATACCTTTAGTGTCAAAATTCCGATGGGACGGCAATCAGACTAAATTATTATAGTTTTAGTGATTATGCCTTTGCATAAAACCTAGATATATCCAGTAAAAATATTCAGCTGCATCCGGTTAGACTGGAAGCCGACCCCAACATAGTTGGGAAAAGGCTAGGCAGATGATGATGATGATGATCCAGTAAAAATATATTAATGAATTCGTCCTTGAGGACTTGCCTAATTAGTTTTTAGTAAATAAAATTAAGAGTCCAGAGGAAACGTTTCGTTGATGAAGAAAGGAAAAATTTACATCACTATTTCAAAAAATACTTCTTTTAGTTTTGATTTTTTTAA
The DNA here is from genome assembly GCA_947522985.1 of Lithophane socia. NCBI lineage: Eukaryota > Metazoa > Arthropoda > Insecta > Lepidoptera > Noctuidae > Lithophane > Lithophane socia. The sequence continues at coordinate 12,277,321 of OX383252.1, read as the reverse complement.
GTACCTATTAGTTTAAATTTTTATTATAACGTCGTATAAGTAGACCACGTGCGAGATATGTGCAACGAATGAATGATGGAATGTTGTTTTAGTAGCGCTACGGTAGATTGGCAAACTATCTCTGTGTAGCACACCTTTTATAGGTGGTTTTGAGAAACTGGTATTTTGTACTGATGTTCATTATCTACTTGTACCTATAGGTGCAGTTTAAATGACTTCTAAGATAAAAAAATGACCTATTTTTTATTAATAAACGGATTATAACAGGAAGCCTTCCCCTATAATAAAAACGGGCCTGAACGCGTATCATTAGGTAATATAATATTACCTATGTAGGTATAGTATGCTATGTATAGTAAAAATAGATGGAGGCAAAACCTCGTATCAAACGGATCAAAGGACAGGTCTCACGCGTAACAGGCGTACACATATCCTAGTATCACTATATACATCATACAAAACATAGTTGTTACTACCCAGATCGAGTTACGTATTCGGCACAAGGAAATAACTAAAAGAAAACGTGTATCTACACACAAATGGAAGCTTTGTGAAGAATAAGTAAAATTGTGCTTTTAGTTCAGCAAAGACTTCGATATTGTAGCACAAGAATCTGAAAATAACTGCTCTCGAAAATCTATCCCTTTATCTTACAGGATATCCACCTTTGCAGCATGCACCTTTTCCATATCATTTTCACATTTTATTTCACAACGTTTCAAACAGTGAGGAAACCTGAGGGATACTTCTCGACGGTATGTGAAACCAATTCAGAAGCCCATGGGGGCTTTAAACTCTGACACTCACTCACACACTCACACTCTATGGTTAGTCACTAACCATATGAAAAGAAGCCAGCGTTACCTACCTGTTTGTTGATAACTATAACAAGTACAGAAAATTGGAAAAACTTAACAATTCTCTCCACTGCCTATTATTTTTGGGTTGTTCGGAGTCTTGTTGAGCTTATAGTAGTCCGTATTCAGTAGTGAGCACTGAGTCCAGGACGCACTGTTTTACTCTAGTGTCAGTCTGGGAAATCGGTTCCTACGGAGCTAGTTACGACCTGACGCGGTTTGTAGCAAGAGCATCCTGTTTATTTCATATTCGCTAATTTACGTTTTTTTCACTTCCTCGACGTAACAAAAACATCATCTTAGTCCATTGCCCCAGGTTCGTCTAGGCTAAAAGTGATTTTCTGTAGAAAATAAGATGAATTTGATTTCGAATGAATTTTTACTAGTCAGAATAACCCACTTGATGCTAGCATTATTCAATCACTCAACATCAATCAAAAGTTTCAAACACGCAAGATTTTTAAAAATACTGAAAACCCGAAACGCTTGAATTTTCGAAAAAAGAAAACTCGACATTCATGAAGTAATTTTCGTTGAAAAAAAATGATGGCATGCCTGTTTGTAGGTACTTATTCCCTTTTGCCAGTCATGTTGGTTCCGTTGAACATTTCTAAATCTTTGTTTTAACTTGTTATTGGTTTGCACAAACCATGACGTGCTTACAGGAGCTAGGTATTTAAAATCAAAATCAAAAGTCATTTATTCAAACTAGGCTGAGAATCAGCACTTTTCGAACGTCAAAATTACATAAGACAGTCCCCCAAAACGCCCACCCTTCACCACTTCCTTGTGCTTTAGCTGGGAAGAAGAAGTGGCGCAACAAACTCCTCAGCAGCACAGCTCTCTGCAGGCGTAGCATGAGCACCGTTTTGTCGACGGAAGAGTAGACAAAAATTACGTTTCCTGTAGACAGTAGACAGTACGAGACGGCAGAAAAATAGAAAGAGTCAACTGCACTTTTTACGATATTCACTCTTTTACATAATTCGACTCAGAATTCTTTGTTTTAACATAGAATTTATCGGTTGTCAGTGTGATTTTGACAGTAAGGATAGAAAACTTTCTTCCGAAATAGTCTACATATAAAAAGACCTAGACAAAGATCGTTAGAAATTATATACAAAATGACAGATTCTAGAAAGATTTCTACGGTGGATGTCAAAAATGAAGAAACGAACTGTCACTTTGTATAGAAAAAGCTATGTCTATTCATCGTAGAGATAGAAAGCGCCATGCTACGCCTACTGTTCAGTTAGAAAAAAAATATTCTATACAAAAGTATGCAAAATCATTTACGTATTTGCACGCCATCTCTCATCCCCCTTATCTCTCTCAGCCTCTAGCCTAACTATGTCCCACATTAGTCCCATCACTGGCTTTCAGACTTCACATAAATTTAATTCCCCTCGATCACCTTCCACAGTGGCTTTTTAATTACAAAGGTCATGGGCATGTTTTCACTATCGCCAAAATGTTTCAGGTCAGGCGAATGAGTGATTTAGTCACTTTCCCTGATTTTTATGGCTTTTAACTAACGGTTCCAACTATCATATTATCGTCTAAACAATTTCTATGAATAAATGCGACCTTATCGTTTTGTGACTAACAGCTGTGATTATGCGAGTGCTGTTAGGATATTACGTGGTGTTTGCTATTTCTAAAGCAAAGTTGAGAATTTTGAAACTGAGATACGTCATGATTTATTTAAACGTTTCATTTTAATAACGACTGTGATGTAAAATTTATATACTGACGATTTTGTGAGAGTGGAAAAAAATCCCAATTATTTCCGTTACGATTCTTACGTCACCGTCAGGGCAACGTGTCGTAGTCGTGGTAACTGCGAGGCGTCTGCGCTGCGCACACGCACATCTAATCGAACGCCTATAAGATGCTATAACAACGCCCAATACGAAAGCGCCTTAAAACTGAAGAGCGACATAAAATAATTTGGACTCAGTTCTGCGTAAATGAACCACCCACAATCTCTAATTAAAATCGAATTCTAAAACTGACCCAAATTTTCAAATGTGGTTTATTATAAATCCAGTTATATCAGTCCAACGAACATTTTAAATCTTAATTAATAAAATAGATTTAAAATTAATCTTTGATGGTGGTTGTGTATTTTTGGCAGAATTAAGGTCAACTAGTGTTTTTTTTATGCCAAATAGCACCATCAAAGGTTAATGTAACATTTCAGATTGTATTTTGAGCACAGTTTAGTGGAATCCACAATGTCAGACGAAGCGGTCGTTGTGCTAAGCGCACCAATATTAATTCGACATTGTTATTTAGGTACCTACGTAACAACAAAACAGAAGAAGCGATGTTGGTGTCATGAATTATTTCAAAACCGGCGAAATACAGGCGCACTGTAATGCTCGGCTCGCCTCTCTCCCTCAATGATGTAATGCTCGAAATGTATCAACAGGTTGTGAACTGTAATGCTCGGTTTTCCTCCCTCACTGATTGAATGGTCAATCTGAACTGTTACATTACAGGCGAATGCTCGCGGTGAGTGAACACCTTTAGCGTGGCTTAGAGACAAAACAACTGCAAGCTACAAGTTTAACTCTCCTCTTAACCAGGAAACATTTCAAGGGAACCTAGAATTGGACCTTGAAGATTAAAACATGGTAATGAATTTATACTATTTCCAATTTGAATGAGAAGAAGACAATAGAATAGAATATTGTTTATTGTTCTTCTAGGTAGTTAACAAATAAAGTTGAACAATATGAAAAAAGTATCTCTCCAAAAACCTCTAGGATGTACAATAATAAGAAAATAAATAACACGAATATTCTTACTTGGACTACAATAATAATATGCTGCGCCATTTTGGTAAGACGGTGTTGTTATTCAAACAAAAATTCTTTTCAAAGCCACACATTGTGCCAGAGCACTTGTTAACACAACCAAGCTGACTAAATTTGACGACGTCGTCGACATATTTAGTCAGCTTCAGGGAGCCGGGACTCCCTCGGATTCCGAGAAATTACCGGCATTATCCAACACGGCCTGTAAGCCCGATATACAAGTACCTATAATTCTGAAAGGCTTAGGTACCTATCTATTTATTCTTAGGTACCTGTAATGCTGGGGCTACACTTCGCATTATCGCGAACTTTTCTTCGTGCGCTCTCTGTTGCTCAGCGAGATATCGAAGGGTGTACGAGAGAGAGCGCACGAAGAATAGTTCGCGATAACGCAAAGTGTAGCCGTAGCATAAGTACGTTCCTCTGGGTCGTTGTCCCAAGTTTATGTCCCTCAGAGTTTCATTGTACGTAATTGCCTGACAATAACGTTATTTTACATTACTAAGTATATGAAGAACGCTATAGAGAATAAAGGGCACCTTAAGTAGTTATCTACTTGTGCGTAAAATTCGTGTCGTCATGGGTATGTCGATAACGATAGTGTCCGGCAAAGTTCGTGTTCAGGTGGAAAGTCAAATTACCTAAGTTTGAATAAGTCTAAATTGATTTGAAATGTCATTAGTGGCTTTGTGATACAGAATACAGGTGTCAGAATATTAGTGGTTTCATCCACAACCAACTTTGTGAGAACCTGTAACAAAAACAAATGGTTGCTATCACTACATACTATTTCATCGAGTATCGAATGTTCCCGAAACCGTCATGATTGTCAATTACATTGAGAGTTGTTTATTACGAATACATTAGTAATATGTATCTAGTATATAGTACCTAGTACTTGTACCTCGTGATCATCATGAATAAATGAAGTCAATTGCACGCATTGACCTCTCGGCCAGCCTTGGCGACAGAGCATCTTATAATAAACTGTGTCACTGCTGGTTACATAACCTCAACTATTATATTATAATACATCTCCTTTAGGTTTTTAGTATTCTATAAAGATAGTAGGTAAAAATTGAATTGGTTACTGAAAATGTGACTATACTACATAACCAGGTACGCAGAAAACGGTAAAGTTGTTTTCGATATTTTCACAATGGTTTATTTTATAGGGTAGACGTTGATTCGTTTCGCATTTTTGTCTTGCTTTCAAGATTGGTATTATTAATATTGAAAACAATAATACTGCTTGGTAGCAAAAATGTTATGATGAGATGAGATATAAAGTACCTATTGGGTACTAACCAATAGGTACTCAGTATAATTATGTTTGCAAAGCCATCTCAAATGAGAAATTTCTTAAACTCAATTTAACATTATTAGCTCTTCCAAATGATTCGCAAACACGAAAGAGAAGACTTCGTTAATAGATATTTTTTTTTTTGGTTGTTATATTTGCGTGTGCTAGCTGACATAATATGGCTAATAATTAGATTTATGTTTTATGTTGCGTAATGTAAATGATTTTGCATACTTTTGTATAGAATCATTTTTTTCTAACTGAACAGACAGCTGTGCTGCTGGGGAGTTTGTTGCGCCACTTCTTCTTCCCAGTTAAAGCACTAGGAATTGGTAAAGGGTGGGCGTTTTGGGGGACTGTCTTATATAATTTTTAACGTTCGAAAAGTGCTGATTCTCAGCCCAGTTTGAATAAATGACTTTTAATTTTGATATAATGCTAATTATTTCATGGATTATTTAAAAACCATGAAACCTTTGTCGCTAACAGGATATTATGTTACTCGTTTGTAGCCATAATTTTTGTCACTAATTGATGACACATACAATACAGTATGCAAGGGTAAACACCTTTGTCACTCAAACCATGGGTAGTTGACTTAAATATAAAAATAAATAACCCAGTAACAACAAAAAAAAAACCTTATTTTCATTAAACGATTTTAAAAAGTAAATATCCGTCACTGTCCCGATACTCATGGATACGCGTTCGAGAGAGCTACGAAACAGCTGACGGCCGGTCATGAAACGTCCCGTGCGCCCCGCCCGCCCCCGCCAATCGCCGGCCGCCGGCGCCGTGTTGAGACGCAATTTCGTTGCCCTTGCGTGTAGGGTGAAATATTCTTGTGGAAAAATGTAGATTTTCTTTAAAAAAAAAAAGATGTATTTTCTATTGATTTTACGTTCTATAAATGAAACCAAACCACTGGTTTCAAGGATAACGGTGTTTATACTAACACCCTGTATATTTAATTTGGTTTCAACCGTAACTAGTTCTAGATCGGAAACCAGTAAATTGTTGCTCCTCGTTACTTGAAACTAGTCAGGTACTAACGCAGTTGTTACCGGTAACTCCGTGTGCAGCCTTCCACTGGAAGACTTGTCGCGCTAGAGATAAGTGCAGTAAGTAGGTACGTTTTTGTGCAAAACATACTTAGGTACTTCACTTATCGCTAGCGCGGCAGTATGCTAGTAGTTGATTCTCTGACCTCTCTGTTCTTGTGCGAACCAATCATAATACCTAAAGAGTATTCTATTCTATGCCCAGCAGTGGGTGTCGTCAAGCTATGGACGGGTAGCTCGCCGTCCGATAAGGACCAGGCCCGGGTCGCTGGCGCGTCGTGTTCCACGCGCGCCTCAAAGAGATGTCAGCACAATAATCGGCGGGGTCCGCTAGTACCGACTACCGATGCCTGGCAGGGTTGCGGGAAAGTCCGAAAGTGGACACCGGGACCTTGGCAACAGGCAACTGAAGGAACTCGGGTGGGTTTTAATCCATAAAATTCTGAAACATGATACGCTTCTGTCTTATAAATATCAAAATAACTTGGCAGTATGACGAATACGACGCACAGCACTAAGCACCCTTGATATAATATATAATTCAGAACCTACTAACGCGTGATATTTACTTGCCCTTTCGAATTCTAGTGGGAAAACAAATTTTCGTGTCTCACGAAACTAGGGGAGTTAAAAAAATCTATTAGGGCAAGTATGTAGGTAAGTTCCAATCAGGGATGTTACGGAAGTCTTTTTACCGGAACCGGAGCCGGAGTCGGAGGTTTTAAACATCGTAGTCAGAGGCGGAAGTAGAAGAAAGATGTGTTACGATAAGGCTTAATGAAACAATAGAAATAACAATTCAGTCTCTTTGATCAGTCTCTTTAATTAGTATCTTTAATCAGTCTTTTTGATCAGTGACGAGAGAGCTGTCAAGTAACCGACTAATCCTGTCATACTGTCATGATACCTGTCACTTAGTAGTCATGTTGTACTCTTCAAATAAGTAATTCGTTGACGATAAGAAAACCTCTATTTTTGGGCTCCTCTATCTTTACAATAGACAATCTGATTACAAAATTATTATAGTACATTAGTGATCGATGAGTACTTAGCTATTAGATAATAATATAAATCTAACCAAAAAATTGTGCTCAAGCAGTTACCTCTACAAATAGTAGTTGAAGAATAAATGATAAACACATAAGACAACAATGCAATGCAATAATACAGTACAATACTGTACATGATACAATATATTATATTATATCCTTACATATTATAAAACAAAGTCCTCCGCCGCTTCTGTCTGTCTTCGCGATAAACTCAAAAACTCCTGCACCAATTTTCATGCTGTTTTCACCAATCGATAGAGTGGTTCTCGAGGAAGGTTTTAGTATATAATAACCGACATCCACGCGGACGAAGCCGCGGGCATCAGCTAGTTAAATTATAAAATAGAAGATGTAGGTACCTAGAAAGGAAACTCGTAATTTGTTTCTAGCCAATATTTAACGCAATACATAATGCAAGCCTAAGGAAAAATGACCCCTGGTGAGGCAATGGTTAACAGATATAAAATTGGGGACCCAATACTGAGTTTATTTATCTAAGTACAGGAAAACAAATTAATATTAGGTCCCTATGAAATGGTGCAGGCCCCGCTTGCCCCTTGGATATCAGGGTTTTGTATGGGGAATTTAATAAAGAAGTTGCATTTTTCATACTTTAAAATTTCTTAATTTATGTAACAACCATGACACTAATGTTTTAAAACTTTTATGCACTAATGTTTAAAAACTAAGATAACGTATGCCACTTAGATTAAGCGACAAAACTAAGTTTTGGCTAAATAAAAATAAAAAAATTGTGGTCATTTCTGCTAACAAACTGAGGAATCATTACTTTGCAATATCAAAAAGATAACGATTGAATTAGAAACAGCCCGCTAGTTAGTTATAAGTTATAACCTAATCAATCAATCTGCCTAGCCTTTTCCCAACTATGTTGGGGGTCGGCTTCCAGTCTAACCGGATGCAGCAGGCTACCAGTATTTTATTATTTTTTTATGGAGCGACTGCCTATCTGACCTCTACAACCCAGTAACTGGTAATACCGACTGGTTGTCAGACTTTCGGGCTTTTGACGACCCGTAACGACTGTCAAACCGACGAATGACAGTCAGGGCCAACGGCTTAACGTGCTTTCCGAGGCACGGCGGAGTCTCGATATGTAAAGATGGTCACCCATCCACGGACCAACCCCGGCAAGCGTAGTTTAACCTGATGGATCGACCCGTGAGGCTGTTATTACTTAACTACTCACGAGTCATTGCCTAATATCCCCTTTTAAATAAAATGTAAGCGAAATTCTAACATGCAAAAATGTCCTCACTATTGATTACCTACTTTGTGCTCATTATAATTAGTTTTTTAATCAGGGGAAGGTACATATACGCATCAGTTATAATATGATGTGTTCAAGGGTGATATCGGCGATGTGTAAAAAATGAATGCGATATTTTTATGACACCAATTGATATTTCGCATCAGTAAACTGGATGAAATATTACATTTCACAGAATCTTCCGGGAACCGGTTCAGGAATAAATAGGAAATTGTCCCGATCATTTTGTTTTCAAATCACAGGACGAGGAACAAAACTCCTTTGAAAAGTGAGGATTTTTCGACCAGATGAGTGTTGCATCTGGTGCCCAACGGTTTGCAGCTAACTTGCTTAACAGTTCATCGAGCATAGATAATCTATACTAATATTATAAAAGCGAAAGTAACTCCTGTCTGTCTGTCTCTCTTTTACCTTTCGGATTTGGAATTTGGATGTTCGGCGCACGGATACACCTGTGTTAGGACATAGGGATTATCCCGGTAGTACGATGCCGTGGAATAATTCAGACCTCAACGCGGACGAAACCGCGGCCCAAAGCTAGTTTTATACATATATTTTCTGAACTTTATTTTTTTTCTTTCAGCGCGACATTTACATCTGGGCCCTGGACCACAGGGTGCACCACAAGTACTCGGAGACAGTAGCCGACCCTCACGACGTCAGGCGAGGATTCTGGTTCGCTCACGTCGGTTGGCTGGTCCTGACCCCGCACCCTGCCGTGGAAGACCGCCGCATCGCGCTGCGACCGACGTGTGCTGACCTGCTTGCTGATCCAGTGGTCAGGCTGCAGAAGAAGTAAGTAACTGTACCCAAGGATTAGCAGCACTAAAATAAAAAAATGGTTTATTTAAATTAGGATTAGAATTCTCTTCAATTGGTTTGAGGGCTCTGCTGAGTAATAAAAGAAAAACTGCTGAGTAAAGTTTTTTATTGATAGGAACCGACCGAATCGTCGTGGTTAATACTCATTTACCGTGAGGACTGTGACGTTGATGATACCAATCGAACATAAAATAAGGTTGTGAATCGAAAATCAGGTTGTCTAAGTATATTCAAAGCGGACTGAGATCAACGATAGCTTGAAAAGCATACAAAGCCACCACAGATTTTTTTTAAGACTCAGTACCGAGCTGTAGTTAATTTGAATGTTATAATCTGAATACTAAATCAGCACCTAGCAGAATATATATAGGACGTAGACTTATAGCTTACTACGTCACGTTACGTGATATGAAAACTCTTGATGCGAGAGAGAGATGAAACGTGCAAGCCCGCGTACCTTTGTGTTCGCCGATCGCTGACAATCACCTTGAACACTGGATCAGTGTAAATACCGGCTAAAGCTTCGAGTGCTCTCGTCATCAAGGGCTTGCTGATTTCGTTTGGGCAATAAAATGCAACAAAAACCTGGTCAAAAAAATAAAACATACCTTATGTATGCATAGGAGACTAGTAAACTCGTTAAAGTTATTAAATAAATAAAATATAAGTAAAAATCTTTTTAAAAACAAGCTTTTAATGAACTAAAAAGCTCTTAATAAAATTTACGTAAACAATAGAACTTTAATATTTTCTAAAAACCTTGAGGCTTATATTCAAGTTTAGTTTAAGGACATTTACGCCTCAAGCTTTTAATAAAATATTAAAGTTCTATGTTTACGTAAATTTTATTTAGAGCTTTTTAGTTCATTAAAAGCTTGTTTTTAAAAAGATTTTTACTTATATTTTATTTTCTACTTTTTAGCATTAGAAAGAAAAGAAAGAAAGAACACCACCTAGTGTCAAAGTACTTGTCAATACATAACCAATGAGTCCAAACACGATGATGCTATATTGTTTGATTGAGCTTTTCCCATGGCCACCTTCCGGCTTCGTCATCAGATCCTGAACACCACCTAGTGTCAAAGCACTTGTCAGTACATAACTAATGAGTCCAAACACGATGGTGCTATCTTGTTTGATTAAGGTTTTCTCATGGCCACCTTCCGGCTCCATCATCAGACCATGAACACCACCTAGTGTCAAAGCACTTGTCAATACATAACCAACGAGTCCAAACACGATGGTGCTATCTTGTTTGATTGAGGTTTACCCATGGCCACCTTCCGGCTCCATCATCAGACCATGAACACCACCTAGTGTCAAAGCACTTGTCAATACATAACCAACGAGTCCAAACACGATGGTGCTAACTTGTTTGATTGAGGTTTTCCTATGGCTACCTTCCGGCTCCATCATCAGGCCTTGAACACCATCTAGTGTCAAAGCACTTGTTAATACAAGACCAATGAGTCCAAACACGATGGTGTTATCTTGTTTGATTAAGGTTTTCTCATGGCCACCTTCCGGCGGTTCCATCATCTGACCAGCAACATGGTATCATTTTTTCAAAATATCTTGGTAGTTGCATAAGTATGCCAAGTTACAGCACAATCAGATGCCAGGAAGTGCTTGAAAAATGGATGACAATTGGAGAAACTAGAAACACATATGGCCACCTTCCGGCTCCATCATCAGACCTTGAACATCACCCAGTGTGTACTTGTTAATACGTAACCAATGAGTACAAACACGATTGTGCTACCTTGTTTGATTAAGGAGTTCCTATGCCCAGCTTCCGGTTCCATCATCAGACCAGCTCCATGGCATCAATTTTTCAAAATGTCTCAGTAGTTGTATAAGTATGCCAAGTTTCAGCTTAATCGCATGCCAGAAAGTGCTTGGAAAATTGATGACAAAAGGAGTAACCGGAAACACATACGAACAGAGCAAGCTAATATAAAGCTTGTAATAATAATGACCAGTCATTTGTAGCATGTCAGTGTCAGTAACAAATCAATAATTATGCGTTAATTAATAATGATAGGAAATCCGAGCTCCCACTAAAAACGAGGAATATTTGCGAGCCATTAATTTGATGTGCCATGCCAACTCTCTAATATGCACTAAATTCGGCACAAGTCACACATAATATAACTGGAGTTTAACGTGTGCGTCTTAAAATAATTTTAGATTTTACTGCCCTGGCTCACGTTAACACAAGTGAATGATTCAAGTTTACCTGCATCCAAAATGCTTTCCTGAGTTAAAAGTAAATTCTATTGCTCATTTAGGTACTATTAACATAGTCTGTGGATCCAGCAAGGATAGGTATATTCACTTTATGCCTAAAGATGTCAAAAGTAAACGAGGCAACAAAAGGAGTAAGTACCTATGTAAGGATCGTAGCTTGTGGCGTTTTGTAGTTTCTGCCTACCCCCATGGGAAGAAGGCGTGAGTTTCTGTGTGTGTGCATGCATGTTTAACGAAAGTGCCTTTATACTATTCTATTTAAAACCAATTGTTATAAATTCATTATGTTCTGTTTTTTTCTGTTAGGATTTATGAGTCCAACGAGACTCATAAATTGATGCCTGAGTCCCATTACAGATGTCCTTGAGTGACAATACTGACCAATAGAATTATAATACATCTATAATTTTGACGATAGTTCATATCAATCAATCAAATCGCTTTGTTACTGCAGACGGTCATAGAACTCTCCTAAATTGAGCGACCAAGGTCACAACAAACCATAAAAAATCTTTACAGAAAAGATCTTCAACTAAATAATTAATCACTTTGCAATAGATACAGCAACGTCCTATGAATACAAATTAGTCTTCTCTAGCTATAGGTTTAGCAGCTTGTTTCAAGAATTTCTAATCCATCCATACTACATATCTATACTTCCATATTAATTCTATAAATTCGAAAATAACTCTGTCTGTCTATAAGTTACCTTTTCACGCCTAAACCACTGAACGGATTTCGATAAAATTTGGGCATGGCATCCCGGGAAAGGACGTAGGCTACTTTTTGTCCAAAAAAAAACCTTAAGGGGGGATGAAAGATTGTATGGGATAATTTCCGAACTCCACGCGGGCGAAGCCGCGGGCAGACGCTATACAAACAAAATATATTTGGTAATTCGAAAACAAAATTTTTCGAGATAAATCCAAACTGCTGTATACCTGCCACCAGGCGGCCGGCAATCTTAGTATGAAAATCCATGTAACGAATACAAACAAAATAAAAATTACATTTACAAACGACCACCGCTGGCCGCATGTAAGTATAATGATATAAGGGAGAATTCGATGAATAAATAAAATGTTTTTTTTCAACGGAGTGACAGTGGCACGCTCGCTATCGGAAAATTGCCTTTCAATTTAGGAGATTACCAAAAGTAAAAATCTACAAGGCGTCAATGATCGGCTATTCCTTCTGAAAAAATTGCGTTAGCATACTTGCCCCCCTAGCCGCAAATCAGCATGTGTAAAGCACTTGCCACCCAAGCGGCCATGCGGTGTAATGGCAGGCGACCAGCCATGAACATTCTGTAGCACCTCAGAACCTCGTTGATGCGTAGCTGTGACCATAGAAGCAAGAGGAAAGGTAGTTCTTAGAGGATATTACTATCACATATCTAGGATCATACTTAATTATGATTCAAATTGTTATAATCTATGACTGATAGATATAGATCTATCAGTCATAGATTATGACAATATGATCCTAGGATCACAGATGTACGATAGTGTATAGGGGGCTCGTGTGTAGGTAATAAATAGCCGCACGGGTCTATCGATCTAAGATAAGATCGATCCTTGCCGCGGTCGGTCCGTGGATGTGGTGACTATCTTTACACACCGAGATCCCTCCAGGGCTCGGTAAGCACGTTAAGCCGTTGCTTGGTCTTGATATTCGTGGATATTTGTCAGTCGTTACGGTACAGTCAGAAGCCGAAATCTGACAACCTACCAGGAAGTCTCATCAAAGGGTATCGTAATACCCAGTAACTAGGTTGAGGTCATATAGGTAGTCGCTCCATGTAAAATACTGGTAGGTATTCAGTTGCGCCCGGTATGACTGGAAGCTGACCCCAACATAGTTGGGTAAAGACTCTTGCAGTACCCACCACTAAGATCCTGCAGTCAAGATATTTTAAAATATCCTACGTTCTCAATGTTTGTTTAATAAAACAAAACATATTTTCTATTGTAATGTAAAATCATATTTGAAATACGAACCCAAATGAAAACCAATTCTAAAGGTTACATAAAAAGCCAGAAGACTCTTGATTTGTAGAATTATGGCTGTTATTTACTAATAGCAGCTATTTACTAATAACACTCATAAGATTTACTCAAAAAACCAGCATTTCACATAAATCCCGACGCAATACCGCATATACCTTTAAAAAAATATTACCATAAAATGAAATAAAGTTTTATAAATAGTAATATGTTCACAAAAAATATTAAATTGAGACGTAAAAGAAACACTTTGTAGCTGTACACGCACACTTGTATTTCAATGACAGAAAGACAAGTGTGACAAGTGTGCGTGTACAGAATGTTTCTTTACCTCAAAAAAGGAGGAGGTACTACGTTCGGATGATTGTTTTTTTTTTTTTATGTATTTTCACCGATTACTCCGCCGTTTGTGAACCGATTTTAAAAATTCTTTATTAGTTCCAAAGGGTATACTCCCGAGATGGTCCCATATAAATTTTATTAAGTTTGCTTGCGTAGTTTTTGAGCTAGCTTCAATATTACGTATTTTTCCCACAGTCTATGTAGATGATATAATTATTAGACTCCTTCACTGTTATTTACATAGCAGGTAGTAACTTGTGAGGGGTAGGTACCACCACTAAAAAGTAAAAATAAAAACTTTTTACAAAAAAAACAACCGACTTCAAAAAAAACACTAAATGAAAAGTGAAAAAAATAACTTTAATTTCGGAAGTCGGTGGCAAAAAACGAAAATTAAAAAGCAAAGACACCGACTTCCGAAATTAAAGTTATTATTTTCACTTTTCATTTAGTGTTTTTTTTTTAAGTCGGTTGTTTTTTTACGTATCAATTTAATTTGTTTTGTGACTAGATTACTATAAAAAAAAAGTTTATTTTATGGTACCTAATATTTTTTTACCATGTATAGACGCTATACTATTGTAGGTTATCGGGAACCCCCTTCGTTAGATAACATGCTGTATAACATAATTATTAATATACATATTATAAGTAATTTGTTTTAATAATAAAAACTTTTTACAAAAAAAAAAACAACCGACTTCACAAAAAAACACTAAAAAATTGAAGTCGGTTGTTTTTTTTTTTTGTAAAAAGTTTTTATTTTTCACTTTTTAGTTGTGGTACCTACCCCACACAAATTCTTATACCGTTCTGCTATGTAAATGATGATTAAGATATCATCTACATACGCAAGCGGGAAAAATACGTAATTATTGAAGCTAACTCAAAAACTACGCAAGCAAAATTAATAAAATTTATATGGGACCACCTCTGAAGCATGGCCTACCAAACAAAAAAAGAATCATCAAAATCGATTCATAATTGGCGGAGTCATCGCGTTACATACATAAAAAAAAAAAAACATACAGACTAATTGAGAACTAATAAAAAACATACAGACGAATTGGGACACAGGCCTCCTCTCTATAAGAGGGAGCGGGCCGTAATCCACCACACGGGTCCAGTGCGGGTTGGTAGATGTCACATGTCTTCGAATTTTTGGTTCTACGACATGCCGGTTCCCTCACGATGTTTTCCTTCAACTCGTAAGTCGTGGCCGTTACCACTGAGCCACCACTGCTCCGAAATGTTGATTATATACTATCTATTAATTGTGTAATATTAATGTATGCTCGTTACTGTATAACGGGTGTAAAAAGACGCATAACGAAGCCAAAAGTCACATTCCCGTCATTGTGATCATTTTTTTTATTCTTGACCATACCTTTTGGTTACGGAGATATTGAAGGTCGAAGTTCCAATTTTTTCAGACGTTTTTTAAAGAAAGCAAGTTTTAAATGTTTTATCGTAATTTTAAATACCCCCACAAACCTTGAACCGTTGCATGCACCCATAAACAATGCGAGCGCTAGATACGTTGCGCACTACCGTAAACAGCTATTTTTCACACCAAAAATAAAAGTCGTTGGACAGAAATTATTTTTGTGCAATGTTACTTAAAGGAGAATGACCAGGAATGTAGGGCACTCTGTACCAAGCGAAAAGTCCGCCTGTCACAACCAAACCTAGCGTATTTAGAGGAGAATTAAATGCTCTTCTTATATTGTTAACTCTTTTTTACATGGATTCCCGCAATTCGTATTTATTAACCATTTATCTACTTCATATTTTGAGGTTAAGTTCGAGAAAGTGACAGGCTCGAAATGGTGAAGTTGATGACAAATGAAGCGGTACCTAATATCGGTTGCTTTTTATTCTTGATATGGTGCTTGTTTCCTAATGGATGATTATACAATACATCACTGATAGTCAATAATAATTCTTGGTGTCAGGTTTTATATATAATGATAATGGATATCAATAATCATGTAGGTAGGTACTCATAGTATGTGCAGCTGGTAGTCTGAATAAGTACTTAATTTAGTACTGTGTTTACTGATTCCTAATATCTTGAAATCTTAACATAACAGCAGGCCTGTTTTCCCAGAAGAATTAGGCAGAGTTGTATTTACTATATAGTACACCCACTTCTCGAACTTCACATGTTAGTAAATAATAATAAGGTGATAATGTTGTTAGTACCTAATAAGGCACTTATATCAAAAATGAAAAACCCAGTTAAGATATATTCATATTGACATAACGTATATCTGTGGCCCTAGTGAAAAAGGATCTAAGTCCAAAAATGCAACTTCACAGGAGACGCAAAAAACACTCCGCGCACTTCAAATTGCGTGTTTGCCTCGTGTGACATTTAAACCACTACCAATTGAAATACATGTGATGTTTTTTATAGGTAAACAATTTATGCTCTTTATTATTATGGAGTTATTTTTTATGTAAAGTAATTCGTTTTTAAGATAGTGACTTATACTAACCACAAAATGAATTCCTTGAGGGTGTAAAATAAATTATACCCCTTCTCCCATATGTTAAATGTTAATTCACACAAGTGAAAATGGATACGCATTTGGAATGATTATGTTCATACTAATCCCAATAGAGTTTCTTTGATTTTTTTCCTTTATGGTGGTGAAAACGGATTTATGTCTAATAATATCACATTACTCACTAAATCATTTTTAAGAACCAGGTGTTGTTGTATTGATAAACAGCAACCAAATTAAAACGTGGGTAATTTATGTTAATTTAGATTAAAAAACACAACATGCATTTTTTTTTTCGTTTGAAAGAATACAAAGTACTTGAAACCGACTTCTGAATTTTTTTTGGTGTCAGTTGGACCCTTTTACACAAGGTAACTTCTTTATTTTTAGAGATAGCTTAGATCCGTTTACACCGAACGATAGAGCATTTTTTTCTGATCACTTCTGTATACTTAACTCATTTTCCACAAAATCGGACTTATACCCCTTTTCACTAGGGCCACAGATATGACCTCGACCGCTACCAGGACACAGAAAAGAAATATACAAATAAAACAATAGGTAGGACAATTGGGTGGCACTCGGGAATGCCTTGCAACTGTTGCAACACGTAGCATGGACTGTCCACATCCAAAGCACACATCACTCCACATTGTGACCAAGTGTTAGTTCAGGTATCAGTTCGAAATCTCAGGGAGTTTTTCTTGTATCAATGCGAAACATTTGTAACATTATGAATAGAAACTACCAGGATTGATCTGAAAGCATAAAAACTGTTTTTTAATCCTTAAATTGAATAAATAGTCCCGGAAGTAGGTAGGTACTTTAGAAGCTAACTATAATATGCATGCTTCTACTAGGTGAGGTAATACTTACAGGCGTCGCGTCGGTACAATCTATGATGTTAAAACACGATCATATCCACGGATATATTTTCTATGTAATATATTCTAAATTGTTCTAACAATACTAGTGAACAGTTTAGGATACATCGGCTACGCTAACTTGCTGGCCGATGTCTTCCTCTAGTTGGGGGCATCGGTAAGGATTATCACACAAAGACTACGTTATGAAAAAGCACCTGAACCCCCGTTAGTTAATAAGTATTATAAATTATAATTCAAATAGTTCAGATGAAACCAATATTAAAAGTAACGTCATCCATGACGGCGCCACAGAATAATAATTGCAATACGTCACAGTACAAATGACATTTTACTTTTTTGAATAGGTCCTCTTTTCATTAAATGCAAATGTATTCCAAAAAAGTAATAATAAATTATTACGATGTAACGCGTGACCTAAAGATGTTTTTTGACACACATAAAAATATATTGTATCCTCATATTAAATGGCATTTGGTACAATTATCTTCTTCATTTTAATGTTCGTTGACAGGTAGGTACCTATATTTTTAACGTAGTAGCAACATTCGGAAATGAAGTGCAATGTCAGTGACATAAGCGGAAAATACGTACCACAAAAGTAAAAAAAGACTTTTATTTTTGGTGTCCGAAAGCCGGGAATCGTTTTCATAACAAAATCGTATATCTGATTTAAAAAATAGGAGTAATTTTATGAACTACATTTGGTTGTGACACTCTAGCTCCTTTGTTGGTACGACAATATGGCATTCTCCTTTACAGAACGTAGTTGCCATCTATATGATGGGTCTTTTTACATCCTGTATGTATATCAGGTACAGGGGTAACTAACTAGGATAGGTACTGAGCGTGTAACGCAAAACAACAAATTCTGTGGAAAGCCTCCTGAAGGATGAAAGTAGTTTGTCAATCGATCCGACATTTTATCTTCGTTGATTTATTCCGAAAGGCCTTAGAACAACGCTATAACTTTAATGCAAGCTTTAAAACTTGTTACAATAATTGACAATTACGTAATAAAATGTGACATTAAAATGCGTAGTGCAGGAAGCTCTCAGGCTAGGTGGAGCGACGATCTTCATAGGGTCAATGGAAGCAGCTAGATGAGAGTGACCGAGAATCGAGTTAAATAGCGCATTATTGGAGAGTTCTCTGTTCAGGAGTGCTATAGTATGATAATTATGATGATAAAGAAATAACCTTTTATTTTTTACTAGGATGTTCGAAGTTCGAATTATAACGCTAATTATACTACTCCTTTTACCTCTTTATATTATTATTAATTAATTATTAATCTTTATTTATTCAGACTACAATGGTCTAAGTGTTAGTAACAAAATAGCTTAGCCTATGTTAGTACTTAATAACTAAAAGAGACAACTGGAATCGTTCTGGGTCCGGTTTGTAATCGTCCACCCTAGCGAGCTGCGTGCCCGGGCGGCTGTTGATTGCAGGGTAGTGTTGCGACTGCCACGCAGCTTGCAGAGTAGTGAGCTTTCTTACGCCACAGTCCAGTGCATCAAAGCCGTCAGTGCGTGCGTCTGCAAACATTGCCGAGGCACTACAGAAGCGCAGCAATCGCAACAATACCCTGAATGCGTTATTGTATTGGATACACAGAGCATTGTAAGCCTGTTGAGTATATATGAAGCACAAGGCTCCTGCGTACAGTGCTATGCAGTATGCCTTAAAAAGGGTTATTTTAATTGCGTCTGTACATCGAGAAAATCTGTGGGCCAGCATATTAATAAAATATCTTTGTTCCAGGTTCTTTATTCCAATGTTCGCAATCCTGAACATCGGTCTTCCCATCTTCTTGCCGTGGTACTTCTGGAATGAGACCCTGGTGAACTGCTTCGTTATCAGCTTCGTCACGAGGTTCACGATCACGCTGAACATCGCCTTCTGCGTCAACAGCTTCGCTCATCTGTGGGGCAACAAGCCTTATGACAAGTACGAAACCTATTACTATTAAAAACGCGAAAGTTTCAAAAGTCAAAGTCAAAGATTTATCAATTGATACTTATCGGTTATTGATCATTGATTTTTATATACAGTATGTTAACTAACAAAGGGCGTTCCCGTTAACCTGAAATAGTATAGCGTGTATACATGCTAAAAAAAATATTATCACTCAAAAAAAAAAAAAATTATTTGTGTCGTGAAATGTTCACAAAACGATTAAATTTAAACGTAAAAGAAACACTCTGTACACGCACACTTGTATTTCAACGTAGAAAAACAAGTGTGACAAGTGGGCGTGCGTAGATAGTTTATTTTCCGTAACAATTTAATATTTTTTGTGAATATTTTACTATACAAAAAAAAAAACTTTTTTTTTTTTTCATGGTAATATTTTTTTTAGTATGTATAGACGCTATATTATTGCAGGTTAACGGGAACGCCCTTTGTTAGTTAACATACTGTATATATATATTTTTAATTTTTAAATGGATGCATGGATGTTTGTTACTTTTTCACGCAACACTACTGAATGGATTTTGATGAAACTTCACAGTAAAACTTAAACATATGTTTTATACAGGGTTAAGTTTTAGTCGTTTAAATACTCTTAAGGGGTACATTACCTAATAGTAATAACTTAGGATCAGATAATCTTAAAATCTTTCTTACAATCCAGCGGGCAGCTACTGAATAATGTTGAGGCGTGAGAGACATTATATCGACTTGATTAAACCTTATAAGATAACTTCGATCTACATACCTATATATATACACATAAGTACATCATCATCTACATATTATAATCATATAATCTACTACTACTACTACTACATATAATCTATTCTAGGAGAACATTTGCAAACAACATTTACGAAAATGTCAAAAAATACACCATTCAATTTTATTTCTTATTATTATTCAGACGTTTGTATGGTAATATGATGTTATTTCCACCCGTTATATTACAATTTACTATCCATAAATGCAGGAAGTATAATATTACCAACCTCTTTACGAGCTACATCGTAAATTGCTATTATTTTCCCTATTCCATGGACAAGACAATATTGTGATTGTTGTAAAAAATATTATGAATTCACACGTCCTTAGTGTCGTTTGAGTTGAGTTTTAAATAATATGTAGGCATCGTATAAATGCTACGTGCATACCTATTGCAAAATATTTTATTCCATGTACCATCAATCAATCAACACGTTGCAAAAGAAGCCCATGATCGCACAAGTAGACATGGCGCCCACTAGGCGACATGAGACAGAATGAGACTGCGACAGCTCGGCGACTAGACGCAACGACAGGCTGCAGTCCGCAATTTTCATATATTTTGTTCAAAGCTCCGCACACTTGGCGTGAAGTTGCAGACTCGCAACGACAGGCTTAGGGGAGTCACTACTTGTTGCAACCGATTTGTAAGTATTACGGTGCACACGCACAGTCGCACACCGGACGACAGTCGCATGCGACAAGTCAGCATCAGTCTTGCTGTGAGCACTGAGGAAGGTGCACGTGTGTTTTTATTGCGAATCTCAACAAGGATACGATGTTGACGTTCAAATCGGACGAGGAAGTGCATTGATATGCTCAAAGAAAATGATCGCTTCCTGCACGACTTCTGTCGCAAAGACTAGTCGCAGACGGAACGAAAAGCTCTGCGTTAAGTCGCAGCGACGAGACGCATAGTTTGCGCTGGAACGTAAAGTAGGTGCACACTACTTATCCTACATAATTTTATGAATCGATCCATAGCTGAGCGATTTATTTAATACTTAGTGTGCGTACCACTTAACAAAATGAATATCACCATAAAAACACCTGTGTATAGGAAATAATGGAATCCGCTTAGATACGAGCCATCTACTTGGCTGTGTTGGGGTAAATCCATTATGGTATTAATGGATTCCTGCCAATACTGACAATGTGTGGTGTGATTCGCACCTGACGGAGAGCGGTAGAAGGAAGTTTGCAGTTTTACAACAAAAATAAATTGAGATAGTTTGCAAGAAATGAGGGACATTGACAGGCGATATCTTATAATTACCTATTATTTACTATCTTTTGCCATGCGCGTGAATGTCGGAAAATATCCCACTGTACTGTAGGTAAAAGTACCATTTATATATTATTCCAGATAAACAATTTATTAATTCCGTATGTATTACGGTTGTTTACATAATTATAAGCACAATTGTCTTACGCGGCGCACGCCAGTAAAGCTTCCTGTTGGCATGATTTTTTCCGACATTTCTTTCAACAATCATCATCTTATTTCAGCCAATTCATACAAAACCTATTTAATACACTTAAATCTTCCTCATGAATCATTCTGTCCATTGCGGAAAACCGTATGAAAATCCGTTCGGTAGTTTTTGAGTTTATTGCGTTCAGACAGACAGACAGACGCCGCGAGGGGACTTCGTATTAAAACCTGTCGGTTGCTGACATAAATTTCTGCATGAGTCAAGTTCTTCCCTCCATCTTCGTCTTGGCCTGTGTGAATTACCTACCTTTGTTTTTTTTTTCTCTCAGGTTCATAAAGTCAGTGGAGAACAGCATGGTGAGCCTGGCAGCTCTGGGGGAGGGCTGGCACAACTACCACCACGTGTTCCCCTGGGATTATAGGACCTCGGAGTTGGGCAAGATGAACGTGTCCACTGGTTTCATTGACCTGTTCGCGAAGATTGGATGGGCTTATGACTGTAAGTTAAAAAAAAATCTTAGGTAAAACCCACTGGTAAAGAATGAGGTGTGAGTTCAAAAACTAAATTAAATATAGCCTTTCGAATAACATTCATACGGATCTCTCTTAGTTGATTTTGGAACACTGGCTTACGGTTCCAGGAATCATCATAAGGATTAAATCTCAGCATCACATGGATTATACCTCGGCTTAAAATAATCTTCAAACGTGGCTCATTGTCCCATAAGGCCACACGACACGGTTTCTTTACAGTACGCCATATAAACCGCGCCGTAGAAAAATCGCGTTCGTCAACAAGCTTCCATAGATAATAATCCATACAACATTGATACAACACCGATCGTGCCTACACACGGCGAATAAACCGTAGTTTTTCACGGCAAGAAAAACGTATAAACGTACGTACGTATCTCTTCACCACCCTTGGTTGACTGGTAGAGAATGCCTCAGGCATTAAGTCCGCCTTTGTACCTTTTTTAGTGCGAAAAGTTAAAATAAATAAATAAATAAATAAATATAAATGGGCCTTAGGGCCTTTTCACATACATGTGGTTGCCGTCCAAACGGCGCGGTGTCTACGCAGTGCGTACTTACACTGCCGGGGCGGCGGGTGTGATATGACGGAGAATAATGCTACTTTCTTATGGTAGCCATAAACAATAGCAAACAGTATTTACACCACAATACCCCGAGGTCGCCGTGCCGTGTTGCGCTCATGTGAACACTATACAAGTACAACTATACAAGTCAATATACAACATTAGTTTTCGTTTGTGCTAAACCCGAAAAGGGGTCATTGTACTCATCATTTTGAGCAACGTTTTTCTATGGGACCAACTTCGAAATCGCGAAAAAAACTCAGCTGTTCCATACATTTTGTCGATTTAAGTGAACACAAATAAATATATGGAACAGCTGTTTTTTTTTTTCCCGAAAACTATGATGGTTTGAATACTAAAACTTTTACAGTACTTCTGTCTCCTGAGACGACAAAGTCCCAAAATGGAATGTTAACTACTCGAATAAATAAACCTGAAATACATAAAATGTTTACAACGCCAGATAGGTGCATCAGTCACATTTTTTTAAATTAATTGTAATTTATGTCTTTTTTTTTGTGCCTGCCAGTGAACGCACAATGAGATCTCATTGCTATAAACTCTTCAGTAGGCACTAATATTAAATAACAGTAGTTTCTTACCTCATTTTACTGAGTACCTACTCTCGACCATTCCTGACCTACAGGCAGCTGAGCTCATCAAAAAGTTACGTTTGGACTGAATTAACCCAACTTCAGGGACTTCGTTAGGAATTCAGGAAACGAGCATAATTGTACTTGCTATAATTCTTTTTTGTGTAAATAATGTTAGGAATTATAACTCGATTATTATTGTTTTATCATACGGAAGCAAATATTGGTTTGGTTTTACCTATTACCTATCCCAAGTAAATAAACCTTAGAACCAGAAACCAGGATAGCAAACAGTAATAAACTTAATTATATGTAACAACATTAAACATCAGCCTGAATACCACAAAGGGTTGGACAGTGGTGCAACTATATAACACTCCATATATTTCGCCCGCTAAGGTCAATTCCCATGTAACAGGGAGCGAGCCTATTGCCATCAATCGGGTATAAATCCAGACTTCAGGCTGCTTCTGAGAAATTCCATAAGAAAAAACCCAATAACATTTTGTCCGACCCTGGAATCGCCAGGACCTCAAGCCCAGGACCTCTTGCTCAGCAGTAGCGCTTGCGAGCACTAGCCCAACGTGGCAGTAAATGACGAAAATGGTGGTGTAATTTAATTTCGGAATTAAAACTGTCAGCAGCCCGGTGTCCGCATTTGTGCCCGGTTGATGGCAATAGGCGCGCCGCCTATTTGGGACTAAAACATAACTGGCAAAAAATCCTTATGGGAATACCAGCGTGATGTTATGATAAAATAAATTATCCTATTGGGCAGTGATTTTATCGGATTTTATCGGAGGATTTACAAATAAAGCGTATGTTACCCCGTAGCAATTATCCGTAGCGCGTAGCCATCTCGTAGCATATTCGTAGGGGGTAGCCATCTCGTAGCATATTCGTAGCTCGTAGCGGAGAATCGACACCCCGTAGATTACGGGGTGGTTGCTTTTTTAATTACTAAGTGAATGACTGCAAACAGTTGATTGCATCTTGCATGGAGAAATAATCAGAAGAGATTTAAAACAAATAATTGATAGTGAATCTTTTGGTATTCTAATTTAATTATATAGGAATTTTAGGAATTAAAATTTTAAAGTAAATCATAATTTACTCAAATATTTTCTTTGCGTCCTGTGGTGGGGGTTGCGCCGTAGAGGTAGTGCAGGGCGATGCGTCGTACTCGCAGTCTTGTCCGAGCAGTCATAGTGATTGCATGCCTAAAGGCCTATTCAAACCTAAGCGGTATTCGCTACCGTCTGCGGTAGAGAAAACCGAGTGGGTATGCGGTAATAATACTGTTCACATCGTCTGCGTTAGAGAAAACTTAATGGGTATGCGGTAATAATCCTGTTCATATCAAAGAGGATTTAAGCCCGCGCGGCATGTATCTCTACCCACAGCGCAGCGACAGCGAATACCTCTTAGGTTTGAATAGGCCCTCGCGAACGCAGTAATATTGGAAACAGCGTTTTATTGTACAACCTAACCTAAACCAAGACACCACCCACATACATCAATAGATCTGTCTTTCTAATCTATTGACTGATAATATTCCCAATTCCACATGCCAATTAGTCAGATGTCACTCACTTAATGGCTGTGGCATTCGATATTACAAATGTATACGTAAATCTATTTCGTTGTCCACGAGACATAGGTATATCGGTGATTGTAATCTGGTACCTACTGCGTATTAGTCAAAGCCTATTCAGGTTTCAATATTGCATCGTAGCTGTAGGTTATTACTACTTTACATGCAAAAATACAATAGACGCCGATATATTTAGTAACCTATTCCGCTTGACTAAAATGTCAGTATTAGAGAGTTTAGAAATTGTTAAAAATAATACAGCGACCGTTACACTGTTGAACGAATTAAATACCAGTATTCCAAGGTCGCCTTTGTTGCGATTGTTCACCCCTTATCGTGCTTATCGCACTGATAACGGTCCTAGCCAATCAGCGCCGAGCAGCAATCCGATATAAGTGGGGGTGTCGGGCGATTTGATTCACTCATTCAGTAGACGCCCCTCGCTATGTGAGGAACGATGTCATCTCACGGGATCTCGAGATCGAGAGCCTGGATGAGTTCGTGCGGCGTCTCGCGGAAAGGATGTTCGCGCGTGCCGACGCATCTGATTGGCCCCACGTCAAACAGATTGCGCCCTGGCATACGCGCCCCCCTGACGCGAGACGACCCCTGCCCCGCGACCTGATAGCGGACGTAGACGCCTGAGAAAAATTGAATCCTCAAGTAAACCGCACTCAGGTTACACGCGGTTTACTTGAACAAAAAATGACTCCACAGTGTACACACACACTGTTGCGTAATGTGTTCTAGGTTAATATAGGCATATTACGCAACTTAAAACAGACAACCTTTACTCCACTACGAAGCCAAACCAAAAAAAAGTGCGATGACGCGGCGCGGGCGTGCCAGCGTCTCGTACGGACATACTAGGCGACGGTACACAACAATACAAGCCGCCTACACACACACGACAGCCCTCCACCCGAACTGTAAACGGCTAGCTCTGTGAGCAGGGAGGGGGGGGGACTACATACCGTCCCGTGGGCGCGTCGAGTCGACATCTCCGACGCTGGTCGTCCTCTGCTGGGCCTCCCCTAGGTAACTAGGGGTCTCACCTGCCAGGGACAGACCGCCGAGATGTCGTGAAGATAGCGACGCCACTATGAGCGTCGCGGCGCTCCTACGGAAAATAAACATCGCATCCATACAAAATGAGCGCGACCTAAACGCGCTCACTACCATCGCCGATCAAGGCAACAAGAGGAGGGGCCCGTATTAACGGGCCACAGTATAGCCTCCGCGGGCGAGGGGCTGAAAGCCCCGACCACCCGCTAGCCACACCCCCCTGACGGGGGTGTAGCGACTTCCATAGCAAATTGATTCACTCTGCGTCCAGCGCTCGGTGTGGTAACACGTCGCGTTCTGGTTTGCAATTGGTCAATCGTCATCCTGAAGATGCCTCGTTGAAAGGTGAAACACGTGTTTTAGTCAAGAGGAATAGGTTACTAAATATATCAGCGTCTATTGTATTTTATAATGGATTTCCGCAAAGTCACGCCTGAATCAATTAACTACTTTACATGCACTCATGAAATCGATTTTTCACTTACTCGAGAAAACAATATTTTCTCGAGTAAGTATATACCCAGAACATTCGACGGTGTTAATTCGTGGTGAAAATAAGGGCTTGGACGTTGAGTTCCGGAAGCCAAACTCAAACTCAAACTCAAAGCATTTATTTCAATTAAACCATTTACAGGCACTTTTGAATTGTCAAGGAGTCGGTCAGTCAGAAATATGAAGCTAGTTGCCCATTCCAAAGTGTAATAGGTACCTATGGAGAAGATATTGTTACAATATATGGGTTACATCATTCATGTTGAAATTATACGTGTGAGAACAATGTAGAAAGCACGTTAAAAGCGTCCGCAATTATAACATACAAATAATTCAAAAATTAAGATAAGCCATGACAGCTAAGAGATGACCAGTCACAACTGACGGCGCCCGTTCACGAACATGACGCATGGATCAGCACCATTCAGCTCAACCATTTTGAAGGGAGCTAAATGATCCAACACACGCGCCACCATCAGCGAGACATTTCAGTGAGCATGACATTCCCAGCCGCCAGGGCACATTCAAGTCAATGAAAGACAGATTACCCGGTAAATGGTAGCTCAATAGTACATAGTACTCACACCTGTGCTATGCATTTATATAATACAAAGGAGATTGAGTTTATACAATGCAAAGTGATGATGGTCTTAAAATCTTCAGCAGCTCCAACTGTATGTTCGAATGTTAATTAGTTAGTTGTGATTGTGGAGCAGGACCAGCATTAAGCCAAGCATTTTTATCAGAGATGTAATCCTCCAACTTATAATAATATGCCTGCCTGCATAGTGTGCGTTTTATACAAGTTTTGAATTTCGTCTCATTCAGTTGAAGTATCCCACATACCTATTGTAACATTTTAAACAGTAGCCCATGAAAGATAAGTCTACTTTAGCCAGTCTGAAACCTGGTTGAACTAATAGGTCCCTATTTCTAGTACTATAATTATGTCTATCACCTCTTTTACTAAAAAGATGTAAAAAAATTCTTACGTGCATAATATTTTCACAGATATATTGACAAGGTACCGTCATGATGTTTATATCCTTAAACAGTTCCCTTCAAGAATCGCGCCTGCGAAGATTATAAATGGCTCTGATCGCTCTTTTCTGCAGAATAAAGATAGACTCGATGTCTGCAGCCCGTCCCCATAGTAAAATACCGGTAGACATGATGCTATGAAAGTAACTAAAATAGACCAGCCTCGCGGTATCTACATCAGTAAATTGACGGATTTTTCTGACAGCATATGCTGCTGAACTTAGCCGTCCTGCGAAAGATGTTAAATGAGGACCCCATTGTAGCCTTGAGTCGAGCGTGATCCCCAGGAAAACAGTTTTATCGACGAAATCTAGTTTCTCTTGATTCAATACAATCTCACAATCCCTACTTTTGACATTAGGCAAAGAAAATTTGATGCACTTAGTTTTTTTCCCATTTAATACTAAATTATTAGCAGTGAACCAATTTTGGACCTGCAGAAGGGTGTTATTTACTTCGTCAAAATTTGTAGCACGTCTATCTACCTTAAAAATTAAGGAAGTATCGTCAGCAAATAACACCATGTGTGGCTGATTTTTTAATAAATGGAGTAGATCATGAATGTATACTAAAAAGAGGAAAGGACCCAAAATCGAGCCTTGTGGAACACCCATTTTTACTTTTAGACCTAGTGAGTTGATACCGTTTATTTGAACTTGCTGTTGTCTATCATTTAAATAAGATTTTACTAAACTGAGCGCAAGTTTTCCAAGTCCGTAATGCTCAAGTTTCAAGAGTAAGGTTTCGTGATCGACGCAATCAAATGCCTTGGAGAGGTCACAAAAGATTCCTATGGCGTCTTGGGCCTCTTCCCACGCGTTAAAAATGTGTCTTAATAAGGTTACACCGGCGTCGGTCGTACAACGTCCTTTGGTGAATCCATACTGTTGGTCGTGAAGGATTTTATTTGTGTTAAAATGATTTAGCATTTGATTCAGCATCACCTTTTCAAACACCTTGCTGAAAACCGGCAGCACGGATACGGGTCTATAATTATTGGTGTTTTTACTGTCCCCGGATTTGAAAAGTGGTATTACCTTACTGTATTTCATTAAATCCGGGAAGACTCCTTGATCCACACACAAATTAAATATTAAGTCTAAGTAAGGTGCTATGGTGAAAATTATAGAGGTACAGACTTTAATGGACATTCCCCAAAGATCCGCGGTCAATTTGATCTTGATTTGCTTAAAAGCTTTTATTACTGTTACGGGGTTAATATGCTTAAAGTTAAATTCAATCGGGCTGGCTGAAAGGTTCGCCCTTACTAAATCAAAAGAGAGCGATGGCGAGGAGTTTAAGGTTTCAGTAGTTTTAAGTGGGATACTGGTAAAAAAATGTACAAATTCTTGAGCAACTTCTTTGCTATCGCAAATGAGACCATCACCTGACGTCTCCAGTGTGTAATCGGAAGCCAGCCCGTCACACTACTGACCAACATTAACTTGAGCTCGCACTGTCACTTTATGACATATCTAACGTTATCCCTGCAAAAGACCTACTCTTGCGAAACCTTAAGTCGACGAATAGTTAAGTATGGTAGCAGCCGGTGTCCGCTAGGGCCAATGCCTGCCAGGTTTGCGGGAAAGTCCGAAAGGGATACCGGGCCCTTGGCAACAGGCAACTGAAGGAACACGGGTGAGTTGTACTCAGTAGAAGTCTGACACGCCTTCCCGCTCTACCCAGAGCGGGAGAAGTCATTTGATGATTTCCCAGGATCAAAAAAAAAAGTTTGTTAGCAGGGCTTGGTTGGGATATTTTCAAAATAAAACCTAACCTTACTCAACATAGTTTATTATGGGATCTCATACTTTCGCGTTGCATCCACAATGTACAATGAAGAAAAAGCAATAATAATAAAAATATTTTTGTTTCAGTGAAAGCCGCCACAAACGACATGATATCAAAGAGAGCTAAGCGCAGCGGAGACGGCACTTTCGGGGAGTCTGAAGAGCCTTATCCTACGTCAGAACATTGTCATTCCGAATGAAGACATCTTACAGATCAAACACATGTAAAAAATAATTGTTAAGAAATTGTTTTCCTCGTAAACGTGCAATGGAGACAATCCACCTGTTGATTTTATTTTTCTTAGGTACTACTTACATACATACTTACTACTTAAAGTTCGTGTACTTTGATGACTTTTCGCTCGGTATGTTGGTTACCCTTTCAACGCACTACGTTATATATATACTATGAGCTAAACCTATTGAAGATAGATCATTTCTGTAAACAATTTTTCAGGCAGGATATTTTAATGAAAATATTTCACTTAAAACTCACTAACTTATATACCTGGAGTAATGTGATAATACTATAGGTACATACACCTCCGCCAAACCCTTCGGGTGTTGTTATGTTATGTTTTACATTACAATAAAACAACGGGTGAAATACTTTTGTTTAATCTTAACTTGAAAATATTGTACGAGTTTATAGGTGCTTATTTAGTGTTTGAAAACTTAACAGTAAGTTCGTTCACGGACGAGTTTCAGAATCATGACCCGTTTCATTTTAAAGCTTCAGTTTAGATTACAGGATAGCTATTTCAATGAGTGTGATTTTCGGAAAAACCTTTGCAGTACTTACTTACGTCTCAGAAATATTCTATATAATTAATTTTAACTTTTAATATTAAATTTTATCCTTAACTCATAAGGACAGTATTGCTATTCTGTAAACATCACGCCGTGAAAACTTAGGTGAAGTGAGCTGTGAGTGTCATCCCACCTGATGCTAGGGATGTCCAAGCTAATACATTTACAATCATAATCGAGATTTAATAATATTTTAAAGCTAGTAGGTATTTAAGTGTCTAAACATTAGTACTATTCAGGGATGATAAAATAGAATAATAGATATTCAGTCAGAAACTCAATTTTGTTTTACCTACTCAATATTTTTCCTAGACTAGTCCCGCGAGCGCGTTACGTAAGTACCTACTTACAATAAATAATATAAAACATA
Organism: Lithophane socia; assembly: GCA_947522985.1. Lineage (NCBI taxonomy): Eukaryota > Metazoa > Arthropoda > Insecta > Lepidoptera > Noctuidae > Lithophane > Lithophane socia. The sequence continues at coordinate 12,247,086 of OX383252.1, read as the reverse complement.
CCTACCCGTTTAATTAAGCAAGCTACTAAAGAAAATGCGCATCAATATAGTTTGTTAATATTTACCCATTGTTAGACTGTTTATTTATATCAACGCAATCCCATGACCCAATCGCGGCTCTGGCTATAGGACTTAGTCTAGGAAAAAAATTGAGTAAGTAAAACAAAATTGAGTTTCTGACTGAAAATCTGTTTTGCTATTTTATTTAAAGCCTCCTTAAATAGTACTAATGTTTAGGCATTCAAATAATAGCTTTAAAATGATATTTATTAAGTATCAATAGAATTAGAATAAAAATATTATTAAAATCTCGATTATGATTGTAAATGTAATGCTTGGGCATCCCTAGCTTCAGTGACACTGACAGCCCACTCCACGCTCACTTCACCTAAATTTTCACCTAGGTTTTTACAGAATCGACCGGCAGTACATACTTGATACTTTTAAGTAATAATATTTTTTGTTAATAATTTGGCATAATAATAATATTTTGTTATACGCTATCGTTTTGTTGAAATCCCTAAACACCAGTTTCCCTTGTTTTTAAAAGTTTTGTTAATATATTGCCAATGTTTGTTAAAGATATCGTAATAACAACGTGTGTAGATTATTGTATGTATGGAGAAGTTTTGATGGTTATTATGAACTTATTGTTTATCAACAGTAAAGTTTTTGTAAGCGCAACGTAAGCGGAGTGTACCTGCAACCTTAATGTGTATTCCACTTACAACCACAATAGCTTTCATTGTTTTTGTTGTTGTTTCATTAACGTAGAATATAGAGCATGCAGTTTATTGATGAATAATAAAAAGTTTTACAAAAAAAGACAAAGAAATAAACACTAAAAAGTGAAAAATAACTAATTTCGGATGTCGATGTCTTTGGTTTTGAATTGTCTACCCCACACAAATTTGAATACCACTACCTGCTATGTAAATAACAGTGACAGGAGTCCTTAAAACATCATCAGGTTAAGTGGCAAAAATACGTATTGTAGAAGCTAACTCAAAAACTAAGCAAGCAGCCACCTCTAAAGCATGACCTACCAAACAAAAAAGGAATAACCAAAATCAATTCCTATTTTTCGGAGTAATCGTGTACCTAGTAAACATACAAAAAAAAAACATCCCGTCGAATTGAGAACCTCCTCCTTTTTGAACTCGGTTAAAAATGAAAGCTATTGTTATTGTGTGTATAAAACGCAATTAGGGTGTTTTTAAATAAGTAGCTATTTTCTTAATATATTGTAACTAACGAGGATCAGGGTGGAATATATATTTTTATAAATATATATAATCATCATGGAGGTAAATGTCAGCCTGTTTGGTGCGCTTTTTCGGCTAAACTTCTCAACCGATTTTAGCTTTAAACTCATAGGACATTATGAGACCAAAAGATTTATATAGTTAGTTTTGCGCTCACCGTACATAGTCGTGCTAGAAAGTATCAATAAGTACTGAAAATAGTGAGCTTACATATTAATAATGGCGTTTCCATGACAATCAAGTCAAGTCACTGCGTCATTGTGTTACAACGAAACAGAAACGCGACCATTTTTTGACGCGGTAAGGCGAATCTAACGATTTCAATCTTTAGTGAGACCCTTCACATCTAGCGTAGGCGTCCATCCACCGCACACTCTTAAAGATCTTAATGCTCAATCACTAAGCGACAGAACAAGCACAAAACTCCAACAGCGTGATTTAATTGAGACATTCATTGAATGAAAACGGGCATTACTTTCCCTTTTTGAAAACTTTAAACATGAATGTGCGACAGTGGACAACGGTTTTTTTTCTTTTTGTATGTATAAAAAATGTGGTGATAATCTGAGACAAAATAAAAAACCAAGATAGAGCGCTGCGAACAACACAACAAGTATGCCAAAACTACACCTCCGCTCTGTGCATACACGCTCGCACGCACACATTAAATTTTCGATCAAACTACACCTCACTAAATGCACACATGTTTACGAAACCGGCCTCAAATCAATGTTGACAGCGCTCTGTCTTGGTTTTCTATTTGGTCTGAGATGACAAGTGAGGTGAGGTGGTATAATAGAATATTATATTTTTTAAGTGATATAGAAATTCCATACTTATATTTATCTACTTATGAAATATACCTTTGAGAAAAAAAGGAGTCGTTTTTGTTATAACCAAATAAAGCAGGTATAAGAAGGCATGCCTTCAGATTGGACTTAATAATAGGACTAAGCCTGTCCAAATATAATCCTTACTAATATTATAATTGCGCAAGTCAGTTTGTTTGTTTGTTACGCTTTCACGCTAAAACGGCTGAACGGATTGAAATGAAATTTGGCATATGGGTATGCCATGACTTAGATTAGGACATAACATACTTTTATCTCGATATTTCCATGGGATCGAGACTTATGCAGGTGAAACCGCGTGGCGCAGCTAATATCAAAATAAACACTATTACGAAGACGTGGGTCCAGTGATTGACTTATTGGATAGGTAGGGTATTAAAATATAATTATTCTGAATGTCTAAGAGTCACACTAAAGGCCTACCCACCTTCTGAGTTGAGCTACACGATTACTGACAAATGCGTGCACTGACTGGACAGGTCCACTCAAATCTGTATGGTTCTTTCCTCAAAAGACCATTTCAGACACAAATCTACATGGTCCTCAAATGATCTGACCAAGATTATTTCCGGATTTTTATATTTATATTTACATTGACATGAATATTTACTTTGTAAAGTATTATATTATTTTTAATTATTGTGAATGTGAAGATTATGTGGATCTTTCTTTTCTTTTTTATTATTTATATTTTCTTAATTTTAATTAATCATAGTCTGGCAGTTTGAGTAATTTATGAGGCCTAACCAAATGTCCTTTCTTTGGTATTGTTCGTCAAATCGTTGAGCTCCTTAAATTCGGAGTTGAGCTGCACGATTACTGACAAATGCGTGCACTGACTGGACAGGTCCACTCAATCTGTGTGGTTCTTTCCTCAAAAGACCATTTCAGACACCAATCTACATGGTCTTCACATAATCTGACCAAGATTATGTCTGGACTTTAAAAGAGACTGTGACCTCTGAGTTTGTTTCGGCCTTTCTTCTCAGAGTAGTCAGATAGGAAACGCCGACCTCATCTAGTTTTAAAAAATGTGATTGACGTGTAAAAGTTTTTGTACAGTCTGCGTCAGAGAAAAGGAACCCCCCAAGACTTTTAAAGATTATCGCCCGTGTGACGGCGGGCGCGTCACGTGACTCTGGCCCCGAGCATCCATCGATCTCACTCAAATATTATTTGCGTGTTTTTATTAATATGGTATTTTGTCGGCTTTTGACCGAACCGTATACCAAGAATAACTTACAAAAAGACACTTTACGTGCGGTTGAGAACACGAACCCGCATCATCAGGCGCCAGCCGATAATCTAAACCGTGCCATACACCACTAGGCCATAGGCTCAGTTATCAATTACAACGAAAATTTGAATAGCATTACTCCATTCATCGAACAATGTTGATTTAAGTCTTATCTTCTAAACATTAAGGTTTATATTTCAACTTCCATCACGTGTGATACTAAACTCCTCAATTAACTAAAAGATAAGGTTGAAATTAGCATAGATTTTATGTTTGGTTGAATAGAATGTGCTTGATTCCGATTGTTGCACTACCGTCATTTTACTTCAGAAACTTAACTGCTGAATGAACTACGAGTTAAGGTTGAATTTAGAATACTTCTTCGCCTTATTTACTAAACTGTGATTGAGGGTATAATTACTTTTCAAATCGTTTCGTTTTCGTGTCGATCCGCTTGTGTGTATATATCTTCGTCGTAATATTATCCAATTTATTAAGTTTTTGAACAGTTGAATCTATTAACCGATATTATGGTTCGATTAACAACTTTTTTGAAGGCTAAAATTGTTGTTCTCTGGGAACAGGAACAAAGCATAAAGAAAATAGCACGGGATATGGGCATAACGGTAAGATTTACTTTATACACTTAATATATTTGTTGTAATCATGTTGCACTATTACTTACAAGTTGGTTTTTTTAATTTATTTCTAATACTTATTATAATTTTCATTATAGAGAAAAACAGTGCGTAGATGGATACAAAGGTATCAAGCGACGGGTGATGTGAAATGTGATCGCCAAGGCCCTCGCCCAATTGCTTACACTGATGAATCGGAGCGACACCGTAATATTGTGGAAGTTCACTCAGTGGCACCCTTTAAAACTACCCGTTCAAGTGCTGAAACTTTTGGAGTGTCGCTTAGCACTGTTCGGCGACATCTACACGCTGCGAACATCCATAATTATAAACCAGCCAGAAAAATTAAGCTTACTGACGATCACCGCACTAACAGAGTAAATTTTGCTACTCGTTATTTAAATTTCGACTGGGAAAACGAAATTGTTATATTTACCGACGAAAAGGATTCCGACCTACCGGCCAAAAGTGTACTGTGCTTTTATATTGCTCCGCAGTAATAAATCATTTTTATACAGTTTTAAGTTGTTCTCGGTTCAGTGTTGGTGATAAAATTGTTTTTGGACATACGTACTAACTGTGAGTGGAATAAATTACACAAAACATCACAAATAAGTCATATCATATGAAACAATAGGTGAACTTTTTGTTAATATACCCAACCGCACACCGAATACAGAGCCCTTGACGCAAACGCGTAAGCGACGCCGTCTTCCGCGCACTTAAGACGTTTTAGTCGCGAACTCCGAGTCGCTCACTCGGCGTGGGCCTTTATTAGTGAGCACTTCTCGGTGTGGGCATTTTGTAGTGTGCGCAAACAATTGAACTTAAAAAAGGTTTTTTTTTTTTTTAATTGCCATAATAATATGGCCGAATCAGAATCTTCACCTACAATAGAAAACTCTAAAAGTTCTGTGTCCCCAACCAGACCGGGAGAAAACGTAACCTCGCGTGCCAAAAAAAGAATGGCCCTGTCCTCACCACCGATTAGCAACTCTAGTACCTTGACTAAGGCTGATGTACAGGGCATAGTAGAGACAGTAATAAAAACTGCAATGACTGACATGCTTGCGCAATTAAATGCTAATATGAACTCGGAGCTTAAATCAATAAGGGAAGAGTTGAAAGAAGTAAACGAGTCTATGTCTTTCATGAACAGTCAATATGAAGCTGCTATTTTGGAAGCCAAAAAATCTGCACAAACAATAAAGGATCTTGAAGCCAAAAATGAACTAATGTCCAACACCATTGTAAAGCTCACGAATCGCGTAAACCAGATGGAACAACATGCTAGATCCAGCAATATTGAGATTCAATGCGTTCCAGAGAACAAAACAGAGAATGTCATCAGCCTGACAAAACAACTGGGGTCGGTCATAGGCTGCGCCATTACAGATAAGGATATTTTAAGCTGCACACGAATTGCCAAAGTGAACCGTGACTCTCCGAGACCTCGATCAATCGTCACTCAGTTCAGCTCCCCAAGACTCCGTGATCAGTTTATGGCAGCCTCGATCGACTTCAATAAGAAAAACAATCAGGACAAATTGAACTCTTCTCATATTGGCTTGGCAGGACCTAAAAAACCTATCTACGTAGTGGAGCATCTGTCGGCGACCAACAAGGAAATCCACGCCGCAGCAAGAACCAAAGCTAGAGAATTAGGATTCCAATTTGTGTGGATCAGAAGCGGTCGTATTTTAATGCGTAAAGACGTTACATCGGAATATATAGTGATAAAAGATATAGCAACTTTAGATAAGTTGAAATAAGTTTAACTTTGTAGAAGCTTTTTATGCATGTCAATTATATTACACAAACAAAATTCAACTTGTTTAACATTGAGATTTACTATCAAAATGTAAGAGGCCTGCGGACGAAAACGCACGATTTTTTATGTAAAATTGCACTATGTAACTACGATATTCTCATTCTGACAGAAACTTGGCTAAATAATAGTATAGGCAATAAAGAACTGTTTGATGATAGGTACTTGGTATATAGAAGAGACCGGGAAAGCTCGGGCTATCACTGGGATAGGGATGGCGGAGGTGTCTTGATTGCAATATCTAAAAAACTAGTATCAAGAAGATTACTGCATAGACAAAGTAATTGTGAGGATCTATGGGTGTCTGTAGAAATACCGTGCGAGCGCTCGAGGCAACTCCGCCGTCTTGATCTGTGTGCAGTCTACCTGCCACCACCGGTCTCTAAATCAATGTTGGAGCATTTTATTGGCAGTTGTAATTCTTACCAGGATAACCATAATGCTTACACATGCATCGTGGGAGATTTTAACTTGAAAACTATAAACTGGAATGACCTTAACAATCCTCTCAAAAATAAGCACATTAGTAGTCTCGATCAACTTCTTATTGATTTTACATTAGTTAATAATCTCCGACAATGCAGTAATGTTACCAACAAAAACAGTAGACTACTGGATGTTGTATTGGTGGACGTTCCAGGTTGTTGCGTCAGTGAAGCGGATCCTTTAAGTGTTGTAGACTCTCACCATCCTCCATTAGACATACAAGTATCATTGACGGAGTCGCTAAAACTAAAATCTAATAGCATTGCAAAAAGAAACTTTCATAGGGCCGACTATGAAGCAATAAACAAGCATTTGAAGGATAAGGACTGGGAGGAGTGTCTGGGATGTTGCAGTGATGTTGACGAAATGGTGGAAGTTTTTTGCAGTGTTATTGGATCAGTTGTTAATACTTTTGTACCTGTCATCCGAAAACAACGTAGTAGTATTCCAATATGGTTTGATAAGAAACTTCTTAATTTATTAAAAGAAAAAAACAAACTTCGTATTGGGTATAAAAAGTACAAGAATCCCCTTGACAGGCTATCTCTCAGATTAATCTCTAAACGATGTGACAATTACGCTAAAAAGTGTTACAATAATTACATTGAGAGAACAGAAGAATCTATTGCCAGATGTCCTAAAATTTTCTGGTCATATGTCAAGAATAAACGTGGTGGAGAAAGTTCATACCCAGCATCAATGACTAATGGTCCGATAACATCTTCGAATGGAGAAGGAATATGTGAGTTATTTGCTTTAAATTATAGCAGCGTTTATAAGGAAGAAACAACATCTCCCTCAGGTCAAAACTATGTAGCTTCTGAATACCTGGAAGCAATAGACACACAGTCAGACAATATAGCTTCCGTGGACATCGAATATGAAAATGTTGAGAAAAAACTAAAAAGCCTTGATATTACTAAGGGAGCAGGCCCAGATGATATACCGCCACTATTTATTGCCAGATGTGCACCTAGCCTGGCTATTCCTTTGGCGAAGATATATAACGCCTCAATCCGATCTGGTCAATTCCCTAAAGAGTGGAAACAGGCGAAAGTAGTACCGGTTTACAAGAGTGGAGATCCTTGTGACGTAAAGAACTATAGACCAATATCCATCCTTTCGATCTTCGGTAAAATATTAGAGTCGTTGATTTGTCCACATATTCAACGCTATTTTTCAAAGTTCTTAAGCAACCATCAGCACGGCTTTGTAAAGAACAGATCCACAAGTACAAATCTTGTGTCCTTTGTTGAAGCCTCATGCGAAGCCATGGATAAAGGTATACAGGTTGACGCTGTTTATACGGATTTTAGTAAGGCGTTTGATAAGGTTTCACATAAACTGCTTGTTAAAAAACTAGCTATGTACGGCGTCACCGGCAGTCTTCTAAAGTGGTTTGGTTCTTATCTGGCTGGTCGGGAGTTTTATGTGGTTGTCAATGGGTTTCGGTCAGGCAGGTATGCAATTGCCTCAGGTGTCCCTCAAGGTTCTCATCTGGGCCCGGTATTATTCATCTTATTTATAAATGACGTGACATCGTGCTTTAAGAATACTAGCATATTCCTTTTTGCAGACGACCTGAAAATTTCAAGAGCCATCAGGTCTCAACAAGACGTAAACCTAATGCAAGAGGATATCGATCGATTATCTGCATGGTGTTATTGTAATAAAATATCGTTGAATAGTTCGAAATGTAGCCACATAAAATTCACCAGGAAAGTAAATACAGTGAACTCGGCGTACCAAATAGACGGAGTGAACTTATGCGAGGTGGATGTAGTACGAGATCTGGGAGTTATCTTGGACTCTAAACTCACATTTGTACCACATATTGAGAACATAATCAGTCGCTCCCAACGTATGCTTGGATTTGTCATTCGTAATGGAAAGGTATTTCAACGCCCACATTCTAAATTAGTTCTCTACAATAGCCTTGTAAGAAGCATCCTGGAATACTGCAGTGTGATATGGAGGCCTCACTATGCAACCCACTCGCTGCGGATAGAACGAGTCCAAAAAAGGTTTATCCGATACCTAGGGTACTCAAAGGGAAGGCAATTTAAATATCTCTCCTACCTTGATAAACTAGGCTGCTACAAAATGAGTACCCTGGAAGCTCGAAGAGAGCTCTTGGACTTGAGATTCGCATATAAACTGCTCAATAATATCATTGACTGCCCACAATTGGTATCTAGGTTCAATTTCAGAGTACCCCGCAGACCACCTCGCAAACCTATAACACCCTTAGCTCCATCTGTCCGCCGTACAGTGTTTGGTGCTAATTCTCCTATACCCCGCATGTGCAAACTCATAAACGAACGCAGCGACCTGGTTGACGTCCACGAAGACTCAATTTCAACGTTTATCAAACGTAACTAGTATAAGTATATAATATAATTATCTAGAATTTAAGTACATTATTCAAAACTAATTTAAGTACATAAGTCCTCATAATTAAATCTTTAAAATTAAGTAACCGAAATCTTTAAAATCAGTCTTTAAAATTAAATTAATTTATATTTACAAAGAGCATTTTGCATGTGGTGTTTGCCTGTAATTGGTTGTGCAGTTAGATTTAAGACACAATTACATAAATGTTCCTATCTGTATAATATCTGTAACAACTGTTGGTGAACCTTAATAAATAAATAAATAAAATAAAAGTGCTTTAAGTCAGATAAGGATGGAAGAAAAATTTTATGGAGAAGACCTGGGCAGAGGTTTAGCCCTAAAAACGTATTAGACTTGAGAACAAGTGGGCGGTTAACACTAGGTAAATAACATTGTTATTGAAATTATGTTTATTTCTAATTATTTTCTGTTGACATTTACTTGGATTACATATTGCAACAGATATTAAAAGGTTGACTGTTTTAGGTTACTGGGGATGGATGTCTTCCATGGGTCCAGGCGAGCTTGTGGAAATAAGCGGCCGCATGAACAGTGAGCTATACCTTGAAGTGTTGAAGGAGGTAATGCTGCCGTCAGTGCGGGTCGCATATCCAGAGGGTCAAATTTACCTGGTGCAGGATAATTCTTCGGTGCATCGGTCCCGTATCGTGCAAGACTGGCTGAAGGCCCAAGAAGACATAACGGTGTTTGAGTGGCCGGCTAAAAGTCCGGATCTAAATCCTATCGAAAACTTGTGGGGTCAGATGGTTTTGAACTGGGACTCCAGTGAAATAAAGTCCAAAAAAAAATTGGATGAAGAGGTAAACAAAACTTGGGAATTAATGCGAAATAGTGCTGCATGCTTCAATATGGTTTCGGGCATGAAAAGTCGACTTCAAGAAGTGATAGATAGTGACGGTCATCCTCTCCGTTATTAATAGGCATTTTACTCAGCAGATTGATAATTGTGTAACTTATCTGATAAAATTGCATTGGAACTTAAGAGCAAGTGTTAATAATTCCCAATATTTGTGGGATCATTATCTCGTCGTTAATCAGAAATAAACAACCTTTATTAGTATCAATCCAGTTACTCCTGTTTACAAGTAGTCTCGTAATGTGTTAACGATGCACCATCTGACTCCACATATTTTTCTAATGTTGTGTTAAAAGGGTTATCAGAAAATGTGATAAAAGAGAAAGATGTATATTGCTATACTGTTATAGTTAAGCATGTTGGTTCTTCCTCTGTAATTCACAGGCACAAATAACAACATTTCATTTTCTAACCAGGCTTTTTTTTATAAGATCATACAGAGAATAAAAAAATAATGTTTTCACGACATTAAATAAATAAATATTGTAGTTATGTTTCTAGAAATATCTATAAACGAACCGTTATCTAATGTTAAACGTTGTAAACCTCAAACAGGGTATCTATTTTGTGTTTAATTAATAATCTAAGTAAATAACTCCAATTTTACACAGATAGAAAACTGTATACCTAACCAAGGAGTGGATTCCATGAAGTCCTAGAAATGTAATTAAAGAAATAAATAAATATTGTTTATGCAACATGCCTAGCTTTTCTTACAAACCTCATGCCTAATTTAACATTTGATTTCTTAAATAATAAATAACAATAAAATTAAATAATAATTAAATAGTAAATAATAATTAACGTAAACGTAAGAAACTAAAAAAGGAAAAAAAACCCTTCTCATCCGCGGATTTGAACTCGTGACCATAGCATTGGTGAGCCACGGTTTCAAGCACTAGACCAATACGCCACTTACATTAAGCTACGAAAAACTAAAACGGTTTGATGTCATTACCGAAGGGGGGTCCTTTTCTCTGAAGCTTACTGTACAAACCTACTTACAGAAATAAAATCATTTATCATTTATCATTTATCAAAGATGGTCACCCATCCACAGACCAACCCCGGCAAGCGTAGCTAAACCTGATAGATCTACCCGTGCGACTGTTATTACTTAGCCACGAGATCCTCCTACTCAAGATAAGGCAGCGAATAAATTAAAATAGACATTATCCTTATTACCACAAAACTGTGTTTATCAGTTGTTTAGCCTAAACACATGACATTTCTGTATGGAGTTTGACATATAACTGACATTAACTAAACACGCATTGAATTAGTGTCTAAATTTTTGTGGTAAGGCCCTAAAAGAGCAGCCACAAAAAAATAGACAAACTAATTTTAAAACTCAAAACAGGACATGTAAATTGTGATAATCAAAAACGAGTTTTATACGGCGATAACCAACAATTTTTCATTTAAGTTTATAGAACAAAATAAATTAACAGTACTCAGTTATTTTTAGAAAACAATTAGCTACGGTTCTGGTTACTTACTTCGAGAAAAGAGTTTCAATATTTGGTCAGAAAACCAACGGTACTTTAATTATTGTAAAATGCTATCAGTTTTATTAGAGCATCGTCGTCTTCTAAGTATGGCGATGATCATGATAATAATATAAAAATAAAACGAAAAGATATACAGCGTCAAATTAAATAAGTTAGCGAAACTCCGCAGACTTCCAAAATTCAACAACTCGAATACCGTTTGCTGATTTTAACCATTAGGTATCAAGGAATAGCATTTCATTTTTACCTGACTATGGCGAAGCAAAAAGGAGGGTTATGATTTTCACCGGTATGTATGTATCTATACAAATATTATAAAGCCGAAGAGTTTGTTTGTTTGTTTGTTTGAATGCGCTAATCTCAGGAACTACTGATTGGAATTGAAACATTATTTTTGTGTTGGATAGTCCATTTATCAAGAAAGGCTATAGGCTATATAACATCACGCTACGACCAATAGGAGCGGAGCGGAGCATAAATGAAATTTGTTGCAAAAACGGGAAAAATATTCCTTTTTGAGAGCTTTCGTTGCGTACGCTGCGTAAACGGTTTATGTTACGTAAATATCATGTATGATGGAATTGTTCCAGTTTAAAGGTTCTAAAAAAAAGAGCGCGACAGCATATGTCTATCTTTTAAGATTAACTCACTATAACCTTTTTTTATGGTAATCAAATTTGTTCGTAATTAATGCATTATTTGCGAAGGAGTTTTATCAACATAATATTAATTCTTATTCAAATAAATAGTTTTATCATCAAGGGTATTTATTTAGCAAAATACTTTTTAATTCATTCGAATCGGACATTTAATTTCGAAGTTATCACGAGTATAAAAATACAATACGCGAACCGTTCGACGCTGGCACCGCGACGTTCCCTACTCTAGAGAGGAGAGGATGGGCACACGGGTAGACCATGACCTGGAATAGGACATAGGATTCGTTTTATCCCACATATTCCCACGGGATCGAGACCTACGCGGGTGAAACCGCGGGGCACAGCTAGTATAATATATACATACCTACATACCGGTCAAAATCATGATGAGTAGTTTAGAAGTTATGAGGGAACAGATTGAACATACATACACATACATAATTATTATGTATGTATGGGTGTTCATCTGTTCCCTCATAACTTCTAACAAGACATAACAGAGAGACAAATAAAAAATCCGGAGTCACAAGTCTGTAATGTTCAATTTATGCCCTAACAGAATAGGTGTGACTCCGGATTTTTTTTGTCTGTCTGTTATGTTTTGTTTATACCTTTTTAGTTGACTTTTTTGTCGTAGTTGGGTTTGAGTTTATTTATTTATTTATACAGATAGATGTTAAAAAAAGAGTAATCTTCAGAATACCACGATTATTACCTTCAATAACACTCATTCCATTTGAAAAACGACTTTTTCGCTCGAACTTTAATGTATTAATATATTACTTGCCCATAAATCATTTCATAACAAACCATGGACAGTTTTCCGCGATGTTATGGGAAAAATTGTAAACAATGTCTGTTTTCGCGAGCGTTCAGTGGTCGGCGGAGCGGTTCTTGGTTCAGTCTAGTGGGTAGTACGGCACAGTTCAGACGCGCATGACGCCGCCCGTACCTGCAGTTTACGAACTTGTCATGTGAAGTTTTAACAATAATAAAAACATTTTGATAGAAATGGTTTAGTTCCCAACAATTTTATTTTAGCTTGAACATGAGTGTAGAAGTTACAACTTTTTACTAGACCGTGGTGAGTTTTTAAAAGTTTTACTTTTCAACTTTTTTTGATACCAAGATGTCAACTTTTTAATGATTTTGTGATATCTATTCTTTGAAAATAATAGAATTTTCACCACCTTTTTGACTTCGCGTTTTGCTGTCAATTATCTAATAAAAAGCGTAACATTGCAACTATCCGTTATCATATAAATAAAGGGTTATGAACAGATAAAGTTTATAATTAATGATGAAGTGCTTGGTAATTGTGTAAGTACTTTAATAATGTTTTCAAGTAAGTTTTTATGAAGCGCCGTCGTGTTGATTTTATTATTAAAAATATTTAATTACTTTCACGATTAGCGCACACACGATTCGCTTGAATTTAAATATTTTCCATTCAAATAGAACGTACTACTTACATGTCTAATACCGAAATCCCACGATTCGCGATTTTGTGGTAGGACACCGCACGCACCGACGAGCCCGGACGACGGACCGTTGGAGTACGTGCGAGGTATCGCAGACATCGGAAGTTCCTCATGAGTGCGGTTTGTGGTCGTCTGCCGTGTGTGTCCGTCTGCAATATTGCCGACCGTCGGATTACAAAGATCGCCTATTTTTTAATGATTAAAAAAATATCTACACAAAGGTAGGTAATAAATAAAGTCCAATTTATTGCCCACTAGGTAGTCCCAATAACTCTTAGAGTAAACGAGTGTCGAAATCTAATTGAATTAAAAAAAATAGATCTTGTGGTCGAGTGTATATTTTTGGTTAAACAAATTATTCTTATTCTTATTGCACGACCTTGGAGGTACATTACAAATGAACTCAAATGAACAAAATAAAAAACGCATTACATTTATATATATTTTATTATTTAACAAAAACACAACCAGCATGAACTCTAGCAGAAGAGATAAGCTTGATATATTATGTCTAAAGTAAGGAATACATTGTTAGCCATTGTTATTGAATTACAAGTGTACCTTGAAGGTCGTGTAGTGTAAGAGATCTGTGAATTTATTCTAGTCGGTTTTGGCACTCGCCATAGTTCTAACCTAACTGTAATAAAAATTTACATTCATATATATATTAAAGTTCTCCAAACGATTTATCCGCATCGTACGTATTCGAGAAGCTTGCTTTTGCTAATCTATACGACTCAAAACATTGTTCACTTCATTACCTTTTTTTTTTTTTAACAGAGTCAAACGCTCGTTCCTTTTATGTGCTTTATCACGGATACGATATTTGGTATTTTGCGTGCATTTTGCTGCCAGCGAGCGGTCCGCCTATAACCGCGCGCCGCGCTACCTACGTTGACGCGCGACTCTCACACAAAAGGGTACAGAATTAAAGCACTTGTCGTTATCTCATCCTCGCGCAATCTCTACAGGGATTTTTCGATTTATATTGATCATCTCTCTAAGTTTTATAAATTATCTAAATTTTCGTGCAAAACAACCCACACAAACACGAACTTCAAACGATTTCTTGATAACTTCAAAAGATTTTGAGTTTTTTTTTTCATATCTTGTAGAACATCAAATTCTGCGTATTTGAGTACCTTTAACATAATCGCAGATTCGCACTTTCGCTGGATAAGGGGCCTGAAGCGATCGAAAAAGCATTTTCATACTCATATTACTGCATAACTAAAATAAAATAGTATAAAATTAAAGGCCACGGTGCAAAAACTTGCATAAAGTTATGTGAAACGACTATAATAAAAATAAGATACGAATTAATAGTAAGCACAGCTATCAGCAGCCTGCCAAGTAAGACTACTTGTTCCATCTTTAAGACATGCATCCTCGGTCAGTTATAGTTATTTTGCCGACGATTTAAGGGTTGCCAGACCACAAGTGTACCAAAATTTTCTTATGCTTTTGTCAAAATTTTAGGTTAAGGGTTAGCTACCATTAAGGGTTAGTTACCTTTACTGTCAAATATTAGAATGACATGGGCTGAACCAGAGTGTTCAGCATCTTTGCTGAACACTCCAAAGTGGAGTAAAGCGAAAGCCCCTTATTCTTAAGCTTCCGGATAGCTAGTTGAAATTATGCCGGAACGTGTAAAAGCTTTCTTCGTCGCCGATTACCAATCGTCGACTATCGCAACCGGAGCGATTGTGTAAAAGGGGCTTAGGTAAGTATTGCGAATTCTGTGTAACTTCAACAAACGTCCTTTAAGTTTAGTCCTTCATCGGTCGTCCATGAAATTTAATGTTTTTAGGTGAAAATCGAATTAACTGTCCCTTTCGATGTTACTAATTTGTAATTTATAGTTGTTTATTTGCTTAGGACCAGGTAGATGATACTCCATAACTCCACTATGTAAATAATAGCACAATTAGGTTATAATCTTCTTTGCAACGTATGTTTCTTTTGATGTCCCTTTTTCCAGGCATGTCTGAGATAAACCTATTTTTCTTTCTTTGTTTCTTTCATTAATTGATATGCACTTTATACAATCGAATACTGATGAATAAATACGTACAGTACGACACAACTTAGATGTAAAATTCGTAAAACCAATATACATATATAATATTCGTATTAAAAAAAAAGCATCGTATTAAAAAATATAAAACAATGAAGGAAGTAAAAATATGATTGGAATAGTCGCAGAATAGGTAATTTTACTTAAATTAAAAAGGATTTGCGAGAAAACTTATGAAACATCAGATGGTAAAAATCTGCCTAGCCTTTTCCCAACTATGTTGGGGTCGGCTTCCAGTCTAACCGGATGCAGCTGAATACCAGTATTTTACATGGAGCGACTGATGTAGTTACGCATTCATTGGTTTCGGAGCCAGTAAATCGATTGCATTCGGTTTTTTAGGTTCGCGTCCACTAATTACGTAAACAACACCTGAATATTATAGATCTAATAAAAACGAACCTAAGTTATCCCAGTATACAAAGCCCTAGTTTAAAAAACAACAACATAAGTAGGTATGCTAAAATATAAAGTCTACGAGCACTGATAACTACATATAATAAGCGCATATGATGGTTTGAAATAAGCCGGTCCTGTTGAACTGCATCCTGTGCGTCGACTGCACTATAGGTGACACACGCTCAGCAAACGGCCCTCAGACAAAGACCGCAACGAAGACCGCAAACAACCGAAACGAGCACATCGGTATCGCATTCTACGTTATGCAGCTGATAAAGCAAAGCGCCTGATCGGTATTCCAATACCTTGGGGTGAATAAAGGCCAAAAGAGACCTCTTCAACTGTTCTTACATCTACGACAAAATAAGAAAAGTTTTAGACCAGAAAATGGACTAAAACTTACGTTGAGAGAAGGGTGAGGAGCCGTACCATGGAATACGTACCATAAGACGAAAAAATCTCACACCATTTGTAACAACAGTGCAGAATTCAATAAACGATAGGATATATAGCTATTATTCTTGATGTAATTCACATTGTATATGGTAAAAATTATTTCATGACTTGGTTCAATACCTATTTTTCAACGGCTAACTTTTTCTATAGAACATTGACAGCCTTTTCTTTACTTCCAATATTAAAAAAAGAGATTTTTTTAAATAAACTGTCGTTAACTTGCGTGCGAGCAAAATGTTTCCACAACAGCAGAGGTTACACTGCGCTTATGTCATAAGTCATAAGTCATTTATTCATTAACAATAAATTGTATCTGAAATTACATGCATCATAAAAGAAAATAAAATTACAGGCAAAAACACGTTAAATAATTATTACACAATGCTTAAATACAATACATTAAAAGGAATTTCTTTATATATCATCAACAGCATACAGACACTTATTCAACAGGAAACTTCTAAGTTGATTTTTAAAAGAGCTTGAGTAGATAGCTCTTTTTATGTCTAGAGGCAACTTATTAAATATTTTAACCGATTGATATCTGGGACTGTGCTTCACAATATTCAAATTAGGCTGTACCTTGTAACACTTAATGTCTTGTCTACGTGTGCTTTCTCTAATT
This sequence comes from Lithophane socia, assembly GCA_947522985.1. Taxonomy (NCBI): domain Eukaryota; kingdom Metazoa; phylum Arthropoda; class Insecta; order Lepidoptera; family Noctuidae; genus Lithophane; species Lithophane socia. The sequence goes on along the minus strand of OX383252.1, from coordinate 12,230,302 downwards.
TGCCGTTCTTCTGCTGTCTCATACTCATGTATACCGGCTGACTTTTTTTACCGTCTCGACAAGCATAGGGTATAGTAGGTGAACGGAGTAGAAGCCAATGGCATAGTCATTTTTTTTTTTTTTTTTTTTTTTAACCTTTAAATAAATTGGTCTGTCAATAAATACTACCCATTTGAAGTAAACTTTTCATACTGAAACAATAAAAATAGAAATTAAAAAAAAAAAAAAAATCGGTGAAAAAATATCAAAATTCAAATCATACGCACCCTACTAAATGCGGCAGAATTTATCAATGAATTCGTAGATCCGTTCCTTTGCGGTCGATAGGTACTCCCGCACTTGCCGTCGGCTTCTTTGACATCAGGCGCACAAGCCGCTATTGCTCGCGCATCCCCGCCCGCCCGCGTCCCGCGCTTCCTTCAGTCACCTGCGATTAGTCACGGCGGCGTGACGTCGCGTTGTTTATTTCCGCCCACTGATAGTTATCGTATCTAAACATGTACGAATATTCCAATGTAGAGTACCTCGCAATGGTGCGATTTTATATCTTGTCTGGTGAAAACATAGCCCGTGCGAGGCGAATGTACGCAGACGAAGAACACCTTCAGTCGCTGCGGAGGAACGGTATCCCTGCTCCTCAAATTCCCAGCACTTCCCTCATATTACGGACGTACCAGCGGTTACTTGATCATGGGCAGTTCCAGCTACCCAGTCATGCCAGAGGCAGGGGCCGGCCACCTTTGTCCAGACACGTTGAAGACGCCATACTGGATTATTTCGAAAGACACCCGAGAAGAAGCACTAGGCAAGCAGCTCGTCGATTCGGCGTAAGCCAGTATGTGGTGTGGAAGCTACTTCATTCAATGGACATGCATCCATACCATTTTTCACGCGTGCAAGCTGTGCATGCACCTGACCCCGGACCCCGCATGGAGTTTTGTCACTGGCTGCAGAACCATGCGGAGGCCAACATCTTATGGAGCGACGAGTCCATATTTACCCGCGTTGGTATCTACAACGTGCACAACGAGCACTGGTGGAGCTTCCAAAACCCACACAAAATCAAAGAACATGCACATCAAGTTCGTTTCAGTGTAAACGTTTGGGCAGCGATAATTGGCGATCGCATAATTGGTCCAGTTTGGATAGAAGGTCGATTGACGGGAATATCGTATCTACAAATGATACGTTCCGTCATCGACACTATGTTACAAGACGTTCCTGGTCCCTATCTGCGAGATATGTACTTCCAGCACGACGGATGTCCAGCTCACTACGAACGATCTGTGCGCGCGTATCTTGATAGCCAATTCGGTGATAAGTGGATAGGTCGCGGTGGGCCTGTGAACTGGCCGCCGAGGTCACCAGACCTAACACCCCTTGACTTTTATTTGTGGGCCGAACTAAAACGTTTAGTGTACACGGAAGAAGCTCAAAGTGTAAGTGATTTGAAACAGCGAATTATAGACGCTTTTGATGTTTTAAAAAGTGATAGAGACACGCTTCGAAGTTTAACAAACAATTTGCAAAGACGTGCTAGTTTATGCTTAGAAAGAAACGGTGGACATTTTGAACAATTACTGCGATATCGCTAAAAAGGTACAGACCTATAACATTTTTTGTAAATAATAATAATTTTGTGTAATCAATCATTGTAATTTGTAAATAAGTTGATTTCGATCGTTTAAATACGCCTAGAATGTTGTAGTAGATACAGTTCGATTCAAACTTAATGGCAGCTCGGAAGTTAGCTACTCGCTGCGCAGTACCCCACCCCTTACCCCCGCTGACACATGAAATTGTTACTGCGTAGCGATCCGCCTCATGTTCCGAGCAAGCCACCATTAAGTTTCAATCGAACTGTATACGATTGACAAAAACTTGTTACCTAGTAACATTTTATCAATTTACTATGACAAAAGGTATAATTTAACATGGACCTGTATTCAACTACATCATAATAGACGGTCCTAAGCCCGCAAAAGTATGAAGGAATGATCGAAATCACAAAATAATCACTTAAGAACGCGGCGGCGGATGAATTCTCCATACAAACGTAATAGGTACCTAAATAATTTGCAAATTGAACACCATAATGTGTTGTTATTCGGATTGAGACAGTATTTATCTAGGTTTCTACATCTTTTTTTTCCAAAAAACCTTACTAAAATGCCGTTGTAGCGAATTGAATTTCGCACATTTTTAAAGCGTAAATGACATGTTTTCATATTGTTTTTTCTGTATTATAAACAACAATAGGTACTTGTAATATTGTTTCAGCAGAAACATAGCCTTATATCAAGTTACAAATTATCGAAAAAAATGGAATGCTGCTATCGCGTCAAGCAAATTTCATGTCAATGCGTGTGCGTGGCCAAGTTATTTGGCCAAGTTACTTAGAAGTACAAATACATAAATGCTCGGCACTGTTAGTATGTTCAGATGTATAAAATGCTCACGGCAACTCTCTCTTTGCGGGATACGGACCAATGTGCGAATTGCGCGTTTTTGTAACACAAAGGCTCTTTTTATATTATAGTCATAACTTTTTCCCCAGAACATTATACTATATCTAATTTTTGATTCTACCAACGCGAAATATACCATTTTCAATTGCTCAATACTAATTTCTGTTCTAAGTGCTCTTAAAGCATAACAAGCGGAACATACCGATGCATTAATAGCATTTAATTCTGTTTTCCAATTTAGCTGCTCATCTATATGTATTCCTAAAAAATTAACTTCCTTGACGAGGACAATTTGGTCGTCATTCAAAACAACCTCTAAATCATCCTTGTTACGGGCTGTCGTTCTAAATAATAGTACATTGGTCTTTGCAGTGTTGATTAACAATTTGTTCATAGTGAACCACACGTGAAATGCTTGCAATGCTGCATTTACAGTCTTAGTTAATATATCTATGTCATTTGCTGCTACTATGGCATTTGTGTCATCTGCGAAAATTACTATATTAATGTCAGGTAAAATTGAATTCATGTAATTAATTAAATCATTAATAAATAAGATAAATAAAACAGGTCCCAATATAGATCCTTGCGGGACGCCCGTAGTCATCATTACAGTACCTGATTTGTAAACCTTTTTGTAACCATTTTGTATTTTGTCAATTTCTACGAACATTTTTCTGTTTTTGAGATATGAAGCGAATAATTTCAAGGCCCTACCTCTTATACCATAATGAGTCATTTTTCAAAGAAGTAATGCATGGTCTATAGTGTCAAACGCGGAACTTAAGTCAAGAAAAATTCCGGCTACTTTCATTTTATTATTAATTTTTCCTATCACGTCATCAAGTAAGGTGTATATGGCATCGGAAGTGCCAACACCTTTTTGATAACCGAACTGTCTTCGGTTTAACACTCTATTTACACTCAAGTGAGCCAAAAGTTGTTTTTTTATGATTTTTTCAAATATTTTTGACAGGACAGGTAGCAAGGAGATAGGCCTGTAGTTTTTAGGATCAGTTCTACTGCCTTTTTTGTAGACAGGTATTACTTTGGCTACTTTAAGCTGGTCCGGGAAGATAGATTCCTCAATGCATTTATTATAAAAATCACACATTGGCTCAGCTAGTATGGATATATGTTCCTTTATTACGGATATTGGGATCTCATCATAACCACAAGAAAACTTGTTCTCCATACTTCTGACTATGGTTGAGACCTCCTTTGGAGTGACAAAAGCAATTGTCATTTCGCTATTTATTTCTATTGTATGGTCTTGTAAAAATGCTGTATTTTGGTTTCCTCCTACTGCCCTAGAGATAGATTTGTATTCAAACTGTTTTGCTAAAGTGTCAGTAATTGCTTCTGGATCGACTATAATTTGGTTATTGACTTTGAGACGAATTTCCGGTTGTATCGTTTTCTCCTTATTTGTACATTTTCTCACTACTTTCCACACTTCTTTACTGAGATTTTTGGAATTATTTATTTGCACCATTATTGCATGTTTTTTAGCCTTTATCACAACCTGTCTATACAGTCTAACATACTTATTTTTATATTTTAAGACACTCGAATCAAGATTGTTACCATTACGTGCACATAAGAAACGTTTAATTTTACTTGATGTTCGAATGCCTTTAGTGATCCACTTTGATTGTCTATTATTCTTGAGGCTAAGTTTATAATCTTTTTTTCTATAGCTGTTTTGGAAAATTTTATGAAATGTTTTGAGAAATGTATTTATACCCATGCAACTCCAATCTTCATCAAGAATCCCCAGTACAAATTGGGCACTATTTTTACTATTAAATATTCTTTTATTTGTGACAACAATTGGATTTATCTTTTTGCTTAAACTATCCAGACGAATATCTGCAAAAATACCTCCATGGCCATCAGCCAGACCATTGTGATCTACTGCACATCCCAGAATACACGAATCGGGCAAGTTGGTAATTATATTGTCAATACACGAATTATAACTGTTACGAATGAAAGTAGCAGAATCGATTTGGTGCCTGAAATTATAACACTTTAGCAAACTAAGAAATTCCATGCGCTTTTTACTGTCCACTAGTAGGTCCACATTAAAATCTCCACATATTATAGATTTCCTATTGAATACGTAATCGAGTAACTTCTCTAGTTTTTCTAAAAACATGTCAAAATTTTTGTCTACAGGATTTCGATAACAACAGCAAATGTACAATCCAGTGAAAACATCTTTAACACCACATATTTCAAAACATTCTTCTTTATATAACTTATTTATTGCGTCGATAGTTTCTGTTTGCCTATCCACATCTGCTAAAATTAAACTACCACCTCTTTTTTTATTTTTTCTGGTATTGTATGAGACTAGTTTGTAGTTATCTATATTAAACAAAATTGCTGCGTTTCCATTCAAGAAATGCTCGCTTAAACATATACGGGAAGATTTTTTAGTCACCGTCCAAATTTTGATATATTAATCTTTGGCGAAAACCATTGAATACGTGTTTTTTCTTTTAGTATAAGATCGCACCATTTCGTAATACTCGCGGTGGGAATACATTTTATGCAAATTCACGATAGCGCGGGGCGCCGGCGGGATGCGCGGGAACACGGAAGTAAGCGCTTGCGCCGCGAAAGGGTGCGCGGGGCCGACTGGGGATAACGATAGATGTTTTGCGCAGGTGTAGCGGGGCGGGGGGCAAGCGGGGTGCGCGCTGCACCATCGAGAAAATGATTTAATATGAAAATTTTACGTATCGATTTTTTTTCAAAAATGGAGTTAGTGAATGATACATAATGCCTAGAGAAAATTTGGACGGTGACTAAAAAATCTTCCTGTATAGTCTAGCTTTTTTTCTAGGGTTTGTACATAAACTTCTAGTTCAGTCTTCTTGTTATTAATTCCGCAAACATTCTGATGAAATATGTTTAAATTTATTTGGTCACTTGATACATTATTATTCACGAAAAAAAAATCACTGCTGGTACAGACTGCACAGCCTGTGTTGGTAAGGAAAGCGTTGGATTTAGTTGAGTCTCATCGCTGCATTTATTAGTCTTAGCTTTATTAACCATTTTATCAAAATAATAGGGTATAGTACCAGTTTTTAAACGACTTATTTCACTACCTCCATGATTTTGTATCACGTTTAAATCATTACAGTTGTTTTCTACAAATTGAAATAGCTTTATGTAATTTTTTAAGTCATGGAAAATATTAACGATAGCTTTATTTTTTACTTTGCCTGTGTATTTAGAAAACATTTCGTGTGTATATTCCAGATGTTTATTTGTGTCAAACGTGTAAGTATATTTAAAAGTCTGGTTGCTAAGATGTAGAAGACCATTGAACGCTTCTATTCTAGTATTAAATAGATTTACATTCCATTTTAGTTTAAAGTTGGGAGAACATAAAATTACATTGGTATGCCTTATATTTTCAAGTTTATATTTTATGTGATTTACTAATTCATCATACTTATTTGAGACTAAGAAATCTGTTTCACCTAGGAGAATTAAACAATAATCAGATAAACTGTAATTAATCAGTTTTTTTTCTAATGTTTCTAAAAGTTCCACAATACCTGCCTTCGGCATACAATAGTGACAAATTTCGGCTTTCGGAAAAGTAGTTTCGGCAATACCTAGTATGTTGTTCACATTATTATCGCTAATTATACATAATTTATACGAGTTATTATGTATAATATATATCCTATGTTTTAATTTATTCACATTATAACAAAAGCAGAGCAACAGTTGTTTTATTTATTCAAGCATTTTTATGCATTGGTAGGTATTCGATGAAACAAACATACTTTGCATAAAAATATCGTAGTCGTCGTTGATAATAACGTTTTCATCAATAAATTACTCGCATACCTAGTTGACATTATTTTATTAATTCCTGATAATTTATTACATAACAGTTTTATTAATATACCTAATATAGATCTAATTAATTTCACTGAAACCATGGGAGCAGGTAAGTTTTAGTTGTTTTTTTTTAGAAACTACTATGAATCGATCTCTGAATCAATTCTTAATCATTATTAACATTAATTAACGTCCTTTCTTTCACTTTCTTTTTTGAAAAAGAAGCCACAAAACTGTATTTTTCTTTTTTGTCGAAAATTAACCAACCTCCTTTTGAAATGCTGCGCTTACCTATAATTTAGATGCATGCAATTCTATTGTATTTGTTAATGATATAAACTTTGAATGATCTTGTGTTGGTTTGCCTAAATAAATAAATAAAATAAATCCAGCGGCACTTCGGGAAAATCCCGAAATATTAACATAACTACAAAAAACCGGCCAAGTGCATGTCAAACCGCGCACTATAAAGGGTTCCGTAGATGGGATGAATTTATCCAACAAACTTAACATTGTAGTTGAAAAACTTGTTCTTGTTCATGTTTTTGCAACTGCAAATTTAAGTTGGTCGATTATTACTCGGTAACTTGTGGAGCCTACGTAGCGGTGATAGTTTTCCTTTTAATTTCGTTATATATACTACTGCCGTGATTTTTTACACATATCCAAAACCATCCATTTAGCTGGCAGAGGGGGACACACTTGACTCTAACAAAAATTAGCACTTTAAAGCTTAATATTTCGCAAACGGATCCCTGAATCCAAGAATGGTTGCTACAAACTCGCATTATTTTTAAATGACCTTTCCAACAATACCCCACACCATGGGATTAACGAGAAAAAAAAAAGCTATCCCCACTTTACGTGTACGGGAAGAACCATAAAAAAAATTTTTTTTACCACTTTGTCGGCCTAATTTATATGTATACCCATACCAAATTACAGCTTTCTAGTACCAACAGTCTCTGAGCTAAGCCGCGGACAGACGGACATGGCGAAACTATAAGGGTTCCTTGTTGACTACGGAACCCTTAAAAACTGGTCAAGGGCGTGTCGAACCACGCACAATGAAGGGTTCCATAGTTGGGATGAATTTATCCCAAGAAACTTAACATTGCAGTTGAGATACTTGTTCTCCCTTTATATAAATATATTTCTATTTCTTCTAATTCATGATTTAGATGTTGTATTGGTTTAGAAATTAATGTTTTAAGATTTATCCCCTGTATATAACCCATACATATAAAACATGTTCTCCCATACGGAATGTATGGGAGCATACATTCCGTATGGGAGAACATGTTTTTGCAACTACAAATGTAAGTTGGTTGATTACTTAAGTTGGTAACTTGTAGAGCCTACTTAGCTGTGATAGTTTTCCTTTTAATTTCATTATATACAGCGTGTAAAAATACCCTGTCCGTTCCGTGAGGGTGTTGTTAAGGAAAGAGTCTATTAATGTGGTCTTTTTTTTTGAAAAAATAAAAAAATGGGGAATAAAATTGTTTTTTTTTTTATACCACGTTGAAATATTGGTTGGTGCTCAAATGGGAATACCTTTGGTGCTCCATGCATAGGTGGTCAAACGGGAATACTTCCTGAAATAACCTTCAGGGGGCATACCATAATCTTTTACGAAACAATCTTATTTCAAGGGCGTTTTGTTTCAAGCTTAATAACATTAGGTACTCATATTCGTACCATGAGCTTCATCTTTCAATAGGTAATAGGTAATACGGGCTGGTATCCGCAACTCCACGTCAAAGCGCGTATTTTGCGTATCACTCTTCTTCATCTTTCAATATTGTTTTATTCCTGCTTAGTGCTGGGAAAAAACGAATGATTGTCATTGCTTTATAACTTTGCCAAACATCACTAATACTTACGTTATTGTAGCCTGTTCTTACAACAAGTCTGTATTTTTCCTCGCAAGTGTGTTGAAAAACGTCGTATGAAACGCGTGTGCATTGATCATTACACTCTCGGCTACCTTATCGACACACGACATTTCATTTATGTAGGTACTAAATGTAATTAATATTACAATCTCAGCTATTTAGTTATTTATCTATTTGGAAACTCAACAGCTTAGTAAATTAAGAATACCCACCCCACCATCAGTGAACAGCCAATGCAGTTGCATCAAAGTCACTAGCAAGTGACGTCTACACATGCTGCTCAGTGATAGTGAGGAGATGACAATTAGCACTTAAACCAATTACAGAGTTAGTAGGTTAACCAAAAAGTGGTGTAGGAAATATAAATAATAGAAATATACCATTAAGTATATTATACAAATTCAATTAAAAGACAAAGCTATTAACATATTATACACGTCGCATCAATTAGGTGGTCATAGGTTACTAGAACTTTGCATAAAGGAATACTGACCAAGTAGGTACTTTGCTAATGGATCATTTTGTGCAAGCGTAATGTATATTTTTTATAGCTGATTGAACAATACTGAATCGTATTTAATGCTCAACGTAATGAGAATTTTATACTTATGTGATAAATAACCCTTCAACTAATGGATAATCAATACCATACAATATTAAAATTCAAATTCAAAAAAAAAAAAATCGTTTCTGTAAAATTCGAATTACAATTCGCATCTCATATCGCTATTCACTCTCACTTCGCATAAGGTTCAAAATGACATTGCGTTTGCATTCTGTAAGCATCACCTATAATAGTCACTTGCGAAGTGAAGTGAGCTCCGAAGCGACACATATTGTACTAGTGACTACCACAGTCAACAAAATGTTAGTTAAGTTTTATCGACTCAGTTTTTTGACACAATTGTTGGGTTTTTGACACAGAACTTTTGCTAATAAAATAAATTAAAATTTCTTATTTTGACACTTTGAATCGTGTTCAAGTGCGAAGTGAGCGTCGAAGTGATGGGGGAATTACTTTACTGACTGCCACTTCTTACGTCATCTCATACTTTCACTGCCAAAATCTCACGGTCAATTTAGTTCAGCTCGCTGACACGCTCGCAAGGGTAGCGCTAGTGTATCAACCGAGTTTTTAGAATGCCAATCAAGAAACTCACAGCGGATTCAGATTCGAAGTTTAGCGTGAGGTCTTACAGAATCGCACAGCTGAATCAAAATCTTAATCAAAAGTCATTTAATTTGAATATGACTTACTGAATTTAAATTCAAGTAAATTTTGACTTTCCAAAAGTTATAAAACTAAAACCCAACTACGGCAAAAAAGTCAACTAAAAAGGTATAAACAAGACATTATAGACAGACAAATAAAAAATCCGGAGTCACAGTGAAAATTACTTTTCGTTTTTTTTTAAACATGTATCCATATAAATAAATAAATAAACTCAAATCCAACGACAAAAAAGTCAACTAAAAAGGTATAAACAAGACAAACAAATAAAAAATCCAGAGTCACACGTGTTAGGGTATAATAAATCGAACAGATTACGTGTTACTCCGGATTTTTTATTTGTCTGTCTGCGAAGTCTTGTTTATACCTTTATAACCTCTCCTAGGCTGCGCCACAACTCCTGTCCACCCCCTTTCGCATCCTGTCCAGCAGTAGCTAAACAACTAGACGAGTTACAGACGCAGTCAAGATTCTAAATAACAATTTACGCGACAAGATCTTGAAAACTGTCACATCAAACCATATATAACTTTTCTAAGCGGCTATCATCTGAGCAATGAATTACCATTTTTGTCAGATGGTGTGTCGACACACTATCTGACAAGAATGGTAATTCATACAATTATTGACATAACATGGAGTTTACGATCGTAGTGCTCGATCGTAGTACTAGAGGTACATTAGTTTCCTTCTGCTAATAATCTTGCTTTATTAATAATTTGCTATTTCAAACTATTCTTTATTACTAACTTGCTTTATTATAAGTTATGTAAGATATGGTTTGACTTGATTCTGTTTAAGTATACTCTGTTTTCTGAGTTCTTTAATAGATACCCTATTAAAGAACTCAGAAAACAGAGTATATACGGACAGGCTTTATTTTTACTGAGCGTCAACTAAAATCATCCCACGCTTCGATTTTTTTATTTAAAACTCTGAAGGCCAATTCCCATCATTAAAAAAACGTTCAAAATTAATCTAGCAATCTCATCTCTCATGTCAGTGACAGCAATGTAACTCGACTGGCCAAAAATGAAGGTAATTCTTGACAGATTGATTCAATACTGAGAATATAGTGCGTTTCATACTGGTATTCAGCTGCATCCGGTTAGACTGGAAGCCGACCCCAACATAGTTGGAAAAAGGCTAGGCAGATGATGATGATGATAGTGCGTTTCATCAAATCGTTCATAATGTCGTAATGTTGGCTCTACTATTGTGGGACCAATACGATTACGCTAGCGCCGCCTACGGCAATATCTAATAGGTCCGTTTTTTAAATTTAACAGTGGAGCCAACATTACGGCAATGGAACTATAATATGATGAAACGCACTCTGGAATGCGAACGTTCTTAAATACGGGAAGTGCCCGTCTGATTAGTAAATCAGTCGCTAAATCATTTAACGTATCAACTTGATATTCGTCTAACATAAAAGTGCACGCCCTACTACTTTAATTTCTATACAAACATTTAAAATGTGTATGCAGCCAGCTATTGCTTACTATTTTAAATAAGATTATTTATATCTAAGTATACAAGTTGTCATTTTTAACTTATCATAACCGCTGAAGTGAAGTTACCTATACCAGTATCAGAGATAAGTTTTCAGTTACCTATGAAGGCCATGAAATCGTGACGCAGTCTACCTAACATTCCCGTTATGTTTTAACCAACCAAGTTGTCTTGTAATGAGATTGGAATCCAGACCATGAGTCTGGATTCCAATCTCATTTGTCACTCGTTTCTCAAGCCCATACAAATGTTTTATAGGGTTTATTTCAACGATTCATCAATGCGATCCTACGCTCGACACGCTACAATAAGAAAAACGTCGGAAAGATCGCTAAGCGAACACGAAGTAATAGCGCGGGTGGGCGGGCGATGCGATGGGACGGGAGAACAAGATGATTCCCGCGGACAAAGGCGCCGGTAGAAGCTAGAACTTATTCAAATATTACCGTATTGTTGTTAGGTAAAATAAATAAAAAACCAGTTACATCATTAGGTTGGACTTATACTTCCATCCCTCTTCCATCTTATACTAGGTACCAAATTAGGTGGAATTATTTTTAAGCCGCCTACGTCACGCAAAAAGCTTCTTTGAAAGCTCAATATTTATCTGATAGGCCACTTCATTGCCATGTAATGTCGAGCACTTTTTACTATTTTAATAAAAAGGATAAATTTAGTCAGTTTTGAACAGAATCCCAGCCATCGTGTTTCGGGAATAATACCAAAAACAAAGCAAACGGGCTCAACAAACGTTCTTCGACGGATTGTATCGTAGGTACAGTCAGTGCCTATCAAATCAATATGTGCTAGATAAACTACTTATAGGTACTATATACGAGCAGATTAATTGCGTAATCATAACTTGTTTATAGGCAAATTATTGTTATTCCTATATCATTATATTGTTGTTTATCGCGAAGGTCAGACACAGGAAATTCCCTCTTAACTCTGCATGTGCATTCTTTGTAAGACTTCAAACTACGTTAGTAGTCAACATAACTACGCATTTATTATAACTTATTAGTTTTATTTTATTTAACTTATTGGTTTTAGGCGCGCTTCTCCCGGTTTGCTCCAACTTTTGCGAAGTAGATCGGACTCAATTCACGGAACAATCTGCGACACCCGCTTTCCCCTTAAACTTAAGGGGAAGATTTATAAAACAATTGTTAGACCTACAGTCTTGTATGGATCAGAATGTTGGGCCACAAAAGGGATGAATGAAAGGCAATTGTATGCAGCTGAGATGAGAATGCTATGGGATGTGTGGTGTTAAGCAAATGGATAGAATAAGAAATGAGTATTTATGAGGAAGTTTGAAAGTGACACCGGTGACTGAAAAGTTGTGGGGAAATAGGTTATCATGATATATTGATATTGGGCGGAGCCCCGCCGTGTCCTCGTGGAAGCGATCGGCGGCAATGACCTCTCGCGTCCGGCCCTGGTCCAGGCCATAGTACGGAGCGAGAGGGCATGGGAAGCAGTCACCTCCTTCTGCGAAGCAGTAATGGTCGCGAAGGAGGAGGCGGAACGCGTGAGGGAGAGGCAAAGTTTGCGCCCTCCCGCCCCTAACCACCGCCGGTGGAGACACCCTGGGCGTCGGGAATCCCAGGCGGATTCCCGGCCACCATAAGCGCGGGCTTGCGGACGGCGAGCAATGGGTAGCTCGCCGTCTGATTAGGACCAGGCCCGGGTCGATGGCGTGTCGTGTTCCACGCGCGCCTCAAAGAGATTTTAGCACAATTGGCGGGGTCCGCTAGGACCGATGCCTGCCAGGGTTGTGGGTTAGTCCGAAAAGGATACCGGGACCTTGGCAACAGGCAACTGAAGGAACACGGGTGGGTTTTAGTCAGTAAAAGTCTGACACGCCCTCCCGCTCCACCCAGAGCGGAAAAAGTCATTGGATGATTTCCCACCCTCAAAAAAAAAAAGGACATATTGCTCCATTGGCATTGTTTTGTAGGCATTCCGTATCCACAACAAAAAAGGGACTTTAATCTAAATAATTATCTAGTTAATTTAACTTTATAGCCATCTGATTGTGTCATTGTGTGCTATTTAATAACTACACAATTTAAGAGGCTGTTTATGAAATTTTGCCAATTTCGCTGACTCCGCTCACCCCTTGGATCTTGCCCCTTTCGATTAAAATGTTCCACTCACCCCGTTTTTTATTATTTTGGTGTAGTGAATATAGTGAAGTTTTTCATATTATAAGAAGTTTCCTTGAAAAACAACTATTAAATCCATGAGGTGCTTAGTAATAACATAATATAATTTTGTTAGTTTGAACAGTGTCTTTTATACAGCATCGGTTCTCTATTAATATGTTGTTTTAGACTTTGGTTGTTTGACATAATTTCGGAATTGTAATCTGTCTTTTACTTGACTGAATCTAATTCCATATGTTCGACGTGCCAGTGCTATAAAATGTTCTTTACATTTAGAATTTTATTAAAACACGATACAATAATAACTTCCAGCCACGGATATTTAATATACTTCCATGGTAGGTATTTCAAAAAAAAGCTACTTACGCTCGGTACTCTTTGCAATGAAGGCGAAATACAGCTAGGCTCATAACTTTAATTGCATGATAGGATTAATTACATTAGAGTAGCAGATATATAGGCAGATTTTTATACCAGAAGAATTTAAATTTTTAATGCATTTAATAAGTAATCTGCCCCAATTTAAGGCAGGCAGCTGCCTCCTCACTGTAGGAGAGAACGTAGAGGGAGTTTATTTTTAATCAAAGAAATCATTGATTCAATGTACACCCAGTACTATGGTACACGTACAGTGGGTAATAGCTGTTACCTGACCCACCCTAAAAACGAACGAATTTAAACCTTCTGTCAATAACATTAAGGGTTGTTCAATTTGTATGAGTTTAATAGTAGCGCTACTCAATGAACAAATACAATAATAATACACATACGCAAATTTGATCTTTAAAAACGCTAGCGTTAAGATATCTAACAGAGTATTGTAATATAATTAGTATCATTGCTAATGATAGCTTATTTTTAATAACGTATTCAAGTGGATCTGGTCTCGTGGTCCGTATATAAGGCTGAGACGAACAAAGATGCGAGTTCAAATCCTGCGTCGAAGACATTGTTTTGCTTTCAATTCAGAATTTAATCAATAAGTTTAGTATTTCTTGCAATAATCGTAACGAACTATAGACGGACACATTCTTCAAATGTAAAATGTCTAAATTGATAATATTTTCGCATAACTTGTTAATAAGTGGGTAGATGAAAGACAAAAAAAAAAAAAAAAAAAAAAAATGCGTATTCAATACGGAACTGGTATTCAAATGTTACTAAGGATCGGGTAAGACAATAAAAATGAACCGTAACAGTAAAGCTAAAGCCAGTCTACGCACAATTATAGTGACTACGACATACACTTTTTTTACCTTGCCTTACTAAATTGCGAAAAACAACTTATTTTTCGATTTTTTCCATTTCTATTTCTTAATTTATAAATTATTATCATGTCTCAATTGAGTGACTATTTAAAATACAAAATAATCACACAAATATTTGGAAATATTACGTGACGTAATGTTGCCGATAGTGCGTGTTGCTTATCCAAACACGGATATTTACTTCGTGCAAGATAATTGCGCTATACACAGAGCTGCTGTGGTGCAAAATTGGCTAGCCAGTCAAGAAGGTGTCAAAATAATAAGTTGGCCATCTAAAAGTCCTGGCTTAAACCCAATAGAAAACTTGTGGGGTCAAATGATTTTAAATTGGGATTCATCAGAAGTCAGGACAAAAGAAAATTTGGCGCAACTTGTGACTTCAACGTGGGACCCACTCATGAGAGGAAGTGATGCTTGCTGGAACATGGTGTGCGGTATGCGAAGCCGCTTGCAACAAATTATAGAAAGAGATGGTGCTCCACTTCGTTATTAAGATAGCACCACCGCCCGCAATCAATCAACGTATCAATATGTGTGTTAAGTAAACTGTTGTTATCATAATTTCTAAGGAAGTGTTTCATACACAATGAATAAGCAGGTCCTTTTTACGATCATAACCATATTTAAAACTAAAAAATACTTTTAAAGTAGGTAAAACATCAAAGCTATTTATACTATTTGTGCTATTTCTTTTTTATTTTATAAGTTGGTATGACAGTTAATGTGGTGATGTTATTGTTATAAAATAGAAATTATTAAACATATTTCTAAACAAATAACATGTTGATTCACTACATTAAATACTTTGTAAAGTATGTAACAGATTACTTACCTTAATAAAAATGGGTATTTTATGAAACTATTGAAACGAAGAAACAGTTTATTTGTCGCTTTAACAACTTAAATTTAAAAAATTCAAGCTTCCCTTATTTAGTTTAGTATTCTAACTTCTTAAACATGTTTTAGCTTTATATATATGACAAGTAATTATTTTTGTAAGTTATTATTGTTTTAATGAATGAAATCGTTATCATATTCATTATTGTTTTACATTTCTGTTATTATTTGTATTTAAATAATTAATTTAAATTAACTATTTTAATTTAATATTAAATAATATTTTGAATTAAAAACGTACTTGAATATTATAACATAAAGCTACAAAAAGTGGATGGTTAGTTATGAACTTACAACCATGTTGACGAGAGTTGACTGTTGCGACCACTAGACCAATTTAACTAAACGATTACTGTTGAAATTAACAATTCCATCATGTGATAAAACAGTATTCAAAAGATTACCTACCCTAACGTTACGTATTAAAGATCAAATTGGCATAACCGTATTCGATAATATTTGCCTACCTTGAACAAGTCGTTGTAGTTCAACAAGCTCGTACGTTTTGAATTTCACTTATCTACTGCTAATTGCAGAAGGTTCAAATTTGTGTAACTTTTAGTGGGTCACCTTACGACAGGGTGGGTCAGGTAACAGCTATTACCCACCTCTATCTAACTAATCCTTCAGGGGTTACAGGCCTCCTGACAGGGTTGCGGGAAAGTCCGAAAGGGATACCGGGACCTTGGCAACAAGCAACTGAAGGAACATGGGTGGGTTTTAGTCAGTAAAAGTCTGACACGCCCTTCCGCTCCACCCAGAGCAGAAGAAGCCAACACTTAAAAACAAGGAAGAAAAAAAATGGGCTTACAGGCCTTTTGACTTCTCCCGCTCTGGGTGGAGCGGAAGGGCGTGTCAGACTTCTACTGACTAAAACCCACCCGTGTACCTTCAGTTGCCTGTTGCCAAGGTCCCGGTATCCCTTTCGGACTAACCCGCAACCCTGGCAGGCATCGGTCCTAGCGGACCCCGCCAATTGTGCTGACATCTCTTTGAGGCGCGCGTGGAACACGACGCGCCATCGACCCGGGCCTGGTCCTGATCGGACGGCGAGCTACCCATTGCTCGCCGTCCGCAAGCCCGCGCCTATGGTGGCCGGGAATCCGCCTGGGATTCCCGACGCCCAGGGCGTCTCCAGCGGCGGCGGCGGTTAGGGGCGTGAGGGCGCAAACTTTGCCTCTCCCTCACGCGTTCCGCCTCCTCCTTCGCGAGCATTACTGCTTCGCAGAAGGAGGTGACTGCTTCCCATGCCCTCTCGCTCCGTACCATGGCCTGGACCAGAGCCGGACGCGAGAGGTCACCGCCGCCAATCGCCTCCAAGAGGACACGGCGGGGCTCCGCCCAAGCGGGGCAGACCTCCACCGTATGCTCCACCGTGTCCTCCGGGCGATCCACACAGTGGTGACACCCGGGCGTTTCCTCCCGCCTTATACGAAACAGGAACCTCCCGAAGCAACCGTGTCCGGTGAGGACCTGCGTCAGGCGGAAGGTGAGGACGCCGTGGCGCCTCTTAAATATATTGTATGCAAATGAACAACACGGTTCTCTCCCGCGGACTCCCGAATATAAGTGTCGTCTATCGACCACTTCGTGCCGATCGCTAGTGCTGCCCGCCCTCATACGCATGGGCTTACAGGCCTGATGTTACGATGATTATATTTGATCTCTTATATTATTTGTAAAATGAGGCGAAAAAAATGAACTACAGTCCGGCCGTCGAGAGAATGCGTTCCCGAAACCCGTCAGTTGGACAAATTCTAGTAAGTAGTAATAAGGATCAAATTCGCAAAACACACATTCGTTATTATGAAACTGACAGGTGTTAAGGGCGCACCCAATCACAAATTGCTTAGCATGATCTTCTGTTATGCCGAAAATACTGCAGCATTAATTTTGAAATAAATATATGTTAAAGTTGAGGATTGATGCTAGGTCTTATGTCAGGCGAAAACACGATTACATAAAATTTTCTCTATAGAAAAAAAATCCAAAGTTACCTCTGCACAGAACTATAAACCGCTGGTATTCAAAAAATACTTCTAATTAGATCATGAAACTTTGCATGATAACTGAACTAACTATAAAGCGAAACTAACTATAAAGGTCTTATGTGTGTCATTTTTTTTTAAATTACCATTATTTTCAACGTAAAAAGCAATTACCTAAACTTTTCGACGCTTTAGAGCCGCTAGCGCCCCACTCCGTCTCGTTCTCACTCAGGTCGCGAGTAGTATGGTGCGAGCGGGATAAAATCTGAGGTAGGGTGCGCCCTTAAGAACGCATTCTCTCGACGGCCGGACTATAGCAGATATAATGTTGCAAAAGCCGCGGGCACAGTTAGTGAAAAAGTAGTTCATTCATTAGATCATAATTGAAATGATCTTTCATGTTGTGCATTAAAACTTATGGAAATACAGCACCTATTTTAACTGTAAAATCACGCACATCAGGGAAATTGGTTTACGGCCTCTTACATTGTGCAGATATTAAATAGCACACAATGATACAATCACATACTTAGCTATAAAGTTAATTTAACTAGATAATTATTTAGATTAAAATACCAATATTTTTATTATTGATATGGAATGCCTACAAAATAATGCCAACTGAAAACAATGGAGCAATATGTCCTATTATAATGTCCCGGGCGTTAATTTTCATTAATAAAGTGTTTTTTTTTTCTCAAAGCTATTATTCTAACATTTTGTTTCGCCTATAGTCGATAGGAAGGCAAACTTTGTCATTATTTACAAGCTAATAGATAAGTACCTACTGGCGAGATGTGGGTACTTTAAAGCCACGTGCAAACTGACGCGATATCGCGGGCGCGACAGGCAGCGCAACCCTTGTCGCCCCCGCGATATCGCGCCTGTTGTGGGAGCCTTAAGTAACGTATTGTGTTCGGTTTCACGTTGATTAAAAAATGATGGACCAAAAAATGAAAAATACTGAACAAAATAGCTTGTACAATAGAAATTCTGGATCAGAATTGTATCAACAAACAGTCGGGTATTTTTTTTCACAAATTTTATTAGACTGAATTCTAATCAAATGGCGTTTTTTTGCATTTTTTTACTACAGATACAATGGTGAATTCATTCAACATTCACCATTGTATTTTTAAAAGGAAAGGAGTTAATAGTACCTAATTTAAATTAGATAAGTAGTTATCAGATTTCACATTGTCTGTGACAGGCAGAGATAAAAACGGACGCAAAGGCCATTATTAAAATGGCTCCGTTTTGCTTGTAAAGTATAAGGTAACTACTAACTATGTTACATTAAATTGAAATAGTCTGAGACTTCCAATCTAGTAGGAACTACCCGTGCATTAATTTGATGTTACGCAACATAAAATGTTTGGTTACTTTAGTATTCAAATGTCTTTTTATATTCAATTAAGTATTCAGTAAATCATACCTATTCGCAGACTATAAAAAAATAAGCTAAATTAATACCAGGTTAATTAAAATAAGTATGAACATAAAACCAGTTGTTTATGTGTAGAGATAATACTTATATAAAATGATAATAATTGGACGATTCTCCCACAATTTCATCACAAAGTGTTTAAAAAAAAAGAATAAATTTAAAGATCCTTATCGTTAACATTGTACTTGTAGAGTATTCTTTACAATTTATCGTTAGCTTAAATAGCAAGAATGATCGTTTAAATTTATTTATATGGTTTTTCTTTTGTCATTCAAATAACTGATTCAATGTTCTCTAAATGTACCGTCAATGTGAACCCCGGTGTAGGCAAAATATGAACGAATTTAAAGCTGCTCGTTATTTATTTATACCGTTCTTGGCTTCGGAATATAAAAAAAACTGTTAATTGACACAAACTGAGCTACAAAATAATTAAAAGTTGAAAAGTTAATAGTTTTCACCGCCATTGCATTAAAACTTATGATGTAGGTAAAACCTACGTGGAATTCTTAGCTGATATTATTTCATATTTGAGATTTTAACTTCACTAGCGTAACCTGGAACAGCTTCGATAAAGCCACCCTAAATTACCTAAATTAACTAAATTACCTAAAGTACCTAAATTAACATCCTTCTATAGGCAATTGACTGTTGGATACTAGAACAGTCGTCGCTGTAATATCACGCGCAAAAAAATATAAATGACAAAATGCAATTATTGTACAAAAGTAGTATTTTAATTGAAATATTTTAAAAACATGTAAACATTTCACAAGTTCACTGGTGTCACTCGCAATCGCAAGTAATTAACCTCAACTTCTATTTTTTTTAACCAAACTATTATCTCCAAAAATGAAGACTACAGACGAGGTATTTAAAATAAAAAATAAAAAACATTAGGTATTTTTCTTAAAAATGTACATGTTAATTTGTCTCCAACACAAAAAGAGATTTCTTAATAAGCACCTATGTGTATGTCCAATGCAGGTAATATGAACTTGTAATTGATAATGCAAATGCGGTTTTTACGTGCAAATAAATGCAAATCTCCAAAGCTCGCAAAGTGAAAAATCTGAAATAAATCTAGGTGAGGGGGCCGGTTTATGCGCAAAAATAACAGGAAAAAAATGTCTATAAGTAGCACAGTTTTTACTCGCGTAATTCAAAATTTCTATGCAAAAACCTAAGAAATTTTGTAATTTCACGGGATAAATTGAAGTAATCAGTATTACCTTGATCTTTAAGCATAAAATAGAGTTTTCTCAATCCAAAAACCGGGTGTTTCTAAACTAGCGAGTAGACGTCCGTGAAACTTTTGCAACGAATACCCACCGACATGGCAGTCGCACTTCAAAGCCAAGTTTAAATATATTACCTACATAAAAATATTAATAATTTTCGCTAACCACCAACCCACAAATATGAAAAAATCTGCTTAATGTATTTTTTAGTGTTCCGTAGTCAACAAAGAATCCTTATATGTAGTTTCGCCTTGTCCGTCTGTCCGTCCGTCTGTCTGTTGTTCTGTGTCTGTCAGTTTGTTCTTGGAATCAATTCATAATATTTTTGTATTCAGACTGGGAATGTATTAGGTATTGTACCTACGAAGTTTAAACTAAGGCCTGAATTCCTCTTATTGATGACGGTCGCGTCCGCGTAGCAACGTAGTATGCGCCGCGGACGTCAGCGTCGCGGTACGACGTACGCGACCGACATCAGCGTATGAGGCATTCAGTTCACCTTAGTTTAAACTTCGTACAATACCTAATACATTCCCAATCTGTATACAAAAAATCAATCAAACGTCTCGAATAGCTTATAAGCACTTCAAGAGGAATTCAGGCCATACGTCGTATCGCCTTCGTACACATTTTTTATCTCATGTATGTTTTTGTTTAAATACTTAGGTGGTCGGAATTTAGTTTAAAAATCGGTGTCTGAATACATTAGTGCCACAATAATTATATGTAGTACAAAAAATAAATAAGGACGCGATTTAGAACGGAAATCAATTCCTAACTCCTAAATATATAAGTTAAGTCAAATAGTGGGGTTTGATGGCTAGATAGCATATGGGTCAGGATTTTGTAGGTAAATGTTCCGCCATGCAATCGCAGATAGTTAATTGATTCAGGCGTTACTTTGCGGCAATCCATTATAAAATACAATAGACGTAGGTGTATTTAGTAAACCATTCTGCTTAAGACTTCAAGAATCATAAAAAAACCACCTGTAAGAAATTGACACGTGTTTCACATCCCAAAGAGGCATCCTCAGGATGGCGATGGACCAGGTGTTTTTTGACTCTTGAGGAATCGTTAAGTGGAATAGGTTACTAAATATATCTACGTCTATAATTGTATTTTATTATACAATCGCATTAATTTGAAGTCATTAAGGGTGCCCATTGTTCCCGTTGTTGGCCTTCCACACTTCGCACCTTTGTAATTACCTCAGTGGACAGGTGGAAGGTATTATCATTTGATTGTTAGCAATTACATTAATTAAAGTAGGTAACAGAATATTACCTACATCCTTAATGTCTTCTCGACTCTTCATGACATTGAAATGTTTAATTTCGGTTTTTATTATCATGATTTGTGACTTAAATGTCTGTAGTGTTACGTTGAAATCTTTCAAAATAAATTATTACTAATTATGTAACTATGTTATTGACTGAATTCAAAAGTCGGGCAAGTCAACATGTAGGTAAGTATGTTAGGAGTTAGGAATTGATTTCCGTTCTAAATCGCGTCCTTATTTATTTTTTGTACTACATATAATTATTGTGGCACTAATGTATTCAGACACCGATTTTTAAACTAAATTCCGACCACCTAAGTATTTAAACAAAAACATACATGAGATAAAAAATGTGTACGAAGGCGATACGACGTATGGCCTGAATTCCTCTTGAAGTGCTTATAAGCTATTCGAGACGTTTGATTGATTTTTTGTATACAGATTGGGAATGTATTAGGTATTGTACGAAGTTTAAACTAAGGTGAACTGAATGCCTCATACGCTGATGTCGGTCGCGTACGTCGTACCGCGACGCTGACGTCCGCGGCGCATACTACGTTGCTACGCGGACGCGACCGTCATCAATAAGAGGAATTCAGGCCTTAGTTTAAACTTCGTAGGTACAATACCTAATACATTCCCAGTCTGAATACAAAAATATTTTCAAACGTCTCGACTAGTTTATAACCACTTCACATAATCAATTATTTCCTTATAGCCATACTAGTGTCTTCACATTGAATATTTGAATTTTTACACATAAAAGTAAATCTATACACAGCCTGGCAATTCATTGAATTCATAATCGCGTGCTTGAAACGATAATTGAGTAATTCCTTTTGAAAGACTTATCAGAAACAGCATCACATACTCGTACCATAGAATATTGACGTCAATCAAGGACGGTCGTGGTCTGAGAATGTTTACCACCTAGGCTTATAATTGCATGCACACATTTATGTCACAAGGTCGATGATTCAAAATTCAAACCTATTTTCTTTGTTTAATGTCATTATGGTAATGTATTATTTTAGACTTTAATCTAATTTTAAAACTGATGAAAATTTTTAGACCGCGATAGTACAAATAAAATGATGAACGGAATACTATGTTTTTGGATGTTATCGACGTTTTATAGTTTTCTATAAGGTTTCGTAGACTATCAATAAGGCTTTAAAAAAATAAATTTATGTTCATTTTGTACCGTTGGTGCTTTGAACCATAATACAAACTTGCTCCAAACGAAAGAACTATTCATTGGCGAAAACAGCATAAAAAACGGTGCAGTAGTTTTTGAGTTTATCGCGAACAGTAGGACAGACGCGGTGGAGAACTTTGTTTTATATATATATGTATATTTTTTCTCCTTTTATCTGCAATCGACTTTCCAGTCATAATCAGATGGGGTCTTCGTGTGAGATTGTTTTAGTGATGCTCCATTGAACATTCACATTATGTGGTTCAGTACAAAATAAACTTTAAATTTTCACTGTCTCTGGTCCAAGTTCAGGATTTGCCATCTCTTTAGGCGGATTATATCCCCCTGTCTGTTTAGAAGGTTCTTGGCTAAAACATTGCTGTGCTTGCTCAGTCTCTGTTTATATGTTTTGCATTTTTCGCATAGTTCTTCTTTTACTGTTGGTATCTTTAGGTGCTCATGTATTTCTGTGTTTCTGACAAACCAGGGTGCACATGAGATTGTTCTTAAGGCTAAATTTTGGAATCTTTGTAAATTTTCGATATTGGAGTTGCTCGCCGATCCCCAGAGTTCTATTCCGTAAGTCCATATTGGTTTTACTATAACTTTGTAAACAAGTATTTTGTTACTAAGAGATAATTTTGAATGCCTTCCTAAGAGCCAGGATAGACTTTTCATCTCAATGATGGCTGCCTTTTTCTTGGCCTTTATGTGGTTGGCCCAGGTGAGCCTCTTGTAGGCCAAGGTATTTTACTGTGTTACTGTTTGGCAGTGGTTTATTTTCCATGTACACCGGGTCACAATCGCCCTTCCGAAGAGTGAACGTCACCTGAACTGACTTAGTTATACTAGGTTAAATTCTCCATTTGTTCAGCCAAAGATCAATTTTATTTAAATGGACTTGTAATTTTTGGGATGCCTGCATTGGATCTTTGTCACTCGCAAGGCATGCAGTGTCGTCTGCATAGGTCGCCGTTAACACGTCATCAGTATTAGGCAAGTCTGCAGTAAAGATCAAGTAGAGAACGGGTCCGAGCACAGAGCCCTGTGGGACTGAGGCCTTCATTTCATAGAGATTAGACATTTCTTCCTCATACTTAACTTGAAATTTTCTTTGGTCTAAGTAAGATTTTAATATCATATAAAAACAGTTAGGTAGAAGAGATTTAATTTTATACAATAGTCCTTTGTGCCAGACCCTGTCAAATGCCTGTTGGAGAATAAAGAATACTGTTCTGCTGTGTTCCTGGGAACACAGCAGAACAGTATTCTTTATTCTCCAACGACTGTCTGATTTTGTGGACCACTCTATGTACTTGTTCTACAGTTGCGTGCTTTTCACGGAATCCAAATTGATGGTCTGGTGTAATCCCATTCTCTTCAAGGACTGGTTTTAATCTATGTAGAAATATTTTCTCAAAGACCTTCGATATGATAGGAAGGAGGCTTATGGGTCTGAATGAGCTGGTTCGGTTGGTGGTTTTCCAGGCTTCGCTATCATATATATCTGTGATAATTTCCACATTTTTGGGTAGTATTGTAGTCGAAGGACAGCATTGAACAGCATTGTTAGAAAGACAATATTTTTTCTAGGTAGGTGCTTGAGTATTTCACCTGTGATGAGATCGTAACCAGGACTTTTATTATTCTCCAGATTTCTTATAGTCCTTGTCAGTTCTTTCGGCGTAACCAGTTTGAGCAAAGGTGATAGTTGTTGATCGTTATTAAGATAATTATCGACTTCCTCTTCAAAATCAGTCATCGATGACTCATTCGGAGTGAAAACCACAAAAAGGTGTTGTGCAAAAAGCTCCGCCTTTTCACTTGCTTTTCTGGCCCATGATCCATTAGGTTGCCTAAGAGGGGTACAAAATTTTGTGGTCGTTTGAAGTTTTTGGTTATCTTCCACAATGAATAGTTATCCTGTTTTCGAGCTGACAATGTTGAGAGTTTTTCTTGAAACATGGTATTTTGGTTATCATTAATGAGGTCCTTCAGTTCTCTTGCAGCTTTATTAAAATCCCTTCTGTCCTCTTCCGATCTACTCAAATGAAGCTGCCTTCGCAATCTTCTTTTGGCTTCCAGTTTATGTCTTATTTCTAGGGGTATATTATTTTGATAAGCTGAAGTATCCAGTGTTGGGGTACTGCACCATGCTGATATTTGTATAAGATAAGTTATGTAGAATGTGGCAGAATCTATGTCTTCTTCAGTTTTCAGTTTTACTTTTAGATTAACCTCTTCCTGTAGGTAGTCCGCGAATGAGTCCCAGTCAGTTTTTCGATTACATAAGGTTTGTTTTGGCTCTCTTTGGACTGCTGTAACACTAAATGTAGCGATAACTGGGGAGTGGTCAGAAAGTGTATCGAATAATGACTCCACACTAGAGTTAATGTCTGACAGTCCCTTGACAATAAAGAAGTCCAGAAGGTCAGGTGTTCTGTTGGTATCAGTAGGCCAGTAAGTTGGTTCGCCAGTCGATAGCAAGCTTTGCCTGTGGGTTTCAACACTCTTTTTCAGCTCACGTCCTCTGGTTGTGATGAGTCTAGACCCCCAGCAGGTATGTTTGCAATTCCAGTCTCCGCCACTTATATACCTGAGGCCCAACGTGTTGAAATATGTGTCAAACATAGCTTTCTTGACCTTCTGGTTTGGTGGGCAGTATACCGCACTTATGTTGAGGGGACCTAGTCTCTCATCTATGGTGATTGTAGTCGCTTGCAGCCACTACAATCACCATAGATTAAAACTCGCTATGTATTTATTTATTTTATTTATTTATTTATTTGGGACAAACAAACAGTAACACATTACATCTGCGCAAACAATATAAACAAAGATATTATATAGTTTATAGATATTATATAGTAGTTCATTTCAAATAGTTTACGATCATTGAGATGCGTTTCAGATATTGGGCAATGTCCACTTTATTTATTTTTAAGAGCACCTCTAGTTCTGTCTTGTTCGGCGCTAAGCCGTTCATGTTCCAGATGGCTATACGTATTGAGGTCATGGTTGTTGTTTACTTATGAGTGTCATAATTAGGTTCATCATTGTACTCATCTGAGATATCAGTTGGTCTATCCTTTCAGTCTGTTTAATTATGAGGTCCATCAAGCTATAGTTTTGTTCTATTGGACTGTTTTCTTTTTCCCTTTTACTGGAAATTGTTCTCTGTGACTCATTGTGATCACTTTTATATATACTCTTTTGAGTTTTATCTCCTGGTGTTTGAGTTCTTTTGACAGCTTCGCTGTATAAGTTAAGGTTCCCATCGTTATTTTGATGTACCTTAGGTGGTACATTATCTGGATTCAATGTTGTGTTCTGTTTTTCAGGGCGAGTGTGCCATGTTTTCATGTTTGATGTGACTTTTGTTTGTTTTTCTTTGTTTCCCAATTTTCTTGCAGCAATCTCTTTGTAGACTTGACAACCTTTATAGCTAGCCGGGTGAATCCTGAACACAGAGTACATACTGCAGGGGTGTTCCTGTCCATGGTACATGCAGTCGTTTTGTGTTCACCAGCACACTTTACACATCTGTAGGGTCGCATACAATTGTTCTCTGTATGCCAATACTGCTGACATCGCGTGCATTGTACCACTGTATTTTTTCTTTTTGGATCTTCTATTGTGATTTTTTGATGATTATATATCATCAAAAAATCACAATATATATTTTGATCTCTTTAACCTTTCGGTTGTTTTCGTGAGGGAATAGGTTAACAAAGAATGTGTTTAATAGCTCCTTTGTCCCATTGGCACGTGCTATTTCACTATTTCACCTTTGACTTTATTGCCAGTCTCTTCTATCGATTGTATTATGGCATCTTTGGGAGTGCTGAAGTGAAGGTGTTTAATGACAATTCTCATGCATTTTTCATCCTTTTGGGTGAATGTGTGCCCTATGAGTCCTTTTGCTCTAATTTATGTTCTATTAGTTGTTTATATGTTTCAACAGAGGTCGTGGAAATAATTAAGTGGTTTTTAGTAACCACTTTGTATGTGTAGTCGGTTTTTTTAGCCACTTCTTCGAGGAACTCAGTTAATTTCTCCAGATCATCAATGCCGTAGAGCATTATAGGCGGAGGTTTGGAAGGTTTTCTGGTTTCATTGGATACGATGGGGACCTGAGCCGGTTCATCTACTTTTAACAATGAGAAACTGTTGCTTGTGTTTAATTCTGGCACTACAGCCTCTTGAGCGTTTTGAGTGTTAATTCCTCGGTGTTTATTAAGTTCTTGTTCTCTTGACTGTATTCTTTTAGCAGAGATTTTACTTGTTTCTGTCTCATCAGGTGATCGATTTCTCTTTTGTTTTAGTATGGGTACTCTTTGCCATGGCACTGATGGGTTACATGGCGTACTTGTTATTTCTTTAATATTATTGCTCGTGACTGTACTAGGTTGACAAGCAGTTGCGGTGGTGGGAATTTGGTTTACATTAGCTGTTTTGGGTTTGTTGACGGGATTGCAACTGTTAGTCTTTTGTTTGTCATTGCTAATTTCAGACAAAGATGACGACCTTGTTCTATTGAATAAGCCAGGGTGGAATATTTGTTGCGTGAGATTTTTATTTAAACTCATTGTGGTGGAGATTTAAATTATTATTGTGGCAACACTTTTCCAAACGTCAGATGACATTTTGACGTTTAAATAACATAATGATTAAAACGAAGATTTTAGAGGGTGGATCAAAAAACTTTGGAAAGTAAAATGACACTTTCTTATTTAGTTCACTTATTATTATTATATTATTTGTACACTTATTAGATTATTTGTTTGAATCACTAATTATTTTAGTCCACAAACATTTTTTACACAGTTTTCACACTATAAAGTACACTTTTACAATATTTCTGAGCATTATACATACAGTTTAACGCACAAAATCACTAAATATCCAACAGCGTATCTACGCGTGTTGACAGCTGACTGCATCTGTTGTTTTATTAAATGTAAGGATTATTCTTAACCTTTATAACATAAACTCAACTATATCTGAAACTTTGTAACGCATTATGAAAGGGAAATAATAAAGCTTCCGTATAAACAAATAAACTTCCAGCGCTCTGTGGTTGACTGTAATACTATCTAAGCTGTGTTAAAATGAATTACCGAAAAAAATACCAAACTTCCGAAAAAAATACTAAGTTTGAAAACATAATGTTTTGCTTAAATATTAGTTTTCTTAAGCTTTATAGAAACCAGCTTACTTTCTACTATTAATGAAAATAACTACCTACAACAAAACAAAACTTGGTGAAATAGGTTAGGTTAGAACTGAGACCAAATGAGCTATTTCCGAGTTGCTCGCAGAAGTTCATCATTTTCTAATACGGGTTTTGAGATGAAAATGACTAACTGAAGTTTTCGTTAAAACGCAACTTAAGCTGGTAGAAAAATATTACGTCAGCAAAATATGCTGTATTGATTTTTCGGAAATTTTCAGTATTTTTTTTATTCGGTTGTTTCTTTATTTGTATTCGCATTATAATATCATTAAATAAAAATCGGCCAAGTGCATGTTGAACCACGCACAATGAAGGATTCCGTAGTTGGGATGAATTTATCCAACAAAGGACAATGCCCAAAACGATATGGGACTTGGTCCAAATTTCCACCACCAACTAGACATATGTAGGTAAATAGTCTACTAAATAGTGAACATTTTCGACCAGGGGGCATTCAAAACTATTATGTCAGTAATATTACAGGAATAAAAAAAAAAATATTTTGGGGGTAAAAAATATTATTATTATGGGAGTATAAAATATTATTATTGAACTTTGTTGTATTTATGTGGTTGCGTCAAATACCCTTAAGAGCGCAGCCTTATCCAGAGGTATAAAGGTTAGGTTAGGTTTAGGTTCGGTTTAGGTTAGGTTTAGGTTAGGTTTAGATTAGGTTTTGGGTTAGGTTAGGTTAAAGGTTAGGTTAGGTTTTAAACAGTCTCTAGCTTGTAGTTTATAGCTCTAGATGGGACTGCATCTAACTTTTCCTATCGAAAGAAAATCAAAAATCTTTACAAATGATTTATCCATTTCACTGTCGTCACCAAAATGGCGGCGATATCTATCATATGTCGAGGCCACTTCTGGGTGGCCTGTCACCTGATACACAGTGGGACCACTTGAGATTTAACTACGATAAGTGCTAAGTTTTGTATCGGAGATGTTTACAAAACATTATGCCGTTGGAATCTGAATCAGATAAGCTAGCTTTGTAGAAATTGATAAATACAGTTTAGCTTGGTAAAATATTGTTAATTCAGGGGAAGGGTTTTTTTTTCAATTTATCAACAAATAAAAAAATAGAAAAAAATAAATTCAAAATATTTTTATGGTTTTAACATAAATATACACTATTTAAGACCAATAAATAAAAAAAAACGGAAAAAAAAAAATGTGTTTAACATATCTAAATTATTTTACACTAATAATTAATTATTTTTTATATTGTTTTATTATACACTATTTAACACTAATAAATTTAAAAAATACACCTCCACATATATTTTTTTTTTAACCACATAGTCAAAGTCAAAGTATTTTATTTGTTGAACATAGGTAATATGGTACATGGTATAAAATTTGCGTTTTATCACTATGTTTTGCCTTGCAAGGCGTACAAATTACTTAATAAAACTGTTTCATACAAATAACGTCGTAAACAAGACAGAATAACAAGTGGATCGGACATTTTTTATTTTATGCATATATCCTCTAAAAACTCATTGATAGAGTAGTAAGCCTTTTCAATCAAGAATTTTTATATTGCGATTTAAAATGGTTTATGTTGGTCATGCTTTTTAAAGTTTTTGGTAGTTTATTGAAAATCTTTGGACCCATGCCACGATAACTCTTTGAGAAAAGTGCAGTATTGCGTTTTTTAGATTTTAGTGTGCACACAAGTACAAGCATTATTTAGTTTAAAAAAATGTATGTGGAAGTGTATTTTTTTTATTTGTCTGTCTGCGGTGTCTTGTTTATATCTTTTTAGTCGTAGTTGGGTTTTAGTTTTCATTACTTTAATATTTTTTTTGGGGCTATAATATATATATTTTTGAAATGTGCTCATTAAGCCCTTTCATTTAATACCTACCCAACACGGTATCATTAAAAAAAAAATTTTTTTTTTTATTTAATGTCTTCTAGAGGGCGCCATTTTTAATTTGATGTGACGTCACGTATAACCAGCGGACAATCAAGACGCTTCCAACGATACATCATTTGTCAAATTGTGATAAGTTTTTTAGAAGATATGAACATAGAACAGATGAACATACATCTACCGATCAATATCATAACCCTCCTTTTTTCTTCACCGTATTCGGGTAAAAATAATCAATCAAGTAATCAAATAAAATAAAAAAGTGAGAATAGTAATATTATGTTTACAAGGTCATAACTCCTTAGCCCCATAATATATTTTAGTCCTGCCTTAATAAAAGTTATTGTATATTTCATGAACTATTTGACAAAATAGGTCTCATTAGTGGTGGAAATTTGGACCGCGAATGGGAATCTTCTTTAACATTGTAGTTGGAAAACTTGAGAACATATTTTTACAACTGCAAACCCTAAAAAGTTTATCAACAGAATTGGCAAAGAATTTAAGGGAACCTCGGCATTGAATGTGCTCTATAATACCTTTGTGCGCAGCTTTAATATAATACCTTTTTGCGCGTTTAAAAAGAAATTAGGTACGAGTTGCTTGCGGTTTAAAGACCAAAAATGTCCATATAGAGCCGATTACGCCGAACGGCTAAGCTACTTCAAATCAGACTCATTGAAGCGACGAAGGGTTCTAAATGATCTGTCAACACTTAATAAAATTTTAAACGAATAATTAACATCAACTCCAGATATCCTTAACGAAATCGCCCTCGACGTACCTCGTCATTCTCACCTCCGAGCTCCGGTCCAAGCGTAATAATAGGACTTTTGCCACTAAACTGTATCGCACAAACCTGGGCCAGCATGCTCCCCTAAACAGAATGTTGACTTTTTACAATAGAGCTTGTTCAGTTGACAGCAATAAAATTACCTTCTTTGATAGTCTGCCAATATATAAAACTAAAATTAATAAAATTTACCTGTAATCAGCTGCCTATTTATACTTATTCTAATTTAATTATGTCATTTTAATTTAATAATAGAATCTTAATTTCATTTGGATTTACTTTAATTAGACTAACGATGAGTGTTTTAATTATTTTTGTCTTAATCACCTATTAATTTTTATTTTGCAATTTAATCTTATTTCGCAATTTAAAAAGTATCAAATCAATGTTATTACTAATATTTTAATGATTTAAAAATGAGAATGAAGAATATTGTGCATGCCTTTATGTGATGTATTTAAGGTTTAAGAACTTTATTTTCTCAAAAAGAATTACATTCACTTACATGAGAAAAAAACTTATTTCTAATTAGTTTAAAATAGGCGACGCGACCGCGACGGTTACACAATAAAAGTAAGTTATACAAGCAAGTATATTTATAAGTTAGTTAGGTTAGTTAAGTACAGTACTCGCAGACATTTTAAAATTTTATATCCGCTAAAATGTGGTTCTTCAGAGATTTTTTGAAACTATACATGGATTTTTGATCTTTTACATTCCGAGGCAATTTATTGTAAAGCTGTGCTCCTTCATACAGAATAGTACTCCTGCCATAGTTTGTTCTAGGCGCCCGCAACACTATGTCATTTGCTTGTCTAGTTCTGTATCTGTTTTTTATTTGTGATTGTTTTGTAAGAGTTATTTGTGTGTGTATGTTTTTGTTTAAAATTTTATGCACGAGTATACAAGTATTATATCTATATATCTGTGAAATATTCATGAGCTTTGTGTCATTGTAAAGTTTTAGTGTAGGTGTTCGATAGTTGTATTTAAAAAGAACTTTAATAATTTTATTTTGAGCTGTTTGCAAGATTTGTAAGTTGGATTGATAGGTACAGCCATACACTTCAATTAGGTAGTCCAAATGAGGTTTCACCATGGAGTTATAAATCATATAACAAACTTGTTGCGGGAGACAGCGAACAATGCTGCGCACTGCGCCTGTTAAGGCAGAGAGCTTATTTTTTATTTTTTCGATATGTGCTTTCCACGACAAGTCGCTGTCCAGTATAAGTCCAAGGTATTTTTCTGCTTTCGATTTTTCTAGTATTTTACCATTTATGTTAAGAGTGTGTTGTGTTTGTAGTTTTTTATTTTTAGCAGCAAATATTGTGTACTTTGTTTTATTAGTATTAACTGTCAGCAGATTGCACTGGAACCAATCAAACAAACTATGCAAGTCATCTTGTGCTTGCTCCATAAGAGTATCAATATTATTACCAAAATAGAATAGACTTGTATCATCAGCATAGAGTGATACATCGCCCTGTAGTCCTATATCTGTACTATTATTTATATATATTAAGAACAGCAATGGGCCCAGAATAGAGCCTTGGGGAACTCCACATGTAATCAGTTGGGGGCCACTTTGACAGTCGTCAATTTTTACCACTTGAAATCTATCCATCAGGTACGATTTAAAAATTTTGTATGCTGCTCCAGTAATACCAATCGCCTTCAGTTTTTTTAGAAGCAGTTCATGACTTACTGTGTCGAAGGCTTTCTTTAGATCTATAAACAGACCCAAGGCCAGTTGTTTCCGATCCATGCTAGTTTTAATTTTGGTGACGAGATCGACTGTAGCTGATAAGGTGATCGATTTTGGCCGAAAACCATACTGCTTATCGGTAAGGAAATTTATAGAGACTAAGTATTTATGTAATCGTATATATAAAATTTTTTCAAAGACTTTCGAGATAATAGGGAGTACAGAAATGGGACGATAATTTTCAACATTTGATTTACTGCCACCTTTATGTATTGGTGTAACCTTTGCAATTTTCAGACTATTAGGGAAAGTTCCATCCAGTAAACAAGAATTTATGCACTTACTTAAATTATTCTTAATAAGGTTTTTAACACATTTTATCGTCTTTGCATTAAGTCCGTCTAAACCAGCACTGGTGTTTTGTTGACTTTAAGATCATCTACAATTTTTGCTACTTCACTCGCGGTAGTTGGTGTCAGTTCCACTAATTGACTATGACTTTGATTCCGTGGAAGTGTGTTTGTTAAATTATTATGGTATTTAGCAGGGATATCATTCGCCAATTTAGAACCTATTGTCGAAAAGTAATTGTTAAAATGTTCACATACTTGTATTTTGTCCATTGTTAGGCCATCAAGTACTTCCGGAGCACAACTAACCTTTGTTTTATTACGGGTGAGGTCATTTATAAGCGTCCACATTTTAGGGGATTTTTAGAACAGTCGCTAAACTCTTTCAGGTAATAATTTTTCTTAGTAGTTTGAATTTTCTCTGACAGTTTGTTTCGAATACATATAAAAGATTCTTTAATTTCATCATCCTTAGGATTTTCTTTCAACTTTTTCCATTCTTCATTTCTTTTGTTTATATCCAATAGTAAATCTTTATTAATCCAATCTGTATTTTTTGCATTTAAAATTTTAGTTTTAGTTGTTTTATTTTGGTTTACTTTGGATTTTAGATATTTCTCAAATGTAGTGTAGCAATTATTTTCATTTTCATAGTTGGTTTCTTCTAAGGTTTTATATAATTGTGAGTAGTTCACTGCTTCGTACTGAATTTTCTTTGGAGGCTCAGGTTCGCATTTTTTTATTTCAAATACAATTTGTTTGTGGTCAGACATTGCAGATTCGACAATGGCCAACCGGAAATCATTTGTTTTGTCCTTCACATTTGTAGATACATGATCCAGTATTGTTTTGCTAGTACTCGCTTCTCGAGTACAATAATTTTCGTGAATTTTATTCAAGATACTATAGCCTTCTTCTTTTAATACTCTCAAGTACTCTTTTGTATTCTTATCTCTTTTTAAGACATTGAAATTAAAGTCACCAAAAGTTATACAACGTTTTTTATTTTGTAGATAGGTAGAATAGTCTTCAAGAAATTTGGTAACGTTCGTTCTTTCTGGCTTGTATATGGCTCCTATATTTAAGGAAAATTTCTTCACATAAACCCAGAGATAATGGTTGTCGTCGTCACACTTTTCTTCAACAAAGTTGTGCTTTAGATGATTGTGGACAAATATAGAAACGCCCCCACCTCTGGACTTAGATCTGTAGCTGTAATAGTGAGAGTAATTCTGTAGTTGTACTCTTTGTGCTTCATCATTTGACTTGATCCACGTTTCAGTGAGAATGATAATATGTACTGTCTGTTGCAGGGATTCGATGACACATTTTAGCTCATCTAGTTTTCCAGGTTTTATTATGCTGCGGACATTTGCATAGAAAAATGTAAGTGATTTTGTACTTGAGAATATGTTATTGTAATTGTTTGTAATCTGATACGTTATGTTGCCAAATGTCTCGATTATACCGTCATGGGGGGAATGATTTATTGTTGGGAGTTTTTTGATTGAGATTTCATTATCTTCGGAATCCCTTTAAAATATTTTATGCTTAAATCAGATTCGCCGTTCGTTACACGGGTTTGTAGTTCTTCCTTGAGGCTTTTCATATAGTTTTGTTGTTGCACGGTCTGATCCGAGTAGATTTTTATTTCGGTTGTTTCTAGTTTCGGTTTGTTTCGTAGCAAGCTTTTAGTTGCACTATCTGATGGAAAGGAAGCTTTTATCGGGCGATTTTTATCTGAGGAGTATTTTCCTAGTCTTATTGTTTTGATAGGTCCAGGGCAATCCTCTGATAGGGTTTTTACTACTTTTGTGACCTCGTTTATGTCGTAATTACGTCTTTCATCAGAGTTTGATGTTTGTAGCTCGGGTATGCCAACAATTATTATGTTTTTTTCTCTTTTTCGCCGGTCTTGGATTTCAGTTACAATGTTTTCATACATAGAGGTCATTGGTGTTGGTGTAGCAGTATAATTCGTAGTAGTTTTTAGTTGTTGTAATTCATTTACAAAGTATTGAAGATTCGTGATTACCTAATGTTACTGTAAATCCTTGTTAATATGTCGTTGGTGTGCCTTGCATATAATAAATAAATAAAATTGAAGTTGTCGGAAAATTAGTAATTAAAGCACAATTTACATTTTGAGTATGCTCATTTTTTTACCCATGATAAAATACTATTGACGCTACCTGAAAAGCGTAGAGACCAAGCTTTCATAGCTCAGCTACGGCGTAGCTCGCACTGCTGCTACTCGATACGATACGACGATAAGGTAGTGTAACCTCTGGCTTACATTAACTTTTATAGTAAGCCTAACTAGTAGAATGTTTGTTTGATCTACGGATTGTTTGCACTAAATTGTTCTGTGAACTGTACATTTTAGATCAGAAGGGTAGTTCAAATATTTTCCTTACGGAGATATGGTCATTACCAAAACAATCGAGTTCACTGAATATGAAATACTGCATTATAGGTATTTAATCTGCATGCTTATCAAGAAATGCACTCGGTCATTGCCCTCAAAATGATTCCAATTTATTTGATCGCGTTATAACTTGTACGGTTACGGAGTGCAGTTATGTGAACTGAGTTACATGAAACATCGCCGTTGATTGAGAAATTCTTGATAATATGCGGCTTCATCTAAGTATTGATTGTACCTGCTAGAAATTAAGCAGTAGTTACAATACATAATTCATAGTCGAGTTTTGTTGTTCGAAATTATTTTGTCCTCTGCAATGATGTCGTTCTCCGAATAGGTACTCGTATTATTTTGAAAATTGTGCGGTTTGAGACGTCTTTTGTGATGTACGAAAGAGGGTGTGTGTGTGTGTTTATTACAGAAACATGCACTTTATCATCAAAAACAGCCTTCACTTCTTTTTCTTCTTGATCAAAGATTACTTCTGCTTGCTGTTCATGGGAAAAATTAGATTATTATTTTCTAATTTCTTTTCTCACAAACAGAGTTGAAGCCAGATAAGTCGTAGTAAATAAACTTCTTTTTTAATCTTTCTCTAGGACGATTATAATATCTTATGGTTGCAAAATATATGCAGCTATAGGTAGGAATGAGCTTAACATGTTACAGCTATGTACAATTCGATGATTTACTTTGTTTAAAAAATATATTATTTGTCTTAGGTATCTGGCGACAGTTTCTTTCTGTGTTACTTAAATTCTATTCAGAATTAAATAACCATAACGAAAAGTTGTCAGATGAGAATCTGTTTGATTATAAGTAGAAAACGAAATCGATCATTTTATGCCAAGATTGAGAGATCCTACCTAAATCAAATTCCTTGCTAATTGTCAAGTTATTTTTTTTTGTTTCGTCCTAATTAATATACATTGTTGTTATTTATTGTCCCACTATAATATCTCTATTAAAATTGGATAATTTAATTATTTTGCTCGTCGACGGTAAATAATACCTGTATGAAGTGAAAACTCTTTGTGTCGAGCTATATTTTTATAGAAAAAAGTTTTTATTATGAAAAAAAAATAATCATACGTATTTTTTAGTTGAGATTCAGATTATGCACCAGCGGGTCCTAATGAAATTCAGTACAATAATCATTGCCCGGCTAGAGCCTACAGTTTGAACGACATGCTTTAGGTCAGGCTAGCTCTTGCACGCCGCGCCTAACAGCAAAACACCGCCGCTGTGTCGTCGTGATACCCTGCGAGGTTTCGCGCGGCGTACCGCGACGCCGCAGGGCATTTTCGAATTATCTCAATAAAATATGTAGGAGGAGACCGGGGCAAGACGAAGCTCGGGGCAAGACGGGAAGTGTGCTTGTGTGCGTGACTGGTGAACACAACAGAGCCTAACACAGCGCCATTCGCGCGATGTTCAGTCGCTTCTGACGAGTCCGAGCGGTGCGTACGTGTCACTGCGTGTTTTGGTTGCGCGGCGAGTAAAAACAGATTTTTGGAGTATTTTTACGAAGTTTACTGTTTTGAATCGATGGGGAACAAGGTAGGTATCAGAGCTATTGTAACATTATACCACATACGCAAGTATGTGGTATAATGTTACAATAGCTCTGATTGATTTAACACTACTGCAGCAATGCAGTAGTGTTAAATTAACGAATTTAGATTGCTTTTTCGCAGAATAATGTTGTAGGTTAAAACTGTTATTACTTTTGCAAAATGTGTCTGTTGGGGCAAAAAGGTCGGGGCATAATGGGATAGTATCCCGTATTGCCCCATATGTGTAGGTAGAAAAATGTTTCATACCTATTTAATAATAAACTTATTATTTCTTTGCAGTTAAAATGGTATACAGAAGGAAGTAAGAACCTAAGAGAGAAAAGACGCGGTAAAACTGCAATACTTACAAGAATGATCTCATTACAGATATAAATAAAAATAAATAAGACGACTGACAAAAATAAACCTACCAATAAAAAGACTGAAAAGAAAAGACCTGAAAAAAAGAAGCCGGAAAAAAAGAATAAAAACAAAAGACGCAAAAAAGAAGGTGACACGGATACTAGTTCATCTGAAGACGATGAAAATGATTGTCCCTGCTTATATTGTGGGTAATATTCACAGTCCACTGAAGGATGGGTTATTTGCAGCATTTGCTATGGCTGGGTCCCATAATTCCTGCGC
The DNA here is from genome assembly GCA_947522985.1 of Lithophane socia. NCBI lineage: Eukaryota > Metazoa > Arthropoda > Insecta > Lepidoptera > Noctuidae > Lithophane > Lithophane socia. Next base: position 12,193,236 of record OX383252.1, on the reverse strand, counting down.
AGGTATAAACGAAGACGATGAAGAGGCACATATATGTGAACGTTGCCAACTTGCCAACCAGATTAAAATGTGTACTCATTATGCCCCATAGCGTTTCCCATTTTGCCCCGATCATGGGGCAAGACGGGAAATTTGACATGTGCCATTACGTTCCTATTTGCCAAAAAAATATTTGATTTAGCACCATAAAAGATTATAATTATGTTAATTAAGAAGGTAACTGTTGCTTTTGTTCTAAGAGATTTTTAATAAACAGTTTAATTTTCACATTATGACGTTTTTTCTCTTAACTATCCCATCTTACCCCGGTCTCCCCTATCTTTTTGTGTACTAAATAAAGTTATATTTTGTGACTTAAAAAGTGCGCGCAGCGTGACGTCTCGGTGTGAACTGACCCTTAAACTTACCCTCGGCGTCGCAAGTCGTCATTCTGAAAGCCATTATGTTTATAGTTCACAAAATGGTTGTAGCTGTAGACAAGGACCCCTAGTGTCACGCGATTCGTCAACGCTAAATACAAGTATAGTTTGGAGAAACTAAAGTAATTTACTTTTAGTTATCTAAAAATTGCCAAATTTTTACCAATGTCATCATTGTCTGGTCAGCTGCCAGTCTTACCAGATGCAGCTGTAGTTATTTACGTTGTCTAACTGTAGAGCATAATTTCAATTATAATTTATGACTAGAAAAACAATATACGAACTTAAATAATTATTAAGTATTTATAAAGCTCATAACGACAGTCTTTATAAAAGTAATGCTAGATAAATCTATGATATTATGCCTTATTGGAATTTTTCGGGTGTACTATAATCGAGGTGCGACCTTGCCCCAAATAAAGACGACTAGAGACAATTGAAAAGACAAGAGTGGGTTATGTAACGGTCAGTTATTGCAAAACAACAAAATATGTAGTAAATTCATAAATAACGAAGAATCGGTAAACAAGGGGTAGAAACAACCTCTCCACAACCAAAATTAGTCTAAATAAATTTTATAAATATGTACCAAACACGTATGATAAATTCAAATTAGGGAATTTCCGAAAATTAACCCTAAATTTTGAAAATCCTAACAAAAAAATTTCTCTACTGGTGGTCATTATTCCTGGGTAGGTAGCTACCTACCCAGCATTTAGGAATAGCTATTCCCGATGCACTACGAGCGGTGGGTCATTGGATGTATATTGGAAGGCCACTTCAACACCAATCTAAATATGCAAAAGCCCTATGTCTGGTTGCATACCAGACATAGGGCTTTCATCCTTCATCATGGCATCCTTCGACATGCCATCCTTCGCATTGCATTGGTTATTGGTTGGTTTATTGGTTCAATTAATTATTATTCGAATACTTTTTCTTTGGTAAAAATCCGATTTTATAAAATTCGTTACCTACTTAATAAAGCTCGCCCCAAGCTAACAACTTATTTTTGTTTCTAAGTTTAGTTCAATCAATTTTAGGGTTCCGATCTTAGAAAGAAAACAGAACCTTTTAACGATCACTTTCTTGTTTTACTAACTTTTAAAAGGTCTGGAAAAGCACAAAAGTTCGCTAAAGTCTTTTCAACAAACTACATCCTTAATAAAAAGTCAAAATCAAATCATTTATTTCAAACTAGCTGCGCCCCGCGGTTTCACCCGCGTAAGTCTCGATCCTGTGGGAATATCGGGATAAAAAGTATCCTATGTGTTAATCCAGGTTATAAACTATCTTTTTGCCAAATTTCGTCCAAATCCATTTAGTAGTTTTTACGTGAAAGAGTAACAAATATCCATCCATCCATCCATACAAAAAATAAATTGAGTTGCCTCAAAATGTAGTTTCGTCTGGAGAAGAATGGGCAAGAAACTCCACCGTTACACGTTATATATTTAGAACTACTCAAGCAATTGTGTCATAAATACAGCTGTATATGTAGTTATTAGGTACAAACTAGAAGTTTTACGTAAAAGCTTAATGACAACTCGTGCATCTGGCGATGGCCATCTGTGCTGTCTGGGCTTGGCAGAGCTAAGTGAAACGGAAAAGGCTATTTGCAGCTACTTGGCCTGAACTGTAATGTAGGTACTATTAAAGGGTTAAGGGTTGATTATTATTATTGATACGTGCAAAAAAGATTTTGATTTTTCTTATTGCATAACGAACCAGAAAAAGCTTTTTAATAAGTATTATAATAATATGTTTATTTATTTTCCAAAAGTCCCCGTGTGTACCTTTTTTTATAATTATATTAGCTGACCCAAGCTGACCCGAAAGACATCCCGTATAAACAATAGTTCATACAAAAATCCCATAGAACAAAGGACGTTATGGTTCTTATTTATTTATTTATTGCATTCATGTCGTTTACAAGGTCTTGTTACATTTTAAAAGTTTCGTACATGAACCCTGCTAGGGCACCGCAACAATTAGTATGTGCATGTACATGCATTCTTATATAAAGTTATTTAAAAGTATAATATTACATTTCCCATTTTTCATACTTATAAATTATATTTTTAAATATTAGACTAAAAAATTATATAAAACATTTAAAAATATAAAAAATAGTAGCCCACCGGTATCGGGAACAGGGTCCAAGCTACCGGCGGTCAGGGCTCCAGAGAGAGGAACCTCCTAACGATGCGAGCCGTGTCCAGGAGTACAGCTTTCTGAATCAAGCCCTTAATCCAGCTGCCCAACGAGAGCCTCCTTAGGTGTTGGTCGAGGCTCTTGGCAATTAAGCCATTGGCTGATACGACTATCGGCACAATGATCGCAGAGTCCACATCCCACATGTCGACAACCTCGTGAGCCAAGTCAAGATACTTGATTTGTTTATCTTTCTCGGCCTTCACGAGGTTCCCGTCATGCGGGACTGTTATGTCAATGATCATTGCGCGCCGCTCTGTTCGATCCACCACCACTATATCAGGCTTATTGGCAACAATAGTCCTGTCAGTGATGATGGATCGATCCCAGTACAATGTGATATTTCCATTTTCGAGAACTGGGTCGGGCACGTACCTGTAGTACGGCACTTCCGATTCCACTAGGCTGTATTTCAGAGCAAGTTGCTGATGGATAATCCTGGCTACAAGGTTGTGTCTATGCAAGTACTCTCCGTTAGCTAGATGAGAACATCCGGAGATAATGTGACGGATTGATTCTCCCGGTCGGTGGCATGCCCGACAGATGTCAACCGTGCCGTCCTTCACAATAAATCTCCGGTAATTGTTCGTCATGATAACTTCGTCCATAATTGCACAGACAAAACCTTCGGTTTCCCCAAAGAGGTCACCGAAACGCAGCCAGGCTACGGACGCTAGTAAATCTACATCGGGTCCATGCAGGGCCCGGAAAAAGCGTCCGTGAAGCTCCTTACTCTGCCATACCTCCTTGCGATCGTTAGTGTCAAGCACTACAGGCTTGCGCCAGTTCTCTTTCGCCAAGGAGAGCGGGGTGAGGCCCTTGTCCACCGCGACCACATCTCGATGCATTCCCACGTCGGCTTCTAGGAAATATTCCCTGAGACTGCATATCTCCCGATTGTGGAGGGTCTTAGCGTTTAAAAAGCCTCGACCTCCACACTTTCGCGGGATATACAGTCTCATTACCGATGACCGTGGGTGATGCATTCGGTATGCAGTCAGCAGCGTACGGACCCTCCTATCCAGGGCGTCAAGTTCGGTCTGAGTCCATTTGAGTATGCCGAAGGAGTACATCAAAACCGGCATGACCCAACCGTTGAAGGCGCGCACCTTGTTCCCGCCTGATAAAAGACTATTAAATACTTTCTTCAGGCGGCCAAAGAAGCGCTCCTTCAACGATTGCTTCATGTCAGTTACATTGATGCCTAACGCTTCCGACATACCCAAATACTTATAGGTTTCGGATGCGGAGAGGGCTCTTAGGTATATGGAATCCGAGAGTTGGGCGCCCACGGATTCCACAATCTCCCCTCGCTTTACATGCATGACCGCACATTTGTCCACACCAAATTCCATCCTGATGGCTCTACTGAAAGTTTCAGTTACTTTTAGTAGCTCCATCAGTTGTAAATTGTTGGGGGCAAAGAGTTTTAGGTCATCCATGTAGAGGAGGTGAGATATAACCTGTCCACCTCTCCTCAGCCGATAGCCTAGACCTGAGTCCTCCAGCAGTGTGCTTAGAGGATTCAGGGCCAAGCAGAACCAAAGTGGACTCAGACTATCGCCCTGAAATATGCCTCGCTCGATCCTTATCGGCTCACTATTCCTCTGGATATTTCGACATCCTGGATAGCGAAGGACTGTCCTCCATTGCCCCATACACGCCATCAGGAAGGTGCGCAGAGATGCATCTACTTTATACAACTCCAGCACCCTCATGAGCCATGTATGTGGCACCGAGTCATAGGCCTTCTTATAATCTATCCAACATGTCGACAGATCCTTTTGGGAACGACGAACCTGTTGGCTAATGGCCATATCAATGAAGAGTAGCTCCTTAGTACCGCGGGACCCATTCCTACATCCATTTTGAGAGGCAGACATGATGGAGTTCGTGTCGATATGTTCGTTAATTTTAACTCTCAAAATGGATGTAAGAACTTTATAGACCGTCGGTAAACATGTGATCGGCCTATAATTTTTGGGTTCCGCGGTGCTACCGGATTTGTGGAGCAGGTGGGTAACTCCTGTAGTTAAGAACTGGGGTAGCAAACCAGAGTCCAAAGCAGTCTGGTACTGAGCCGCTAAGCGAGCGTGCGACCCTATGAACCATTTTATCCAGAAGTTGTGCAGCCCGTCCGGCCCTGGAGACTTCCAGTTAGGTAACGGGCGGACTGCACGAGCTACATCTTGGGGGCAGATGGTAATAGCCCCCATTTCTGGTATAGGATCGCAGGCTCGCTCGACTTCCCGAGTCCAGTCCCCTTCAGTGTGACTGACAGGCACCGACCAGATACTTCGCCAGAAAGAGCACATGGCATCATCATCCGGCAGGCGCGTGTCAGCCACACCTTGGTCCGGTTGCTCCCAAGCCCTATATACCCACCTTTCATCACTCTGGAAGGTGCGGTTCTGAGTGTATCGGTCTACTCGCCGCTTATACCTACGAATACGGTTTGCCCAGGCATACACTTTCTGCTTCAGGAAGTCTATGCGCTCTGCGACACGGGATATATAGTCCTCAGGACTGATATCAGTGCCTGAGAACGCCCGTCTCACAAAGCGCATCACTCTAGGGCGAGTATTGCCCTCCCTGAAGCAGATTAGTTTGCCGATGAGCGCTCTGGCCCCACCAATACGTCGTTCAATTCTGCATTGCCAAGCTGGTACGGCTGATTTCGGTCGTGTAGCTCTAGATTCATTATCAAATTTGACGTGAGCTACACGACATGCCGCTACAGCCGCACAGTACAGAATCGAGTGAGTATCGGTGAGGTCTTCGCAGTCGTCAAAATAGCTTGACAACTGCGAATCCAGAACCGCCACCAGCGCTCTATTTTTGTTATGCATGGGCAAACGGGGTAAGCGTGGCCTAAGTTCCGGCGGCATGAGCCGATATTCCCGGATCGCACCCTCCAAAGCACTCCTCAATTCATCATTGCACTGGGTACTTACGTTTGTAGCCCTGTCATCAATCGCGTCGTCGGCTTGACTGGTAGTGACCGGTAGTGGTACCATAACAGTCTGCGACGGCGGAGCGATGACATGGCTACTCTGCATTTCATTTCGCAGGCGATCAAGTACAGTATCATCCAACATATGGTTACGCTGGATGACCCGCACCTGATCCGACAGTCGTTGTGCCGACACGTTGACAGCTGGCTCAAGCACCTGAAACAGAGAGAGCATCCGAACACGGTACGCGGTCAGGTGGCTTCCTCCCTCTGTAGCCCCATAGTATGAGCGCATGACGTTCTCATTAATGGATCGTGTCCATCTCATGCGCTGCACACTTCCGCCGGGAGCTGGGACCCTATCAGAGGCCGGTGGGCCGCGAGGTCCTAAACCGTCCGGCGGCCGGCGTCCTCCCCGTCGACGAGCAGGTGGTGGCGTCGTGGGCGGGGAGAAATACTCGTCGCTCGAGCTCGACGCAACTACCGCGGCCGGTGTCATCACAGCGCTCACAATTGCACTGGGTACCGGCGGCGGCGAGGCGGAGCTGAGCGAAGAGTCCGGAGGTGGTGGGCGTGCTCGTCGTGCGGCCGATCTCGTCAACATAGATAATATTCTTTCTTCATTTCATTATTCATTAATTTATTATTGGATGTCTTTATTACATTGCTTTCTTCTTTACTCATAGGTATAGCATAATCAGCCTATTATGTTCCCACTGCTAGGACACAGGCCTCCTCTCGGTGAGAGGGGTGTGAAGTAATCTAACACGCGGGCCCAGTGCGGGTTGGTAGATTTTTGGTTTTAGGACATTCCGGTTTCCTCACGATGTTTTCCTTCACCGTTTTGAGAGCAGTGGTGATGAAATAATTTACACAAAGTAAAGTGCCTATCAGGGTTCGAACCTACGACTTACAACTCGTAAGTCTACATACGACCGTTACCACTGGTCATACTCACACTGCTTTACTCACAGATTACAGGAAAACCTATTAAGAAGTCTATGGTCTTAAAATAACATGAAATAATACTTAAATCTCTCAATAATGTGCATACAAACTTACATTTTCATTTGAAATATATGGGAAAACATTTTCAACTACAATGTTAAGTTTCTTCTTGGGATAAATTCATCCCAACTACGGAACCCTTCATTGTGCGTGGTTCGACACGCAATCGGCTGGTTTTTTTAAATAAAATAGCAAGCAAAATCAGACTAACAAGTACGTATTTTCTGATCAAAATAGCTACCTACTTTACTATACCTACTCTAGTCTAGAGTACCAAAGTAGGTACCTATTTTGAAAGAAAAATGCGTAGTATCATGTTTTGAACTCTCTTCCTCATTAAAAGCTTTGAACAAAATAATTATGCTTCGACTAAGGTTCGTTAGTTCTGTCATCTTGTCCAAGTTAATTTAATACTGTTATATTAAAATCATATCAGCGGGAAGTCTTAGAATTCCTCGTTAAGCTCATACAGGTATTTCACAATAAAGGACTGAGTAAAATCATATTGAGAGTTTTCCTTTGAAATATTTTAACGTTTAGGTATTCCGGATTCCAATTTCTATCTCCCCTGTTGAAAGAAAACGAAGTTGCAAGAAAAGAGTATTTTTACCGGTATCGGAAATTCGATATTTTTCCTTTAAAGCTATAGCTATATTTTCCGTTTTATGACAAAGATATAGGAAGCCGGAACAATTATAAATCTTATGTCAACTGAAATCAGGACAGAAAATGGAATAAAGGGAAGTTTGTTGACTAGTCTATTGTACCCGATGCTAACCGTCGCATTCGAAAGCCATGTGCTAATAGCATTTAAAATTGCACAGCATAATCAGCTTACAATGTTCCCACTGCTGGGACACGGGCCTCCTCTCTGTGACCCCAAGTGGGCCGTAATCCACCACAAGCCACCACGCGGGCCCAGTGCGATTGGTGGATGTCACATATCTTCGAACTTTTTGTTCATGGACAGAACATGCTGGTTTCCTCACGATGATTTCCTTCACCTTTTTGTGAGTTTGTGAAATAATTTACGCAAAGTAAAGTGCCTGCCAGGGTTCGAACCTATAAGTTTCAAATAAAAAAAAAGTCCACTGGGCCACCACTGCTTCCTCTGGGTCACCACTATTCCCTACTGGGGCTCCCTCATAAAAAAAAACTTCTTGTTAATTGGTAACAAATTCAGAGGCCAAAATTTTATACCAAAATTTTCCGGGATCCAGTGCATCCAACTCGTGACTCTTAGCTGCTCGTAGACGAGAAGGTATCAGCCGTGTATCGTCCATCAAATTCCACATAGCCACCTACATTGAAAATTCCATATACACCTAATATACCTAACTTCACATAATATACCTAATATAATATTATAATAATACTCATCATCTGCCTAGCCTTTTCCCAACTATGTTGGGGTCGGCTTCCAGTCTAACCGGATGCAGCTGAATACCAGTATTTTACATGGAGCGACTGCCTATCGGACCTCCACAACCCACTAACTGGGTAATACCATACCCCTTGGCAAGACTGATTGTCAGACTTTCGGGTTTCTGACGACCCGTAACGACTGTCAAAGATCCACAAATGAATTAGTAATTTTTTTGGGGTAATCTCCGGAATTACCAGTCCGATTTCAAAAAATCTTTTTGCATTGGAGAGCCCAATTCTTGAGGAAGGTTATAGGCAATATAAAAAAGAAAACGAAAGTTAGAAACAACGCTAACGGGGTGTCCTGCGTGAGCGACGAAGCCAGTTAACAAATCGGAATTAGTCGGTTCCGGAAATCTAACTTGGAAGTAGCGCTCGCCAGTTTCGCTCGGTTTTTTTTTTTAAGCCGTTAAGAATGCCTATCGCATACCACACCGTCCGGGGAAACGGTTTGGTTATGTGGGGCTTGCACCCACTAAAAACATCGCCGTGAGCCTAATGTCGCCTTGGTGGATGAGTCGCGAGAACTGCTATGCATGACATTCGCGACCCATCCAGCGCAGCCCGCCTCCGGGCACCAAACTCCTTTGGCGATGTCCGTAAGTTCGTACCTAACCCAACCCAATTGGTCGGGCGGGGGGGCAGCTTAGTTACTGCCACCAATTCGGCTTGCGCGTAGTTGGTCACCGTTCCAACCTAGCCTATAAACTGCCGAACTATTTATTAAGTAGGTACCCAACTTAATTTAATCATATTTTTTTACTGACATTGTAGGATGAAATAACCGACCAATTTTCTTTTGCCGTGACAACGTCTAATAAATCTGCACGCACGAAAAAGGATGACTCATTGTCCCGTTACGTTCATTGTGACGTTACGATCGGAGCGAGAGCGCTACACGAGCTAGCGAAAAGCACTTGTTATGACGTTGTCACGTTAAACTATCGTCCGTTAACTGACTTTACAGACAACCAATTTTTTTATTACCGTTCATGTTTTACCGTCACACTTATTTATACCAACTTTGTCACGTGGTCAACATATTTTAGTGAATTGGATTGGAATATGATTCAGGCCACTAGTAAAAAAATATAAGTAGGTACCTCTCTAAACATAATAAATTCCTCTTTCTCTCTCGTCCTTTGTTGTGCCCGACAGGGTTCACAATGATGATGTCTTTGTAAAACCTACCACCTAGCCACCTAAGTTAACATTGTGGAATGCAAATAAATATTGAGTATAATGCGACCACATCATTAGCGTTGCTGTGAGCAAAATAAACGTCAACCAGTAAAAAAAACAAACACGCTTTTAAACAATGCAGATGCTGATAACTTAATTTAAACCATATAAACTTTAAAATTTGTGAAAATACTGACTGTCGTACATTGTCTTCGTTATCGCAAACTAAGTTCAAACAAATTACCTACATAATTGAACTTTAGAATAGAATAGATCATTTATTTGTCCGAAACATGAGTATGCACACACAAAGCATTTAAATTCTGTATTTTTGTTTGCATCCCCAAGGATGCAAACAAAAATACAGAATTTAAATTAAACACAGATTGCAAAGATAGAATTATCAATTCCTTCATTTATACAAATAGACAAACTCAACATTTTCATAAATAAATATTGGCATGCAGTTGCTGTAAGACTAGTCAATTTAATGGTCATTTAAATTGACTGGCTGGCTGGCCATAAAACGACAAAGGTTCTCCCTTGTCGTTTTCCCTCCAGCAATTATTAAGAACACGTGATGCAAACAGTAAACCCCTTTTGTATACCTAACGACAAACGCTATTGTGTTCAAACATAATGCTGTGCGCTACCATACATAATAATATTATACTCCATCTCCACATGTTTTCATTAAATTTTTAGTAGGTAATTGCATATAAGTATAGTATGACATAAATTGACAGCGCGCTGCATAACGACTTGATATTTTCTCAAACGTGATATCAAGCGCACGCGATGCATCCTATCGCGGAATGAGGTTTCACTAATTTACGGCATCAGTCAATAGAGTACTGACACCCGGTTTCTGGAAGGTGTTGAAAAGCCTCGGTTGACTTGTTAATAATAAAAAAATAACCCCACCGCCGTATCTCTACGTTGACGTCGTGGTGGGGCTTGTTTACTTTACCGGAACGGGGCTAGGATGAGGAGCCAGACCAAGAGAGATACAAAAACCCGCAGGGCAGCATGTAGCGAGCTGTTGGGCAGTAGAGACCCCACGGACCCTACCTCCTGGGAGAAGTCTTGTTCCTCACCTCTGGCTTGCCTTTATTGACCGGCTGGAGTGAACACTGACGAGGAACAGAGCTCCCACCTCATTCTTGCCTTTATTGGCCGGCTTGAGTGGAGATTCGCAAGAGCAAACGTGCTCGGAGGAAGGAAGTATTCCAGTAAGATGCTGGTAGGGATCTTGACCGTACTTCCGGGATTGTCCTGATAGCCGTGAAATACCTCTCCACTCCTCTTAAGCACCTCAGGTCATGTTGTCTCCTTGTCGCTACGTCACTATGTGCTAGCGACCGTTTTCGGGGGCCCATTACTGAGTGTACAAGTCACCCCCTGCCATTTTATCTGTGTATTTTTATAAACATTGTTCAGGCAGGGGCCATAGTCTTTCCATAGTTCAAGATAACCAGTTCACTAAGCTACCCAAACCCATAATCAAATATCTTTGTTTCCATATCATGCAATTGTCCTACGCCAATCGGGGATTGTCCTTGGGTGCACTTGTATAGTGCGAACAGGGATAATCGTCGGTTGGTGCCTCATTCCATTAAAAGTGTCCAACGGGCCTCTGCGAGTTGGCTTCGGCCCCTCGTACGCCTTCCGAAAGATCGGGACCCCATGGTCCCGAGATATGTAAACATATATAAAATAATAATAATAATAAAAGGTTTTATTTGAGTACCAACTAGTATACATTAGTTTTTGATTGGAATCTCCTTTTAAGCATGATGACGCCTGTGTTAGGAGACTCCGCACTTCCTTAAGCCTTGGCTGTTTGTACAATTAACAAAATTATTAGATTTTTAGTTTCTAGAGTTACACATTTCAGTTATAGCTAGTTTACTATACTTACATATTGTACTCGAGCGCGCTATGCGTGGTTTATTGCCAATTACATAAATAAAGTGTAATAAATATAAATTCAAGCACACGCTCGTGAATTTAAGAAAAGTATACATTAATGTGGGTGTGTTGGGTGTGCGGAGTGTGTGATGTGTGAGGGGTGTGTGAGGTGTGACGAGTGTGTGGTGTATGAAGAGTGAGGGGTGTTTGAGGTGTGTCAAGTGTGTGGTGTGTGATTTGTGCGGGGTGCGTCAGGTGTGCGAGGTGTGTGGTTGGTGTTGATGTGAGTATCAGGGAGGATGTGCGTGTGGTTGTGGCGGTGCCAGTATAACTAATTTCCACTTATTGTAACAATAATTCAATATCGAAATAATGCGTGATTTTAACCATTCTATTAGTGTTTTCTTACATTTATGAAGATGTTCAGTGTAAATGTATATGTCTTTGTTTATTTTATTATATAACCGTGCAGATTGATTATTATACTGTGTAGCAGCAAAATTGGTTTTAGATTGTGGTACTTGCGCAATAATATCCTTTCTTCTTTTTAATATTATGTTTTTATCATATGTAAGTGTCTTATGCTTTTTACAAGCTTTATATTAGCTTGCTCTGTTCGTACTATGTCTTTCCGGTTACAAATATTGTACTCCATTTTTCAAGCACTTCCTGTAATCCGATTGAGCTGAAACTTGGCATACTAATACAACTACCGAGACATTTAGAAAATTTGATATCTTGAGCTGGTCTGATGATTGAGCCGGAAGTTGGCCATAGGAACTCCTCTATCAATCAAGATAGCACCATCGTGTTTGGACTCATTGGTTACGTATTAACAAGTGCTTTGACACTGGGAGGTGTTCAAGGTCTGATGATGGAGCCGGAAGGTGGCCATATGTGTTTCTAGTTACTCCTATTGTCATCCATTTTTCAAGCACTTCCTAGCATCTGATTTTGCTGTAACTTGGCATACATACACAACAACCGAGACATTTTGAAAAATGATACAATGTGGCTGATCTGATGATGTAGCTGGAAGTTGACCATAGGAACTCCTCAATCAAACAAGATAGCACCATCGTGTTTGGACTCATTGGTCACGTATTAACAACTGCTTTGACATAAGGTGGTGTTCAGGGTCTGATAATGTAGCCGGAAGGTGGTCATGGGACCTCCTCAATCAAACAAGACAGCATCATCGTGTTTGGACTCATTGGTCATGTATTAACAAGTGCTTTGACATATGGTGGTGTTTAGGGTCTGATAATGTAGCCGGAAGGTGGCCAAGGGAAAACCTCAATCAAACAAGATAGCACCATCGTGTCTGGTTGGACTCATTGGTCATGTATTGATAAGTGCTTTGACACTAGGTGGTGTTCAGGGTCTAATGATGAAGCTGGAAGGTGGCCATGGGAACTCGTCAATAAAAAAAAGACAGCACCATCGTGTTTGGACTCATTGGTCATGTATTAACAATTACTTTGACACTAGGTGGTGTTCAGGGTCTGATGATGGAGCCGAAAGGTGGCCATGGGAACTCCTCAATCAAACAAGACAGCACCATCGTGTTTGGACTCATTGGTCATGTATTTACAAGCGCTTTGACACAAGGTGGTGTTCAGGGTCTGATGATGGAGCCGGAAGGTGGCCATGGATAAACCGAATTCATTGGATTTGTGATAGAACAGATATTTAAACAAATCTTAATGCTAAAAAGTAGAAAATAAAATATAAGTAAAAATATTTTTAAAAACAAGCTTTTAATTAATAAAAAGTACTAAATATAACTGTCGTAAACATAGAACTTTAATATTTTCTTAAAAGCTTGAGGCGTAAATTTCCTTCTTACACTAAACTTGAAGATAAGCCTCAAGGTTTTACGAAAATATTAAAGTTCTATGTTTACGACAGTTTTATTTAGTACTTTTTAGTTAATTAAAAGATGATGATGAAGATTTTTACTTATATTTTATTTAAGATCGAGGCACATATATATAATTTCCTAACAGATAGCAGGCCGCTGATCTCATACAGACTTTCAGTAGGGAATCTCCGTTTCTTAAAATACATTATTTTTATCAGACCTCTTTGTGCTCGTTCAACATTCATACATTTTGATTTCGCTGCCCCACCCCATACAGGTATACAGTAGACTATCACAGATTGTGCAAGGGCTGTGTAGATTTCATTTAGCAGATTTCTCTTAGCGCCCACTTTTGTGGCTACACTTGCAGGGACCACATGTCTCAATGATTTAAATATCCATCCCAATTTTCGTATCCTATCGGCAACGTGCTCGAGGTGGGAGTACCAACTCATGTGTTGGTCAATTATGACACCTAAATATTTTGTTTGTGTTACTTTATTAATTATAGGACATGTACAGTCACGGACTTTAATTGATAAGCCACCTTCAAAATTTTCAATTTTACAGTTTCATACATTCACGAGATTACACGATTAAATACGAACTCAAATCGCACGCTCGTAAACAAGATAACAAATAAATTACTTTTAATTGGAAATAGTCTTATCCATAGAGGTCGACTAATAAGTTCTCAATGATAAAATAAATACAATGTTGCATTAAGTTTATCCAATCTATTTGATACCGACCTCCTTTGAATCATAGCTCATTAACTCGATAATTCTGAAAACTTAACTGAAGACAGTGACAGTTGAAACAGCTATGTCAGATACGTTACTTTCGAACTTGTCGAAATGACTATTAATGTTTCTCCTTACGCTATAACGTTACTATCGCAACAGTAACCTAGCAACGATTGTTTATCGTTGCTAGGTTACTGTTGCTAGACCTGCAATTGGTTGACTTTGGGTAGTCAAGTTTGTAGTTCTGGCTCTCAGGCTAGCCAACCGATTTTCTTCTTCTAATACGAAGACTGACTGACTTTGCGTGTCGGGAACCGAATAAACCCGATTTACATTACACGGCTAACATACGAACAGTGCCAGGTGGCTTATCAATTAATGTCCGTGACTGTACATGCATGACTCGTTTACAGGAATGTATTTTGATATTTAAATCTTGATCTGGTTGTGAGCGGAACTTGTAGTACTTTACTTGTACCTAGTACCAAACTATGTAAAAAAGAAATACCGAGATTATTTAACACGGGGTTATTTAAACATTGCATAGTATTACCTGTTCTAGCGCGCGCTGAGTATATGTTCCTCATAGATCACTTTGATAACAGTGGTATTCAAATTCCAGTAAAATATGATGTGAATACACGACAAGCCAAATCAAAATCACTTCAAGTGCCACGCAAAAGTAAATTCTATGGCAGGCGTACCGCTTCTTTCTTAATACCAAATTTACTAAACCAAATACCTGTAGACATTAGAGACTCAATGAATAGTAAAAATATAAAGCGTAAGTTGAAAGACCATTACATCAACTCGATTATAACTTAGCGCGTTGATCAAATCTCAGGCTATGGTATGCTAAGACAGACCCCAGAGGTGTAATTGTGTGTTTTTTTTAAGGAACTTATTGTAAGTACCTAATTTATAAAAGAAAGAAATAAATAATAATTATATGGACTAAAATAACAACCACTAATGAAATCTCTTGACATGAATTCGACAGTCTATTAGCAGATTTTTCTGTTAATTAGCTTTCAGAAACCGGATGTCTTTCTTTTACTCCCTAAAATTACATTATCCGGTAAATAACTTTGTTCAATAACTTAGTAAATTGGTTGCACGCGCGAAGCCCGAAAGTCTGACAACCAGTCTTACCAAGGGGTATCGTATTACCCAGTTACTGGGTTGTGGAGGTCAGATAGGCAGTCGCTCCGTGTAAAATACTGGTATTCAGCTGCATCCGGTTAGACTGGAACCTGACCTCAACATAGTTGGGAAAAGGCTAGGTAGATTGATATTGGTTGCACGCGCGCTCCGGCCAGTTGTTTAGGGAAGGAACTTTGAAAATTATTGAGGATGTAATAATGGACCGTCTTACTGCCGTAGTAACAGCACTAATTAAAGTTATATCAAATAGATGACTACAAGAATACGAGAGAAAGATATCCTGTAATGGACCTAATAGGCTTTCTACAAACGTAGATAAAAATCTCCCAGTAGGTACTGTTAGTACTGGGATATACTCCCTATTGCTGTCGTAACCATAGCTACTAAAACGCCAATGTCATTTGACCCTCCTATGACATACTTACATACAAACACGTGTGGAATAATTACCCGTTACGAGCTCTTTGTCTTTCTCAGATTAACGTGAAACCTAATACCCTCCGTCTTGAATTCGCCTAATAAACACAATCTCGATTACAGAACGTTATGATGGATACCTGAGCACTGCTGGGTAAAATTCGCCTGATAAATAGTGATGATGACAATTTTTTTATGTCCGTCTTGTTTAAATTACTATTAAAAAATATTGGACACGTATTTTTTCTTTTTTTACGTAATCATCAGATTACAGCGATACCTACACTGAAATAAAATGTGGCATGATGTCACTCCTTACTAGATTTTATACTGAATTGTGACGTAGCGAGCCCCCACTCCCCAACTTTTGCGTTTTATCTAAGTAATTTCTTATTATTGTGATAAAGCAAAGATATAGATGAGCTCGTGGCTGAGTAATAACAGCCGCACGGGTCGATCCATCAGGTTAAGCTACGCTTGCCGGGGTTGGTCCGTGGATGGGTGACCATCTTTACATATCGATACTCCTCCGTGCCTCGGAAAGCACGTTAAGGCGTTGGTCCCGGGTGTCATTTGTGGAACTTTGACAGTCGTTACGGGTTGTCAGAAGCCCGAAAGTCTGAGAACCAGTCTTACCACTTTTTCACTTTAATTTAATTTTCTGTTGATTTTTTTATTCTGACATTTAAATATTGTTATAATTATTTCATAAAGGCTGACATATTTAATTGTATCTTGTACCTACTTACTTTTCATACCCTTTGCATACTCATGTGATGGTTAAACATGGAGAACTTTATTACTAAGTATATACAAAAAACATCGATGTATATCGGTACCCATGTTTGCAAATAAATAAATGATTACCTACTGATTACTGATCACCAAGGGGTATTATTACCCGGTTACTGGGTTGTGGAGGTCAGATAGGCAGCCGCTCCATCCAAACTTTTATATTTATATTTTATATTTATATATTATATATATTATATATTATATTATTATATAATATTATAAATGCGAAAGTAACTCTGTCTGTCTGTCTGTCTGTCTTTCTGTCTGTCTGTCTGTCTGTCTGTCTTTGCTTCCCGCCTAAACTACTGAACCGATTTGTGTGAAATTTGGTACAGACATAGTTTGGACCTTGAGAAAGGACATAGGATAGTTTTTATTACAAAAAATGAAATAAAAAATAAAATTTATTCCGGACATACAGCGCCATCTATTGGTCAAGAGTCGGCATCAATTCAGTACTGAAAATTCATCGGAAAAATGTAAATAAATAGTAAAAAGGTATGAAAAATATAATATAATACAACTTTTAGTACATAAAAAATGCTCTAACGGAGTATAGATAATTCTATTAGTACTTATGTCGAGTTGGTGATCGCGCAATGGTGTCGATCGTTACACGAGTTCGGTTCATGTTATTGTTTTAATTCACGGAAAAAAGTAAATAAATAGTAAAAAGGTATGAAAAAAATAATACCAATATAATAAAACTTTTAGTACAAAGAAAATGCCCGAACGGAGTATAGATAAATAATCCGAGTTGTCACTATGCTCGATAGATGGCGTTGGGATCGAAATAGATCGCGCTATGGTTTCGTTACACGCATTTGGTTGGGTATCGGCCGAGCGCTTCGACACTGTCGTGGAATTATGGATTGATGATCGTTTCGTTAATTTAAAATTGGTTCCGTTCATTATTGAAGAGATCCCGCGAGATCGGGAACTATGTGGGTAAAACCAAAAATCTGTCGGAACGTCGGAAGTCACTATTCCACGCGAACGAAGTCGCGGGCAAAAGCTAGTAGGTATTATAAACGCGAAAGTTTGTAAGTATGAATGGATAGATGCATGGATGTTTGTTACTCAATCACGCAAAAACGGCTGAATGGATTTGGATGAAATTTGGTAAACAGATAGTTTATAACCTGGATTAACACATAGGATACTTTTTATCCCGATATTCCCACGGGATCGAGACTTACGCGGGTGACACCGCGGGGTGCATCTAGTTTAAAATAATGGTATTCAGCTGCATCCGGTTAGACTGGAAACTGAGTACCTACACTTGGTTGGGAAAAGGCTAGGCAGATCATGATAAAGCAAAGGTATATGTGTCTGATAGTTTTTAGGGTTCCGTATCTCAAAAGGACAAACGGAACCCTTATAGGATCACTTCGTTGTCCGTCTGTCTATCAGACCCTTTTTCTCAGGAACGTGTGGAGGTATCAAGTTGAAATAAATATCAAATACGTAGATCTATGGTCCCTTGGAGCTCTAAAAAACAATCTTCTAAGTCAACGCAATAAAAAATACGACAATTTATGCGACATTTTGGTAAGGAAGTAAAGGCAAAAATCCGTAGTTTTATCACAATTTTTTTTTTTTATAACCTTACTTTAATATTGTTGTTGGAGAATTGACCATGTCGTATTTCAATTTTCAAAAATTATATCAAATTTCAAAATTACATCTTTCAAAATTTTCAACTACAATGTTAAGTTTTTTTTTGGGATAATTTCATCCCAACTACGGAATTCTTCATTGTGCGTGGTCCGACGTGCACTTGGCTGGTTTTATTATCTGACAGGCGGACTAAATAGATTTTTTTTTACCGTGACAGTGAGAAAATTGTTTCAATCTTATGGCCTTGGATTTCACTGAAACATCTTTATTTTCAATCCCGTAAAGGAACCTATTCATTTGAATCGAACCTATGTGATTAAATGCGATCGCATTAACAGCGATTAATTGCGCGAATTGCTGTAATATAACATTAGATTATGTTATTATACCTAATTGTAATGCATGCTTAACCGCAATCTCTATCAGCAATTTGATATTAGCGCATTTTCAAACTACTGTTTTCCAGTAAATACCTACCCCAAATCGTCAAACATTTCAAAACTCAAATATTAATAGCATTCTGCATGAAATTAGTTTTGTAGCTAGCTAAGCCGGCAAATAAACTCGAGATTCAAGCCAATATACATTTTATTCTCTGTAAATAACTGTTTTTGTTAGTAATTAAGAGAGGGACTTTGTCCGGGATTTAGTTAGCGCTGGCCTTGCACGCATCAGCCGGCAATCAGATAGGCAGTTAGGTATCCATAACAAGTCATTTTTGATGTGTAACATCTTTCGTCTTGCTTTCCTGCAAATCTTTCCGCAATTTCGTGAAAATCGGTTCAGTAGCTTTTGAGTTTATTTATTCATTACAAACATTTTTTTTTTCTCTTTACCTGGTAGGTACCTACCTACATCAAAAATAATTGATCAATTTTAATTCAGGAGAGTTAATTATATTGCCCAGTACCCCGTAAAGTAAAATATAACTGAATATACGATATAGTAATTATAGGTAGTACGATGAAGAGGGGGTCCCCCTGAAGGTCATCATCGTGACCGTGGGGTTCACGGGTGCCGGGGGTGTTGGCGATCACATTAGCGATCTCACTAATGAAACTCATGGTGGTCACTGTATCGGCCCCAGGTTTTCGATAGCATCAGGATGCATGATGAAAGAAAGAAAGAAAGAAAGAAAAATATTTTATTTGGAACACGCACAGGAAATATAACAATAGAAACAAACATTAAATCTATAGAATCAGTAAAACAAGTGATAGAATAAAATAAAACAACGTGAAACAGGAAAAGAAAACCTGTGCGAGGCCAAAAAGGCTCCTATCTCAGCATAATGCATATTATATTCATATGTTATAGGAGCAGGTTGCTCAGTGGTAACAGCCGCGACTTACGAGCGTAACATAAGGTTAGGCTCAAACCCAGTCAGGCGCTTGCATTCAGACCAACAGAAAAAAAAACGAAAAACTATATTTTCGGCATTAGAATCATTCCCAGACCTCGTAGCAATTACTTTATTTAAAAAATATTCAATATACAGTTTTGACTTCGCTACGATTTTATTACATGTTTATTATATAGATAGATGAGCGGGCGGGTAAATAATCGTGAGTTTGCTTAGTAGGAGGGGTAGGACTGAACTACTCCAGTCCTACCCCTTCTAGGGTTCTTGTTCTATTTTACGTATGACACGCTACTTTTCAACGACAAAACATTCATCCCTTAAGCGTCGCACTCAATCAACACTCGGAGAACTCAAGAGAACTTTGGAAAGTTCATAATTAAATCAACAATTATTTTCAAAAAGTTTTCGAAGAAAATATTTTTTAAGTGTTTAAGCGCGTGTTAGATTATTCTTTGTGAGGCTATGATAATGGTAAAATATTGTTGTTCAATTTTGACATCTGTCACATTTACGAAGCTTGGGACCAATGGTAGAAGTACCTAATTTGACTAAGTATTGTTTACTTAAAAATAATATAGATGTTATAACTATAAATTATTACGTAATATTTAATGATACTTGTAGCATATCTTAGATGTTATATTGCTATTTTATTACAATACTGTCAGTTGATGTTGATATTCTATTGAATTTTATTTAAGAATAACGAATTAGCTTTTATTAAATTGCCTCATTACCTTATGATGTTTTAAAACTATTATAATACATTAGATTTGTTTATTTACCTTTAATGGAAGTTATTAAACCAAAATATATGATCATCTATGATTAGTATAAAATGACGGTAGATGTTTGATATAAAGTGACGTTTGTAGGATATAAAAAGGATTGTAAGGACGTTATCGGGTCAGTTGCTCGGTAGAAGTCCAGTTGGTTGGTTCTAGTGCCGTTGTTGTTTGGAATAGACCGGCAGGTGTCACGTTAGTTAAGTAATTTGATATTACACTGTAATTATGGCTGATCGTTTGTTATTATGTTGTTGTGTATGGTTTAATACTGATAATGTGTAAATTATATAACGGAATATTCATGTTCTTCTCCTTGCTATTTTTATATTATTGCTATTATTCCGATAGAAAACTGTAATACTGTTTCCATGGAGTTTCTTGTCCTTCTTCTCCATGAAGACCTAGTTTTGTGAACGAACAAGTAGCTTTCTGATAAAATACTGACAAGCCTAATTAAATAAATGTCCAGCCTAGTCTGCCTGTGCTTTAATTTATGAAATCCTTTCCCTACAAAACATATTAAACATAACTGTCATACACAAAAGTAACCAGTAATCATTCTGACAATAAAAGTCTTACTAGTTTGGGTAATACCTATATAAATACTTATAATGCTTACCGCTTCTTCTGACACGCGCATAAAATCACCGCGCAAAAAAAAAAAAAATTTTTCATCACACTTGTTCGTAAAATGGCTCTTATTGAACCGCTTTTAGGTTCATAATGCAGTGTATTAAGAAAGCGTGCTTTTAACTTTAATGTGCGCCACAGATAACTATTTACTAATCGGAGTAATGACATGGCAGTATGGAATTAGTAAGTACTATCATGGCAGCAGGGAATTTGTATACAATAGAAATTAGTTTTGGTGAAGCTTTTTACCAAAGATAAGCGCTCAAAAGCAAGTTTTTATTTAAAAAAAAGAACCATAAGCAAACCAGTGGCGTTTAGTTATGGTAAAAAAAATCCCATGCATACCCATGGGATTTTTTTTACCATAACTAAATGTCAGTGGGATACTTACTATACATTAATTAGTACGAACTGTCCTACTAATAAATGAGCATTCTCTATTTACACCCGAGCAGAGACTTGCGCTTTTTTCCGGTAAGACCGCGGGTGGCACGCGCGCCACTTGACCCGCCCCGACGAATCGCGCTGGCCTGCCCGTGTGCCACCGCGTTCGCGCGGAATAAAACTCTATCTATACTCTAAGGGTTTATATCATCTGTGGCGATTTCAGTCTATATTGTTCACTACCCTAACCCCATTTGCGTATTATGTATTATTAACATTATTATATTTTTATATAGGTTGTTCAGCGGTATTACCAGTGCCTTTATTTACACCCGCGCGCGCATCGCTAGCGGAAAAAACAAAACCAGCCGCCAAATATTAATAAAATATAATAAATATTTGTTAACATTTTTGTAATCATTATTAAAAATGTCGATTTCACGTAGGGGAGAAGAGCGTAAATAATAATAAATAGGATTGACTCCGCCATGGTTTAGTGATAATATTTTTTTTTTCTCAAATCATTTTTTTTTGTATAGGCTGTCTAACGGTTTTGCCAGTGCCTTTATTTACACCTATGGAAAAACGAAACCAGCCAGCGGCCAGCACGCCATTTTCCTTAAATATTTACTATCGTTTTCGTTGTGTGGTTTATTTTACCTAACAAAAATACAAAATCTAAATTATTGCCACCAACCGACATAGAAATTTGTAAAATAAACTCCGGATAGTCAATACCTGGCAACAAAGGTCAGTTTACATTTATAAATCTATCATCTCTATTGTTAGGTACGTTATTGTAGCATAAGTTCTTACAACAAGTCTGTTTTTTTCCTCGCAAGTGTGTTGAAAAACGTCGTATGAAACGCTTGTGCATTGATTATTACACTCTCGGCTACCTTATCGCGTTCGCCCGTGGCTCACGCGAAAATACCGCCTCGACTGTAATATCCAAAAGAGCACACTCGTATCACAATGTACTATTCGTTTAGCCTGGTCGTTTAAAAACTATTATTGAAATTAGAAGGTAACATGGCTCTTTCTTAAAAAAAAAATATTAATGCCAAAGCTGAATAGCTGTTTTCTGCTCGTTGGAAAGAAAACGTCGTTTTTACGCGAAAGTGAAGACCCATCTCATTTTGAGTTTACCTTCTTGACACATTTAAAATATTGTGATGCAAGTGGGTTACAGTGCAATAACTTTATTGTATAGATAGATGGGTAATTTTGTACCATTTTTACTCTAATAAAAAGAGCTATTGTACACGTAGAGCATTCCAGGAGAGTCGGGAAGACTCTCCTGGAATGCCCGGGAGACTCCGGGATAATCCTGTTCCGCAATAATTTCTCCGGCTTTTCAATTCACAAAAGCAAACACTCTCTTCCCGCCACGCCCTGTACCAGCCGCATACAAGTTTGCCTCTTACAAATACTGCAAAATTATTCAGTAAAATCTTTTATGATTTTGTGCTAAAAAAATGCTTATCGAAAACAATGTAAGTAAATATAAATTAAAAATAAACAATATTTATAACTTTCATTCTAAACCTATCTAGTCGATATTCCCCCTACCGATTTATTAAAATCTTCCCGGGTGGGATCAGTCGAGAGTTACTGTTGTTAACTTTATCTACATCACACAGTGTAACTCACTATCTTTTATTGACAAAGATCTATTACTTCACGGTCTTAGTAAATACACACCTACACCAGATACGTGCGGAGCTATACAAAGTGTTCCTTTTGATGAGCCATAACTCTAAGGTAAGGTAAGGTATGTAAAAATAATACAAAAAGCCCTAGAACAAGTGTTCAAAAAATGAAGATAACACTAGACTCTAGATGCGTGTATAGTTGTTGTCACGTAAAAAGCCTACGGAGTTTAGAATAAGAGACGAGCTTATACTGGATTCGTTACCATTGACGTGCGGCCTATTGTACCATCATGGTCTCGAAGCTATTTTCAGCCTCGCGAGACAAAGTCTTTTATTTATTTACCTAAACACCCAATAAAGTTTCCCGCCACGCTACATTTTATCTACAATTTTATGTAGTCTGGAAACATTTTATCACTAAACATGTGGCCTGTAATGACGTATGATTTAAATATTCTATTGTGTATCTGAGTTTATGTAAGGAGGAGCTCGTGCCTAAGTAATAAAAGCCGCACGAGTCGATCTATCAGGTTAAGCTACGCTTGCCGGGGTTGGTCCTTCGATGGGTGACCATCTTTACATACCGAGACTCTTCCGTGCCTCGGAAATCACGTTAAGTCGTTGCTCCCGGCTGTCATTCGTGGATCTTTAACAATCCTTACGGGTTGTCAGAAGCCCGAAAGTCTGACAACCAGTCTTACCAAGGGGTATCGTATTACCCATTACTGGGTTGTGGAGGTCTGATAGGCAATCTCTCCATGTATTCAGCTGCATCCGGTTAGACTTGATCTGAATTGGTGTTACCAGTCGCGAATATACTAAATCAAAACAAGCGTGTAAACTTTACCTTCCAAAGACAGAAGAAAGAAGAAGATAGAAGAAGAAGAGCCTCACGCAAGGAAGGGTCGCAGTTAGGTATAATACTGCCTTATAGACCTTGTGCTCAGATGTCGCCCTTTCGAAGCATTGTTTTTATTTTATAACATAACAAATAATATACTTAATAATATTATAATAACATACGCACACGTGTTGACTTGGGATTACCCAGTTCATGAATTATCTAGTTTCTTACATTCTAATAATAATCTTGTTCAATTAACTTTTTCTTAAAGTCCCGTGTTCGCGAGAATCGTGATGAAACTCGGTCCAATGTCGCAGTCGCTATGCAATTACCGCTAATTGATAATTACGGTGCAATTTATACGATGCAGGCACTTTAATGCACTAACAATGTAAACAATATGCCCAGTACTGCATATGCCTGTGAACACTCAGCCGGAATTATCGTTATTATGATAGGCAAGTACGAAGAGGAATATTCGCATCGGTATGTTACTTATGGAAATTATGAAGCACGGATATCGGATATACCCCTGTATATCCGATATCCGTGCTTCATAATTTGAGGCAGGAAAATTGAAGTCCAAAAAAAAATTTGGTCCCTCTTGTCGTGGGGTATCCGAATCACCCCCATGTATGTTCCACAATTTGTCTTAGTTTTCGAGTTTTCACACACAAATATTTCAATTTATGTTCGGTGAATTATGACTAAAACCAACTTCAACTTCAAATTAAAAATCAGGTGACTTCATGGTTCCTAAGAAGGCTTCAAGAATCCGCTTGACTCTCAGTTTTCATAATCAAAAAAAAAAAGTAGTACTTAATGTGGCTACGTTGGCTAAAATCGGCCTTCAAAGACAGCGAGATGCAAAATTCTCAAAAGTAGGCAACAGACAAAAAAAAATTTTTGACCATTTTCTCGTTCCTCAGTCAAATATTCTCAAAAATCGGAAAAAAATCATAACTCGAAAGCTATGAAAAATCGCAGAACATACATTTGGGGTTCGGATACCCCACGGCACGATGGACTGAAATTTTTTTTTGGACGTCATTATTCCGCCAACCTGTATATGTTATGAAGCGTCGAAATATAGTCAGTTTCTGACATCGTTTTGTCAAAGAACATGCCGAATGAGATCTACTTTCCTTTTTTACCCGACTACGGCGATGCAAAAAGGAGGGTTATGATTTTGTGACCGGTATGTATGAATGTTCATCTGTTCCCTCATAACTTCTAAACTGCTCATCATAATTTGACAAATGAGGTAAAGATGGAAGCGTCTTGATCGTCTGCTGGTTATAGGCTATTTGATGTCACATTAAATTGAATAATATGGAGCCCTCTATAGGACATAAAGTCATAAAATTGAAAGGGCTTAATTAGCACATTTCAAAAATATGTATAGGTAAGTATTATAACCCCAACAAATTTTAAATAAAAATTAAAGTTATAAATCTAAAACCCAACTAGATACGACAAAAATTCAACTAAAAAGACACACAAGACATCGTAGATAGACAAATAAAAATCCGGAGTCACACGTAATCCGTTTGATTTATGTGTTCAACTGGATTTTTAATTTGTCTGTCTGTGATGTCTTATTTAGGTATATCTTTTTAGTTGACTTTTTTGTCATAATTGGGTTTTAGTTTTATAACTTTAAACCGTACGTGCTCTCAAATAGTGGATGAAAATTTGTATGGAAGTTCTAAATTTTGCCGATGGGGGGAACCCCAACGCGTAGCGCACACGGCTTGCAAACTTACTCCTGCCACAGTCATAATCAGTCACCAGTGGGGGGGGGGAGCTATACGTCCTGTAGAGCTTCATCTCTTTCCTACACTGAAGTAATATTAAAATAATACTGCTGTAAGCGGTGGTGGTAGGCCCCCAGTAGCAACTTGAAACCGCGGAACAAAGCACATCATAGCTGTGGTGACTATCACCCTTTTACACTGTAATAAGATTACATTCAGAGTATGTACACAATTAACTCAAAATCTCTCAAACGAAAACCGTTTGAACTTCCACATACTAATAGGCAATGCGTGCATGAAAAAAGTCATGACAGGTAAACATAATAAATGTGAATTTCAAGCACTAGACATTTTAGAAATATGACATGAATTCAGTGAGTTTGTTTCATGCAAGGGCTTTTATATTTCAAACTACAGATCCGCCGCCGTCCCACGGGTGCAAAACTGCAAAGTCAAAGTCAAATAAAGAGACGGTATCCTGTTCACGACCCGTTGTGCACAAGTTCTGAACAGTAACCTAACAGAAATAACTAGACCTGCATGAATTCAAGATATAATTTCATTACTATTATTATGTACTTCTTTTTGTATATATTTACATAATATATACAGTATGTTAACTATCAAAGGGCGTTCCCGTTAACCTGCAATAGTATAGCGTGTATACATGAAAAAAAAAATATTTCTAAAATAACCTTAGAACATCAGTTATCTGCCAGTGAAAGTCCCGTCAAAATCGGTCCAGCCGTTTCGGAGATTGGCCGGAACAAACAGACAGACAGACAAAAAGCGATGCGAGCGCGTCCTCCATGTCGTGTCGCTCTGCCACACTGTCAGTGATGTGACGTGTCACCACAGTACGTTGCCGAGAACCAGCTTCCAACAGTCCCACGGCTGTGTGAGTATGTTACAATTAAAACTAAGTACTACTAATATCACAGAAAAAATAATGATTTACATACATTCATCGGATGTAATGAATCATTCCTGTGTAAGGCCGCCGGCAACACTGTACTTATGTAAATTCTTTTCTGAGAAGGTTCTTCAAATACATTTTTTTTAAATCCCTGTAAGGCCGCACAGTGAAGTATTCTCTATATGTTCTTTAAGCTAATTTTGGGGCGAAGCACAAATCAAATAAAAAATGAAGATTTAAATGTCGAAGAGGATTTGTTGTCTCAACAACAACACACTCGGGAAACAGAAAAAAGAAACATCGTGAAGGTTTATTTTTGCTTAACTTACAACTTCAATACAAGGAAACGTGTGCTTCTATGTGAAACGAATTTTATTAAAAACGTGCATGACATTCCCTCTTTGTGAAACGACCGACGTGCAGATTGCAGATACGTCGACTTTTGAGTTAGAAGTCTGATTCACAATCGCGGAGGTCTCACAATATGCTAGTCTACTTGACTGCGACTCAACTGCAATGGACATCAATGGAACAATCCATCTATACCTACTACCTAGTAGGTATAGATGGATTGTTCTAGATGACATCTGAGGTTGAACTTTCTAGAGTCGTTGTGAACATTTATAGCGAAATATGCATCCTTAAGGTCAATAAAACACATGTAACTATGTTTTGTCATGAGTCTCATAGCCGTTCTGTAAAATCATGACTATTTCGTTCTAACCTATTATAGGTATGCTTCCGAGAT
Organism: Lithophane socia; assembly: GCA_947522985.1. Lineage (NCBI taxonomy): Eukaryota > Metazoa > Arthropoda > Insecta > Lepidoptera > Noctuidae > Lithophane > Lithophane socia. The sequence continues at coordinate 12,166,430 of OX383252.1, read as the reverse complement.
TAATAGTCGAAGCAGAAACTGCGATCGATAAAGTTGTCTTTAAATATATTTATGTATAATACTAGCTTCCGCCCGCGGCTTCGCCCGCGTGGTATGTCGACTAAAAGTAGCCTATATCCTTTCCCAGGCTCTAGACTATCTGTGTACCAAATTTCATTTAAATCGGTTCAGTAGTTTTGGCGTGAAAGCGCGACAGATAGACAGACAGACAGACAGACAGACCGACAGACAGACAGACAGAGTTATTTTCGCATTTATATATAAGTAATATAATATAATAAGTATATAAGTAAGGATGTAACGATTTGCTAACAATAAATTATTCCATTTTATTTTACAGTCAGTGCAAATGTTGCACAACACTTTTTCTAATCTCAGAGCTCCTACATTAATAATATTCAATATTTGTTATTTTGGTTTGCGATGAAATGCAACGCAGTGAAAAATGGGTTTGCATTAAAATGTTAATTTTACCTATTATGTGGTTGGTGTTTGGTTGTTGTTTACCTATTATGGTAAAATATTTGTTAGCTTACTTAGGTACTTAATAGGTATTGAAAATATTTTCAAATGGTTTATAACGATGCACTACTGTGATATCGCAATGTTTGATTAGGTTTTTTTTTTTTTTTGCTTAAGACTCCTATTTTATGTTATTTATTTTAAAATCGCCCTTTATTACATCGGAGTTAAACATAACTGGTGAAATGTTTGTGTACTATGGGTAAACCTCGGCCAAAACCTTCGGGAAACAAAGGCGTGATGTGATGTTATGTTATGTGTTTTATACTTAATTTAAAATAAATTCTAAACATTGAAAAGTTATAAAAGTTTACAGCTTCAACGTCTAAATGGATGCATTCAACATTACAACACATTAGATGAATGTTTTGGGTTTGTACTTGATTTCTTTTTTGCCGGAAAATTCATGCAAATATCATAACAAGAATAACTTCATAGAAAATTAGTAGGTGAAATGAAATGAAATGAAATGAAATTGTTTATTCTTTAAATAGGATATTGGAATCACTTTTACACGTCATATTAAAAAGTTGTAAAAATAAGCTAGATGAGGTCGGCGTTTCCTATCTGACTACTCTGAGAAGAAAGGCCGAAACAAACTCAGAGGTCACCGTCTCCTTTAAAGTCCAGACATAATCTTGGTCAGGCCATATGAGGACCATGTAGATAAGAGTCTGAAATGGTCTTTTGAGGAAAGAACCACACAGATTTGAGTGGACCTGTCCAGTCAGTGCAAGCATTTGTCAGTAATAGTGGAGCTCAACTCAGAACTTAAGGAGCTAGGAGGTACATTTCATGCTCGATGACTTTAACAAATATGTCAGTAATTGTAACATGACATGAATGATACCAATTACCTTTCTATAAGCTGTTGCTAGTCTTGCTAGTGATTCGGTTAGCCTACAAACTTAATTGATTTTCGAATACCCACCTTAATTATCGAAATATTTTTAGTTATACCTACCTCCAATGACACAGAAAAACCTCTACCACAGACACAGAAAAACTTCTAGAAATTATGTCATGATGATAATTGAAGCATTGGGTGCAACAAGGGCATTACACAGAAAAGTGAGTTTTGAGTTAATTGAAGTTAAAGTTTTAGATGTATTATAAATTCTAATTAAATTAAGATAAACCTCAGCACTTTTATTTAAGGGTACTATGAGTCGGTTATCAGATTCTAGTAATATTAGTATTTTATGTAGTTAGAAACTTCAAAATAACATTTTTTTTTAATACATGTTTTCCGCCCTTGTTGCATACATCCCGTAAATTAATTGGGCGTTCATATTTAAAAGGTTTTTAAGGTATAAATAATAGCTTTGGGTGCATACAAGAATCATTTTTATTTAAACGTAAATCACAGCAATCATTTGGTTTCATTATTTAAAGTTTAACTTTAAATTTTAGTGTTTCATTTAAATTAAATGTAAAGTGATGACCTGAAACAGGTAGGGCGGGTCGCTACCTAACATAGTCATTTCGAACCATATTACCGACTTGCACCATTTCAAAAATATATATATTATAAAACCAAAAGAATTTAAAAAAAAAATCAAGTAATAAAAACTAAAACCCAACTACACCTTAAAAGGTATAAACAAGACACCACAGACAGACAAATTAAAAATCCGGAGTCACACGTAATCTGTTCGATTTATGCCCTAACACGTGTGACTCCGGATTTTTAATTTGTCTGTCTGTGGTGTCTTGTTTATACCTTTTAAGTTGTAGTTGGGTTTTAGTTTTTATTACTTGATTTTTTTAGTATTCATGTTATGTCGTTACGTAACATTACAAAATAAACAGTGACTAAAATAATAAATCAAGTCAGAAAAATAATATTTTTTAACAACGAGTATTTTCACCCGAATAAATAACAAAAGGATTACATTTGAATGGAAAGCTATTTTCATCTGGTTATTTGTAGTACGTTAACATATTTATAGTATTTATAGGTATTTTATACAGGGCGCATGGTTTGATAGTCAGGTGCTCAACATACAATTTACCATTCTGTTCATCTGTTCGCGTCACACCTGTCTTGTGTGAGGTGACCTACCCCTACATTAACAATAGTGAAGTCATCTTAGAAATTATTCAAAAATTCAATGGCACGGTGTCAAGACGTCGTTTTAACATGTGGATGATATCTGATTTTCAAAGACTTTCTATTCAAATTTCTATTCAATGTAAAATTATTGAATGTATGTAAAATTGTCTATCTTGCAGCTCGAAAAGTATTTAAATTACGTGTTTCCCTTAGTGTCGTTAGGTACTATATGTCGCTGCCAACTAGCATAAAGCCTTTCAGTTAGGTCAGGCCTGAATGATATTCAGCCTGAACTTTTCTACTTTTCTTATAATATCTGCGAGTTTTTCAACAGCCTTTCTTTCATGTTGATGTTTCCGTTACAAACATCCTACTAATAATAAATGTGAAAGTTTGTGTGTTTGGATGTTTATTACTCAAGCACGCAAAAACGGCTGAATGGATTTGGATGAAATTTGGCAAACAGATAGTTTATAACCTGGATTAACACAAAGAATACTTTTTATCCCGATATTCCCACGGGATCGAGACTTACGCGGGCGAAACCGCGGGGCGCAACTAGTAAGTACATAAGCCCAGCTACTGAGCTTGAAGACATCGACAATACAATTATTGAAACACGATAATACTCAGAAACACTGTGTTTACAGTACGGTTGTAAAAACAGTGTTTCTGAGTGTAATCAAAAAAAGTTTAGTCTTAAAATAATAATAACAAGTAGGTATATAAAAATATAATAACAAGTAGGTATATAAAAATATAATAACAAGTAGGTATAAAATGCAACTTTTCAATATTAATTCATAGGTAAGTATATCATCTTTACATATTAGCATTTTTATCGCTGGTGAGCCGCACTGCCACAGAGCAATATTAATTACGAGCAAGAGCAACTACTTATAGGCACATTATTCTGAAAATGTGTATAACGTACAGAGCAAGTACGTTCCTTGAAAAATGCTGCAGCTAACTGAATGCTTCAAGAAAGCTTGAAAACATAAATTGAGCAAAATTCTCTAGTGTTCATTCACTTCACAGGTTCAGAAAGTTTTTGATCAAAGTTTTCTGTAGTGAAATCTACCAATTCTATTGTAATATCCTAAACCTGCGGCCCTTCCTTACCAAGGAAAACACGCGCCTACGCCTATAAAAAAACAAATATAAATTCATGATTATTATCCTTCGCAGCGTTTCTCTTATCTAACGGGGACCAATTTAAACGACAAAAAAGAAAAACAAACAAGTTGAATCGGAAAACATCACCTTATTGTTAAAACGTCCGCGTTCTGAGATGAGTATGAAACAGTCGATTCAATTACGGACAAAATACACTCAAAATGTATGAGTATGCAGTGTTTCGGAGGTACCAATCCTGTTTGTTCCATTTCTACTACATTTGCAATTATAATTATGTGAATATTGTTCGCACACCCTGTTTTGAAAGTACCTACTATACTTACAAATTTAGGAATTATTGTTGCATTACGGGTTTTATTCCACACTTTCCCGTAACCAAAACATAATTCGATCGAAATAATGGCGTTTTTGGTACATCTTTCGTAATAATATGAGGGATAAAACGTTTTATTTTCTAATAATCCAGGAAATCCATTCCTAAAATGTCTGCTATCGTCGTATCGTATACGTTTACAAACACTGATCTCACATTTGGGCATAGTAAAATACAAATATTTATTGCACGGGATAGCCCCGTGCAAAAAATAGTATAGCGCAGTATTAACCCCATATAGCCCCGGGGGCCCGGGGGTAATCTTTTTCTTGACAAGTTGAATGCTCAAGAGCCCAGTATAATCGTTGTCTATTATAAATATTTATTTCTAATGATATATATACATATAATATAATGTATGTTGTAAATTATAAAAGTTGAGCGATAAGTCTCTCAATAATTGATTATTGTAACAGTCGTAATAAGGGAAGTGGCTGAGCGACGAGTCAGTCTTGCGAGGGCAACGAACGGATGCAGACCTCCACTTCTCCTATGCGAAACTGTCGGTTTGCCCGAACGTAGAAAGTAGTGCGTGAACATTATTAGTATTGTACCTACTGTGATAATTATTCTGAAAGTGAAATACTAACTGATTTGCTGTATTATCGTGTTTTATTGTAAACCTGCACTATGGATTCCGCACCACCGAATCGAGATGATGACGGTGACGGCACTATCGCTCAGTCATCGCTGACGCCGTCATGTATATTATTCTTAACACGTTTACGAGTCAAGGTAAGAAGAATTTGGAGTTTAACTCTCCCTAACAATAGGAGTTTCGTAGCATCTTTACAAACAAATATTTATAATAGCCAAAATAATACTGGGCTCTTATATATGTATAGGTCAGTACTTATAATCAGTAAAGCCTTAACGGTAAGCGTGTTACGAGGTGGCGTGGGTATCACGTCAGTGAATTGGCGGTATTGCTTCCATTCCCTAATTTCCTAGGTTTGGGGTAGATTGTCTTCTATTATTATTCCTATTGAGGAAATAATTATGCGCCTAGAAGTGATATAACCACATATTGTGCTAGAGACCACTGTCGCGTTCAACCGCAATACGGACATGCACACTACATAGGTATACTTACCACTTTTTTTTCTTTGTTTCAGATGAATAAACCAAGAGACTAAAGCATCCTGATGCTATCGACAAACCTGGGGCCGATACAATTACCACCATGAGTCTCATCAGTGAGGTCGCCAACATGACCGACAACACCTCGGAACCTGTGAACGCCACGGACATCTTCGGCCCTCAAAGGGACCCCCTCTTCATTGTGCTACCCATAACTATCGTATATTCAGTTATATTCTTTCTCGGAGTACTGGGCAATATACTTACATGTTTAGTGATAGTTAGGAACAAAACTATGCATACAGCTACCAATTATTATTTATTTAGTCTAGCGATCTCAGATCTTCTTTTACTTATAAGTGGGATGCCTCAGGAGATATATTCGATATGGTCAAAATGGCCCTATGTGTTTGGACGCAGTTTCTGTGTGATAAGAGGATTAGCGGCTGAAGCTTCGACGAATGCTAGTGTTTTAACAATAACATTATTTACGGTAGAGAGATATTTAGCTATTTGTCACCCGTTTGTTTCGCACAAGATGTCGAAACTATCGCGGGCGACGAAACACGTGATTTTCTTGTGGGTGGCGGCAGTGGGGCTGGCCCTGCCCCAGGCAATGCAGTTCGGGATCCGCGATTTCAGCGGCGTGGCTATGTGCCTGCAGACAAAAGTCATCATACAACATTCGTTTGAGATATCGACGTTATTCTTCTTCTTCGCACCGATGGTTCTGATCACGGTGCTGTACTCACTAATAGGCCTGAAACTGAGAGACAGCAACATTGAAAAAGAAAAAAGTCAGAAGGACTTTGACACAACACTAAGATACACGCACAAGATGAGGCGGAAACAAAGCCATTCCACGAGGAGGGTCGTTAATATGTTAGGTAAGGTAATCAATAGACGTTGTTTTTTTATTATTCTGTAGTAAATAGCAATTAGGTCAATTCATTTGTATTAAATGAGAAAATTTAAAGTGCCTGTTGACAGCATCTACAATACATGACTAACTAAAAAAACATTTCAATGGTCATATTAAAATAACAGATATGAACCTTATCTGTTATTTTAAATTATAATTTCTGATTGAAAGAGAAGAGGATGTGTCGGTGTGTGAAGTGAAAATAAATGTTAAGAAGAGACAAGGCATGGAAAGATTGATGAAGATGTGGAAAGGAGATTAAATGCGGGAAATAAAGTGAGTGTTAACCGGTTAATGTCCAAAAAGGCCCGACTGGATGTTCACAATGGTGTGCTAGTGCCGAAGCTTTTGTATGGAAGTGATGTTGGGTGTGGCAAAAGAAGCATGAAAGTAGAATAAATGCAGTAGAATGCGTTCACCCTAGGCCCTAGGGTATTTAGTGACCCTATTGGTGCTGTTCTTCAGAAAGGTCAGGGCGTAGCTCGCAACCGGCGCGCGCGGCGTACGTTTGTAACGTATACAAGGCACAAGGAATATGTTTGGATCGTAACAGGTGGTGTTCTGTAATTTCTGCCTACCCCCATGGCAAGAAGTCGTGAGTTTATGTATATATGTATAAAAGTATAAATTGTGAATGCTAAATGGTTGCATACATTTGAATATATCTCTCATTTGTGGCAACTATATGACCTTAGTTCGCGAAAACAATTGAATTAAAATGAAAAAACTAGACAAAAGCAAAATAGAAATGAGTATACTAAACATAGGTAATATAATAATACACGTCGCAATAGGAACGGGTAAAGAATAGATAGGTACAGGTAAAGAATACGTATAGGTAAAGAATAGGTATAGGTAAAGCATAGGTGCAGGTAAAATTCCTAAGACCAAAAATATCATTATTTTTTTTGTAGTGAATAACAAAATGAAATTTGATTTTAAATTGATGTTGGACTTGTCTTCTTCAATTACTTTGGGTATGATTATACAGTATATTATCTAACAAAGGGCGTTCGCATTAACCTGCAATAGTATAGCGTCTATAAACGCTAAAAAAAATATTACAATAAAAAAAAAAAGTTTTCTAATTAAATTAAAAAAAAAAAAAAAAAATAAGTAATAGGCAAAGAAACACTCTGTACACGTACACTAGTCACACTTGTCTTTCTACGTTGAAATACAAGTGTGCGTGTGTTTCTTTTACTTATGTATCAAGTTAATACTCGTAGTTTTGTGAATATTTTACTACATATATTTTGTTTAGCATATTTATATGGACTAAAAAAAATTTTTTTTTAAATATGGGTAATGAAATAGTGTAGACACTATTGCGGATAAACGGGAACGCCCTTTGTTAGTTAACATACTGTATATTGAAGAAACGAAATAATTTATCTCTTGCGCATAAATTGTAGTTGCAGGACGATGCCGATAATGAAGATGATGACATAATGTCATTATTAAGGGGTTCATATCCCCCTTAAAATATATTTAACACTGAAGTATTTTAGTTCAATGTTTGTTTATTGTTTTGTTCACAGTGGCAGTCGTCGTGGCGTTTTTCATCTGTTGGGCGCCATTCCACGCCCAGCGGCTGGTCGCGATCTACGGAACCACAAAGAACCATCGACCACGATCACCGCTCCTCCTATCTGTGTACTCATTCCTCACCTATATCTCCGGAGTTTTCTACTACATGTCTACGTGCATCAACCCGATATTCTACCACATCATGTCCAATAAATTTAGGGACGCTTTCAAGGTAACTGGCAATCAACTTCTTGCATGTTTAACCGGGATATACATAATCCAGTAGCACATCCAGTCGGGGCCTTAGGGGCTCAAGCCCCCAAAAGCATAATCATAATTAAACTTTTTAGCCAGTATTACACTACCTAAAGTACAATTGTCATCAATTATCCTTAACTTAATAAGTATTATGTTTTCAAGTTTTAAAGGATGATGGGCGTTTTGGTATTCCCGCAACAGCAATAATTGTGGTGTCATAGAAAAGGTCTTTCTAGGAAAAATATTGACAATTACCACTTTTAACAATTCATTGCCCATTCGGAATTGTCCCGGTATAAACATGACTTACTTTGCAGTTTTTTTTTTTTTTAAATATTATTTTGTATTTCTTCAGAGCATTTTTATTAGTTATAGTTGGTACTAAGGAAACGCTCACCACACGATATAATAATATGCTTAGACTTTGGCTTAGACCGAACGGCCGCCGAGAGGAGAGCTCCGCCACCCCTTTTCCCCCCCCTCCCTGATCTACTCGACGCCAAGCGCGCGCGCCGAGCGAGCCTCATTCGTTCGGTAATAACTACATTACCGCACGACTGTGGCTCGCTGTGTTGTGTGAAGATTTATTGAAGACCAGATTGTACTGAACCTTTTTTTTTTTTGGTGGGAAATCATCCAATGACTTTTCCCGCTCTGGGTGGAGCGGAAGGGCGTGTCAGACTTTTACTGCCTAAAACCCACCCGTGTTCCTGTTCCCGTGTTCCTGTTCCAGTTGCCTGTTGCCAAGGTCCCGGTATGCCTTTCGGACTAACCCGCAACCCTGGCAGGATTGTACTGACCCTGAGCACGTACCAACTTAGGCTAGCAAAGTCATACTGCAGCGAGAATTTGCAAAATGGGCTCTATATTATTGAAGTATACCGAGAAAGTGCACTCGACAACTTGCCAGACTAAGGCATAAATGAAGATGCGTGGTATATACGTGGACGTATCCAGTCACGTAACGTGAGGTCAAGAGTGTATTAATCGTATTAATCCATCCATCCATACTAATATTATAAATTCGAAAGTAACTCTGCCTATCTGTATGTCTGTCTTTCTGACTGTCTGTATGTTACTTTTCTCGCCTAAACCACAGAACGGATTTCGACAAAATTTGGCAAGGAGATAGATGGCATCCTGGGAGAAGAGATAGGGTACTTTTTGTCTCAAAAATAACCCTAATTGGGGGGGGGGGTATAGGAGATGAAAGTTTGTATGGGACCTATCATTTGTTAAGAGCATTTATTCTGAAAGTGGGCAACGTCGCAAATAGAGATGTCATATATTTCGCTGTTTTGATCAATTTGACAATATTACTGTATGGAATTATGAAATATGGCTAGACAACTGTCTAAAATATTGAATACGTAGTAGTCCCTGCTTAAAGACAATCCTGGATCCACTACTGCATAATCTTGGCTTAAATAAACTGAATGACCAACCAAATAATTATTAATTGGAATTTTATTTCATGTTAGTCCGAAAAATTATTTTAGTTTCTACTTTATCATCAAGTTTAATTGTAATTAGTAATAAAACTCGAAAAAGAATTGTTTTTTAATTATAACAATAAACATAATTATTTTATACCTATTTTTAAATGTTATTTATTAAAATATTAAATAAAAATGTTAATAATATGTATTAAAAATGAAATAAAGGAATATAATTTTGTGGCAAGTAGCGAAAAAAATTTCAACAGCCATACATAACTTCAGTACCTAATTACCTACTCGAATGAATACTCGACTCAAAGAACGACTGATCATTTTTTCGCGATTACGATGGAGAAAGTTGGCAAGTTTGATGGTCCTTACCACACCCCATTTCCGATACACGCTGTACCTATATTGATATACCCTTTGAACTCAATGTTAAACTCGTCACGATTCCAAAAAGTCTGAAAGTTCTTGAAAATTAAAGGTAGCAGACACTGTGTTTCAGAACTCAATGATGGTTTGGTGCTGCCGCTCGAACGAGAGTACAGCCGCCAAGCACTGCTCCTACAGGGCCATGGCATTCCAACGGCACCCCACCTCCAGCGGTGCATACTCAGGTTATTTTACACGACATTTTATTTCCCTTCTCAAAACTTTTCATGGGTTTTTACAATGCTACGTTGTCCCAATAAGAGTGCACTTTTTAAATTTAGTGTTATTTCTTTTTCGTGCAAGTGGCAACTCTGAAATTTCACAGCTGTAACCTATGTTTATTCCGATTATTAAAAATGAAGCGCTTTACGAAAGAACAATGCGTTATAAATGTGAAAACTTATTACAAAAAATTGGAAAGTTATGCTGAGACCGTTCGACTGTAAATGGCATTAGTTACAGGAAAATGACAACAGAGTTCTTGTGGTCTCAACCGAACGGCATGGATTTGGACGACATGTGGTTTCAGCAAGACGGCTACCTGCCACACCGCGCATGAAGCAATCGATTTATTGCAGCAACGATTTTCAACTGGCCACCAAGATCATGCGGTTTAACGCCGTGCAATTCTTTGGGGTTTTGTGAAATCTTGGGTTTATGCGAATAAACCAGAAACAAATTCCTGAGCTCAAATCCGAGATCCAACGCGTCATCGGTGAAATACAGCCACATCTCTGTGAAAAAGTCATGGAAAATTTCATAAAAAAAGTAATGGCCTGACATCAGAGCCGTGGGGGCTATTTGCCGGATATTTTATTCCATACTTAATCGGAACATGTCTTTACAATCCAATAAAAATATCAGAACTCTCTAAAAAAATACGTGTTTTTATTTTAAAATTAAAAAGTGCACTCTTATTGAGACACCTTTAGATACTTTACTACATGTTTAAAACAAAAACAAAAAATTAAAAAATATATAGATTCTAAAATGTGACCGCACTACGCGGCAGTCGTTGAATGTCTAAAATTGCTTTGTATCCTTTACCGCGGCGTGCACTTTTCGCCCGCACTGGCCACCGCATCTTTGTTGCAGTGCCATAGGTACTGAAATCCCTTCACATTCTGGAGTCTTTTTTCGACACGGCTAAAAGAAATACTTAGGTAGGTACTTCAATCAGCATTAGGTATCTATAATTTTCCAATGAATTAAAGTATTCAAATGGGCAAAGCAACTAACAAATACACTTGAATAACTTGATCCCACACTATTTACCAGACACGATTTCGATCAAATTACTTGTGGTTACTTGATTCATCATACCAAGGTTGGGTGTCAATCCTTACTAATATTATAAATGCGAAAGTAGCTCTGTCTGTCTGTCGCGCTTTCACGCCAAAACTACTGAAGCGATTTGAATGAAATTTTGTACACAGATATTCTAGAGCCTGAGAAAGGACATTGGCTACTTTTTATCGACATACCACGCGGGCGAAGCCGCAGGCGGAAGCTAGTTTATATTTTTTTAGTTAATATTTGTGTTGCGTTGCGACCCCGTTAAATAAAGTGACAGAATAATCTAAATAATTGGCGTTGTGATAGTGAGAGTTGTTCATTGGGTATGGAAGTATCTATTACATATTTTTTTGCCAAATATTATAAAATATTTATTCACGTTTTGCAGGTAATTCACACAAAAACTCTTTGCGAAACCAAGCAAGGATCAAAATGAGACACCAGGACGACAGTGACCGATGCATTCCCACAGTGCACGTGTGCCACAACGGAAGGACGATCGAAACGCCCCCTGTGCACGACTTCAAGACGTGCAGTAAGCACTCCGTCCAACAATCAAAGAAGAAATTGTTAACAACTGAAACTCGTACCTACTTAGACACAGCCCTGTAATTAGCAAATGAAAAACAAAGACCTTGCCCGATCCCAACATAGTTGGGAAAAGGCTAAGCAGATGATGAGAAAGAATACGGATAAATTATATTGTTTAGTTCTAATTTAGGCAACAAAATGAGAACAATTTGTCAATTTCTTTACGTCGAACTGTACCTAATTAGATATCTGGTGTACAAGATTTCGAGCTAAGTATGTACAATAATTGTTCAGTGTGTAATGTTATCTAGATTTATGAAACTAGTTATAGCGTTAAAACAATTCTTCAGGTTGTTATGGATTTTAATAAACTTTACATTCTACGTGTCTAGGTGAGTATTCAAAAAATATTAATCGTTACAGATCAGTTCGTTTTACGACTAGTATTTTTGTAATCTATTTGTCAGTAGGTGTCCCCCAAAAATACTTACAAATCAGTATTACCTGTTTGTAAACTTTTGAATAAAATAATTATTACTAATCAACTTGTCCCAGTCAGCGAATCCTTTTGGCAAAAATGTTTAGATCGAATCAACTTTTTGTGACAATATGAGTACTTCCTTGACGGTCTCTTTCTATCCTGGTACTTATATCTACCGATTATATAAGTACCAGGTAAGTTAATGAACTTACCTGCCTTGTTATAACTTGAATATAGAGATGGGACACGTGGATATTTTGAAGCTATTTTTTAAGACTAGCCTTATTACCACAAAACCGTGTTTATCATTTGTTTAACCTAAACACCTTTTAAACACGACATTTCTGTATGGAGTTTGACATAAAACTGACAGTAGACACGCATTTAACAAAGTGTCTAAGTGTTTATGTGTTAGATGTCTTAATAATGTCGTATCTTTATAATTATGTCAAGAAAGTATCTGCCATATTTCTTGCGATTCGATTCACACGTTTCAATCTGGGAATATAAAGAAGAGCTCTAATAACTAAGTATAAATTCTAGTCGTTGTTGGATATGTGTAGGGTAACAGTTCTAACCTAACCTTTTTTGCGAGTAAAAATATTTAACCTAGTTAACTAGGTTGGTTCCGGGTTGTAGTTCTAATTTGGAAATTATTGATTATGGGAAAAAATATGCTATAATACATGTTGTTTTTAAATAAATAACCATCATTCTGACTTTGTTCATTCTTCTTTTCATATTCAGTCCATTCTTCTTTGGAATGCGCTTCCTTTTGATATCAGGACGGCCACCAGTCGTTATGCATTTAAGCGGAAATTGCGGAGTTTTTTCTCAAAATAAATAGAGTAGAGTCATGTCATCACCTCTCATCCTTGAATTTGTATGTTATATATATATATTATAGTATTTATTATAGTAAATATATGTGTAAGTATATGTAGGTATCATAAGTTTATAGCTTATTTATGTACTGTACTGCTTTATCTATAATGCAATATGATATATTATTATTATTTTTTTTTTCTCTTCGTTCCTCTCAATTAGAGCACCTGCCATCTAATCTCTTCACCACCCTTGGTTGACTGGTAGAGAATGCCTCAGGCATTAAGTCCGCCTTTGTACCTTTTTTAGTGCGAAAAGTTTAAATAAATAAATAAATAAACCATAAGCCTACTAACCCGCCTATCTACTCCTGCCAAATTGACAACCAAAGTCAACGCCGGCAGCCAATTCAGCAACCGGTGCTGGCAAACAATTCGAGACACGGCGCCGGCAGCTGAGCCATTTTCTTAAAAAAACGACATAACATCGGAGAAATTTAAAAAAAAAATTGTTACTTTGTGAAGTTCAAGTTTTTTATTTGTATAAATATTAATTTATGATCAAATTAATCACACTACCAATTCACACATTGTAGGTATGTACACGACAACTACGGTCGCGCGTACGCGCGACAGTTTCTAAACGTGTTCACTGATCGACCGCCACCGACAAACTCCGGAGCCTGATAAGTTGATATCAGACTCCGGTCGAACGTTATATTGTAGACTCTGTCGAGCGGCGCTTAAGCGTTGGCGCCCCGATTAGACAAATTAGTAAGGTATTTCCGACATTTTGTATGTATTTTTATGTAGTTTTAACTATTTCGGGAGAAGGACTTGGATACGAGTTCGAAATGTAAGACTGAGATTTAAAAAAAGAAACGAATTAATGTTCACCAAAACATGAGAAGATATATTAAAAATTAAGTATTTTGCACAGGCCTCACAACGCTGCAGCGTGTGAGAGTGGTCTACTCGCGATATTATGTCGCCTTGTCATTTACCAACATAAAATCATTTATAAACTCTCGATTCATACATGGATTCTCATTCATGGAATTCATAATTATTAGCAGGGAAGTTTTAAAAACTAGAGGATTGACCTCATAAAATTAATATATATTTTTTGATAGATATACCTTGATATACAGGATGGCAAGGACATCGACGCGAAAACTGTTACAATGAATTCAGTACATGATTCTGGATTCCCCTACGTTGACATTTTCGGTCGGTTATTAAAAAAAAAAATTGCTGTTCCATACATTTTGACCGCGTATGTATTGCACTTTTCTATAAAACAGTAGTTTTTTTTGTAATGGAATAATGTAAAAATTACGTGTAGTGCTTTTCGTTGAGAAGTGTTTCTGTTTGTCGTCACGATTCGCATCCACACACAATGGATTAAACTAAATCTTCTTCTACAAGTCTTCTTCATCCTTCGGATAAGCCCTATTGATTTTCGTTATCAAACTCATAACCGTTCAAAAGATATTAACAAAAACCGATGAAGTTTCTTAGATTTTTCCGTAAAATTTATCGTCAATATATTTCTGTCTGTCTTTTGGATGTTTCAATTTTTTCTCATTTATTTGTGATTGTTTTTTTTTATACATATTTATAATTAATATCCTTGTAATGTAAGTATTTTTGTGTAAATATCATGATAAAAATAAGTATTATTAGAAAATAAATGTCTATCGTCTGTCTATTGTGTGGTCCTAAAACCAGTGTAGTTATGTACATATACGAAGAATATTAATTTAGTGTTCTTCATTTCATTTTAAATGTTCTGTTCGTGTGAAAATCGAAGATCACTAATTCAAATTAATTAAGCTATTTCTACAGTGATTTTCGTTTTTTTTTTGTTGATTCGGACAAATTATCTCCACAAAGTTATATATAAATAAAGATAATAATATGTTCGATTAATTTATGTGTTTCATTTTATTTCAAAATATTTTACTCTCATCACTTCAGATTAATCTGTGAACTAGTCTGCATTTTTCTCAACTTTATCGCATAAAATCCATTATATGCCAATTGCCTAATACGTATTTCAGTAGTTGTCGATTCGCCCACAAATAAATTAATTTCGCGCGAATCGCCTTCATAATGAAAAAATATTTAAACGTGTGGATTCGCCCGTTTCAGGCGAGTGAATTCGTACGAATGTAATCAATAACCCATTTTTACCGAACATAAGTACATGATTTATGTTTTATCACACAATAAATAAAAAAAATAACCTACTTATAATAATGCGTTTTGATAACGCACGATTTTCTTCGGATTTCCCGAAAGTGTAATTAGACCAATCAAGGGCTTTTCGAACATGAGTTTATTCATACGTATCTGGAAAAACGTCTTCTCGGGTTCGACCGGCCCAGACGAGAAAGAGTTCTTGAACCTAGTTTTATGTATCTTAAGAAAACTTATAGGTAGTACATTTTAGTATGCATTTTTACCCGACTACGGCGTAGCAAAAACGAGGATATGATTTTGACCGGATGATTTACTTATGTATTTTCATCTATTCCGTCATTAACTTCTAAACTACTTATCATGCAAGACTGCAAACGATCTCCGTGCAATCCTCCTGAATAAAATCTACGACGAGACTGAAAAGTCCTTATTGTCACTTACCTACATGAAGGTAACCCCATTTCCTATTATTCAAATGCACACACACCCTCTTACGAACTCACTCGACTCACAGCAGCAACACTCCACATTCTAATTTATTTTAATTGTAAGATTTTATTTTTTGCGTTTTGATACTGTAAGCTCGAAAAGCATAAAACCATGATTATTGTGATACTCACATTGGGAGACAAAACTATCTCTCCTAAATACAGATTGCTCAGTAATCTAGCTAGGTGAGCAGCGATTCACCCAACAATTCATTGCACGTACACCATGAAATTATTAATTCATACTTTGTAAGTCCCTCATGTACTACAAAATCTTTATATAGGTACCCAACTAAATAAATTATTAATCATTATTATAAGTTGACAAATGAGGTATCGTTGGAAGCATCTTGATCGTCCGCTGATTACATCACATAAAATTGAATAAGACGCCTAGGACATAGTCATGAACTTTAAAAAAAAACTTTTTAATGATGCTATATGTCGGCTATCAAATGAAACTGTTTAATTAACACATTTCAAATATATATATATATATATATAAATATATATATATATATATAAATATATATATATATATAAATATATATATATATATATATATATAAATATATATATATATATATATATATATTACCTTTGGGGTAAAATATATATATATATTTTACCCCAAAATAATTTAAATAAAAATAAAAGTTATAAAACTGAACGAAAAAGCAAGTCAAAGTCACACGTAATCTGACTTTGACTTTAGTTTTATAACTTTTATTTGCTTATTATGGTCTGCAAATGCAATTATTAGTACGCGATCTATGTCCGGGCTCCGAGGGATAGTCCAGTCCCTCGGTAATCTGGAACTGCGATGCTTTGACGTAAAGGAACATTGAGCCCGGACAAAAAAAAAATACGCTGAAAACAAGGAAGTTTGGCAATAATCCGTTATGCATATGTGACTTCCCTGGTACCTGATTAACGGCATAATTATGTCAACGTCTATTAACTGTTCCCAAATTACGATGTTAATTTTTTTAGAATAGAATAGAATAGAATATACTTTATTTGCTTTGAATGTAGGTACATACAAATAGGATCGTAAATAACATAATAAAGAACCGTGTACATTCTGCCTTGTTGGCATGCAAACACAATAATTATTATACAAGTTATCAAAATAGTTACATAGTTACATAGTTAAATAGTTAGTTAGTTAGTTTACATTTTTCCTTGACATAATCATCTAATTATTTGACATTAAACCTACAACTTAATTTCAACTCTTTATTTGTGACTTATAAGGACATGATAATTATTTATTCAGATTTTTTACAGTTGTAATGGCAAACATGTCATTTGGTTTATATACCTAGTTTTTGTTTTTATTATTTTATATTATCCATTTTATAGATTCTTTTCTATTTTGTGAGAAGATTTGTTGACCACTATCTATTTTGTTAAGTACCCTGCACTTGTTGAAGGGCCTACACTGTCGTCCCATAATCTACTAACACTGTTATTTGAAAATATTGTAAACCTATTTTTTTTTTTTCAAAATAATTTTGTTTTAGGAAACTACCAATTAGAACCGTGCCAGCAGCGTGCGTGCAGATATTTCATAAGTGCCCATGTAGGAAATAAAATATTTTGATTTTGATAGTCTTTTGAATCCCAAAAGACTTTTTTAGAAGATCTTTTTTAGGAGATCCAAAACTGTGTGCATATTGCTTTATTGTTTCTAAAAGCGCTTGTGTAAATGCTACTTTAGACTTGGTGGTCATTGAAACACGAACAGAACATTTAAATGAAACCTAACTTCGTAAACAGTGTTAAATGTGAGAAACCTAAGAAGTTTTGTTATGTTTTATTAATATAAGTGCTCTTATACACGAGCGGCACGCTGCCAATAATAAAGGCAACTGCAACCGTCGACACTAGTCTGCGGCAGCCGTAGACGTGCCACTCGTGTATATGAACACTAAGAAGAAATATACGTTTTGTTGCGGCAACACAACTGCCCGTGAAAGTAAAATTTTGAATTTTTCTTTTGTATTTTCTTAACATTTTCACCGCCCAGGTACACAGAACGCGATGCGCTCGCCAGCGCCAAGCTATAAATGTATAACGAAATATATAGTAAACAGTAGTGATGAGGGAGAAGACTATCGATAAATGAAATTTATACGCCTACGTTAGGCTTTTTTTTTATAAATTTACGAATATAAATAAAAATTGATTCAATATTTCCATATTTATTTTATTTCACATTATCGTGAGTAAGAAAAAACAGTAAAAATTATAAAAAAATAAGAGAAAAATGCATAACTCAATTAGAGCTATAAGAAATGTGGTACATCTACATTTACATCATTACGTCATCTGTTGACTTCATTTCAAGTCCCTGGCGCTCGGAGCACGTTAAATCCAATTCTGATTAAGGATGTCTATGACCTTTCTTTCTTTGATTTTTGTCTATCCCGTGTTTTTACTTACTTTTTGATAAAAATAACGTTATTATTATTTGTACGTCTCTGACATTTCTGGGAACCCGGGGGTCCTGGACCTTTGGAAGGCGTACGAGGGGCCGAAGCCAAATCGCAGAGGTACGGGCCTCAGCGATTTGGCTTCGGCCCCTCGTACGACTTGGCAGGATATGGAAACAAAGATATTGGATTATGGGTTTAAGTGGCTAAAGTAAACTGGTTATCTAGAACGATTGAAAGACTATGATTATGATCTAGTTGGAATTACATCAGAATCATCGTCTTTTGTGTCAATATCCTCCACTTCCGACTCCGATTCCACACCGTCCCAGATATTATAATACTACGTACACCGTGCATAATTTTTAGTAACTCATCAGTCCAATGTTTTATTAATTTTATCTTTTCACAAGCAAAGCGGGAAAGAAGAATGCGTGCGCGCTTTCCCGTTTATTTTCTGCAATATGCCAAAGTGACCTTGATACTCTTACGCTTATGACGTCACAGAACGACTTCTATAGTAGTCCGTGGCGCTCGGGGCAGTTACAACTAACCTTTTTGTAGAGATGGGAATATAATTATCGACAATGATTGGTAAACAATAACTACAACTATTTAATTCCGGCTTGGCACCCATCTGAAGGTCGAAATTGGTAAATTTTCCCTTTGCTATAAAGTAGTTTATAAGTTCATATTTTACTGACCTCAAATTGATTTCGATATGAGTATTTATATATTTTTCCACGGACGAAATCAAACAGTGATAACTTTCGCGTCCCATCGACATTAAAAATGATACGACTTTTTGTTTTTTCCGATTTTAAGACAATTAAGGGCCTATTTTGTGTGGAAAACTAGAAAACAGGGTTTTAGACAGTGCTATATTAAATAATAACAGGAAACAAAGCTTTTAAATAAAGTAAATTTATTTTTATAAGATAGTTAAAATGAAGAGCTTCTAATGAAGTCGTGGCGCTGGTGGCACGAAAATCCGGAACTTCTATTGAAGTCCGTGGCGGTGAAAAGGTTAAAGACACTGCACATATGCAATTAGTAGATCAAAATATATTTATACTGTGTGATCTAAACTATAATAAAGAGGGTAGACTTTGTTCATTGTTCCGTTTGTCTTTTATTTCTATTTCCATACTATTTATAAGGAAACTTCAACGCGATTAACATAAGCATTCTCTGTAAATTCCCTGTAAGCTGCTGTGGGTTCTATCGAACCGAAATTAATCGCCGACTCCGAGGGTGCTCAGAGGCTCCAGCACCCACGAGAGATAAATAGACAACTGATCAGTCAATCGGCTTTAAGCGATATCTCTATATGTAACCCGCCGCGCGACAAGACGTCTACTACTTACCTACGTTATTACGTTGGTTGCGTTAGATGTATAAGTAGATGCGTGTTAAAAAATTCGAGCACTGTTTAGCTCGGCAGTTGGCAGTTATAATCATAGGCTCTGTTTCCCCAACATTTTATGATATATCTTAATTTAGACTCAATTAGCGCGTAGTTTACGATTTTTTATATGTTTAATGTCAATTTCTTGAAGTTGGACCTACCAAACTGGACAGTTTGTCCTAGGTAAACATAATCGTCCACAACTTCGAGTGTAGAGTCTCCGATCTTCATGAGGGTGGGTGCTACATGGGCATTCGATATGACCTGAGAAAGAAATCAACCGTCGAATCCGACTCGGCTGGGCGGCGTTTGGAAAGCTGCGTACTATCTTCTCGTCTCATAATTATATCACAGTATCTCAAGACGAAAGTTTTTGACCAGTGCGTATTGCTAATGATGAACTATGGCACTGAAACGTGGTCGCTCACAATGGGCCTCATTAGAAGGCTGAAAGTCATCCAAAGGGCAATGGAGAGCGCTATTCTTAGAGTTTCCCTACGTGATCGAAACAGAAATGGAGAGATTCATGGGAGAACCAAGGTAACTGACATAGCCCGAAGTATTGCCAAGCTTAAGTGGCAGTGTATAGTATGTATAGAACTCGTAAGATCGCAGCTGCAGCATCAGAAAATAATCCTTTCCTTTCAAATATTATGTCAGTGAATGCTAGGCTTGATCTACTTGAAGGTTTTTGATTCTCTGTTTTCATAGGTTCTTAGATGTCAAGAACTTCGGAAAATCTCGATACCGGCGCTTGAGATGCCAATTTCCGTGGGAGCGCAATTGTGGAATACGGGTGATATTCGCATCGGTTATTTTTAAGCTGATCTAAACGGCAAGCCTTTATTATGAGGAACCGTAATGTTGGTATGTATATTTGTACTTCGGTACTTTTATATGCATGTGTGGTCCAGTCAGGCAAGGTTAGGTGACAGGTGCAGAAGAAACAAGCAGTAGCTGAGTGGTACAATGGGTTGATAAGATAAAGATAAAACTATAAGTTTCACCAGTAGCGCTGTACCATGCCTTAGAAATACGCGGCGAGGAGCCGGCGGACGCCGCGTGAGCGTTGAGAGCGGCCTGCACCCCCCGTCTCGCCTATTATTGCGTATATAGCAATTCCTCTAAAAGCAGTTCATTTCCTGAATCCCAGCTGTCATTAGCAATTCCTCTAATTTGACATAAAAGCAATTCATAATTTGTGGACCATTTTACGAATCTCCATAGAAAACTGTCAAATAGATGAATTAATTCGTAATATGAATCGCATGCAGATCATATTATGAATTGTCAGTTTGTGACATTTTACGATGATTCATAATATTTTCATATTTGACAGTTATATTCTGCTAAAGTGACCGTTTGCAGCTCCCTGTTCACTTCAACGACAGCCTTTTGCACCGCAGTAATCTAGAACTTGGCCAAGAAAAGAAAAGTCGAAGTCGGACTGTGGATGACGATGATGAACCTACAACTCACCTAACAGAGAACACACATCTTCAATCTATAAAACAATAGCACTTTCTCCTCTCACTGAACGTAGTCTAGCTCTACACAGTATACTACTGCGCCTAAAATACTCTCGTAAGTATCTCTATTTCAGAGCCAGGAAAATAACGAATTTTCATTACCTATACAATAAGATAAAACAGTATATACAACCGACCACAGCAGTTCTAATACAACCTACTTATTGTGAAGAACGCACTTAGTACTTGCTAGTCTATTGACTGGGTAATTAACGTGCCGTGCCAACAAACCGTGCTATTAATCAGAGATCTATGCTATAATTCTGTTACGTTCGACACGAATCTAGCATTGAGGTGTTTAAAACAGAGAGAAAAACTTATTATTCCAGTGTCTGCCTTTGAATCGCATTTAATTTATTTAGAGGATTATATAAACTGGGAATTATCTACGATTGAGTAATAACAAACAGGTAAGGCTAAGTATCACATAAATATAAAAAATCCACACATAAAAATAGGTTACAGTATACTTCCGTGTACCGAATACTCGTATCCAGTATTTCAGTAGGAATAAGTCGCAGTTCTAATAATATTAATTCAACAAAAGTTAGTTTTGGGTTAAAATCGCTTTGGATACACTGCCGACAGCGTCCCAGCCCCAAATAATAAATTATTTACAATATATTTATGCTTACTTTGCTATAGAATTTCACTCAGGTATGCAATATGCATGTACCATTCTGCGATTAGTTCAAAAGCTCGTTACTGAATTATAATTTAATTCCAAAGGCATTATGGTTTATTTTTAACGACATAAGTTCTCAAACTCAATTCGGATGTTTATATATTTTGCAACACACTTGCTCGTAAAGTGGCCCTTATTGAACCGCTTTTAGGTTCATAATGCAGTGTATTATGGAAGCGTGCTTTTTACCTAAGTATTTTAGATTACTATTCATTCAGAGAACTCCGACGTTTGACTCTCAGCATTAAATATTACTAATACATACAAAATTAATTCAATATCATAACTGGAATAAAATAATAGAAAAAACGCTTGGCTCAAACGCCATTTGGTAGGTATGTTACCTCTAGCTGAAAGGCGCTGATTCATATCAATTTGCGCGCGATTTGCTGAATAAACAGAATTTTGCGACACCTGATTTTTTACTAGAAGATCCAATCAGAACAGGGGGCCAAGTCTACTAATTTACATACGTGTCAGTGGTCTCACAATGATCAGTTTTTGACAGATATGCCATACAAAATCTGTCAAAAACTCATCATTGCGAGACCACTGACACGTTTGTAAATTAGTAGACTTGGCCCCCTGAGGGTGAAGAGGTTACACTAGTTTTGTTGGCGTTTAATGAATGGTCAATAAAACAGTTATATTGTAATGCAATGCATTGTAAAGAGGTAGGTATCGTGTGTAATTAACCATGTAACTTGAACCAGGTCTCATGAATGTATAATGATTTGAGTAGCGGTTTTGCTTTGTCACTGTGTTGTGTTCATCGATTACGGTTGCCTATCAGCGGGGTGAGTAGATTTTTATTTTTATTATTATTATTGGCATAGGTGTACATTAAAATATAGTTAGGATTTCTTAAAATAAAGGAGTACTGAATAATATACCTATTACACTGAAAAATGAAAGGATTGCAACATTTATTAAACTTGTGTTCATGAACGACATACGCTCTGGTTAATCGGCTTATCAGCGCGTTTTCATTAGGGAATTACTGTCCTTTAGAGTCAAGTTGATTCTAAATCAATGCTATTTCTAACTGGTGCATCACTTTAAGCCTCGTGCAAACGATATCGCGGGCGCGACAGGCAGCGCAACCTGTCCTGTCCCGCCTGCTGCGCCCGCCTGCTGCGCCCGCTTTATCGCCCCTGTTTGTGGGAGCCTTAATTGTGGTTTTTAAGGATTGCCAGTCATTATTTTAGAATTTACATGCTCTTATGGCCAAATATGTAGTATGTGTATGTACAATTTTTAAGTAAATAACTTCAATTCTTCACTACATAAAGAACCCACATAGGTTACCTATTTCGGAACAGACGAGAATACTAGACGTATTACTTAACAAATAGTATAAAGGTTACAGCGAAATTTTTCTAAAAATAATTTTCTAAACTTTACTAACCCTGCTGCCGTCAACCCAGTCTTCTTTGTCACAATATTTCATACATATTAAAAAAAAAAAAAAAAAATTAAAAATATTTATTGGAACAGAAAACAGTTTACAAAATTTGTGTTCGTTAACAACCGCATTAGTATGGAATACTGTGTCGCGGCCATTAGCGCCCACCTCCAGGAAGGAGACGACAGCGTTCCAGGCATTTATATAAACAAAGTTTTTTATTTTTATGTTTTACATTTTGAAAAGTAAAGTATCTATAAAAAAAAAAAAAAAAAATATAATATAAATATAAATATAATATATTACCTACCTACGTAGTTTATTCCTGTATTCACGCTTTTTGCGGTTTGAAGCAAAAATTCCGTATGTGCTCATATTTCGATACCTGCTGCAACAGCGCATGTGCTCTCTCTTATAATAATAATATCCCCACCGCAGTATCTCTACGTTGACGTCGGGATGGGGCTTGCGCGCTCCGAACTTTAGGTCTGTGCCGGTAGAGTTTACTTTGCCGGAACAGGTCTAGGATGAGGAGCCAGACCAAGAGAGATACAAAAACCCGCAGGGCAGCATGTGGCGAGCTGTTGGGCAGTACCGACCCCACGGACCCTATCTCCCGGAAGATGTCTTGTTCCTCATCTCTGGCTTGCCTTTATTGGCCGGCTAGAGTGAAAACTGACGAGGAACAGAGCTCCCACCTCATTCTTGCCTTTATTGGCTGGCTTGAGTGGAGACTCGCAAGAGCAAACGTGCTCGGAGGAAGGAAGTATTCCAGTAAGTGCTCGTAGGGATCTTGACCATCTTCCGGGCTCTGGGATTGTTCTGAAAGCCGTGGAATACCTCTCCACTCCTCAAGCACCTCAGGAAGTGTTGCTCCCTTGTCGCTACGTCACTATGGGCTAGAAACTGTTTTTGGGGGCCCATTATTGAGTGTGCAAGTCACCCCCTGCCATTTTATTATCCATGTATACCATAACATTGATCAGGCAGGGGACATAGCTTTTCCATAGTTCTAGATAACCAATCCACTATAGTCACCCAAACCCATAACCCAATATGTTTTGTTTCCATGTTCTGCAATACTCCTTCACCAAACGGGGGTTTGTCCTTGGGTGCACTTGCATAGTGCATACAGGGATAATCGTCGGTTGGTGCCTCATTCCTTTTGAAACTGTCTAAGCCTCTGCGAGTTGGTTTCGGCCCCTCGTACGCCTTCCAAAAGACCTACCCCATGGTCCCGAGATATGTAAACACATAAAAATAATAATATTATATTTATCTATTTTCTCACCACAATATCCTTATAAATTTTTTTTTTTTTTTTTTTTTTTTTTTTTTTAAATAAAATAAAAAAAAAATAAAAATAAAATAAAAAAAAATAGTAAAGGCTCTTACATACTGGCGCGATTCGTCGCGCGACGCGAATTTTAACAAAACAATTTCTGAGAAAACTTCACGCCGCTTCGTTTGCGTGGAAGTCGTAAGATACCACAATATTGACGGCCGCCACTGCGGCCGTTATGTGGCGGTCACCGCTATTTTAGGAAACGCACCTTTACTTTTCAAGATGTCAGTGATACTGGTTTTTTATCCTCGACAAAAAGAAAGAAAAAGCTTGCACAGTAACAATTTGTGGTCTTATATTTTTTAAATAAATGAAATAGATTTTAAATATGCCAAAATTACTTTAGGGCACCACAAAAATAGTGTATCTATAACCTAACATTAACTAAGTAGATTGCTAATTAAAAAAAAACGACTATAAATTAATATCAGCGAGCTCGATAGTCGCAACTTGTTGAAATGTTATTTTAATTTCAAATGACGCGTTTTGGAAAGTTCATTCTTTTATTAACATACAATAGATTTGTTTGCCCTTTCGACCTTAACATCGACACACTGTCTTTGTTTCGATTCGATCTTCGCATAGCATTGAAGAGTATTGTATGAAAAACGAATGACAACCATTCAGGTAAAATAAAATAATAGGTAGGTTAATTTTATAATTGCTGTTCCTCGATACGTGCCCAGCAGACATGATGGGTCGATATCGATAGTTAAAAATGATAAAACAAAAATAAATTTTAATTTGATGATGTTGTTGTGCGTCAGTGTGATGACGCACAACAACAACATATATTTTATTTGGATTTTTGAAAAATCAAAGTATTGTAGCTATCTCAAATTCAGCCGTACAAAACACATTTTTTTTGTATAGATTACGCAAAAGTACTACTAAATCCTACCAAATTTTCAAAAATGTCTGGCCGCTAGTTTTCGATTTCTAAGGTGGCTCCTCAATCCAGACGGTCTTTCATAATGTACGTAGCTACTAAAGTAGTTGATCAAATCGGATAACAATAGCATCAATATTTAGTAGAAATTTCTACGAAATATTGGCGTATTACAACATCTATACATAGATATTAACAAAATAAAGATTCCAAACGTCTGGATTGAAGAGCCACCTTAAATGCCCTGTAACTTTTTAAGGGTTTTACTACAAATTCCAGGATCGGGGCTACAAACTCGGATAATTTACTACTAAATATTGGCAGTACCCGCGTTTAAATATGAGACATGGCTCCTCAATCCATACGGACACCGGTCATCGACCGCAGTTAGTGTAGCCACTTGAAATATCTGTTTTTTTTTGTGTAAACCTCATAGATGCGATGAATAGGTATCTATATCTTAACACGAACTTAAGGCCTATATGAATCTAGCCAAATTAGGTATATTCTCTGTAATTGTATGCTTTCTTCAAGCATTTTTTATCTTCTTCTTTCTTTTTTTTGTCTTCTTTCATATATCTAAATAAAATAAATAGAAAAAATAAATACCCACACATTATTAAAAAGTTTTCTTCGAGTGTTAAAGTGGCAGGTTTTAAATACAGAACGACGAGCTTGAAACGTTGGAAACGAAAGTTGGCAACGGCGCAAATAACTGTCAAATATTTACCTGTTTTGATTAATT
This sequence comes from Lithophane socia, assembly GCA_947522985.1. Lineage (NCBI taxonomy): Eukaryota > Metazoa > Arthropoda > Insecta > Lepidoptera > Noctuidae > Lithophane > Lithophane socia. The sequence goes on along the minus strand of OX383252.1, from coordinate 12,140,409 downwards.
TGGCAATATTACTGTATGGAAATATGAAATATGGCTAGACAACTGTCTTATATATTGATTATGAATTGCAATTATAACACTGAATTTAAGTTGTAACCGGTTTTAGGTGTAAAAAAGGCCCAGGTAGACCGTCGGGTCCTAGGGTATTCAGCCTACGTACCGCCACTCTCAATCAAGTTATTAGAAGAAAGAAAAAAAGGTGTTAAAAAGGCATTTGGAAAGTTTCAAAATCCTTTTTTTACAACTAAAACTAAATATTTGGTGTTACGATATTATTTATTGCATTTCATCATCAATATTTTAGACAGTTGTCTAGCCATAATTATTTCATATTTCAATACAGTGATATTGCAAAACTAATCAAAACAGCGAAATATTTGACATCTATTTGCGACGTTGCCCACCTTCAGCGTAAACGTTCTTAACGCAGTCCTTTTTTTCAGGTGATCAGACACTTTAGACCCTTAGACATATAATTTTATCATAGAAACGATCTTCTTCTTTGATAGTACTTCACAATATAAATAAATATCCTACCTAAATGTCGACTCGAGCTGACGTGTTCAAAACAGACGTGAAAATAATTTAAATGTTTCAGAAGAATTATTTACTATTAATTCCAATTTCTTCCTATCTCTTAAAAAAAAACAATCTCCATGTTACAGATCTCCAGAAACAATGGTGGAAGTGACTGATGCCGTCCCAGGGCCCGAGGAGCCCAAGCTCAGTAAGGGTCGGGAGGCTAACTGGCCAGCAGTGCTGTTCTTCATACATATCCACCTCCTCTCTTTGTATGGAATATGGCTGCTGATCTACGAGGTCAAACTGATGACCCTGATTTTCTGTAAGTCTTAAATAACAAATTAGAATCTTATCATCGCCCAACCTTTTCCCAACTATGTTGGGGTCAGCTTCCAGCCTAACCGGAGCTGAACAAACTAGAATCTATAGGATATTAATCAAAACACGCCCAGCTTTAAAAAATATCATCAATTTACCTAAAACATTCTATTGATTGGCTTTTTTAATATTAGCCGTATTTCTTATGAAAATAATCCATCTATTTTCATTGAAACGAAACGGAATGAATTTACAAAAAACCCATTTCGCAATATTCAACAATTCTTCGTATTTTATTTAAATACTTGCTGTTGCCCGCGACTTCTTCACGTGTAGGTACCTATTTTGTTTTTCACAAACATTCAGGATGAAAAGTGCCTATGTCCTCCAGAATCTACCAAGCCGCACCCTAAGTAATAAACGAGCAATCACAATCATAGTCTGAATCATTTTGATGGAAATGAGTAGGTATGGTCTTTTTTTAGGCACCATATCGCACCTGCAAATTGTTACGAACATTGTTACTGTTGTTTATAATTTCGTAGTAAGTAGCCGGTGTCTCGTAGAGGTAAAATATTATAATTCGGTGCTTATTTATTTTTCGGTGCTTTTTTTGGGCATCTGTTACATTACTTCTCATTTAATTAAAGTCATGATTAAAACGGGCTCATTTATTTGTAAGTTTATAGCTCCAGCACCCTGATTGCGTAGCACAGCATCATGCTGAATGGAAGCATTCAGCATGATGCTGTGCTATTGGTGACCAAACTCACGGCGCTGATTTTCAGTGCAGATAGATGGCATCCTGGGAAAGGACATAGGCTGCTTTATATTGACATACCACGCGGGCGAAGCCGCGGGCGGAAGCTAGTAGGTAATAAAGTAAAATAAAATACACAGTACTTAGAATATGTGAATGCCTTTCTCTCAAAAGAGTCGGTGGAGTGTCCATTATTATCATTCCACGTTATTCCCTCATCCGTGTCACGGCCATTTTTTTATTTATTAGGTACCATTATTATGGCATTCAAGAAATCAAGATATTGTGTCACAATATCTGTATGAAATTGAATTCAAGGGCATCCTCTTAAGGGCTCATTGTAATCAGTTGTTGTGCTATTCTGTAAAAATCTCACCATTAAAAGTTAGGTCAAGTGAGCTTGGAGAGAACTGTCACTGCCTCAGCATCAGTAGGTATCGATGACAATGACAGCTCACTCCACGCTCACTTCACCTAAGTTTTCACGGTGAGATGGTTACAGAATAGCAATGCTGTTCCCTACATTTTGACGAGTTATGTGAACTTTAATCATAAATTGAAACTTTAGTCTCATGTCAAGGTGGTTTAGACCAAAGTACCTAGATTAGACCAAACTAGCAAGCATTCCTTCTTAGTTCTACCTATACTAAAATATCAAGAAGATTTAGAAAATAATGCTCTTACTCTTCCTCTGGTTCTATCTTCGTTGGGTCTCTAAATTGATCTCCAGAGGATCACAGTAGCCCTTTGTATCAAACGCTTATTCAAATAATTCATGGAGTAGGTACTGTAACGCCTGAAGGACATTAACTATATGTGTGGGGGTGTGTGAGGAGGGAATTCCAAAGAGGAGTAGGTTTTCCAAGGGTTTATTAATTATACGACACGTTTATACATCTTAAGGGTCCGGGCGGATCTCCGACTCGGCATAAAAACCTCTACATCAGCTACGCCCCTTAATTGAATTGGCGCAGACAAACAAACAAGACTTCTATTCAAAACGCCCCAACAGTCAGTCCCTTCTTACCTAAGCCTATAAGCGAAGGTACCTAACGCCAGGGAATATACATGGTGAGGTCTTTCTTTTGCAGAAGAAGGCTTAAGTCAGGACGGACGAAAGTCACCCCGGCTTGTGACAATTAAGGTAGGTTTAGCATGTGCCATATTGCACCCATATCAGCACAACGCCTCGTCCTGCTTAAACCTCGTCATACCAAAACTGGCGAAAAAGATATGACAAAGCCTCCTAGGAGAAAACACGATGTGACAAGTTCACATCTGCCCGGATGGGGCTTAGAACCGCTCGACCACAACATCCAAAACTTTCTAGCCGAATAGACGCCACTGAGTCCACGCGTACCAAACTTCTGGATATATGCGCCCACCAAATGAAATCATCATGCTCGCACTCCAGAGGGACAAAATATAAAAATAATCCTACACTCATACAAAACAAACTGTGGGCTCTCAATCAAAAATTTACCAGTAAATGTATAGGCGTCTATCAGACGCCCCTTACAAGGCCAGGCCCGTAAGTGAGGTTGGCACCACCTCTGACTGAGTGGGCACCACCAAACTGTGGGCCTGCACTCATAGATTGGACCAATTTTGTTAATCTAACACACTTTGCAAGGCTATGCCCCGTTCGCAAAGTCGGCCTCAACTGAAGTTGAGTGCCTCCATCCCTCCTTTGTAAGAGGGACCATAGTTGGTTTTCCTCCTAAATCCTCTGGAGCACATTCATGCTACGATAGCTTACAGAAAATTCTTAAAGATAAAGACATTTGGCCATCGAGATATCATTTGGTGCAGTGTCCCCTTGACTCCGTGGCGAAGTGGGAAGTATCACCACACACGCTCCAAAGCGCTGTGCAGGTGACGCCCCACTCACCCGGCCGGCGGCGGCCGCGTCTGATGCTTTTTTCTGCGCAATATGAAACGCACATAAATAAAAACATATTAGTATTACATATTCATCACACTATTAACATTGCGAAGTTTTTGATTACATCAATGTGACATTGACATGACAATTAAAATAAATGACGTTTAAAAAAAAGGCAAATAATTACATCCTACCAAGAAAAGGTTGTAATAAAAAAACATGTATAAAATCCCTGAATCACCTATTATTTAATTTCGAAAAATTTATATTTTAGAAATGAATACTTTTTTATAAAACATTTGGACCTTCTTTTAAATTTATACATCTTTGGACCAATGTTTTTAAATTTAGCCTTTTTATATGAGACCTTTTCCTTCATCGGTGCTCTTTTAAAATTATATACAGCACGCTTTTGTCGTAAAGAGAAATTAACACAATAGTATATAAAAGATAAAAATGAAATTAGAAAATGTAATCTTATGGGGAACGTATTCAAATTAACCATATTATAGGTCGCATTAACACAAACATTACTATCTGTAGCTTCAATAGCTTGAAGATTGTTCATATATCTGTCATACGTAACACCCATTTTAAAGCCAATCATGGTCTTCGACCATGACTCGGTGACAACCTTAACTAGACCTTTGTTATCTGTGTCTAAATCTAAATCGACCTTCTTTTCAATGACTTCGTCTGGAGACAAAGATAATTGGTCAACCTCCTTTATTTCCGTTGATAAAGAGGAATGGTCATTCTCCTTTATTTCGGGACAATATTTACAAAAATCGTTTTCGACAATTTGATCAACGACGATATTATCTATATTAATTTTCTCGTTGTGATCATCATTTTCTTCAGATAAGGACACAATCTGAAGGTCTGTAATACCGCTGAAAGAAATAATAAATGGACTGGACTGACCCGATTCAACAAATTCTTCCTCGTGTTCATTCACGAACCCGTCCATCGGCTCGTCCTCATCATACGCAAGACTGCGCTCGTCATCATCATCCACTCTGCCCTCCTGGCAGCTTTGTTCTACTTCTAGCTGGTCATCTTGTCTTTCGCTAGAAAATAAATCAGCATGAATATCTAAATTCACAACGGCTTCCTGTCCGCCTTCATCCGACAATACTTGTGCAATCTGCTCTTGCACCCTATGTGAATCTCTGTGACACTTGCACGGGAATTCTGCCCAAAGTGCGTCACACATCGCCTTAAAACTCATACCCTCGTGGTATGTATAATTAAAAAATATTCTTGCCGGGCCCATAAGATACGCGCCTATAATCAGCGCCCAATCGCTCTCTCGCCATTCATTGTAGATGGCCACACTCTCGAATTCCTTTACGAACTCTTCCAAACAAACGCCATTGTACCCAGAGAAGAACTGGATTTGCGAGGCCATCTCGCTTTTTTATAAAATATTAGTAAAAACCACTTAGCTCTTATAATCCGGCGTCAATGCGTCGTCTTCCTCCTTTATCTTGCACCCTTATGCTGTGCTATTTAATCGCCCCCACAAAATTTTTAACTTTAAAACTTTATTATAAAAATAGCCTGGGATTTGGGATTTGGGCGCCTCCACCACTTGTAACGCCTGAAGGGCATTAACTATATGTGTGGGGGTGTGTGAGGAGGGAATTCCAAAGAGGAGTAGGTTTTCCAAGGGTTTATTAATTATACGACACGTTTATACATCTTAAGGGTCCGGGCGGATCTCCGACTCGGCATAAAAACCTCTTCAGTACCTAGGTAACCCATTTATTAAAGAATATACATTTTTCCAGTTATAGTCCTGACGTCTGTGGCAATCCTGGGCATGACCACTGGAGCCCATCGATTGTGGGCACACGGGGCGTACAAAGCCAGCACAGGACTACGGATCGTGCTCATGATGTTCCAGACCTTAGCTGGAGTTGTAAGTATTGTGTTTTCGAGCTTTCCCAAACGACAATACTGCTACTGACTAGTGAACAATCTTTAAAATGATTCAAAATATCCCTAGTTTTTTGTATAGGCATTGTCAAACATGAGCTCCTTCTCACGTTTACGAGCAGTTATATGGTAAATATGCACCAGCAGTAAATCATGAAATATACAGTTGACCTCTTTGCTACATCTTTTTCCACACCCCATTACATACCTACTACATTAAAAGTTTCTTGCCCGTTCTTCTCTTTCGGATCGGGCAACTAGCTTTAAGATCCACTCTCCACTCTCTAACAATTCGAAGGTAACAGGAAATGGTCTGAACGAAATGAATGCTTTATCTTTGATATCAGTCAAAGTATCCATCACCTTTTTTATTAATGGACGTTGAAATATGTTTATACACTCATGCGTAAAGGGACAAAGGCCATTATCGCTATTCCACTTCAAATGATTGCCTCCTTAAATATTAATTAATATCTGCCCCTTCTATTACGTTTTTCAACGCAATGAAAGCACACGATATAATTACTATAATCATAATATTAATAAATCATTATAAGTAATTCAAGTTAAATCATGTGTGCGCGAATGCAAATCGAGATTTCCAAGTCGTCCGGCAAATTTGGAATAGCCCGGCAAAAGCAGCTAGGTCGCTTCATTGACGCAATGACGGCGTTTGTTCAAATATCTATATTTACACTTTCCTAAGCCTTCGAAAGGATCAGTCAAACCGGTACGGACAGATTGTGGACGGACACGGATGTATAGGTACTGCAGCAGGCGTAGCATGAGCACCGTTTTGTCGACGGAAGAGTAGACAAAAATGACGTTTCCTGTAGACAGTACGACGGCAGCAAAGTAGAAAGAGTCAGCTGCACTTTTTACGAAATTCACACTTTTACATAATTCGACTCAGAATTCTTTGTTTTGTCGGTTTTTTTTATTTTTTATTTATGCTTACAATCTCATTACAGGTTCATGTTTGTTTTGTACCATTAAACCAGAAATGGTTTGTATTGGTACTCACATTCGCTATTAGAACACAACTAGCTAAACAATTAACATAAATTTACTTATTTATTTATTTGGGACAAACAAACAGTAACACATTATATCTGCGCAAATAATCTAAACAAAGATAATATATAAATGTGAAACTCACACCGTTATCCAGCATATACAATTCATATAAATTTACTAATGAACAATCTATGCGAGTACAAGACTACAAGACTGTTCAAATAACTATACATCGGAATCCTTAAGTTTCCTTAACAAAGCAAAACGAAATCTATTTGCCGACACTGAGTATAAATCTAATTCTGTAGCTTCTGAACAAAAATCATTATAGTTTTTGCACAAGCGACGTAGAGGCGCCCGCAGACCAGCATTGGTGCGGCAGTGGGACACAGCAAAAAGAGGACGTGCGCGCACCTCTCGTCTAATAACAGTTCTTGGGACACAGTAGCATATTTTATTAGTAATCTCAGAGCAGTTATACCTGTTAAGCATACGTCGAAAATAAACATAATACTTTACTTATTATAATATTGGTTATATTCGCATTGGTTATATTAGCAAATAATGCAGGTACATTCATAATATTTTGGTCGCCGTAAACATCTATCAGTAAGTAGGTACGCGAGTGATAATGTTTTGAATCTGAGCTGCTCGCTACTGTGCCCCTCACTCGTAAGAATACCGGTTCTCGTCAACGTACAGAAATTCCTATCCTCCCTATATCCCTATCCCTCCCTATTCCTATTCCTAATTTTTTATTTATTATTTTTAGTGTTCTGAAAAATTATTAAAATAAGTTAAATAGGTAGTTGTACTACCTGTAGTGTGTATAGTACTTTTTGAATTTTTGCTTACAGTTTTTCGAGTTTTTATAGTTTTTGGTATTTCATTGTATAATGTGGGTATTAAAAATTTTAATGTTCGCCTGCCGTAATAATTTCTACTCTGAGGTACTATAAGTTTATTTTTGGTGATACTTCTTGTGATAATTTTATGTGATATCGGTATTTTATTATTAAATTGCTCAATCAAAAGGGCCATGTTCATGTTGCTGTATTAACTTAATTACAAAACTTTACAATATTTAAATAGTTCAATGACGTTATCTTTATATTGGTGTTTTATTTTTCTTGGCACGATAAGTTTTAAAAGTCTAACTTGCAGTTTGGAAATTCTTTCAGTGTATGATTTAAATGTTCGCCCATAACTCGTGATTCCGTATGCTATAATTGATTCCGCTAGAGCAATGTACATATTAAGCAGGATTTTGCCAGTACAGCAGGCGTATCGTGGCGCTTTCTATCTCTACGAAGAATAGACATCTTTTTCTATACAAAGTGACAGTTCGTTTCTTCATTTTTGACATCCACCGTAGAAATCTTTCTACAATCTGTCATTTTGTCTTTCATTTCTAACGATCTTTGTCTAGGTCTTTTTATATGTAGACTATTTCGGAAGAAAGTTTTCTATCATTGATGTCAAAATCACACTGACAACCGATAAATCCTATAATAAAACAAAGAATTCTGAGTCGAATTATGTAAAAGAGTGAATTTCGTAAAAAGTGCAGTTGACTCTTTCTACTTTGCTGCCGTCTCGTACTATCTACTGTCTACAGGAAACGTCATTTTTGTCTACTCTTCCGCCGACAAAACGGTGCTCATGCTACGCCTGCTGCTCGTAACTTGTCACAGACTGAGTCCACGTGAAAAGTCCAGCTAAAACGATTGTCTACGACTAATCCAAGGTAGGTGTGATGCGTTACTTGATCAACTGCTTCACATCGACATGTACCTGAGTGGAATGAAGACAACTGTAACTGTGTGCTATTTATTATCTTGAAAGAAGTAATGTGCTTTAGATGGCTAGAGTGGGCATGAATGGTTTTACTTGCATTAAGAACCAGTCCAGCATCATATGCCCATTTTGAAACTTGAGTAAAATCTTCCTGTAACCATTGAGCTGCTACTTTTACGTCTCTGTGGGTAGCTACAAGGCATGTGTCATCTGCGTATTGATAAATGGTTAACCACATGTTCCATGTCATTGACATATGTCAGATAGTGTAAGGGCCCAAGTACTGAGCCTTGGGCTGTTCCTTCAGTGACTTGAATGGCGTCACTGGTTTCATTACAGATCTTGACATTGTATGTACGGTTATTAAGATAGTCCTCACACCATTTGAGTATTGGTCCTCGAACTTCTGAGTTATCTAATTTTTTCAGCAACGTGTCGTGTCTAAGCGTATCGAAAGCCTTGCTGAAGTCAATGAAAAGTAAAATTACATTATTTTATCATTAAGAGATTCATTGACCTCATCTGTGAATTTAGATAACAGTTGCGAAGTAGACTTATTGCGTTGAAAACCGTATTGTGGACAACACGTCATTTTTTACATAAAAGTCTTGAATCTCGTTATAAACATATTTTTCTACAATTTTGTCGATAACCGGTAGAATAGTGATTGGTCTATAATTTCCATATTCGGTAAAACTGCCTTTTTTATGTATTGGGCGCTCTATACCAGTTTTTAGTACTTCAGGGTATTTTCCTTGTGTGACACTAGTATTTATCAATTTGACAATATCGCCAGTCATCTTGTCACATAATGGATTTTATGTCAATACACCTAATGTTATCTACTCCTGGAGCTTTATTTGTATTAAGGTTTCTAATTAGTTTACTAATACTGTTCTTTGTAGCTTTTCTGAAGTGCATTGATGTGTTATGGGGAAACATATATTCTGATTCGTTCAATAGACGACGGTTACATTTGGGCAAGATCTTCTTTACACTATTTTTGAATTCTGTGGCGAACTTATCAGCAATTGTTTTTATTTCTACATTATGATTTTTGAAGACACTCAAGATGGATTCATCAACCGACTTTTTGTTGCGACCAGACAACTTATTTAATATTTGCCATAGCTTTCGGGGGTTCGTTTTATTATTATTAATTTCTTCCAAATAATGTTTATTTCTAGACTTTATCATAGGATATTTCTAGACTTTATCATAGGTTTTGTCATAGGATATATCGGTTGTCAGTGTGATTTTGACAGTAAGGATAGAAAACTTTCTTCCGAAATAGTCTACCTACAAAAAGACCTAGACAAAGATCGTTAGAAATGAAAGACAAAATGACAGATTGTAGAAAGATTTCTACGGTGGATGTCAAAAATGAAGAAACGAACTGTCACTTTGTATAGAAAAAGCTATGTCTATTCTTCGTAGAGATAGAAAGCGCCTTGCTACGCCTGCTGTAATTATGTTTGTTTGGAGGTACTCAAACCAATGCGGTCTGGTCGATATTTAAGAATACGTGATAATATACCTTCGAAACGTTAATAAAACAATTGTTTTATTTCTCAGGGCCCGATATACGACTGGGTGCAGTACCACAGACTCCACCACGCCCACTTTGCCACTGACGATGATCCTTACGACTACAACAAGGGCTTCGTGTACTCACACTTCTTAACTCGTCTCTGGAAACTTAGCCCGCACCAGGAGAAACTGATGGAGTCCATAGACATGTCGGATCTTGAAAAAGATTCAGTTGTTATGTTCCAAAAGAGGTGAGAATTCAATTCAATATGGGATCTGGAATTACTACTCACCACATCAAGCGTGATAATGGCCATACTAGGTATATAATATTATGTATTCCCTTAGAATAATAACGCATAGAAACCTAGTACGAGTGCAAAAAGTGAGGCAACTAAAAGGGAGCCATCGTGGCTCCCTACTCTCGGCGAGCTGTCAGTACTCAAGGTCACGTTCCGTCGAACACAGCTCGCAATAAATAATTTAAAATGACAGTTTGTAGCGTGAAGGGATGTCATAGCAATTCAGCAATTCAAAACAAAAATAATGTGATCAAATTACATATCACAAATAAGTACTTACATTTTATACACAATTACCATCAAACAAAAATTCTGACCAAACTTATCACAATACAGTGTTGCTATTTGTGAGGGAAAAAGTACCCACATTGCTTTCAATTTTGATAAAATTTTGTTTAGCAAAAAAAAAATGTTTTTGATGATCTACCTACGCTATTGAATACGATATCACATTTTGCCAGTTTATTTTACCTTCCGATGTTTTTTATCCAGTTCCTGATAACATAAAATACTTGTCTTGATTTGATCCAGTAACATAGTAGTGCGTTTTCCCATTTTTGTGGGTACCGGCCTGGTAATGGTATCACTCAAAGCTGTATTTGTGTGCATTTGAGGAACGTAGACACATTCGGCTCACGCACACAAAGAAAATGAAGTGGACACAAGATATCGCTCGTGTTTTGTTCTAGACGCGGTTTCTATGCGTTATTATTCTGTATTCCCTACATTGCGTGCCTTTTTCTTACATTATTTCATTTATACAGATGTCTGAACTTTAAAAGAAACTTACCTACCCCAGAATTTGTTACGGTGTGGTCACCACACCGTAACAAACACTGGAGTAGGTAAGTATGAAATTCCGACAAGTACTGTAGTTTTTAAAAGACCTACTTATTTACTGAATAAGCAATCGTTATTCACTTATGTGTATTGAGGAATGAGGAATTCATAAGACATTAGATTTTGTATTTCTGTGTTTATTTCAGATTATACTGGGGGCTATACGCAGTACTGTTCCTGCTGCTGCCTCTAAACGCTCCTCTTGAGTACTGGGATGACACTATTCTTAGCACAGTGTTCGTCATCGGCTTCCTTCGGTACCTGATCGTGCTCCATGCCTCCTGGATGATCGACAGCGCTATTTGTGTGTGGGGTCTCAGGCCTGGCGAAAAGTAAGTAGTACACTACTGGCGCCTAAATGACATTAACAGGGGGGCGTTGTCGGTAAAAATTCTAGAACTTGAAACAGAAATTGTATTAGAAAACCAACACGGTGGAATTCGTTTAGACTGTGGGCACGCGGCAAAAGATCCTTGTAGGTATCATTATAGCTTAGTAAGCCTAATACGATGTTGTTTTGTTTATTGAAAGCCCTTGATCTCATCAAGACCGAGTGAACTCATCGTGGAGGTATCACGGGATAGAAAACGAGAAATCATTTTTTAGTATCATAAAATACCACCATTTACTATCAAATGTAAATACAATATCATAACGAAAAGGTTCAGAAAAGTTCTTACGTATCCACGTCGAGAACAGGTACTTATTTTTTCAAACTGTTAGTTTTATTCCTAAATGTCGGTAAAATAGAACCAAATAGCTATTTGCTTCCATTTTACCGACATTTAATGCTAAGGTAGCCCGCGATCTTACGTTTTTTACAATTTGCTGGTCAGTTTCAGGTTGTATGTTAATTAAAATATGATTCACGACCGTAAGAAATGGATTTAGTATGGTAGCGTATTGATAAACTATATTAAAAAATAGCCTTCTCGTACCTACGTTTATGGTTCCATATTGTTTTTTTTTTAACTTCTTTTTTTAATGCAATAGATGATGGTTCCTGGTCTTACACGGTATGAAGCCACTGCCTCATCCGATCGATACTACAGCTCATTCATGCTGGTTGTTACTTGTGAGTAAGTCTTGGGTTGCCCTTCTTTTCAGTCTTGAAGGTAACTGGATTTGACATCAGTTTCATTGCCAATTGATTTGGGTGAGCTTTTAATCTGGTGGAATAATTGGTAATATTTTGATTTCCTCTTTCACAGTTTTTATCTTTAGGTCCTTGTGAATTCTCTCATTTGTGACATACCAGGGAGCATTTACTATTTGTCGCAGTGTTTTTGATTGAAACCTTTGAAGGATTTCGATATTTTATATGCTGCAGTTCCCCAAAGCTGGATACCATAGCACCAAACAGGCTTGAGAATGCATTTGTAAAGAAGTAGTTTGTTTGACATTTGGGACTTTTTGTTGAGCATCCAGTGCAAGCTACGTAAGGCGTCAGTCCAGCTATATTCCATGGTATCGTGTGACCTCTGCTTGTGGTACTTCTATTTCATTTAAGGTCACAGGTTTGTATGTTTCTTTGTGTGCAGTGAAAGTCACCTGGACTGACTTTGTCTCGTTGGCTTTTATCTTCCCATCTTTAAGCCATTCAGAGATCAGCTTGAGGCGGTTTTGCAGTTTTGCAGAGGCCTCTCTCGGGCAGACATCAGTAGCCAGTATGGCCGTATCATCGGCAAAAGTGCCTGTTAGGACATTTCTATCTAGCGGCAGGTCGGCAGTAAATAACGATGGGGCCCAGGACACTGCCCTGAGGCAAGCCGGCCTGAATCACACGTAGATTTGTGACCTCATTTCCCTGCTTCACCAGGACGAATCTCCTGCTGAGGTAGGAGCGCAGAAACAGGTAGTTTGTTGGGAGAGTCGTTTTTATTTTAGTCCGTAGACCCTGGTGCCATACACGATCAAAAGCCTGCGAAATGTCCAAAAAGACGGCAGAGCAGTACTCCTTTTTTTCAAAGGAGTTGTTGATTTTTTCCACCAGCGCGGTTATTAGGACGTAACCTGGAGTTTCTCAATTTATTGAATCATATTTAACTTCGCTGGGAGGACATTTTTTCAATGGTGGGTCTAGTTGGTGGACAGATGATAGTGTGTCATTGACCTAGTCTAGTTTTCTTGAACCTTCATCGGGGTGGGAAGTTTCAGTAACATTTCCAAGGTGGTTAGCAAAAACTTCAGCCTTTTCAGCATCACTGTTGGCCCATGTACCATCGAGCCTTCTGATTGGAGGTTGGTGCAGTTGAGGTCTTTTAATCCATATATTTGATTAATACTCTCCATATAATTGAGAGAGTATTAATCAAATAGGAAAACATGGATAGGTATAACCAAGGTCTAAAAACGACGCTTTGGGGGTCTGTTGTTGTTAATCAATAACATTACGCCATTTAAGCATCAGGTTCATAGCCGTACCTAACAGCAGATTAAGGAGCAATAAACTCACACTTGTTTGTCGACCTGAATTCCATTTATATTCGAAAGAACGACCAAGTGTAATAGCGCCATTAACAGCACTACTTAACCTTTACCGCATAAGAATCATCGCACATTTTACCATAATAAATCACCATATTCGTTCACATAATCATCTGCATACGTACGGGTAACACAATACCCTTTAGTAAGACTGGTTGCCAGACTTTTGGGCTTCTGACTACCCGTAACAACTGTCAAAGATCTACGAATGACAGCCGATTATGAAGCCGTTGGTCGCGCCAACGGCTTCATAATTACCATAAAAAGGAAGTCCACGTTTAGACTTAGGTCCCCCGTCGTGATGCGCCCATGCATTACCACACCAACTCTTCTTACGCTACCTGCATGATGCGATGTTATGGCCAATTGCTACTCAAACCATCCTTCTTTTGTTGCAGATATCCACCTGATTCTAACACAGTATTCATATTAACTAAGACATTCTGGCCCCACTACCATTACCTCGTTCCATATGACTACAAATCTGGAGAATACGGAACTTACGGTAAGTTATGAACTAAAAACATTTACAAAAATACGTATGTAATAAGAAGTTCAATCTACTTTCAGCTATATTTCAGCGAATTCAAAAGTTATTGTGAAAACATTTATTAAAGTTTTGCAAAACAAACAAAAGGACGAAATGATTCCGTTTGGCAAAATAATTATGTACTTATTATCTATCTATGTCTATAATAAATAATATTAAAAAATCTGTCTGTGTGACAGCTTAGTTCTTCTAAATACAATGAATTTTAATGGTGATTTTCACCATCACTTAAGGAATTTATTCCGGAAGGTTAAATTTACCGGATAAATCTCGATATTTTGACCAGTCGCCACACCGTGCGTAGCAAGAGCAGTTAACTGTGACTAGGTGAATATAAATTACAGTAAAAACCTTTTGTTTTTGTAGATTACACGCGCATAAAGTATAAGACCGAACCACACAGATATTTATAAAATCAGAATTCGTGAATCCCATGTTTAAATAAAACAGAGCTTTAATTATTCTGCGCAGTAAAAATATACGGACTATCCCGTATCCGACTTCACTTCGACTCGTACCTTGTTTTTTTTTTGTGTAGGTACAAAACCAATATTTTATTCTTAAAACATTCCTTTTTTTACAGATTGTGGCTGTTCGACAGCCTTCATCCGAGTGTGGGCAGCTCTCGGCCTGGCCACGAACCTCCAAACAGTGGAAACCATTACCATTCAGAAAGCATTGGCTGATGCTGCAAGATCCAAAAAGGATCTGCAGACGTGCATAGACGCAGCTGTCACCAAACAAATTGTTTCTGAAGACCATTATCTTAAAAGAGGATAGTCTTTAATGTTATTATTATTCACTCATTTAGGTTTTATTGTATGGTATTTTAATAAATCTATGTTTAGTACCGTTTCTTTTGTTTGCCTATGCTGAAGGAAATTGAACTCTAAATCGTAATCAATAAGTAAAGTAAGGTTTTATTGTTACACTCTACAAGAACTATGAAGTGCTTATTTTCCATTACTCCATTTTCCGCTGCTATGCTAATTATAATCCATAACTTTATAGACATCTACAATTCTAAATATAAAATATGCTGAATGGATGTGCTTGAATATGTGCTGTAGTTTAGGTATATTGACCACTTATCCATTTAATATAAAGCTGCAGCAAGAAAATCTCTAGACTGAGTTGAGTTCAACGAATAATTTGACCGTAATCTGATGTAAAAGTGAGCAAAATAAAAAAATGCGTTTGAAAAAAAAACTTCCTGCTGGAGTAACGTTGTTCCAGTAGGAAGATTTTAAACAAATGACCGGACAAAGAAATAATGGGCGGAAAGCTTATATTTATGCGTAAATGTGCGCCGAAAATGATTTTTTTGCGAAATTCATGATTTAAGATTCAACGATATTGGACCAAACCCCTACAAAGTTTTATTCCATGCTCCCCTACTCATAAGGTCCTTACTCCAAGATTCCTCTAAACTGAGAGAACAAGGGATTGAAATATTCCAGAAACAAATTGGACTGGGTACCTCTACAAAGGGAAAGCAATAACTGACAAATGAAGCAATAGCTAATGAACAACACAAGACAAACACAAACTGTTGACTGACTTGGCGGATGCAACAAAAAATCCTGACAATCTTCACTACCACCAAATTAAAACCAGAAAAGAACTAGTCTGTACAGAAAACTTGCGAGCTTGTTCCTTATCCTATGGTCTCTAAAAAAAGTTGACATAATATATTGCCCACATACGAAAATTTTAAGTGAAATAATGCACATATTTAAAATCAAATTTAATTTGTTCTTAAAAAACGCGATGTTATAAGTGTGTGTAAGAAACACTACTCTGTTTAATAATCATACCTATTTCAGATGGCCGTGAAGTAAAATTAGAATCAAGACTTCGCTTAACAGGTAAACTTGTTTGATTCCCAATTATTCGTTGAACTCAATTTATTCTAGAAGAGATTTTCTTGCTGAAGTAACGGACACCGCTACTGCTACCACTTCGTACCTTTCTGACCTACCTACGCCTACAAACGAACTCGCAATTTAATTTAAGATCATTGTGACCAACATCTTGCGACAGAGGTCGCTCTTAATGCATTATAATATTGATTATTCGGCGATAACATCTAGCCAAGAAAGTCTTCAACTCCTTCCGATTTTTCCAGCAGTATTCTCCCAAACCTGGAACAATAGAAATAGAAATCGTTTATTGCCCAGGATTACAGTAGGTAAGCAGGTTTACAGGTTACAATATTACCTATAAGCAAGATTTTACTAGGTTACAATATTAAATAGGTTTGCAGGGTACAATATTACCTATAGCTAGGTTACACAAATTATTCACCACCAAGCCACCCCAATCTAGACAGTTAATTAGTCTGTATCTTGGGGCTCGGGATTTTTGGGGCTCGGTTTTTAAATTATCAGTTTTTTTTTTCATTTCTATGCTGTCACAGAAATCTCTATAAAACAGACTCATTTGAATACAATAGGTAAAAAGCTCCGCAATTGTGGCAATCCGCAACATCAATGGTTGGAATATTTCAATCAAAATGAAATCTGTTGTTGATCCAGACGCGATCATGTAAATGGAAAACCGGATTTTCTCTCAACTTCTAAAGTTTTATTTAACCAAATGCCCAATCTTATTATCATATGTGTGACGCGTGCCGCTCGTGTATAAGAGCACTAAGTCGGTAATACGTAATAAGTTTGCTGTAGATGGTTGTCAGTTAAGCCGCTGACACTTAAATAATAGATCCTGATACATTACAGTCCTGCTTATATATTATATATATTTTTTTAATTATGGCAAGTTATTTTTATTAGCTATTTACACTAGGTAGGTACTAAATTATACATTTTGAATGAGAAATATAAATCACTTACGAAAAAGCTGCAATCCGACACATACATAGAACTTACATCGCAAAATGCAAATAATGCATGCAGCCAATACTGGAGCTGCACCTTGTTCCCGACCTTGGCCCACCTCCTTCCGATTGTTTATGATCAAAAGTGCAAGTATAAGTACCAACAGCCGGTTCCAAAACATGTCTCGTGGATTACCTTGTGATGTTTACCTCAGTCAATTATGAGAAATGCGCCAATGACGTCAGATAGCAGATGGTCATCAAAACTTGCTGCATGCCCTTATGATTGCAACTTGCAAGGGCCCTGACATTATCATCAACATCGGACGATATTAAAGACATTGCAGAGGCAACTTTAAGGGTCAAAAGTTTTTTTATCTGACTGAGTGTTTAATTTAATCAAAAGGTTCATGTTTATTTTTGGAAAAAGCAAGAACTTTATCGGGAACGAAATGCTTGTTCTAAATCTTACACAACTTTGTTAACATTTATGTCGTCTGTGACGAACCATTTAGATCTCCACCTATTAGACTAACAACTTTTCAAAAAAGCACACCTGATGCAACTATCACACACTGTCTTCATATGCAATAAAATCCCTATTGACAATCTCTGGCCTGTAACACTCACCCAAAAGCAGAGACATGATGAGCCCCACAATAAGGAGGATGAGAGCAGATCGTACGTCTGTGGCTCGAGCGGAGGCGAAGCCTGGGGGTGGTGCACACTGGGGCATATCAGGAACTAAGGCGGCTTCCAGACGAGCCAGCGCGCCGCCACTGCGCAGCTGCAAGAGACTTGGAGCAAGTTCACGATAAAAACAATTTTACGTAAAGCCAGTAGTACCTAAGTCATTGTCATGTAAATGTTATATATGTGTGATAAATTATAAATTAAAATGATTGCCAAGTGTTGTTGATAATGTAAAACTCACGTAAGTATTTTTATCGAGAAAGTGCTCCTTAACAATATAAAGAGTTGTTCACATTATCAACAGCGAGTACAGTTATACAGTAACAACAAAGTACGTATCAGCTTTGGAATAAATAACAGAAAGATAACATAACAACACGCCTGTTCTCCCCGAAGGAAGAGGTGACCTAATAGTACACCTACAGTCGAGCAGTCCTACGGGGTTCCCTTCTTGAAATCGAATGACGAAAGATCGAATAACACTTGCTCGAAAACGTTAACGATAGTACTCGAAATCGATAATTTATGAGCGCGACAGTTCATTACCTCGATGAATCAAAATCTCGAATAACTATAAGCTATTTATCTTTAAGGATTTTTATTTTAGTACAATATTAATGAAACAATATAATATGATTAGAAATATACGGTGGGATGAGCCGCTCTGCAGAGTAGTACAGAACAATTTACTTGACAACTATTTTAATATCTTATGTCATGTACCTACAATTTATGCAAATAAAGCTTTCTTTCTTTCTTTCTTTCTTTCATGTCTGCTGCTTCTGCGGAGCGCACACGCCTTCTGGCTATGCGTAAGTGGGAGTCGGTACTGTGGTTTCATGCACTACCGTCATCGAACCTAGGAGCTTTGTTCGACGACACTACTTTCCGCATCGCTGCTTCCCTGCGACTAGGAGCTCCATATTTTCTCCTCATCGTTGTCACTGTGGCGAAGTTGTCAACAGCCTCGGACACCACGGCCTGTCTTGCAGCCGAAGTGCGGGTCGCTTAGCATGCGAACATTATTGACATCAGCCGAAGAGCTCTTGTCAACGCCGGCGTTCCAGATGCATAAGCACCTAATGGCTTGGCACGCAACGATGGTAAGAGACCGGACGACATGTCCTTATTCCCATGGAAGGTGCCTTTATTGTGGGACGCAACGTGTGTGGATACTCTTGCACCATCCCATCATCCTGGCCTGGCCCGACCTCAGGCGGCGGAAGTATAATAGCCTATAGGTAATTATATTTTCGAGCCGTTTGGGGTTGAAACCCTAGGGCCATGGGGTGCGAGTGCTCATGGTGACCCAAAGGCTAGCTTTTACCTTGGTAAGCATTGCCACACAACGTAACAATGCCACCAGTCTCTTGTGTACATTACCAGCCGACAGCAATTGTTACCCGACTGCCCCAGAAGGAGGGTAATGTTTTTTATTTGTATAGTTTTAATTAGTATCAGTTAGGATTTAATTCGTTAATTAATACATTGCAGAAACTCAATAGAATTGCTTCATTTGCATTATTTGACGAATTCATCCATTTTAAGTAGTGGTGATTAAGTTTTTTTGCTATCCAAAGTCGAAGTTTCGCCACAGAATACATAATACTTGCAAATAAGCTATTAATATACAGGCATATTATATTATATTCATTTTCCGCTACACTGCCAAAATTTGTTTTGATTGTGTGTATAATTTAACTTTTTAAGCTTATGGCTTAGGAGACTGACGTATTGGTGCATGATTTCTTACTTTTCATGAATTTGTGTGTGTGTGTGATATTCACACACACACAAATTCACACAATAAACAAATTATATAGTTTTGAAATGTGACAAATATTATTCAAAATATTATAAACAAAAAGAAAATGCCCTTAACTTAACGTAATAAATACAAACACAGGTCCAATAACTCTTACTACAATTTGTGTTCAAAATCGCCGACCATTTTGTTTTTTTTAAATTGTAATTGTATCAATGATATTAAATTAACAGATATGTTATAAGCGCGCAATCGTGAAGACTCGAAAACATTCCAATTGTAACGTTTTTACTTGTAGTGAAATGTAAAATGAATGAAAGGTGGGTATGTGTGCCGCTGCTGCGCGGAACACTTTTTTCGGTTGTTTTGTGAATGTAAAACATATCCAATCAAAAACATAAATTCCAACCAAGATCTATAGATAATCCTGAAATTTATGAAGAACATACAACATTCTAAAATAAATTTAAAACAAAATTTCTTGTTTTTTCTGTTATAACAATGTTTGCTATTTAAAAATATAACTTCATTGAATAGTCGAATTATTTACACAAAGCACTTAGGATGAATTCAAGCTGAAAATTTTACTTGGCTAGTTTTTACATAAAGTTCTCTTATATTTGGCTAATCAACTTATCTTCTTTATCTTTGATAATTTCTATGTCTATAGTATCGCCTTCCATACATTGCCTAGGTATTTTATAGAATGCCTGAATTATATTACAGATTACCGGTAACATATTTACGAATGAATATCGCCTACATGGCGCAAGGGCGATATGCACCGGAACCTCACCGGTGCAGGCGGCGCCGCGCTGCGATTTTTTTCGTCTTGTGGTCCGGCTCTGGTGCGGCTCCGACATCATGTACAGGAAGCCTAAATGTCACCTCAAGATACGGACTATGTATATTCATTTATTTCAGATCACATGATCCATAAGTTGTTAGTAAAGGTCTTAATCTAATGTTAGTAAAAAAAAAAAACACTATATACAAAATACGACTGACCAGTGTCCAGTCCAGTGAGCCAGCATGGGGCTGTCCCACCTATGACTATTTTTTTTTTTGGGTCTGTGTCAATATTTCTAAACCCTTAAATCCCCATGACCCAGGATGCGCCGCACTCCTGTTGCCCGCCTCGCGGAAAACTTAAACAGCTAGTGATTAACAATTAAGTATTATTAATTATTGGTTGTCTAAGTTATATAAAATAATCTGGTACCTATATACAAAACGAGAAAAGCGACCTTTCATAATGGAACCAATTCTCCTACAAAAGAAAATATTTTTGCTATTATAATTTCGAAAGGCGCTAGGTGTCAAATTTTTTTTCCTTTGTATACACACAATTACCAGGACACCAAATTTCAACTTTCTAGGTCATCCGGAAGTGGGTTAGGTTTTTGATCAGTCAGTCAGTGATAAAAATGACGATTTTTAGACGTTGATATCTCAACAACCGTTTGAGCTGTATTTATGCAATTTAAGATTCTAGCTAATCTAGGGGGTATTAATAAATATACCAAGTTTCATGTGTGTATGTTAAAAAGGTTTTGAGTTATTAAGGGGTGAAAAGTAGCTCCAAATGGTTCGTGTAATATAACAACGGCTGCGTCGCCAGTTCTTTTCTTGAACTTGGCTTGACACGCGTCCGCGTGTCTAGATCTGTTAATATAATATCATTGAATTGTATTGTGTAATTATGTGCGAAAGCGATTTTGCCAAACTATTATTTATCAAACATGCTTGGAAATTCGAGCATTATTTTGACAACCTTCTTCGAGATAAATAGAAATTGCAGTAAGTACTGATAGTTTTTTTGGAAGTTGGTTGTTTTTTTTTTGTAAAAAGTTTTTATTTTTCACTCTTTAGATGTGGTACGTACCCCACACAAATTTGAATACCGCTATGTAAATAACAGTGACGGGAACTTAAAACATCCATATAGGCTATGGGAAAGATACGTATTACTGAAGCTAACTCAAAAACTACGCAAGCAAAGTTAATAAAATTTATATGGGACCACCTCTGAAGCATGACCTAACAAACAAAAAAAATCATCAAAATCTATTCGTAATTGGTAAATTGCCGAAGTAATCGCGTAACAAACACAAAACAAAAACATACATTCCAGTTGAGAACCTCCTCCTTTTTAACCGACTTCTTCAAAAAAGAGGAGGTTCTTAATTCGTCTGTGGTTTTTTTTTTGTATGTATTTTACGCGATTACTCCGCCAATTATAAATAGATTTTGATGATTCTTTTTTTGTTTGGTAGGTCATGCTTCAGAGGTGGTCCCATATAAATTGTATTAATTTTTTTGCGTAGTTTTTGAGTTAGCTTCGATAATTACGTATTTTTACTACTTTGCGTATGTAGATGATATCTTAGTTGACTCCGTCACTGTTATTTAGCAGATAACGTTATACAAATTTGTGTGGGGTAGGTACCACAACTAAAAAGAGAAAAAATAATAAATTATTTTGGAAGTCGGTGTCTTTGCTTTTCAGTTTTCGTTTTTTGCCACCGACTTCCGAAATTAAAGTTATTTTTCACTTTTTGTGTTTTTTTTTTAAGTCGGTTGTTTTTTTTTTGTATAATGTTTTATTGAAGAAATTGGTTGTAATTGAACTTTATGGGACTTATTTATGAACTCAAGACCATGTGTGGGGGACAGGGCAATGTCAGTCGGGTCAGCTTGTCTCGAATATAATAAAACTTACGAGAGTAGGGTAGGTCTAGCGTAGGGCGACTGACGCGGCAGAGGGAAGGCCAGGTGCGCACGAGTGGAATGCACTGGCAGCTCCCGGACTGCGCACCGACCGCGAGCCTGACTCAGAGACCTGTCCGATAAAGTATACATTACAAACATTTCATCAGCCATTCATTCAGTCATTTCATAGGCCGAGGTAGAACGCGATTATGCGACCGTTTGTATGAATTATGACGCACAACCTTGTGCGACTATCGCATTTGGTTAGGACGCGACCTTTATGGGGGATGCGCCAAGGTAGCCCGCGAAATTCTTTTCTGATGTTTTTTGGAATTTGAAGGTCAGTGTCAAGTTGTATTTTGATTAAAATATGATTCATCAGACGTAATTTAATCATCAGAATCGGCAATACAACTACAACTCCATATGTTAGAATAATCCTGAAATGTGATGATTTTATGAAATAGTGATTCAATAGGGTTGTATCTAAAGTGTTTTAGTTAGTTAGTACCAATTATATGTAATTGCATGCTATGGATCTTGGTCTGAAATAAAGATTTATTATTATTATTTGTTTATATGTTTGTACATCTCGGGACACTGGGGTCCCGGACCTTTGGAAGGCGTGCGAGGGGCCGAAGCCAACTCGCAGAGGCCCCTTAGACAAATTTAAATGGAACGAGGCACCAACCGACGATTATCCCTCAATTATCATTCGCACTATGCAAGTGCAGCCAAGGTCAACCCCCGGTTGATGTAGGACTATTGCAGAACATGGAAACAAAGATATTGGGCTATGGTTTTGGGTGGCTTGGTGAACTAGTTATCTTGAACTATGGAAAGACTATGGCCCCTGCCTGACCAATGTTTTTAAATGTAAAATACATAGATAAAATGGCAGGGGGTGACTTGCACACTCAATAATGGGCCCCCCAAAACAGTCGCTAGCACAAAGTGTCGTAGCGACAAGGGGGCAACATGTCCTAAGGTGCTTAAGAGGAGTGGAGAGGTATTCCACGGCTATCAGGACAATCCCGGAAGTACGGCAAGATCCCTACCAGCATCTTACTGGAATACTTCCTTCCTCCGAGAACGTTTGCTCTTGCGAATCTCCACTCAAGCCGGCCAATCAAGGCAAGAATAAGGTGGGAGCTCTGTTCCTCGTCAGTGTTCACTCCAGCCAGCTAATAAAGGCAAGCCAGAGATGAGGAACAAGACTTCGCCCGGGAGGTAGGGTCCGTGGGGTCGCTACTGCCCAACAGCTCGCCACATGCTGCCCTGCGGGTTTTTGTATCTCTCTTGGTCTGGCTCCTAGACCTGTTCCAAAGTAGGCAAAGTAAACTTTACCGGCACAGACCTAGAGTTCAGAGCGCGCAAGCCTCACCACGACGTCAACGTAGAGATACGGAAGTGGGGTTATTATTATTATTATTATATGAACTTTGAGAGTTGTATTGATGATTTTTATTATTGTAATTCTGTAAATGATATACAATAATTATGTTACGGTCGCGAATCGTATTTCAATCAACATATGACCAGATACTGACCTGCAAATTGCAAAAAACGCAAGAAAATTTGAATTTCGCGGGCTACCCTTAAGCTTTCGCCATCCAATTTCTATATAAATACACATTGTATTTGTGGGACTTCAGTGATAGACAGATATGTGTATAATACCTATACAGGGTAGCCGGAAAGTTGACGTACAAAAAAAAGTAGGTTCTTCGTATCGTGGGGTATCCAAATCACCCCCATGTATGTTCCGCGATTTTTCATAGCTTTCGAGTTATGAAGTTTTTTCTGAGTTTTTGACAATTTTCGACATGACCAACTTAAAAAAGAATTCGTCAAGTTTTTTTTTTCAACTTCATGAGTAGTACTTTTATGCGTAAAATAATCAGCTTCGTAACTGTGATGAAAGTTATCAAAATGTTGGTCTAAAGTGAAAAATTTACGTTCGGTGAATTATGACTTAAATTTTCAATTTCAAAGTAAAAATCTAAGCAGGTACCATCATCATGGTACCTAAGATGGCTTAAATAATGCGCCAGATTCTCAGTTTTCATAATCAAATTAAAAGAGTAGGACGTAATGTGGCTACGTTGGCTAGAATCAGCCTTCATAGACAGCGAGGCGGAAAATTCTTAAAATTAGGCAACTGATAAATAAAAATTGTCCATTTTCTCGTTCCTACGTCGAAAATTCCTCGAAAACTATGAAAAATCGCGGAACATACATGGGGGTGATTCGGATACCCCACGGCACCAAATTTTTTTTTTTGGACGTCAACTTTCCGGCCACCGTGTATACTGCAGATTTTTTTTTCGCGATTTCAGCGTTTGTCTCATAGTAAAAGTTGTTCATAATGATCCCTTATGGGATACCCATGAATTTAATTTTATTGCAGCCGATCCATTCTCACAGTGAACAATTATGTGAAGTGAGCTTGAAGTAAGCTGTCAATAGTGTCAATCCCTAGCATCAGGTGGAAACACAGTTCTGAGATTGTTACAGTCGTTTTCTTCTCAACGCGCACAACCTACGAAATGCGTTCCTGACACCTGTCCCGTCCTGACCAGTTGGACAATTTCTAGTGGTAATAAGGATCAAATTCGTAAAACAAATATTCGTTACTACGAAACTGACAGGTGTCAATAATGCATTCTCTCAACGGCCGGACTGTAGACGGTGAATTTGATGCTATATAGGACAAATAATTATTATGAATCATTATGACTAACACTCCACTCGATGGGCGGCTTAACACCAGCGTTTTAGTTTGAGAATCTTGGAAAGAACATCTGAAATTGAAAAACACAATTATGATCATCATACATTCAGGTCCAACCCATCCAACCCTAAAACATTGTGAATGAAAATAACTATCTCTTTATTAGCTAGAATATAGTAAAACACGGACCGCGGACTGTGGTTTTACCTTAACGTAGATCTTGCTACCCTTTGTCCCGCGAAGAATGCATAATCCTGCCTCGCGGCTCGCGCCAGCCCCTCTTCAGCCGAAGATACTAAGTTATCAGCATCGGAATACCCTCGAATGTAGAAAGCATTCAACTGCACGTCTTTTGTTGACTGCAATGTGAATAATAATTTACTTATCAAATATTTTTTAAAGCGGAGAAAGCTATTTCTTTTACCTTGATAGTACGATACAATTCCATTAGTATTGTTTAGCGTATAAATATACATAATCTGCTCAAGCTGTTATTATGCCACATAAACCTCCAACTGTCATTAACGAGACACAATAGAATTTTAATTGTTATCGGTCATTAGAAGGCCAATCGACAGTTGAGCGGATTCGAGACACATACATATTTCACACTCCATTTCGCAGTGCAGTGCATCAAAATATCTTGCAAATGCAGATGACCCACTGCCCGGTAACTGCCTAATTACCAGCGCGGAAATGCATACCTATGCTTGCATTAATTAATAACAACAAGATACTGATTTTGTTTATTTTATTACTTTACAATACCGGCTTACGTGACAGAATATTGGTATTGACCATGGCATTCATTCGACCCCGGTTTCGAGCAATTTTACACGTTTCCAAATTTCTTTATGTTTACAAGGTTATTCATAAGATAGTGGGTCAAGGACCTGATCTGTTGACAGAGCCGGAAGGTGGTCATAGGATAGGATCTCGTCTCTGGTACAAAAATACCATCATGGCACCAAATAGACAGGTCTACCTTTTCACATAAAAAGTAATCATAAAGTTTTGGGGCGATTTCACCGAAATTGAAAAATAAAGTTAGAAAAACCATCCACAGCGAAAGAATCTCCTGTTTATGAAGACGGTTTTATAAAATCTACTGATTTAGCTACATCGAGCTTATTTTTAATGGTTGTCAGTGACCTTGAAATTGAATTACTGGGTAGCCTTTTTGTCACAATGCATAATAACTAATAATTAAATTCCTATTCAAAGCCAATTACGTCAATAACCTTTAAGCACACACGCTGTTTACTTTACTTTTATTACCTAATTAGTTTGACAGCGCAGTGGCCCGGGATATTGTTGAGTCAGCAACATGCGATACGGAATTCTGGTCTGGGGTATGACGCAGTGCCCCCATAATCGATGGAGTATATCTGTATTCTGTTATTTTCCTAGCAGCATTCAGCGTCGCCCGTTTAGTGATCACTGGCCTTTTTAAAGCGTGAGCAAGTTGCACAGCTCGGAATGTCGGCTTTCTTCTCGCATTCGGACATCGAATGGCCTGCGTAGAACCAGTGACAACGCGTAGAAACGATCTCTAGGCAAGTTTTTTTGGTGCATGACCATATTGTTGGCATTTATAAGACCTTACTACCAATGTAAAGTCCCTGACAGGACAGGGGGCTTTAAACGGTCACTTTAGCAGAATCATAATATGAAAATATTATGAATCATCGTAAAATGTCACGAACTGACAATTTATAATATTATGATCTACGTGCGATAGATATTACGAAATAATTCATCTGTTTACAGTTTTCTATGGAGATTCGTAAAATGGTCCACAAATTATGAATTGCTTTTATGACAAATTAGAGGAATTGCTGTGATTCAGGAAATGAACTGCTTTTAGAGGAATTGCTAATGTGGCGTCGTTCAATTTATAAAAAGCCTTAGATAGAGGGATTAGGGCTTTACTTAAATCGGCTGAAACTTCAACACGTAGTTACAGGTCGTAGCATCTCTTTTCTCCGATTTGTGACTTCTTGTCGGCTACGTTTTGTTCTAAAATGGACCTGAACACTTAATTTTCAGACAAGGAAGTTGGCACTCCTACAACCACGATCCGAGGTTTACGCGTGCTGGGCTCGTCGGTGGAGAATCGTAATCCAGATGTTGAGAGCTGGACTGCGTGCTTCACTGATAATTACGCCTCCATTTTTCGTTTTCCAGACACCACGAACGTGCAGCTTTATTCGCTCAGGGCGTATGATTTTTTGCATGAGTTCTTTCGTTTTGTCACTTGATTTGAATTTATAATTGGGAAAAATGGCAACAGAGCTTGTGTTATTGGGTCGAACGAAATCATTTGATCCCTTTTTCACTATATCGGCAACAGAAGCATTTCCCGCAGAACCAGAGTCCTTTATGCTTGCATCTTGAGCTCCGAAATATGTTCCATCAGGTCGCGCTTTCCTTGAAGAGCATCAACATGTTATACGCGTGAATGGCTTTATGTTTGAGAGGCTACTTTACGACATAGGGTAGAAATTTCCATTTTCTGCTCTGAGTTCAGTTTTCCATCCGCGGCAACAGAGCAAACTTCATTTAGGTGCTCTTGATGGCAACATCCATTTTTAACATCAAAAACATCAACGTTGGCCGATAAGAGGGCTGGGTTTTGCGTCGGCATCTTCGAAGGTGAGACGGAGGGTTGCACTATTTTGTTTTATTTTATGGTCACTATTTTGTGTCCATTACTTAGCAAACTACAACAATATGCGTTACGGCAGTAATGCACTAAAGGAGATCACTATTATTAAATAAACTATTTAAACGAGCACGTCTGTGCGCTGCAAGTGTCAGTCATCATCTTCCTGCCCTTATCCCATGTTACTTGGGGTCGGCGCAACACGTCACGCCATCATTTACTCCCTTCTCTTTCATATCATTCCTCACACAATCCATCCATCTTTTCTTTGGCCTTCCTCTCCCGCTCCATCCATCAACATTTATATTCATCACTTTTTTAGGCACATGCGTTTCGTCCGTCCTCGTCACATGCCTATACCAGGCTAAACGATTACCTTTCAACTTTTCTATCACTGGCGCCACTTTTAAACTTCCCCTTATATACTCATTTCTTACTTTATCCATTTTCGTCACTCCACACATCCAGCTCAACATTCTCACATGCATTCTTTTTTCATCCGTCTTCTTCACGGCCCAGCATTCCGATCCATACAGTACGACAGGCCTTATCACGGACTTATAGATTTTCCCCTTTAACTTGAGGGGCATCCGTGGGTCGCAAGTTGTTCCTGTGACCTGTCGCCATTTCATCCATCCCGAGTCAGTATCGTATCGTAATGTCGAACGTCTAAAATGTATGAATGTCGTGTACACCTGAAATTGGTATATACTTATGAACCCGTATTATACGATTTATATGCTGTACCTATTTTAAATAAATAATAAACTGTTTGCCAATAACATTAATTAGTATGTACTTATTGTTTTTTTTTAACAGCAGGCCATTAATTGAATAGAACCCAATTTGTTGTTTTTCTTTGTTTTCTTTTTTTCTGCCCTTGCCGGAAAATCTTCACAAATGAGTCACATCTGTTAGCAACAACTTTGATTATTGTATCCTTTCGGTGGTCGTAGAGTCTAAGACGTTCGGTTCCAAACATGGGATTAAAAAGGCTTACCATAAGGTACATTTGATCAGCCCCATTCCTTATGTATCCGATCTTGAAGTTGGGTGAATGTAGAACGGCAGCTATGGTATCGACGCTGGCCACGCGAACTGACAGCACTGAGGTTATGAACGCCGCGTACGCATTGTATGTGACAACCGCGAAGAATAAGCATACGATTAGCAGAACACTCCCAGACGGGTTTGTTGGCGTCCATGATCCACCTGCAGGAAAAACAAAATAAATTAAATCGCATGTTTGTATAAAGCCAGCGAAACGAAACGAGACGTATGGCAGAACATTATTTCAGCATGTAGCTGTGCATTATGGATTTCGGTAAACAATGTTGCGTGATGTCGTTGCCGGCCGCTGCCATTTCAGTATGAATTTTAATAAACGATACCACAATTAACTAAAAAAATTAAAACCTTTTTTGTTTCTAAAAAATAAACACCTATTTAAGTACTAGATAAACAAACAATGTGGGTTTTACTTTTGTTTAATAAAGTAGCTACTTTAACGATCACCACTTATTTAAACTTAGCTGTCAAACTTTTAATTTACCTACTGGTAAGGTTATATACCACTACCAAACACCCGTCTCCCGCTTGACCGGAAAGCTGACGTGATCTAACTGCCTACCACTTCATTAATATAATACTAAGTTTTCGCAAATCATCATCTAGTTACTGGTCAACGTTAGGACACGGCACAAGTCTTACTTTCGTCTATTTGGTTAGGCAGACTTTAGTTCAGAAGTATACCATTCGAGACAAGAATAAGGACCAGCTTTGCAGTCTATAAGTTCCAAGACGAGGTTAGTGAACCAAATATTCATAATTATATATAGGTCCATATCTCATCAACATCAATACAGCCTATCGCAGTCCACTATTCCCCTATAGGCCTCTCCCAGTCTGTCCCACCCATATTTTTAATGTCGTCGGACATTGAGCTAGTAGGTTTTGATGAGAGATTGAATTGATGAGACTTACATAATCAATGTTCCATTGAACTACACTGGCCGTCAAAACTAAGTACCAACTTTTAAAATTGCAATAACTTTTAAATTACGCAAGTTATATTTTCGAAATAAAGAATTGATTGAGGATTGGAAATAGAATTTATTTTTTTATATATAAACTTTATAGCCAATAACCGTCTTTTAAGGAATGGCTAAAAAAACATTATAAACAAAAACACTCTTTTTCTAATTTTTGCAACTTTTGACTCTTTTTGCTTCTGTTTTTGTTTTCACATTTATTTCTTGATCAATGAATTTAAAAAGTAAAAGCTAAGGTGTCAAAAAAAATGTAATTAAGGCGTAAAACTGTACCTACTTATAAATGTTGTTTGAGTTTTTTTCCAGTAAATTAAAAATGGCTATTTTATGGTTTAAGTTATAAACGTTACTTATGTATAATAAACTATAATTTCCAAGAAAGCTGATGAAATTTGCTATAAAACCGTTTTTTATTTAAAAACTCTGCTTCTATAGTTTAGGAGAAATTGCAATTTTAAAAGTATGGTAAGTACTAAGTTTTGAAGGGTGAAGTTTCGGGAACCATTCCTTAAACTCGACAAGTACGGGACCGAATTAGATTTACGGCATTAGATTCTGAGTCATGGAACAATTAACATAAAATTAATAATTTTGTTGAAACATGAATATTAATAATAAATATTCATGTTTCAACGCAAATCACAATGTACAGTTTTTTATCTACGAGCAAAATATTTAATCAAATTGCCACTTGACCATTTAATTATTTAGAACTGGCTGCGCCCCGCGGTTTCACTCACATAAGTCTCGATCCCGTGGGAATATCGGGGTAAAAGGTATCCTATGTCCTTCTCCAGTTCATGGTCTATGTGCCAAATTTCATGTCAATTTCATTTCATCAGATGGCGTGACCAAGGGAAATAGGGATTCATTTTTATAAATATAGATATTAATTTAGGGTTAAGTATATTGCGGTCTGTAAGTAAAACATTTTGTTCTTTAAATATAATTTTCGGTTTCAGGATCACATGTAAATATATTCAATCTGAATATTGGTCGTGGTACATTTTTTCAAAGACTGATTATTTTTTAAATCCGTCCTTCGTTTCGTTAAAATTGAAATAAAAACTACAGAGGAGCTATGCGGTTTTTCACTTAATTAATAAACCCTATAGTCTATACCATAGAGTGTATGCAGTTCATTACCAACGTTATCCGATATAATGATAATTAAAAATAGAAGAGTAGAAAAATTAAGAATTAATCAGAAATGAAATAAAATTTACGAATATGTTCGGTTTTATAGAACTTCCATTCAGTCATTCATTCTGCTTTTTGCAGATGAA
The DNA here is from genome assembly GCA_947522985.1 of Lithophane socia. Classification (NCBI taxonomy): domain Eukaryota; kingdom Metazoa; phylum Arthropoda; class Insecta; order Lepidoptera; family Noctuidae; genus Lithophane; species Lithophane socia. The sequence goes on along the minus strand of OX383252.1, from coordinate 12,109,718 downwards.
ATCTTTTGATGTGATCAGTTGTCTATGTGCGTTAGGAAAAAGTTTGCTTTTTTTAGCTCCGTACCATTGCCATGACGATAAATATTTAAAATCATAATACTTAAAGTGAAGGAACTTTGTCAGTTACTGGCGATAACACGGTGTGGCGGTATCTACATCGCCACATGCGAACTACGCATCAAAAACCTGACGTCACACAAACATCCTGACGTCACATAAATTCTGCATCGCGCAATTAAAGGTTACCGAGCAATGGAGATATATACAAGAACCCGACATCAATCGTTGGACGCCAGACACAACACCCGTTTGGTCGGAGGATCCTCCCTTTTCTATGGTAGATGAGTGAACTTTACATCCTGTTCCTCATACTCCTTAAACGGCAAATTGATGTAGGGTGTCAATTTGTTCAACAATTAATTTTACCTGACCGTACCTAAGTACTCAACAACTAACCCTGCTGACAAAGTATCCCAGTAGACCAAATCAGTGCTTCAGTATATCCCATGCGTCGATGACTGGCGCACACCGTGGCGGTGGCCCGGCTGATGACCACGATGGCAATGGCGGCAATCAGCACCACCGCCACGACGCACGCCACCAGGCGCACGCTGAACGGCGCCAGGAATATGTCCCGCACCGTCGACGTCTCTTGCTGGCGAATGTAGATGTTGCACCTGAAAGGACATCGAGCATTCCGAGTAAATGTAGAGAAACAAACATACACAAACATACCTGTATTCCTCGAAAGGTTGGGCACATGATTGAACAATCATGTTGTGCTGAATTCATGGTAACAGTTTGCGCGTAATTGTAAATCTGCCAAAAAGAAAAGTACAACTTTCATCCAAACCAGAATCGTAAAAAAAATCGGGTTTAAAAAAATGGTTATTGAAAAAAAATTGCCCGTTCTTACAATAGGTAGTGCAATTCCTACACGGTCAAAATGTATGGAAGAATTGAGTTTTTTCATCGATTTTATTTACACTGTATAAAATAGTTGACAAACAAATATTTTTTAATAATTATTTCATCAAAGATCAACCAAAGTTCTTTACATTTATGGAAACTTCATAAATGTAATATTTAACATAATATAATAAATAATATTCGATTTCAAAGGAATGTCTCGCGTCAAACAACGTCTTGTAATCCACTTGTAAACTTCTAGCCTTGTGGCTAGAAGTTTACAAGTGGATTACAAGACGTTGTTTTACAGGCAACTCCTCAATAATAAAAAATCCGGCCAAGTGCATGTCGAACAACGCACAATGAAGGGTTCCGTAGTTGGGTAGAATTTATCCAATAAACTTAACATTGTAGTTAAAAAAACTTATTCTCCCATATAGAATGTGTAATGTTCTCCCATGCAGAACGGAGAACATGTTTTGCAACTGCTTTAATTTGGTCGATTATTACTCGGTAACTTGTGGAGCCTACTTAGCTGTGATAGTTTTCTTTTTAATTTCGTTATACTACTGCCGTGATTTTTTTCACAATCCAAAACCAACCATTTAGCTGGCAGGGGGGGGACACTTGACTCTAGCAAAAATTAGCACTTTAAAGCTTAATATTTCGCAAACGGATCCCTGAATCCAAAAATGGCATTCACAAAGTTACATTATTTTTAAACAACCTTTCCAACTATATCCCACACCATGGGATTGACGAGAAAAAATACAACCATCCCCACTTTAAGTGTAGGGTAGGTACCCTAAGAAAACATACTTTTTACGGTTTAGTTTACCACTTTGTTGGCGTAATTTATATATACCCATACCAAATTACAGAGTTCTAGCACTCAGAGTCTCTGAGCTAAGCCGCGGACAGACACACGGACATGGCGAAAGGGTTCCTTGTTGACTACGGAACCCTAAAAACAATACCTGCTCAACTTCTCAGCTTGGCTTCATTCAACTGGCTTGTTGCTCATGGACAATTTTTAACAGATTTCCAAAACCCTGATTCCGAATTTCAAGCACATGGCGGGTTTTCTTGCTGTGTATTGTATTACGTCAGATGGGTCATCTTATAATTTTTTATTGTAAATCATACGTCAATTTCCTTAACAGTGAAATAATGAATTAGTTATGTTTTCCGTCGTCGGCCGTTGTCTAATCGTTGATAATGAAGTAGAGCAAAGGTCCATAGCTAATTTATTCATGAATAATTTCAAGGTTCAGTTACCGCTTCCGGCTAAGCAGGGGATGATTGATATTGAGATTCCTTGTGTGATACTGAAATAGTTATTACAGCAAAAGACATTCGTGAAGTGATCAAAGGTATGGCAAATCTCCTGGACATGATGACATCAGTATTGAACATCTCAGGTTTGCTGGACCTCATCTACCCAGAATTCTTTGTATGATTTTTAGTTTCTGTATCAACCATTCTTACTTACCAAGAAACCTTATGAAAACTATAGTTGTACCAATAGTAAAAAATAGCGCTGGTAATAGTTCTGATAGAAACAACTACAGACCTATCTCGTTAGCAACAACAACTGCTAAAGTTCTTGATACTCAGCTTGAGCGACAGTTAAAAAAACATCTAAAATTGCAAGGCGCTCAGTTCGGTTTCTGGGCTGGGCTGTCCACTGAGAGTGCAATCCTGTCGCTCAAGCATTCTGTCAGGTACTAAATATACCGACAGAGATACACCTGTGTATGCTGCCTGCCGTGACCTCTCCAAGGTCCTTGAGCTAGTTCAATATGATGATATTGTGAGAAAAACGACATAAAACTGGGTTACAATTGCATTAATTGGTTTGTTTAAGTTTTGGTACAGCAATCAAAGTCAGATGGTCGGATACTCTTTCAGGTTTGTACAGGTTGGAGTGCGGGGTGAAACAGGGGGAACTGACCTCACCTGCCCTCTTCAACCTGTACATAAACGAACTTATTGAAAAGCTGGCTGACACACAAGTTGTCCAAATGGGCAGTGTGTAAACAGCATAAGTTATGCAGATGATATGGCTTTACTCAGCCTCTCAATAAATGCTTTAAGAACATTGCTGACTACTTGTGAAACTTCTGCTGACATGCACGGTCTAATATACAACACGAAAAAGGGTAAACTTGCGGTGAGAGGTAAATGTAAGATACCCAATTTTATTCCTCCAGTGTTTCTGAGAGGTGAGGCTCTCACCGGTGTGTCACTTTTTAGATATTTGGTAGGTACATATTATGCCTGAAGATCTGAATGATGATGCTGACATGGAGAAAGAGAGAAGGTCATTGGAAATCCGATGCAACATACTGGCCCGCAGGTTTGAACGTGTAGCCGTGTGTACGCACACGGCTACACATCAAACTATACATTTCCAGTTTATGCTGATCTCGCATTGTATAGGATTTCCGTAGGTACAATGCGAGGTCAGCTGTCAGGTCTGGAAATGTATAGCTTGATGTATAGCCGTGTGTACTAGAGAAGTAGAGGTGCTACTTTTCAAGGCCTACTGCCAGTCTTTTTAACACGTGCAGCCTGTGGGTCAAGTATACCCGGAGAACCTATGACATCCTCTGTGTGCAATATAATAATGCCTTCAGAGTACTGTTGCGGCTGCCCCGGTTCTGTTGTGCATCAGACATGTTTACGGAGGCTCGTACGGATGATTATTTCGCAATCCTGCGCAAGAGAGCTGCCTCCCTGATGTTGAGGAGCTGTGGCAGTTGCAACAGCATTCGGAGGGCAATTTATGAAAGTATTGATAGTCCAATGCGAAGGTCAAAGGTCTTTGCATGCAATGTAACCTTAGTGCTTTTGCATTGGATTTTCTTGAAATATTGTAGACATAAATACGTACAAATATTATTTTCTTTTGCTTTAATTGTAACTTTTTGATCTCATGTTAGTGTAATAATTAGACTAGTTATAAAATTATTTATGGATAATTTAAGTCTGAAATAAATTAATATTATTAACATAATTACTTATTATTATTTTAATGAATGTCTGAATAACCTTTCGTCAATTAAGTTACTATGCACGCATTCGAGTTAGAATAATATTAAGCTAATATTTAAGTTAAAGAGACCTTGAAAATTAAAATAATATCACGCCTGTAATTCCCGAAGGCATCTCTGCCGAACAGAGGTGAACCTATAGTACAGTGTAGGTACACTCACATTTCGCCAGTTATGTTCAAGTCCCATGTAATTGGCGAGCCTGTTGGCATCAACCGAGCACAAATCCGAACGGCTGCTACTAAGAAATTCCTGATGGTTTTCCATCCACCCAAAACAACTTACCCGACCTGGGAATAGAACCCAGGACCTCAAACTTAGCAATAGCGCTTGCAACCACGAGACAAGCAACTTGGTAAATTAATTAATTTCCCTAAAACTAGCTGAGTTTGGTTATTTTCTTTTTTTACTAAATGTATTCAATTCATTAATTTGTAGGAAAATAAAATTCTGCTGTCAAATAAAAAAGTATTCAAATCTTTTGTTTTTTGGCTCGACCTGTTTTTGCATCGGAACAGCGCAGTAGACCACAGCAATTTACTTTTACTATTGTCACTTGCATCACTTACATGGTCTCAGCAATGGGAAAGATAAAGTCCATGTCCTGTAGACGAGCCGCGTGTACAGTTACTGGTTCCAGGGCCACGTCCACCGTATGGTCCATCAGAGCCCCCAGCAAGCCGGTCCAAGCGCCCTCATATGTACGGAACCCCAGCTTACCGTAGTACCGAATCGATGAACTGCGAATGCAAGCAAACAATCGTAAGTTTTCAGGACATTTTTTGCGATGTGACGAACGCTTTACGCTGTCTTTAGGGACGACATATTTTAATTTGACTTTAAAATGCACATATTATCTATACATCATTATTTATGTGTAATAAAATCGTGGCGAAGTCAAAACTACACAGAATATAAAAAAAAGTAATTGCTACGAGGTCTAGAAACGAGTCTAATGCCGTAAATATAGTTTTTAGATTTTTTGTCTGTTTATATTTGTGTAATACCTACCTATGCTCCAGCATTACGCAAAAACAACTGGACAGATTTTGTTCGCATAGATATTTCCTATAAGTATCAACAGTTGGTACTAGGGTATAAATCATCACGCTATTTGCTATGAAGGATGAGCAGTATCGCATTATGTTCATATTCTTCTACATGGTGCAATTGAATTCATGGGAATCCCCTGGCCCCTACAGAGGATTCCATTAATTCAATTTCATTGTACTCATCATTATGAACAACTTCTATTATGGGACCCATCCCTGAAAAAAAAAATCTGCTGTTCCGTACATTTATGTTACCAGGATGCCCATGAATTCAATTCACCCTGTATTGTCATTGCCATATGAAATATCTTGTCATGTATTCTATTTCACTATGAATGATAGACTAAGAATTGATGTGTTAAGGCACCGGTGAGGATTAACCGATTTTGAAAAAAAAATACAGTCTGCTAGAAAATGGCCAATTTTCACAAAACTTTTTTGATGCCGATCGATCCTGTTTTTTAAGGATCAAAAAAGTATCGGACCAACTAAGGTTTGAGTAAAGAAATGGCAAAAAACTTTTCCCTTTTCATAGAAATGTGACTGAGATGAGAGAGAACACAATATCAGTGTATAACAACAGTCGGATGCCATTACCTCATTGGGCTGAATAGGGAATGAATATAGCAGATAGTTACCGATTTAACCTTTTAAATGATTATCATACCTTTATGGAGCTAAGCAGTCAATCATTACATAATTAATATACTTATAAGAATGGCTATTTTAGTCAACTTTCAAAAGAATAGATTCAGATCGAATTTCGGCCATGACGAGCAATCTTGGCGGAGACCAGCCTTCGACGCGGGAGATATTATAGTTCACAAGTGTTTGCGCAGACACAGGTGCACTCTGTCTTCCCTCACTCACGACCGGAGAGAAATCAGAAGCAGGGCCAAATACCTAATTCAAAAATCCAATAAAAATGTGCCCGACCCGGGAGTAGAACCCAGGACCTGGTGCAGCAGTCGCGCTTGCGACCACGAGAAGAAAGAACGGGGCACTCCACGTGGAACTTTCAACAAAGCAATGCAAACCTGAGTTCGATTCCAAACAATTGACATTTTTGTCCTTCTTTTTTTACATTTATTATTATTTATTTTATTACTTTTAAGAAGGCTTACAGACTAATTACAAATAATAGGTAACAACAAAACATTATCAAGTTGCTAATAACAAGCCTCCACAGATATATAACATATCGATTATTTAAAGCCTAACAATCAGCAAATAAACAATTAAAGTATTACGCCAGCTCAAGTTGCTCCAATCCTTCAAACCTTCCCAATCAACATTGATCCTTATTCTTTAGTGATACTAAAGTACTAATACTATTAGTGTTCTTTATTATACTATTAGGTGATAGTTCGAAGAACGTTCACAGAAAAATTATTAAGGTAGACCTCTTCTGTCATCTACAGTTATAATAAATATCTATTGTTAGATGACTGTTTATGAGAAATCCCGTGTGTTTCTGTTTTATATTATTTTAGTGATAGCTATTCTTCAGGAATAATCTTTAGGAATGCAAAATTCGATGTAAAATGTCACAAAAAAAATGCAAAATTCATGTTGTGCCATTAGGCAGTATAGGTAAGCAGGAGGAAAAAATGTAATTTAATTTGGAAATACCAAATAATATAATAATTATTTCGATTTATTTAATTTTATTCCTATTGTATTGTAGATATTTAAATTAATGTTTTCTTACATGAATGAGCCGACCATTGTTCAACTGTAATACCTCAAAATTAATATTGCATTTCATTTTATATTAATTCACTCATGTTATAATAATGCTGAAGTATTCTAAATTAAAGTTATAACAAACTTACGTTGTGTTCAATCGCACTGTCAAGAAATGGAAAATGTCATCCAACATCGGTTCAGCAGATGGGCCATCGTCGTCCAGCGATGGACCTCCATCCCCAGTAGAGTTGCATCTTCCTACCACCAGCTCCTCACCCAAGAAGTTGCGAGATTCCACTGGATAAGGAACCTCAACTCCTGACATTGACTGGACGCGATCCCAATTACCTGGATTTCAGTGATATAATGGATTTAGGAAGAACTCGTAGAAAAGGACTCGATTCAATCAAGCGCGTCGCTCGACTCTCCCTAGAGTCTAGTGGACGGATTAGCCTAGGATCTCAAACAAGCTGAACCTCCTGTATATATAGCACGGATTTTTTCAGGCGAGGCATTAAGTTCGGCCGTCTCGTGCTACATTTTTCAGTAAAATTGAGCCTTTTTTTATTATTTAACTTTTACTATATTCAAAAGCCCAACCACCGTTATACTATACTGAAATAAAAAACAATAGTTACTCACCTAAAAAGTAGGCATACAGCGTAGAATTTGTGCGTACTTTAAAATACTGCATAACACTTATTATTCTCTCTGTTGGCTCAAGACGGTTAACTTGGACCCACTTCCTAAACTGGAGACTCAAAGAAAATCTACTGACATTCAGCATATTAAATATTCTTAAATAGTTGTAATTCGTGACTCCTGACTGGAACAGGGGTAGCACACTACCATCCCTTTTGTACGTGTTATTTCTCGTTAGATTTCTAAATCTTTCTGAAGTGCGGTAGTAGTTCCTTTCGTATTCCGTTTTCATGTTCTGCATTTCGTAAACATCCCCAAATTCATTATACCCCCGATGCTGTCGTCGACTAGGATAATTAGTTCTGACTTTATAAATGAAATTTCCACCGCACAGTCTGAGGTTGTTGGTTTTCGGAAAATATTTATTTTGGGTGTAGGCGACGACAATATTTTGATCAAAGCGAACTGAAGTAGCATTCAGTATTTCGTTGATGAAGCTGAAATCTCTATTCGACCTCGCTGTTAGAAGCCAGTCGTATGATGACGTATCCATTCTTTGGTCATGTAGCTAAAAAGTAAAGTATTAATTTAAACTTACCTTCCTACTATAAAGAGATAGGTAAGCATAATTAAAATCTCTCATTGAAACGAAATTGTTCGATGAATCTCTCATTAAAACGAAAACTTAATTGAATAAATTGGTTTATCACGAATATTTTTCATCTCGCAAAATTAAAATTAAATTCTGTGAGTGAATTTAATACTCAAATAACATTTTTAACTGAAACAACAACTCTCTCCACAAGTGTCGGGTTCTTTTCATACTCAGTGTAAATGGGTAAAATTTTATAACTGAAAACGCTAGTTATTCTCAATTTTGCTAATACTAACAAATTCTAATTACCTTATTAATGAGTTTCGTAAGGTTGGCAGTGGCGTTTCTTCTTAAACGCGGAGATAAGATGATGATTCCGAGATTAGCTCGAAAGCGAACATTCTGCAATGATTCTGAAGCAGTAGCGACTCCATTGATACTCAAGCATTTCATTAGTCGGACAATAGCCCATCGGCAACCTGCAGAGAAGATATTTTAATAGGTACTTACTAAGTATCAAGTCAAGCCTATGCTTGAGGTTTTTTTTTTAACAAGGGCCTCGGGTCTGCCTTTCATCTCCAGAATCCTTCAGGCCCACCCCCGAATTAGAGTGTGTTAGGTAAAACTAGCTAAAGATATAGTTGCGTGACCTGCGTGTCGTGTGCGTACGCCTGTAAGCTCAGTGCAAATAAACAGCTTGTTACCGAAGGCCGTGTCTGAAAATCTCCGTGTGAAAATCTCTTTTTACCCGACTACGGCAAAGCCAAAAGGAAGAGTTATGATTTTAGAAGTCTATGTATGTATTTACGTGTGTCCCACCGTAGCGCCCAAACTACTGAACCGATTTTCATTAATGAGGTATCAAGAGATTCGTAATTACTACGACATTATTTTACTTCGACATTATGGAACTCCGACACGTCTTTACTTCGACAATACTTTAGTTCGACATGCCTTAACTCCGACACTACTCTTCTCCGACAAAACGTCTCTTCGATAAGACTGAACTACGAAATGATGTGACTTTGACGACATACTACTTCGACAATAATGCTAGTTCGACATGATTCAATTTCGACATGCTGTACTTCGAAAATATCTTAAATCGCCGTGATGCATCTCAGACACAATGCTAATTCAAGATTATTCTGCACGTTAGGAAACAACTGAACTTGTGAAAGATTATCGTGTCTGAGACGCACCACGTTGATAAGATATTGTCGAAGTACAGCATGTCGCAGTAGAGTATGTCGAAATAGAATCATGTCGAACTAGCATTATAATCTCCGTAACCAGAAGGTTCCCAGGTATGGTAGAGTACAAAAAAATGATCTCAATGAAGGATAATTATAAGTGACTCTCGGGTTCTTTAAGGGTCTATTTACACCATTACAATCTTCTCTATCCATGTATTAATGTATCGTATACACATACCTTGCTCAAGATCTGGGGTATAGATGACAGCCTGGTGCCACCCGCGCCATACAGCGTACTCCAACACAAAAGGAAGTGGCGCAAGCGCAGCCTCTGGACAGTAAGCATTTACAGGCAACGCCTGCGCAATCATTAGCGCGTAAATCCCGTAACAAAGCTTCATCTTGGTCCTAAAATGTAGGTGCAACCCATTGGTGGAACTTATGGTAGAATTGTTTCTTTAATATCTTCTCTCATCGAGCTATTGTTGTTCACTATTGAGTAGCCGTAATTTATCGCGGAAAATGTTATCTCAACGTCTAATATTATTAAATTTATTATAAACCTGTGTTGTCCCACTGCAGGGCAAAGGCCTCCCTTCCCTCTTTTCACTTTTCCTAGTCTACCCCGATTGCGGGCCAATCTTATAAAATAGAGTCCAACTCATCCCGCCATCTCTTTCTGGGCCTGGCGCGTTAACGTCTTATATATATTTCTTTTATTCGTCAATTATGACGGTGGAAAATACGCGCGTTTATTATTTATTGTTAATGTGTAAATTGTATACATGTTGAAATTATTTTCTGGTAAGCTTGATTGATTACTCGTAAAAATATAATTTTCTGGTTAGCTTGATTGATTACTATCTCGTAATGGATCGTACTAACGCGGAATATATTATTTTAATTAAAGTTTAAACAAACCACACTAGCGAGCCACCGATTCAAGAGAAGAACCAGATGAGCGTGACTGAAAATATAGAAAACAATCCATTAAACAGAAAACAAAGTATGACACATATTCCATAGTTTGTAAAACAAACACAAGACAATTATTTTAATCAATTAATCATAAATAACTTGCGTGAGGTTGTGATTGACGTGTTGGTACGGTCAGCAACAAATGTCGATTAACAATTCAGTTTATAAAATCTAAACCAGAGAGCAAAATTTTCAAAAAAATCAGAACTGATACTAAAGGATATTGTAAAAAATGGCCCATGATAATAAACGCTAAGTTAATATGTTTCTATTGGCCTATTTATTATAACCCGAACACCCGAAAGTGTTTTAGACTTTTTATAGGTGGAAGAAGTGTCCGTGATTTTAATTTAGTTGCAATCAAATATATGGATTATTTAGAACAGAAAGTAAACTCACGTACCTATAGGTTCTTAGGCGGACGATATAAGGATGCCGAACAATGTCCTTTAAAGAGTGACTATTACATAAAATGAAAATTCATGTATCGAAACATTTTGTATCGATTTAGATATATCTAAAACTAACATTGTTAAACGATCTTTATTTGCTAACTGTAGCTACATTGTTCTGGTTGAGTTTATTAATTCGATGTGAGCACGAAACTTCGCGGGTTCAGAAACTTTGAAGAATATGTTACTCATTGACATGAACTTTATAACATTATAAACTAAGTAATTTTAACATTATAATTGTTACGTTAGTAACAATAACTACTTAAGGCCTATCTGAAAAAATCCTGAAACATTAGGTTTTTGCATTGGTGTTTTCATGAATGATATTATAACTGTGTGATTGCACTGGTTAAACATTCACAACAAAACATGTTGAAATCTCTATTTTCTGAATGTTCCATACAATTTTTGTCAGGAACTAGAGATTTCAACATGTTTATTTTTTGTTGTAAATGTTACGCCAGTGCAAACACACAGAAGCCTGCCCTACTTAAATAATCTAAAATGTGCTAACGCTTCTCTACTCAACATGGTTGAGCTTTCACATCTATTGATTGTCTTCTTGAGAAACATTTGTCTACGGTGAATGTACAATGACTTTTTGAATAAAGTCACTAAAATTAATTTGAGCTAGTTTTAATGCAAATTAATATTGTTTCAATAACTACTTACATATTTCTTAAAAAGCTCACTTAGGTAACTGGCGTATACACATTTAGGTACATTTAATATTGTGTTCTCTGACACGTTTACGATGATGATAGATCATCACGCTATTTAATTTAATAAGATAGTTTCGAACCTGTCTCCTAATAAATCAATCTAAGATTTTTTTTTTTTTTCAGTACACAACAATGGGTCCAATAACTTTTACGGACACTGAATTGGAGCAACCGCTTCACACTACCGACTACATACAGTACAAGCTCCATCACCTAGCGAAGGACAACAGCGAGACAAGAGCTGATGGCAAACTGGACCAGATCAGTCTTTACGACCAGATGCTAAGTCGAAATGACCCAAAGTTCCTCGCACCCATACGAAAATGGGAGAAAAACATGGGATTCCTAACTCCAATAAGATGGTTTAATACCATATCCATTACGGTGTTCCACGTTGTAGCCGTCATATGGGCCTATTACTATTTCACCACTAACCCATTAAAATGGCAGACTATCATATTCGGTAAGTGAAATTACTGCCTTTGCAGATTTAACCGCATCTGTGGTCTAGTGGTTAGACCACAGAGGTCCCGGGTTCGATTGCCAGTAGGGGCAAAATTTTTAGCAGACTATTTACCGACCACAATTTGTTGGTATTATTAACATCTATTAAGCAGAAGCTAGTGGTCGCAAGCGTACTGAGCATGAGGTCCTGGGTTCGATTACCGGGTCGGGCAAAGTGTTATTGGGTTGGTTGGTTGCCATCAGCAATTTTTCAGTGGGGTGTGCCCGTTTGATAGCAATGGCTCGCCTCCTCACGTGGGACTTAAACATAATTGGCGAAATGTGGGAGTACTATAGGTACATCACATCAACATCAACATCTCTGCCCAACCCAGGGGAATACAGCCGTGATGTTATGTTATGTAAACAGGTGGACACTGCAGGCACCGTATATTTAACTACCCATGGTTTGAATGACAAGAGTGTTTACCCTTACACCCTGTAGTGTAATTTCCTTCATACCTCAAGACCATATATGGTAGATCAAGAGAGTTACAGTTCGATTCAAACTTAATGGCGCGGTTAGCTTTTCGCTGCGCAGTACCCCACCCCTCACCCCCGCTGACATATGAAATTGTTACTACACAGCGACTCGCCCCATGTTCCGAGCCGCCATTAAGTTTGAATCGAACTGCAGATAGAATAAACCTACTGTTTAGAAAGATGTATGTAACGTACCTGTAGGGATGTCGTGTCAACCGCAAGTATGATATGAGTCTTGTATCGTGTTGTTGGCAGTCACTCCATGTTAAATACTGATATTCAGTTGCACCCGGTTAGACTGGAAGCCGACCCCAAGAATTTTGTGAAAAGGCTACACAGTGTTCCATTTGACCAAAAAAAAAATCCCTATGCTGTTTATGGTATTTATCGATCAAGGGATGCATTTATAATGCACGAGTAAAAAGACCACGTGTCCATTTTTTAAATATTATTAGCACAGTTATATTGCTCGTAACAAAGCCTATCACTGATAAAAAAGTCACATCGCGCTATCGCGGTTTTTGGGAAGAATACGCCATTTCGTTCTAAGGTAAATTTTTTCTTTGGTCACCCATCCAAAGACAGAACTTTTTTATAACTGTTGTGTCTCTTAAGTACTAACAAGTGTTTGTGTTCCTGAATGACTGTTAATAGTGTTACTAACCGCCTGTGAACTAGAAAAACTAAAACTAATCTACTAAATCACATAGTACTCAAGATGTGACATATCAAAAAATAATAAAGGAAAGGTCTTCCAAGCATGTCAGTTATGCTATTGTAATTGATGATATAGAAAAAAAATATGTAGTTCAAAACAAAACAAAATGAATTAAGGTAAAATACAGTGACAACCCTAACACTATATTTTGAAATTCAATTCCTTCAAAAAACCGCGATAGTGCGATAGATAGACTGTTGTTACGAGCAATATTACTGTGCTAGTGTCAAGTCGCACTTTTGAATGTTTAGGGAGAAAAAAAATAAAACCGAAACTCTAAAAAAAAATATTACTCGGCGGTGATTTTCCAAAAATAAAAACTGGAACATATACGCCCAAAGATGCTCTATCAGATTATATTTATATACAATAAATATCTTGGACAGTTACGTTTTCAGAATTAATTTAATTTTTTTTAAATGAAAAGATCACATGAACTACATGATTAAAAAAAAAATAGTATTTGAAATGGACACGTGGGTGTTTTACTCGTGCATTATAAATGCATCCCTTGATCGATAAATTCCATAAACAGCATAGGGATTTTTTTTAAATCAAATGGAACACTGTGGGCTAGGCAAATAATGATAATTATTGACCTATAGGTCAATCAAGGCGTGTAATCCAATAGATGAAAATGTCTATTGCTTAATGTTTCAGGATATTTCATTGGCCATGTTGCTGGGTTCGGGGTAACAGGAGGGGCACATCGGTACTGGTCTCACCGCTCGTACAAAGCTAAACTGCCCCTGCAATGGATTCTACTCATATGCTATTCGATGGCTGGTCAGGTAGTGTCCCCTTCATCTTGCACTTTTAATCTTTATTGCACTCTTTTAAATTCATCACTCCGTGTTAGATACAAATTGCAGGGTACCCACCCTGCAATTTGTATAGAGTGCACTGCGGGTAGTTTTGACATATCGGCAACTATACCCTTGCACGTGACAACATTTTAGTCTGGAATAACAAACTGATAATTATGGTAACTAAGTATAAAATATCGAGACCCATACTCCTGCAATTTAAGTCACGAGTTTTATTTGTTTTGTTCAAAATTACATTAGCACGCTTAGAGGTCAGTGCACACCAAGAGCACAGCAGAGCATTTTCTGAGACTAAGAGAGCCAAATCAAAAATAAATAAACGAACACGCAAGCTTAAGCATTGTCGACATCAGGTTGGACGCTCAACGTGTATTTAATTTTGCAATTGTCATAAGATAATTTTTTCAGTAGACTCAAAAAATGCTCTGCTCTGCTGTGCTCTCGGTGTGCGCTGACGCTGACGCTAGCACATGTGATCACACTTTGTGGCAAATGTACAACCCGTGCGCTTTAACATGGCACTTGGCTCGGAACTCAATACTCTCCCCGCTACCCGCGCCGCGTCCCGCCGTCACCATGCGGGGAAGCGGGGGGAGGTCTTTGAGCCAGGTGCCATGTTAATGCGCACGGGTTGTACAACAACCCACACAAAAATATGTACCGGAAAGAAAGAATATGTTTGTCACCTTCATTTGTTTTGATTCGATTATGAACAATCACAGTGACTATTATGGGCCTTACCACAAAAACATAGACACTTGTTCAACGCGTGTTTAATGTGAGTTTTATGTCAAATTCCATACAGAAATGTCATGTCTAAAAGGTGTTTAGGCTAAACTGATAAACACGGTTTTGTGGTATTAAGATAAAGGTTCATGCTCATACGTCTGTTACGTCAAGGTCAAGTCGCTGATCAGTCACGTCAAAAAATATAGTTACGTAGAAGTTGTAGGACGTTGGCTACACACATCAGTCACGTTACGATCGGCGCGTCTCACGACATGACTGAGGTGTGTACCTTTACGGTATTTATAATATACTTTACGGACAACTTAACTGGCCTGGTTAACTTATTAAGATCTTTGTGAACAGAACACTATATACGAGTGGGTTCGGGACCACCGCGTGCACCACAAATACTCTGAAACATCAGCGGACCCGCACGACGCCAACCGGGGATTCTTCTTCGCTCACGTCGGATGGCTGATGATGAAGAAGCACCCTGACGTACTGAAAAAGGGTGTCAAGCTCGACATGAGCGACATCGTCAATGATCCAATTATACAGTTTCATACCAGGTAGTCTAATACTGTATGTTCTTATTGCAATCAAAATGATCAACATCACACATCACACCTGCATTCCTCGAAGGCTTAGGCAGGTGTACCAACTACCGCTAGTGCGGCCTCATTTCGTTATATGTTTAAGTCCCATGTAATAGGGGCGAGAATATTGACATCAAACAGGCACAGATCCAGACTCCGGGATGTCACTGAGAAAGTCCTGATGGAAAATTGTGTAAATTGGCTGAAGTATGATGATGATTGTTAAAGATGTCGGACAAAATCATGGTGACTGGAAGTTTTAATGGCGTGCGCCGCGTAAACCGGCCACCCTGTATGTCATCACTAATGTGCGTAAATCAGTAATAGTGCCTAAATCAGTAAGTATCTGGTTGATTCCGCAAAAGTGGAAAAAAACTAGATAATCTGCAGACTTCTTAGGTAATCTGCAAACTAACGACCAGTCATACGGTTAAGTTAATAAAACAGCTTTATTTCTTGAATTAAACATTCGAATTCATTGTAATTATATATTTAATTTGTTAAACGCATCAAAGTACTAAAACAACTTTATACAAAAAAGTTAACTGCGATACCAAAATTCTATCTACTAGAATGCTTGTTTCAGGGCCGTATTTAAAGGTGTGGAGGCCCTGGGGCAATAGAATTTTCACCCTCCACTTTCAAGAAGTGGAGGCCCCGAAAATTCTATGGAACAGACGAAAAAAAATGGATTTAGTTCGGTTTTCGGTATCTATCAAAGTATTTCAACGTATCATTTGTAAGACCATCAACCCAGGGCACGAAAAGAAAATTAAAAAGGTTCCCTAGGAATGTGAACTCTTTTATCTAAAATAAATCAAATTGTGGAGGCCCCTATTTTGTGGAGGCCCGGGGCCATGGCCCTTGTTGCCCCGCCTTAAATCCGGCCCTGGCTTGTTTTTCTCTTTTCAGTTGTGTTTTGGCATTCAGGTTTTTTTTTAAATAATCTTCTTTATTGACTACTTGATCATAAATATCTCATCGTCATCAGGCTTCTACCTAAAGGTTATAAGAAAACATTCCATTCTTTAACTATTTCAGGTATTTCCTGTTATTCAAGATAGCATGCTGCTTTATTGTGCCGTCAATAATCCCTGCTCTGTGCTGGAACGAATTTTGGGAAGTGTCCATCATGTCACAGGCTGTACTACGATACATGCTCAGCCTCAACGCTACCTGGTCGGTTAACAGCTTCGCGCATTTGTGGGGCAACAAGCCTTATGACAAGTATGATTCCTTCCTTCTTACTTTCTTCAGTTTATTGCTTCCCCTGCAGCAGGGCAAAGGCCTCTTACTTTCCATTATGCCTACTCTATTTATCATCAGTAGTACGCATAGGTAGGTACGCAGTCCCGCACCTACTTTTCATTAATTTAATCACACCCTTCGTGTAGCTACCTGTCGTAAAGCCTAGCCGTAACACGCGGGGTGTGTACATCTCACGGAACATAATAATAATATGTACCACCACACCACAGATATTTCTGAGGGCCGCACGAATTTTATGCTATTTTTATACCTACATTGTGCCAAGGTACAACTTTTGTAAATTAACGATTTCGGAAGTGGTTACCTACAAACTGTACAAAACGCTGATTCCACAGATTGCCCCTAACCCGTTAGTAATTACTGACTTTTCATTTTAGGAACATAATGCCTGTTGAAAATTGGGGGGTTTCCATAGTAGCGATGGGTGAGGGCTGGCACAACTACCACCACACCTTCCCTTGGGACTACAAGGCTGCCGAACTCGGAATACCTATCAACCTGACTACGACACTATTAAATTATTTTGCGAGTATTGGATGGGCGTACGACATGAAAGAAGCTTCGCCATCCCTCGTCAGGTCGGTAGCAAAGGCCCGGGGTGAACCACGAGATGAAGATGACTAAACTATTCGACATATGAAGCAATAACTTCATAGGTCTTTTTAGGTAGCATGGATTAACTTGATACCTATGGTAGGTATTGTCAAATATCCGTATCAAATATATTATTATTTAAATTGGTACCTTAATTTTTTTTGTATATATACAAAAATTTAAGGTATAAGGGCAAACGTGATCTTATGTTTTATTTATTGAATAGCTGTGCCTGCGACCTCGTTCGCGTGCATATCGAAAAACAATAATGTGCCGCTTAGAGAAGGAATCCTGAAAAACCGGAAAAACCACTCCTCCATTGAAAAGGAAGAATCTTCCGGTCTTGTCTAGTGAGAAGAGGTACATGGGGTAATATTAATGTAACCTAATTATATAAATATCTTAAAAACTTGTTTTAATTAAGAAAATGCTTCTCTGTAAACGATGTTAGAGTGGTTGCTTGCCCCTCGAAAGATTTCCTACATACAGTTGCCCTTGTGAAAAGCAACCTGGTAGTGAGATCCATCTCTGGTTATGGCCGCCATTTCGGATTTTGATTTCCTGATTTTCGGCACCGGCGGCGCCCTCGAAAACTATGGAGATGTGACTGATATATATAGTCCATCTATCTTTGAGCGGCGGAAGAAATTTAAGATTGTATCCCTCTGTTTGTGCCATTCGCTGCTTGAGGGTAACAGCATTTATGAATGATTTACTCGTAGCATGAATGGAATATTGGATAACTGCTTACGCCACTCGACACCAGAGGGACGCTTTTATCAATAAGTAAAGCAGAATAACCATGGTTTAAACTGTAGTCAAAATTACCAAGTAACTGCGACCAATTTGGAAGTAGTTCTAACCTAACCTAACATAGCCCATTTAGTCGGAGTGCCAAATAAGCACATGTCTGTTTTTCTTGCTGTGTATCTTATTATGTATTTCAGATGGGTCATCTTAGAATAATAATTATGCATTTTATAGTATTTATTAGATTAATATTGTTATAGTTATTAGCTAGCAGATTTCGCCAACGACTTCGCCCGCTAGAGAGATAAATGATAACAAGGCATTATACTGGTGAAAGAATTTTAAAATTAATTTTTGTGTACAAACACAAAAAATACTAGACCAATTTTAAAATTAGAAAGAAATTAGAAGTTTTTAAATTAGATTTGTAATGATTATTCATTACAAACAAAAATACAAATGTTTTCTCTGTTTATTAATAGTGTGGAAAATTGAATCGATTGAAAATTTCTTTGTTTATATTCTATTGTTTCAAACAGTTTTAATCGTTTTATAAATTTCCTTTTCATGTTCAATATTTTCGATGCTATTTATATTAACGATGATTAATATAGCGTTACATACAATATAAAAGGCTGATCGGATTAAACCCTTGACAGATGTAATGAAACTCTTAATAACGATGTAACATAGTCAATCGATGGCACTTCATTGTACTGAGTGAAAGTACGTGACAAGGTTTCTGCTGAGCAGATTTTGAACAGTGCTTCAGACACGTAGGACGACAAACGTGAGCGGCGCGGGCGCAGACAGCCGCACACAATACATCTCGATCTGATGTTAGTAGGACAGAAGCACACGTGGTTAATTTGTGGTGACGGGATTTTTTTAATATTGTGAATTGCAGTGTAATTTTTAAGCCGGAAAATAATTGGTGAGTTTTGATAGCGGCTTTTTTTAAAAATAACTATCAATCGGAAGACAGGCTTGTATTTAGTAGTTTTCTGTTATTTTTATTTATACAAATTAATTTAATTCATGCAATGA
The DNA here is from genome assembly GCA_947522985.1 of Lithophane socia. Lineage (NCBI taxonomy): Eukaryota > Metazoa > Arthropoda > Insecta > Lepidoptera > Noctuidae > Lithophane > Lithophane socia. Next base: position 12,090,907 of record OX383252.1, on the reverse strand, counting down.
GTCAATTAAATATTAGATAGGTACTCGATTTAATGTTATTAAGATATTCATCATCATCATCATCATTTCAGCCGCAAGAAGTCCACTACTGGACATAGGCCTCCAAGTAATGACAATGACCTTATATTTCTATTTATTCCCCCTTTTTTTTACCCACAAAGGCGAAGCTTTTATCCTGCATCTCACCTGATGGTAAGCGATGATCAGGCTAAAGGTGGAAGCGAGCTTCACCCGGAATCTTCAACCACAAAGGAACTGGCTACGTTAACTCCAACTGCCGAAACACAACATTGATGTTAACATTGTTGTCATAGCGACAGACTTAGTTAAGGAAGTGGTAGCTAGCCAGGCGGACTTAGAACAATCCCTAACACCAACCAAACCGAACAAAAAATTTTGCCCCTACTTGGAATCGAATCTCTGGGTTTGAGACGCCTAGACCACAGAGGCGTTTAAAATAATGAATTTATATAATAATTTCATTATAATAATCCAAATAATAAGCCGTACCTTTGTGTACTTCTTCTATATGTGTATAATTTGTACATAAATAAAATAAATGAATAGTCCATCGCCACAATTTCAGTTTTGTTTTTAGTCTAGGTAGGTATTTAGGTACTATACCTACAGCTACTCTGAATTATTTTAAAACTAGTTATCTCATTTTCTCCGTTCCTCATTTTTATTAACAATGCTTAAACAATAATAATTCATTTTTTTTATTATGTATGTAAGTATATTATAAATTTTAAAAGTTACGTTAAACACTTGTTTAAACCTGTCATTTTATGTACCTTGATAAAGGTAATATGAACACGTACATAAGAAAAATAATATTCATAAAAGTTTCTAAAGGTAACCTAATAATGCAAAATTGCAAATGAAAGCTATCTGCACACCAACTATAAATGCTGGTTAATTAATTTAACAAAAACTTTATTAAACAAAAGAACGACACTGCAAATATTAATAGCTTTATCAGCAACCCACAGACGTAATGATCTCAAAGATTCGTACGTGCCATATCTAGTCGGTGTAAGGAAAACACACATTCCAGCATTTTTGTTAACGAACTCATAATTTAATCAATGGATCATGCCTATCTTTCTCCAATGGAACCTACAACGCTTTGGTATGGACATCAAGCTTCATTTTTCTGACTGAACGACTCCTTGACAATTCAAATGTGCCTGTAAAATCTAAACTCAAACTCAAAGAATTTATTGCAATTAAACGATTTGCTGACTGAAAATTAGACCAAATGACTCGGGGTGACATTGTCTTCATACAAGTACGAGTATTTGTGTGATGACTGATGACGTTTCCAGTTTGCATACGAAAATTCAATCAGATGTTTTTATTTTATTTTTATAACAGCTTATTCTATCATTACAGAGTTTACCCTAATGTGACAGCACAGCTATACACTTACAACCACATTAGAAAATAGCATTAGATACATGATCACGAACAAAAAAATTAATACAAAAAAAAAAAAAATGTTAAAATAAAGTATTATTTTGCTTGTAGCTAATTACAAATAGCCTTTGCGAATTCACTAAAACAACATGTAAACACATCAATCTGAGTTTGAAGGTCGTTGATGGTTCGACAGATATATAGCTACGCTTGCCGGGGTTGGTCAGTGGATGGGTGACCATTTTCACATATCGAGACTCCTCCGTGCCTCGGAAAGCACGTTAAGCCGTTGGTCCCGGCTGTCATTTGTGGATCTTTGACAGTCGTTACGAGTCGTCAGAAGCACGAAAGTCTGACAACCAGTCTAACCAAGGGGTATCGTATTACCCAGTTACTGGGTTGTGGAGGTCAGACAGGCAGTCGCTCCATGTAAAATACTGGTATTCAGCTGCATCCGGTTAGACTGGAAGCCGACCCCAACATAGTTGGGAAAAGGCTAGGCAGATATAGGCAGTTTTCCTTCACCGTTTCTGAAGCATGTGATAATTATACAATACGTACCTACATTACGCACATGAATCCGAAAACTCAGAAGTGCGTGCCTTAGCTTCGAACTCGAGACCTATGACTTGGCAGACTGACGGTCACACCACTAGGCTATGACAGCCCATGGGGCCGTTATTTTTTTTAATTTGAAATGTACTGTTTTAACACACTTTCGCATTGCATACTCTGTACTCTACAAGAATTTGCAGGTGAATCACTTCCTCTGCCTGCCCATGTTACTTACTTGGGATCGGCTCAAGTAGGTACTGTAGGTAGGTACCTACCACCAGTCACATAACCCATTCATCTTTTTTTTCGTCTCTCTCTACCACCCATCCATCCATTCGCATTTAGGTAATATTCATCACTCTTTTAGTCACAGCGTCTCATCCCTCCTTACATGTCATACCGAGATAAAAGGTTCCGTTTCAACTTTTTTGTTGGTAAGGAAAACGATACAACAAGAAAAAAAATTACCTGTTACTAAAAAAACAGTTTATTTTATTTTATGAAAGTAAAGAATTTAATACTAATCATTTTTTTTTTAATCTTTTGTAATCGCTATGTAGAAAACATTCCATTATTTTCTTCATCATTAGGTATTATAGGTAGGTATTATTATAATAAATAATAGCACGAGCCGCACAAATTGTACAATTAAATATTCGATATACCTAAATATTTGCATGTCTCTTTTTAGAGTTCCGTAAACAAAGACCACAGCTTTTGTTCCGCGAACTCATATAAAGTGTTGCTTGCAAAGCAATACATTACTTTTATTTTGATAACGGAACTCTAAGTCTAAGTACTCTATTGCCTGTCCGTCTGTCTGTCTGTCACAGGGCTGAATCTTTTTAGACGTAATAGATAGCCACATTTTTTTTCATCGAATACGTTTCTCTATCATGGAGAAAATTTGGTAACGGAACCTTTAGTGCGCGAGGTTACCCGCGCCTGGCTAGAGACTCCAACACCGAGAATAATCAAATTATTATATGTAATTAGGCATTTTAGCAACCATTTTTTTAAAGATTAGGTAGGTAATCATGGTCCTTCCACGGTAGAATACACTGAACATTACACGTTGTGGTCACGGTCCTAAGATTTAAATGAAATAAACGTATGAGTCCAGGCCATTATTGTCTATTTGTATGCCAAATTACATCAAAATCCGAGGATGTTTGAGTAAAGTTTTTAAAGAAATAAATGTACGTCCAACTGAAGTCCTGTTGGTCTTTGATCTAAATTAAAACTCAGTGAACTTGACTTTCAAAAATAAACTTATTATATAACAATCGGTAAGGTAAACCAGAGCTTTTGAAGTACAACGCCTTGATAGGCGTGAACTTAACGATTCCGAATGACTGAGCTCGCACTGACCTACATAAAGTATAGGTATTTTTTACCTACAAACCGCAAGGGCCATTATTACTTCATGTTTTATAATATTGTGCATTACATAACCAAACCGGTTATAATCTTCGAAGTAAAGTTTAACTTGCATTGACATGTGAATATTTTACATAGGCATTTAAATCACATCTAAGTATTTATATTAATTACCTACCTACAACTATAGTTGCGGGAAAGTCCGAAAGGGATACCGGGACCTTGGCAACAGGCAACTGAAGGAACACGGGTAGGTTTTAGTCAGTAAAAGTCTTCCGCTCCGCCCAGAGCGGGAGAAGACATTGGATGATTCCACAACTTCAAAAAAAAAACAAAAAAAAGTTAACTCATGAAAGGCTCGAGGATCTTCACATTTTTGCTTCCGGTGGTTAAGGCTGTTGTGCGTTCTAAGTCATAGAACTGTTTTATTTTCGTCTCAGGATGGTCTTCTGAGGATTTTCTGCAGTTCTGCTGTAATATAGTATTAATTTGTATAATTAGTTTTAAATCGAGATCCACGATTCCGCATTTTTTCATCATACGTAATGCTTTGTCCAACTTGAATAACGTTTCTGGCCGACTGATAGTGTCATCATTACCGGCGTGTTTGATCTATTAATTAGCAAGCACACCGTAATTTAACACCGCTGAGGATGGATCGTTGTAACAATTACAAAACATACCTAATGCCATACTTCCCGGAGTAGTACAAAGTAGGTAGGCAAGTGCAATATATCCTATTACAAATAATGTATCTGGCTCTGGGTCGGTACGGTAAAAAATGGAGATTCTGAACAGTAGTATTTCTATATGTTTTATTAAATAACTAGCTTCCGCCCGCGGCTTGGCCCGCGCGGTATGTCGATAAAAAGTAGCCTATTTCCTTCCCCAGGGTGTCATCTATCTCCTTGCCTTTTATCGAAATCCGTTCAGTGGTTTTCAGGCGTGAAAAGTTAACATAAAGACAGACAGACAGAGTTACTTTCGAATTTATAATATTAGTATGGATAGTATGGATTCGTTGTTACTTATTACGATTCTGCTTCATTTAATCCTCCTACCGCTACGCTGATTTATTTGGGATTGACGTACCAAAAACAACCATCACATAGCCGTAGCATAAGCATTCTTTACATCAAACTAAGTAACATTAAGTAAAGGTTATTGCTGGAAAACATCTTTTATTTTTGGTGTGATAAACTTCTGTTTACGGTAGGACGTAATGAAACGCACGAAAAAAAATGTGCTAATGGGTGACCTGCGTGTCGTGCGCGTACGCCTCTAAGCTAGGTGCAAATAAACAGCTTGTTACCGAAGGCCGTGTCTCACTCTGAGAACGGCAAAGACAAAAGGAAGGGTTATGATTTTAGCAGTCTATGTATGTACCTATCGCATGCCTGTATACCATGTGAGCCAGGATCACCTACAAAAGGCTTTACCTTGGCCATTTTTGTACACACGGCTACACATCAAGCTATACATTTCCAGTATAAGCTGACCTCGCATTTTCGGTACGGAAATCTTATACAATGCGAGATCAGCTTATACAGGAAATGTAAAGCCGTGCTATGTATAGCCGTATATTGATGTGTAGCCGTGTGTACCTACCTATGTCTTGATTTCTTCATGTTTTATCGAATAATTACATAGTTTATATTACATTACGATTCTCCTTCAGTTCATTTTCCTATCGCTATGCTAATTTATTTGGGATTGACGTACGAACAACACCCATCACATAGGCCGTCGCCTAAGTATTCTGTAGATACATCAAACTAACAACTAACATTAAGTAAAGGTTATTGCTGGAATACAACTTTTATATTTGGTGTGATAAAATCAAAATCAAAATATTTTATTTCATATAAACCTACATGGGCACTTATGAAACGTCAGAAGCTAGTTGCACAGCTCCAATTGGTCGTTTCCTATGGAGAAGAGCCGGCAAGAAACTCCATGGTAACTCTTTTAAAAATAATTGGTCGTTACAATATTTTCGAATTACAGTTTTATTAGGTATGGGAGGATAATGTAGGCCTTTCAACAAGTACCAGGTAATACTTAACAAAATACAAAATGTTCAAAAAACTACTACAGTCGACTAAGCCTACATCGTTGTCACATTCACAAAATGGAAAAGAATCTATACAAAAGATAAATAAGATAATAAAAATAAAAACTTAGTCATACCAAATGACATGATTGCCATTACAACTGAACAAATCTAAACAATTATCATGTCCACAAAGAATAAGATAATTATGTCAAGGTGTATGTAAAAATAAAATAAAATAAACATGGTAATTTGGGAGAAGTTAATAGACTCTTACATAATTATGCCGTTGATGAGGTACCAGAGAAGCCACATGTGCTGAAGGACGTACGGCGAGCAATGGGTAGCTCGCCGTCCGATTAGGACCAGGCCTGAGTCGATGGCGCGTCGTGTTCCACGCGCGCCTCAAAGAGATGTCAACACAATTGGCGGGGTCCGCTAAGACCGATGCCTGCCAGTGTTGCGGGTTAGTCCGAAAGGGATACCGGGACCTTTGCAACAGGCAACTGAAGGAACGGTTGGGTTTTAGTCAGTAAAAGTCTGACACGCCCTTCCGCTCCGCCCAGAGCGGGAGAAGTTATTGGAGGATTTCCTAAACTCAACAAAAAAAAAAATGGAAGCCACATGTGCAGAAGGAATCATTGCCAAAGTTCCTTGTCTTCAACGTAGTCTTTAATCTTATAATATGCTTTTCTGATAAGGACACATTTGATGTGGGTTTTGAACTTTCCATCGCTAAGTTCTGTAACCTATATAATAATCATAAATCTCTGTTTACAGTAGCACTTAATATGAGTGTTTAGGGGTATGTGGAACAGGGTGTAAAGTTCACTCATCCACCATAGAAAAGGGAGGATCCTCCTACCAGACGGGTGTTGTGTCTGGCGGGCAACTGCCCAATGATTGATATTGGGTTTTTGTATATATGTCCACTGCACGGTAAACTCTAATTGCGCGATGCAGGATTTATGTGACGTCAGGTCTTTGATGCGTAGTTCGCATGTGGCGATGTAGATACCGTCACAAGTGCATGCAACAGAAGGGTACTTATTTACAGTTAATTTAGAACCTGTTTTCGCAAAAACTTACGAAACAAGTTAGAACTTCGACCTATAATATCTCCGTAACTCTAATCTCAGAAAGTTCCCAGGTATGGTACAGTACAAAAACATGATCTCAATGAAGGATATAAGTGACTCTCGGCTTCTTGAAGGGTCTATTTACACCATTACAATCTTCTCTATCCATGTATTAATGTATCGTATTCCAACACATACCTTGCTCAAGATCTGAGGTATAGATGACAGCCTGGTGCCACCCGCGCCATATAGGTACTCTAACACAAAGGGAAGTGGCGCCAGCGCAGCCTCTGGGCAGTAAGCATTTACAGGCAACGCAATCATTAGCGCGTAAATCCCGTAACAAAGCTTCATCTTGGTCCCAATATGTAGGTGCAACCTATTGGTGAAAATGTAAAATTGTTGCAACCTGTTGGTGAATTTTTTCCTTTCATAAGATATGAAAGGAAAAAATTCTACAATAATTTTCTCTAATCCGGCTATTGTTGTTCACTCTTGAGTAGCCGTAATTCGCGGAAAATGTTATCACAACGTCTATGCTTTCTTTGATGCTTATATTATGACGATGTTTTTCAACTTACGCATGTTCATTATTTATTAAAAAGCTCTTTCCATTGGTGTATACCTTATGGCTATTGAGCTAAGAAAATCCCTTAACTTCGGTACCGAAGTAGTCACCTATTTATGCCATTAACTCCGAACCGACTAACAATTGGCAATAGTCATGTTAGTAGCAAAAGTTGCCCTCAAAAAGTTAAAGCCATTGATGTATATATTATGGCTATTGGGCCAAGAAAATTCCTTAACTTCGATGCCCAAGTATTCACACCCATTTAGGTCATTTACTCCGAACTGACTAACAATTGGCAAAAGTCGTGTTAGTAGAAAAGGTTCCCTTTGAAAAGCTCTTTCCATTGGTATATATCTTATTTTTAGCTTTTTTGCTTTGGGCTTCAGAGCAGAACCCCCTAAGCAGGGGCCCATTCTCCAATCCGGAAGTTAATTAAGTAAATTCTCTCCGTTAAAGTAACTCCATGTAGAGCAGTTGGCAACGCATAATATTGAGTGCAATTAGGTAGGTATAGTGCATTGACTGGTCAACTGTTCGTCTATTATTCAAACAATGCTAGAATAAAAAAAAACACAACCGACTTCCAAAAAAACACTGTCATGTGAAAAATAATTTCGGAGAAGTTAGTGTTTTTGTTCTAATATTTTCGTTCTTTGACACCGTCTTCCGAAATTCCCCACGGTTGTTGTCAGAGACGAACGCACGATTTAAAAGATAAACAACTTTACATTTTTACTACACCTGATAACAGCAGAATGATAAGTTTACTCCATGATTGATTGAACATTTTTGGCTAAAATTATTTAAAAATGAGAGAAGAATTGGAATCATTAGAAATAGAAAATAGTTTATTGTCCCAGGTTACACCAAGTCGAGATGACATGAGTAGGTTACAACATTACCTACGCAGATAGGTCACAAAGTATTGTTTACCAGCACGCGTAGCATGACAACCATAGAAACGGGTTTTATATGGGTTTTGTCGCCGGAAGAAAAGACAAAATGAGGGATTGTGATTGTTTATCTGTCATTTTGTCTATTCTTCAGTCGACAAAACCCGTTTCTATTGTGGTCATGCTAAGCGTGCAGTGAGCCCCAAATTAGACAAGTTAGTCTGTATGTACAGACTAACTGGGGCTCGGGGTACGAATTCCAGAGTGGAAACGTTAGGATAGGGAACAGCTGATTTTTTTTCGCGATTTCTGTTTTGTTCCCATAGTGAAAGTTGTTCATAATGATGCGTACAATGACCCCTTAAGAGATTTCGTGTATGAAAAGTTACACCTTATATATTATTACCTAGTAGTTAAAGACTAGGTTCATATTAATGCTCTCGACTCAGGCAATTGTCTGGCTTTCCAAGACTAGATAATACATCGCAAAAACAAAGTGTGCGTCCTCTCCCTTTGACACCCTGCCCTCAATGATATTATAAGAAGCCTGTCCTACTTAAATAATCTAAGATGATGCTAACGCTTCTCTACTCAACATGGTAGCGGTAGTTTTTGTCCGTATCTTTTGGGACATTTTTCAAAGAACGAAAAGAGATACTGAAAATAAAAAAAATAAAAATCCTGGAGAATTTATTTCAAGGGCTTAAAACTGGTGGTCATGGGAGTGATTTCATCGTTTTCCAGGGTGCTAAAGCCAATCGTGCGGTCCAAAATGTAAATCCAAGATGGCGGTTGCGAAAATGTTCAATGGGTATCGTTTTCATAGTTTTCGAGGGTGCTAAAGTAGTGAGTTCAAAATGGAAATCCAAGATGGCGGCTGATGAAAATTTTGTTTTTGTATACGTGAGCTGGAATTTCGGTCTTTATTTAATTAAAACGATATTTGTATGAAAATATTAACCATAGATAAATATTATTAATTTATAGTAAGATACAATAAAACGCTTCAATTCATTTTCAATGCGCCGGAAGGTCATGACCATGAGTTCTGTGGATTTTTGTATTTATTTGTATAGTCAGTTAGTTAGTCATTTTTTTCAGTGTTATTTATAAACACTAGTTAAATTTTAATCAATTGCTTAGCAATTGATTAAAATTTAACTACTAATAACTAGCGAAATCTTTATTTATAAACGCTATTTAGCGCTAAGAGGTCGCTAAGCAATTGATTAGTAGCTGTCAAAATTAAACACCACCGGTCCACTGTTAAGAGGATGCTAAGACGCAAGATGGCGGATTTTATTTGAATCAGCTGATCGATCCCATAGGTTTACTGTGTGCTTCGAGGTAATTTTGATCGTAATATCGAGTTGTGCCTTAGTAAATATGGATTTCGACAATCTTTTACGGGATTTCAGAACGACTTAGAAAGATTACATAATTTTGAAACGCCGCCCGGCGGGAACTGCACCTACAAACTCCACTACGAGGATTACCCATTGTATTATTCTTCATTCGAATTACACAGTCATGATGAAAGGAATTTTGGAAACCTGAATTAGGAGGAAGCTCAGTAGGTGTTTAGGAGATTTGAAGAGAACCGAGTTCGTGAGGAAGCTCATCGGAAGTTATTATTCAATGTGTTATCCCATGTGCCCCTCATCTTATTGAGCCAGCTCTAAGGCCCAGAACTCAGTGGCGGATTTACCAGCAGGCTGAGTAGGCTCGAGCCTAGGGCGGCAGATTTTGGGGGCGGCAAATTTGGGGAACGATTTTTTTTTTTTTTTTTACCTCAGAAGTCAAAAATATTTTTCTATGACGGTTTTCTGATGTCTTACAGATAACCCCTGGACGGTCCAATTCGCTCCGAGTCTTTGTGCACGCGTGTCAAGGCCACTTCTGGGTAGTCTGTAACCCATACCCGAATGGGACCACTTGAGATTATAACTATGATACTCTTTTGTGCATAGAGTCGGAATTAATGAACAAGATTACTTACGACGACATCATCGATGATTTTGCCAACAAAAAATCGCGCAAAAAGGCATTGTAACGAACTTCTATTTCGTTGTAAGTAATCTTGGTCATTGATTCCGACTTGACGGAGTCGATTATTGTTAACTGTTTGAAAGCGCAATAAGATTATTTATTAACGTTTACCAAAAGTTCATTATTGTGTAAATAGCATACATTACCCCGCCCATAGATGATTGAGCTTCGATTAGCTCAAAAATATACCGAAAAATAATTTTACGTGCAATTTCAACGAAATTGTTGCATTGTAAAAATAATGTATGATATGACAATTGTTGAGGTAAGGGCGGCAAACACTATTCAGCCTATACCTTAAAAATTTGTAAATCCGCCACTGCCAGAACTAAAGAAAAGCTACGTTGTGGCGGTCACACAAATAACAAGAGATATTTTATGGAAAATAATTTATTTTGATACATAATAAAGCTAATTTTTTGTTCTAAATTAATTATTATTGATTTCCAAAATGCTTCCTCCAAAGACATGGGTGCCATTATTTTCTCTTGCCACTCGTATTCCTCATCTTTTTCACGTAGCATGGTCTCCTCCCTCATTTTTACGAGGTTGAATAGTATTGGTGCTAGGTGCTAGTGTACCTTACATTTGACATACCTAGTGTAAATAGTTAGGAATAAATAAGTATAAATAAACGATTATGTATGTCCGATAATATGTATTTAAATTAAAATAAGGTTATACTCGCAATTGATGATAACACTTATTATGCAACTGTTATATAATAAAGGGTATTTTGAATACCTAATTATTTATATAGTTGCATACAAGATTTTATCTACACCCATGATATGAATCGTGTATAATAATTGTATATTGCTGTAGATAAAATAATTTGAGATAGTTTTAATGCAAATTATTTAATTTTTCTTTAGTTCTACATGTTTTTTAAAGTTCACTTAACTGGTGAGTACCTATAACATAAAGGGAATTGATCAGTTTGTTAGGATGCTCTGGCCTAACGTGGAAATTAAGTAACTATAACAATAAATTATTGCGTTTTGAATATTTCTTACAAGAAATTAAATATAATAATAAGGTTACAGCAGGTTGCAAAAAACCGGCCAAGTGCGAGTCGGACTCGCGCACGAAGGGTTCCGTACCATTATCTGCAAAAACGGCAAAAAAATCTCGTTTGTTGTATGGGAGCCCCCCTTAAATATTTATTTTATTTTAAAAGTGAATATGTAACTAAATATTATGTGAATATTTCAAGCGTCTACCTGTTGTCGTTTTCAAAATCGAGCAAAAAATCACGTTTGTTGTTTGGGAGCCCCCTTAAATAATTATTTTATTCTGTTTTTTAGTTTGTTTGTTGTTATAGCGGCACCAGATATACATCATCTGTGAAAATTTCAACTGTCTAGCTATCACGGTTCTTGAGATACAGCCTGGTGACAGACGAACAGACAGAAAGACAGACAGACAGACAGACAGACAGACAGACGGACAGACAGACAGACGGACAGACAGACAGCGGAGCCTTAGTAATAGGGTCCCGTTTTACCCTTTGGGTACGGAACCCTAAAAATGTGCCATTTAATATTGTGTTCTCTGACACGTTTACAATTATGATAGCCATCACGCTATTTAACAGAATGAGAAGAGTTTAGAACCTGCCTCCTACAAATCACCTGTCACTGTCGCCCTTTCTGAATCTGAGAAATTATTCTTTTTTTTTTCAGTAAGCAACAATGGCTCCAATAACTTTTACGGAGACTGAATTGGAGCAACCACTTCACACGACCGACTACATACAGTACAAGCTCCATCACCCAGCGAAGGACACCTGCGAGACAACAGCCGATGGAAAACTGGACCAGATCAGTCCTTACGACCAGATGCTAAGTCGAAATGACCCAAAGTTCCTCGCACCCATACGAAAATGGGAGAAAAGCATGGGATTCCTAACCCCAATCAGATGGTTTAATACCATATCCATTACGATGTTCCACGTTCTAGCCGTCCTATGGGTATATTACTATTTCGCCACTAAACCATTCAAATGGCAGACTATTATATTTGGTAAGTGAAATTACTGCCTATACCAAGACAATCAGTGCTTAGGTATCTTATATTTCTATCATTATAACATCAACGTGTAGTTCCACTGTCAAACATGAGACATCCAATAGTGCTTCAGTTAAACGGTTAATGAGGAAATTGCCATAATTACTTAACGTTAAAGTTAACCCATGAGGCTAGTGGCTAAGTAATAACAGCCGCACGGGTCGATCCATGCGGTTAAGCTAAGCGTAAGCGTCTTTACATACCGAGCCTCTCCGTGCCTCGGAAAGCACGTTAAGCCGTTGGTCCCGGCTGTAATTCGTGGATCTTTGACAGTCTTACGGGTCGTCAGAAACCCGAAAGTCTGACAATCAGTCTCAGAGTTCCCAAATGCTGCCCAACCAAAATGGATGCTCCTGTACTCCTGTAGGCTTCTTTCTCAAAGTTGTGTCTAACGAGCTGGATGACTTGCCTGTGGTAGACATACTCCTTCACAACTTCGAGAAGCGACCCTTCGATGTGGACTGGACTCGGCAAGACGTGTGAATCGTACATGACTTTCGTCTTGTCCATAAGGGCCACAATTTGTTGGTATTATTAACATTAACCACCTTACTAATAAACGTTGTATAGTGCCTGTATAGTTACACAACGTTTTGTCTTCTTCTTTCAAAAGTAATTTGACTTTTGAAAAAAGAAGACAAAGCATTGTGTAACTATACAGGCACTATACAACGTTTATTAGTAAGGCGGTAAGTATATTAAACAGGAGGACACCGCAGGCACTGCAGCCCATTCTTATAACGTTATCCCAGATGATTCCTAAGTGGAATTGATATCTCTTTTGCCCATCACGGTTCAGTGAAAGCCGGAATTATACAGCGCATGGGTCGAGTGTGCTTCTCAACCTGGGACGTAAAGCCAGTTGGATAGTTATCCTGCCAACCTTCGCCACTAAGTACCTACTCTGAACCTTTTCATCTTGCGGTTATAGTATAGAGTTACCATTATACCTCAAGCCCATAAGGTAGGTAGATCAATATTATAGACAGTTGGATAGAATATACCTACTGTTCAGATGTATGTAACGTGGATGTGTCAACCGCAAGTCTGATAACCAGTCTTACCAAGAAGTATCGTGTTGTTGGCAGTCACTACATGTAAAATACTGGTATTCAGTTGCACCCGGTTAGACTGGAACATAGTCGGGAATAGGCTAGGCCAGGCAGAAAATGGTGTTGACTGATAGAATGACAAATATTTCTATTTCTTGATGTTTCAGGATATTTCATGGGCCAAGTTGCTGGGTTCGGGGTAACAGGAGGAGCACATCGGTACTGGTGTCACCGCTCATACAAAGCTAAACTGCCCCTACAATGGATTCTACTCATATGTTATTCGGTGGCTGGTCAGGTAGTATCCCCTTAATCTTGCACTTTTAATCTTTATTGCACTCTTTTGAAACAATCCTTCTGTATTAGATACAAATTGCAGGGTGGGTTCACTGCGGGTAGTTTTAATAATTATCGGCGACTATACCCACCCTTGACACGTGAAAACATTTTAGTCTGAAATAACAAACTGATGGTAACTAAGTAAAAAATAACGAGACCCATAGGTATTCCTGCAATTTAGTGAAAGTCGCGAGTTTTATTTGTTTTGTTCAAAATGACATTTCGCACGCTTAGCACATTATGTGATGACACAAAAAGATGTTTCGCAAAGATCCTTCTTTCAAAATAAGTGAAGGTGACAAGCGTATTCCTATACGTTTGTCACCTTCACTTATTTTCATATTATGAAAACACTTCTGAAAATACTTACTTCGATTATGAAAATACTTCTGCTATTCTGACCTGGTTAATTTATTAAGTATCTTTGTGAACAGAACACTGTATACGAGTGGGTTCGGGACCACCGCGTGCACCACAAATACTCTGAAACATCAGCAGACCCGCACGACTCCAACCGAGGGTTCTTCTTCGCTCACGTCGGATGGCTGATGATGAAGAAGCACCCTGACGTACTGAAAAAGGGTGTCAAGCTCGACATGAGCGACATCGTAAATGATCCCCTTATTCAGTTCCATACCAGGTACCTAGTCCAATACTGTCTATTCTTATTTCAAAATTATCAAAGTCACGCCTGTATTCCCCAGGCAGAGGCGTATGAACTACTGAAAGTACAGCCTCATTTCGCCATTTTATGTTCCATGTAATAGTAGGCGAGAATATTTACATCAAACGGGCACAGATCCAGACTCCGAGATGTCACTTAGGAAATCCTGGTGGTAAAAGCAATAAACCTTTTCCAACCCAAGACTTCATGCTTAGCAGTAGCGTTTGCCACCGCTAGAGCAACGAGTCAGAATTTAAATACGTTTCTTCCTCTTTAGTTTATGTTAGGTACTTCAAGTTTTGTTGTAAATAAGTAACCTACCTATTTACATGTGAAAACAATATAATTAGGATTCATCTGTGTATAGGTAAGTACCTACATGATTTATTAGAGAAACTATTACCTACCTACTCGATTTAATCTACTTCCGTAAAAGTCTGGAGCAATAAAATCGAATGTAAACAATTCTATGTAAGTAGTAGGTACTTAATTAGTAGGTACCATTCGTTGCCTCTTGTTTTTCTATGTTCCTTCACAACAGAAAATTACTAAAATAATTATGAGAAAATACAATATTCTCGTAGCCTTTTCCGTAAAATAAAATGTAACAAATAGTGGACATGTTTACGACAGCTATTCCTGAGGGTAAGTGTGGTCAACGGACTTTTGTTATTTAGAGCAGCATATTTTCACAGTACTTTTTTAATGGTTTAGGGATCCCTGAAATATACCGTCCGAAAACATTTGTCGAAGCCTTTGTCGGTTAAAAAATTGTATCTGAGCCTTAGCCTGGTGCCGTGGGCTAAAAAAGTCCAAGATCGAAGGCCGTAACATACCTATCTCTTTTCGTAGAGAAAATCAATATCATAAATTAACTGTCTGTATGACCACGTTGTTCTAAACTCCGCAACGGATTTTGATGCGGTTTTTTAAAACTAGAGGCCGATGAAATTAAACAATTTGAGGTTTATGATTTTAATAAAACTGCGCGTCTAGCTTTTTTCACCAGTAAAAGTTGGAGGTAAGATTGATAGATAGAGCTGGCGGCGGCGGCGTTCAGAAATCTATACTGAAGTATTACTTATTAACAAAAAGTATACATAACAGTTTTCACCCACCATTTAGAGAATTTATTCCGGGAGGTATAAACCTCCCGGAATAAATTCTCTAAATAAGTACACACGGCTACATATCAAGCTATACATTTCCAGTATTAGCTGACCTCGCAATGTACGGAAATCCTATACAACGCGAGATCCGAATTGGGGTCCTGGGGGTGTGACCCCCCCCCAAAATCATTCAAGCTGTCGAGAGACTGAATGATTTACGTGCTTTACTAACTAAAAACTGTAGGTACTTAGACACAGTTACCCTGATGGGCATATACAAAAAAAAGTTTTTAGAGTACTTATCAATTAGGTAACCATTTCCCTAAAAATATTCCTCGGTACCAATGGTGACCCGCCCAAAATCTTGGGCTGCGACCGCGCCTGAACTTACCTACATAAAAAGAAGAAATCTTGGTGTTTTGACAAGTCGTAAAAACCGTGGAAAACAGGAGCAGGTATACCTACGAGTAGGTACGTCACTATAGTCACTATATATCCGTGGTCACTATAGTCACTATAATTACCACGACTGACAAAGTCACCCCGCCGCGTCTGGCTGTCTGAACTTATTATACTTAATAATAATTATATTATACTCTTTGGTCTGAACGCGATAAACTCAAATCAAAAACTAAGGAACGGATTTTCATACGATTTTCATCAATGGCCGGAGTGATTCATGAGGCAAGTTTAGGTATTTATTTGATTTAGGTTTTGTGTAAATTGGCTGAATTATGCTGATGATTGTTGAAAATGTCAGAAAAAATTATGCCGCCTGGGAGCTTTACTTAAGTAGGTACGTTCCCGACAGCCACGTAGGCGAAGCCGCAAGCAAAAGCTAGTAAATTATAAAAAAAAGCCTGCAACATTTTTAACTAGATACTTGATCATAAACATATTATTATATCTCATCGTCATCAGGTTTCTACCCAAAGTTTAATAACAAAACATTCCATTCTTTAACTATTCCAGGTATTTTCTGTTATTCAAGATAGCATGCTGCTGGATTGTGCCGTCCATAATCCCTGCTATGTGCTGGAATGAATGCTGGGAAGTGTCCATCATGTCACAGGCTGTACTACGATACATGATGAGCCTCAACTTTACCTGGTCGGTCAACAGCTTCGCGCATTTGTGGGGCAACAAGCCTTATGACAAGTATGATTCCTTCCTTCTTACTTTCTTCAGTTAATTGCTTCCCCTGCAGCAGGGCATAGGCCTCCCTCCATTCTTTCCATTCTGCCCACTCTACCTATTTATCATCACTAGTACGCATAGGTACGCAGTCAGTGCAGTCACGTACTTTTCATTAATTTAATCACACCCTTCGTGTAGCTACCTATCGTAAAGCCTGGCTGTAGCACGCCGGGTGTTTGGTACACCACACAGAACATGTATGTACAGCCGCACAGATATTTCTGAGGGCCGCACGGTCTTTATGCCATTTTTATAATTACTTGTGCCAAGCCACAACTTTTGTAAATTACAGGTTTCGGCAGTAGATAGGTAGGTACCTAAAAACGGTAAAAAATGCTGAGTGATGCTGAGGTTAGGTTTCCACAGATTGCCCCTAACCAGTTAGTAATTACAGACTTTTCATTTTAGGAACATAATGCCTGTTGAAAATTGGGGGGTTTCCATAGTAGCGATGGGTGAGGGCTGGCACAACTACCACCACACCTTCCCTTGGGACTACAAGGCTGCCGAACTCGGAATACCTATCAACCTGACTACGACACTATTAAATTATTTTGCGAGTATTGGATGGGCGTACGACATGAAAGAAGCTTCGCCATCCCTCGTCAGGTCGGTAGCAAAGGCCCGGGGTGAACCACGAGATGAAGATGACTAAACTATTCGGCATATGAAGCAATAACTTCATAGGTCTTTTTAGGTAGCATGGATTAACTTGATACCTCCTAAATCTCGGTATCATCAAATAAATTATGTATTGTAAGTAGTATTTAAACTGGTATAGTTCGATTCAAACTTAAAGGCGGCTCGGAACATGAAGCAAGTCGCTGTACACAATTTCATGTATCAGCGGGGGGTGAGGGGTGGGGTACTGCGCAGCGAGTAGCTAACTGCCGAGCCGCCATTAAGTTTAAATCGACGTGTACCAAATTGTATAGCGTAGAATAAGGGCAAACGTGATCTTAGGTTTTATTTATTGATTACTTAATTTACCTAATTGGTATTTCTGTACTATAATAGGTTCTTAATAATAGGCCCACGCGCGGCCCCTCTGGTAGCTTAGAGGTTAATAATGGAAGATGGCACTTTATCCCACATATTTCCACTCAGAGCTGGGGATTGAAATATAATAGCATCTTTTCACCTTTACACTCGCGACAATCAAAGAAATCCGTTTTGACGTTTCGTTCTCGTACTTACATGTAATAAAACGTTATGCCTTGAGAAGCAATCTAGATAAGTCTTTATAAATAAGTATGTTCAATCGATATGTCTCGAGAATCAGTTTATAAGAAACCAATTTTTTTTTATAGCTGTCAAAACGGATGTCTTAGTTTGTCGCGAGTCTAGTTGATAGTAGTTGAGGGTAGGACGGAAGGAATGTTTTATTGGCGGTCCCAGGACGTTTTCCTATAGGAATGAGGGTACGTAGTAAAATACAATGATAATAAAAAAGAATTCCTATTTATTTAGTCGGTGTAGGTTTATATGACTTAACGCTATTTCAAAAGGTCAGCTAAATATCTGCAATCTTAGGCTCCTTACATCGAATGTTTTACATATAAGACCCCTGACTTTTCCCAGTCATGAGGAAAGCTCTATAGGTTAGGCTTAGAATAATATGAATTATTATTCTAAGAGGTTAGGTATCTAAAGTTATTGATTTACATAGGTTCAGTTTTTCATAATCCTTGTAACTCCTATATATATACCTACCTACCTATATATAATATATATACCTACCTACCTATATATAATATATATAGCTACCTACCTATTTATAATGATGCAAATGCAAGCTAGGTACTTACAATTGATGAAGTGAATGGTTTTCAATGTGCAGTAAAAGAAAACATCGTGAAGATAGGGTAAGCAGGTACACACGGCTACACATCAAGCTATACATTTCCAGTTTGTGTTTGTGTACACTGTGAGGTCAGCTTATACTGGAAATTTATAGCTTGATTTGTAGCCGTGTGTACTGGAATTAGTCCATGTAGGTATCTATAGTCTAAAAGCGGTATTACTATTGAATGAGACATAATGCTTGTTAAAATAAAATACATAACGTTATCGTAATAAAAAGTAGGAAAAAATCAATGCATGGAAAAAATCGCGTTTCGCGACACCGCAGTAGAGTAGTTCCGCCATGAAATGTCCGTTGTACGACAAGCGAAACATAAGCGAAACGGCCTGTTCTAACGTAGGTACAGATTTGATAAGTCATTATGATTCTATCTCGTTCCCACGTGATTTCTTCGGAAGCCGGTTAAACCTCCGCGCTCAGCCCGCCATTTTGTTTTGTTGAACAGACTCCCATGATGTTCCGCTATCTACTCGAATCGCGACATAATGTTAGTAGTAAAGTTTCGCAGCGGCATTCGTTTAACAGTTTCGCATCATTATTTTCGCGTGTGAGGTGTGTTAAGGCCCTAAGCGATGATGGTGCGTGAATCCGTTCACACACAATCGCTTAACGTCGCCGTGGGCTTGGCTACCAGTTGATATCCATCTTCTTTAAAATCTCTTTTCGTGTCTGTCGGTGTGACCACGTTGTTCTATAACGCAAAACATGGATGGATTGATGCGATTTTCACCATAAATTAGAGAATTTATTCCAGAAGGTTTTTGTGAATGTACTTTTTAATAAACATATTTCAAGTCATAAGAACCGTGCGACAAAGGGGTTGGTTGTTAGTTAACAATAAATTCCTTTCCTCAGGCTTATTGTATTATATAAATCCAGTCTCAAGTCGATTGTCTATGATGTAGGTACCTACTCTAAGTATATGATGGAAACATGTATTTTGTATTAAAAGACTTATTGATAATAGGATATTATATAAATATGGTGCTGAAATAATACTTGTTGTTTTATTTTAAGTTACTACTTCACATGTTGCTCAAGCAATTATCATACAACCACTTAAATTAACACAACAATTTGAATGTAGCAGCTATACATAATTTATTATCTTAATTAAGCTTTCAGAGGAAGCCTTACAATAGGTAGTTAATTACTGAACAAAGCACGATGTCCACTTGCAAGTTTAGGTACCTATTTGCGCATGTTAAACCACTCAGTTGACTTGAAATCCCGTGACACTCGTGTCTCATCGTTATACTGTGGAAACACTGTGGAAACTGACTTTGTGGTACCTACCCACGTTTTAATTGCACAATTTGGCTTCCTGAATGTTTACACTATGCTATTCTATTGCAGGCGTCCACTTGCGTAGTTTACCTTGCCAGGGGACATTGTGCATAAGGACTAAATAAAATCACAATACAGCACCGACACTTTACCAACACACTATAGAATAACAAAATAATGTAAAAAGAAAAACAAAACAATCATTTCTTCTCTGCTTCTATACTAACTTATGCTTAAGTGAGAGCCTGTTTACGATAAGACCATGATTGTTATAATAAAAATTATTAAAGCTACGATAGAATTTTAAAATATTTTGAGAATATAACAAAATAATAAAAACATAATTTTATAGAATGGGAATGCCACCTTCCCTTTCTTAGAACACTGCAGAAAGTAGAATAATTTTAAGCATGCTATGTTCATACTGTGACTAAAATTACAATAATTGGGACTGTTCTATAATGAGTAATAACTCTCCATTATGAAAAATCTACTCTTCTTGTGTCATCCATCCCAGAATTTAGATTCCATGAGACTTGACTAGCCAGTCATTTGCATTGAATGGCTCTCGACAGTACCTAGTTCATTACAATTCTATGAGCTTATATTATACAAAACCTACTCTTCTAAAATTTCGGAATTAAAACATTGACTTTGTTTAAGGCTGCGTACACGAAAAATACACTTTTTTGTCGATTTCTTACCTAATTGTAAAAATCTTGAAATAATATTGAAACAGAAGGTCTGTGTGACTATTACTTAAATTATTTGAAAAATCCTGTTCAGCCACATGCAAAAAAAATAACCCAACTTTGCAAATCACAATTTGCAATGCACAGCCCCATAATGACATCAATTTACACTTTTAATTCCATTACACTGGGATTATACAAATAGACATCTCACAAAACGAAAGCACCTTCAAAATTATCTTTTAAAAGACACATTAGACTGTATTTTCATTTTCTTCAAATAATCATCAAAAGTACCAAAGTTCGAGGATAGATAGTTCTTCAGTCTTCAATTAAAGTAAACAGGTCTTTCTTAGGCTTTACAGGAATCACAGCAGATACAACTTCGAATTTATCTGTACTCATTTTGGCTTCCTTCACAGGTCTATTGTTCTCATCCTTAGATGGTTTTCTTTTTAAGCTCAAAACTTTGTTAGTGTATATGCCATCACTCCCATTGTGATCACTAGCTGACACCTTTCTTTTCTTAGTCTTAGTGATGACAAAATCAAGGTCAGATGAATCATCATCAAAATCAGCATAGACAGGCACAGACCTACCACTTCTAGTAGATCGTACTGGTTGTACTCTACTAGTTTCTTCAACAATCTGCAGCGGTGGGGGCCAAGCTGCAAAGTTAGCAGACTGTCTTGCCTGGTGGTAGCTGTTCAGAGACATAAGTTTTATATAAACAGCTAGACTACGGGCTTTTTCAGCCGGTGTTATTGTGGTGGGTAACAAGCTCCATGGCAAACGTCGATCTCTTACATTTAAGTACCTTCTTTTCATGGGTTTTTTGGGTGTGGTACTACTGGTACTAGATTGATTGTTCTCAACCTGAAATAAAAAAATTATTCAGTTTATTGATTTAAAAAAAATTCAAAATGTATTTTAAGGAACTGTGATGCCCTTTTCACACATTCACTCTGCCTGGCAAGGCAACTCTGCCAGGTACTCACCTGGAAGCAGAAGTATGGGTAAACTGGCTGAAATCGGATAAAATGTGTGAAAGATTTCTAACTTAACCATACATCAATACAATGCTGGACTACCCAGCAGCCTGAGTGTGTGACAAGGGTGTAACTATACATAAATCAAACTGAACCAACATTTCCTCCGTCACGAGCGACTTCTTCTAGTTTTTCAGATGACTTTGAATTCTTCAAAGCTTTCAGAAGATCACTCATTTCTTCCTTGCTCAGATTCTCTTCATCCAATCCAAATTCTATGAAAAGTGTGTCGGAAAATTATACATTATTAAAGGTTTTATTAGGTTAGATTGCTGAAAAATCAACGGGTAGTGTGCAATAAGTACAGCAACAGACCAATTAGGAAAGTGGTAATAATATCAAAGCTAACTTGAAATTAAAGGAAGCTATTTTAGTTTTTTCCTGTTCTATTTAACCGCTCAATTGACGTGTATATATTGTCTACAACTAAATTATAATTTATATTAAAAGTACCGATCAATTCATTCTTCATCAGCTTCATTTCTGAATCGCAACTATCGTCAGAAGATAGCGCGGGCTCCAGCTCCATTTTGGAATTTGGTTACTTCGGACAACTATGCTTTTGTAATCTGAATCTACATTACAATTTGGTGTATAATTAATTGAACAGCGCAATCCAAAAAGATAAAAAACATTGAAAGTTGATAAACACAACTCTAATCAAATAACTTCTTTACAAACTGTCAAATTCTATTTCTATTCTGTCATTAGTGTCATTTTGACAAATAGATTTGACATTTATTTTCTCAATGCTGGCAATAGACTAGGCCGCTACAAAAATTCCTGTACTAAATCGATCGGTTATGAAAACCGGTAAAGGAGTACTTCACCAATTTGTTATGCCGGCTCCATACGCCCGCCAAAACGTTTGGTTTGGCTTGTGCTGAGCTTGTTGCAAGTAGGGTTACCGTATCTCAAGATTTGTCCTAAGATTTCCGGATTATTACTGTGCGTTTGCACTGGCGAAACATTCACAACAAAACATTTTGAAGTCTCTATCTAGTTCGTGTCAAAAATTGTATGGAATATTGACAGAAAATAAAGATTTCAACAGGTTTTGTTGTGAATATTTCGCCAGTGCAAACGCACAGTTAGGTAGGTTCGTGACAGGTTTCCGGCCGGATTCTGGATTTATAGATTTTCAATAAAATACAGTCGATTTATCAGATCTTTATATTATTATTAAATCAGAAAGTTACAAATAAAAACACAATCTTCTTTGGATGGTATCACAAATCAACGTAATATAATTTACCATCAAAATACTTTAGATCATTATCTAATTTAACTTTTTTGTTTTTTTTTATTTAGAATCAACTTTTATTATTGTGTACATTATTATACGCAATATTCTTATTATCCGTACTCGCTCGCACTTATACCCTCTCTCTTTCCGACCATCATCTGCCATGTCAGTTGATAAATGTTTAGATCCGTATTAAATAAATACCTATTAATTAATTAATGTTTTATTTGGAGATACCACAATTATGTAAGTAAATCAGTGGAAGCCTGCGAAATTCAAACTTTCTTAGGGCTCAATCATTAAATCTCTGTAAGATAAATATTTGTTCTTATGGAACACGTGTTAGGGCATAAATCGAACAGATTACATGTGACTCCGGATTTTTAATTTGTCTGTCTGTGGTGTCTTGTTTATACCTTTTAAGTCGTAGTTGGGTTTTAGTTTTTATTGTTATCTCTTTATTTCATTTTTCATACTTATAAATTATATTTTTAAATATTAGAATAAAAAAATATATAAAACATTTAAAAATATAAAAAATAGTAGCCCACCGGTATCGGGAACAGGGTCCAAGCTACCGGCGGTCAGGGCTCCAGAGAGAGGAACCTCCTAACGATGCGAGCCGTGTCCAGGAGTACAGCTCTCTGAATCAAGCCCTTAATCCAGCTGCCCAACGAGAGCCTCCTTAGGTGTTGGTCGAGGCTCTTGGCAATTAAGCCATTGGCTGATACGACTATCGGCACAATGATCGCAGAGTCCACATCCCACATGTCGACAACCTCGTGAGCCAAGTCAAGATACTTGATTTGTTTATCTTTCTCGGCCTTCACGAGGTTCCCGTCATGCGGGACTGTTATGTCAATGATCATTGCGCGCCGCTCTGTTCGATCCACCACCACTATATCAGGCTTATTGGCAACAATAGTCCTGTCAGTGATGGATCGATCCCAGTACAATGTGATATTTCCATTTTCGAGAACTGGGTCGGGCACGTACCTGTAGTACGGCACTTCCGATTCCACTAGGCTGTATTTCAGAGCAAGTTGCTGATGGATAATCCTGGCTACAAGGTTGTGTCTATGCAAGTACTCTCCGTTAGCTAGATGAGAACATCCGGAGATAATGTGACGGATTGATTCTCCCGGTCGGTGGCATGCCCGACAGATGTCAACCGTGCCGTCCTTCACTTATTGTTATCTTTATTTCATTTTTCATACTTATAAATTATATTTTTAAATATTAGACTAAAGAATTATATAAAACATTTAAAAATATAAAAAATCGTAGCCCACCGGTATCGGGAACAGGGTCCAAGCTGTTATTATTATTATTATATTTATTATATGTCTCCTTCCCTCAAATATGGCGAGGGGGGTAATGGCTGATTTTTGCGTTATGCTCGTGAACGGGTGCTGCTTGTGGTGACTGGTCGTCTTGCTGATCTCGGTTTTGTTAATGTTATTAGTAATTCATTTTTATTCATTTACTTCGATGGTCCTAGTTTATCATTTATAACTTCCAGTTGCAGCTATAAATAGCTATATGTAAGCGGGCACGCCCTTTGTGCCTGGAGGCTTTTATTTAGTTAATTTATGTTTGTTTATATTTACTACTTATTTCTGCTTGAGTACATATAGTTCTCGTTTTTTTTAATTTATATTATTCTTTTTTTTTTGGTTGGTATATTGGCGTGTGCTAGCTGACATATGGCTAATTAGATTTATGGTTTTATGTTGCGTAATGTAAATGATTTTGCAAACTTTTGTATAGAATCAAATTTTTCTAACTGAACAGACAGCTGTGCTGCTGGGGAGTTTGTTGCGCCACTTCTTCTTCCCAGCTAAAGCACTAGGAAGTGGTGAAGGGTGGGCGTTTTGGGGGGACTGTCTTATGTAATTTTGACGTTCGAAAAGTGCTGATTCTCAGCCTAGTTTGAATAAATGAATTTTGATTTTGATTTATTACTTGATTTTTTTGCCGACGTGCCACCATTTTTCCAGTGTTAATGAGAGACGGAGCTATACAAGGCCGCTAGCACCGTCCTTTTTTCGCAGTGGATGGCATGAATACAGGATGTAAGGGTAAACACCGTTGTCACTCAAACCATGGGTAGTTGACTTAAATATAAAAATAAATGATCGAGTAACAACAAAAAAAAACTTTCTTTTCATTAAAAGATTTTAAAAAGTTTCTATCCGACACCGTGCTCGATATCGAAACAGCTGACTGGACTGACTGAGGGAGGGGTCGCGCTCGCGGCCGGGCAGGTCTCGTCCCGCGCCCCCACCTGTGTTGAGACGCAAGTACGTTGCCCTAGGGCATAAGGTGAAAGGGTGAAATACTCTAGTGGTAAAAAGTAATTTAAAAAAAAAAGTTGTAATTTTCCATTGATTTTACGTTCTATAAATGACACCAAACCACTGGTTTCAAGGATAACGGTGTTTACCCTAACATTCTCAGTAGCAGACCGGAGTAGTGTCCACATTGTCCGGGCACGAAATACCGAACATTCGAACATTGGCCAACAAATCAACCATCAATCAACCAGATTAATCAGTGAGCCTTTTGCCAATTTTACCATGGTGGGTGGGTGGGATGTCAAAATTAGCAAAAGGCTCGCCCTCTAATCCATGGGACCTATGAAATTATGCGAAAATACTCGGGAAATTATGCGGGGAATACAGACATGATTTTAAATAAATAAAAATATTTCTTTTTTTTGTAGGGATAAAACCGTATATTAGTCGATTCTGTGTAAACCCTAAATGGTTTTGTTTTTTTTTTACACTGTGTGTGACATTGGTCTGTGTCACAGACAGAGTACATCTCCGACTGTATATAGTTATCTGTGGAGTACATTTTTTATGTCTGTCCTGTCCTGTCTCCCTGACTCTGTGTTGCAAATTTATTGCAATGCATGTTGCATTATTTTTATTGTTGATTTTATCTATAAAATATTAAACTCAAACAATAATATTGAGTAATTAAGAATATGTGAAGTGAATTAAAATTTATCGTCACAGGGCCTATGCTTCACTCTAGTTAGAACAAAATGGAAGAGGAGATAAGATGTTTTGTTTGTAAAGAATTCTACAGGGAACCAGTATTATTACCTTGCGGGCATGCACTTTGTAGAGTTTGTGCAGTAAATTTACAAACTCATATACACGAAGGAGATAATTCTGCAGCCTCGAACGATTATCAAGAAGCGGACAAAGCCTCGGTGTCTAGCGAAACTGACAGTGGAGTAGTATGTGGATCAAGGCCTAATAGTTACGCAGGAACCCCGGCTGCGCCCGCATATTCGAGCGCAGCATTTACAATATCATGCCCATCCTGCAATAAGTTAGTTTACTTGGACGATAATGGAGCAGAGGGACTTCCACCGTTTCGCGTTATGCGAACTATCGTTGAGCGGTTCGGTGGAGTCACGGGAGCTCCACCAGCCGAGGAGGCCTGTCAGATGTGCGAAGGGGAGCGGCGTGCAGCCGTGGTGCGGTGCGAGCAGTGCTCGGTGCGGTATTGCGCGGGCTGCCGCGACGCCTGGCACCCCACGCGCGGACCTCTGGCGCAGCATGAGCTGCGGCCGCTGGGCACAACGTGCGCCGACCACGGCTCGCCCCCTGTCCTCTACTGCAATGCCTGCTTAGTACCTATCTGTCAGCGCTGTCTCGCTGAAAGACACTCAACACATGAAACACAGGCATTGTCTGTTGCTGCTAGAGCCAATAAGGTAATTTAGAACTCATTTGATGTTACAACAACATTGGATCTCAATTTTGGAAGCACAGGGCAACCAGCCACATCATGCCAGATGCTTTATTACTTGATGGGAAACCAAAATTGACACTAACAAGTTCCTGCCTCTACTCTCTGCTGCCTTACACTATTCAATTTTAATATTATTATAGACTCTCTGCTGCCTTACACTATTCAATTTTATTATTATTGGAGGGATCTAGTTCAGATTAGTAGTTTTCTGACTTATTGGCACATATTCAACATTGTTTAACTACGTTTATTTCAGACTGAATTATCACAATCATTGCAACATCTATCTGAGCAAGCCAAAGCCATGACAGAATATATACAGTTAGTAAAAGGAACTGGTGATAAAATTAATGTAAGTACTTTGTAATTAGACCACAAAGATTTAAAACAACACTGACTGTGTTGTGTATCTTAATTGACCAAGATACAATATTGCAATCCAAGAAATCTAGCTTTGCTTATCTTCTGAAGCATCATTACAAAATATTACTGTTTCATTGATTAAGTAAATAAGATTAAAGTTAGCTTTGTAACAAAACTGTTTATTTTTGTATTATCTAACAGGAATCTTGTGAAGAGTTGGAAAAACAAATAGATCAGACTTGTTCTGAAGTAACCCGTGCCATAGAGAGGAGACGAGATGAGCTCATACGTGCAGCTCGGAACACACGGTCTCAAGCTATAACCAACATGCGCTCTCTCACATCACATGCTGCTCAGAAACTGCGGGAAGCAACGGCACTGTTACACTTCTCCATTGAAGCTCTTAAAGAATCTGATCATGCAGCTTTTCTACAGGTAAGAAAATAAAAATCTTATTCTTAATTCTTAATTAGTGTGAACTCGATCATCTGCAAGGTTTGCAGAAAAACTTAGGGCTACACCTATATCTATAAAGGTTTACTGCTTTTATCAGACCTCGTATATGGTGAATGTGTCAGGCTGACCCGCGAAATTATGAATTGATTTGTGGCCGTTTCAAATATTATTTATAGAATTATAATCATAGATGTCATCAATACAACTAATAGCTCATTATATATACTCAGTTCATTGCATATTACCCTATTGAACAAAAAACGTAAGAACATTTGAATTTTGTGGGCTTCCTTAGCGCATCCCCATTGATATTGTAAATAATAAACCCAGATACAGACGTGAATAATATGTAATGCGAATAGTGTGGATGGCATACAAACTCTATGCAAATCCTGTATTGTGTTTGTGACACTCTAAAAACGGACATCCGATGGACCAGCAAGCATTCATTATGTAGTGTTTGTAGTGCCGTCCACACGCAGGATTCGCATTACATTACACACATGTCTGGACCGGGCCTTAGACCTGTGATCTTAGTGGAACAATGATGGAAGGCTTTCTTAATCTATTCAGCATATTAAATAAATAAAATTATGTTTGGTTCAGCAATGAGTTTTTTAGCACACTGACTGAGTTCTCAAATGTACAAATATTGACGAGCTTATCAATTCAATATTATTAAATTGACCTGATTCTAATGTGTGCTGGTATCAGCAAACAGTATTACATTATGTACTGTCACACCGATAAAGCTTATCTGCCATGCTATAGTGTAACACTAACAGGCCTCATCGTAATTGATGGGTTATCCATAAATTTATTGATGACTTGAATGAAGATAAGAAAATGAAAAAAAAATCTGTGTCAAATCAATGACATCATAAATGGCGAAAGCTATTTCTAAGAAATCTTGATGTATTTTGTTATCCCAGGTGTCTCCTATCAATGAGTAAAGCTTTCTATATCAGAAATGTAAACAAATCAATGACACCTACATTCCACAAAGTTCTAAACTTCTAAACAAAAATTATGTTTTACTATGGAGCATGACACCATACTGGTATTTGAAATCCCTTCATAAATTATTCATTCCATTCGTCGACTAATTTGTTAGGTACGCGATGTTTTCGATGCGTGCACCCTGGCGGGGTAATTGCGTAATACTGACAGTATCAGCTTTTATTTTGTTCCACTACATTCAATGCGTTATTTATGTGGTTGAGCAGACACATTTTTCGAACTTATGAAGCAATGGATTAGCAATATCATTCAGATTGTGATTGAAAGTGTGTTGCGGTGGTATGTTATATTTTGCCTTTTTTTAAATAAATAATCCATGTGCCACAGGGCTTGTTTATTAAAAAGGTCCCATAGGCTATGGGATCTCCGATCGGCAAAAATTCGAACTTCCATTCAAACTTTCATCTCCTTTATGGGATGAAATTTCAAAAATCCTTCCTTCGTGCTCACCTTGGTCATAAAAAGAACGCTTGTGCAAACTTTCATGCTTCTAGACCCAGCCGTTTAGGCTGTGCGTTGTCTGTCTGAATGAATGTATGAATTAGGTAAAGATTTTTATTAAGTACTTAGATTAGATAGTCCTTGTTACAAATTAGGGATGTAACGATACCGATATATCGGCCGATATAATCGGCATCGCCGATTATATACCTACAACCGATTTCAATCAGTTCGAAATGCACGTGAAACGACGACTCGCGTGCAATATTGTCGCTCCGTGTGCGTCGCAGGCGGGCCTGGCGGGAGAGCCGCGCAGCGCATGCTTAGCGACGGCAGACGGCAGTTTGTTGAGCGTCGGCTGAGCGCTATGTATTTAATAATGTTAGCCTGGTTTTACCACCAATATTGTAGATAATTATGTCTAAAGTATTTATAGTTTAGGCTTGGGCGGTTTATTATTTTTGTTGGCTGTACCTACTGCGTTGTTCACAGATTTCTTTTATTCTGTTAATTATATGTGAAGACTTGTAATTGGCCGTCAGTCACATTTTCAATTTCGTAGTCAGTTTTGTTTAGCTGTAAGTCTTCCAAAGGAAATAAATAAATAAAAAAGACATACTAACGCCTGAGGTACATACTTCATTATTTATTTGATTTAATATCTACTAAGTCATCAGTATCTGTATCGCCGATTCTTTACTACAATAATCGGTATCGTATCGGGAAAATTATGTAATATGTAGGTATCGTTACATCTCTATTACAAATGATCATTCTGACAGGTGGGGAACATACTGTCTGCGCGGGCGCAAGAGACCGCGTCCAATCTGTGTTCGTCGTTGGACTCGCCCCCCGCCGCCCCCGCACTCACACTGGACGTCGAGCCGGTGCTACGTACCGTCAGGAGTATGAACTTCGTGGAATGCATACGTAAGTTTACTAGCTATAACAATGCTACATTTATGTAATACTAATTAATTTTATTGAACCAATATTACAATAATTATTACCTTATAATATTTAGCTTACATAATTTCGGTCGGTCTGTAGTTAACTTTTGGGGCCTTAGCATACCTCCGCCGCAAAACCATACCATCGAAACCGCAATACTTAAATTCAACTGACTCCCGTCATGTTCCGCTACTCGAATCCAATTCGTGGTGTGCTACCC
Source organism: Lithophane socia (assembly GCA_947522985.1). Lineage (NCBI taxonomy): Eukaryota > Metazoa > Arthropoda > Insecta > Lepidoptera > Noctuidae > Lithophane > Lithophane socia. The sequence continues at coordinate 12,061,117 of OX383252.1, read as the reverse complement.
GCCTTAACGATCTTCATTTTGATCTTCACGGTCGTCCCAGAAGTAGGCGGCGTGCCTGTGTCTGAACAACCAGCGGGGTAATTGCGTAACACACTTAAAATGACATTTGATCGCATTTTCTTTCATTTTGACAGTTCAACCACGTTCATTGCGTTATTTACGTTGTTTAGCAGATGATTTATTAAACCTATGAAGCAATAGATTGGAAATATCCTTAAAAACCCCTCGGATTGTGATTGAAACTGTGTTACCCAATTAGTGTAGAATACATACATACACATATACACATGTTCTGTTTTAACACTAAATTCTATTTCCCAATTTCTTTTGCGTACATTGGAAATACAGCTGCGGAATGCCTAATGAAGTCATCAGGTAAATAACAAGTTCTTATTACATTTTTTTACCATTTCTTCCATCTTGCTTTTTCTTCTAAGGGCGAGGCACAGCGCAGTGCATTCGTCACTGCCAAACAAATATCGACCTTGCATTACTTGGAATAAAGTTGAAAATAAATAAACCTCCATTAGCTCGAGAGCGCGTCTCTGGTTAGTTATTTTCAACACTTTATTTTTAGGCACGCAACGTTGATATTTGTTTGTCAGTGACAACCGTGGCAGGTGTGCGCCGGCCCTAAAGGTTGAGAGTCTGCTTTCAGTAAAACCAAATGCAACAAATTAAACATCATGGAGCTACTGCCATCTCAGTTCCCCCACCCGATTTTTTAAATTATTATTTTGATGTTTATTGATTATTAAATTTTGATGTTTCTTTTTTCTCCTATAAATATTATGAATCAAAGTCGCTTTATGTGTCCGTCCGTGTGACACGTGTTGTCCTTCTTAACTACACAACGGATTATGATGCAGTGTTCATCATTTAGAGAATTTATTCTGGAAGGTTCTGGTATCAAACATAAAAATATTATAGACATCTCGATGTTTTGTCAAGTAGTTAAAAACCGTGCATAACAGTGGCGGGTCGTTAGAATTTATACATATTTTATGTAGGAATGAACCACGCATAGCTTTTTACAGAGTACTCCAATTTTTATTTGTTTGTTTTTTGAAACAATCTGATGTTTGCACAGCGCCGGGCTCGCCGGAGATGGCGGTGGAGGCGTGTGCCGCGCGCGGCTGCTCGTGCACGCTGGCGTGGCGCGCGCCCGCTCAGCCGCACGCCGTGCGCGGGTACGTGCTCGAGTTGGACGATGGCCTGGGCGGGCCCTTCCGGGTAAGCTTATTTTCTGTGTTAATTTTCAATATTTTGCATGCCAATTTGAAAAGTGTGAGGAGTGCTACACACTTGTTCGGGTCAGTTACATTCGAACCGGCATTATTTGTTGAACAACCAAGCCGCCCTGAAGCAATTACTACACATATTCTGCTGTTATTCAGCTCGTGCCGATTTGCAAATTCCGTTCGGCATGACCTACCGTCGTTATATCATGTTCGGGTCGGCTCGCTCGGCACAATTCGAGCTAAGCCGAGTGCCTTTTTTTACGTTTCCCAACGTAAATCTAACATAATACATTCGATTATGCTGCCTGGCTGTGCCGAATCATGCCGACCCGAACAAATGCGTAGCACCCCTTAGGATACTAAATTGTGTAGGTAGCCTTACCTAACGTGTATTGTTTTTCCAGTAACTGGGTTATACATACTTGCAACTAAACGATTATAAATAATTGTTATGTTGGAGTAAGATTATTGTAATAAAGCAGTGTGCAGGCTAACAATTTATTTTAGGTATTGGGTGCACCCAATACCTAAAATAAATTGTTAGCCTTTCGGAAGCCAGTCTATCACACTTTTGCGCAAAAGACTGTAGATCTCTCTCTACTAATCATATCTTATATTTCCGTCGCCTGTCGCAACACAGACTGATAGATCTTAACAAAAGGCAATTCAATGTTCAATGCAACTGCCAACTGGTCTATTATTCCGTGGACAAAACCCGTTTCTATTGTGGCCATGCTAAGCGTGCAGAAGTGGTATAAACTGTGTTCATTAATATTCTTTTATCAACACACACACAGACTATAGATTCGTATTTCCTCAAGACAAGTATTCACCTCGTTCTTAGCCATCATTGGGGGGGTGTTATACTTTGAATTTATTAAATCGAGCTTAGTTTCTGTCTGGCGATTGTGTCGAACAAACAATGAAAGTTCCCAATTAGTCGTCAACAAAGGTCGATAATAAGCGTTCCTTTTGCTAACAATGTTAATGAGTAAGCTTTCAATTCTCGACCAGACGATAAAATAAGCAGCGAATATTTTTCAGCTAATCCAACATACTTAAAAAAGTCCTTGATTCATATGGTTTTGATTACCATAATATGCCTCATTGTTTTCACGCACTAACCGCACTCATCTCATTACTCATTGTTATTTTATTTCATAGCACATTATCATCTATGTATATCTAACGTAAGCTAATGCGACCTTGTGATGTATTTTTATAGATATGAAATCGTACCACTTTATATGAGCCTATAATTTTAATGCCATCTCATTGTTTACCGAAACGTTCTTATCATTTGAAATAAGATAATTATCGTCTGATGTTTTTTTATATTTTTGTTTTGATACAGATATATATTAAACAAAACAAAGGCCTGTAATCTATGGTTTTAAGGTATATTTTGAAATTACCGTTTATTTGTTACTTACTTATTAATGTTCTAATATTTGCAGGAAGTATATTGCGGCCGCGAGACAGTTTGCACCATTGACGGGCTGCACTATGCTTCATTGTATAGTGCTCGCGTGAAGGCATTCAACGGCGCTGGAGAGGGGCCATACAGTGAAGTCATCGGGCTACAGACTTCTCCAGGTACACATCGAATTTTCTTAATACCATATTTGACATTACTGTTTGCCATCTTGGCATACACCCACCAGTTAAATCCAATTACAGATTAAATACTAACCAGCTCTGATAATGCCAAAGATTATCATTTTCAACATTTGGGGTGCAAGCAAATAGACTGCGGTCGACATCGACCAGTCGATTGATCATATTATGTCTCAAACTATGGTTATCAATCTACCGCTATCTAGTTGCATCTTTATTATAGCATTGAAAGTGTAGCCAACACAAGTGATTTATTATTTACTACTAAATTAACTTTCATTATCTACTATTTGGTAGTAAATAATATATTTGTCCAAAAGATTATATGACAAAAATTTAAAGATGGTCTGGTCATGTTGAGAGGATTAATGAAAGGCGACTAAGAAAAGGTATTGACAAGGTAGATGTGAACGTAAACGCCGGGAGGGGGAGACGCCCTAGAAGGACATAAGGTAAGGTTATTGGTGATGTTCCTCAGAAAGGTGTTCGCAACCGGCGTGCGTATGACTAGATGTATGAACGTACACGAAGCAAAGGACTAGGTAAGAATCGTAGCAGGTGCCGTTCTGTAGTTTCTGCCTACACCCACAGGAAAAAGGCGTGAGTCTAAGTATGTATGTCAACTCTTTTATGGTGACTCTAAAATAAAATGCTTGTTCCAGTGGCATGGTTCACTTGGGACGCTCGCTGCGCCGACGCGGAGGGCGGGGTGACACTGAGCGCGGACGGGCTGGGCGCGGCCGCGGCGGGCTGGCAACCTCGCGTGGCGCTGGCCGACCAGCCGCTCGCGCGCGGCCTGCACTACTGGCGCCTGCGCATCGACCGATACGACGGCGACGCTGATCCGGCTTTCGGGATCGCTCGGGCAGATGTCGCCAGGGATAAGATGCTGGGTTAGTTGTTTTCAAATCAATATTTCGCGTGGATCTGGCCATGAATGTCTTGTGTCAGTTATGATAAATGAGTTTATTCGGCCGACGTAACACTTTCACTATTGGGCATTACACCCCAACACCCTATATTAGGCCAAAATGCATGACAGTACGTCGTCACCGGCAGGTAGCGACGCGCTAGGCTGGGCGATGTACATCGACGGGTCGCGCTCGTGGTTCGTGCACGGCGGCGCGCACGGCGGGCGCGCGGCGGGCGGCGTGGCGCGCGGCGCGAGCGTGGGCGTGCTGCTGGACCTGGCGCGCGGCACGCTGCGCTTCACCGTTGATGATCAGCCGCAGGTGACGTGCTACAGTGATCTTTTCACACCACCTGCTCCATAATGCCATAATATGTTATGCAAACCTAAGACAGTCATTATAGCCCTGGGGTCTAGCGGGCAATAATATTTTACTGAATTACATTATTACCCGCTGGTCAATAATGTGATTTGAATTTTGGCACCTCAACTGATTTGATTACCTCAATATAGTGTGAAAAGAAGGGTATATAGCGAGGGACTTTTCCTCGAGGATAAAGGTGTCTTGGTTGTGGGCGTTCTTGAATCCCGCACTGCTTTCAGCATTCTTGTATTAACTCCGCACTCAGCACTAGAATCTAGTTCCAGAAATAGGACAGTCCTCCTGGCCTGTGCTATTCATGAAACGTGTCGGTCGTTCGTATACTCGAATGTTGTGGCATGTATGGTGAAAAGTGAATAACGCTTTTACTACATACTCCACATTTTAACATCTCGTACTTTTCCCGAGTCGGATAGTAGTATAGTATAACGAACTGATGTCCACAACTCCGTATTTTGCGTACAGAAGATAGATGTTACTATGCTGTATGTTTACAGGGCGAAATAGCGTTCACGGGCCTGCGCGGCGCGTTCTACCCGGCCGTGTCGCTCAACCGCGGCGTGGCCGTGACGCTGCAGCCCGGCCTGTCGCCGCCGCCCGAGCTGCTCATGTCGCAGCTGTCCATCGACTAAACTCAACTCATCACCAACCACTAATACACAAGGCGGGAGGTTGACCGAAGCACACATATAGATACTTCTGCCTAGTAGAAAAAAAATACGCCATAAGCGTTAGGTCCAACTTTTTCCTAAACAACTAGAATTATTTTTCGTCCGAGGCGATAGGTGTGAACGTAAACTTTTTGTTTAGTAGAAAATAACTATACGTCTATACCCTGTTAAACTTACTGTTATTGACATAATATCGACGTCTTTTTTATAGTAAAAAATAATCACTTCGTTATCTGTGAGTACATTTTTGGTTAAACATACATGATTCACGCACATTATTCTTCTTGTATTCGTACTTATTTTAACCGTATAAACAAAGGACGTGAAATCGTCCACGGCGATTTGGTTATATTTTTACATTTATGTAAATCGCCTACTTTAAAATACACAATAGAGTATCGAATTTACATTGATTGTTATTAAATAAATATTTTTTAAGACCCCCTTAGTTGTAAGCGGCGTTTAAAAACTAATAATTATAATATATTTAATGTCATTTAGATAGGTATAGAAATTGGATTGTGTGAGATTTTAGTTTGCTTACATTTATTATGTTGACTATTTTTGAAACGGTATGCCATAAAATGCTATTAATATGAGAATTAATGAAGTAAGTACATAAAATACTTCTGGTTAAGTAAATTTTGAACTTGTATGTACTTAATTAACATAATTTGATCTCTTGAATTAAACTTTATTAGTCATGAACTATGAACAAAATACCATAATAACAAAAAAATGCTAAGACATGACATTGCCTTAAGTTATATTCACTCATTTATAAGTCAATACTAGTGTTTGTGTTCTTATTTATAATTATTTATAATCTGATTAACAAAGTTGAAATAAACAAAGTCAGGGGACCTGAACTGTAACGAAAATATTCCATTACCCACCAGAACTGTGCGCCAACATTTCGTTACGTATGTAAGGCAGCTATTTTTATTATATTTTACCTTATTTAATTTATATTTTATTAATAAAACGATGTGTTCAAAAGTTAGCTATTATCACTTAGTTGTTTTTCGAAAATAATATCACTAAAAACTCTTAAAAACTCTTGAATTTCAAAAATATTGCCATTCTGACTTCATAAAGACAAAATTATGATTTAATCCACAAACTAAACTAACTGATTTATTTCAACTAATTGTTGACGTTGACTGTTGAGAAAATCCTTCAAAAACTAAGTTTTGGAGACCAACCGATATGATTATGAGATCTCGCAAGATTCCATATCATTTGGCCTTTACCCTGGCAATCTCCTTCAGTTATTAAATATCATATCTACTAATAGCTAAGCCATCATGGTATCTTAGATACCAATTATTATTATTTATTTATATATTAGCTCTAAAGAAACCAGCCTCTAACATCTCATTTTGGCGTCCCACTGCAGGACAAGAGCTTTTCTCATATAATTTTGTGAAAACTACATATCCTATAATGAACAAAATGTAAATTATTTAATTCCTTCATAGTCTTTGTAAAATATGGTGTTTTAAATAAGTGAAATGGTTACAATATATATTAACGACATAATTAATCATAGAAAATATAAGACATTTATTTAAATAAAATAATAAAACCAGTGCTATGACATCCATTACATGAACTGTGTACCTATGTACTTAATTATGACTGATTTTCATTAAATACTTTTATTACATATTTTGAAGCCTATCATTGTTTAAACATATTATTGTAAGCAAGCAAATAAAAAAATCATCAGAATTATTGCTTCAGTTTAGTCGTATGAGAAAATCGCGGTAGTACAGACGACGAACGGTGAATACGTTTATACTAATTTCTAGGTTCGTTTTGAAGGTTCTTAAAAACCGGTGAAGTGCGTATCACACTCCTTATAAATACATACCTGTTGTGTAGTGTAGACCGCATAGACACAAGTACGACAAATTGGGATGTGCGACAAAATATGGGAGAAAAAACATCTTCGCTAGGTGCCCTAGTTTTTGAGATATAAATATGACCCTGCTGGGGAGTCTCCAGATCGGCCACCCTATAAACCCTTATACCTTTTGAACCAGTGACACAAATTCGTGTCACTGACTATGGCAGGGCCACCATCAAGGATTTTAATTTTGATTACACAAAAAATTTGTCGCTAATGTAATAAAATAATCCTAATCTACATAGATCTAAATAACTTTTAAAACACGTTATGTATGCACAATTACATATTTATCAAAATTAAAAAGAAAAAAATAATAATAAAGGGGAGGGACACATTGTGCATCAAAGAATTCGTCCGCATCGCTGTCAATGGGAAAGGTGCCCAAAAGGCTGGCAGCATTGCCACGTTGAATGGCAATGCTGATTCTTTGGGCTAAAAATAGGCCAGCCCTCTGGTCACGTGAAGAGTCGACCAATCGCTTAGCGCTGTCCCGAAATACTCGATGAGCACTCGGACCCCACGGCCCTAGTGTTTCAACCCCAAACGGCTCAAACATAATAGCTCCCAATAAGGTTGTCATATTTGCGCCGTTTGAAGTTTTCTGCTCCTGTAGCAGCTGCCCCGGCACAGCCCGACGTGCTAGGAAGATGGGATGGCGCGAGGGTGTCGACACAGGTTGCGTCCCACACCAAAGGTCTACCCAACTTACAGGGCATTATGGTCATTCCGTCTGGCCTCTTCCCATCGTCGCGTGTCAAGCTGTTGGGTTCTAACACAGCTGGCACCCCGGCGGTGACAAGAGCCCGACGGATAATATCGTTAATGCTGGCGTGCCGTGCCATCCGACCAGCGCTCTTGCTGCAGGATAGGCCGTGGTGTCCGAGGCATTCGACTCTTTCACCGCATTGACAACGATGTGGAGCACCGCAAGGAGCGCCCAGACGCAAACATGTAGCGAGCCGGAATGTGGTGTCACCCAGCATAGTGCCTATGTTGGGTGACGGTAGCGCCTGAAGCCAGAGGCCCGACTCCCATTCACCCACAGCCAGCAGGCGGGCACGCTCAGCAGTATTGGTAGACGTATTAATAAGTTTATTCCGTACCAACCTGCAGAGCGGCTCATCCCACTATCTCTGGGAAGACAGGTTCTCGGGTTGGACCGTGTCCGGGAAAGCCACTTTCCAGGCATTCACTGCATCGGTCAAACACGGCACTTCAGAGTCAACCTGAGAAGAGGCTAAAATTCTTGCGGTTAACTTTTCGGTGCTGTGGACCGAGGACAGGAACGCCGGTAGGCTTACACTGGACATTTTGCGGACGCCGAGCCCACCAAAACGAATGGGTAGTGTGGCTTGAAGCCACGCGCGGTCGTCCAGTGCCACATTTAAAATGTCGTTAATTAGTCGAAATTTGTCGCCAAATATCAGAATTTGTCGGTCACTGATTCAAAAGATAGGTGGCCGATCTGGAGTCTCCCCATCAGGGCCACATTTATATCTCAAAAACTAGGGCACCTAGCGAAGATCTGTTTTCTCCCATAATTTGTCGCCAAGTCACAGATTTATTCGGGTTTTAGTCTAGAAGATATAGGTAAGGCGTTCAATGTTTTTGAGATATGTGGCCCTGCTGGGGAGACTCCAGATCGCCGAACCTATAAACCCCTATATCTGAACCAGTGACCGACAAATTCTGATATTTGGCGAGAAATTTCGACTAATTAGCGACTAATTTTTTGTGTAATCAAAATTAAAATCCCCGATGGTGGCCCTGCCAGTCAGTGACACCACAAATTCTGATATTTGGAGACTGATTCAGACTAATTTTTTGTTATCAAAATTAAAATCCCTGGTGTTGGCCCTGCCAGAGTCAGTGACACGACAAATTTCGACAATTTTTTTGTGTTATTAAAATCCTTGATAGTGGCCACGCCAGTTTCGGTCACTATTTTGTAGGTTTGAAAATGAAAGAGAAAATGGCGTGAAGAGTTTATTTTTGGCCCGTTTTTTAACAACAATATATTTCTGAAATAGATAAAACAAGATAAACAATTATTACATTACAGAATATGCCACTGCCAATATAGGTCTTCACTGTAGAATGTATACTTTTCGACACATATTTTGTTGTATATGAGCATGATTTATTGAAACTATAACATCCATATAAAATCTTATCTGATATGCTTTCTATTTCGGGTTTCAAAAATCTGTTGTAGCTAAGATCATAGATTTACTTCCCTCATTATAGGCGCGACGTTGATTCTAGGTATTGTAACTTTTTTTTTTTTCGCAAAAGGCCACTTATTCTGTCAAGGCTTCATACGCATAATTAAACTGAAAAGAGAGATCAAATACTGCGCATGAGCATGACAATCAGTTTAAAGCATTCAGTTCAAGTGATTCAAATAAGCGAGTCAAGTTCCTATCGAGCCTGTTATCAGACGCCAATACAGTGACCAAGAATCAACGTCATCACGTTTGAATAGCACATTAATCGGGATATTGCCACTTTATTTTATTAACCTGTGTCATTTCGTAATATTAAATGGTCAGTTACATTTACACATACTTCGAGATTATCGGAAGACTAAATAATTAAATGTATAGTTAGAAGGTACACACAACTCTTATCTTATTCCAGTTACGCACGATCAGCAACACAGATGATTATATTTTCACATTTTATCCAATTATTCAGTATATTTAAGAACTATAAACATTATATAGTCGCTGTGTTGCTGGGTGTACCATGAAACCATCATCAATCTTTATCACAGATATATTTTGTCAAAATCATTTTCCCTGACTCACATTTGAATGCAATTTCCACCAAATATTTATTGAATTTTAATCTTCCATTTTTCAAAACAACCCTTATACTAAATACAATCGTCAATCAGCAAAGCAATCTTTACAAACAATTCTCAACTTGGTCTATCCCTAATTTACAACCTGCATTTGCACCAATGCTTTTTCTTCTAGGTCAAATTTAACAGGCTAATAAAATAAACAATTCTTGACACTTTTTTATCTATCAATCTGAAACACCGAATTCTGTTTTCAATAGAAATTATAATTTTTGGATTTTCGTTAGCTCGTAAAAATGAGTTTGTTTGCAATTTTGATCATGTTAAAATTTGACTTTGAAACAAATATAATTATGTATATGTATTTAAATTGACAGAGGACATTATATACATAAGTGATATTTAAGTCTGTAATGATTTACAAAACAAAGATTTAATAAGACCAACATAAAATATTCGACAAACTTTGATTGTACTGTATACTTCCTGTAAGGCCTCCTTACCAAATAACTCTTCACTTGACATCCCGAATTGTTTTTATCCCCAGAGAGCAGATGTTAGTTCCGTTCGTCAAAACGAAGCCCTCTAAACAAATTTACTCCCCAGTATGAGCAACGTGCCATATCTGCAAGCCGTAACAGAATGGTTCATTGCTCAACTTTAAAGTCACAGTTCCTTGCAAATATTATGTTTTTTTTTTAAGCAACATGCCATTTTCTTACCAGATAAGACCTGGAGGACTTGATAAGATATGAATACTATTTATATTTATTGCCATTAAAGAGGAGATTTGTGATTAAGAACATTTAGAGGACTATTTTAAATAAGTTTTCTGATTTAGCCAGGTCCTCCATAGCCTTATATCATCCTGTAAATTACTCAACTCTGTGACAAAAACCACTTAACGATAACATGAAATCAATAATACATGATAACATAATTCTTCAAAGCTAGGTCAAAATGATACTTCAACTAGCCAAAAAAAAACTGAAACATTGTTTTCCTTTTGATTATACAGTTTTTAAGATCAGTTTAAATTTTGTCTGAAAGGATAAGTATCAAGATGACCTTCCTTTTATAAAATACGGCTTGATGACAAACATTGTTTCAAGCGGCCAGAAACAACGCGAGTTACACAGAAATGTTTCTTCATTTAACAATAGATGTTGTTTGAGCTAGGCTAATTACCTACCCAACCTCACAGAATTTTAAGTTTTTTAATTAAAAATAAAACAGGTGCTAGCTCAAACTTATATATGGTGTGGGTAGGTATTCATGATATATCAGCAGAAAGTCAACCACAATTTATGTAAGATGATGGACAAATCTAGGTAGACTCTCACAGATGATCCTCAAATAAATATTTTTTATATTTTAACAATGTAGGAATTCGCACACAGTATCCAATATGGACAAAGTACACAAGATACCTTTTTGTTTATGTCCTGATGTGTGGTTTATTTACACTTTAAAAAAGTAACCCATTTCAGGTCAAAGTCTTACTCACGATAAACTATTTACACTCACATTTTGTTACAATAAATTCATTACACTTTTTTACAAATAAGTTTTTTGTTTTTAAAGATTTAAACTATGTAGTTCCTTTCACCAGTCAGCAAGTCCAGTTAGTTGCGAAGCGCGCGTAGAGCATACGCGCGTGCGGTGCGACGGCGGCACGGCGTTACTTATCGGCCGAGTCGTCATCGTCCGCTGGGCGCGCTACGTACAGCGCCGGATCGATCACCTTCGGGATCGGCTTGATCTCCGTGCCGAGTTCCTGCTCGATGCGGTGCAGAGCGAAACGGTCCTCGTACGTGATTAGGTTGATAGCGATACCCAAGTGACCGAAGCGTCCCGAGCGCCCGATGCGATGCAGGTAAGTTTCGGCCATACGCGGGAAATCAAAGTTGATGACGACGTTGACTGCTTGCACGTCGATACCTCTAGTGAAGAGATCTGAGCACACGAGATTGCGGCACAGTCCCGCGCGGAAGTCGTGGAATACACGATTGCGGTGTGCCTGCGCCATACGCGCGTGTATGTAGTAACAGCAGTAACCTAGCTCAGTAATTTTCTTTGCAAGCAGCTCCACACGCTGAGTCGAATTACAGAATATTATGGACTGGTTTATTTGCAACTGTAACAAAATGAGAATAAAATTTATGCAAATTATGTTATTAATTTGTTTACTAATTTCAAGTGAATAATTTGTACAAGATAGTCTCATCACTGACCTTTGAAAAAAGTGTATTTAAACAATGCACTTTCTGTCTCTCTTGTACAAATGCATAGTACTGTGTAACTCCCTTCAGTGTTAATTCCTCCATGAGATTAATCTCATATGGCTCTCTTAAGTGCTTTTCCATGAATTGTTTCACACTCAGTGGGAAGGTGGCAGAGAACAGCAAAATCTGGCGTTCTTTGGGTAACCTATGGAAACATATCTATTAGACTCTAGGAAATACAAAACGATAATTAAGACTACATCAAATTTTACGAACCGTGAAATAACCATATCCAGCATTCCTTTGAAGTCTTGAGAAAGAAGTTTATCTGCCTCATCAAGAACCAGCATCCTGCACTGGTCCATCTTGGCAACTTGTTTATCCATGAGATCAATCATACGACCCGGCGTAGCTATAATAACTTGAACTGAAACAAAAACATGACACACAAGTAAGATAAAAGATAAAAATATTAATTAACAGAAAATAAAATAAAAAAATAGGGTGTTTACCATTTTGATAAATACGCATAATGTCATCCCGGAGATTAGTACCTCCTGTAGTAACCATTACACGAATATCTGTGTGTTTTGCCAGTTCAATGCAAATTTGTGATGTCTGGAGCGCTAACTCCCTAGTTGGTACCACAATTAAAGCTTGAATAGCATCTTTTTTGGGATCCACCTAAATATAGAAAAATAAAAATATTTATAAAGTACTAATACTCCCCATGCTCATGTATGCAGGCAGTAATAACAATCAGTAAATACGGCTTTTATCACTTATAGAGAAGTGAAGGGGAATCCAAAAATATCATCATTCAGGTCATTTAGACAATAATTGTGCAACAATAACAAACTATAAATAAGTAATAACATTGAATCAAACCTGTTCTAAAACTGGAATACAATAAGCGCCAGTTTTGCCAGTTCCATTTTTAGCTCTTGCAAGGACATCTTTACCACTGAGTGCGATAGGAATAGAAGCCTCTTGAATGGGGGAAGGTTTTTCCCATCCTTTCTCAAAAATGCCCATCAGCAGCTCACGTTTTAGGCAAAACTCTTCAAACTCATTACCTCTTGTGTCTGTTACATCCTTTAAATCCAAGAAAACACAATGAGCTTCATTGAGATTTACAATAAAGACTAACATGGTCTTTTGGCAGTATTTTGATAGCTTCAAAATACAACAAACAAATGCAACGCTTGCAAAATTGACTTAGTTTTGGGACAGTCCCAAAACAAAGCTTATAATAATGAATAATAATATATAATATAGAATAATTGATCACAAATGTCTTGTTCTTTGCAGCTACTGATTGTTTATCCTAAATATGCATCTTTCTTCTGCCTAGCCTTTTCCCAACTATGTTGGGGTCGGCTTCCAGTCTAACCGGATGCAGCTGAATACCAGTATTTTACATGGAGCGACTGCCTATCTGACCTCCACAACCCAGTAACTGGGTAATACGATACCCCTTGGTTAGACTGGAATATGCATCTTTGTATACAATATTTAAAAAAAAAAAATAAGTTTATAACCCACAAACATAAAAAAACAGTATTAAACATTAACCAAAAGACAATAATGTTCACCATGGTACTTATAATTACTATGAGAGGTGATATTGGAGTGCAAATGGAGCTAAGATAAGTAGGGAATTAACAAGCTTTTATTTATTTTAAATATGGGACAACTGAATTCCTGAAAATAACTATAAAGATATTAAGCTATTTTCGATGCTGTTTTTTTTCAAAGTTAAGAAAAATGGTTAACTAAAACTGTTTTCCGTTAGTTGCTTCTTTTTTGTAAAAAAAGTTTAGTTATATTTACTTTCTAGTTGTGGTTCCGTACCTAACCCACAAAAATTCGTATATCATCACTACTTGCCTCAGACCAAATAAAAAACCAAAACAGAGTGCTGCAAACAATACAGTGAAGCATGCCAAAACTACACCTTGGTGTGATTTTTATTTGGTCTGAGCTACTTGCTATGTAAATAATAACATTGACAGGAATTTAATATAACATCAATAACTTATACAAGTGGAAAAAAAACCGGCCAAGTGCGAGTCGGACTCGCGCACTAAGGGTTCTGTACCATTATCCAAAAAAACAGCAAAAAAAAAACAAGTTTGTTGTATTTGTTGCCCCCCTTAAATATTTGTTCTATTTTAATTTAATTATTTATTTTTAAAGTGAATATGTAACTAAATATTCTGTGAATATTTCAAGTGTCTACCTATTGCCATCATTATCAATATCAAGCAAAAACGAGAAAAAAAAAACAAGTTTGTTGAATGGGAGCCCCTTTAAATATTTATTTTATTCTGTTTTTTAGTATGTGTTGTTATAGCGGCAACAGAAATAAATAATCTGTGAAAATTTCAACTGTCTAACTATGACGGTTCATGAGATACAACCAACAGGTGACAGACAGTAGAGCCTTAGTAATAGGGTCCCGTTTTACCCTTTGGGTACGGAACCTTAGTAATAATGGAAAATTAGATGAAAAAAAAAATTCTTCATTTTCTTGAAGTCTGTTAAAAGTAAAAGATTACAAATCCACCCTTGTAGTTTTCTTACTTGTGCAATTAAATGAGGAACAGTTATTCTAATTATTTGCTATTGTGAATAATAAACACAAAATTGTGGTAACAAAAATCATAACAGTACGAGGGTATTTACGGTTAGAAAAACTTACACTAGTCTTTATTCTCCTGTCTTTCGGGGGTATTTTTAATTTTGATTTCCAACCGATGTCATCGATACTTTTATCGACATCACTGAAAAAGAATTGATGATTTATATAAAATCATTTTACATTTTAGATAAATTTATGAGCAACAAAGAGTGATACGAACCCCTTATTCTGACTGGTCATACTATTTCCGACGTGATTACTTGAACTAATTCTATTTTCGGTCATCATTTTGCCAAATAATCCCACTAGGGACACGACTAAAATTAGAAACTTAGAATCACAATTCTTTGTCCAAGTCCGACACTAAACAAATTTTACGATAAGTCACTTTTCGACACATAAGCTATTTAGAAGTTTATCACGTTCACCAACTTAGTCCGGGGATATCTGGAAAAATAAATAGGCCATAATCAATTAACATAATAGTAGGTTTATTTAACTACGCTGAAGCAAGATCGGTAAACGAGATTACGAGACGCGTCAACAAGCACCAAAATAAGTACAAATAAATTACAAAACAGGAAATTCTGTCTTGCAAACAAATACCTACTATAACTAATGTAAATATAATAAAGAGTATACAATTTGATTGTGATTTGTTAAGTATTTAAACACAAACAGAACAAGATGATAGAGATTATACAGGATAAAACAAAGTCGTAGTTTATCTTCAAATTTTAATATGGCCGCCAAGAAATATATAAATGACAAGTAGTTTGTAGCGGCTGTAATTATCCAAGTAGATAAATAATACCCCATTTTGAACTTACACATAATGGAAGTAAAAATAAATCATGCAAAATTCATAAATAAACATTACCTTGATAAAATTCTACAAAAGACGACGACACTCGATACTCGACGACGACATCACAATGTAACCAAAACAGTGTTGCCATTTGATCAATAACGTATGTTTCTTACTAGCTAGTACTAGCTACCTATATAAATACCATTTCCGTGGCTCTTTCAGAAGTTTTGGCACGCGGTGAAATATGGAACTAAAAGTAAATGAGCTAAAGACTTATTTGTTACTTCTGGTGATACACTCTTTCCAAGCAGTGCCACCATCCATTTCGTGCCACTTAATTGCATCTAATTGTTTTAATTGCATCTAACTTTCATTGCAATGTTCAATTCAATAATTTAATTCGATATCTTTATTGCTTTACCATAATGTATACTTAGGTGGTAACTATATAATTTAGATAATTATGGACCCTGTAGGGCACAGCAAAATGTGTTTGACTATTTTTGCCACGGGCCGCGCGCGGGCCAAAAGACATTGTAGTCAGAAAGTCCTTGACGAATTAAACAAATTTCTTTTTGGTCTCTATCTACCTGCATACCAAGTTTCATCAAACTCAAACTCAAAGCATTTATTTCAATTAAACTATTTACAGGCACTTTTGAATTGTCAAAGAATCGGTCAGTTAGTCAAAAAGTTGAAGCTAGTTGCCCATTCCAAATCGTAGATCTCTATGGAGAAGAACGGACAAGAAACTCCAAGGACACTCTTTTAAAAATGGATATAGATATTACAAAATCCTGGGTACAGTATTCTTGGTGCTTCTATATGTGAGAACAATGTCAAATGAAAAATAATCAAAAACAATTCAAAATATAAGATTAAAAATAAGCCCTGGCAGATGAGAGATGACCAGTCTCAACTGACAGCGCCCGTTCACGAACATGACACGTGGATCAGCACCATCCAGATCAACCATTTTGTAGGGAACCGAATGATCCAACACACGCTCGCATCCTTTCATCACAATCGGTTCAGTAGTTTATTGCATGAAGAAGTAAGATATACTAATAGCTATAGAATACCCACAGACACACTTTCGCAGTTATTATTATTAGTAGGGATAATAGGTAAGCCGGGAGTATTGTGATGAAAGTCAAGAAAGCAAGAGGGACCAAACGAACATGGAAATCAGTCAGATCGGTTTGACTGTGTGTGTTAACTGATGTTTTTTTTGTTAAAAATCTCCCGCGCTCGCCCCTTTGTATCCTCGCGCCCCTAGGCACATGCCCAGTTTGCCTTAACGGGGTGATAGTAGTGCGAGCAAGTACGCGTACTTAGGGCTCGGCGAGCTCACTCACCCATCTGTCATCGCCGCGACCCGCGAGCCAATTTGACAATTAAATTTTGAGCAAGCTTCACGTGTGTCACAGACGGCGAGGCGAGTAAGGTCGCGAACTTAAAGACCGCGTACTTTAAGTACGCACGTCTATAGTGGGCGATAAACGTGCGTACTTAAAATACGCGGTCTACGTCTATCACGTACTTTACAGCTGTAAGTGGCGACAACGGTGTTGCTATTGGAAATAATATCATATTTGATACATTTTCGATACATAGAAATGTCACTGCAGCGCGATGATAATTATATCGAACAAAAAATATTGATATATCGGTGAAATTTACATTTTTTTTTAATAATAAAAATATTAGAAAAATATTTGTATTTGTTTTTTATTGATTTAGATACCAAACTAAGAAAAAATTTCTACTTTTACGGCTCTGAATTCCAGCGGTTGTCTGAATTTCAGTAGCGACAACGGTGTTGCTATTGGAAATATATCGTATTTGATACATTTTCGATATTAACATTTTATATTTTCTAACACCTCGGTGAAGTTAGCCGCACGATTTCATTATTATGAACTTTTGTTAGTGCTAATCGTTAGAGAATCGTTAGAGAGGATTAGAGAGAAAAGAAAATTCGTTAGAGAGTAATTAGTTTTTATGTAAAAACTATTTTAATTTTTCGTGTGAAGTTGGCCCCCCTTCCCGCAAAAATGGACTTAGACATAATTTTATTTTTTTAATCGTTTGCGAATCGATAGAGAGAGATTGAGAGTTACACAAAATCGTTAGAGAGTTAATATTTTATTTGTTATTAAATAATTTCTAAGAGCGTGACGTTAGCCCACCTCTGTGAATTTTGCCCCCGATATAATTATTCTCAACTTTTGTTAATGCTAATCGTAAGAGAATCGTTAGAGAGAGTTAGAGAGAAAAGAAAAATCGTTAGAGAGTAATTAGTTTTATTTATCAAAGATTTTAATTACTTTTGTGACATTGGCCCCCATTCCCGCAAAAATGGACGTAGACGTAATTTTTATATTTTTTATATTTTGAGAATCGTTAGAGAGAGATAGAGAGTTAAAAAAAATCATTAGAGAGTTAATATTTTAATTAAAATTAAATTATTTCTGAGAACGCGTTTTACCCTAGGACCTGAGCAGGTTAAAATTTAGAAACGTGCCGCCTCGATAGGGGATATAGGGGAAGGAGGAGAGGGGGGAAGGGTTAGTAGATCCCTCCACTCCCCCCTGCCGAAGATACATATAGTTTTTTTTTAATGATTTTTAAATATGACAAATCTCTTATATGCTAGGGCCACACCAACGGATTATCGCGATAGACGTTAACCGTTGGTGTACTACACCACGACTTACCTCGAGAATTTGTCAACGGCATTCACATTGGCGTTTGACGTTGGGTGATTGATAACTCTGGTGGCGGTATTTTAGGCAGATCAAAGCGATTTACCGCGAGAATTATTGCATTGAATGAAGCGGCCACACTTACGTTTCTCATTGTGCACCGTGAGCGCGAGTAGTACCGTGAGTTAGTGTTGGGTGACTCGGCACACGTGCTAGCACAGTTGTAGCTACTCACTTGGTTGAAAAGAGTCACTCACTCATTTTATTTTGATGTGCTAGCACACACCACACTGGCACAGATTAGCTACACACAGAACATTTTGTACTGTTTTGAATGAAATGAGTCAGTCGATCGAGTCACTCACTCTTTTTTTTTATTTTGATCATTGATATCTTCGTTCACGGTTGCTTGCACAAACATACACCACAGAACTCACCACGCGTGTGCCTACTCTACTACGTATGTGTACCGTGTCGCGTTGTCGTCACTACTCACTACACACCACACCACACACGTGACTCGCGTGGCGACTCGGTGAGTCGGCGAGTCACGCGACTCACTGACTCACTCACAGCACGTTCGTGCTCACAAGCCACCGCAGCCTCGCCTCAATCGTGGTAGCACAGTGTGCTACCACACTTTGTAAAAAAAGTGCCTCGCACGATCCTCATTTTAAAAAGGTGAGCTACCCATCTCTACCGTGAGTTGTAGGTACTACTGATACATGACATGATGCAGAGGGACGTTATAGTAGTAAGTTGTGTATTTGATCAACGATCATTTAACAGTGATACCTAATAAGAATACGAAATATTGTTGGTAGTTTCAATTTGATTTGGTATCATTTATGCTCAAAACACACAAAAGGTGGGTGCTTGTCGGGAGCTAGTCGGGTCGTTTTTAACCCACCGACGGAAACAAGGGGTGTTATAAATTTAATATGTGTGTCTGTATGTTACATCGTAGCTGCCAAACGGCTGAACCGATTCTGATATTTTTTATTTTGTTTGATAGGTGACTTGATAGAGTGTTCTTAGCTATGATTCAAGAAAATCGGTTCAGCCATTTGAAGATTATCAGCTCTTTTCAAGTTGATGAATGGATGTGAGCATCTTCCACAGGTCACATCGATTCGAAAGGACATGTCCAAAAATGTTTTTTTATTATTCAATAATTCTAAACAGGATAAGTTAAATATATTTGGATAGACATCCCAAAAAGTAGTAGCTCTAACTGTATCATGCATTTTTATTTTTTAAGGATAACCAATTTTGAGAAAAATCATTTTTTAATTTATTTATTTATTTTATTCTTATGTACACACAGTAAAATACAAAATAGATACGACATAGTTAAAATATGAGTACAAAGGTACTGCTTATTTCTTAAGAAATAATTAATTTAAGTAGTGTTAATTTACTCTTAAAACGAACAAACTTTTCTGATTATCTAGGCTAATAAAGTGAACACACCCCAGAAAATAACAAACTTTTCAAAAATTCTAATCAAGTTATTTACTTTATGTACCTTAATCTGAAATAAGATGAAATGGGATATTTTCAGTCAAAAATGTGTAGCATAATTCTTTTAGACCTCTCATTAGATTATAGCTACTAGGAATCTATAAGCGCAAGAAGTGCATGTTTCAGCATAGTCCACAGGCTTAGCAGGAGTAAAATGATAATAGTACCTACCTACTGATCAAGAACATTTTTTTAATTACGATGGAGAATTCCTGTTTTATGACAACACCGTACTGTAGAAACACCGTATTCAGCATTGATTCACCGTCTACCGTAGTAATTTCATTACGGTGTCAAAAAACACCGTAATTGGGCAGATGGAATATTGAATGTATTTTTGTCGTCATAACATGGCAACATTTTAAATAGCAGTGAACTAAGGGGAATTCCTCAACCATAGATAATAGTTTGAACCAATAGAATACGTACAAATTAAAGAATTGCCTTATTGAGAGACTTCTTAACCATTTTTATTACCAACTTTCTTTATTCAGATGTACTTTGCGTAATTGTGTTGTAATATATCTGCGTTGAAAGGGTATCTGTTTTTCAAATAAATTAAAATGGAAAGTGATCACTGATCAGGGAATCTAATGGTGGAAAAAAAATAACTTCCAGCCGTCACAAGACATGCTTAGGAGACAAAAATACTGAAATGTATAAAATTGATCATGATCACAGTTATTTTTTTTTTTCAAACAACTGTCATTTTGCACGACTTTTAAAAATCTACCGTATTTTTTTGAAATCTACCGTAATTTTAAACTGGAAACACCGTAATCCATTATTTGGAGTTGGTAACGCTGAATGTAACACTATAACTATAGTGGTGTGAGTCCTCTGATCAAAGCTGTCTCATGTGATGACGAAATGCCTGGTATCTTCACTAACTTCTAGGTACAGTAAAAGTACCGTTCGGCTGAATATGTTGCCCATAATAAGAGCGAGCCTGTTTAATCTAAAACGCGTTCTCAGAAATAATTTAATATCAATTAAAATATTAACTCTCTAATGATTTTTTTAACTCTCTATCTCTCTCTAACGATTCTCAAACTATAAAAATAAAAAAATTACGTCTACGTCCATTTTTGCGGGAATGGGGGCCAATGTCACAAAAGTAATTAAAATCTTTGATAAATAAAACTAATTACTCTCTAACGATTTTTCTTTTCTCTCTAACTATCTCTAACGATTCTCTTACGATTAGCATTAACAAAAGTTGAGAATAATTATATCGGGGGCAAAATTCACAGAGGTGGGCTAACGTCACGCTCTTAGAAATTATTTAATATCAAATAAAATATTAACTCTCTAACGATTTTGTGTAACTCTCAATCTCTCTCTAACGATTCGCAAACGATTAAAAAAATAAAATTACTTCTAAGTCCATTTTTGCGGGAAGGGGGGCCAACTTCACACGAAAAATTAAAATAGTTTTTACATAAAAACTAATTACTCTCTAACGATTTTTCTTTTCTCTCTAACCCTCTCTAACGATTCTCTAACGATTAGCACTAACAAAAGTTCATAATAATGAAATCGTTCGGCTAAATTCACGGAGGTTTTTCTAACAGAGACTTAAAACGTTACTCAAAATAGAGGTACGATAACGTTACGTAATAGTGTTACGTATAGTTCCAGTAACCGTTTATTCTTAGTAATTAGTATTAAGTAATTTCTTCGCAATATAACGAAAATCTATCGGAACGAAATCTTCAACTATTAATTTAGTTACCATCCGGGTGGAACGGTAGAAATCATGGTTATTGGAAGTAAACGTAACGTTTTGTTAACGGTATTTAACGTTATTTCATAACGTTTTAAGTCCCTGTTTTATATCGATACATCGATATATCGAAATAATTAATATCGCCTAAAAATATCATCATCATCTGCCTAGCCTTTTCCCAACTATGTTGTGGTCGGCTTCTAGTCTAGTAGCCTAAAAATATCTAACAAAAAATATCGATATATTGATACATCGATATTTTCTGCAACTCTTACAAATTGACGTTGACGCTTTCTTTGTTGTTGGATTTTGTGAGAGAGCCAGAGAGAGCTGTGGAGAGAGCTATATAAATAATCTGTGATTTTGTGTACGAAATACAGCGACGTGTTTAGTGCAAAGAAACTATTTACTGTGTTGCATTTCTAAATTTATAGTTCACTATAAAACGTTTTTATTATATAATTAATGTTCTATAGATTAAATTTTTATTCAAATATCGTCGGGATTGCACCGAAAAAACAATGTAAGTAATATTTTTCTCTGACAAATTCTGCCCACAGATTACAATTTTATATAAAGATTCTGCGTCAAATCCCATAGGCGCATACAAAGCGTAAACTTATACTTAATTATTATTTTTCCAGGACAGAGTACTGGAAGTCTCAAGCACGAAAGTATTGCGATTTTTGCAAGTGTTGGTTTGCTGATAACAAAGTAGTAAGGACTCAAATAGATTTTTTAACCAAATTAAACCTGAACATTTGATTTTAAATTTTCATAAACAACCATCTGATGGGCATAGCCTAACCATCTGATACTCACTATAATTTAACATTTCAGTCAATTTCATTTCATGAAAACGGTAAGCGTCACAAGGAGAATGTTCAAAAACACATATCACAGCTCAGTAAAAAGAGTGCTAAAGAATTCAAGCAAAAAGAAAAGATTGATGACGATATTAAAAAAATGGAAGCAGCCGCTATGGCTGCTTACTTGAATGATGTGAAGAACAATGCTGATATAACATCCCAGGTATTAATTGATAAGTTAACACTTATTTAAAATGGTAATTAATGTATCAGTTATCATTTTATTGGAAACAGTAGTATGGCAGGCAAGGAATCATTTATTTGAAGTAAAATTGTAAACACATACGTTGTGGCTATTTGTTAGTGGTATAACTGTCAAGTTGGTCTTTGATTGATGGATTTTTATTACAGTCTGGTATAACATTCTGAACACACCACAATACTTAATAATACACCACAGAGTACATACAGTATTACCTCTCCTTCTCATATGAAAATGTTGTCTTTAAAAGATACTTTTAGTTATAAGCCTGTCCAGTGTGTCAGCCTATGTAAAATTCCTACATTTATATCTGTCATTTATATGGTGAATATAATTAAGAGTATTATAACATTTATAACACACAGTCATAATAATAAGGCTTGCCATTTTCCTAATCCATTGTTTTTCATTTTCAGAACATTAATGAATTGCTAAATCAGAGTGGTAGCAGTGATACTGCCATAGCTGTTGGCACAACGCCCATATCAAAGGCAGCCCCTACCTGGGAAGAAGTCAAGAGTGAGGATGGCAGCTCCTATTATTGGAATACTGTGACAAATGGTATTGGATGTTGGTTTATTTAGTTTGTTTACATGTGATTGTAATGTAAAAAGAAGCACTCATGTTGTAGATGGCACTACAAATTGGTAGCCATAGTTACATTTCCAGCCATTTGTTAACATTTTCATCAGATACTTTTGGAACAGACAAAGGACACAGAAAGTCAAAGTTAAAGTTTTTATTTGTTAAACATAGGTGTAAATATAGGTGTTATAGATAATATAAATAATTTTAATAACATACAGAGATCTCTATGTTTTGCTTTTAATGGCGTACAAATAAGAAATACGAAATTAAACAGAATTTTTGTTCAAAGTAGCAAAATCAAAGCTTAATTTAAATCTTAAAAACTAAGTTAAAAAAAAATTGCAAATATTTACTTCGAATACATATATAAACATAGCAAGGAAAACAATTCGAATTAATATAATCACTACACATACATGAAAAACTGAATATAAAAGACTTATGTGTTTTTCAATCATAGAAACCACCTGGGATACTCCTGATGAGTATGTGTCAGTGGCAGATCAAGAAAAGAACAAATTAAAAGATGAAATACAAGATAAAAAGAAGCAGAAACTAAAGTGAGTGAAGCATATATAATAATTAAGCAATACAATAATTTATAAAATATGCCAGTTAAAATGAAACTATGTGAAGTATCTTTAGTAGTTGTTTTAAGTACCATAAGTGGGCCGTTTAATATTTGTTTAAAAATATGAGCTTTCGACTTAGGGCGAATTTCACCAAACTTTTATACCGAGTATAAGTCATATCCTGCAAATAAATTTTGAATTTTTGACAGTTTTTCAATACAAAAACTGTCAGACGCCATTTTTATTCCACGGTTAAAAGATATCTAACTTTGGTAAAATCAGCACTTACTCACATTATATTTATTTCTTTGATTTCCAGAAAACAACAACAAAAGCAAGCCCAAAAAGATGTGCATATGGAGATAAACGCTCACATAGCAAGAGAAAGAATGAGAGAGTTGGCAGTAAACAAGGACCCACCCCCCATCAAAAAGTTTGTGGACTATGGGCCAGCTCCACGTGCCACCAAGCCCTATGGTTCCTGGACTCCAGTTGTGAATGAGTAAGTTGAATGTTTATCCATTTAGTTGCCTAGCAAATCATCATAAAAATTGGTTATTGGAATTCTTATAGAAGACGTCTTTCCAAAATAAATGTCGCAATTTACATCCAACTTTAAATACCTACATTACATAAACATCAAACCTGTACCTACCTATTACTCGATGGGTTGGCAGAGGTGTACCTATAGTACATATTTCTCTGGGTATGTTTAAGTCCCATGTAATAGGGGGTGAGTCTAACTATGCGTTTGCACCAGAAAACATTTAACATGTAGATGTTTCGAAACTTGTCACATGAAACAAATCTCATTACTTGTTTTGTCGAACTTGCGTTCGCACTGGACGAAACATGAGTAAGTCATAAGACAGATCTCAAGATTTGTTGTAAACTGCGTTCGCACTGTCTAGAAACATACACAATAGACATGTTTTGTATAAAGATTTGTCACGTTTGCGTTCGCACTGTTGTTTGTTTATGTCAAATTATGTCTCGCAACTTGTCTATTGCTTGATGTTTAGTGTTATCCG
Source organism: Lithophane socia (assembly GCA_947522985.1). Lineage (NCBI taxonomy): Eukaryota > Metazoa > Arthropoda > Insecta > Lepidoptera > Noctuidae > Lithophane > Lithophane socia. The sequence continues at coordinate 12,036,672 of OX383252.1, read as the reverse complement.
AGTATGGTGGTAAACATCCCGTGTTTATATCGAAACATAGAGTGGTCCAAAGTAGACACGATGAAGTTTATAGAACTTTGGCAAGGTTTTCCATGTTTGAGGAATACAAAATGTGTGGACTATAATAACCGACCAAAGTGTCAAAACAAATCTAACAACATGTTACTAGATTCATACAGATACATTTTGATACGAAATTGGTTTGTAAAGACATGTGGCGAAACATGTCGAGTGATATGAAACGTCAAACATGTTTCGCGGCAACAAGTTTCGTGACAATGCGAACGCTAGGCGATACACTGACAGAAAACAGAGATTTCAACATGTTTTTATGTGAATGTTTCGCCAGTGCAAACGCACGGTAATGCCATCAACCTGGCACAAATGCAGACTCCAGGTTGATATTGAGAAGTTCTAGATGGAAAACTTAATAACACAAAATGGTCGACCCGGGAATCGAACCCGAAATCCTGTTCGGCAGTAGCGTTTGGGACCACTAGACCAACGAGGCAGTTTTAAAAACATCAGTAATAAACAGTTTTAACATCTTTTTCCAGACCTGTAGAACACATCGATCTTCAGCTACCGAAGTCTGAAAAGGAGCTGCCGCCGCCACCTGTGATCGTGCAGCCAGAAATCATTCAGTTCAAGGAGAAGCGCGTCGAGTCACTTGGTGATGAACCCGTCGAGTTCAAGAAAAGAAAGTTCAGTAACTCCAAAAGAAATATGCGTCAAAAAGTAGATGATGACTGAATACTTATGCCAATTAAATGTGTAAATACAATCAAAATACTATAGTACAATACAGTTTCTATTGTGTGGAAATAAGTACCTACGCATTCTCTCCATACGTCGTCTCTCATTCTTCGACAGACTTGAGGCGATACTGGAAAATAATATAATTATTTCATGAAAACATGACGTAACCCAGGTTAGGCCAGGTAATATAACTTAGGGAAATGTTATGTTGATCATTTCCATTATTATCAATAAGTAAGTATACTAACTACTGCGGTTCATTAAACTTGCACCACACTATCTTCGGTGAATCTCGCACCGGTGCGGAGCACCGCCATCGATTCGTCTCGGTGTAACAAAACATATTTTATTGTTCTATACAAGAGTATAGTGCCACTGCCAATCCGCATGGATGATGAACGCGAGTGCGGCAGACACAACGATGCAATGCACTTGGCCCCAACTAAAGCGCGAGTACGTACGGCCGTTTGTCCTGCAAACATAACGCGATTCTTATCATCCCTCTAGGCCTCTACCACTCTACAAGGTTTACTGTCAGGCTAAGTTAGCAAGTCCGATACCGGGGTTAGATTGATTAATTTGGAAATAAATATAGCCGTGTATCTATCTGTAACAACTGAAAAATAAAAAATATAGTGAACGACTCTGTAAGTGACTTAGGTACTAACGACTACTGATAAGGTAACGATACTTTAATTAATAGTATATTGGTAGTTTGAATAGTTTCAGAGAAAAAAACCTGTTAAATAAATTAATCGAGAACGCATCTTCGACGAAAATTCTGCGTTGGTAGCATGTTGCATGCATGCATGCAATGTTCATTGCATGTTGTTTTGTTCACTGAGAACTAACTTTAATAGCTCAAAAGCTTGAAGGCTCGTGCAAACTGGCGCGATATTGTGAGCGCGACAGGCAGCGCTACCCTTGTCGCGCCCGCGATATCGCGCCTGTTCGTGGGAGCCATAAACATGGTCATATTACACCTGGGAAATGGTTATCGATATCGAAATACGATAAAACAAAAAAAAAAATCTCACCTTATCACACCAGTAGGAGTAGTAGGTACACACAACGAAGGGGTCGTGCTTCCTAAAAAATAAATCATCAATTCAATCAACTTTTTAGGGTTCCGGAGTCAACAAGGAACCCTTATAGTTTTTGCCATGTCCGTCTGTCTGTCTGTCTGTAATTTGGTATTGGTATTCATATAAATCACGCCGACAAAGTGGTAAAATAAAATAGTTAAAAAGAAAAATATTTTAGGTATCCCCATATTACCCCTACACGTAATATGGAGATGTTTTTTGTTGTGTATATCGATGGAAAGGTTGTTCAAAAATATTGTGAGTTTGTGAAAACCATTTTTGGATTCAAAAATTAGCACTTTAAAACTTAGATATTTCGCAATTTTGCGAAATATTAAGTTTTAAAGTGCTAATTTTTGTTAGACACAAGTGTGTGTCCTCCTGCCAGCTAAATGGTTGGTTTTGGGTATGTGAAATTCACGGCATTAGTATATATAACGAAATTAAAAGGAAAACTATCACCGCTACGTAGGCTCCACAAGTTACCGAGTAGGTAATAATCGACCAACTTAAAGCAGTTGCAAAAAGGGACCGGACAACCCCGCTTAAGAGTTAAGCCTTTGGACAGGGTAACCCGTACATTGGATAACTCATATCACAGTGTTACCTTTTGTTCGAGTTACTTCCTCGAAACCCAGCGAAATGGTTAACACCTTTATTAAGGTAACCACGTGAAAAACGTGCCCAACACGCCACCGTCGTCTACAGCCGACAAGAAAACGACATTTTTTAAGTGCAAAATAAATGTACTAAATTAAGTGTTCTGTGTTTCTTTTTCCTATTATTAAAAACTATATTAATGATATATTGTAAAATGGCATAAAGATATATCAATTAATTACATTTCACATTAGTTACTAATAAGAATTACGATAAAACGTACCGAAATCAACTAAGGTACGTGCGCTTTTTTTTGCAAAATTGAAATAAATAAAAGAACTGAAATGATTTATGAAAACAAACTTAATTTCAATATTACTCATTAATTTCTGAATATAATCAACATACAGATCAACACGTTTGATAAAACTTTAATTAGAAAACAATTGGTTTTAAAAACCTCTCAAGTGGGCTTTTTTAGGAACATAGGTACTTAACATAGCCCGATATTAGTTAAATCGTTTATAAACGCTATCAAAACAAAACATAAGTATATAATGTAAAACTTAACCTAACTTAGGAGATTCTTAAGTAATCAGTCTGTTAAAATAGTATTTTTGGTCATTAATTGTACGATGGGCCATTTCAGGCATACGAAAACTTAATTTACCTACAAAACAAAAATCTCTGAAGAAAATAAAAAAAAAAACACTTGTGACATTATTCTAACGATCACTTTTTAGTAAAAACAATAAAAAGAAACAAAATTTTGATCAAAAATTTTCATCGCAATTTCGGTGGGCCTTAATGAAAAAAAAAACTGTGTAATACTCAACGCCATAGGATTTTTAGTTGCATTCTGGACATATGAAATCCTCCAAGTCTTCTTAGTTAATCCTACACATTCTTCATGGTACCACAATAAACAACTAACACATTTTCGCATAGCCCTCACTACTTCAGTTTTACAAGCTGAGCAATACCAATTTTCAGCCTTATTCTTTGATCGTAAACTTTTTTAACATTAACTCTCTTATCTTTTATCTTCTTTTCTCTCAGCTTCTTCTTGTCCGTTTTCGTCTCTCCTGTATTATTTTTTTTCTTCTTTCGGCTTAAATTTGTTTTTCGTTTCGATATTGTTGTTTTCGTTTTCTTTTCTTTTTTTTCTCAAATAAGTCCTTAGTCACCTTTTGACCAATATAATTAATTGCTTTTCGCCTTGGTTTATTCTTAACTATTGCAAAGTTAGGTGTTGGTATAAGTTCGTGAAACGGAGACCTCTTTTGTGTTTTCTTGATTGTTTGTTTCAAATTGAATAGTGGCACATTGTCTGAATCTTCGGACTGGTGATCTTCTATTTGAGTTTGTCGTGTATCTCCCTCTGTGCAAACTGGTATTTCATCAGATGCATCCAGTTTTGATTCTTCTGATTCCGATGACGTATAAATTTTACAGCTCCTGGCAGGATATTGAAAGTATTTTTGTAATGCGTTTATGTCAATATTTTCATCATCTTCGTCTGATGTGGAAGAATTTATGACTGGTCTTCGTAGTAAATTCTGTCCTAGCCCAGACGTGCTTGGAATTAGAGAATGAAATTGTGACTCCCTATTACATACATTCAAGTCTGTTGCTGTAGGTTGTTCTATAATATCTATAGTAGTAGATTCGGTGGAGGAACTGTATTCAACCAATTTCCTATAAGCGTTAGTTGGCGAATGTTTCTGTGTCTGAAGAATAGATGAAGGTGAGGATGAATATCTAGACAAAGGCTGAGGCAGATGCAGCACAGTACTAGGTTCAGAGCAACAGTCAAAATCAACATTTTCTTTAGTTAATATTGACGGTGACATGCAAAAGCATCGCAATCGCATTTGGATTATAGGGATGGAGTCCAGTAGCTCTAAATCCATTTTTTATATTGTCTTGAGTTACGCACTTAGGCCATACCTTGGAGAAAATTTTGTTAAATCTTGCCTTCGTTAGTTTGCGGTCTGGGTGACGATAGGCGTACAACAAGACTTCTTCATCCCAATGATGTTCGTATGATTTGTTCACTGACTTATCTAACGGTTGTAACTCATGGGTAGTATTGGAAGGTAAGCAATACAATACAATTTGGTTTTCGTCTGCGGCATCTACAATTCTAGCATCCAAATGCGAAGCAGCTCCGTCAAAAACTAGTAAACATTTTCCAGGCGACTTGTAGTTGCCAAGATGATGGATGAAATCTATGAATAGTTCAGTAGTCATGCTACCTTTTGGTGCCATTTTGACTATAGTGCCATCTGGCAAATTGTCGTTAAATTCTGGCCTTAACCTCTTACCCTTAAATATGATCATTGGTGGTACTGAATTACCTGAAGCATTGACACACATAGCAATGGTCACGTTTTCAGCATGCTCCTGTGCGATAAAATGTACTCTTTTACTGCCTTTTTGTGCAAGAACATGTTGCTGGTGGTGCAATGTTAAACGACAGCCCTTTTCATCTATATTGTATAAACGTTCTGGATGCCGAGGAATGTCTAACTCATCATTTATTGTTTTAATAGCCGTGAAATGCTGTTGCACAATGTACTTGTTCAATTTGTGAGCCCTTGCAGAGTTCATAAACTGTGCTTTACGAACTGAAATTTCAGGGTTTCGTTTCAAAAAATTCGAGAGCCATTTTCTACCTGCTATGCATTTGTCGTCATTGAAAGTATTTGGTATTTCATTGGCTTGAAAAAATAAGTAGGCTTGCTTTCTTACAATCTTGCGAGTGGAACGCCTACTTGAGCAAGTCGAATTATCCGTCTTGCTAAATCTTTTTCTTGGGCATCAGTTAGAGTGGTTGATCGACCAGTTCTCTTTTCTTCACTGCCAGATTTTAGGTGATTTCGAAGAGTTCGTCGTGGGATATTAAAGGTAGCTGCTGCCTTTCTTTGTGACATACGGCCGTATTTTACAGCCTCAATTGCTGATTTAAGTTGCTGCTCAGTCCATACACCACGTCGCTTTTTCTTAATTTTTTTGTTAACTGAAAATAAATTCACATGTTAATACAATAAAACATCGATTTACACCACACCTTTTTTAGCACCACACAGTGATAAATTAATTAAAATGATTATAAATTCCAACTGAACACGCTAAATATGAGAGAACTCTTAATTCGAAAGTTAGATTAAAAAAAAGGTAGGTAGTCAGGCACCTGCCTACCTACTTTACTTTTACTCGGATTGGCAGTTATCTATCTAAATTTAAAAATGTTTCAGTAATCTACAATATTAAAAATAACCAAAATAACTTATTTTCAAAGAAACTACGAAATTCTTTAATCCTAATAAAGCCCGGGCCATCTTGGGAATCCGTGTAGTGGGCTATCTTAGAGACTTTACTAGGACACAACAACTTTTTTCATTAAATCAAAATTAACAAAGAATACTTAGGGTACTTACCTACCTTCTACGTAATTTCCACGAATTCAAGACACTTTGTATTTAAAAAAAAACAAGAAAACCGGCAGTTTTTCTAAAGAATTATTAAAAAGTTTGTGAAGGAGAGGTTATAAATCGTTCGTCGTTTGCTAAGTTACGGACAAACTGTCAACCATTGCAAAGATGGCGGCTCCCTTCTATTAGAATGAAGTTGCCGTTTTATCTATGGCCCGATCCAAACATGAGCGCGAAATTTAAACTCATTCGAATGTTTAAAAGTATGATATTTTTACCCGACTACGGCGCAGCAAAAAAGAGGGTTATGATTTTGACCGGTATGTATGTATGTATGTATGTATGTATCGCAATGTTTCGCTGAAAGTATTGGCCATTATTAGTACGTACATGAATAGTAATTATGTTTCACAGCTTCATTCGAAGCGATTTATTGTTAACGTATTGTAGCAGCGCCTCCATGTACCAGCCTTGCACGGATTTTTAGAGGTAAGTAAAATTTTTCACTGGCAACACTGTATCCGTTTTACCCCTACTTTGCCCCCACTACACTATTTCTCTTTAACGGTCCACAGCCATTTTAATATCATTCCGCGTTTCCGTGCTCAAGCCTTCGCACGTCTCCGCTCCTACAAATAGTACCAGCTCCTCAAAATGGGAAAGAAAAGGAAGATAGAAAAAACTGAAGAAGAAATACGGCGAAAAATACAAAAGTTGCAAAATAAATTGCAGGCAACGACAAATCTCCGTAATAACTCTTCATCCGAAGAAGACTTACACAGTAAGTTACAAAAGTATTATAAAACTATCATTGATGCGAGGTTACCAAATTTGGGTCTCCTCTGTCATTATAAAAAGTGATGCGTACTGCCATATTGGGGCTGATACTGTCATAATTATAATTAAGTTCTAACTTATTTACTTAAATGATGCGAGGCTACCAAGATTGGGTTTCCTCTGTCACGTTAAAAAAGTGTTAACTATTAAAGTGCATTTATTACCGAACGTATTCTAAAAAGAAACGTTTTTTCGCAGATTTTTCAAACTACCCTCTGGATGTGGACTGTGACATGTCACAAAATGAGGAAGTCTCATTTTGTGACATATCTCAAGCTTCACCGCTTCCTGCCTCGCCGCTTCGTGCATCCCCACGTGGCTCGCCACATGCCTCGCCACGTGCTTGTGCCCTGTGCCCTGCTTCGCCACCACCAGCTCCACCACCAGCACCACCACCGCTATGCACAGCACCTTTATCGCCTGCACCTGGCACATCGGCAGAAGCACAGCCAGAAGTGATGGAAGACCAAGATTTGGATGAAGACACCCTGCAGTTACTCGGCGATGCTCCTAAGACAGACATAACTATGGGTCCGTCTGTTCATAAGGACATAGCCAATCGTTGGCAAGACATCCTTACCAAGGGTTTGACTAAGGATGTAAAGGAAAAACTTTTAAAAAGTTATTTTGTCCCTAATAATTGTGACCTACTGCTAGCGCCAGCTCTCAACCCGGAAGTAAAGGCAGCTCTGCAGGATTCTCTAGTAAAAAGAGATTCGGCTCTCATGTACAAGCAAAATCAGCTTGGTATAGCATTGTCAGCTTTAGCATCCGCAACTGACATGATAATTTCAAATGAAACGTCCAAACAAAATCTTTTAAAACCAATCAGTGATGCTTGTCGTATATTATGCGATAGTCATTTTTGGGAGACAAAAACAAGACGTAACTTTGTAATCTCATCTATTAATATAAATTTAAAAGACGCTTTACTTGAAACAAAGAGGGGTAGTTTCTTATTTGGGGAAAATGTTACCGACAAGGTTAAAGCCGCCAAGACAATACAGCAATCGGGAGATGCCTTGAAACACGCCCTTAGACCAAAATTTAACAAGCCCAAAGGTATCCCAAAAGGTCCAAATAAGGGCCATTTAAACTACAACCCTCAGCACCGCAAGACGGACAACAAACCGAACAATACGAGGCGACCAGCTCGTCCAGCATATCGGCCGCCGCCACCGCCGCCGCAAACCAGCGGCAGCTCGCGCCGCTACTCGTCCCCGACGAGGCCACCGCATCGAAAGTAACTGATCAGGTACTAACCGCTGGCAGGCTCCAGTATTTTTTCAAAGAGTGGGCAATTATCACTACTGACAAAACGATTCTATCCTGGATCAAAGGGTACCAAATACCTTTTAAATGTCAACCATATCGTACTGATTCTCCTAATGTTTTTCCTAAGAATATTCAAGAAGCCCAAGATTTTAATAAATCAATTAAAAGCCTACTAGATATTAATGCAATTTCTCAATGCCATTCTGTTAAAGGAGAATTTATATCGAGTGTGTTTTTAGTGCCCAAACCAAACGGAGACAAGAGATTCATATTGAACCTTAAATGTTTAAACAAATTCGTAGAGACAAAACATTTCAAGATGGAGGATTATCGTACAGCCTCAAAGCTTATAACAAAAAACTGTTATATGGCATCTATAGATCTAAAAGATGGTTACTTTTTAATTTCCGTACATAAATCCCACCGAAAATACCTCCGTTTTAAATACAATAATACCCTATACGAATTTAACTGTCTACCGTTTGGTTTATGCACTGCTCCATATGTGTTTACAAAATTATTAAAACCAATTATGGAATATCTAAGAACCCATGGCATGATATCAGTTGTGTATATAGATGACACTTTTTGCATTGGAACAACTTTTCATGAATGTCAAAATAACGTTGACTTAACAATAACATTACTTAAAAATCTAGGTTTCATAATAAATACGGAAAAAAGCTGCTTAGACCCGCAAACATTATGCAAGTTTTTAGGTTTCGAATTCGACTCAAAAAATATGTTATTAAAATTACCTGATACAAAAAAGTCAAAAATAAAAGAATACATTTCTAGCTTCTTGAAAAAGCGTAAATGTAAACTTCGTGAATTTGCTCGGTTCATAGGTTTACTAATTTCAGCTTGTCCTGCAATTCAATATGCATGGCTCTACACTAAACTTTTTGAACAATTTAAATATTCCTGCTTACTTACCAATCCTAGCTACGAACAGTTAGTTCAGCTCCCCAACAGCTTACATAGTGATATGTTGTGGTGGTTAGATAATATTGATCATGGTTCATTTTCTTTAACTTGTGATCAATATGATTTAGAAATCTTTTCCGACGCGTCATGTACGGGTTGGGGAGCTTATTGTAGCACAGGTGAATGTTTTGGCTATTGGAAAGATAGTGAAAGAACCGTACATATTAACGAGTTAGAGTTAAAAGCAGCTTTTCTCGCACTTAAATGTTTTGCCCACAAATCGTATAATTTAAAAATACTATTACGAATTGATAATGTAACTGCCATATCTTGTATAAATCGCATGGGCAGCATACAGTTTGAACACTTGCATAATATCACTAAAGAAATATGGCAGTGGTGCGAAAGGCGTAGGATAACTATTTTTGCGTCTTACATAAACAGTAAAGATAATTATGAAGCAGATCAATTATCACGCATGAAATTTCAGGACACTGAATGGGAACTCAATGACGATGCATTCAGCCAAATAACACAACATTTTGGATACCCTGAAATAGACCTCTTCGCTAGTAGGTGTAATGCTAAGTGTCCCAGGTATATAACTTGGAAAAACGACCCGGACGCTTTTGCAATCGATGCTTTCACCATTCCATGGAAAAATAAACTATTCTACGCATTTCCACCGTTTTCACTTATCACAAAAACAATGCAAAAAATAATTACTGACAAAGCAAATGGCATAGTAGTTGTACCATATTGGCCAACACAACCTTGGTTTCCTGTTTTTCAAAAATTAATTTGTTCCAAACCAATCTATTTTGAACCAAACGTAAATTTGTTAATTTCTCCTTTCAGAACGCCTCACAATCTTCACCGCACCCTGAAATTGGTTGCCGCGAAGCTTTCAGGCAAACATTATTAAAAAGACATTTATCTAATAGATCTATTGAGATTATGCTATCATCATTGTCTGATTCTACTTATAAGCAATACGATGTTTGTATTAAATCTTGGTTAAATTATTGTAATAAACATGGTTATGATTATTCCTCAGTTTCAATTCCTGTAGTCATTCATTTTCTTACCACAATTTTTGACAAAGGGGCAAAGTACGGTACTATCAATTCATATAAATCCGCATTATCCTTGTTGTTATGTAATGTGGCGAACGATGATAGAATTAAGCGATTCATGAAAGGAGTTTACAGATTAAGGCCTAGTAATCCAAAATATAATTTGACGTGGGATCCAACCACCGTTCTAAATTATTTAGCACAAAAATGGCCTAACACAGACCTTGATTTGGAAACTCTTTCCAAAAAGACTATAACTCTATTAGCTTTGGTGACTGCCCATCGCGTTCAAACATTTTCACTAATAAAATTAGGCAACATTCAAGTAAATTCTGCTATTGAAATAATTATAACAATACCTGATTTGATAAAAACCTCCAAACCTAATTCTTCACAACCAGTTTTAAGATTACCTTTTTTCGACGCTCGTCCTCAGATCTGTCCCGCTAAATGCTTAGAGGTTTATATAAATAAGACTCGACCACTTCGCAAAAATGATTATTTATTTATAAGCCACAAAAAACCACACTCAAAAGTTTCATCACAAACACTAAGTCACTGGATAAAAGATACACTTTACAGTAGCGGTATAAATACATCCATATTTAGTGCTCACAGCACTCGTCATGCAGCCACATCATCAGCCAATAGACTTGGAGTCAATATAGACCTTATTAGAAAAACTGCCGGATGGAGTGCATCATCTTCTGTCTTCGCAAAACATTATAATAGGCAGGTTGTAACTGATCCTCATATCTTTGCCAGTACAGTACTTACTGGTAGTCAAAATCTGTAAGAAATGTGTAATATTAGATTAAGAATTTAATCAATGTAGAAGAAAGTTAAATCAATGATTTATAGATATAATAAAGGTCACTTGTGATTACTCACTCGTTTTGTTTAATTTCACATTTTTGTCTCTGAACATCTACAATACGTTAACAATAAATCGCTTCGAATGAAGCTGTGAAACATAATTAGAAATCAAACGAACTTACCAAGTGAAGTTCGATGATAATTATGTGAACAGCTTCATTCGAAGCGATTTATACCCTCCCTAGAAAAGTTACCTACCCTACCCTAGATAAATAAAAATGTGAAATATTTATTAGCTTTCAACAAAATGATATTAAAATGGCTGTGGACCGTTAAAGAGAAATAGTGTAGTGGGGGCAAAGTAGGGGTAAAACGGATACAGTGTTGCCAGTGAAAAATTTTACTTACCTCTAAAAATCCGTGCAAGGCTGGTACATGGAGGCGCTGCTACAATACGTTAACAATAAATCGCTTCGAATGAAGCTGTTCACATAATTATCATCGAACTTCACTTGGTAAGTTCGTTTGATTTCTAATTTCAAAGGCTATGACGATTTTAAGCGAAAAATCGAAGAAAGTTTATTAAAACCTATGACATTACAGTTATTAATCTTTGCTGCAATCTAGAAAAAATTGTGGTCACCCTATTTCCTAATTCAGAGAATAAAAATAAAACTCGATTTTTTTATACAATAAAGGGTCTTTTAATTTCTTTCTGGTATCGAATTTGTTGCACAATTTTTTTCACAAAAAGAGACAATTTTGTATGTCTTATCTTTCATACGATAAGCGTAATAAAACTAAAACAAAAAGAAATGGAGGACTGAGGGCCCGAATTTTATAAACTTTCAAACAACAAGACGTGGTGACTTGTTCATGCTTTCACAAATTATTTAGAAGCATATAGGATTTCAAACAGTAGCTGTAAGTTAGTGGTTTCATTTTATTTGCGTAATAAACTTTTACGTGTGTGAGAATTGAGGGCCCATTTTGAACGAAGATATACAAAGATGGACAGTGTTTTGCGATAATATCTTGTTTTCACAAATTTTGTTCGGCATTAGCTTAAATTTTGGCATAAAGACTTGTTCTGTAGTGTCCATAGTTTATCAGGTACAGGTGGGCCCTCAATCCTCTATGTGAGGACTGAGGGCCCAACTTTACAGTCCATATCTCGCTTATTAGACTTTCACAAAATCTGATTCCAACTTTCACAATTCTTTTGGAATGTTCACTAAATCCTGAGCACATTTTCAAAGAGTTTTAATAAACGGGCCCTCACACCACACGCACATAATAATTTAAGTACCTACCCAACAGGTACTAGGTAATTACCTTTTCTTCAGTTACTAGCTCCGGCCCCGCGGTTTCACCCGCTCTCGTGGGAAAATCGGGATTCAAAATAACATATTATGTCCTAATCCTAACCAAGGTCATGTTCTACCCATGTGCCAAATTTCATTCAAGTCTGTTTAGCCGTTTTAGCGTGAAAGCGTAACAAACAAACAAACTTACTTTCGCATTAGTTAGGATAATAGTTATATTAATGGTAATTAACTCAGACAATGTTGGTCTGAGGTAATTAAACAGTTAGGATAGGTACTTAAGTAGGATAGGATGTCAAAATCAAAATACTCGTAGATAGGATGTTCTTATTGAGATACCAGTGTGGTTGTCTATGTAGATAAGACCTAGCACCTAGCTAGGTAGGTTGTGGTACGTAGCTAGCAGCTGTAGCAGTTAGAGCTATCAACACAAATCGAAATGAAAGTATACTTCCACAGAACATAAAAAGTTAAGCAAATAGAAACCATATCTACTTGTTGTAATTAAGTAGGTGCTCACGTTTGTAGGTCTTCACCTCGATACAGAAGGGTTCCCCTTATTTGAAAAATGTTTATAAGTAGGTACTTTGTGTTTAGGAAAGATTTATAGGACTTCGGAATTTGTTTGTGTAACTTAACTGATATTTTAATATTGAATGAATTGGTTTCTTGTTTCATTTTTGATATTCGTGGGGTCACGCGGGCGGCGCGGACCAGAGAGCACTATATAATACTGGCGCGGACGTACTAGGTGAGTATATTATGTTCCTTGGGACCATATAGATATAATTATCTCTATGCTATGAATTATTCCCATAGATATAAGAATTATATTTCTATGGTTATTCACAAAAACATTTCACAAACGCGATTTGAATACCTACATGTATGGTACCTGCTACAACACAAAAAGTCTTTATTTTGTATTAAATACACAGTGATATTTTTATTGATACAAACACGTCAGCTGGAACCAGGATCAGTCAATAGTGTTTTTCAAAATACATACTAATCTGACTGCTTTAATGCTGCATTCTTTTTAAAATATCCGTAGGATGGTAGGTACCTACCTACTTACCTATTATTGTGTTTGATTTTAGATAGGTACCTATCCATGTACCTATGTAAGAATTACTACAAACATTGAGTAGCAGGTGGTATGACCATTGCTGCCTCAAATCTTAAAATTAAGTAGGGCTTCGAAAACTGAGCAGTAACTACCTAAGGTAACCGATTGACATGGTGCACCTAGACAGTAATTGAGACATGTGATAGGGCCGTGATGAGTATGCTGTATGATGAATTGATGACTTATATGCCTACGTGATTTGGAGCAGTTGCTCGATGAACTCTCAATCGTTATTCAAGCGACAAAGTTATAACAATTGAAGCAAAATTCAGTGTCAGAAACAAGATATCGATCCAATAGCACAATCGAATCGATAAATTCCGGCCAAGAAACCTCAGAAACCTGGGGTTACATGAAATTTTATTTTATTGAATATTTTCTATAATCTTATTATAAAATGTACTTGCCTATTGTATTTATTTTAAAATTATAAATTAAAAAATATATAAGTAGGTAGGTATTTGATATCCTCACAACAAGCCCTTTCTTTAGCCTTTCATGCTATCACACCGTACTTACAGTTTGCAAAACTTTATTTTTTTTCCAGTTTTCCCCCGTAAAGTGACCCCCATATTCAAAATTCATCCATTTACGTTACATGTGACACAATTTCTGTGACCCAAACAGTCCGTGTTTGGGCAGAAATTCATATTGTACCAAATTTCAACAGGCAGATACACGAGTGATCCTATAAGGGTTCCGTTTTTTCCTTTTCAGATAGGTAGGTACGGAACCCTAAAAATGATAAAGCTGGAAAGGAAGTACCTACTTAACTTGATACTGAAATTACAGCTGGAAGTAAAGTCTTCCACAAACAGGCGCGACAAGGGTCGCGCTGCCTGTCGCGCCAGTTTGCACGAGCCTTAAAGCAGATATCTAGTAGCTACCTAACTATGTATACGAACGATAAAGACGTAGATTCGAATAGGTACCTAATAAGCGCAGAAAAATGAGTCCGTCGAAACCGAAGGTGATCATGTCATCATTTTTTTACCCGACTACGGCGAAGAAAAAGGAGGGTTACGATTTTGACCGGTATGTATGTATGTATGTATGTATGTATGTACACATTAAATTAAAAATGGCGCACTCTAGAGGACATAAAGTGAGGAACTTAAAAAAAATATGGTTTAATCGTACCATGGTGGGTATCAAATGAAAGGGCTTAATGAGCACATTTCAAAAATATATATATTATAGACCCAAAAGAATAAAAAAAAAAAACAAGTAATAAAAAAAAAATCAAGTAACAAAAACTTAAACCCAACTACGACTTAAAAGGTATACTTAAACAAGACACCACAGACAGACAAATTAAAAATCCGGAGTCACACGTGTTAGGGCATAAATCGAACAGATTACGTGTGACTCCGGATTTTTAATTTGTCTGTCTGTGGTCTCTTGGTTATACCTTTTAAGTCGTAGTTGGGTTTTAGTTTTTATTACTTGATTTTTTGTTGTTGAAATACTCGTAGGTTACCTACCTTGTTGAAAATATTAAAACTATCTAATCATTAGCATAGTGCATGGTAGTCTGGATAACACTAAGACACCATTTCTATAGTACCGGTTTTAGAAGTGCAGCTAGTAACAAACGACTAAGTAGTTTCACTGTTTCAATTATTGGCACCGCAAGCACAATTAAAAATGAATTGTCTGAATTATCCATGCTTTGTCAGTTTTCGGAGCAATGATCGTTCAAACTGAATGTCCGAAAGAAAGTGTCATCGTTTTATTATTTTTCAGTACCTAGCTACAATCCGGCCGCGCCGAGAGAATGCGTTCCTGACACCTGTCAGTTGGACAATTTCAGGTAATAGTAAAGCCTAATTACCCGACTACGGCGAAGAAAAAAGGAGGGAGTCACACGTGTTAGGGCATAAATCGAACAGATTACGGGTGACTCCGGATTTTTAATTTGTCTGTCTGTGGTGTCTTGTTTATACCTTTTAAGTCGTAGTTGGGTTTTAGTTTTTATTACTTGATTTTTTTTTCATTACGAAGTGATTACGAAACTAGTTGCTTGCACGAACTTAGTTATTCATTAATAGTTTCACGTGTAAATATATAATTATTTAACTAAGTTCGTGCAACTAGTTTCGTAATGTAAATTAGGCTTAAGGAACAGATTTGCAAAACACTTATTTCGTTAGTGTATGAAACTGATAGTCAAGAATAAAATCTCGCGACCGCCGCGCGCTGTACGTCCTTACACGTCCCACAAATGTCCGCTGTGTGATGATTATTATGTATTGAACTTATTTTGCATACAAATGAGAATAGTTGCTCATCGTGTTCTTATGCAGATGAAGACCAATTACATAGCGTAATCTGAACTTATTATAATCTTGTTAAAATTCATATAAACAAACAAGCCACCTTGATTTATTATTATGGATTAGCACTCACTTACTACAGTTTTATTTATTATATTACAAAGGCGCGATTATTTATTATATTATAAAGGCGCGAAACAGGCGCGATATCGCGGGCGAGACAAAGGGCTGCCTGTAGCGCCCGCGATATCACGCCAGTTTGCAGGAGCCTTAATACTTATAAAGAATAAAAGAACGTTATAAAAATATAAACCGTTAAGTACTGGAAAATAGGAAAATCCCATAAAGCACCTTATCATTAAAGAGAAACTTATAGAGGGGAGGCATGTCTTTTTGGAGTAGGTAGGTATGTAAGGGTCAAAGCAAGTGGCGTTCCGTAGTTTCTGTCGGTGCAGCGGTGTTACCATAATGTAACGCACACACAAAATTGTGCTTATGGATGCATGAAACGGTACAGGATCGTGGAAGTCTTAAAAGTTATGTTTTAATAACATTTAGAACTTGTTTTCGTTAAAAGACATAAAACTTTAACTAAACTTAAATTAACTTTTCTTAAACTATTTTTATAACTATATTTATAGGTGTCAGTAACTATTCCGTACACTTATGTAGATCCAACTTAAAATATCTCACAGTTCTAGGTATAACGTGTTAAAATATGTTACATGATGTGACTGTCTATATTTTTTGCTGCCATCAATCTGGCGTCGAATCTTCTACGCGTCCATTGTCACACTATGATCCGGGTTCGATATGGAAATGAAGTACTATTTAACTGTTAATGCGACATTGTGTATAACATTTTTTACATCCTATATGCAGCATGTTGAGGACGGTCGGCGGATCATTAGTTTTTCCAATCACGGACGGGACGCGCGACTCTGGGCTCCGTATATAAGCTGGAGCGTAGGACAAGATGATATCAGTTGTCACATCCATCGACTACAGTCCTGTCTAGTTTCTACTAGATTTTGTTTGGTGCTGTGTCTTTGAGGAGGATTTACAAACATGTTCAAATTGGTGAGTTTTAAAAATAATACATGTCTTTACTATTTAATTGGTGTTCCTGATTGTTTCATAAAGGAAAAAGCAAAGGTGATTTTAGATATTTTCTTCCTTAATTTTCTGATTAGAAATAAGTAGCTTATCGTGTATCGAGGGTTCGATTCCCAGGTTTAGGTGTGAAATGGACGTTTATAACATTTGAATTATATGACATATAGGTAGGTATATATATGTACCGCTCCTCTCCAATAAGCTACATAAGGGATCAGCTGGTGAAGTACGTTTATCATGTACGTAGTAGTTAATTTTTTCGTAGTACTAGTAGTTAATTTTTTCCAGCTCTACCTAACAATTCCAAGTACCCCTCCGGACAATTCACGATAAACGATTATTAGATGTTCCGTGTAATGTGGTGTGTATTTGTACATAACAATGGGCTCGATTGCTCACAGAATTTGACGAATAAGTTGACTGTTGGGCACCTAGTACCTACTAATAGGGAAACCTAACTGCATATTAAATCATATTAGCGTAGCCTCTTTATCATTTCTTCTATCTCTGGTGAAGAAGGTACCAATTTCTAATTCGATTATTTTCTCTATCAGTTAATGCTGATCGCCTTCGCCGCGGCGCTGATGGTGAGCCCTGCAGTGGCAAAACCTCAGGTGCTGCTGGACTACGGCTACAGCTACCCCGCCTATGCCTACAGCCCCTTGGCGTACACCTACTCCTATCCTTACGCCTACACCTACAGCTACCCGCTAGCCTACTACTAGCACTAAATGTTACCACCCCTACCCACCAAAGTGACGCGTAGCTGTTCTCACGATATAATCATAGGTTATATTATACGAGTACCATGAGTTGTTAATAATCAGTATTTTTTTTTAATGGTGAATGTGTGATAATGATAACTGATAATATTGTAAGTCTGAAGTATTATTTTCAATAAATGTATCTATACTGAATTGACCCTTGTATTTTTTCCTGAATTTGTTTAGGTATTTATCTGTCTAAGCAGAGCTTCAAATAGTTCCAGCATGACTAACCACTTCATACCATTTTTGGTTAACTCTTTGTGAAGGTAGAGCTCTTTGTGAAGAAGCTCGTCTGGCAAAGTAGGTATTACCTACTACTACCAACATACTTCTTTCTGCCGCCAAGCAGCGTTACTGTGTTCCAGTTTATTTATATTTAATTAACAAGTAAACTCAATATTATGTTAGTAACAATATTTCTTAACAACTATCTTAGTAAACTTAACCTACACACACACTGCCCAATAGACATGAGAATCCCTGCTACAAGCTCAATACGGATGTGGAAAGCTTGCAGCAGAGATTCACACAAACAGTCCAGTCTGCTCGCGATACACTGCAGTATAATGTTGGGGAAACGCACCAGAAAGCGCTGAAGGGTAGGTATGGTTACGGGGTAATTAAAGGCACATTCGATATTTCAGCTCTGTATGGCAACACATCTGCGATACCAAAGTACCTACCACAAATGTTCATAGGCGGCAGTTACTCACACCGCCTAACCACATCTGGTGAACCATCGCTTTTTGCCATGCAATAGGTTCATAACATAATAAAAAAAAATACATTACTATTTAGATCAGCCGGCACATGCTCTCTGCACAATCTTACACATATCAGGAGTTTCAGATCTACTCATGTATGCACCGTCAACTGTAGGTATCCAGTACAAGTTGCAAGCGAAATATAAATATTTAAGTAATACCTATCATGTAGGTACCTATACATACCTAGTAGGTAATATACGTAGATACATGACCTGTGATTAACATTCTAAAATTGGACTAAGAGTAATGCATCAACTCGTCCTACATATACGGCCCAATTAGGACGACTTGCAGAAAATCAAGATAAAACATATTTTCATTCTGCAACTCGTCTCACGTTTCTTTTTGTGTGGAACTTTAAACTTTATCAATGTTTGGTAGAATTATAGTAAGACAGGTTATTGGACTAGGAGTTTCAAAAAGTAAACATTATGTAATCCATTGTACCTAATGCAATATTGTTTCAGAAAATCAACAACAATTATTCCTAGCTGCTAAATGACGCATATTTTACACGACATGAATGGTGATGGTGCCGCTACTAAATAAATATGTTAAACTATGAATGGATCTGATTTGCATAACAATTAAATATAGATGAGTCGTGGACGTATAGGTATAATAACTAATAACTCCGTCTGTAAAGCAGGTACCTATTGTTTGAATTGGAGGGAGCATTAAAGAATTAAACGTTTTCAACATGTAGCAGTAGGTACTGTAGGTAGGTACTTTATTATTACCTATGGGTGAAATGTTTCTGTACGTAGGTACCTATCTAACCGCGCGCTCTGTCTGATCAGCGTCCTTGAGGATTATTTCATATTTATTTAGTAAATAGGCGTGATATGCTTAGTAATATGCAGTCTCTTCAAAAGCATGTAGGTACATTTTCAGCTATAGAAAAATTGATAGTAAACATGAAACTAGTTTGAACTAGGTAATCTCGGCCTGATTCGGGCTGAACGCTGAAGTGAGGGCCGCGAGTAATTCGTCACCTCGTCGCCGCGAGTAATTCCGACATGCCTACGGCCCATTTATTGCCGGGGCTACATTGTCGCGTTATCGCGAACTTTACTTCGCAAGCTCTCTCTCGCACACCGCTCGACGTCTCGTTGAGCAACAGAGAGCGCACGAAGTAAAGTTCGCGATAACGCGACAATAACGCGACGATTGCAGAAAATCAAAAGAACGTCCCAAATGGGCCGTAGGCATGTAGGACAAGTTGACGAATTACTCTGGGCCGCGTGCCGTCAATAATTAAATTAGTTCAAGTTAGCTAAGTAACTATTACAGATAGTCTTTCGCTACAGAAACCGCTACCTGAACCACCGACACAGTTTACAAAGGTCCTGGTACTTAACTGATCTGGGGGCCTACCACCACCGCTTACAGCGTATTATTTTAATATTACATATTTACACATTACACATTTACTTTCCGATGATCAGTACGGTCACATCATTGACCACACACATGTCAACACGCGTGCACAGTACCTACCTAGGTAGGTATTAATCGGGATGACATAGTCAATGACATAATAATGGTGGCACTACAAGGCCACACTTACATCAGTCCTCATACTGCTCATGCTCATTTGTATGCCGGTGCAATAGCCCATCCTTTGACAACACAATGACACCTAATCCGCCTTTGGGAACTCCATTAACGTTATCACGGCTTGTCATCAATCAAGGAAAATGCCTTGGTGTTATAGATTAAAAAGTGTGAACATATTAGGAGGTAGGTATTAGGTACGTAGCTGTGTATATGTTAGCATAATATTCTATGGAATACACTGCAATGGTGGAAAACTGGCACACTATAACTAAACATAGTAATCTGCTTAGCTGTTGCTGGTAGTAAGCTGTATTAAAATATATAGGAGCGAAGTCAAAACTGTAGGACATTGAATATTTTTGAAAAAAAAGTAATTGCTACGGTGTGGGAACGATTGTGATGCCAAAAATATAGTTTTTAATATTTTTGTCCGTTTGTCTGGATTTATGTCCCGGATTGACGCAAAAACTACTAAAGATTCAAGGGGCTGAGCTCAGGCCAGGCACATCCATTCCCGGGCACCGTAGGCGCGGGCTTGCGGACGTCGAGCAATGGGTAGCTTGCCGTCCGATAAGGACCATGCCCGGGTCGACGGCGCGTCGTGTTCCACGCGCGCCTCAAAGAGATGTCAGCACACTTGATGGGGTCCGTTAAGATCGATGCCTGCCAGGGTTGCGGGAAAGTCCGAAAAGGATACCGGGACCTTGGCAATAGGCAAGGGCAACTGAAGGAACACGGTGGGTTTTAGTCAGTAAAAGTCTGACGCGCCCTCCCGCTCTGCGAGAAGTCATTTGATGATTTCAGAAACTCAAAAAAAAAAAGGCCATGTACATCCACAGGGCATCATTTGTAGGTAGTAGGTGTACCTATAGTTTTTTTTGTAATATCGTTCGTTCGTAAGAAAACGCAGATGTGATTAGGTATATTATGTAATTATGGATATAATTACTTTTTTATCTATATGAACCATACATCTAATTAAGTATTATTGCAATAAACCTGTCACGAAGCAAAATATTAAAATAGACAAGACAGTTCGTTTTCTAATTTGTCGCACCTGTTTCCACCTCAAATAAATACATAACAAAGTGAAAGAACAACATGTATCATTTCATTAAAAACTCTAAAGCTAAAATCATAATACAGTATGCAAGGGTAAACACCGTTGTCACTCAAACCATGGGTAGTTGACTTAAATATAAAAATAAATGACCCAATAACAATAAAAAAAAACCTTATTTTCATAAAAGATTTTAAAAAGTAAATATCCGTCACTGTCCCGATACTCATGGATACGCGTTCGAGAGTGCTGCGAAACAGCTGACGGCCGGTCTTGTAACGTCCCGCGCGCCCCGCCCGCCCCCGCCAACCGCCGGCCGCGGCCGGTCGTTGCCCTTGCGTGTAGGGTGAAATATTCTTGTGGAAAAATGTAGATTTTCTTTAAAAAAAAAAGTTGTATTTTTCCATTGATTTCACGTTCTATAAATGAAACCAAACCACTGGTTTCAAGGATAACGGTGGTTACACTAACACCCTGTAGAGTTCGTCCTTGGCGGTTCTAGAAACTGCGGTACTTAAAATACAATGAGAGGACTCTTAAATGTTTCTAAAGCTGTCTAGTTTACAGTTGAAGAATAATAAATATAATAATAATAAATAAATTCTTTATTGGCATAAAAAATGTGTAACAAACAAAGTGAAGCCCAGCCTCCTGCGCTAGGTAAAAACATCAGTGTTACAGGAGCCATGAGAAGAGACGAGCCAAGAGAATACCTAAGTTTAGAACCATATGGTAAAGATTATTTTGTATTAAGGCTCTTACATACTAGGGCGATTCGTCGCGCGACGCGACGCCGCCGCATTGTTCGCCGTGTAGTTTTCTCAGAAATTGTTTTGTTAAAATTCGGGTCGCGCGACGAATCGCCCCAGTATGTAAGAGCCTTTAGTCTTTAGATCTATTGATGCTAGAGCCTGGTTATCATAGTCAGAAATAAATACATTGACTAAGCTTCAGACCAATAAAAAAGTAAAAGTTTTTATTGGTCTGAGGACTAAGCCTTCATAATTGCTATTGTCAAATCCTCAAGACATCTACAAAAATCATATTAAAAAAATCTCTAACGCCCTCTAAGTATAATCTATACAGGATGGTTTGTAGTAAGCAGATGGTCAGCTAACTAGACAGCAAGAGAGAGCACAAGATGAGCCATTACTTTTTGATGTTGAAGATAATGCCAGGCCTTATGCATGCACTTGCTCAAAATAAAAAAGTTGTATAGTCTAGGTAAAAAAGTCTGCTAGCTACGTTTGTGTTTCCCGACTCTGGTTGGTTACATCTGAAGCGTGCATGAAGTTTCTCTACCTATCTCCTCTAAATTTCAGTATTCTTATAATGTAAACGAGTTTTAAAGTGTAACAGGCGATATTGTTGCATTGATGATTTAAGTACTTTTATTATATTTAGGTATAATACACGGTGCTAGAACATTTATCACTATAGGTACTGAATTTTCAGAAAGCGGAATTTCTTATAACTGAAGTTAATATTTTCTATTTTGTCCATACTTACTTGTAATTTACATCAAGGGAAAGATCTTGTATTTTATTTTAATATGCGTTGATATTACACATTTATCTACATTTAGTATAGGAGAAGGGTTATTTTCTAAAGTAAAATGAAGCGTTAAGTCGAAGAGGAAGTCGATAAGCGCTGATTCAATACTCTACATACGTACATAATATATTATGCCTCTAAACATTTATAGGTACATTCTTAATACACGATAAGTTATAATTTTACCATGTATCAAGTAAGTTGAGTTATAATATAATTCACAATTTTGATATCTACCAGTCAGAATAATTTCACAACACATAGTTCATTGTCGTCCTCCCTGAGTTTGGAAGTACCTAACAAAAACACTTGAGATGGCACCTTTAAACACTTGTCTAGTGAACAGTACTTGATAGTTCATGAGTCAGTGTAGATAGTTCACGAATGTTCTGGTGTTTGGAAGTTTAGTGTTTAGGCGACTTCTAGGTCAGAGTCGGAGTCGTCGGTGTAGGGGCGCGGCGTGGGCGGCGCGGGCGGTGCGTGCGCAGGCGAGCGCGCCGGCGACAGCGGCCCCCGCGCAAGCAGCGGCGCGCGCCCGCACGCGCGCTCCTCCTGCAGCTTGCGCAGCCGCTCCTGCTCCTCGCGTTTCTGCTTACGCCATTTCGCGCGACGGTTCTTGAACCAGACCTGCGAAGGAAAATAATTTCAATGAACTTGTTTTTAAAATTGGTGGAAAGTTCTAGGTGAGGGTTTCCGTGACTCATAGATCATGCTATACATCATACGCTGCACTTTTCAAGACCTTTTAAGTCCATGAAGACATGCATGACTGCGATATGATGACTAGAAAATAACATAACGATGTAGGTATGATGTATTAATTTTACGTAGATATACGAACAAAGATTTTAAATATTTTCAGCAGGCAGCTAATATCTAAGCTACCTATAATTCCTGACAAGAACCAAATTTCCTGTACAGTGAAATCTTACAGAAGTTTCATATTTACAAATACAAAACTTTTATCAACGATTTCACGTGAAGTATATCTCAATCTGTATGGATAAGGCATATAAATCAAAGATCCAAATATATTTATTATCAATATCATAACTCAAAGAAGAAACTTTCTTCATAAATATGGAATCATTCAGTACGGTAGCTAATACGAGCCGAACCGATCTCTTGTAAGCGATCAATAGATTGTTATACACCGTGTTATCTACGGACAATTGAAACGACCCAATTTTGTAGCAAACATTGACCGAGCTACTGAACTGCATAATAGCAAAAAAACCTCAAAGCGAGTATTGTTGTTGAGGTATCATTGATATTTCCCGGTAGAGAGGGGCTGCGCGGCCGTGCGCACACTCGAGTGGGCAGGCACAAGTGTGAGATGTTCCCAGACCGCGGGTGGTCGCCGACGCCGACTGTCCGGCTGGCGAGCCATTGTAGCACCTCGCCGTCACAACACTGGACCAGCCTCCTTTCCTTTCCAATCAATGCTCACGAATTTATTTATAATCTCTGATTTTGTTTACAAAACTGACGTACCTACATTGATGTTGTATGTGAATGTGCTCTTCAGAAAACTATTATGTCGTGTGCAGGCGTATAATAGTGAAACAGATTCTTATTAAGTATTATAATATACTAATACTATATATATATTCTTTATAGTACTCTATACTCTCTATATAGTGTATATATAGTCATGAATATATCGATGATAAAAAAAATATTAACTGGGCCAAAATATTTTTGTTCATAAGATTTTTCTAAGAATATAATTTATTTACATCAGTTAAGAAAGTGTAGTCTCTATAACCATGAGTTTTAAAAGCTTTTTATGCCAGAAAAGACAGTTAATTAACAGTTTTCATTGATAATAAATTCATGAAAAGTACAAAACGTTTTCAAGCTCTAATAAAACAATTATGTTCCGCGACCTTTTTCCAAAAGATAAGACACGTAGTTGATTGTCACCGGATACTATACCATACAAAATCTACATTTTAAAAGGGGCACCCTGAGCTTATTCAGTAGGAACCTTTAAAATTACTTCGTTAACGATAGCACCATTGTCGGAGTTAATTGCATTACAAGAGTCGGTCGGCGGCCGACAAAGGTCCCATTAACTTTCGATGAAAGAGTGACGGGGTTTTCGCGTTGGGCGCCCGCCCGCGCCCCTCCGCTCATTGGGCGCCACTCGAGCGGCAAATATGGCCCCTGCCACCGCCAGACTCCGGGGCTCCGCACTCGCTAGCTCCTTACACCCGCTCGCACTGTTCGCGCCCGACTCCTTTGTCATTCCTCACCCACAATAAGATTAGCCCGATGTTCTTTTGTGTACTACTGATTGTGTTTGGTTTAACTCGTTTGCTGTTTTCATTGCAGCCGATGAGTTAATTTTCTGCAATAAAAGCACCCCTGTTTCCTGCGTATGGTTAAGTGCGTTAGGTACTACTTATCTGTTTGTGAGATATAAAAAACATTGCAATTGACAAAATTGGACATTTATTTCAGAAGCCTCCACCAAAGATTGGGGCTGCATTCATAATCTAAGCGACATGCGATAGTTACTTGGGCTCACAGTTGATCCGGTTCCCCGAATGGCACATTACTTAGTCAAACTGCAATGGTGTCCTAAGACAGCAAGAAGATAGTGCAAGCCTACGAAGGAAGTAGCGGGTAAAATTGGATGGATTCTTTAAAAACCGGAAAGAAGAATGTTCTTTGAATAGTCTCCCAAAAGGGTAGATACCCAATAATAATTCTAAGTGCATGAGCATGAGTGTGAAAGAATGTATTCTGAACCAGATTTGGGAAAACAAAATCTTTGTAACTCTATAGGAACTAAGTCACTCTAAGTTCCTATAATGTCCTTTTCTGACGATTTCCACGATACGAATCAGAAAAGTTTAACTAATACGTACTTATCCGATTAATATATGTAGGTATGTATATTATTAGGATCACATTCACCGCAGTGTTACATAAATCGGAGCCTTTCATTCACCAGAGACCTATTGTTGATACGGGTACCTAGATTAAAATAGATTAGCTTCATTAAGCGACCTCTGAACTCTCCGAAGCTTATAGGCACAGCTTACATTGGAAGTTTGATTTATTCCCCATTGTTTTAATTCCATTGAGAGCGTGGAGAATTCCTAAATTCTATTGTACGCCACCGCTGCAGCACACTGGCATCATGCATGCATAATTTCAATGCGGTACCTAATGTTCATTCTCCTGAAGACAAACACGGTATTGAAGAGCTAAACTATTAGGATATAACGTAATCATAAATTATAGGTGAAACATTTTAATGTTAATAGTTCGTTTATATGTAATCAAGCAGGTATCCTATTATAGCGTTCCAAGCATGTAATCCCTATTTAAATGTGGCTCCATTGATAAGGCAATGGTAGGATAAGGTATGGTATAAAACAGACCTTGTAAATAGGTCTATCTTGCTTCCGAACTTGCTACGAACTTTGTCTGACCCACTGCCACGTTTTGATAATGATCGCAAAGCATCCCTTGTTCATGAATAGCAGAGAAGTTTCTTTTGGCTGGTGAATTATGTGTGGCGTGTGCTGATTAGTTTACAGTTCCGTGATATGACTGATGGATGCATAGTTCTGGCTGCTTACGATAAAACAAGTTTACCAGAAAAGTTGTTCCTATCCCTAGGTTGTATTTTGTGTGCGAATGAAATTGCAGCCAACAGCTAGTATGACATTAGGGGGTTATTTATAAACGATGCTAAGTAATGATTAACGTTTGCTTGCTTAGCCATACATGTTTTGACGTTTAAACGTCTTGTAAGTGTATGCAATGTTCATAAATACAGGCGAATAATTATTATACTTAGGGCCATATCTCATTAGGGCCATGGCAGCGACGCCAGCAGCGCCGCCAACAAGATGTATGGTTGGTTGCGTAACAAAGCGGATGCCAGGGTGACATACCCACTAAGTATATAGCTCTATACATTTATTTGGCAAGGCGACCTAATGAGATATGGCCCTTAAGATAGATGGTTGCATAAACACGATTTTGAATACGTTCAACAAAGTCATGTCAAGAAAACTCACGCTCTGGAATATTAAATACCTATACGCTTTAATTAAAATAAATAAATAAGTTTATACGTTGAAATAGTGGTTTATTAGGACGGTGCGGTGCAGCGCTGGTAGGATGTGTCGTGTGGGAAGACAAACAGATGAGACGGCAGGGCGGGGCGCATGCCCGCGGCGATGTGCACCACGCCTCGACGCCTGCCCACCCCACGCACCCCAAACACTAGCTACTTAACGGGACAGTAGCTTAAACATAATTATAGCTTGCTATAGTCACTATCACAACACCTGATCTCAATATTTCGCTGAATTTATCATGAAAATTGCAGTAAGCGGCTTCTACTACTTAAGGGTATGCGCTAGGGTGGCCCGCGAAATTCAAATTTTCTTACGTTTTTTGCAATTTACAGGTCATTATCAGGTTGTATGTTGATCTAAATATTATTAACGCTCGTAACAAATATGGATTTACAGAATTATAAACATTAAAACCAGCAATACAACTCTAAGCTAAGCTCATGTAAGTTTATTGAATGACTATTTCATGAAATCATGACATTTAGCATTTAGTTTTTTCTCAAAGACTGTCTTGCTTAATTGGTAATATTCTTGGAAAATTGCACCAAAGCCAATCAAGCCTATAGAATTACATACTTAATATTTTGGTGTTTGATTTCAATCAAGACATTAAATTTGCAATACAATCAGCCAGCCTTGCAAATTCAGTGCCTTTATAAAAAAAATGATGACAAAGACAGTAACCGGAAACACATACGAACGAAGTAAGTTAATATAAAGCCGGCGCCAGACACAATCACATATTTGAACACTTGTGAGGTACGGTAATAAATGTAAGATCAAACTTTAATCAAATACCCAAACACCCGTGCCTCACATGTTTTCAAAGGTTCAAACAAGTGGTCAAATGAGTGTTGCTGTGTCTGGCGCCGGTATAAAGCTTGTAAATACCTACTTGCCATTGATCACTGGATGTTCAAGATTAAATGAATAAACAAAAGGCGTGCTTTGAAAAAAATTAAAGCAACTACATACGCGCCCTAACCACAATCTGCACACCCGACGAGATGCACCGAGAAATGCGACACCTACTTACTTTTTTTTTTGTGTAATAAACCGACTTTTTCAAAAAGGTGGCAAAAAACGAAAATTGAAAAGCGAAGACACCGACTTCCTTGTTTGTTTTTTAAAAAAGTTTTTAAACGGCTGCAAGAAGGGCTACAAAGCGCGATTTATCTAATAAAATATAGGCACTTAGCTTAGTAAATATAGTATCTATAAAAATGGTAAATTGATAATTAATTTATTTTATTTATTTAACTATTTATGTACACACATAATAAACAGACAAGAAGAAAAGAACAGAAAAAATCGTACAAAGGTGATGATCTCTAAAGAAATCTCTTCCAGCACACCTGCGATAGGAAAGTAGATAAGAGATGTAGACACCGTGTGTAAAATTCAAGAGAAAGTAAAATACATAAAATCAACACAATTCACTTAATAAACTAGAACAAATAATATGATCATACACTTACATACAAATATAAATACTACATACATAATATACATAACTACCTACTTCATAAATATATATCGAAATAAATACATACACAACTATGACGAAGTGGAAAGATAGTGTTCTTTCACTCTTCTTTTAAACACTGCAACAGTTTGGCAGTCCCTAATGTCAGGCGGAAGGGAATTCCATAACCGCACTGCGTGCACAGTGAAGGAGTAGGAGTAGAAGTCAGTGGAATGGGGAGGGGAGAGGGGACCTTAGGAGATTTCTATGATGCGACCTGCAAGGCGCATCAGAAGGACGGGCGAAGGAAAAACGCTCCCGCAGATAGGACGGAGTTTTAGGATTGTGAAGGAGGTTAAAAAGTAGACACAATATCCGAGAATTCCTGCGAAGTCGAATAGGGAGCCACTTGAGTAGGTTGCGATAGTAAGAGACGTGATCATACTTTTTAAGGTTAAAAAATCAAGTAATAAAAAAACTAAAAACCAACTACGACTTAAAAGGTATAAACAAGACACCACAGACAGACAAATTAAAAATCCGGAGTCACACGTGTTAGGGCATAAATCGAACAGATTACGTGTGACTCCTTCCTCCTCCTTCTTTCAGACATTCAGTTTGAACGATCATTGCTCCGAAAACTGACAAAGCATGGATAATTCAGACAATTCATTTTTAATTGTGCTTGCGGTGCCAATAATTGAAACAGTGAAACTACTTAGTCGTTTGTTACTAGCTGCACTTCTAAAACCGGTACTATAGAAATGGTGTCTTAGTGTTATCCAGACTACCATGCACTATGCTAATGATTAGATAGTTTTAATATTTTCAACAAGGGTCACACGTGTTAGGGCATAAATCGAACAGATTACGTGTGACTCCGGATTTTTAATTTGTCTGTCTGTGGTGTCTTGTTTATACCTTTTAAGTCGTAGTTGGGTTTTAGTTTTTATTACTTGATTTTTTTTTAAATTCTTTTGGGGTTATAATATATATATTTGAAATGTGCTCATTAAGCCCTTTCATTTGATACCCAACATGGTACGATTAAACAATTTTTTTTTTTAAGTTCCTCTCTTTATGTCCTCTAGAGGGCGCCATTTTTAATTCAATGTGACGCTTCTAACGATACCTCATTTGTCAAATTGTGATAAGTGGTTTGGAAGATAGGAGGGAACAGATGAACATACATACATACATACATACATACATACATACCGGTCAAAATCATATCTTTTTTCTTCGCCGTAGTCGGGTAAAAACAAAACGAATGCAGATATTTTGCAAACGCTCAAGTTTATTTAAAAGCTCCTCGGTGGCATCCAAATAACAGGCATTAATTATTAATTAATTAATTTATAATGTTAAATTTCTACATTTGTATCTGTATTTTTTATGGTGTAGGTACATAATAAAGAGTATTCTATTCTATTCTATCTATATCTAAACCCATGAATTGTTATAATGTATTTTCTGATATCACGTATTTTTCTATATAGGTATCTATCTATTTATATTTATGTAATTTGTTAAGAGGCATTATCAAGTTAACACCGCTGAACAAAATAAACAGTAAAACAAATCGAAATAACAGAGATGAAACGATTACTTTCGTGAATTATATATAATAGGGGTCGTGGGTCATTGGTAAAGTTTTGGTTTAGTAGAACATTAATTATATTTTTTTTAAATCCTAGATCCATGTCACGTACTGAAGCGATTTATTCCCTTTATGTCGAGTCCCGTTATGTCGAGCCGAAAACCTTGTCTCGCTTCTATTACCCCTATGTCGAGCTTAGTTTTCTGTCCCGTTTCTATTCCCTTTATGTCGAGTTTATTTACCACGCTTTTATTACCTTTATGTCGAGTTTAATAATATCATATTTTAGAAGTACAGTCACGTCCAATTAAATGTATACATGCACATAATTTAGAATCAATTTTTACACAAAAAAGAATTTAAAAACAACTAATAACTTTAACCATACAGTACTATGTACCTACTATTATATTTTTTATTAACTATCAAAGTATGTAATAATATCAGTGTATATTTTTTAATATTCGAAATTATGTGCATTATGAATAACGCTAATTTAAAAGAATTATTTACTTATTATAAAGCTATATCTTTTTTTTTACATTTTCACTAGTAGTGGTGATTATACTGTGATTTACAAGAAGAATTATTTTTTACTGTAAAACTATGCTGTTTAACATTTGCAACAATAGTCATGATTTTACTGTGATTTATTTAGATTAAGAAAGTTACTTTTATAAGAAGAATATTTTTTTACTGTAAAACTAAGCTGTTTAACATTTACAACAATAATGATGATTATACTGTGATTTATTTAGATTAAGAAAGTTATTTTTTAGCAGAATTATATAAATACGTGATGATTAGACATCGGATTATATGCACTTTCAAAATGCCAAAATATGCATGCAAATATGCACTAAAAAAGGGTAAAATATACATAATATATGCACAATCAAAAAACATTTACAATTAGAATTTACGTTTATCAGTATGGTTTAGTAGTAGTAGTAGTAGTAGTAGTTACCAAGGGGTATCGTATTACCCAGTTGCTGGGTTGTGGAGGTCAGATAGGCAGTCGCTCCATGTAAAATACTGGTATTCAGCTGCATCCGGTTAGACTGGAAGCCGACCCCAACATAGTTGGGAAAAGGCTAGGCAGATGATGATGATGAGTATGGTTTAGTAGTATAGTTTTTTGATCGCTCTTATTGCACCGCTACTATTCGGTTCACAATGCGGGTGCTCTTTAGCATTCCCGCACTACTGCGGGAAATAATCAAATAGGTAGTACTCGTACTTTAAAATGTGCGATTTTCTTTCAATCTCAGCAAAGACCCGGCATGCCTTGATGCCTAAACATTTTGTGAATATCTAAACTGTGTAAATAAATAATAATGTTACTTAAATGTTTAAATTCATAAAATTATTATTTTTGTCAACAACTTAAATCAGTTCTTTTTACTACCATAGAAAGGCACTGACTCGAAGCCGCCAAACAGTCTTAGGATGTATGGCATGAAAAAAATATTCGTGATCCCTTTTTCACAAAATGTTATGTTTATACAATTTTATTTATTTTCCTCGCCAGTGTGTTGAAAAACATCGTTTGATATTGATACGCGCATGAGGCTTTTGTTGGCAATGGTTTGCACTCTTGCACCACAGAAAATTGCTCCATAGAATCAATTTCATAATAAACATGCCTCATTCCCTGAACCCTCCGATACAAATACAATTCTTTGTGCGCTCATCTATTTGATTAAGGCTCATCTCGCAATCTGTTAGTAGTCTTCCTATTACGAGGCGCACTTCTGTGTCTTCACCTAATAGAAACGTTTAATCGGCATCAGCTATAAGTGACAAGTTAAAAAAGCTAACAGGGGCATAGCTACCGCCGCGCCGCGCCGCGCCGTCTCAATGATACCGGCCCCTGATCGAAAATTCGCAAAATGTTATACAACTTCAAAATTCCTATTGTTATAACAGGCCCGGAATAGGGAATATGCATGTATTTTTTTATTCGATAGTTTACATCGTCAAATAACAGTAAGTAAAAAAAAATCGACGGAAAAAAGCAATTTAAATTAATTTCTCGCTCAAAACGAAATTTTATTCAAAAATATTGATGGAGGCTTAATTCTGAAGTAATATAGGTTATAAAAAAAATACTTGACTTACATAAAAGCGTACAATATTTGTTCAATGCAATGCACCTAGCATTTTCCTCGCTAAAGTGAGGTGAAAAGTTGTGTGTTTCGCTCGGCAGCAAAGTTATTCTTCGTCTCGTACCTTTGAAAACCTCACAACGCTCAGGATTCTATATTTGAACCATTCGCTTCAGTCATGGTTCAATCCTAGAATCCTTCGCTTGCTCAGGTTTCAATACAAGTACTCGCGCGTTCTAAACAACTTTGCAGCCTTGCATAACAAATAAATATTTGTTGGAGGTGTGAATACAATGTTGTTGTATTACCCGGAAAAATTCATCCCAGCTACGGAACTCTAGGTACATTGGTCCACGCGGGAATTTTCATCATCCAAAAAAAAAATCGCAATCAGTACCACCGCAAAATGGATTGGCAAGAAAAACAAAAGTACACACGGCTACACATCAAGCTATACATTTCCAGTATAAGCTGATTTCGCATTGAACGGAAACATTATACAATGCGAGATCAGCATAAACTGGAAATGTATAGCTTGATGTGTAGCCGTGTGTACAAGAAGGCGTAAATACGAAAACTGGGCATCTATCTAACTAACGTAAGTACCTACAACATTTTTACCCGCCCGTTAGTAGATAATTTGCATTAGACTTTTGTTGCACGTCTACAATTTGTCTGTGTTATTCAGGTTTTTATTTATGACTTCAAAATTCTTGAATGAAGAAAATAAAAAGCGACTGACGGCACAGTAAACGTTGTTTAGTAATATAAATATGTACCTAATGTATGTTTAAGGTTTGCAACGGCAAACCATCGTGTGAACCGCGCGGATGGGGTTCGAAGCGGACGCGGCGCAGGGCGGGCGCGGCGGCGGAGCGGCGGCGAACCGAACCCAAACTTATTGTAATAATGTTGTTAGAACAAACACCGCGCTCCCTCCGCCTTGTTTGAGATTACAATTACGGTTTTAGCGAACTGATTTATTAATGGACCGCCTGATCCGCCCTTGATACTTTAATGTCGATTTAATTTGCATATCTAGGTAAGTAGATGCTTGTGTTTAAGATCCAGGTGATTATTGAAAGAAACTTTAGCTAGTTATTAGATGTGGGCGTCTTCTTCTTCAAGTACTAAGTGAACTTACCTGCTGTAATAGGATAGGATACCCGTAGGAATATATTAGCATTTAATATTGCTTTCATGACTATAGACCTGCCAACTCCAGTTGCATCTAAAATTCATACATGCAGAATGTCTGATGTCAGAAATCTGGATATACCTATCTATACCTTAAAAAATTAACTAATTAAATTGTCACTGCTCCCCCCAATTAATTAAAACTTACGACTATCTACCCGTGAAATGTCACACATCAAACAATTCTCAACAATCAAACAGAGTAATGAAAGTCGTTGTTTTTTTAATCCCGAGCGTCGTTAAAACCCTCGCACCTGTCGTATTCCATTTCCCCATTAGCAACGAAATACATTAGTCAATATTAAAGACGCCATCCGCGACTATAATTCCACAAAGGGCACTTCAAATCACACCCATCTCTTTTCGGTTCATGTCAAAACATTACTCCTCTCTACGGCCGGAGGCTGAAAAAGTATCCCCTAGTGTCTGTCACTTCGTATCAATTACCGCACGCAAACACCCATGCATCGCTCTGTGACGAAAAGTCGTATCTGCGCTCCATGCGCCACTCCAACCGAAATTCAATTGTCAAAAGATTGCTTTAATAGTACTACAATACCATCACAAAGCGAA
Source organism: Lithophane socia (assembly GCA_947522985.1). Taxonomy (NCBI): domain Eukaryota; kingdom Metazoa; phylum Arthropoda; class Insecta; order Lepidoptera; family Noctuidae; genus Lithophane; species Lithophane socia. The sequence continues at coordinate 12,003,260 of OX383252.1, read as the reverse complement.
AAAGTATTTCATTCCCGCGATAGCCTTACAAAATAACACTTAAAGCTACATAAGTAAATGTCAAATTCGTTGAGCCGCGTTTGCCCGTAGGGAGTCCCTGAGGGTCGTTCTACAAACAACGTTCCCCTAAACGTTATACTTTGAAAACAATAATTTGTATTGCGTATCGAACGCGTCTATAAATAATAAAGTGATACTTCACTCACTGATGTGACCGCTCACCGCGCTAGTTACATTCAACGAGCTCAAAATAAAAATTTAATTGATAACAGTTTTAGGGGCAATTTTATGCGTTGAATCATTTATTATACCTAATTGCGTCATGTTATTATTTTATGGTAATATTCAATTATGTAGTTACTTAGACAGAGTTGCCTACCTTCGCATGAATAAGTAAACATACCTACGCACAGAATTGAAATAGTACATTTTGATGCAAGTGCAGCCCGTTTCTCGAGTGAGGGCGGAATGGAGCCGAGAGTGCAATGACAAATGCTCGGGTTCGTTCTTGTTTCCCCCCGAAAATTAAACGATACTGTATAAGTACGTACATACATTAATTTTCGATTGCCCCCAAAATTTAAAAATTAGTACAGGCAAGCACAACTCACAAATTACAAGTTCTTACATTTTGCTTAACACCTTTTTACCCGACTACGGCGAAGAAAAAAGGAGGGTTATGATTTTGACCGGTATGTATGTATGTATGTATGTATGTATGTATGTATGTATGTATGTATGTATGTATGTTCATCTGTTCCCTCCTATCTTCCAAACCACTTATCACAATTTGACAAATGAGAACATATAGTAAGGAACTTAAAAAAAAAAATGGTTTAATCGTACCATGTTGGGTATCAAATGAAAGGGCTTAATGAGCACATTTCAAAAATATATATATTATACCCCCAAAAGATTTAAAAAAAAATCAAGTAATAAAAACTAAAACCCAACTACGACTTAAAAGGTATAAACAAGACACCACAGACAGACAAATTAAAAATCCGGAGTCACACGTAATCTGTTCGATTTATGCCCTAACACGTGTGACTCCGGATTTTTAATTTGTCTCTCTGTGGTGTCTTGTTTATACCTTTTAAGTCGTAGTTGGGTTTTAGTTTTTATTACTTGATTTTTTGTACTATCTATATATATATAAGAAAGTCGTGTTTGTTACAACACTTATAACTCGAGAACTGCTGGACCGATTTTGATGATCTTTGATTTGTTGGATTTGTCTTCGCCCAGAATAGCAGAATAACTATTAAAAATTGGAAAAATTCACGAAAAAAAAAATATGAAGAAAAATCGTTTTCTCATACATTCTGTATAGAATGGGTTTTTTGATAATATCTCGGTAGATAGGTAGGTAGGTGTAGGTAGGGTAGGTAGGTAGGTAGGTAGGGTAGGGTAGGTAGGTAGGTAGGGTAGGTAGGTAGGGTAGGTGCGCCGTAGATATGTACTTGCTACCCGTGCGAAGCCGGGGCGCGCAGCTAGTTTATTTATGAATCACTTAACTTGGGAAACATAAAACACTCAAATAAAAAATACTCTGAATGTGAAACTGTAACTTCAACAATTGCTGTTATTTCTGCAAACAATCATCCCAAAGTTTGATTATTTAAATTTCTTTTACTTTTGTGGATTTTTATTTTTATTATTTTTAATATACTTTAAATTAGGACATTTAGACTTGTTAATTGTTGATTTATATACAACTAGCTGTGCCTCGCGGTTTCACCCGCGTAGGTCTCGATCCCGTGGGAATATAGGGATAAAACGTATCCTATGTCCTATTCCAGTTCATGGTCTACCCGTGTGCCCATCCTCTCGTCGCGAACATAGGGAACGTCGCGCCGGCGTCGAACGGTTCGCGTATTGCATTTATATATTCATGATTACTTCGAAATTAAAGGTCCGATTCGAATGAATTAAAAAGTTTTTTTCTGTTACATAAATACCCTTGATGTTAAAACTATTTATTTGAATAAGAATTAATATTGTGTTGATAAAACTCCTTCGCAAATAATGCATTAGTTTCGAACAAATTTGATTACCATAAAAAATGCTTATAGTTAGTAATTCTTAAAAGATAGACATGCTGTCGCGGGCTTTTTTTTAGAACTTTTAAAGAGGAACAATTTCATGACGCAGCGCACGCAACAGAAGCTGTCAAAAAGGAATAATTTTTCCCGATTTTGCAACATTTTTCATTTCTGCTCCGCTCCTATTGGTTGTACCTTAATGTTATATAGCCTATAGCCTTCCTCGATAAATGGACTATCCAACACAAAACGAATTTTTCAATTCCAACCAGTAATTCCTGAGATTAGCGCGTTCAAACAAACAAACAAACAAACTCTTCAGCTTTATAATATTATTATTAGTATAGAAGATAATATACATAATTTAGAATTATTAATTGGCATTTAATAGTAGGTATGTGAGTATTAGGTAGAATAACCTAAAATCCTAAACCCAAAACCAATTTTTTTTTTTCTAGAATCATTAATTAAGAAATTTGTGATACCTTTGTTGGTTTTATTGGAATTTTGTTTTCGTGGGCCACACCTTCGCATTTTGAAGGAAAGGCACTGACCCAAAGCAGCCAAACCCCCTAATGTTAAAAAATAAAAAAAACAGAATATTTTTATTTTGAGAACACTATTAAAGGAGATCATTCACCGTCCATACATTTTTGGGCTAAAATGTGAAAGTGCCAAACAAAAAAAAAGCTATATTCCGAAAGAGTACGTTTTTCTCTTAATTTTTAGACCCGACTTTAATAATTTTAATGCACTTTAAGTTTCGTTACGTTTTTCTCATTTGAACGGAACACAGCGACCCGCCCGTGGTTCGCACGTTTTATACAACTTGAAACAACATCGAGATTCACGTTTAGGTAATATTGTTTATGTCTCACGAAGTATGTATAAGAAGCACGCGTGTTTAAAACACTGCATTGTAAACCGAAAAGCGGTGAGCCAAGTGCGTTGAAAATAAGTATATTGCTTATTGAAATATTGCTTTGTTATTTATCGAAAAAATCATCAAACCTTTTTAGGAATGACGTTTTACGTATTACGTTTTTTCACCACTAGTGTGTCACCGGTACCCTATTCCTGAGCTTATAATGTCTGTCCGTCATAAGGTTTATTTTCAGTAACTGCTGGTAGTATCTAGTATAATTTTTGCCTGCTTGTGTACCTATAGTTGCAATGTTTTTAACAGTTCCTCTCAGTGTTTTGTGCATCAGGCTTCTTCAAAAGCGTGATGATGCATGTCTCTAAAACATATTTCCAAGATTATGTCTACATAGACATACACAGCCTAAATATAAAAAAATAATTGCCAACAAACATGAACAAATCAAGTCGTCGTTATTTGAACTGTGTATAGAAAAAAGAATTCAAAGATTGTGTTATCACCGTTTCGTTTGACAATGAAAGAAGAGCAACAAGCGGAAAATGACACAGGACGAGCTCTTTGATCACTTGATGCCGGATCGCTGCTCAGATCATAAAGGCGTTATTGCTTTCAGGCGACACGGAAGCGCAGAACAAAATGGCGCCGCTTTATTACTTAGTAACACATTACTAGCGTATCTGTTTTATTGTAGCTACCTATTAGGAGATAATTCCTGCCGGGGGGAGGCTGCAGATCACAAGACAGCGCCGTGAGCTGACGGCTGGGCGGAGCGCCACGCCCACTTTTTCTTGTTCATCGCTGTGTGTAGGGATGTTCCTCCATTTGTGTCATCTGCTCGCACACGAGCGTCACTACGCCAATATCATAACTCAACTTCGATACAATTATGAATTTCTGTCTACTCAGAGTTAATAAGGCAGAGAGTGCATATTTTTGCTCAGTTGCATTTCCCTGGAAACACAGGGAAATGCAACTTCAGCCAAACGAACTTTATGGTTTAAGCAACCATTTTTGCATGAAATACAGTCTTTTACTAGGGCCTATATGAAACTACATTCTACTGGAGGTCTACAGTTCTACACCCTAAGCAGGAAGTCCGTAGTTTCGGCCGATGTAACGGGGGATTCGACTCTAAAGGTATCACCTATTGATACTACCAAAATAGTGTCCAGCACATTTGTTGGCAAACATTTTGTGCAGAACCCCAGCGTGTAGTTGAGCTATAGATGTAATTGGTCTGTCTGCACCGGCAAAACAGTGCGTCACTTTTTTTTAACCAACTTCAAAAAAAGGAGGAGGATATCAATTCGTCAGTTATTTTTTTTTAATGTTTGTTCCCTCGTAATTTTCGACTGGTTAAACCGATTTTGATGATTCTTTTTTTCTTTGAAAGCTGGTGCCTCCCGTGTGGTCCATTCGAATTTGTGTGGGGTAGGTACACCTAAAAAGTGAAAAATAAAAACTTTTTACAAAAAAAAACCGACTGCGAACACGTTCTCTGCGGGATCGCTCTGCCTTCAGTTCAGTTGTGGATAAACAAAACAAACAACATGGACGGGCAAAGAAAATCCGCCATGAAATAAATGATTTCGCTGGCTGTGGAAACAAACCTGAGTGCGCGAACTAGAATAAATTCTCTAAATGATAGTGATGCATCAAAACCCGTTGCAACGCGGTCGAACAGACCAGACATGGAATGCAACTTTAATTTAGAATATGTATAGTTATAGACACCGACTGATATTAAGTACCTAGTTGCATTATTGTCATGATGAAACAGATTGCCACCATCCAAATTCAGAGTAGGTAATACATTTGTGCAATGAAGCGTGGCCGGCCTGAATACGCTCTACTGAATTACAATCCGCACTGCCAATGTTACTACATTTACCTACAATTCTGCAATTGTATCTTCTGAAACATGAAATCACACTCTGATTTCATGTTTTAGAAGAAATGATGAAACTATACCAAAATTGGGTTGGTATCTTACGTCTGTCGTCGACAGAGTTGCTTCTTCAGTTGTTTCTTCAATGAACGAATTTTTCAAATGGACAAAGGTTTTCATTATTAAACGACTTCAAATTACAATTGAATTAACTGCCAAACTGGCCTTAAGAAACTTAAACACATGTGAATAATGTTTCACTAACGATTACGTGGCAGAACACTAAATTAAAAACTTTAAATTGTTAAGATTAGATACGCAAGTGTCTACTAGTAAGTGGATAGGGGATACATTATTTTCACATACACACGCAACATTAAGATAATATTACGATTATAATCGAAAGAGCACACTAGTGTGGGGACGTTATTATGGTTTAATTATGAATATCGTTAGAAAACATAAGTCGTGGAGTTATAAGTGAATATAAGCCATTCAGTTAATCAGACAGTGGTGGCGTAAGATCAACATTGTGGGCGAGAGCCCGCGGCGGCGCGGGCGCCAACGAGCACTCTAGGAGACAACTAGATTACACCTCACTTAATAATTAATTTGTGCAAAGAGTTGAATGTCTATCGTACAATGGAAGATTGCGAACCACCCTTCATTGTCTTTTCGTTTACTCAGCCGTCGTTCTTCGTACAATATTGACACAGTGAGTTTTATCCATCAAACCTACCAGAAAGATGTCTCTGATCAAGCCAAGATTGCATTTGATTAATGTTCATGCCAACAACTACTTGTCTACTTTTTTATATTCATTGTTTCTTTGTTCTGCATAATACATTCAGTTTTATATTGTAATTGTAACTGTCCGCAAATAGATGTTGTTAGTAAACAAACATATCTTGGAGTTATTATAGACGATAAGTTTAACTGGAGTTATCACATAGAACGTGTTTGCGATAAACTTCGACAATTTCTCGCTATTATAACCATACTAAAAAACCGCCTGCCCTTCAAAGTGAAAATAATGCTTTATTACGCAATGGCTGAATCCTACATCCAGTATGGCCTTAGTAGTTATGGTCGTACCTATAAAACCTACCTTGATAGTATTTTTAAACTTCAACTTCGTATTTTAAAAACAATAGTATCTCCTAAAATTAGAAATCAATTTACAACAATATAATTGGCCTTTTTAAACACTGTAATGTCTTACCAGTTCATTTAAAATTATTATTTTTGTTATTAAAAGAACAATTTTTCAATAAATCCCTAAGAAACAAAATCGAACATCCTGTATGCACGCGGGCAGTTTCTAAGAACACGCTTCGTACTCCGTGCGCCAACAATTCGTATGGCGAGCGAACTACCGGCTATATTATACCGAGACTTATTAATAGTCTACCCCCAGAAACTAACAAAAGTATTACGCATAAAAATATTAAATGTAAACTTAAGCATTACTATTTAAGTACTATGAAGGAATGATTGTAACTATTTAAGGACCTTAAGACGTTATTATTTGTATCTTAGACAATAACGCTTACATATAAAATGTTTCATTGTATATTGAGATAAACTCATGATAGCACAAGTTTAAACCTTCGTGGTTTTTGGTTGATATTTAATATGTAAAATCCTATATTCTTTTGTATGAATGATAAATAAAAATGAAATGAGTAGCCCTACTCATTTCAGTACGACATAGTAATCCGAAACGAGAAACAACGTAATTATTACATGAATTGTCGATTTCATGGCGTAGCCAGCCGGCGTAGCACAGCGTAGCACGGCGTAGCACAGCGTAGCACGGCGTAGGTTTGTCCGACTTCTCTTTTACAAAGGATGATGATTGTCTTTTCGCAGTGAAGATGTTACACGGTATTATGATTGGTACCTATGGTAGGTACCTAATATCTTCCTAGAAAAACTGTTTTTATTTGCTTGGATTTTTTCATGTCGATGGGTATTATATGCTGGATATTTTTTTAAATCTCCAAAATATCTATTTTTTATTAAAATTTATTTATCTATTAAAATACATATTTATTTTTATTAGTAAACTTTACCAAGCTCACTGCATTCGTTAATACTACAATCAAAAAAGTTGTACCCAATTCAGAAACAAAGCAATAGCTTTGACTTTTAGCGGGCGCTCGATTTTGAGCAAGTGTTGTGATGCCTAAACAAAAACGTTTTAATAATGCAATTTCCAATTGCCGCTGCGCAAATAACGGGGGCAACAACGAAGCCGAGTGTATTGCCTCAACAACTCACACTTTTGTTGTATCTACAATGTACCTCCTCCACACAACCAGCCACTGCTAAATTATAAAACGTTTCGAATGTTCTTTTAAAGAGGTTATAACGAGCAGGTTTTTGATGTTTCGTGCTTATTTAAGTAACTTTAGCCACGGAAATGTAAGATGTCCTCACGGCGCGTATATGGAATCTATACCTTCACACAACGCTCAGACACGACGACACACACACAGTGACACACTCAGTGACGTCAGAGACCGTGTTGTCGTCGGGTATGTTTTCAAATCCAGAAATCGAGAATTAATTCAGTAAAGCGTACCTTTACCTAACATTTGTGACGTCACTGGCCGAGTTGACATTGGGTATACTTTCGGATTTAGGATTTTGCGCGTAGGTATTTTAATAATACCCGACCGCAACGAAGCAATCGTTCGGTATTCTAAGTCTAGGTGATCTTATTTTGGTTTATTTATTCATTGCATTTCGAATGAATTCATTTTAATTGTATTGAACTGTTAATTGTTATCTGATAATTGTGTTTAGAGATCTTATTTTTTGTTATAGCATCGATCGTACTCACTCATTTAAATTTTGCATGTCGAATCTTGGGCAGAATGTATGGCTCAACTTTATTTCTTCACGACCTTATTTGTATACCTACATTCCAGCAAATTAATAATTTGATTTGATTTAGGACAGAATATTAAAAAAACATTACCCTCCTTCTGGGGCAGTCGGGTAATGAATGTCCATAACGCGCGAAACATTCTTATTTTTAATTTGACTAATTCATGCCACTTGTATTTTTTACCGACTTCAAAAAAGGAGAAGGTACTACGTTCGGATGATTGTTTTTTTTTTTTTTTTTTTTTTTTTTTTATGTATGTTCACCGATTACTCCGCCGTTTATGAACCGATTTTAAAAATTATTTTTTAGTTCGAAAGGGTATACTCCCGAGATGGTCCCATATAAATTTTATTAAGTTTGCTTGCGTAGTTCTTGCGCTAGCTTCAATATTACGTATTTTTCCCACAGTCTATGTAGACGATATCATTATTAGACTCCTTCACTGTTATTTACATAGCAGGTAGTAACTTGTATGGGGTAGGTACCACCACTAAAAAGTGAAAAATAAAAACTTTTTCCAAAAAAAACAACCGACTTCAAAATAAAACACTAAAAAAGTGAAAAATAACTTTAATTTCGGAAGTCGGTGGCAAAAAACGAAAATTAAAAAGCAAAGACACCGACTTCCGAAATTAAAGTTATTTTTCACTTTTTTAGTGTTTTATTTTGAAGTCGGTTGTTTTTTTTGGAAAAAGTTTTTATTTTTCATTATAGTAAAAACATTTCCCTTTCTAATAAACGTTGTTTTATCCTCATTTCTTCTTGTATACTTTATCTCAATCCTAACATACAAAATTAAACGTCCCTTTGTCTGTCTATGTATTAGCGTAATTAAAAGTGGAGAGACAGTGAAACGGGTATACATTACTGATTACAGTATAGCAAAATGGAGTGTCCTACATGAAAGTATACCCCAGAAAAATGTTGCGGACGGGTATATTTTCAAATCCCTAACACGGGCGTATATATTTTTATTGTATACCTGAACTCAACACTATAGAGCGTTGTGTGAAGGTATAGATTCCAAATACGCCCTCACGGCATAGTCTATTCCGAGGGTGTTCTGCCTAGTGTGGTAAACACGGTGGTAAATGATATTTAAAAAAAACTGTTTTTCTCAATCTAGCCTTCCAGAGCAATTCCGGCTAATTTAATTTAGCTGATAATTTCAATTATTATGAACATTCCATGAAAAATATCAGAAAGAGTCAAAGCTGGAATATAGTATACATACAGGGTGTAAAAAGACCCATCACATAGCCGTCAAATACGCATTTTGTATATCAAATTAAGTAACATTGCACAAAATAAATTGCTGGGACACGACTTTTATTAATGGTGTGAAAAATCGCTGTGTACTGTAATGCGCAACGTAACGCACGCAAATCATTGTGTTTATGGGTGCATACAACGGCTCCGGGTTTGCGGGGTTATTACAAAATTTAAGTTATAATATTTAAAACTTGTTTTCTTTAAAAAACTACTGAAAAAGTTGGACCAGAAGGTTACCAGGTAGTGGCCATGGTCCAGAACAACAAAAAAAACATAATAACGGGGAATAACAAGTGACTATCGGCTTCGTGATCTTTTTACAGTCGTTATACTATGTTCCATCTTTGATACTTTCTGATATTTTAGGGGAGAAGTATTTCGCACATATGAAACTTAAATTATCAGCTAAATAAGCTAGCCGGAATTTTTTGGAGGTGGTTCAACGGGCATTTCAAGGCTATACATAGAGTGTGTGGTTTTTTACGGATTTGGGAAAATACAGTCGTAAGTGAAAAAAAGCCCGTCGACACGATTCGATGCGATAACTTTAAACTTAGTAACGAATATAATAAAAGGGAATCTGAAAGCCAGAGGGGGACACGGTAGACCCAGAAGAAAGTGTGGAAATTGCGACACATACAAGTTGGATATATTGTACGAATGAAATTGACAAAGTGGTAAAATGTTAATTGAATCGGAAAATTGTTGGTAGGAATAAAAGTTCATCTATTCAAAATTTTAAGCTATATAATACCTTAGAACTCACTGGATGAAAACAATCAAAAAAATTTGGGCATACAAGTTTAGAAGAACCACACGATAGTTACTGAGTTAAAATATTTATGCACCTAGATTATCATTATCACATTGGAAAAAAAAAACTTATCGCAGCTTATTTAATTCGTAAGCATCAGCTAATACAAAGCAAATTGCTCAAGTTGTAAGTTACGCAAATCGGAAAAACTCTGTTATCCGGGAAAAAGCCGTAAAAGTGACCCTCATTAGTCGTATTGTTGTGCTTTTATCGTTCCCTTCGCTCCGGCCGGAGCAGCATAAATAAATCAAATTTAATTAACTCAGATTAATTTTCGCGGCGCCCGTCTCACCACGTCGGGCGTCCCTTTTTACTTGCCCCTGAGGCAAAATTCTACTCGGTTGAAAACTCTACCCGCCCGCGGTGATTTACTATGGATTCCTTAATAAAAAGTTTACACTAAAGCAAATTTCACATGTAGACCGTTGCTCTCAGCCAGACAAGCCATAGAAGTCATTTAAATTACTTATTTATATTACGTAGACGTACTGATCTTTTAACTTGGTTAACTTTTTACATCGGGCTTCATTTTACCAATTAAGACGAAAAATTAATGAACTTCGACAAGTCGTTAAAAATGTATATTGCTGAAACATTAAAACTGCAGTTCGATGTAAGCTTTGAGAAAATACGACTCTTTGAATCCTTCTAATAAATCACCAGCGGTTTCTAAATTGAGTAAGAAATTCAACTACTACTTATGCTAGTATCTATTAAATGTTTATTAACGAATTGGGTGATACCTATAATTAATTAAGGTATGACTCGACGTGAATTCACATGAAGTTAAAAACGCCGTTTTAAATATTTTTCATGTAAATAGCTTATAATGAGTTATATTATCCGTGTCATACGTACATAATGTCGAGCCAACACTTGATAATGAATTTCATTAAAACTTCGAAAGTTAAGAAGTACAGAATGTCATTTGGATTTGCGCAGTCCGTGGCCGGATAAGATGAGTGGTCGTGTAAACAGAGCCGTCCGGCTGGGTGGCACGCTGTCGAGTGGTCGGCACACATGCACACACGCACGCATGCCGCAACACCGGTAGCCGACCGTCAGCCCACAAACATATCCCGGCTTACTTTCAACATCACAAATTCTATTAAGAGCACTCTGTGATCTAGTACCTATCTCGGTGATGCTCGGGCTAATCTTGCAAAGCAGCGATGAAACCTCGAATGATTTATTGGGAGCGCGAAATTGTTACTGGTATATTTAGGGAGGAAGAAATATGACCAGCGGTGCAGATATGGATTGGTAGTAAAGAGAGTTTAGCCATAGGAAGATTTCAGTAGACAACAACAAAACTCAATTATTTGTCCTCATTATTCATTGTAAAAAGCTGTGCATAAACCGATATCTCATCAAGACTTTTCTCAAAGAGTCAATGCGTTTCAGCAGTCATATTTTTGGTTCTAGAGAAAGCATGTTCAGTTTTTGACGGGTTTCATAACAGCCGACCACCCACATGGTGTCGTAGAATACGTCACGTCAGCATTGTTGACTCGGCCCTTCGCTACTACTAAACGTTACGCCCCGTTAATCTGGTCACTCGTCGTCACATACCAACCCACGGGCACCCAACTACAGTTTTTTTTGGTTCGGGGAAGGATTAGGCAAAAGTGTATTTACATAATTTTTTTGTAAATAATAGTTTTTTATATATCTTATGATTATGATGTAACGACTGACGTTAAATCTTATAGATATAGAACACTTTAGTTCATGCGTGTTTAGTAAAACATGATTAATGAATGAAAAATAATCATAAACTCAAACTCAAAGGATTTATTTTAAATACTTATATTTCAAACCAATTATAGGCACTTTTGAATTGTCAAGGGCTCTGGCTACTTCCAGGCAACTGAAGGAATACGGGAAAAAACACAGCCCATTTGAAAGATGAAGCTAGGTTCCTATGGTGAAGAACGGGCAAGAAACTCCACGGAAACTCTTTTAAATCAAAATATTGTTACAAAATATTGGTTACATCATTCATGTTGGAATTATAAATGTGAGAACAATATAGAAAGACGTGCACGTAAAAGTGTTCGTAAAGAAATAAACAATTCAAAAATTTGTATATATGAGCTAAGAGATAACCAGTCTCTATTCATGGCGTCCGTTCTCGGACATGACGCTTGGATCCATGTTCTTGGACATCCAGCAGCACAACCATTTTGAAGGGAACTTAATAATCCAACACACTTTACCAGCAGCGAGACATTTGAGTGAGCATGACATACTCTCTGCCGGCAGGGCACATTCACGTCATTAAGAAAAACAACAAAATCCGGAGTCACACGTGTTAGGGCATAAATCGAACAGAGTACGTGTGACTCCGGATTGTTAATTTGTCTGTCTGTGGTGTCTTGTTTATACCTTTTAAGTCGTAGTTGGGTTTTAGTTTTTATCACTACATTTTTTTAAATTCTTTTGGGGTTATAATATATATATTTTTGAAATGTGCTCATTAAGGCCTTTCATTTGATACCCAACATGGTACGATTAAAACATTTTTTTTTTTAAGTTCTTCACTTTATGTCCTCTAGAGGGCGCCATTTTTATATATATATAACCAGCGGACAATCACGACGCTTCTAACGATACCTCATTTGTCAAATTATGATAAGTGGTTTGGAAGATAGGAGGGAACAGATGAACATACATACATACATACATACATACATACATACCGGTCAAAATCATAACCCTCCTTTTTTTTTCGCCGTAGTCGGGTAAATAGATACGACATAGTTAAAATATGAGTACAAAGGTTCTGCTTATTTCTTAAGACACTTCAATGATATTAGACGAACAAGATTTAACGCAGGTAATCTACTATCTAAATGTTCCGATTCCTTTCATAAAATACAAAAGTTGGTAAGTACGTAAATGAAGAATTGTTTTTCTGAAAATTCAATGAAAGAAAAATGTCAAACACGCGTAGTTACCAGTAACAAAAAATATGTCTCTTTATTACTTAACATTTTAACGTGAAGCCTTACACAACAAAAGAAAAAAAATACGGTTTTCTGCTGGTATTATGAAATAAGTAGATTTCCTATTTAACTTTGTTCGGAGGAAAATAGTGAAACAATGGAACATTTCACAGTTCTAGCATTCGATATAAGCGTATGTAAAATCGGCGAATAAAACTGGGATCACGAAAATCGATAAGTACCAAACGAATTTATTTTTGAATGTATTTAGACACTTTTCTTCTGCAGGAGACGTTTCATATGACTTACGTACGACTGGTACTACAAACCGAAATAGTGCATAGCAGCAGTCTTTATACTAATTTCGGCGCTAGAACTTCCTAAAGCAATGGCGTCTTTTTCGCGAATGAGGTAATAATTGATTCGAGTAGATAAAGATCCGGCTACTCAGGTGCCTCCTTTATGCGTAATTTAGAAAGAAAATGGCAATTCCCTGAATTAAAAGAATTAAGATGTCAAAACCATACCTCCACCCTCTCTTCTTTCAAGTCGACCCGCAACGCGAGCTGTTCTCTTAGAACAACGTCGGGGTAGTGCGTCTTGTCGAAGGTGCTCTCGAGCTGTTCGAGCTGCTCCTCCGTGAAGATGGTGCGATGGCGGCGCTTGCGCTTGGGCGGCGGGCCCGCGAGCTCAGCCAGCGCGGCCGCCGCGTACCCGCCGTAAAGCCCCGCGTAGCCGCCGCCCGACACCGCGCTGCCGACGCCGCTCACCCCTGCACATGAAAGCATTATTGTAAATTATCAAGAAACGAAATGGAATTGATAAAATCGGACTACTCTGTAAAAAATTATGCGTGGTCATATACAAAAAAATATATATATATACGCGTCAACTTGAGAACCTCCTTCTATTATTCGTCGGTAATAAATTGCAGTCTGCTGCTGAAGGTGGTTTCAGCCAAAAGCCAGCATTGATTACACCAAGCACAAGAAAATTTCGGGTGTTGGATAGTGAGGAGATCCTTCAAATTCAAGGTAACCCCGGAACATTAAATCTTTGTTTTGAGCAACCGTTCTCTGACTAATTCAGTAAGAAATATTGTCTGCCGGATCTGAGCATGAAGACAGAGTACAGACATACTGTTTACAATGGCGCCGCGTTATAGTTCACTCTTACAGAATAACTCCCCATTGAGTATTGGTTTATGGTATTATTGCTACGGAGATATACTGATAACCGGGAGACACGGATTTTTGTTTCTACACCAATCGATAAAAGCTGCTGCCGTTCAAAGTTTATTCATATCCTTGTTTCCAATTGATTTTATTCCAGTTAAAGGAATATCAACTTTATGCTAGTGGCCTAGTGCAATATTAAGTTAATTTCAGAATTACTACTTAGAACTAGATACTAGAAAAGTCATAAAAATGTTTGAAGTTGTAGAGCATAAAAGAAACTTTACACTTATGTATTTAAAAAATGTGCCCTGCGCAAGAAGGACGGCGGCATTCGTCCCATCGCCGTTGGATGCACCTACAGGCGTACGGCAGCCAAAATATGCTGTAAGCTGTACAGCGAATCCCTTACAGCTAAGTTTCAGCCACTGCAGCTCGGTTTCGGGTCGAGAGGGGGCTGTGAGGCTGTCGTGCACGCCCTGTCCACCTTTTTGAATTCCAACAAATGTGAGGTTATCCTCAAGGTTGACGTTAAGAACGCCTTTAACTCTGTGAACAGGGACACCTTGTTGGCTGAAGTCAAAAAAGAATTACCCGAAATTTATGGTTTTTTGTGGCAGTGTCACAGGTACCTAAATACAAGATAAATAAAAAATAAAATCTAAATTACTATACAACGACAGTATTTTGGAATCTGCAGTAGGATGCCAACAAGGTGATCCTCTCGGGCCAGTCATTTTCAGCTTGGCTATTCATCCAATCTACGATATTGTCATAAAACTTAATGGAAAGTGTATCTAAGGCTAGAAAAAGACAACCGGAACGTTTCTGTAAAATTGTTACAATTAAAATGAATACTGTATTAACATTATAATATCTACATCTGCATTTTCAAATTGGAATATTTTAAAAAGGAACTTAAAAATAGGATGCGTCACCATGTATCAGTGTTAATACGCGTTCGAGTAGGCGGTGCGTAAAGATCTGAGCTTAGAGCCCCATGAGCTCCCCCGGGCCGCACTCCAAAGCGAATCGTTCAAAATATTAGCGCCAAGAATAAAATTGAATATTTTTATACAGTGCCGGAAACGCGAGAGGCATTACACTGTATTATTTCTTAAAGGAATATAAAAGCTTTTAAGGCCGGCGGCACGTTGCTAAGGCGCTATCGGCAGTATTCCACACGCGCCACCGCAGCGCGGCAGCGCTCCGCCCGCCTAAGCCCTATCGATTTTGAATACAATAAAATCCTATGCTACGAGGAAATTTCAGTTATGTTATGAGGTAGCGGTCCGGACTGTGTGATTTGAACAATGTAAGAAGGCAATTCACAAGTCATTGTTGTCATTACTTGTGCTAAACTTTTAAATAAAATTAAAATTTACGTTTTGAACTTTCCTTTATTACTATAATATTACTTTGATGGACGCCAAATCATTCCAACTGACATAATACTGAGCAATTAATGTTTTGACCCCTAATTGTAAATTAATTTGAGAAGCACCTTCAAAGAGGGTTGGGTAAGGGAGCAATTCAAATTAGTTGTAGTGTCAAAGTACCTACATAATAGAATTAACAAACAAAAGGTTAGGGTTAAATGACAATCAATCTGCCTAGCCTTTTCCGAACTACGTTGGGGTCGGCTTCTAGTCTAACCGGATGCAGCTGAATACCAGTATTTTACAAGGAGCGACTGCCTATCTGACCTCCACAACCCAGTAACTGGGTAACACGATACTCCTTGGTAAAACAGGTGGTCAGACTTTGGGGCTTCTGACGACCCGTAACGACTGTCAAAGATTCGCGAATGACAGCCGGGACCAACGGCTTAACGTGCTTTCCGAGGCACGGAGGAGTCTCGGTATGTAAAGATGGCCACATGACACTAAATTGTGTCTCATTTGGAATTCTCAATTCTAAATAAAGTTATGAAAAAAGGTTAATCTATACATTTACTAAAATTGTAACGAAGTCAAATTGTAAAATTAATATTAAAAAAAAAGAAACTAAAAAACGTCATTTCGTATATTTTTATACAGTTTTTAGATTTTTTGTCTGTTTTTCTAAATGTATGTTCCAGCATCAGGCAAATACATAGATTAATAGGAGCAATGGATAGATTTGTTCCTATAAGTCTGGTCAATCAATATGATAAATCATCACGCTATTTGCTATTAGGGATCTATCTTCTATTATTCTATAGTTTACCGCAAATTGTAAAAAACTAAAAAACCCGACTGCAAAAACACATAACTAAAAAGAGAAAAACAAGCATTAAGTATTATTTATATAATTTTGGTATCGCAGACCCCCGACAAACAAAAGTTATACCTACCATATTTCAGGTTATTGGTTTATAACGATACCTTAATTGTCAAAATCCATCCTGCCGTTTGGAAGATACCGAGGTAATAAAGAATTTTGCAAACACACATTTTGCACATACGAAAAACCTAGCCCTTGGCAAGTCAGGTGCCATAATGTTAATATAGCAGATAGTTACAGATTTTGCTTTTTATACGATCAGGTATCATAATGATTATCATACCTTTTAAGCAGTCAATCATGAAATATATAAGAACGGTTATTAGTTAACTTTCATCAAAGCATATAGCTTAGCGGTTCTAAAACTGCTTTGCAAACCTAACTTTGATTCCCAACAGTTGTATAATTCATGCTTAATTTTTTTTACATTTTGTACTTGTATTGTGTCATAGTTCGTAGAAAGTATATAGCAGAAAAGATTAAGTTTAGGCCTCTTCTGTTATCTATGGTTATAATAAAAATTAGTATTTATGTTTACGTGACTGTTATTGAGGAATACCGTGTGCTTATAATCTACTGTTATTTTTTTTTGTGATAGCTGTGTCAGGATCAGGAATCATCTGTAAGAATTTGTTTTTGAAATTGACTTTACTAACAAACACTGCGATTACCACCCAATCTATATAAACGGTATGCAAGTGCCATATGTTAATACAGCGAAGTACCTTGGCATAACTCTTGATGCCAAGCTGCGATGGAAATGTCACGTCAAAAAGAAAAGACAGGAACTAGACATACGTTACAAAAGTATGTATTGGTTACTCGGAAGGAAATCCTGTTTATCAATACATAATAAAATGATATTATACAAGCATATTCTTATGCCAATTTGGACGTACGGTATCCAACTTTGGGGCTGTACTAAACTAAGCAACGCTAAAATAATACAAAACTTCCAGAATAAAGTACTCAGGGATGCTGTAAATGCACCATGGTATATTAGAAATGACAACCTCCATCGAGATCTTAAAATGGAACTTGTCCCCACAATCATCCAAAAATTTGCTGAGGCCCACGAACACAGACTTCACCGACATGTGAATGTCGAGGCAATCCAGCTGCTAGATAACACGG
Organism: Lithophane socia; assembly: GCA_947522985.1. NCBI lineage: Eukaryota > Metazoa > Arthropoda > Insecta > Lepidoptera > Noctuidae > Lithophane > Lithophane socia. The sequence goes on along the minus strand of OX383252.1, from coordinate 11,985,940 downwards.
ACATAGTGCGTAGGCTAAAAAGAACTAAACCATTTGAGTTAGTGTAGTGTATAAAAAATAGTAACAATGCTGTGCTGTACATGTAACACATGAACAAAGTGTTTTCATCAATTATCAGACTCTAAGAAAGTGCTACGAAATTGTGTAAAAGTGCAAATTGACACTATTCTTAGTTATAACATAATCTATCTCGTAAAATATTAAGTTAGAGTTAAATTGCTTATTAGCCTATTAGGCTAGATTGTAATCCATTACTAAGAACGTTTGAAGATTTGTTCTTATTAATCAAAAAAAAAAAAAAAAAAAAAAAAAATCTGTAAGAATGCAATAGTCAGTGTATCAGTGTTGTACCATTAGGATATGCAAGAACGCAGGCGTTCATTAATTCACTAAAAACGAAAAACTTCGCAAGCAATGCGAAATTGCAACTGACGGCAGCGTGTGTCGATCCACGAGCTGCTTCTCACACGGACAACTGTACGTCGCTACCAGTCCTAACTCTCTTTAAACGTTGGCTGCTGAGACTAAAACTACAAACTTAGTAAGCAAGGAAGTTTTATTAAAAAATTGGGTATTATCTTAGTAGTACCTAGGCGACCGAGCTCCGCTCTGGTGAAAATAGAGAATGCTCATTTAATAGTATAGGATAGTTCATACTAATCACATGCTGCCATGTCATTATTCCAAGATAGCCATCTTGTTCTAAACTCAGGGTGACCGAGCTGCGGAGGGCGAGCAATGGGTAGCTCGCCGTCCGATCAGGACCAGGCCCGGGTCGATGGCGCGTCGTGTTCCACGCGCGCCTCAAAGAGATGTCAGCACAATTGGCGGGGTCCGCTAGGACCGATGCCTGCCAGGGTTGCGGGTTAGTCCGAAAGGGATACCGGGACCTTGGCAACAGGCAACTGAAGGAACACGGGTGGGTTTTAGTCAGTAAAAGTCTGACACGCCCTTCCGCTCCACCCAGAGCGGGAGAAGTCATTGGATGATTTCCCACCCTCAAAAAAAAAAAAAAAAGGGTGACCGAGCTCCGCCATGGGATCTGGAGGTGAAAGTCGTGGCGAAAAGAGTGGCGCGAGGAGGTGAAGCGCCGGGGCGTAAGTCCGCTGCCGCGAGAGATCGCGGCTCAGCGGACGGATCTCCGGCAGGATCCCATGGCAGTATGGACAGTGCGATTGTCGCAACCCAGTGCTGGGCACGCCACAATTGCGGCGATAAGTCCCCTCTATGAGGAGTGGCTTGAGAGGCGCCACGGCGTCCTCACCTTCCGCCTGACGCAGGTCCTCACCGGACACGGTTGCTTCGGGAGGTTCTTGTTTCGGATAGGGCGGGAGGAAATGCCCGGGCGTCACCACTGTGTGGATCGCCCGGAGGACACGGTGGAGCAAGAAGGTTTGCCCTGCTTGGGCGGAGCCCCGCCGTGTCCTCTTGGAGGCGATTGGCGGGGGTGACCTCTCGCGTCCGGCCCTGGTACAGGCCATGGTTCGGAGCGACAGGGCATGGGAAGCGGTCACCTCCTTCTGCGAAGCAGTAATGCTCGCGAAGGATGAAGCGGAACGCGTGAGGGAGAGGCAAAGTCTGCGCCCTCACGCCCCTAACCGCCGCCGCTGGAGACGCCCTGGGCGTCGGGAATCCCAGGCGGATTCCCGGCCACCATAGGCGCGGGCTTGCGGACGGCGAGCAATGGGTAGCTCGCCGTCCAATTAGGACCAGGCCCGGGTCGATGGCGCGTCGTGTTCCACGCGCGCCTCAAAGAGATGTCAGCACAATTGGCGGGGTCCGCTAGGACCGATGCCTGGCAGGGTTGCGGGTTAGTCCGAAAGGGATACCGGGACCTTGGCAACAGGCACCTGAAGGAACACGGGTGGGTTTTAGTCAGTAAAAGTCTGACACGCCCTTCCGCTCCACCCAGAGCGGGAGAAGTCATTGGATGATTTCCCACGCTCAAAAAAAAAAAAAAAAAGGGTGACCGAGCTCTGCTCGTGTGTAAATAGAGAAAACTAATTTTGGAATAAAAATCTAATCTAAATCTAAATCGATTTCCCCCCGTAAACCCCTATATTGCAGCTTTTATCGAAATTATGAAAGTCTTGGATGAGAATTGAGAGCACACCGTTGAACCCTGTTAATTAATTAGGAAAACCTACCACATTGTAAAACTGTACTAAAGTTATGGGAAAAGTCATCAAAGAAAAAGCCTTTGAAGCAATTTTTATCTAACCGAGTTGTAAAAGCATGGAATAGGCTCCCGAAAAATGTTGTGACAGCTCCCTCACTAAACTGCTTCAAGAATCGACTGGACAGACAAAATATCTCCAAGCTATATGATACACACGCATCAGCTAATTAGCTGCTAGTGTGTCTAACCAAATAATAACAATAATTGTGAGACCAAAAACTGTAGGTATGTAATTACTAGAATATGTACCTATGTAAGTACTAGCTTTAGCGCGTTTAGACGTGAAATGATACCGTTATAGAGTAATTACTTTCGCATTTATAACGGTAGTATGGATAATAATGGATATCATAGTTTACAGTTTGTATTTACTTATTATCTAAACGGCTACTTATCTGCTACATATACCTTCAATAACATTATGATTGAGGTATTTAGAGCAGATATTTAGTCTAACCATCCAAAATTACTTGCGAACTCAATAAAAGAAAATAAAAGTTTGTTTTTGTTATGGCAACGATTCACCGAACCCTGGGGATATTTTGAAATTTAAAAAATGTTCGCTTGGCTAAGAGGAAAAAAAATTTTAATTGAGATAAGCCGTCTTCACCCTCGAACCTCGATGCGGTTTGGCGTGTATTCGAGGGATCGCCTGGGGCTCGCTCCGCCGATGTCTTGCACTTAACCGCTAAAGTACATAGACGGGTAAAGTTTCATAAGTTTATGACTAATACTGATAAAAACCGGTACACTATTTGTTTTTCATAGCAGCTGAAACCGTATCACTCACTTACTGACGTGACTTTAGCGAGTTTATCATAACAGCCATAATGTAGGTAGGTAGGTATATGTATAGTACAGCGTAACCTCTGCGATTTAAACCGATAGTTTTTCTTTCTCTAGCTGGCCTTCAATTTTTTATTCATAACTTTTCAGATTGTTAGGGTTCCAAAAAGGGGTTTATATGGTTTCAAAAGGAAAAAATGGAACCTTAAAGGATTTTTTTTTTAATTATTTTATAATACGTACTTTATAAGATATTTAAGAAAATTTATGAAAATTGACCATTCCAATCTCCGAAACTACTGAGCCCAGAATAAAAATAATAAAAACTTTTTCCAAAAAAAACAACCGACTTAAAAAAAAACACAAAAAGAGTGAAAAATAACTTTAATTTCGGAAGTCGGTGGCAAAAAACGAAAATTAAAAAGCAAAGACACCGACACCTGGAAAAAGTTTTTATTTTTCACTTTTTAGTGGTGGTACCTACCCCATACAAGTTACTACCTGCTATGTAAATAACAGTGAAGGAGTCTAATAATGATATCGTCTACATAGACTGTGGGAAAAATACGTTATATTGAAGCTAGCGCAAGAACTACGCAAGCAAACTTAATAAAATTTATATGGGACCATCTCTTTCGAACTAAAAAATAATTTTTAAAATCGGTTCACAAACGGCGGAGTAATCGGTGAACATACATAAAAAAAAAAAAAAAAACAATCATCCGAACGTAGTACCTCCTCCTTTTTTGAAGTCGGTAAAAATCAGCGAATGGTTCTTTACTCTGAAATTACAGGAAAACCTATAAGAAGTCTATGATCTCAAAATAACATGGTACATCATTTCGCGTGTCATCATTGCGCATCTTCATTGTGCGTGGTCCAACACGCAATTGGCCGGTTTCTAAATTTGAACATCATTGATAAAAGTTGTTATTTTTTATTATTTAATAGAAAAAAATCAGTCGCGGACCACACGAAACTACGTAAATCTAGTCGATAAAATAAATTGTGGACTTAACAATTTGAAATTGCATCAAGAATAAATCTATTATAATAATATTACCAGCTTTTGCCCGCGACTGCCTCTGCGATTTAAAAAGTAGCCTATGTCCTTTTCCAGGTCATGTTCTACCTATGTCATCCATCCGTTTAGCCGTTAGCCGTTATAGCCTGAAAGCAAACTTACAAACAAACAAACTCACTTTCGCATCTAACTAATATTAAGATATATCCTACCGTTATTGAATTCTGCGGATCTGTGACATGGTGGTGGATAATGGTGTAAGATTTTGCCGTCTAATGGTACGTATTCAATGGTACGGTTCCTCACCCTTCTCTCAACGGAAGCTTTAGTCTATTCTCTGGTCTTAAACCTTTCTTATTTGTCGTAGGTGTAAGACGAGTTGATTAGGCCGTTTTTAGCCTTTATTATTGTTTTTAGTTTTTAGTCGCTTCGTTTTACCAGCCATATAACTTGGAACTATGTCTTGCCTGTGATGCTATCCAGGCCGGCTTCATCTGAGGGCCCAGTTTGTGAACGTCGTGTCACCTACGGTGAGGTCAAAGAAACAGGACGCAGTCCATCAGGACCAGCTTTGTTTTAAACCATCACACTCACTTATTGTAGTTATCAGTTCTCGCAGAGTTCAATTAGGCACTGGTTTTCATTGATATCTTAATTTACAGTAATTCAATAATATACATCTAACACTAAAATAATAATAATACGTACAAGTGTATAAAAAAGGGGTGGAAATAATCACTATAGTGCATCAAAAAATTCGTCCGCATCGCTGTCAGCAGGAAACGTGCCCAAAAAGTTGCATTGCCATGTTGTATGGCAACCGGTTGGCGATGTCTTGATAGACTAAGTGACTAAGCGGACCCCAATGCCTTAGGGTTTCAACCCCAAACGGCTCGAACATATAAGACCCAATGAGATTGGAGTATTTCCGCCGTTTGAGGTTTTCCGCACCTGCAGCAGCAGCCCCAGCACAGCTCACCGTGCTAGGAAGATGGGATGGCGCAAGGGTGTCGACACACGTTGTATCCCACACCAAAGGCCTACCTACCTTCCAAGGCATTATGGTAATTCCGTCTGGTCTCTTCCCATCGCGGCATGCCAAGGGTTCTAAAACAGCTGGCACCCCGGCGGTGACAAGAGCACGACTGATGATGTCATTAATGCTGGCGTGCTGTGCTATCCGGCCTTTTTTTTTTTTTGATGGTGGGAAATCATCCAATGACTTGTCCCGCTCTGGGCGGAGCTGAAGGGCGTGTCAGAATTTTACTGACTAAAACCCACCCGTGTTCCTTCAGTTGCCTGTTGTCAAGGTCCCGGTATCCCTTTCGGACTTTCCCGCAAGTGCTATCCGGCCTGCGCTTCTACTGCAGGCTATGGTGACCGAGGCAGTCGACACCTTCACCGCATTGGCAGCGATGCGGAGCCACGCAAGGAGCGCCCAGACGCAGACAAGTAGCGAGGCGAAAGGAGCGAGCATAGTGCCCATGTTGAATGACGGTAGTGCCTGAAGCTAGAGGCCCGACTCCCATTCACCAACAGCCAGCAGGCGGGCACGCTCAGCAGTATTGGTGGACGTATTAATAAGATTATTCCGTTCCAACCTGCAGATTGGCTCGCAGAGTTTATATTTTAGCATACCTAAGATGTTTTTTAGGGTTTCGTACCTCAAAAGGTAAAAACTGAATCCTTATAGGATCACTCATGTGTCTCGGAAATCGGTGGCAAAAAACGAAAATTGAAAAGACACCGACTTTTTTAGTGTTTTTTTTTAAAGTCGGTTGTTTTATTTTAAAAAAAAAAAATTTCAAGTTATGAATGGATGTGAGCAACTTCTATAGGTCTAATCGACTTGAAATGTAGAATTCTGTTACTTCAATGATATGAGAACAATATAGTAACCTTGAACTGATGCTGCAGCATCACCTGGTATTTGCAGGATACCCAACTCCCTCACTAACTTATATCAGAGGTGTCGTGTTTGGGCTCATTGGAAAGGTCTCAAAAAATAGGTTACAGATGGATGGGGATCAGGGTCTGATTATGGAGAGGAAAGAGAAATGAGACTAAATTAGTAACTAGCTGCACCGTGGCAAACATATAGGTACAGCTACGCAGATTTCGGCAAGACATATGTCAATCGTAGTGTGTCTACTAGTAATCCCTATTAATCCTTACTTAATATTATAAATGCGAAAGTAACTCTGGCGGTCTGTCTGTCGCGCGTTCACGCCAAAACTACTGAACCGATTTAAATGAATTTTGGTACACAGATAGTCTAGTGCCTGATGAGAAAGAGCATAGGCTACTTTTTATCGTCATATCATGCGGGCGAAGCCGCGGGTGGAAGCTAGTATGATATAAAATTTAAAAAGCAGGAAATAAAAGTTAAATTAAAAATGTAAAAATCCCCCGACAAAAACAAAGCGTCTAAAAAGTAAAAAAATAATATGTAGGTATTGGCCCTTTAAGTTTAATATAAAACTTGTACCTAGGTAATATTTTGATCTAACCGTCGTCGTGTCGGGGAACGGCTAATAAAAATGCCAACACATACTAGGAATAATGAATCTGTTGTAGAAAGGATAGCTGCGTTTACTTCCTATTTTCATTAGCCAGAGCGAGCCATTTCATTAGACCAAAAACGACTAGAATTTAAAGATAAAAATACTTTAGTTAGGGCACAAATTGTTAGGGTTAGTTAGTTGGGGTTCTGAATACTGGAAAGGTTTTCATAAACGCCGCGCCGGCGGCGGCGCTGCCGGTGTCCATTATTAATGTCATTATGCGTAAATATATTTATACTGTTAAATGTTATGCTTATACATTATTATGATTAGAGAAATTATGCTTAAAATAATTATGCTTAAGCTGTTATGCGTAAATATAGTTCGGCTATGTAAAGAAAAGTATGTCATGAATGTCATGATGTATTGTGTCTTAAAATTTTATGCAAATGTTTAGGGAACCCAATAAAGGTAGACATAATAGTCAAGTCATCAATTACTTATGGTAACATTATAAATAGATAGGTGACTACATGAAATTAAAGCTTTCATTTACATGGGCGTACCCAGGGAGGGGCAGGGGGGGGCAGCTGCCCCCCTGGAAATCTCGCAGGACATGTATGAACTCGCTTATTACTAATCAAAGTGTAAACGGGGGCTTATGCTCTAACTTTTAAATAAACCGCGCAGTAAACACTGGCAAAATGTACGGTGCAATTGCCAAAAAACCGCGCGCCACGATGGCACACTACACTACATATAGTCACATACCTAAAGTTTCATGTAGGTGTGTTTGTGTAGTGTGTATGACAAAACAGTCGCTGACGATCCGACCTAAAAAATCTGACTTCTGACCCCCAGGCCAGAAGCTGGGTACGCCCATGTTCATTTACCATTATTTGATGACAATACAAAAATTACATAAACAACATAAAATTACCTTATGTATTTTTATGTTCAATTATAGTAGATTCACTCATCAATTACTTATGCTAACGTATAAAAATATAGGTGACTTTATGAAATTAGAGTACGTTGAAATTATTTTATAGATGCAGTTGATGCACTTATTAGAAGCTGGCAATGCGTAGACATATCACAAATTTAGTTGCTTAAGAATTATCACCATACTGAGTCATAAAATATTTACAGTAGCCTGTTTTACAATATATGGTCGCTTGAAAAGCATTTATTAGACGCTTAAAGTTTGTCGCTGACCTATTAATTAATTAGGCAACTAAATATATTTGAAGACGAGAATGAATGAATTATAAAGAAGCTGCGTTTTATTTGCATGTTTGATACAAAAAACTGCTACTGTAGCAAAATAAATATCTATACCGTAAAAGTGTCGTAGTAACTCGTAGCAAGCGTAGCGCGTAGCACATAAAGGTATGTTTATAAGTAATCTTTTTTATTTCACCATCATGTCCATCATTTTGTAATTTCCAATAATTTTTGTTTCGATATCGTAAGACTGTCAATGATTTGGAAAACAAAGTTGAGTTGAGTTAAGTATAATATAGATTAAGTTTTGAATATGAGAAGAAATTTAATAGAAATTATACACGTTGTTAGGATCAATTATTACTGATTCAGTTCATCTATGACCTATTTCGAGTGGTTCAAAATATTAAAAGTTAGGAACCGTGTCTAGCGAGCTTGGTTATACCTTTTACATACAGCGTGTAAAAAAAACCCTGTCCGATCCGTAAGGATGTTGTTAAGTTTTAATTTGTCTGTCTGTGATGTTTTGTTTATACCTTTTTAGTTGACTTTACTGACTTATGTAGTTGACTTAGTTTTTTTACTTTTATTTTTTTACTAGCAAAGTATGTCAGCAAAAACAGAATTAAGCTCCTTAATTCTTAGTAAAATATGGATGGGTGACTATCCATTACATATCGAGACCCCTCCTCGCCTCGAAAAACACGTTAAGCCTTTGGTCCCGGCTGTTGTGTGTAGTGTGTAGATCTTCGACAGCCGTTACGCGTAGTCAGAAGTCTAAAGGTCTGACAAACAGTCTTACCAAGGGGTAGCTTGATAGCCAGTAAGTGGGTTGTGGAGGTCAGATATGTAGGCAGTCGCTCCATGTAAAATACAGGTATTCAGCTGCATCCTAGACTGGTAACCGACCCCAACATAGTTGGAAAAAGGCTAGGCACATTTATTGAATTCTTAGTATAATATGAATTTCAAGGGTATTTACCTAAGCTGTTGGCAAACGTACCAAAGAGGTCATGAGCTCTATGGAACGGCGAGTGCGTCAGGTGCTGGAGCTGCAGCGGCGGCAGCGGTGGGTGCGGGCGCGGCGCCAGGATGCTGTCAATGGTGAAAAGCGGCGCGGGCGGGCGCTCGGGCAGCGCGCCTCCCAGCAGCAGCGCCGTGCTCAGCAGCGCCGGAGACTCGCGCGCCCAGCCGCCGCCCGCGCCGCCCATGCCGCCCTCACCACCGCACGCGCCCTGTGTCGCCACGGCGCCTACCACCGCCACGACCCTCACCGACTCCCACGCACAAGACACCACATCATAACGAACTTAAAAAAGTTTTTACAAACATTTCCGACACTCGCTTTTACTTTTTCTACACTTTGTCCAATTAAAATACGTAAATTATTTTAAATCACTATCAGCGGTCGAATTAACTATTAGCCTCAAAACCGGAAAAGCGTTTATTTTTGATGTGATGATGGGATAATGCTCGAGTGATGCGATTGCGAGCAAATCGTTTTAGTGAGTAAGAGCGGGCGCTGCGCGAGTGCCGGGCGCGCCGTGTGTGGGGTGAGCAGAGCCGGGGCGGGCGGGGGGCGGACAGAGGCGTGGCGCCTCTGGCCCCGCCCCAAGTACAGCTTAATGGATGTGACAATACGACGCCGCCGCTCCCAAACAGTTGATATAATAGTAATCTGTGTATCCCTCTCCGTAAGTTGTAATCTGTTATAATGAAACGCGTAGGTATAATGTGCAGATAACGCGCCGCATCGCGCTCGCTGGACCGGCATAGCGTCCACGCTCATGTAATACGTGGTAACACACATAGATATTATCATTAACAATGATCAGAACTGCCGCTGCCGGCACTGTTATAAAAATATTGTTTGATCAGTAGGTCTGTAATGTTAGGCCGGCAGTTAATAACCTTTACTTATGTGGCAGTGATGTAGTGTAGATTAAACCAGACATAACCGCTGCGGCAAAGCTCCTACGGGCCCCGAAGTGAGCCTACGTGCCGCAAAGCCGAATACAACGGTGTACATCTCCCGCCTGCACACCACTAAGGAGGAGGACATCGTGGAGTACGTGCGCCAAAAGACGAGATATGCGCCGAGGGTGCAGTTACTTGAATCGCGCCGGAACGTAAACTTCAAGGCGTTAGTCGTGCGTGTGCCAGACTGTTATCTGCCCCTCGTCATGGAAGAAGACTTTTGGCCGCAGGACGTGGTGTTTCGTCGTTTTCGCGGACAAGTTCCACTGGACAGCACAAAGTCTAGCTAGTGCAGAGTGAAGAACTACTAACATAGTCTAAGCCTTATTTATTAACACAAGTTTTGTTTATAGAATATGTATGTTTAGGTTAAGGTATTTATCTATGGGCCTGTGTCGCCTGAAATAAATGGTTTATAATATAATGGTCAAATTCTCTATTGTCCTCGCTTTCAACTTTTTTTTTATTCATAAAGATGTTCCAAACATTTTAAACTACTGATCTACCTACCTATGTATATCTACCTACCTATGTATAAAATCATTCTTTAACTGGTACAGCATGTATCAGAAAATGGTGGTTATATTTAAGGGTATGGTAAAAACTGATCACATCATAATCGCGAAAAAAATACCAACTGTCCCATACAAAACTTCAATAAGTACCTACTCGACCCAAATGTATGGAACATCAGTTGATTATTTTTCGCGATTACGATGTTGATCCTATGGAAAAAGTGGTTCAGTTTGATGGTTTGTAGGTACCACAACTTTGAATATGACCACAACTTTCTGATACTTGCTGTATAAGCAATTTTAACTTAAGTAAATCTATCCTATATTAGCTGATTCAAATTTATCAAAAATTTAGTGCTTCGATATTTGTGGGCTATGATGACAACAATTGTTGAAGGCACACAAGCATCCAATACCATACCATAGATGACTCGGTTGATTCATTTACCTACCATGCATAGGTAAGTACCTACCACATTATCTCTTCTCTGAAGAGACCTTAAAAATTAAGAACCGTCTGCTAGATAGGTACCAACCTCTAACTAAAACAAATCATATATACTGATGCAGTACTCAGGTACAAGATGCAGCACTGTAAGTACCTACCCTTCGCACCAGCCTAAATGCGACGTCTCAAACATCTGTTACCTACTTTATTCTCAAACATTTTAAATGTGTGGACTGTAGGTACCTGTTATATACAGATATAATACCTCCCCCACTTCCGAGGAATACGGGGTAAGAACATATTACGACTCAGCCTTTTTGTGACAATTGTGGAGACGTGAGGGATTACAACTTGTACCTAACAGCGAACAAATTGAATAAGTTGTTCTGTCGAAAGTTGCGCCCGCGGCGTTCACGACGTGTTCGCCTTTTTGCAGCTTATGAGAATCGTATAACAATACCTAATACTCTCACACTAACACACATGGCATCTTGTATTATACGGATAAAGGGTAAAAAAAGGTTCTTGTCAATCTCTGGATGTAAAAGAAATTAAATGGGTGTTATTAGATACAAAGCGTCGTGAAAAGAACATTGAGTTAAAATAAATAAATATGCGCGATTCAGGCTTAACAAATAAACAAACAAAAAATTCGTTAGTTTAGTAACAGTCTGTGAATATAAGTAGAGTCACATGAGTTCCATTATTATAGAGTCTCGCTCTCGAGCATGGCATATGGTATATTGGTACGTATAATGTATATTGGTCGAGTCGTTTGAGTCAGTTTGGAACTAGAAAAAGTGTAGGTAATCTCGCGTTGAAAAGTTACCCATTAGTGATGTCTGTATGAGGATGACCTTGTGCATTAATAATGTCCGCGGCTGTGTGACGCTGCGTAGCCGAGTGTCCATTCGGGGTGAGGAGGCGGCCGCGGCTACTCGCCAAATATTGACAAAGGTGGGAGCGAAACCCGAGCGGGGTCTGTTTGCCTGTAATTGATGTAATTAGTCGTGTCGCCCAGCTGCCAACGATAAAACCTCCGATCCAATGTTTGAACAGTTAATATGATACTTTTACGAACCGGAAACATCTTTACGGTGTTCTATTCCGACAAATATTGGTCACTCGACGATGCGTGACGGTAAGTCAAGATTACCTGTAAAATCACGGTATTTTTTTCTACCAGATGAATGTAAACAATTTAAAATTCGTTTTCGAAACGACAGAAGTAAACAGAAGCTTAGTGCCGCAGTTGTTAAAACAACAATCGAAAATTCTTATTCTCTACTTGGGTAAAATATGAGTACTGGTTGAGCAAGTTGCATCTACTAGGTTCTGCGTCAACTGTCAGATGAATATAGAACACCAACTACAATGTGGGAACACTTATTGACACATCATAAATACTTAATAACCGAATCATAACATCCGGTGATGTATAGTTGAATAAAATATCGATTCGGCATTAATATTGTCAAAACTAACGAATGCTACGTGGGACAACATAATACATGTCAATAATACCCACATTTCGGCGGACTGCGTAGATGTCGCCGCGACAGTAAGCAGCTGCCAATCCCTCTGATACGAGCCAATGGAAAATTAACTCTATATAATACGGCGATTATCCGCGTATGAGTTAATACACGACACACACAAAGGGCATAAGCATTAAAATAGCTAACAATAGCCCGGATTATCCGGGGCTAACCTCCTGATTGCTAACAATGTGTTGTTCAAACCACGTTCGCCATGCTGTAAATATTATAAATGGGTATCGGTATACACATGCATTTTTAAACTACACTCAATGCAATGTGTGCTTTTTAATACATGCATATAAATCCGTGATGGTTGTTTGGTACTTCCATATTTACCTATAAAAAATAATTACAGATGTGTACGTATGATATTCCTTTCTTTCTTTGATAACATTATTATATTGAGAAAATGTGATACTTCCTTCAGCTTTAAACGGTGGGCATCTCACGCCCGATTTCCCCGGTTTGGCAGACGTGCCTTAGTACATTCACATTTCACCAGTTATGTTTAAGTCCCATTTGAAAGGGGTGTTTATCATAGTAAAAGTAACGTATCGTTTTGGTAGTAGTTTTTGTTTATCATGTACCACCTGAAATCGACTAACTAATTCATTAAAATCATTCGACGGACTGGTTTGTCTACACAAAAAAAGAAAAGAAAAAATTTAAAAACGGGTTACATTCTTTCATGTTGGATAACTTTGGATCAGATCTTAATAATTTAACATATTATGGCACATTCGAAAGTTAGTGAGCGAAGATATTCTTAATTTAAAACATACAAGCACAACACCTACCCACACTGACTCCTAACGACTCCTACGAACCCTCCTCACAGTATTCTACTCACCTATATCTAAATATTATTTTAATCCTAAGAATATAATGTTACAGTAATAACAGTGTTAGCAAAACACGCGCTAACAAGATTGAGTGATGTAGGGCTAGGCTTCTTAGCGCCTAATGCCCTTAAGTACGGCGCCCTGGATGCACTAAGAGCATTAGATTCTTGTGACTTACTGGAAATAGGGCTCTGGCTTGAGTATACGATTTCTTTATAGAGATTTAAGAGTAATAAGTTCTTGCTTAATGAGCTTATGAAAAATGAGTAAGTAACTTAAACGAGTAAACAACTAACAAAACACCCTATTTTTAATTATAATATTGTTTTCCAGGCCTACTTTCTTAATGTAAACGCATAAAACGATATCCAGTAAAAAAACAAGAAAACGTATAAAGTTCGCTTTTTACCGACGGTAGAACATTTAAAACTTAAAACCATGTACTTGTTTGCACAATAGTGGTTACGTAACGTACACATAACTAAGGACGCGGATGTCCGAAAGTAAGAACACAGTATAAATATAATTCTCATAAAATTTGCTATTTGACATCGAGAAATAAATAGATGTATGTTCTATGAAGGAAACATTTTCGATTGCTACACACTCACACATGTCTATCGCCTACGAGCATGTGCTACGGCTACGAAAGTGCTACACTGATTTTACAGCTACAAGCTACGGTCTACGCATGGTCGGTCACATACCGAAATTCAAGTGATTTTCTTCAATTGTGATGTAACACTGAATTTAATATATTACTAGCAAGTTATGACATTATACCCAACGCTATGTTATGAAGCTAATAAAGAGAACTTTGCCGGCGTTAAGAGCGTGCATTCTAAAAGTGAGCAACGTCTCAAATAGATGTCAAATATTTCACTGTTTTGATTAATTTGGAAATATTACTGTACGGAAATAATTATGAAATATGGCTAGAACTAGTGAACTAAAATATTGATTATGAAATGCAATAATTACTACGATACCGTAACAATAATAAGTTTTAAAACGAATATTTAGTTTTAGATGTTAAAAAAGTATTTGGAAACTTTCCAAATGTCTTTTTTACACCTAAAACCGTTAACATCAAATTCAGTATTATAATTGCAATTCGTTATTAATATTCTATTTCACTAGTTAGCGATATTTCATATTTCCATACAGTAATATTGCCAAATGAATCAAAACAGGTAAATATTTGACAGATATTTGCGACGTTCCCAATTTAAGAATAAACGCTCTTAAAGTATTGAAGGAAAATTAAAAGGCGGAGGAATGGGCCGGGTTAGTTCCTACCACAAGACGACTGACCTAAAGTGTGTAGTGTGGTCTGTAGCTGTGTGCGGCGGTGTCGGTCGGATACCGAAGCCAAACCCGTGCCATAGAGACCCAGATAGTAGATTCATATTTTTTTACATATTTTACTTGTTAGAAATGGTGAATGTAATTATTATATTTTGCAAACGGCTGTCAACCTACTTTAGTAGTCAATTGGATTACTAGGTAGATACCTAGTAGGTAATATAACATTTTGTTATATGTATACAGTATGTTAACTAACAAAGGGCGTTCCCGTTAACCTGCAATAGTATAGCGTGTATACATGCTAAAAAAATATTAAATCTCAAAAAAAAAAAAAAAAATTTGTCGTGAAATGTTCACAAAACGATTAAATTTAAACGTAAAAGAAACACTCTGTACACGCACACTTGTATTTCAACGTAGAAAAACAAGTGTGACAAGTGGGCGTGTACAGAGTTTATTTTCCGTAACAATTTAATATATTTTTCAACACACTTGCTAGTAAAGTAGCTCTTATTAAACCGCTTTTAGGTTCATAATTCAGTGTATTATGGAAGCGTGCTTTTTACTTTACACACAGATAACTATTTACTAGTCGGAGTAATGACATGGCAGTATGGAATTAGTAAGTACTATCATTGCTGCATGGAATTTGTATTCAATAGAAATTGGTTTTGGCTTTCAGCGGTATTACCAGTGCCTTTATTTACACCCACGCGTTTATCGCTAGCGGAAAAAACAAAACCAGCCGCCAAATATTAATCATAATAAATATTTGTTAACATTTTTGTAATCATTATTAAAAATGTCGATTTCACATAGGGAAGAAGAGCGTAAATAATAATAAATAGATTTGACTGGTACGTTTAGTGATAATATTTTTTTTTTGTAATTCTTTTTTCTTAATCAAATATTTTTTTTTTGTATAGGCTGTCTAACGGTTTTGCCAGTGCCTTTATTTACACCTATGAAAAAACAAAGCCAGCCAGCGGCCAGCGCGCCATTTTCCATGAATATTAAAATTTATTATCGTTTTCGTTGTGTGGTTTTATTCATTATCAATCAATATCTTTATTGTGGATCATAGGTAGGTACATAATACAGGTCTAAAATAATTAAATTGTGATCATCTATGTCCCGCTCTTAGGGCATACAATAGTTACATGTACATTTTTTTACATAATTGCTCAGACCAACAAAAAAGGAAAGACAGATCACGCCGTACATCCAAAGTGAAGCCACAAAACCAAGCTCCTGCAAGTAAACACACAGGCTCACGCACACACCTACACTAAAACCAAGCTCATCGCTCCTAGTACGTCACGAGTCGTCGTGTAGCTAACATCACCAAAACAAATATAATTATGCCTTCCTGTGTAGTGAAAACGTGTAAAAACAATACTAAATCACAGAAAAAGTCTCACGGAATCACTTTTCACTTGTAAGTACTTAAAATAACATCGTTTTTTAATTTAGATAACTATGAATTTTAGGTTATTTGGAACAAAAAACGTGAACGAATGAACGAACGAAAACAGTGACATTTAAAGAGCGAGGGTTGCCATAATATGATTTCAAATTTCCCCATTCGATATTTTTTACTTCGAGTAATTATATGTCTGTTTTTTATGCATTTAATATTTTAGATTTCCATGTAATACTGAAAATAAAAATAAATGGATAGTAGCTAATTTACTAACCTATTTATACACATATATATATATCTTTTTTTAACACTCAATTGAAAATTAATGGATAATTCTAAGTGAAAGAGCGGAGTCTCCTAACACAAGCAATTCTTGCATAAAAGGTGATCTCATAAATGCACTTTGTACTTAATTGTTTTTTTAATTTATTTTGCAATGTAAAAAAAATGTTTTTGTTTCGGAATTCTTCCTAAAAATTGAGGTACAATACCATACTCAACAATATCTTACTCATACAATATTAGCCTACCCAAAATATTATTCCCCAAGTTATAGGGAAAAACTTTAACAACTGACAACCCTTTTTACACACACATAGATAAAAAGGTGGCTTCACTTTTGACGTACGGCGTGATCTGTCTTTCCTTTTTTGTTGGTCTGAGCATAATTGTTACAAATTATTCATAAAAGTATTTAAAAAGATAAAAACAAGATGGAACGAATTCGAGTATCACATCACACGTAGGTATTCACATCAGTGGGACACTGAACGCATCATGACTGAGGCGGACGGTATTGGAGAAGTGATTTGTCTGATAGGAAGTCTTTTAAGCAAGGAAGTAGTAGCATTTGTTTACTAACAGATCATGGAGATTCTTTTTAAACTTTTTCAGTTCCGGAATCATTCTAATAGGCCCTGGAATATTATTAAAGATGCGTGAAGCTGTGCAAAAGATACTTTAATGCATTAGATCAGTCGTGCTAGCTACTGTGCGCAATTTGTCATTATCCCGTATACGTGTGTAGTAATTATACATGTCAATGTTATTTCTGACAAATACTGCGGCCTCAAATATATAGACACATGGCAGTGTTAATACGTTCATCTTTTAAAAAAATGGATTACAGGAGTCAGTTTCCTTCTTTATTACCTATCAAAAATACAAAATTTAAATTATTAACCAACCAACATAGAAGTTATTAAAAGAAACTCCGGATAGTCAGTACCTGGCAACAAAGGTCAGTTAAACTTTATAAATCTATCATCTCTATAGTTAGGTACGTTATTGTAGCATAAGTTCTTACAACAAGTCTGTTTTTTTCCTCGCAAGTGTGTTGAAAAACGTCGTATGAAACGCGTGTGCATTGATTATTACACTTTCGGCTACCTTATCGCCTCGACCGTAATATCCAAAAGAGCACACTCGTATCACAATGTACTATTGTGAATATTTTACTATACAAAAACAAAAAAGAACTTTTGTTTTTTATGGTAATATTTTTTTTTGCATGTATACACGCTATACTATTGCAGGTTAACGGGAACGCCCTTTGTTAGTTAACATACTGTATTATTGCTATCCACCTGACAGATTTAATTCTAATAATTAATACCTTACAATGCTTTGTTGTTAATGGCATTATTATAACTAAATATGCTAAACCTACCTAGATTGCAAACAGCACCAGCAGTGGTGATAGACTAACACATAAACTAATTTAATTTTTCAATTTAGACAAAATTTTATGTGGAAAATATGCTAAGCATCCCAGATTCCCAGGCATACTTTTTATCTAAGTAGGTATGGGGTTTAATACTCAAATCGCAAGGTCGATTTATTACAAAAGATAACGCTTAAGGGGGATGCATTAGGGTGGCCCGCGAAATTCAAATTTTCTTACGCGCTTAAAATTTGAATTTCGCGGGCTACCCTAGCGCATCAACCTTAAGAGACCTACATATTCTGCACATATTCTACTGAATAGCTACTGTAGCCACATAATGTTGAGTTAATTCTTCCTTTGCAAGCGAAAGTACTTTAGGAGGCCACTGGCGGCGGCCTTGAAAACTCGGGGCTCTTTTGCAAGCGGACCTTTAGAAAAGGCTCAATAGACCGTGACGATCATGAACTTAGAGCTCATAATAAATTTGCGCAAGATACATGTTTTTACTTATTTTATATATTCATAATACCTTAGTATTTTATTATAATAATATAATGGAATTAATACCTATCTAAAGATATAACGAACATAGGTAGGTATACTATATGACTTCACGTTTCCAATAAGTAATACCAATAGAATATGTACATATTCACAGTCACTAGAGCGAAGCCGTGGGCATAGCTAGTGCTTACTCAATATTTTTCGTAGCTGCAAAAACTTTCTGTCTTCTTGATAATGATGATAGAGTCCAAATATAAGGAAATAGGTAATAGATAGGAATATTAGTTAATTAGGTAGGTACATTCCTAATTATGAAAAAAAATCGCTCACCAAGATAAACAAAATAAGTACCTAAGTGTAACATAAATATAATGTAAAATGTTTAACAATTTATATAAATGTACAAGCAACTCATTTCTAATGAATCTAGTTTATTACAAAGAATTGTTGACCTGCACCATTCTTAATTGAAAGAGCTCAACATCTCTTGCAAACTGTGCTCTTGCAATACCTTCTTATTGCTTAAGTGTTTTTAGAGATTTCATTATCCCGTACTGTCTCACTGTGCGAGACGACTCGACATAATTAGCATGATATTAAATTACTTATAGAGTTTGATGAAATTGACCCTTTGCAAAGCCTTTGCACGTTGAATTTAATTCAGCGAATACTCTCGCAAGTTTTACAAATAGCACGTGTTGTAAACTTGTATAATAGGTAAAACTACTTTTCAATCTATCACAACGTAGACGTTGTACGAATTTAGTTAAGTAGTTAATTCATCTGGGTCAAATAAAATTTACTTTCTTTCTTCTTTCTAATACTTATAAATATTAACGATTATGGAATAAACTCGCGGAAAAATGTCATGAACAAAATATATTTTATAAAAACATAATAGGTAGGTACCTATCTACCTACTTCTACCCACATAAAATGCATGCGATATATTTATGTATAATAACACGAATGTTTACAAAAGACCGTGATGAACTCATAAGCGTGTATAATCAAACTGAATACTCAAACAGATCTGCATTATGTTGTAAAGATCCGGACATGGACCAACAAGGGCGAGGATTAACAGTGCTTAGTCACTCGGAAGAATTGTTTAACGCTATCCAAATAGCGGCGAACGGAACGCGAAAAGACCCACTAAGCAGATAATTTTCGATAGACTCCAGCTTAAGAACCGTCAATCAACTGTGTGTTATGTTGAATGAAGATTTCTACGTGGTGAGATTCACAATCCCGCCATTGATGTCGAGACCTATTCAACTTGAGTCTACGTTAGCTACGCACTCGCTCGACCGGTAGTTACTCGTAAAATATGAACATTTGCTCATAATCGTGTACCTGAAAGTATGGATAATAATCATGACCTGTTTGTAGGTAGAATACTTATTTTAGTTACATTAAGCTGCGGGGCAGTTCTGGGTGTTTGTAAATTTTATTTTACGACTGTTCCGCTACTATGGAAATTGAGAGACTTAAATGAAAAAACAACAATATTAATTTGAGTGAGCAGCCCTTTAAGCGTCGAAATCGTCGTTACTAATAGGAAAATTAATGAATAACAATAGTTTAAATAGGTATGATGAATTAACAACTTGCATATATTTGGGGTGCAGTGAGTTTATTAATGAACACCTTGTATCTCTGCATGCAGGGGTGATCGTAACGTAAGGTAGCGTGGTAATCTGTGCCTCGGGAGAGCGCCCAGCAGAGCGAGATGAGGGCATAGAACATTGTGACATGTTACACTCACATACCTACCTAATATTATTAATTTAAGTTCAAAAGAAAAAATCTTATACGTACTTAAGGAGCTTTCTTGAGTTGTTATCTATCGAACTTGCTAAAATAAGATATTTCTTTCTTTAAGGCTTTGCAATTCTAATATTAATTAATAATAATATAACATCAGGAAAATAATCTAATAAACCCCTTCTCGATTAATCGGGCTCCTACATAATACGTACGGAGAAAAACAATGAAATACCCTTTTTTAACTGACTTCTTCATAAAGGAGAAGGTTCTAATGTTCGTCTGTATGTATATTTTTTTTTTTGTGTATGTTCATCGATATTTTCTCCAATTGTGAACCGATTTAAAAAATCTTTTTTTGTTTGAAAGGGTATACTCCCGAGACTCAAAAACTACGCAAGCAAAGTTAATAAAATTTATATGGGACCACCATATAAATTTTATTAACTTTCCTTGCGTAGTTTTTGAGTTAGCTTCACTATTACGTATTTTTTCCACTTAGTCTATGTAGACGATATAATTATTTGACTCCGTCATTCACTGTTATTTACATAGCAGGTAGTGGTATTCGAATTTGTGTGGGGTAGGTACCACAAAAAAAAAACAACCGACTTCCAAAAAAAACACTAAAAAGTGAAAAATAACTTTAATTTGGGAAGTCGGTGGCAAAAAACGAAAATTGAAAAGCAAAGACGAAAATTAAAGAGTTTTTTATACGTAGGATATTATAAATTAACTACCAATAGGGTTGGGGTTCAAACTTTCAAAGTACCTACCTAGTAAGAGCCAATTCTTCACAGGAATAACTTTACTTACAGCTTTAGACAATAAATTGACCCATTTCTCCATTCCCAAAATATAGTTGTAATTACTTGTTTGTTTATTGTTAGTTAGATAGGTAGTCAAAAAGAAAAAATAGCCGTCAAACAAAATAATGGTTGATAGGCAAATTATATTATTTATAATAATATAATACTTACTTTTGTTCAACAGCACGAGTCTATGGAGTTGTCAGACTGCGAACTTCGTAACTAAGGGTTTTTTTTATAAACGTTGCAAGTTAAGTGATGTTCAAACGTCAAAAATGTATGGTTATACAGTCGCTAATCATTACTAACTTTAAGCAACGTTTTTAATTAAACCCCTAAATATCCAAATTAGATCTTATTCTTACCAGATATGGCCCCCAAATACTTAGATGTTTAATAAAGAATTTTCCCCATACTTACCTTTTTTTGACGGGAATGATATTTGGTAGGTACCTAATATTATAAAATCGGTAGGTATTTATCTAGCTAGTCTAACATACAACAATCTCTACACAAGCTAGGTTCCTCTTAGTATTTAGTAATAGGTATAATGTTATGCTGTAAAGACAGTTGACCCCAAAAGAGAGAATATTTTGGATGTTATACGATAGAAAACAAACATAAAAGCATTAATTACTTACCTAATAGGCAAGCAAATGATAAGTACATTCTTATTACTAACCAGAAACGTCATAATTACGGCTCCACAGAAACATGCAGATAGTAAGCACTTCACAACCTTTCATCTCTTACACGGACTAACAACGTCCCGGTATTTTTTAAAATTAATTTTAAGTACTGTAAGCACTTGATATCTATAATTAGTGACTAGATCATCTTGTTCAAATGATTTGCTACAGATAATCTAAAACAACTAACAAAATGTCCGCTGCCTTTTTTAATTTGTCCATGAACTAGTACGGACGCTTGCGGAATAATTTCTCCACCGCTTTAGACGGTGCTCTACTACTCTCCGATATAAATAGGCAATCAATGTATCACAGGTCAGTTACAACCGGACTTCCTCTCAGGACTTACCTACCGAGGAAGTACAACACTAATATAACATGAGGGTGCTTTTAGTACTTGGTGTGCTGTGTCTGGCGGCATTGTGCTCCGGAACCGAGGCCGACCGCGACGACCAAGCGGTGGCAGCGTCCGGACACCACCACGAGCATGGCGGCGGGCACGAACACCATGCGCACCATCACCACGACCACGGCGGCCATGGACACAAAGGACACAAGGGCCATCACCACCACCACAAGGGCGACCACGGTGATCATGGCAAGCATCATCACGCAGAACACCACCACGAGCACGGTGGCGGCCACAAAAAGCACTGGGATGAGCACGATCACCATGGTGAACACCACGAGCACGGACACCACCACAAGGGTGGCAAGCATGGACACAAGGAGCATCACGACAAGGGCGAACATGTCGACGGCTACCACAAGAAGCACCACAAGGATCACTTCCACAAGGACCACCACTTCCACGACGGCCACCATCACGAAGGCAAACACCACAAGCACCATCACCACCACGGACACCACGAGAAAGATGGCGGACATCACAAGAAGGGCGGTCATCATCACTCCGGTCACCACGAGGGACATCATGGCAAACACGGTCACCACGACAAGCACCACTACGACGAGGACCACAAGGGACACAAGGGGCACCACGGACACGAAGGACACCACCACCACCACCACGACCACGGCAAGAAGGGCGAGCACGAAGACCACAAACACTGGGGCTTCCATCACGGCAAGCACTGATACCACTATGTATCCTGATTGTTATGAATTACTATTGTTAAGAATGGAAGTTGTTATTGTTGTTGTTTTTATTTTTATACAAATTAAATAATTTTTCAATAAACTGTTGTTTTCTCTCTCGCCTCATTTTTCGGTCTTGAGACAAATACGATGCTTTGGTAACTAGATGCTTTAAAAAAGGTCAAGACAATCAATAGCTAAATGTAATGTGTTAGGTACTAATAACTAATTATCCATTTGCGAGCGATTGTGTAACAGTTTTAAGGCAGTTTCCTTACCTAGGTAATCGTCTTGAATTCTTCCCATTCATTTTGCTATAGCATAAGCAGCATAATCAGCCTATAATATTCCCACTGCTGGGGCACAGGCCTCATCTCTGTGAGTGGGCCGTAATCCACCACGCGGGCCCAGTGCGAGTTGTTAGATGACACATGTCTTCGAATTTTTGGTTCTAAGACATGCCGATTTCCTCACAATGTTTTCCTTCACCGTTTTGAGAGTATTTTGCTGTAGGTAAGTACCTAATATTTATACAAATAAACATTGTAGCATTAGGAGACTGATAAAAATCAAGAAGAAGAAAAATACCTACTATACATCTATACTTACATCTATCCACAATTATTATAAAAAAGTCAGTTTTCGTGTCCGTCTGTGTAACGTGTTATTCTCCTCATTTTGAGTTGCGGGTTTTACTTACAAACACTTGATAATTTACTCCGGAAGGTGTATGCGGCGTATAATAGCACAGCATCGTGCTGCGTAAAAGCCTTACAATAAAGAAAACTCGATGTTTTGTCCAGTCGTAAAAACCGTGCGGACTACTGTCGGATGCTATTTTAATAATAAAATATACCATAAAGCTGTTCTTCGATTTAATGGTAGGATTTATCATAATGATTAGTATGTACCTGGGCGAACGATTGTGAGCAAGTTACGTAATGGGTGCTATTACCTATTACCTACCTAATACTCTCTTATTTTTACGTTTCTTACCTTAAGCATAGCATAGACAAGCAATTTATGATGATGCAGCTACCCCTCCTTTTGATATAAGACCTAATATCAAAGGAAAGGGAAGAAGTACCTATCCATCAGCCGCATCATCACTCATACGATGAAAAACAAAGGCACTGCGATTAGGTACTAAACAGTACCTATCTATTTTTTCTGGTAATTTACCGATGCCTACTCGATCGTATTCACTTTTGTTAGAACATCCAGAAGGTCAACAAGTTCCAATGGCGCGTGGAATCGACGTCATCAGCACGCATAGCATGACAACTATAGAAACGGGTTTTATAAGGGTTTTGTCGCCGGAAGAATAAACAAAATGACAGATTGTGATTGTTTATCTGTCATTTTATCTATTCTTCCGTTGACAAAACACGTTTCTATTGTGATCATGCCAAGCGTGCTGAATTTTCGATCGACCGTAACAAATTACAACTGTAAAAATCTCACCGTGAAAATTTGAAAACTTAGGTGAAGTGAGATTGAAATGAGCTATCATGCTACATCCACACGAAATAGGTACACCCGAAAGCTATTCAGGCAATGGTGCCGATTCTCTTGTAGAACCGACACAACCGAACTAAAGTAACTAAACTATCACTAAAATTCCTTACTTTTTACTATGAGAATCTTAGAGCTATTCTGCCAAAAAAAATCTCTAAATTTAAAAATTATTTTGACACAACTAAAATCTTGGTACCTACTTATTTGCCTACCACGTGATTTTTTTTGAGCCGGAGAGGCGCGCAATGTTGCCGTCTCGACGTATTTTTCTATGGTTTTTTTCACTTTTTGGAAGAAAACAAAAAAAAAAGAAATTACCAACATGTTGAGTATTACGGGTTTGCGGGATGCTAACGGGGTCAAAATTTTCATTATTTTTGCGATAGGACACACCATTTTCGAGATATAAGCAAAAGAAAATAAAAAAAAGATGCAGTACCGTTTTACAACTGAATTCGAGGTGAATTTTAGTTCATGACATCTAATTTTATTCCACACATTTTTAATCGTGATTAAAAATAGTCAGAGTTAGAGGATTTTAGATATAGAACAAAATTTTTGATCAAAACGTCAAATTCAGAATAGCATTTTCACTAAATTAAAACTCAGTGCCATCTTAGTGCTGTCAAACTAAATTATAGTTAAGTTGTGTCACTTTATTTATTTATTTATTTTATTATTTATGTACACACAGTAAAATACAAAAAGATACGACATAATTAAAATATGAGTACAAAGGTACTGCTTATTTCTTAAGAAATTTCTTCCAGCAGACCTGCGAAAGGAGAAATGAAAAAGAAATGTAGACAATAGTGTGTGAGAACAAGAAGAGAAAAAACATGAATATGCGAAGTCTTAACTAAAAATAACAAATATACCTACACATATACGCAAGAAAATTAACATATACTTAAATAAATACATAAAGCTTAAATATATAAACATAAATACACTATAGGTACCTATATAATAATAAATACTCAAAGTTGAGAGGAAAGATAATGCTCTTTTACACGAAGTTTAAATAGAGAAACCTATTTAATCCTTTAGTCTATTTTCAGAATGGGAAATCGTCGTTTGACAGGATTAACTAAATTTTAGTGATTTTTAGTTCAGTTTAGAGAATTTGTGACAAGAGAATCGGCACCAATGTATTGTATTGGGAGCTAAATAAAAAAAACGTTTTTTACAAGCATTTTAAAAATATAAAATAATTTAATTTACTTGTATTAGTTACGTTATACCTAAGTACCTAAGCAGCTTGTCACTTCTTTTATATCCAATGATTAAATCAAAAAGCCCCTTTTTATGTGTGTGCCTACTAATTACAAATAATTATTGTCATCGGTACATGATACATGTGCAAATTTTCAAGTTTAATCGTACTTCTTGAAGTTGGTGTGAATTTACGTTGAAAGATTCCGTTACATAGATAGATATAGATACTTACAGGTCAAGCTAATAAAAGCGACTTAATGAAAAGAGTCTCCACGCGACTGAAGATTAATGGTACCTTACCTTTATCGCACGCTTTGATCCTGGACAGCTTTTCTCATATCTATTTATAGGTAGCTAGTTAAAGCTATGAGAAAAGCTCATGCCGATGCCATGGAAGTAAATTCAGTAAATCCGCTAACGCGAATGTAGGTAACAATGCGTTAAGCTTATGTTTACTTACATGGCTCTATTTTATTCCCAAAAAGCATACATAACATCACGAGTTCATGACTGTATTCCCCGAACATTAGGCAGAGGTGTATGGTACTCATACACCAACATTTCGCAAATTATGTTAGGTCCTAATGCCCTTGCCTGTATTGTAAACCGGTACAATTTGTCGCAAATCCAGACGCCGGGGTCATGGGCGCCGTAGACAGCGGGGATGGAAAAACCCACTGCCCGACCTGGGAATTACGGCGGTCAACCGTCAAAGCGCGGTCAAAGGTAGGCAAATCGTTCGGTTTGCCTAATTCGAACCTCAAAATCCAATGTTCATTTGATAGGTTCGGTATCTATCCGGGAAACGAGCGGTTAAACCTAAGTACATAACCCTAACATAACATAACATCACGCCTGTAGTCTCCGAAGGATTGGGCAGAAGTGTACAAGTACACCCATATTTCGCCAGTTATATTTAAGTCCAATGTATAGGGACCCTGTTGCCATCAACCCGACCCAAATCCAGACTCCGGGCTGCCACTGAGAAATTCGAGATGGAAAAACCCAATAATACTTAACCTAACATCTCACCTATATTCCTCAAAGAGGTACACAGAACTTCTAACAGCCCCCGATAGCTAACAGACCTCCAATAGTTTCGCCAGTTATTTTTGAAAGTCCCATGTAACGGGGGTGAGGCTATTGCTATAGTGACCGTATTCTGGCTATGTGCCCGAGTTAATGGTTGATACATACAATTCCCAATGGAAAACCCAAACCCAGTAGGTAGGTAACAGCTTGCTCAACCCGGGAATCGACCTCTGTACTCTACGCTTCACAGTCGCACTTGTGCACCACTTTAGTCAAACCAATAAACATAATCATGATTAGATGATTAGGCAATAATATATAAAAAACATCGAATTAGCTTCTTTAGTTTTTAGGTACAAATCAAAACAACTAATTTGGTAATAAAAACTGAATTGCTATGAATTGCCTATTACCTACCTTCAGCACAGTTTCTGTGAGCAACAACATTGATTTATTTATTTATTTAAACTTTTCGCACTAAAAAAGGTACAACGGCGGACTTAATGCCTGAAGCATTCTCTACCAGTCAACCAAGGACCAACAACATTGATTGTTTATGAATTAACTGATAATAAGGTATCTGTATTATTTTTTGCGTAGGCATTTAGACATGTCGCAATGGTAAGGCGTAACGCGTTCCGAGCTGGTCGGCGTGGCGTCCTTGCCGATGGTTTCACCGACTGCAACCCGCAAATCTAATGATATAAAATGCTGTCACAGGCGGTTTACAGGCAGTTCAGTCCAAGTAGTCAAATACAGAACAAATAGTGAAGTAAAACAATAACAATGAGGTCGCTAGCCGCCCTTGCTCTGCTAGGATGTGTCGTAGTGGCGTGTTCTGGAAGAGAAGAGGAGCAGGGAGACCTGGTCGCCGCGGCCAGCCACCACGGCCACCATCACGAAGAAGGCGGTGGCAAGGAGCATCACGCACACCATCACCATGAACACGGAGAAAAGGGGCATAAGGGACATAAAGGACATCATCACCATCACAAAGGAGAACATGGTCACCACGGCAAGCACCACAAAGCTGGACACCATCACGAGCACGGAGGCCATCACAAGAAGCACTGGGATGAGCACGACCACCACGGCAAACACCACGAGCACGGACACCACCACAAGGGCGGCAAGCACCACCACAAGAAACATCACGATAAGGGCGAGGAAGTTGATGGCTACCACAAGAAATACCACAAGGATGAGTACCACAAGGATCATCACTTTTACGATGACCACCACAAGGAAGGAAAGCACCACAAACACGGTCACCACCACGGACACCATGAGAAGAAAGGTGGTGGTCACAAGAAGGGCGGTCACCATCATTCCGGTCACCACGAGGAGCACCATGGCAAACACGGCCACCACGACAAGCATCATTATGATGAGGACCACAAGGGACACAAGGGGCACCACGGTCACGAAGAGCACCACCACGACCACCACGACCACGGCAAGAAAGGAGGCCACGAGGATCACAAACACTGGGGATTCCACCACGGCAAGCACTGATAATATTACTAATAAGATTATGTTATTGTATACTTTGTTACTTTACGCATTACCTCTTTGTAAATAAACTAAAAACAATTGAAAAAATTGCATCTTTCACTCCGTCCTTTTCATTCATACAAAACTAACACTTTCACTATCCCAAGGTACCTGATTGGTAGGTAGGTAATCCTTTCAATCAAATCCGTCCAATATTAATTACTAATTCTATGATAGTCAAAATTCGTCTATCACCCTCAGATAACCATTACCTACCTACTTAATATTATTTTTTTAAATGCATTAGGTACCTACATGCAAATGGCACGGACGTATGAGATTCACTTCCAGCTAACAGTGCTGTTTAATAACGTTGCAACAAACAATAGAAGGTTCTATTATTTAATTTTGGTTAATTTTGCTGGAATATTGGATAAAAAAGAAACTACTAAGTGCATTACATGTAGGTAATGCATGAACAGTGAAAGTATAAACCTATCTATACATCAATACCTACTAAATAGTAAAAGTTCCAATAAAGCAAATTAACAAGTGCCACTATTCACTATAAGTTAATTTAACATTCTAACAGAACTAATTCAGTTTAACCATAACATGATGTCGTCACTGCCACCGCGTTGTCGCCGTCGCGGAATCATTCATCCAGAAATCTGCAGCAACAATTGCCAAACACCACTCTGTAATCGACATCAGATGAAAGCGATCTAATCTATAAATTCAAAGTGCGGAAACAGTTTTGACACTGTTATCGTAGCTTTGGTGACGGCTACGTCTTTAGTCGAGCCAGACAAAGTGAGTTGAACTTTTTTTGTATACTTACATATTTACTATAGATAATTATGTGTTTGTATACTTACCTAAATTAGGTACCTAGGTAATAGTTTTTTTTTTTCAGTCATGAGGCTCCTGTTTTTAATAGAGCTTCTGGCATGCGTGGTGCTATTCGCGCATGCTCGGAATGTAGCCAATGTTAAAGGTGAAAAGGATATCGCACACAAGGCTGCCCCAGAATTAGCCGCAGCACCCACAGGCGGTGACCTGTCGGCAGCTGGCAGTGAACCCGGCGACCAGGCGATAGCGGGTACCGAACATAAGAAGGCGAAGGACAGCCATCACGAACAGGGCGGCGGCCATGAACACCATGCCCATCACCACGAGGAGCACGGGGATAAAGGTGATAAGGGATACAAGTCGCATCACCACCACGATAAAGGCGAGCACGGAAATCACGCGAAACACCACCACGAAGGACATCACGACGAGCACGGAGGGCACAAGAAGAAGCACCACGACGAACACGATCACCACGGCGAACACCATGAGGCCGCGCATGGGCATAAAGGGGGGAAATTCGGACACAAAAAAGGCCACAAAAAGGGTTCAAAGACCACCGGTTTCCACCATAAATCCCATAAAGACGAATTTCACAAGGAACACAAGTTCTACGACGACTTCCACAAAGGAGGACACCATCACAAACACGGTGACTTCCACGGACATCATGATAAGAAGGGCGGTCACCACAAGAAAGGTGGTCACCATGAAAAGGGTCATCACGAGAAACACCATGGCAAGAAGGGACATCACGACAAAGGACATTACGACGAAGACCACAAAGGGCACAAGGGCCATCACGGCCACGAGGAACACTTTGCGCACCACCATGACCACGGTAAAAAGGGCGGTCATACCGGCGGCAAGGAACATGGTTACAGTCACGCAAAGAAGGCGTAAAGAGGAAAAGACGTACCCACTTAATTATTTCCTAAATTATGTTGTTGTTGTTTTTTATTGTTATGTTTTTCAACAAGTCATTGTACATAAAAGTTCACGTAAGACATAATTAATTTAAATTAAAATTCACTTCGAAGTTGTCTCGAGCCTGTCTCATTTTCAAACCCATATTAACATTATTTATTTATTGTACATTTAACACCAACGTATTTTGCACCGGTCAAGTGCGTGTCGTACCATGTAAAGCAAATGGTTCCGTAGAGTGCGTTTCACGTGATTTTTTTTAGATCCGCAAGCGCTCCTGCTTCCAACCTCGACGTTTTATATAGAATTTTTCACTTTTTGTATGGAAAATATAAAAAATTATTATAAGTTCATGAAAGTGCCAAATGTCATGATTTCATGAAATAGTCATTCAATGCACTTACATGAGCTTAGAGAGTTGTATTGCTGATTTTAATGTTTATAATTCTGTAAATCCATATTTGTTACGAGCGCTAATAATATTTAGATCAACATACAACCTGATACTGACCTGCAAATTGCAAAAAACGTAAGAAAATTTGAATTTCGCGGGCCACCCTAGCGCATCCCCCTTAACAGGAATAAACTAAATTTTGGTGATTTTTTGGTCTAATTTAGAAGCATTTGTGAGAGAATCGGCACCATCACTACATATTATAAAACAAAGTCCTCCGCTGCGTCTGTCTGTCTGTTCGCGATAAACTCAAAAACTACTGCTCCGATTTTCATGCTGTTTTCACCAATGTATAGTGGCTCTCGAGGAAGATTTTAGTATATAATAACCAACATCCACGCGGGCGAAGCTGCGGGCATCAGCATGTTAATAATAAAGAAAAAGTTGTGCCTCCCCTATTCCTTTTTCGTAATTTACGAAAAAGAAATATATAAATACGCACCATTTTTTAAAAGTACACTGCATACATTTTCTTTCCAATTTTCATGAGTTTAATGCTACTAGTCTCCGAGTACAGTCTGTGTGTCATCTGGGCGGACAGATATACAGACATGAAGAAATGATAAGGGTTCCGTTTTTGCCATTTGGCTATGGAACCCTAAAAAGAAATCAAGTAGACAATTGCACAAAAAACGAGTTATAAACATAACATTACAAGTGGTGATGCAAGCAACCAGAGCAAGAAATGACACAATTATTTTATTTTAAATTTATTCAATACAAAGTTGCATAAGATTTACAACAAAGCCATCAGTGGAGCTAGATGGTCAAACTCAATCTTCTCAGTAATATTCTTAGTCTTTATGTTTTCATCTTGGTTGGCAATGAAGATCAGGTTTCCATCATCTCTCCATCCATATTTTTTGACCCAGTGTTTCAAGGTCACATCTAAAACCAATCACAAACAGATTTTTGAAACTGAGTAGGTATTGGAAATATGAATTGAATAAATCTTAAATAGTCATTAAAAGAGCAAAGTTAGGATAAGCTCAGATCAGGACGTGAAGCGACGCGACGCTGCGCGCACTTTTTAACAACTATCGAACTTATTTTTTTCACGAAAAGGTATAATTTCAGTGCGAGATTTGACACGTGTCTAAGTACGCAGAGACGCGCGGTGCTGCGCAACGCGTGTACCTTACTTATTGTGTAGTAAATAAATTCGATATTGTATTGGGTAATAAAAAAGTGCGCGTCGCTTCGCATCTCGGTGTGTACAGACCCTAAGAGTAGAGTAGGGAAAAGAGTAAACCCAGAGAAAGAATGTGTACTATAATGGAATCTATTAATAGCTAACTGCTATGGCTTCCTCTTAGGTATGGCATAGGTTCGAACATTTAATGAAAAAAATAAAAATAATGGTTCAATGTCAGGAATTTGGTTTTGGTTTAAAAATTATAGTTTTTGGGAGGGTATATTTAAATATGAAAATGGGAGTTCCTTTTCAGACAAGATTTATGAACATGGACAAAAGCAATAAAAGCAAAGGTATGTATGAATCATAGCATCTTGTGTTTTGTAGTTTCGACTTACCAACATGGGTAAAAAGGTGTGTTTATGTATGCATACTTTTATATAAAATGAGTAGATAAAATTATTCTTACTAACCATCAATCCCTCCCAATAAGTTAGCAAGGTTGTTCTTATCAATGCTCTGGAAGGTAATGCCAACAACGTGGCACACAAACTTCCTGATGGAGTCATGGAAACCACTGATACGGTTGCAAAGCTCCGGCATTTGATGCACTCTGTTCCAAAACTGTGCAAAGTCACACTGCTCTAGAATGTCAGCCAAATATTTGATTTGTGATATTGTCTCATTCTCCACCTAAAAAAGAAATACACAATAGTTAATACATCTTCACATAACAAATAAACAAAAAGAATTAACTTATAATGAAGTACAATAGTTCCAGAGTTTATTCGTTTATTTAAGGATTACAAGGAGTTGGAGGATGAATACATGTTGCGCTGACCCTAAATAAATTAGGACAAGAGCAAGAGAATGATGATGATGATGACAAGGAGTTCTGCAGTTGTTACTAATCTCAAGCCTAGATATATTTATTATATTTTCTCTCAAAAACACTTACCACAGATTCAAGAAGCAGGCATTTGCACAGTGTAAAATCAGTATGTGGGAAATTAGTCAAGGCTTTCAAAAGAATCTGGCATGTGACGTCAGCATTGAACTTCTCTGGATTGAATTGGTACAGTTTTAGAACTGCCAGATTTGCTTCCAAATCATAAGTATTCTCTCGTGATTGCATTTCAACATACCTCTCTAACGTTTGAAGATTGGCGGGATTGTATCTATAAACATGTCACATAATGTTAGCAACGGATATTCATATGCAAAAGGTTGCATTTGATTCCAAGAATAAATTGTATGAATTTATATCAATAAATCCAAAAAAAAATCCAATGTCCATATAACCTTACACAAAACTGAATATCAGTGCATGAACTTACCTTTCAATACTTTTTAGTATGGTTGCAACGGTTTGCTTCATAGTTTCAGCCATTGTAAAGGCTAATTGATTATCAATTTAAAGAAGAATTAAAAAATATTTCAACAAGCGTGGCAATCATCAAATAGTTACGACAATGTCATTGACATTGACATCAAACATGACACTCAATGACACTCATGACATATAGCTGTTTGACAGATAAATCCAAAGCCACTCGGTGTTTTTTTTATTTACTGTCCAGAGAAAACAATGGAGAATTAAAAACAGACTGACTAAAGTGGGTGATAGACGTGCGTAATTAAAGTTCGCGGTTTTTTAAGTTCGAGAGCTTACTCGGCACGCAGTCGGTGACAGACGTGCATACTTAAAGTACGCGGTTTTTATTTCCAAGTTCGCGACCTTACTCGGCTCGCCGTCGGTGACACACGTGAAGCATGCTCAAAATTTAATTGCCGGATCGCCGACGAACTTACTCAGCGGTTTTAAGTCCGCGTACTTAGTATGACACACAGGCGAGTAAGCTCATATGATTTGCGGCTGTAACAAATATGTGTTAGTGGGGCTGCTCGTGTCCCACTAGCGGTGCAGAGTGCTGGCAGCTGGAGCGTGGTTGAAATTAATTGGAGAACATAATAAAAATAAAAGTTAGATAGAACTTATATTTTTCACAGGAAGATTAGACAGACGAGTGAGCATGACATAACTAAAAAATAGAAAAATAAATTTACTAACAAAAAAGGTCGATATCAAAAACTCTTTTTATACCAACACTCCTCCTTAAATTCATTCTCTACTTTCATCCATCACACAACACCCATACCCAGCGTACACCAATTGAATTTCCCTTTCTGCAGGGGTTTCGTTAAAACATCCGCAACCATACGACTTGACTCTTTGTATTCTAATATAATATGGCCATTCAAAACTGCCTCTCTGACGAAGTGGTGTCGCACATCTATGTGCTTTGTGCGTTGATGGTGTACAGGATTCTGCGCAATAGCAACAGCAGATTGACTGTCGCTGAAAATCTTCATTGGCATCTCAACTTGACCAGAGACCTCTGAAATAAAACTCTTTAAGAAAATTGCCTCTCTGGCAGCCTCCGACATAGCTACATACTCAGCCTCCGCTGTGGAAAGAGCAATAGTCTTCTGTTTTCTGCTTTCCCAACATATTGCAGCTCCCATATGCAGAAAAACCATACCCGAGTATGACCTCCTATCATGACAAGTGGCATGACTAGCATCTGCATAACCCTGTACCTTATCCATTCCTGTCTTCTTAAATTGTAGCCCAAGACATGTAGTACCCTTTAAGTATCTGAGCACTCTTTTTGCGGCTATCCAATGCTCCTCAGTATAGCACGCGTTGAACTGGCTCAGATAATTAACTGCATGTGCAATATCTGGTCTCGTGCACACTGATACATACATCAGTGAGCCAATTAAATTTTGATAGGGAATCCTCGGATCAGGTTTATGTATTAGTTCAGGTTTTACTAGCTTTTGCCCAGGAACTGATGGGGTTGACGCAAATTTGCAATCAGCCATCCCAGAAATCTTCAAAACATTTTTGATATACTTCTCTTGGTCAACCTTGATTCCAATATCGTTCTGCGTTATGTGCATACCCAAAAAATACTCTGCCTTCCCGAGATCCTTCATCTCGAATTTTGACATAAGGTCTCGCTTAACTTTACTTAGCTCTTCTGCGTCGTTCCAAAAAACCAGCACATCATCCACATATACTGCTAAGATGATGACCTTGTTACCCTGGGACCTCATGTAGACACACGGCTCATTTTTGGATCGTCTGAACGACAACTGTAATAACTCATTGTTCAGTTTATTGTTCCAAGCTCTGGGGGATTGCTTTAAGCCGTAGAGCGAACGTTTAAGGAGACACACGTAATCTTCCTTTCCTTTTTCTTCGTAGCCGTGAGGCTGTTTCATGTAAACCGTCTCAGACAAGTCTCCATTCAAGAACGCTGTTTTCACGTCCATTTGGTCTACATTTAGACCACTCTTAGCTGCCATAGCCAGAAGGACTCTTAGGGAGCTATGTCTCACCACTGGAGAGAACGTCTCGTCATAATCGATGCCCCATCTTTGGCTAAAACCTCTGGCAACAAGCCGAGCTTTGTATCTTCGCTTATTTCCCGCCTCTTCTTTAATTCGAAAAATCCATTTCGAATCTACAACGTTGCTCGCTTGTCCAGGTTTTACTAAAGTCCAAGTTCCATTTTTCTTTAAAGCATCAAGCTCCTCCTGTATCGCAGATTTCCATTCTTTACTGTCAGGCCTTGACAGTGCTTCTTGAACCGTAATAGGGTCATGTTCTGTTTCCACTGCATGATATAGAACATGATCCGGGAACTCTTTGGGTTTCCTGTCTCTTAGTGGGTACCTCCGTTCCACATCTTGTGGTCGATCCTCAGTTACGTCCGACTCACAATCTTGAAACTCTACTTCCTCTGGTTCATGAATAATTACTTCATGTTGAGCAGGATTTTCAGCAACGCTCTCTTGTTCTTGTTCCACTCTAGGAACATTGCTAACATCATCTTCCTCTTGTTGAGGTTGCAAAACATATGGTTCTACTGTATTCCTGACAATTGGTTCCTCTTGCGATTCTTCTTGTAGCTCTTTGTATGTTTGATTCTCCAAAAATACAACATTTTTGGCCTTAAATATTTTTCCGGTGGTAGGATGCACAAGACGATACGCTTTCGCGTTATCATCAAAGCCTGTGTGGATAAGCTCTCTGCTTTTTACATCCCACTTAGTCCGTTTTTGATCAGGAATGTGCATAAATGATTTGCACCCAAAACTTTTTAGCATGCTTAGGTCACACTTCCTCCCTGACCATTTCTCATCCGGAGTCATATTCTTCACCGCAATCGTTGGTGACTTGTTCTTCAGGAACACGGCATGATGGACAGCTTCAGCCCAAAAACGTTTTTCCAATCCAGACTCATGTAGCATGGTTCTTGCTTTATCGCAGATAGTGCGATTGGCTCGTTCAGCTACGCCATTCTGCTCTGGCGTATACTCCACCGTCAGTTGATGCTGGATTCCGCAATTCTTCAGCAATTCATCCATCCGCTTATTGACGTACTCGGTTCCGTTGTCAGTGCGTAGGATCTTTATTTTCTTGCCGCACTGATTTTCAGCAAACGCCTTAAAATCTATAAATTTTTCGAAAACTTCAGATTTTTGTTTCAAAAAATAAATAAAAGTTTTTCGCGTAAAATCGTCAATAAACGTCAAAAAATATCGGAATCCGCTAATAGAAGGTATACTCATAGGTCCACACACATCTGAGTGTACTAAGCCTAATACTTCCGTAGCTCTCGTTGCATCAGTTTTACGAAAAGGCTGTTTCGTTTGTTTTCCCATAATGCAAGATATACACTCCAGTTTAGAAGAAATATCTGGAAAACTTACTCCTGTTGCCATCTTATCTCTCAGTAGTCTGAGGTTATGCATACCAAGATGTCCCATCCTCCGATGCCATAACATCTGCTGGTCATGTTTTGTTGTTGCTAGCGCAGAACCCTGTGAACAGCACTTCATTTTATAAATACCTCGTTCTTCGACACCTTTCACAACTGGCTTACCTCGCACCTCACACTCATTTCTCTTGTAAATGTCACAACTTTTATCTGTAAATACTACCACGTTACCCTTCTTCGCAATTGCATTCACACTCAATAAGTTAGAAGCTAACTTAGGTACATACGTAACATTGTTGACTGTCAATCCTGACTCACATACTACCGTACCCTCACCTGCACCAAACACTTCATTACCATCTGCACAAGTCACTCTCAAAGACTTAGAAGTATCCTTTAAGTTCTTAAACCAAGATTTGCGATTCGTCATGTGTGTCGACGCTCCAGAATCGATGATCCAGTCATTCGCCCCTGGAATTGACGTGCCGAACGCAAAGGCTTGAAGAGCTTCCCTCTTCCCTTTTGGATTATCAGGACACTCAAGTGCCTTGTGAGGTCCATTACAAATAAAGCACTTGATCTTTTGTTTGATCTTCTTGGGTGTACTCCTACCCTTATGCTTATTTGACAATAGTGCTGAAGTCGGTTGGCTTGCACTCGTGCTTGCCGAATAGGTATCCTCCATTTGAAAAAGCTTCATCTTTACATAGTCGGTGGTAAGAACAACGTTACTATTTTCTATGGCTAGTCTCATTGGTTGGAACTCTATGGTAAGGCCTTGGAGAAGTAAAGCAGCCAACAGTTCATCGTCAACCTCTTTTCCTAGGTCTTGAAGTTCCTGAGATACCATCATTACAGATGTGACATATTCCCTGACCGATGGGAATTGCTCCAGCTTCATGCTCACCAGCTTTGCAAGTAACCGGCAGCGGTTATTTAGACCTTTGTCCTCGAACGCACTCATTAATGCTTCCCAAGCATCTTTCGCTGTTTTGGCTTTGCGTACATGCACCAAGCAATGAGGTCTAATCATCAAGCAAATCTTTGCCCTAGCTTTCTGGTCTTTTTTCATACCTTTCACATCGGTCATTTCAGGGGTAGATTTTGTATATTCCCATAGGTCATCATGGACGAGATGCAGCTCCATCAAAAACTTCCAAGTAGCGTAGTTGCTGTTCCCATCCAGTTTCTCTATGGATGGCAAGCCACTACTGCTTGAAGACTCCGTTTGTGCCATTGTTTTCTGGGCCCTTAACCTGTTAGTGGGGCTGCTCGTGTCCCACTAGCGGTGCAGAGTGCTGGCAGCTGGAGCGTGGTTGAAATTAATTGGAGAACATAATAAAAATAAAAGTTAGATAGAACTTATATTTTTCACAGGAAGATTAGACAGACGAGTGAGCATGACATAACTAAAAAATAGAAAAATAAATTTACTAACAAAAAAGGTCGATATCAAAAACTCTTTTTATACCAACAATATGGATTTACAGAATTATAAACATTAGAATCAGCAGTACAACTCTTTCTTAGAAGTGCATTGTATGACTATTTCATGGAATCATGACATTTGGTACTTATATGAACTGATTTGTATTGCTAATTCTAATGATTATCATTCTGCAAATCCATATTTGTTACAGCCGCAAATCATATTTAGATCAACATACAACTTTCAAATTGCAAAAAACGTAAGAAAATTTGAATTTCGCGGGCCACCCTAGCGCATCCCCCTTAAGTTCGCACGTCTATCACCTACTCTGTGCGTTTGCACTGGCGGAACATTCACAACCAAGCATGTTGAAATTTCCATTTTATCATTTTTGTTTTTTTTTTTGAGATTCCGACATTATAGTACGTACTAATTCCATGTTCTGAATATAATGATATATAATCATGAAATAATATATAATCAGTAGTGATAATGATTGACGACACATGTGACAAGTCTGACTCTCTGTCAAATTGACACAATTGACAAATTGACAATAATTTCGAGTCGAGTGGCTAGAAGCGGTGGAGGCAAAGAGTATAATAATGGTGGAGGCAACCAAACTAAACCACAATTAATTAGACCGATAGCATAATTTTGTGATGCTTTCTGCCTTATAGCGAATATATAAAGACGGTGATTAAGATAAACATAAAAAAGTAGAGGCCATTCATTTACTGGAAATTAAATAGGCAAAAAACATTCGTCAACAGTCTTTAAGACTTTAGTTCAATAACAAAAAGTGAATATAAAACTTCAAAATGGATCAAATGCTACCGAGCCCGTACAACATACCTGGCATAGGTACTCCTTTGCATCAACCAGAAGAGGATCAACAGATATTGCCAAATGCTATGCAACAGCAGCATCAGCAACAACAACAGCAGCAGCAACATGCCCTCGCAGCGATGGGCTCCTCACCGCTTGTCGGCTTTGGTTCATCGTTGATGGGAACTCCTCAAAGATCAGTTCATACTTATGCACCAGCTGCCAGCTATGCTACACCTCAACAAATGATGCAGCCACAAACACCAGTAATTATTATTGCATATTAATTTTAGTAATACAGCAAAAGTTATAGACCTAAATCCTTATCATGAACAATTCTATTATCTCACAAGATACTGCTTTACAAAATCAAAATATTTTATTTCACATATGAAACGTCTGAAGCTAGGTGCACGGTTCCAATTGGTTGTTTCTTATGGAGAAGAGGTGGCAAGAAATTCCACAGTTACCCTTTTAAAAATAATTGGCTTTTACAATATTTTCAAATTACAGTGTTAATAATACTATAGTAATACATAATATTACATTGATTTAAGTTAGATCCTGCCTTTCTCTATCCTGATTTAATTACAAGAATAACAGAATTGTGCTATTTCTTTACACTGTTAACTAATGCAGCAATGCAAAAATTACAGTGTTAATAATACTATAGTAATACATAATATTACATTGATTTAAGTTAGATCCTGCCTTTCTCTGTCCTGATTTAATTACAAGAATAACAGAATTGTGCTATTTCTTTACACTGTTAACTAATGCAATCCCTCCAGAACTATTATCAGGTAAATTGATACTACCTAAAACATACTACAGAATATATTAAGATACTTTATTAGTCACACTCAAAAATGTTGTTATTTTACCACAAACATTGTCATATTTCTTTAACACTTATATGTTTTATTTAGCAAAACTTAATGTCACCAATGATCACAAGTGGCAGTCTGGCAGGCCAACAGATGCTGAGCCAGGCCAGTCCCGCACCAATGACGCCTATGACCCCACACTCAGCTGACCCTGGCATCTTACCTCAGTTGCAGTAAGTACTCCTAAACTAGTTTTGTTTGGTCAGAGCCAGTTAAATGTATAATTTCATTGAGAAACAGAAGATATAATTTTTGAGAGTTCTCTGTAAGTAGTTGTTGAATGGTAAGTAATCAAAATATTATTTTTATTTTTCAGAAATATTGTCTCAACAGTGAACCTAAATTGTAAATTAGACCTAAAAAAAATTGCTCTCCATGCAAGAAATGCAGAATATAACCCAAAGAGATTTGCTGCCGTTATTATGAGAATAAGAGAACCTAGAACTACAGCACTGATATTTTCATCAGGAAAGATGGTCTGCACGGGTGCCAAAAGTGAAGAAGACTCTCGTCTCGCTGCTCGAAAATATGCTAGGATTATTCAGAAGCTTGGTTTTTATGTAAGTATGTAGTGATAATATCACAATAGCCTTAGCCATCTAGGTATAATAAGTAAGTTAAGTATTGATATTATAATAGATTTATCACAATATATTTTTTACTTATACAAGAGGCATACAGCATCAAATATCACATCAAGTAAGTTCAAAATACAATACAAGACAAATCATAACTACATGATGAATTATATTTACAGTGTATATGCTCATGCACGAAACTGCAAGAAAGAACAGTTGCTGCTTACGATACTGTGTGCATATAAGCATGGAATTTCACTTTCTTGCAGTTTCAGGATGCACCAAAGATATTTCAAATTCTATCTAAATTATGTCAAATTGATTTTTTTCAAATTATATGCTGCTTCACCATTTTTTATTTTTATTTACAGGCCAAGTTTTTAGACTTTAAAATCCAAAACATGGTTGGAAGTTGTGATGTGAAGTTTCCAATTCGCCTAGAAGGTTTAGTACTGACACATGGACAGTTCAGTTCATATGAACCGGAATTATTCCCTGGCCTTATTTATAGAATGGTAAAACCAAGAATAGTATTATTGATCTTTGTTTCTGGAAAAGTTGTGTTAACTGGTGCTAAAGTAAGAGAAGAAATATATGAAGCATTTGATAATATTTATCCAATATTAAAAAGTTTTAAGAAGCAGTAAGTTGTAAAGGAACCCATTCCGTAGCTGACCGCAGGCGGCAGCAGCAGGCGACGTGTCGCCGCGACACGACTAGTTTCTATGTATTTCTATAAAATACCTTCCATAACTAACCGACACGTTGGTTTCATAGAAACCAGTCGTGTCGCGGCGGCGGCGACACGTCGCCCGCTGCTGCCGCCTGCGGTCGGCTACGGAATTGTGCCTTTAGTACGTTTTTTTTCTTGTGAGTTAATAAATTCTGTACTAATATCTATTTTATAAATTATAGTTTGTAGTTTTATTTGCATTCTTTCTCTGAATTCCTTACTCACACGAAACTTGCATAAACATACTCAGGGCCACGGATGTGGTCATATTGGGACTGGCTTCTGTACTGTACCCCACTGTCCCCACCACAGAGCACTATATAATACTGGTAGTCTCCACTGTATTGAGTCTGTGACTGAGTGGAACATAGTCTGTAGAGTAGAAAAACTTCTATAATAATCTGTGGTGTAGGTACCTACTGTTTTACCGTGTTTTACCTACTGACACACCTCGGTGAAGTTAGCCGAACGATTTCATTATTATGAACTTTTGTTAGTGCTAATCGTTAGAGAATCGTTAGAGAGAGTTAGAGAGAAAAGAAAAATCGTTAGAGAGTAATTAGTTTTTATGTAAAAACAATTTTAATTTTTCGTGTGAAGTTGGCCCCCCTTCCCGCAAAAATGGACTTAGACGTAATTTTATTTTTTTAATCGTTTGCGAATCGTTAGAGAGAAATTGAGAGTTACAGAAAATCGTTAGAGAGTTAATATTTTATTTGATATTAAATAATTTCTTAGAGCGTGACATTAGCCCACCTCTGTGAATTTTGCCCCCGATATAATTATTCTCAACTTTTGTTAATGCTAATGGTTAGAGAATCGTTAGAGAGAGTTAGAGAGAAAAGAAAAATCGTTAGAGAGTAATTAGTTTTATTTATCAACGATTTTAATTACTTTTGTGACATTGGCCTCCATTCCCGCAAAAATGGACGTAGACGTAATTTTTTTTTTTTATAGATTGAGTATCGTTAGAGAGGGATAGAGAGTTAAAAAAATCATTAGATAGTTAATATTTTAATTGATATTAAATTATTGCTGAGAACGCGTTTTACCCTAGGACCTGAGCAGGTTAAAATTTAGAAACGTGCCGCCTCGATAGTGGAAAGGGGGGGAAGGGAACCCCCAACTCCCCCCTGCCGGAGATACAAAGTTTTTTTAAATATGACAAATCTCTTATATGCTGGGGCCACACCAACGGATTATCGCGATAGACGTTAACCGTTGGTGTACACTACGACTTACCTCGAGAATGTGTTGGGTGATTGAAAACTCTGGTGGCGGCATTTTAGGCAGATCAAAGAGATTTACCGCGAGAATTATTGCATTGAATGAAGCAGCCACACTTACGTTTCTTTTTGTGCACCGTGAGCACGAGCAGTACCGTGAATAGTAGGTACTACTGATATGACACATACATGACATGATGCAGAGGGACGTTATAGTTATGAGTGGTAAAGTTCTGTATTTGATTAACGATCATTTAACAGTGATACCTGATAAGAATACGAAATATTGTTGGTAGTTTCAATTTGATTCGGTACTTATAGTGCATCATTTATGCTCAAAACACACAAAAGGTGGGTGCTTGTCGGGTCTTTTTTAACCCACCGACGGAAAAAGAGGAGTGTTATAAGTTTAACGTGTGTGTCTGTATGTTACATCGTAGGTCCCAACGGCTGAACCGATTCCGATATT
Source organism: Lithophane socia (assembly GCA_947522985.1). Classification (NCBI taxonomy): domain Eukaryota; kingdom Metazoa; phylum Arthropoda; class Insecta; order Lepidoptera; family Noctuidae; genus Lithophane; species Lithophane socia. Next base: position 11,944,060 of record OX383252.1, on the reverse strand, counting down.
TTTTATTTTGTTTGAAAGGTGACTTGATAGAGTGTTCTTACCTATGATTCAAGAAAATCGGTTCAGCCGTTTGAAGATAATCAGCTCTTTTCAGGTTGATGAATGGATGTGAGCATCTTCCACAGTTCACATCGATTCGAAAGGACATGTCCAAAAATGGTTTTTTATTATTCAATAATTCTAACCAGGATAAGTTAAATATATTTGGATAGACATCCCAAAAAGTAGTAGCTCTAACTGTATCATGCATTTTTAAGGATTACCAATTTTGAGAAAAATCGTTTTTTAATTTATGTATTTATTTTATTCTTATGTACACACAGTAAAATACAAAATAGATACGACATAGTTAAAATATGAGTACAAAGGTACTGCTTATTTCTTAGGAAATAATTAATTTAGTGTTAGTTTACTCCTAAAACGAACAAACTTTTATAATTATCTAGGCTAATAAAGTGAACACACCCCAGAAAATAACAAACTTTTCAAAATTGACACATGGTACTGTCATTACAGTCAATCAATATTTTGTTGTAAAGAATATGACAATGCAAACAAAAATTCTAATCAAGTTATTTACTTTATGTACCATATTCTAAAATAAGATGAAATGGGATATTTTCAGTCAAAAATGTGTAGCATAATTCTTTTATACCTCTCTTTAGATTAAAGCTACTAGGAATCTATAAGTGCAAGAAGTGCATGTTTCAGCCTCAGCATAGTCCACAGGCTTAGCAGGAGTAAAATGATAATAGTACCTACCTACTGATCAAGAACATTTTTTAATTCTGGTTAAAGACATTTATTTCTCATAAAGAAATTACATTTCACTTGCAGGAGAACAATTTTAATATAAAGAAAAACTAATCATTGTCCTTCAACACTCGGACACACAATGAATCTACTTAACGCTTATACCAGATCAAGTTCCTCCCGTGACTTTGAATAGAACACCCATGAAAGTTGTTTCCTGTTTTAAATATCTTGGGTACATAGTCACTGATCGCCTACGCGACGATGAGGACATGGACAGGGAGCGCAGGTTGCTGTCGATCAGAGCTAATATGATAGCCCACAGATTTAAACGTTGTAATACTCAAGTGAAAATAACACTGTTCAGAGCGCACTGTTCATCACTATACACGTGCTCCCTGTGGGCTCATTATACGCAAAAATCTTTCAGCGCACTGCGCGTCCACGGAACAGAAAAAACTCCGTGTGCGCGTCCAATATAACAATGCGTTCAGGGCGCTGTTGGGGCTGCCGCGCTGGTGCAGTGCGTCGGGCATGTTCGCGGACGCTCATGTTGATGGCTTCCACGCCGTGCTCCGCAAGCGATGCGCTGCGGCGCTCGGCAGGCTGCGCGCCAGCACCAACAGCATCCTGTCTGTCATTGCGGATAGGCTAGACACGCGTTACGTCCAGCACTGGTTTAATACCCATATTAGGAATTAAGTATTTAATTTTAATGTTTCTATTTTAACTACTAACACTAGTTTCATAAGTTTTAATGTACTAACACTCTATGGTTTTTTTTTAATTTTATTTTTTTTACATAATATCAGTTTACAGTATTATTACAAATTATGTAGGTTTGAAGGTATTCCCAAAAAAAATTGTTGTGACTATGCAAAACTGAGCCTGTACCCTGCTTTGAGATACAGAGTGCGGTCCCGCTGTCACAATGCAGATTTACGATGAATTCCTATGGAGAATTCCTATTTTATGACTTAGAATCGAGTTCGGAAGTGGATGGAAAGCCTTTCGACAATTATGATATTTAACACTGAATAATATGCTTTGAATGCAAGTGTTACAGATTTTTTATGAAATAAAACTTTTTTTTAAATTGATTTTCTTCATTTTCAATGTCTTCTCTTAATAAAATACTGTCGAGAAACTGAGCAGGTGGAGATATATAATTTTGATGCCGGCTTCCAAGATACCAGACAATAATGTAATAATACACTCTATAACTATAGTGGTGTGAGTCCTCTGATCAAAGCTGTCTCAAGTGATGACGAAATGCCTGGTATCACTACCTTCTAGGTACAGTAAAAGTACCGTTCGGCTGAATATGTTGCCCATAATAAGAGCGAGCCTGTTTAATCTAAAACGCGTTCTCAGAAATAATTTAATATCAATTAAAATATTAACTCTCTAATGTTTTTTTTTAACTCTCTATCTCTCTCTAACGATTCTCAAATTATAAAAATAAAAAAATTACATCTGCGTCCATTTTTGCGGGAATGGGGGCCAATTTCACAAAAGTAATTAAAATCGTTGATAAATAAAACTAATTACTCTCTAACGATTTTTCTTTTCTCTCTAACTCTCTCTAACGATTCTCTAACCATTAGCATTAACAAAAGTTGAGAATAATTATATCGGGGGCAAAATTCACAGAGGTGGGCTAATGTCACGCTCTCAGAAATTATTTAATATCCAATAAAATATTAACTCTCTAACGATTTTCTGTAACTCTCAATGTCTCTCTAATGATTCGCAAACGATTAAAAAAATAAAATTACGTCTAAGTCCATTTTTGCGGGAAGGGGGGCCAACTTCACACGAAAAATTAAAATTGTTTTTACATAAAAACTAATTACTCTCTAACGATTTTACTTTTCTCTCTAACCCTCTCTAACGATTCTCTAACGATTAGCAGTAACAAAAGTTCTTAATAATGAAATCGTTCGGCTAAATTCACGGAGGTTACTGACACCGAGTAAAATTATTGACATGACACTGACACTAGTAACTACTAGGGCTGCTTTCCGAATTAGAAAATAATCGCTCACAGCGATAACTAGCGTACCGAATTAGATATCACAATTATGACAGCTGAGGGCTGTCAACAATTCGGAACGCTCGTGAATGCGCTCACAGTCCTCGTAACATAAACATAACCTCAAATCTTGCATTGTTATTATTGTTGATATTCATATTTGATAGTGCGTCTGTGTTAAACACATGAAATTCAAAAAACAAATCAAATTCAAGTATATTCTTCATTTTTTTTAAATACCTGCAAATTGCAAAAAACCTAAGAAAATTTGAATTTCGCGGGCTACCCTAGCGCATCAACCTTATTACCGTGCGTTTGCACTGGCGAAACATTCACATAAAAACATGTTGAAATCTCTGTTTTCTGTCAGTGTATCGACTCGCGTTCGCATTGTCACGCAACTTGTTGAAGCGAAACATGTTTGACGTTTCATATCACTCGACATGTTTTGCCACATGTCTTTACAAACCAATTTCGTATCAAAATGTATCTGTATGAATCTAGTAACATGTTGTTAGATTTGTTTTTAAATTTTGGTCAGTTATTTATAGTCCACACATTTTGTATTCCACAAACATGGAAAACCTTGCCAAAGCTCAATAAACTTCATCGTGTCTACTTTGGACCACTCTGTTTCGATATAAACACGGGATATTTACCACCATACTCGGATAACACTAAACATCAAGCAATAGACAAGTTGCGAGACATAATTTGACATAAACAAACAACAGTGCGAACGCAAACGTGACAAATCTTTATACAAAACATGTCTATTGTGTATGTTTCTAGACAGTGCGAACGCAGTTAACAACAAATCTTGAGATCTGTCTTAAGACTTACTCATGTTTCGTACAGTGCGAACGCAAGTTCAACAATACAAGTAATGAGATTTGTTTCATGTGACATGTTTCGAAACATCTACATGTTAAATGTTTTCTGGTGCAAACGCATAGTTAAAACAACACAGTACAACTGTCAGTTTGACAGCCACATTGACAGCGCTCACGGTGATATTACTTTAAAGCATGGTCAGCACAGACTACTTAGAGATACTAATGGTCGGCGTTATCGCAAGATGGCGCATGTCATGACGTCATCTATGACGATTCACGGGACATCGTTATCGTGCTCAGGCTAATACGGAACGGGTTTTAGTACGCTCAAATCGATTACGGCGTAACTCGGAACGCACCCTAGGTAATACTAATATCTGTTCTGTTCGAAGAATCTTCACCTTTGTTATCAAACACGTCAGCAAATAATATCATTTTGTTAAATAAAACACTCTAACAATGAGAACCGACATGGAGAAAGAAGCTGGGACTTGGCTTCTCAAAAGATATGGGCAGTTTTTTAAAGCACAATATCAAGATCTTGCATCTACAATAAATGGTGAATTCTGGGAAGAAAACAGAACTTATTTGCCAGTACAAGTTGTAATGACACCAGAAGAACTTATTCCAATAACAGAATTGGTATCGTCTGATAATACTTTGATGACCAAAGTGTTGAGTGTGCTCTCTTCATTATGTGTTGAAGTTGTGGCTCTCAAAAAGGAAGCATTTGAAAGGTATGATTAAAATAGTTAAAAGTATTTCTTATAGTTAGATATAGTTATTATTATTTTGTAGTTAGTCTCTTCATAGAGTTAGTATAGTTCTTAATAGTTCTCCTAAATAGTTTTATTTAGAAGAACTTATTCTTAGAAGAAACAGAAAAGTAATGTTAATGTGAGCTTTCATATTCTATTACAGGCATTTTACTTTTTTATCAGTGTATGATGAATATAATAACAATGATATAAGTACCCAAATGGAGTCCATTTGTTCACTGAGTGCATTTACAAGCCGTTGTGATGATGTACTGCGGAACCTTTGCAGCCAAGTGTTTGCTATATTCACCAAAAGTGCCATTAATATCAGTAAGTTTATTAAAACCTTTCAATTTGCATTAAAAGCCAAATTAATGGAAATTTGTGAACTAATTTGTACATTTCATGTTTCAGATGGAATACAATTACATTACATTATAAACCACATTGGAGAAATATTTACTGTTCTTGTTTTGCTAGAATTATTAATATCTAACACTTCGTTGATCACTAATTGGAATAAATACTGTAAAACTATGAAATCATTCAGCCATTCACCCGAAAATCTGGATTTAATGGAGGACAAATTCAAGGCCATGATGGGGGCTATAAATACTATCACAAACAGGATTATGAATGATGACATTGTACAAAAGAGTCTTCAAAACCTGACAGCATTAAGAAGCAGTTTAGTTGATAAGAACTGCTCATTGGTAGCAACAGAATTCACTCAATATCTGAAGCAGGCAATAGCAAATCTAGACAAACTGATACAAGAGCAGCCCAATGTTAGCAACATGTATAAATGTATCAAAGTGAATGGCCTCTATGTACTTTCTGCACATTTGTTTGGAAACAGCGACAGGAAGATTTTTAAAGCTTTAATTGATTTGAATACAAAGGTTATTATTAAAATGCTGATGACTTAATTCATATCATATCATCCAATTTTTTTGTACCATTTGCAGTAGTCTGGCTTAGTTTATATTTTAAATAAATTTTGCTATGTAATGTAGCATTTGTTAGAAAAGTTATTAAATCAATGAACTTTTATTATTGATGAGTTCAAACTATTTACTTTCTTAAAATTGGCAGTTCTATGATTGCAGTGTGTGTATAGAAAGTGAAGGTTGAAAGTAGTTATAGGTACAAATATTGGACCTTGAGGAATTCCACTGTCAATTTTAAACTATTCTACTAATGTAAGTAGCCTAGCAGGTCTTGATGGTGTAAGTTATAGCAACTTCCAAAACACTATGAAACACATCAGCTTCTTCTTTTATAGCACTACATAAGTGCATACCTAATATTGAATTGAGTATGTACTAAAATTGGATGATTGGATCAATTTACTAATACATATTTTGAATACTTTTAGTTTTCCATGATGTAAAGTCTGATGAATCGGCATACTTACTCACTTTACAAATTGTTACAGGCACACAGTATAAACATTATTGGGACAACAGTCTGGTTTCCTGAACAATTTCTTCAAAGACATGTTGCATCACAGTGTGCTAACCATGACAAAATAGCACAAACAATGGTTAAGGCAAGGCAAGCCTACATCAGTACAAAGAAAACTAGCTTAGCCAAGGACATTGCTAATCTTCACATGATATGTACACAGTGGGTGCTTAATATTGAAGAAATATTTTCTTCTAATCATCACAAACTGAGTGCTGCTGAAATGAGTTTGCATGCTAAAACTCTTTTGGAAGGTCTTGACATTGCATCCAGAACAAACCATTCAGTACTCACTTTAATTAATTTGCATCTCACCCTGGGTATACCATTGCCTAAAAGTATTTTGATATCATTGTTTGAGATTATGTACATGTTAAAAACCTTAAAGAATGCAGTAACCCGCAACCGCAATCAAATAATTATTTCAATTAACATGATTCTGCAGCATCTCGTGTTTCAGTCAACATCCTCTATACTTGAGGTAAAAAAGTCTTTAATGACTGATAAAAATTATGCAAATAAGCGACTTGATGAACTGACATGCCTAGTGATTGCGGAAAGGGCACTGAAAGGAGCTGCAACCATCGAAAGAAATATAGCTGCTAATATTGGTTTGACCTTTGTTCCAGACACAACTTATTTAGAAGACAGCTACATTAGACTTGGCAAACTACTTGAGAAAATACAAACTTTATCAAATTTTATACACTCAATGGATAATTTATGCAATTGCTCATGGTTATTATGGCACCAAAATATTATCCCCATTTATTTTGAACAAAATTTCAGCATGCAGTTAAATACTTTGAAACTGAAATATTTTCTTATGGTCTTGGAAGACTGCATTGTATTATTGCATAAAACTGATCAACATTATGGAATGACAAAGTACCAACAGTTTCTAAACAATATGAAATCTATGATAGAGAATAAAATAATACTAAGTGCTAGTCAAAATATAGAGACAAATTTGAGACTTCATATTCATTCGCACTTACAGTTGGATGTTGTAAATCCATTTACATTTGATATGACCAAGAAATTATTACTTATTGTGGATACATTTAGGATGCACTTCCTTTACATGTCCATTGTGCCTTCAGTAGAACACTACTTGTCTACAATGTATTACAATCTGACAACAGTTGTTCTATCCGATTGGAAAACGTATGGTGAAATGCGACAAATGGCGAAATTCAAATTTAATCTGAAGACGGTACAAGATAATCTACCTACGCAGACCTTAGAGCAAGGTTTGGATGTATTAGAAATTATGCGCAACATTCATATATTTGTTTCTAAGTACTTGTACAACTTAAACAACCAAATATTTATTGAAAAAAGCAGTAATAACAAACATTTAAATTCTATTAACATCAGGCACATTGCAAACTCTATAAGAACTCATGGTACTGGTATTATGAATACGACTGTGAATTTTACTTATCAATTCTTGAAGAAGAAGTTCTTCACTTTTTCCCAATTTATGTATGATGAACACATCAAGTCAAGATTGATTAAAGACCTAAGAAACTTCAAGGAAACTGCTGATGCTAATGGAAATGTTTATTCATACAAAAATGCCGAAAAATTTAACAAGGGCATAAGAGTGCTTGGATTAAATGAAGAGGGCCTGAGCTATTTAGATTTGTTCCGTGACCTTATAAGTCAAATTGGAAATGCCATGGGATACGTTAGAATGATTCGGTCAGGAGGCCGACATTGCTGCTCTGATGCTACCATGTTTCTGCCAAATCTCGATAATGTTGAATCTTTTAAACAATTTAGCGAGGCGAGTGGTCTTGGACCAAGAACGATTGAATCATCAGAAAATTTAGATCATAATGTGAATGACTTGATATCCAATTTTATCCAAGGAACAGAATACTTTAAATTACTTGTTGATGTATTCGCACCTGTATTTCGGAATCCTAAAAATGTTCATCTTAAAAATGTCTACATCATAATTCCACCTTTGACTTTAAATTTTGTAGAACACATGATATTATCCAAAGACAAAATGTCAAAGAAAAATAAAATCGGTGCAGCATTTACTGATGATGGCTTTGCAATGGGGGTTGCTTATATTATGAAGTTACTGGACCAGGTTAGTAAGACAAAACAATTCTACGAATCTTGTTTACTCTCACCCTGCGTTTAAGGTGCCTTTTTCAACATGTACCTACCTATTCTACATGTTGTGTCTTCTGTTTTTTATTATCGTTTGACATAAAACAATTCGTAATTAGACTACCTAGTTAGAGTGCGCGCAAGATAAGTATACGCGGACGCGCGGCTGAAATCGGAACTAATCGTATGCCGCCGCCTTTTTACCCGACTACGGCGAAGCAAAAACGAGGATTATGAATATGTATGTATGTTCATGTGTTCCGTCATAACTTCTAAACTCATCATAATTTGACAAATGAGGTATCGTTGGAAGCGTCCTGGGGTAGTATTATGAACTATTAATGCCATCATTACTCCACTGCGAAAACGGGATGGTGCTCGAGGCCTTGTCTAGCTCCGTCTCTCTCTCACACAGGAGAAATGGTGGCATTAATACTTCATAATACGGCACCTGATCCGTCCGCTGGTATAGGTTATATGACGTCACATTAAATGAATTAAATGAAAATGGCGCCTTCTAGCGGACATAGTCATGAACTAAAATACATTTGTTTTATCATGCCATGTTGCCTGTCGAATTTAAGGGCTTAATTAGCACATTTTCAAAAATATAATGTTATTAGGACCGAAAATTTAAATAAAAATAAAAATTATAAAACCCAACTACGATAAAAAAATCGACTGTTTGTCTGTCTGTGATGTCTTGTTTATAGGTACCTTTTTAGTTGATTAACTTTTTTGGGTAAAAAACCTAGCCCAGGTGCGGTGTTAAACACTTTTGAGCTCGCTTCGGTCGCTATTGCATACTCAATTCTCCTAATCCTCAAGCTTTTCTGAAGTCAGACAAAGTACTTCTATCTATTTCTAGGTAGGTATATCAAAGGTCAAAAGAAAACTTAAGGTTTCCGTGACGGGGTGTTATATAAATTTTCAAGCTCGTTTTACTCGCTTTTCACTGTATCAATGCACATTATCTAACCCTTCGGAGGCGGGGTGCAAAAAATTTCGCACCTGTACTCCCCAAGGGTGGCGCCGCAAAAATCTCGCCTAGAGCGCCGGTAGTGTTAAAATATCTCAATGCATTTAAAAAGCGACGTACCTCCTCATCCAGACCATTTATTGATTAAGTATAATATTCTATTTATTATTTTCAGGACTCGAACTTTGAAGGTCTGCATTGGTTTGATTCTGTTTGGAAGCACATAAGTGATGAAAGGAAACTACTACAAGAGCAACAAAATAAGGGATCTGTACAATTGCAGCAGGCGTTAGCGCTAACTGAGAAGAAAATCAAAACTTTAGAAGAAGAGTATAAGTTATTGTATTACAGTCTTACGAGTGCGAGAATATTTTTCAGATAGAAACTCACTTTTTAGGCTCTTCTCTTATTGAGCTACCCCTTCGAGGAAACACGTGGCGTTATGTTTTAACAATGTAACAATTATTAATTAATGGTCTCAAGTGCAAAGCGGCTCAGACAATGAGTATTTAATCAATAATTGTCTTTAAATTAAAGTGGATATAAATCACAAAATTAATGAATTACCTACCGATCTGCTTTATCAATGAATTTTGTTACGTGTTATTATATATATATATATACTATGGTTGCCTGCCTACTGTATGAACCTACTCTAATGTAGAGTAGGTATTGTAATCTAAATCTATTTCGCGTAGGCAAACTTTATACTTACCTAATATACAAAACCAATAGGGTACGCGTACGCTGTTTTACGTTACGCGTATTTCTGTCTGCCACTTTAGCATTCACTGAGAGAGTCATTTCTATCTGGGCCCATTTCCATTAGCCATTCTGGACAAGTGCCCAGGGCCCCGCGATCCTTGGGCCAAGTTCCTGTAAGCGTCGTAGCTAGGAGCTGTCTAATCACACCTAACTGTAAATCACAGGCGGCGTGGTTTTCGAGCTCGCTCTGCTCGCTATTGTATCTCGATAGTTACATGAACAACTCGTTTTTCGGTTTCCGTACCTCACACTACCTCAAAAGAAAAAACAAAACACCGGCCAAATGCGTATCGAACCAAGCACAATGAAGGGTTCCGTAGTTGAGATGAATTTATCTCAAGACAAGAACAAACTTAACATTGTAGTTGAAAAACTTGGAACATGTTTTGCAATATATTTTTAATGTAGTGATTTAGTGAATAAGTCGTTGGTGTGTCAATAAATAAATAAATAAATAAACTGCAAATGTAAGTTGGTCGATTATTACTCGGTAACTTGTAGATCCTACTTAGCTGTGATAGTTTTTCTTTTAATTTCGTTATAATTATATACTACTGCCGTGATTTTTTTCACATACCCAAAAACAAACATTTTGCTGGCAGGGGGGGAAACACTTGACTCTAACAAAAATTAGCACTTTAAAGCTTAATATTTCGCAAACAGATCCCTGAATCCAAAAATGGTTTTCAAAAACTCTTAATATTTTTAAACGACCTTTCTAATGACAACCCACACTATGGGAATGACGAAAATATTGTTTAAGTAAACTTTTTTACATGATTTTATTTTACTACTTTGTCGGCGTGATTTATAAGTATACCTATACTAAAGTATTATTTGGTATAGGTATACTTTTAAATCACGCCGACAAAGTGGTAGGTACAATAAAATCATGAAAAAAAAAACTTTTTTTAGCGGAGGGTACCTCTACACGTAATGTGGTAGTGTTTTTTTTTACTCCTCAATCCCATGGTGTGTGCTGTCGTTAGAAAGATCGGTTAAAAATATTGCGAGTTTGAAAAACATTTTTGGATTCAGGGATCCGTGTGCGCAATACTGAGCTTTAAAATACTAATTTGTGTTAGTGTCAAGAGTCAAAAACGAAATGGTTGACTCTTGACACTAACAAAAATTCACGGCACGAAATTAAAAGGAAAACTATCACAGCTAAGTAGGCTAGGCTCTACAAGTTACCGAGTAATAATCGACCAACTTACATTTGCAGTACAATGTTAAGTTTGTTCTTGGGTTAAATTCAACTACGGAACCCTTTATGTGCGTGGCTCGACACGTACTTGGCCGGTTTTTATGCACCTTAATCTGCCGGTTTTGGATTTTAAATATTAAATTATTAATTAAAAAGCCTAACTAATTAACGTTCATGGCTGATTTTTGCCTAATTATATTAGTATTATTAATGATAATAATACTAACTGTTTTGTTTTTAAAGATTAACAAAAGTTTAATTATTTTTAAGTCTATAGTTTTTCTGTTAATTTGTAGTTTGTTTTTATTTAGGCAACTATTCGTCGGATGTCGAATAATAGACACTATTATTCGGTATTCAACGAATAACAAAAAAAAATCGAGTAATGCCGAATACCGAATAATAGCGAGTATTCGCGGCATCTCTAGTGTAAAGGTACAGCTCTGCCCAGCCCTTTGGCTACGTTTGGACGGCGATTCACACCGGAACTGTAGCGGCGACGCCAGCCGCCGCTGTAGCCACTGACAAGACGCGTGAGGCCGCTCTCGGCGGTCATCATGCGATTCATTCAGGAATTAATCGATTGGCGCTGAGCCACCTTTTCAAGCTTTTCAAGTGAGGTCTTTTAATTATGTAGATAAAGTTTGAATTATTACACAAGACTCGCCGCGCCGCTGCTTTCCCGGTGTGAATTGAGCCTAAGAGTTTTCGAACCGACTTAAAAAAGGAGGAGGTTGTCGTTTGTCGGATTTTTTTGTTGTGTATTTTCAGCGATAATACTTATACGAAGCCCGAAAGTCTGACAACCAGTCTTACCAAGGGGTATCGTATTACCCAGTAAGGGCGATGCCTCATTAGTGCGTTGCGTTGCGTCGTCGCAACGGATCAACGCATTGTACCTATGCCACACCTGCGTTGCGACGCACGAGGTCGCAGCGCAAGAGGACGACTACGCCCCTCTAGTAGTGGAACTCTGTGGAACACTCGCACTCCTTCGTCGCAATCGCACCGGATCAACGACAGCTTAGCGCATCACCCTCCCCCCACTTCGTCTCGTCCGCCGATCCGTTGAAACGTCGCGTGCGACGACGCAACGCCATAATATGGCATCCATCCACAGAGTACATTATAATATACTGAAAATGTCATACAATATTATAAATTCGAAAGTAACTCTGTCTGCCTATGTTACCTTTTCACGCCTAAACCATTGAACGGATTTCGATAAAATTTGGCTAGGAGATAGATGGTATCCCGGGGAAGGACTTAGGCAACTTTTACGAGGCTACTTTTTATCGACATACCACGCGAGTGAAGCCGCGGGCGGAAGCTAGTTTAAAATATATGGAAAACGACAGACGTTGACGCTGCCACGACGCAACTCACTAATGAGGCAGAGCTCTAATTGGGTTGTGGACGTGGAGGTCCGATAGGCAGTCGCTCCATGTAAAATACTGGTATTCAGCTGCATCCGGTTAGACTGGAAGCCAACCCCAACATAATGGGAAAAGGCTAGGCAGATGATGATGTTCAGCGATAATATTTTACCTGACCAATTCGACCGATTTCGATGATTATTGCTTTATTGGAAAATTGTTTCGACAACTAAATAAACAAGTCTTGGTAGTAAAAACGTTTGACATAACTGGTGTGCTATGCCACCAATGGCAGGTAGGAAATAAAAATTAGTCAATGTTCATAAATGCTCAATACCAAGGTCAAATAACTGTGAAAGGACTGTAGGTATTTACGCCCGATATCAGGTTCGAATCCCAAGCCGGACCAAAGCTTCTAAGCAAGTAATGGAATTTTATTTTAGAAACATGATTACTTGCTTTTAAACTTTATTAAAAAAAAGAGTAAAAATAAAGTGTATATAATTATACTAAGAATTTGTAACCTTTGAATCAATAAAACATATTTTATTTTAAAACAATATTTTATTTAAATAGAATCATTTGTACTAGCTATAATTTGGTGCATTTGCAAAAGTGCTCCATATTCAAGATGATTTTCCAGATATTTGGCATATTTCATAATTGAACTTCCTGCACCCTCTCCTTGTAGATAAGAAACAATTCTTTTCATAGCCTGATAGGCCTCCATTCCTGAGGTGGACTGACATGCTTTTTGACTTAGCACTTCAGTAGCTTGCATACTTTCATCCAGTTGCCCACAAAAAATATATGGCAGTTTTTTGTCACAAAAAATATATTTATCTAATGAACTTGGGCACTGTTCTGAATTCAGTGGAACATTATACATCTTGCACCACCGAGATATACTATGATCACCATCAGTGTCCTCTTTGACATTAAAGAATAGACTGCCATCCCCGGGCGGGAAGCATAGGCTCCGGACATACTTCTGTGGAATATTATACCACGCACTGCTTATCATATGAATGTAATCCGTAAATGATGAGCTGTCTTTACCATAGGTTAAAGACCTACTTATTTGTAATCTTCGGTAATGGTACTTAAAACATTCAACTACCTTTTCTAAAATATTTGTCCCATAGGTGAGCTCAGTAGTACTGACTATTCTTATATTTTCAAAATGTAGGTTTCGTGTGAAACTTTCTGGGATATCTAATACCAAGGTGACATGGTTCCCTTTTGATATTAATTCCTTTTCCCATTTTGTTAAGTAACTCAGGACAACAGAATAATTTATTTGTGAATTAATACAATAGTAATAGTTAACTGGCAAGCTTCTAACATTTGATTCTGTTTCCATTAACTCTTTACCAACCACTGCTACTTCCTTTTTGTCAGTTCCTAAAGTATTTACTATAAACAGTAATGAAACATAACTGTCTGCATGTTGTCCACTTAGATAACTGTTGTAGTCAAGATTGTGTGATAATGCACAAACACCACCCAGATAAATATCTTTGGATTCTGAACTATTGAGAAACCTTTTCCAATCCTCTTTAGCTTTTTCACTGCAAACATTATCAGATGTGTATTTGGATATATTATGTCTTGTGCGAAAACTTAACAGCCAATCATCAATGCAAGTAAATTCTTCACTCAACCCCTTGAGTATGTCCTGTGCTTTAATGCGTAGATTATCTTCTGTGATAACATTTTCACTTTCAAATTGTTGTTCAAACCAATCTAAAAGGTTTTGTTCTAGATTAAGACTACAAATTTCCTTTAGAAGGTTATATTTCTGTGTATATTTTTTTATAATAGAATCTTTCTCTTTGTAAATCGATGAAATAGTCTGGGGATGAACACCATATTCTCTAGCTATGTCGGATTTACATTGACCATTATCTAGAGCTTGAATTACTTGTAATTTTGAAGTAGCGTCAATATTGGTGTATGATTTCTTGGGGAAATCTGTTATAAATTCAGACTGATCTTCATCTGCATTTTTGTGACCAGAGCTCCAAATTGACATACTTTGTGTATAGCGTTTCTTTCACAATATACTTAAGCAAAACGATTAGATTGAACTTAAAAAAATCTCAATGTAAATAGATAAACTAAAAATACGCGACACGCGTAAGTTTCCATTACTTCTCTTTAGGATTTTACACTATGAATGAAGTATCCTAAAATGACTATTGTCAGTCATCATCAACTGTCACCTGTCAGTAACAGGCTGTCAGTCTGTCACTGACAGTCTGTAAATTCAGTTTCAACTGTCAAAGGAGCTATCTAGAGTACGGCTACACATCAAGCTATATATTTCCAGTTTATGCTGATACGTAGTATCTCTAAGTAGTCTGTGATGCTGATCTCGCATTGCATAGGATTTCCGTAGAATGCGATGTCAGCATAACTGGAAATGATGCTTGATGTGTAGCCGTGTGTACTTACTAATTCCATGAATAGATTCAATCACTAGAGGATTTGAAGATGGGTAGGCCTCTGGTGTAACTGTGTCCAGTCCAGTCGACACCCTTGCACCATCCCATGTTCCTAGCCCTTTTGTTTTTTTAACTATTCTCATATATGTATATTTTTTTAGTTATTCTTTTGGTATAATTAGTTACCTATTCTTATAATTTAGTTTTTTATTTATGAATAAAAATCTATACCTACTAATATTATAAAGCTGAAGAGTTTGTTGGTTTGTTTGAACGCGCTAATCTCAGGAACTACTGGTTGGAATTGAAAAATTCTTTTTGTGTTGGATAGTCCATTTATCGAGGAAGGTTATAGGCTATATAACATCACGCTACGACCAATAAGAGCGGGGCATAAATTAAATATGTTGCAAAAACGGGAAAAAATATTCCTTTTTGGGAGCTTTCGTTGCGTGCGCTGCGTAAACGGTCTATGTTACGTAAATATCATGTATGATGGAATTGTTCTTCTTTAAAGGTTCTAAAAAAAAAGTCCGCGACAGCATATGTCTATCTTTCAAGATCGACTCACTATAACCTATTTTTATGGTAATCTTTGTTTGAAATTAATGCATTATTTGCGAAGGAGTTTTATCAACATAATATCAATTCTTATTCAAATAAATAGTTTTAACATCAAGGGTATTTTACTTAGCAGTAAAATACTTTTTAATTCATTCGAATCGGACATTTAATGTCGAAGTTATCACGAGTATAAAAATACAATACGCGAACCGTTCGACCCTGGCGCCCGCCGCGACGTTCCCTACTCTAGAGAGGAGAGGATGGGCACACGGATAGACCATGACCTGGAATAGGACATAGGATACGTTTTAACCCTATATTCCCACGGGATCGAGACCTACGCGGGTGAAACCGCACAGCTAGTATCTAATATTTCTGCTAAGTATCACTGGATATCCTCAAAAAAAAGGTTATATGAGCTAAGATAATATCTAAAGTAATACTGCCAACGAAATATTTGAAATCTCTTTGCGACGTTGCCCATTTTCTGAATGCACGCTCCTAATGCTAGGTATACACAGCGACTCGCAGATGATTTCAAAGGGTACTGACTCGTGGTCACACCAGGTTGTAACACCAGTGTGACTAACAGCAATGATTTTCCTGGAGTCCGGACTCGTGATCACACCGCTAATATTCTACACCAGATGTGTAGCCGTGCCGTGTGTACATCACACGGCTACACATCAAGCTATACATTTCCAGTTTATGCTGATCTCGCATTGTATAGGATTTCCGTAAGATGCGAGGTCAGCTTATACTGGAAATGTATAGCCGTGTGTACCACGAGTTGCGAGTTGCGTTGCGAGTCATATAAAAGCAAGGCAGCAACATCCCATTTCGGCATACGTAGACAGAAACTTCCTTCATTAACCAATCAAGTGTCACTCACAGAGCACCGTCCGACAATTTCATTATCCCGTTTTACCCTTTGGGTACGAAACCCTAAAAACTAATAACCCTAAAAAAAAATATTTTTTAAGTTTAACTCTATGATTCAATATTGCATCACTTGTATATTATACTAGCTTTTGTCAGCGGTATCCCACGCGTGGACCGGAATTATTTTTCTAAAAAAATAAAAATTGCCTAAATTACTCCTATAACATCAGCTATCTACCAGTGAAAGTCGGTCCCGCCGTTTCGGAGATTAGCCGAACAAAACGGAAGACAAAAAATAAAAAACTATTTTTTTTTGTAATAACTCATAGACGTAATAAAGAATACTGTGTTTCGGTCTTTTAGTAACCGGAAGAAAGGCCGATAAACGAATAAACACAATATTCACGGCCTTTTAGTAAACGGACGGCAGTCGCGACCACCACCGAAGAGACTACAGAGTTGAATGAAAGGTTTGATGCCATAAACATAATGGGATATCGCTACGTCCCCGTAAGGGGACGTGGCGTGCGGGATCGGGGCTCCGCCCCTTGCCCGCGGATGCTATACCGTGGCCCGCAACTGCGGGCCCGTCACTATGTGTGCCTTGATCGGCGAACGGTATACTCGGCCGCGTAGTAATAACGCGTCCGTGTGACTGGTTGCTATGAGTGTTTCTGTAGGCGCGCCACGACGCTATATTCATAGCGTCGCTTTCTTCACGACATCTCGGCGGTCTGTCACCGCCAGGTGAGACTCCTAGTTACCTAGGTGAGGCCTAGCGGGTGACGACCTGCGACGAAGAAGCCGGCTCGACGCTCCTACAGGATAAGGTGTAGTTATGCCTCGCCCCGGTCACAGATCTAGCCGTTCGCGGTTTGGGGATAAGCTGTAGTGTATGTATGAGCGGCTTGTATTGTAATGTACCGCCGCCGCTCAGTGACTGCGTGCGTCGCGCCCGCACACGTTGTGTTTGGCATCTCTTTAGTAGTGGATGTCTGTGCTTAGTTACGCAGCATGCCTATATTAACTTAGCACACGCTACGTAACAGATGTATGTGTACATCTGTGGAGTCTTATTGTATCGAGTGAGCCGCGTGTAACCTGGGTGCAGCTCACTCGAGGCGTCAGTCCGGTGTGGAGGGGGCAATGTCCGCAGCCAGGTCGCGGGGCAGGGGCCTTGCGTCGGGGGGGCGCGCATGCAGCGGAGAGATCTGCTTGACATGGGGCCAGGCAGACGCATCGGCTCGCGCGAACATCCCCTTAGCTAGGCGCCGCACAAACTCATCCAGGCTCTCAATCCCGAGGTCCCGGAGTATGATGTCGTTCCTCACGAAACGAGGGGCGTCTACGATAGTCCGCAACGCGTGATTTTGTTGCGTGCGGAGCTGCTTGCGGTGGCCCTCGCTCGTGAGGGCTAACCACGCCGGGGTTAGCGTACGTCAAAATAGGGCGTACATACAGCTTGTATACACGCCCAATTTGACGCGGGATGAGAGAGGTTTGATGCAGAACGCGGTAGATACCCTTATACTTGGTTAGGCCGGCCCGGAGAACTTCTCTTTAGACCGTTGAACCTTTGGTGTGGTTTTATATAGAAGTATCTAAAAAGTAAACTAGTTGAAAATAATAGTCTCAAATCTGATTTCGAATAGAATAATTTCAAGCAAATTGACAGCCTGCGTCAATTTGCCATGTCATACAACTCTGTCAAAGAATTACGGTTGTGATTTGAATATACGGACAATTTAAGTTCGTAGTCAATTAGCTTAACAATCAATTTCTCTGACTTCACAAGTGATGGAAAATAATTGGTTAGTGTTGTTATTTTTTTTTAAATAAAGCTCTAAGTATTATGATCCGATATGAGTGTATCTACTTTATTCCAGAGTAACTTTTTCACTATTTACTGAGCCGAGTGCCTTTCCTGTGGGAGTGTGTCGGAGTTGGGACACAACGAGCTAAATTAGTAGATGCACAGTATTAAAACAGTGGCGTAAATTGTTCAACTCAATTTGTCAACCTTTGTTGTTTTCTTTGGATAATAATTAAATCATTAATTGATAATCGTCATATTGCACACCGCTACAATATGTGCCATAGTGCCCCCCCGCCCCCCTTTTAGACAGTGTAGGAGAATCTTTTTTTTGGGTGGGAAATTGTCAAATAACTTCTCTCGCTCTGGACGGAGCGGGAGGGCGTGTCAGACTCTTACTGACTAAAACCCACCCGTGTTCCTTCAGTTGCCTGTATGCTGTCAGAGGCCACGGTAACCCTTTCGGACTTTCCCGCGACTCAGGCAGCCATCGGCCCTAGCGGACCCCGTCAGTTGTGCTGACATCTCTTTGAGGCGTGTAGGAGAACCCTAGATATTAAAGCAAGCTCGAGTTTCGCACCGCGACTCGGATAGGGACTTTCTATCGACCATGCAGAAAAGTTTAATATTCTAAAGAACGTAGGCTGCAAAAACGAGTGCGAAAATTTTAGCAATCCGGCTCTGTTCCCTCGGATTGGTTAGATCATCTTTTGTCCATTTATAGAATAAATGTTGGGAGGGGCATAACTTTTTAAATTACTGTGCACTTTTAACTTCAAGCATACCTACTATGAAAGCATCAGGGTAGCCCGCGAAATTAAAATTTTCTTACGTTTTTTTGCAATTTGCAGGTCAGTACAGTATCAGGTTGTATGTTGGTTCAAAACAAATATGGATTTACAGAATTAGAATCAGCAATACTACTCTTTTATTGAATGACCATTTTATGAAATCATGACATTTGGCACAACTGTACGCTAGGGCTAGTTATAACTCCCACGCTGCCGGGCGACTTTACGCGGAGCCGCAACACTTGCAGTCGCTCCGTCTTCGCGGTGTTCTGAACCCCCAAGTCCCACAGGCCCGGACGATGGTAGCGGCGAAACAGCGGCTACTCGATCATGGGCAGTTCTTAGGCATGGGCTTTTAATATCGTTAGACGTGACAGAGACACTTTATTGAAAAACAATCAAATAAAACGTGCTTGATTGTGTAGTGTATGGAACGCAGTGGCTTGCACTTCGAACAATTACTACGTTACCGGGAAGTGTAAGTACCTTTGTAAATAGCAAACATTTAAAAGTAGGTTAGTTAATTAAAATCATTGTAAATAAGTTGATTCCATTTTTTTAAATACTCCTTAAATACTTCAATAACTAAGTAATTCAGAAAATTATTTTTTTGTTAGTTATTAAACTTGTTTTTCAGTTTCGTGTTCAGTAAGTTGTAGGTAAAAAAGTATTTATGACGGTCATAAGCCCGTAAAAGGGAAAATTGGAATAACAAATTATCTTTCGTTAACTCAGGAGTAGGTAGTTATCAGCTGTAGCGCGAGGGTCAACGACCGCGCGTCGGTCGCACTTGTCTCGCGCAGTCGGGCGTTCGCGCTGTAGGTATACTACTTTTGGTGTGAGAATGCTTTCGAGTTTCGTTTATCACAATTCTAAATCTGCCATTTTTTTACCCTTCGTGTGCCGGAACGTAGATCCACGCGAGACACAATGGCTTTTTAATTGTGTCTGTAATTACGGCATACTAAAGGTTAATCCTTTTATTTTATTTTTTTATAAATCAATTGTACTACCAAGACAAAATCATTTCGCTGCGGAAAAACAACCATTAAAATTTCAGCTTGTATAAAAATCAGAACAAAAATTGTATGTAGCATGAAAATAACACTAACAACATGAAATACTGAATAATATGAAATAATTTTCAGTAAATTTAAATGTCATGTGATAACCAACTTTCGCAGGTGACCAAAGAATACTACTCTGCATGTTTAAACATTTTAATGTGCTTAATACCACCACTATATTACATTGCTTACTATATTGTGAAATGTATGTATAGTACCAATAAAACTGTTAATACGCATGTTTATCAAGTAGGTAATTAATTTAACATCCAAGAACTGCTTTATAATGTATACAGTCAAGATATTAGGTTATTCTAATTACATAGCTGTTTAGTGAGGCACCGGCCGAACATACATAATGAAAAGTTACTTAATTATAATCACAATAAGGTCTAAATTCATTATTACTCAAGGGTCAGATAATGTTGATCACCCTCTGTACTCATATATACTCTCTCCATAGTATGTTGCCCGTCAATTTTGTTACATTTCTGTTGCTAGACAACCCGCAAGAGTTGTCAAGATCCATCGTCCACGACGGTGCTTAGTAACCAGTTAGAAACTCAAATTGGCAATGAGTAGCCAGAATGTCGCAGCACTAGCATGTCAATGGCGGTTCGTAAACGAAGCAACCAATCACAAACTACAGTTAGGGTCAGTACACACCGAGACGTGACGCGACGCGCACTTTTATATAATCCGATACAATATCGAATTTATTGACTACACAATAAGGTAGACGCGCTGCGCAGCACCGCGTATCTCAGGGTACTTTGACGTGTCAACGCTCGCACTGAAATTAATTTCGTCAAGAAAATAAGTTCGATAATTGTTAAAAAGTGCGGGCAGCGTCGCGTCGCTTCAGATCACGAAACCACTGGCCTCTTCAAGCATCGTCGCGTCGCGTCACGTCTCGGTGTAAACTGAGCCTTACCCCAGCAGAAAAAGTCATTTGAGTGTAATAGATAATTAGGTAGTGCTTCTGTAATTGTTGCGTAGATTTTTAAATTTGATGTGCTTAGTTTTTTAGATAGTTGACAAAAACAGTTCTGGCTGCGGTAATGTTACCGCGGCCAGAAGTTTTGTTTATTAATAGGTATATTGAAATACAGTATACTTAGCTTGTTAGACGAGGTAAATGTTGTTACTTAATTTGTATCTTTTATGGTTGCGAAAATATTCAAGATCCTGCTAGGGGAACGTTTACGTGTTTGCTGTATTTCTGAAGCAGTTAAGCGCACTTTTATAATTTTTTAACACAACTTCGTATGAATTAGCTTGAATTTGTCTATCAAAAAAAAAAAAATGCACCGTTTAGAAGTTATATAAGTAATTAGAAATATGTTTTAATCGGTCTTAGAACTTCGAATAGGACCTCTAAATACTTACTTGCAACGTTATGTTATAGCTTATATCTGCCAATGTTTGTTAAGTTTCATTAGTATCCTGTAATTACATTTAGACGTCGTGAAAACGGACAATAGAAACGTCGGTCGGTGACGATATACGCGTCCATTCTGTAGCTTTGTTTGATGCGCTTTTACTTAAAGATTGGAATGCGTCATTTCAAAACTTGCCCAGTTTGGACAATATAATTGTTTGTATTCTGTAATTAAATTCTAAAACTTATTGCTAGGCCATTAATGCTAAATATATAATAAACAATATAATTATTAATTATACAGATTATATTTTTCAGTTTTCGTTCAGTCTCAAAATGCGATCCCATAAGGTCTTCTTTGTGAAACATATGAATAAGAACCCTATCTGCTAGAATGTAAAAAATAGGAGATTGGAAAACAAATTAACCGGTATTGTCGTGGGTATGTTTCTTCACTACTAACCAGTAGCTTCGAAATGAATTAAAAACCGTACTTATAAAACGTTTCTAACTTGAATACTGGCGAGGATTCGCACCGTCTTCTCCGAGATACATCATCTGCAGCTAGTGCAGTGAGGGGCCGCTATACCACGAGACGTCTTGCTAATGAAATACACCACGGAACGTATTTTGAGCATTTTTTCAAACGAAACCCCAAATAGAAGGTACATCGGATATTCTGCGACTGAACGAGATTTTTACTACATCTATTTCTTTTGTCGTACAGAGTATGGAACATTCAGGGGTTTATTTATAAACATTGCTTAAAATTAAGTGACGTTCAAACGTCAAAAATGTATGGTTAAACAGTCGCTAATCATTACTTAACTTTAAGCAACTTTTAATAACAAACCCCTAGATGTTAATAAATGAAGATGAAAGCACTCACTATTTTTCTAGTAACCAGAGACATTAGTATAAGCTGCTAATGAAAGACATAATTCAAAAGCATTAAAATTACACAAATTATTTTTCTATATCGTTTACATTTTTGGTAATACAGTTTAAAGATCCTGAATGTTTTTTATATTTGTATGAGAGCACATTACGGAGCCATAAAAAGGTACAGCTCATTACTGCTGTCGTAGTCTGTGTTCGTCGAACTGTGTGCCATCCGTGCGAAGCGAGTTCTTCGTCTGGGGTTGCGAACAATTACGCGGCAATTATCTGCTCCGCGTCGTGCATACTGTCATGCGGTTATAAAGTAATAATGTCCTACTTGAAATTATTTTACGTAAGACAAGACAAGTTTACGATAGTGAATGCTCGTCCGAGTGCGAGAGCTCGTCGAGGGCGCGGCGCGCGGGGTAGCGGTTGAAGATGTGCACGGGCGTGGCGCGGCGTCAGTCGGCCTCGTGCTCGTGCAGCTGCGCCAGCAGGGCCGCGCGCCGCGACTCCAGCTCCGCGTCGCTCCACGCCGTCGAGCCGCCGCCGTGAGCTCTGTACGTGGTCGTACACATTTATTCATTAACGATCATTTGTATCTGAATTTAAACGAAATATATTAAAAATTACATAACACAACAGAACACAAAAACAAACAACATTGATGTTACGAAATTGATTCAATTACATCAATCGTACACTAATTAAAATCAGATAAAATATAACAAATCTTAATGGCACACTTCGGACATATTTTGCTCAATAGGATATTTTTCAGTTTTGTTTTAAAAGAAGTAGCTGTGCTGGAAGAAATTTCTTAAGAAATAAGCAGTACCTTTGTACTCATATTATAATGATGTCGTATCTCTATGTATTTTACTGTGTACATAAATAATAAAATAAATAAATAAGTACTGTGGACCAGGATTAAAGACAACCTGACACCTTTTCAGAATTAAAGACAACCTGTTAAAATAAGTTGACCGATTGGTTCACCCACACATTCATGTATTATACACATAAACCCTTCGGAATAACTTCTCTAAATGATTGTAAAAACCGCATAAAATAACTAAGCTGTCACAGTTCATGCTAACGCAGCACAAATGGTTGGTGTTGCGACTGTGACACATCTTGATCATCAGTCCCCTTTTGGAGTCTACTTCGATCTTTAAAGTTCAGATTAAATAAAAATAATTAAATAACCCTACTAAGACCCGCTATCTAATTGCGTAACTTATTTTCGTAACTGATTAAGACTGATCCGTTTCATTTTGACAGTTCAACAACAGTAAACAGATTTTTTTTTCGAACTTATGAAACCGATTCAGATTGTGATGGATCGTGAGGCTGCTGTTAAACGACAGCAATTCGAAAAAAAATCCTATTGAACAGTATACTCTCAGTTGACAAGTTGAAAGAAAACCACTATAAATGTTTAAGCAGTTTGCTGTGCAGTATCGTGGGTGTGTGTAGTGCTCACCGTTCTTTCTTGTCTTTTTTGTCCTTCTTCTTCTTGGGCTTGTGCGGGAGCTCATGCGACTCCTCCTCGGGACTGCTGGGTGCGCTACGCTTCGACTTCTTACTCTTGTGACGCATTGTCTCATCATCTGTTATACCGCCCTCTTCGGGTGTCGGAGATTTCTAAAAAAAAACAAGTATTCTCATAAGTTGGACAGAAACGAACACCACACCAAAATTTTACTGTAAAATATCGCTCCGTACAGAGCCGTGTGAACTAATTACAACTACTAAGTGTTACGTACAGGCATTGGCGAGTGTTTGCGGTGCTTCTTCTTTGACTTCTTGTGTTTCCTGCCTTCGTCCGAAGTCCATGTGCCGTGGCTGGGCGCGGGCGACGGCGAACGCGCGGTCTGCACGGGCGATGGAGAGCGCGACCTCGACTGAATACAAACACGCACCATGAGCACGAAAGCGATGACACAGCTTATTCTAATGAGAGGAACATTGTTTTTAAAACGTTTTGTAGATCGCAGAAAGCGATAAGGCCGCCCATTGTATGTTTTATAGTGTTAAATTTATTTATTTTCGCAATGTATTTTCTGGTGTACAATAAAGTATATATAAAAAAATAAATAAATATCGTTAGTCCGGTCAGATAGGCTCCATGTAAAATCCAAGGAAACCGACCCCAACATAGTTGGGAAAAGGCTAGGCAGATTTATTTTTTTGTAGTTTCGTTAGTTAGACGGACAATACGCTATTTTGATGACACCTAAACCGCTCACCAATGAGGCAGAGTGCGATCGCTTCTTTTTCTTAGAGCGCTTTGTTTTCCTGGATTTCGGATGGTGGTAGTGCATGCAGCTTTCTTCTTGTTCGTGTTGAAAGTCCTGCAAAAAGACGACATTGAATTGGGACATTATGTAATTTGCTCCATGTTTACAGAAATAACATAATTATATAGCTTTTTTAATTAGAGCAATGGAGTAAATATGACAGTCCATAATTTAAAAATTAATCTTTGTAATTCGCTGTTACTTAAAATAATCTCCGATACTTTGAATTTACAATTTTCGGAGCAAGGAAAGTGAAACGCCCTATGATTGAATATTTTAAGGAAGTTCGGAACCGCAACCCATAGTGATGTGAAAGAGACACCAAATGTCGACAATACCTATCGATTTTTAGCTGATCGTTTCAAACATCGAGCTTACCATGCAAAGAGATTGTCATTCAGGTATTAGTAACAAGGACATTAAAAATGTATCACCCACCTTATATATTCTGACCCTATCCTCCTCGTAGGGCACGGCCGCGAACTCCGGTGCATTCAGATCGAGTTTCTCTTTGACCTCATTCCACGGCAGCTGGTGGTCGATGTTCGCTTCACTCAGGGCCCATTTAAACGCACTCTCTACTTTCTTTTGAGCTTTGGACTCTTCTTTTATCTTCTCTTTGTTTCTAGCTTCAGCCTGAATTAAATTATATGTTTAATTATTTGTTTTGTATCTCCACTATACAGGGTTATTGGTAAAACACCAACAACCTCTTAAGGAATCATTCTACTCATCATTATGAACAAATTTTACTATGGGAACAAATATGAAATGCGATTTCATATTTGTGACTCCTTAAGAGGTTGTTGGTGTTTTACCAATAACCCTGTATAAATTCAGCTAACTCACAATTTTTCATTTGATAACGATTGAATTTATTTATTTATTTATTAAAACTTTATGCACAAGTAAAAAAAAAAATACTGTACAAAGGCGGACTTAATGCCTGAGGCAATTACTACATAGGTCAAAAGGCCTTCGTAAGTAAGCACCTACTTTTGGTATTTTTTAATTAAAAAAGGAAGGAAGAATATTCACCTTTTCAAGCAATGAATTATATGTGAGCTTAACGTTGCCCGCATCCAAAGAAGCTGACTTGCTGTCCTCGCAGACGACGGTCGCAAACTCTTCGAAGGTAGTGTCGGGCTTGACTTCGAAACTCTTCTCTTTTAATATCTCTTTTATAACTTTCTTTTCATCATGGAAACGCGCTTTCAGGTTTTCTACGTAAAATTTGAATAGATCCAATGGAGTAGATCCATTTTGACCTGAAAAGTTTAGTATAATATGTAATATAGGTTTGTTTTTGTATAGTTTTGTTTGCTTCTCTCATTTCTACACTAAATTGGATAGTTTCGTTCAGGGATCACGAATTAGTTTCATTGAGTGTCCGTTTAAAAATAATATGATTATCGCGGTCCATTTGGATCACAAAAACGAAAAAACCTAAATTGTTTTTATTAAATAATCAAAAATATATAAATGTCATTTTTTACATCTGTCTGAAATCTGAACTAAAGTTTGGTGCAAGCTAACTCAAGTTTATTTAAATAATAGCTGTTGCCCGCAACTACGTCTGCGATACAGGATGAAAAGTAGCCTATGTCAATGGTCTGCCCATGTGCCAAATTTCATCAAAATCCGTTCAGCCGTTTTAGCGTAAAATTATAATATTAGTTAGGATTTTTAGATCAAGTTTTAGTTATAAATACTGTTTACTTAGGGTCCGCATAAATATGGTCGGCGGTCCGCCTATTGGTTAATTTGTTAGAGAATATGCAAATGGGTTCACTCACCAAGCATAGCCGAGAAGCGCA
Source organism: Lithophane socia (assembly GCA_947522985.1). Classification (NCBI taxonomy): domain Eukaryota; kingdom Metazoa; phylum Arthropoda; class Insecta; order Lepidoptera; family Noctuidae; genus Lithophane; species Lithophane socia. The sequence continues at coordinate 11,917,807 of OX383252.1, read as the reverse complement.
TATCAGCTGATATGACTGGGTACAACTCCACCCACAACGACATGGAGGTAAGTTTACCTTCTTCATGCAAAGTGTCGAGTAAAACCTGTAATAAATGTTCATGAAGTGTCTCAGTATGTCTGACAAGACACATGCGTGTGGGACGCGCACGCCACTGCTCAATATCCGATACTGGTGGAGGGAATACACTTGAGCAACATGCTATTTTTGCTTATACCGAACTTATATTAAATAACAAACTATTGCACGCGCAATGAATGTATTTTTTTTTTAAATTACTGGCATGATTTTGCTTGTCAAAATAATGTAAAATCCTACCAAAAAATTGTCTCTGTTTTTTCTTTGCTGCCTCTTATTCCGTTTTTTGACTTGTTCTCGTTCTTGCAAGTATTCTGCTTCTAAATTTCTTATATGTTGTTCAAAGACTGAAATGAATTACAATATTATTTGTGATTGATTCATAGGGACAACAGTCACTCATAATCAATGATCTGATATTCGGATGCATATTTACCTAAAGTTTGTGTATTAAGTGCGCTTCAGTACGGGGAACACCCGTTTTTTTTTACCACAACGGATAGTCCCTTGACCTTCATCTCACCTGATGGTACACCTGCACCTCTAACTGCCGAAACACAACAATGCTGCTGTTAACATTGTTGTTATGGCGACAGACTGAGATAAGATGGTAATAGCTAATCAAGCGGACTTATAACAAGCCCTACCACCAACCACACCGAGTAGAAAAGTTTGCCCCCGCTGGGAATCGAATCCTGGACCTCTGGTTCTCAGACAGGTGGTCTTACCACTGGACGACAGAGGCGGTTTCCGAGGCCGACGAATTTTGCTTTCAGGTATAAAAAAAAGAAAAAGGATGTGTGTGATTTTTCAATAAATTTCTTGCCTAGTTTTATATAGATTAGAAATATTTATTATGCTTAGGAATACTTAATTGTATGCAAATATTGTATGGGAAAAAAATAAGATGCCGCTTCCATACTTTTGTAACCTTTGCCGAGAAATAACATACTTCAGGTAAATATATGCATCCGAATATCCGATCACTGCTCATAATTAAATAAATACCTTTATATACTTACTGAAAAACTAGATACTAGTCTCTTTTTAGCAAAAAATATAATGAGCTCTTGTGATTGGTTAGTCAAAATACGACTTACCGATAAGTGCGTCTTCTTTATCCATACCCAGCAAGCTCACATCGTTCTTGAAAGCCGAGTTTTCTAGCAATAACACTTGTGCCTCACTCCAAGTGCTACTGTATGTAATTTCACTCATATTCTCTAAAACCTGTAATAAATCATTTTTTATCTGCCATGGGTTAACGTACAGGCAGAGACAAAAGTATGTTAACACATCCATCCGAAAATGACACATTCAGAAAATATTTATTTCTTGTTTGCAACAAATATTACGGAGTATGTATTTTGAGACTAGTATTATGATAAACAACGTGTAATGAAAAAGGGTACACACTAGAGCCAAATGGAAAACAGAACCCTTATATACCATATAGGCACAGTCCACCCACATTAGCCATCTATTAATGTCTTTAAAAATAAATTCTTCCAATTTCTTATGGAAAAGTGTTATTACTCTGTGGATGATTTTTTATCGACTAGAACTTTTTAAATGTTACGTGTCCGCTTGACGATAATTTATTTTTGTGATTGTCTTGTGTCTGTCATGCTTGACTAATAATAGTGATAATAATATTTGTATTTAATCTGAAATGGAATTAGAATTTTAGACTCTTAATTTAATTATTTTATTTAATCATTTGTATGCCCAAGTGGCTGATCATGGAATGAACATTATTAGTATTTTAATTATGTAATGAACACCTGCATGTAACCCATGTATCACAAATAAACGATTTGATTTGATTTGATTTGACATTTCGCCCAGTTACGTTAAAGTCCCACATAATATGGGGTGAGAAACAATATCATACACTAGCTTCCACCCGCTTCGCCCGCGTGGTATGTCGATAAAAAGCAGCCTATGTCTTTTTCAAGGTCTACCCCTGTGCCAAATTTCATCAAAATCCGTTCTGCAGTTTTAGCGTTAAAGCGGTACAAACAAACTCACTTTCGCATTTATATTATTAGTTAGGATAGTGCACTCGCACGTTTGCTTGTGCGTGTAGTTTCACAAAGGCAACTATCACCAGCGTATAGTGATGCAGTGCACAGCTTCAGCATAAAGAAAATAATAACTGGCCATGTCGGACTAGCACACGAAGAGTTACGTATCATCGTTTCATGTATCTACCTATTACGTTTCATGAGATACAGCCCGCTGACAGACAGACGGACGGACAGCGGAGGCTTAGTAATAGAGTCCCCTTAGAATAATAACGCATAGAAACCTAGTACGAGTCCAAAAAGTGAGGCAACTAAAACGGAGACATAGTGGCTTACTTCTTTCGGCGAGCTGTCAGTAGTTACTCAAGGTCACGTGCCGTCGAACACAGCTCGCGAGTAAATAATTTAAAATGACAGTTTTTAGCGTGAAGGGATGTCATAGCACTTCAGGAAAACAAAAAAAATGAGATCAAATTACATTTCACAAGTAAGTACTTACATTTTATACACACTTTTTACGTAAATCGATCATCAAACAAAAATTCACAATACAGTGTTGCTATTTGTGAGGAAAAAAATACCCACATTGCTTTGTTTTTTTTACATGTCCCGATAATATTATTATAACACATCAAGCATTCTAAACGCATTGAACGATATAATAAATGAGCCATTTATCACATGAAGAATGGGATCATTCTTCATGTGATAAATGGCTCATTTATTTCGTTTTATTTTTAAATAAATTTAATTTTACTTCCCGTAAAAATATGTCTTATTACATGAAAAATCATCTTCATCTTATCCCTGATAATATAAAATACTTGTCTTGATTTGATCCAGCAACATAGTAGTGCGGTTTCCCATTTTTTTGTTGGTAACGGCCTGGTAAAGGTATCACTGAAAGCTGTATTTGTGTGCGTTTGAGGAACGTATACACATACGGCTCACGCACACAAAGCAAATGAAGTGTACACACGATATCGCTCGTGTTTGTTCTAGACGCGGCTTCTATGCGTTATTATTCTAACAGAGACACCCTTCGGGTACGAAATCCTAAAAAACCGAGCACGGAGAAGCCTCGGCGGCCGCTGCAGGAGACGGCAACACTTTCGATACAATCCAGCCTGCCACTGTTCACTCGCACCACGAGTCTACGACCTACACTAATGACGTATAGAAACTGACTGTTTTGACGAATGCGTAAAGCCAATGACCAATCCATGTGAATGAGCCTTAAGAGTTGTTGTCTCGTCTCTTTTTCGCTCCCGAAAATTACGACATGTTATCGTTATCTAACAGTGTTACATTTTGTCGGTTTTGAAGATCAAAATAATGTTGGGTAGGTAACGTATCTACGTCTTTTTACTTATAAAAATACGTAGATACGTTTCCAAAAGAGTGCAGCTATCTAATTGCGTAACTTATTTTCGTAACAGATTAAGACTAATTGGTTTCATTTGGACAGTTCAACAACATTCATTGCGTTATTTACGTTGTTGAGTTTTCGAACTTATGAAGCAATGATGGATTAGACATTTGTTTCAAACCGATTCCAATTCTGATTGATCATGTAGTACACAATTAGGGTGCAGGTATGTGTACTGTTCAGCAACATCCGGTGTTGGGTCATAAACGGATTGGCTTTACGCGGTCTGGACAGAACTTGTGCGGTGAACGTACTTTGGGCACCACGAATTTAATTAGTACTGCCGTCTCTAGATGCAGCCGCCGCCGCGGCGATTCCATACTCAGTAAGAACTAAGTACTGAAATGTTACCTGTGCCAGCATTTTCATGTTGCGTTTCTTCAAAGCTTTAGCTTCTTCCTTCTCACGCTTGGTGATCGTGAATATGCAATCTTCAAATATATCTCTCCGATCGGATTCAGGAACACATCGCCATATCTAAGAGGAATTACGATAACATTACGATTTTTTTAAGTTTAAAAGATACCGATATATTCGATTTTGTTTAGTTCGCTAATTAAAATGGGAACCTTCTATTTTGCAAGTTGCCAAACATATCCAGCTTGTTGTAGATTATACAGTATGTTATCTAACGAAGGGCGTTCTCGTTACCCAGCAATAGTATAGCGTCTATCGGCCTTACTAATAAACGTTGTATAGCGCCTGTATAGTTACACAACGCTTTCTGTAACTATACAGGCGATATACAACGTTTATTAGTAAGGCGGTTAATGTATAGACGCTATAGTATTGCTATTGCGCTATACTATTATTTTATGTTGTTTTTTTGCATGTGCAAAAAAAAATTGTAAGTAGGAAAATATTCACAAAAATATTAAATTGATACGGATAAGAAACACTGTACACGCACACTTGTTTTTCCACGTTGAAATACAAGTCGTGTACGTGCACAGTGTTTATTTTATATATCAATTTAATATTTTTGTGAGTATTTCAGTACATAATATTAAAAAAAAAAGTTTATTTTTTAGCTTGTATGGGCGCTATACAATGATTATACATGTATAGCCTCTTGCTCTTTGCTCATGCGGGCGACTCGGGCTCACGATACATCAGTTTAATTGAACTGATACTAGATGACGATATTAGTGGCCATTTTAGTTTTGACCAGTGGTTGGAACTCTGCACACGCGGTTATTTTGATCTTAAAAAACATAATAATAAACAATTATGAGTTATTGTTCGGATAATTGGTGTGGAAAATCGTCTAGATCATCCACCTATAGAATTAATTTTCATCGGTAAGTAGAATATATTTGTAATTTAATAACATTATGAATTTATTGCAGGGCTCAAGATAAACTGGTTGATACGTAAAGAGTCACAAAAAAAGTACACCGCGTTGATGTCTTTTTGAAAAGTCCCTTTCTCTTACTAGGGTATTGCAATACGTCTGTCCCTTTCTATCTGCACTTATACTGGAGAGTGTTGTGATAACTTCATAATAAAGCAACTATATTATTGACGATAAAAATTACGATGTTTCCTAATGGAAAAAAAAAAAAAACATTAACCGCCTTACTAATAAAACGTTGTATAGCGCCTGTATAGTTACACAACGCTTTGTCTTCTTCTTTCTAAAGTCAAATTACTTTTGAAAGAAGAAGACAAAACTTTGTATAACTATACAGGCGTTATACGTTTATTAGTAAGGCGGTAAGTACTTAATGTTTACATTTTAGATTTCAAAATATTCCGTAACCTTAAGAAAAGTGGATTAATGCAGTTCACAGAGAAAATTTTATTCCAAATAAAGAAAGCGTTGTTTGTTCAAGTCATTTCACAGCAGATTAAAAATAAGTAATAGCAATGTCATTTCCTTTCGGATAGAACAATAAATTCTTATAAGTGAAATTCAATTTAATTGTTGTTCAATTAGGAAATCGTCGAATCGACGTCGATTTTATCGATATCAATATTGTTGTTGCAAAACTGACTTGTGCCTCACTATGTTTGGGACTTTCGTCCTGACATTGTTGCATCGGCCAATCACAACCGCTGTAATGTCTTCGTCCCCCGGCCCGCAATGGTGAGTCGTGTGCCTAGACGAAATCGGTCTATCAGCTCTTAAGTGGTTTAATACTCTTTGGCGCTATACTATTGCGGGTTAACGGGAACGCTGTCGGAAGTTGGTGGCAAAAAACGCAAATTCAAAACCAGTTATTTTTCACTTTGTAGTATTTATAGTGGAAGTCGGTTGTTTTTTTTAGTTAAAAGATTTTATTTTTCACTTTTTAGTTAGTAGTACCTTACCTTCCCCACACAAATTCTGATAAGTACCATTACTTGATAAATAAATAAAAGTGACAGGAACATCATCAATATCGATCAAGTGGGAAAAATACGTATTATTGAAGCTAACTCAAAAACAACCTGAGCAAAGTTAATAAAATGTGTACGAGACCATAGCGCGAGCTACCTATACCAAATGAAAAAAAAAAAAAGAATTTTCAAAATCGGTCCACCATATTATAATATAATATGCATGGGAATATGCATGTATTTTTTTAATATTTTTATTCGATAGTTTACATCGTCAAATAATAGTAAAAAAAAATTCGACGGCAAAAAAGCAATTTAAAGTAGTTAAAAAATAACAACTGTAAAGTCAACGTCAAACACTCCTTTTTCTATGAGCGTTTGACATTGACATTTTGATTGTTATCCCGGATTGTTACGTCACATCCGCTCTTAGCCTTTTCAAGTATTTGAATAACCCACAGTTTTTTGGGACTTTTTAAAAATTAATTTCTCGCTCAAAAATATTGATGGTGGCATAATTCTGAAGTAATATAGTTTATAAAAAAAAATATTTGACCCATATTTGAATCACATGCATATTCCCTATTGACGAAAATATCGATTAACATGAAAAGAAAAAAAAAAACATACTTAAGTCGAACATAGAAGCTCCTCCTTTCTGGAAGTCGGTTAAAAATAACAATAATATGAGGCCACGTAAGCCACGTGAAACAACCTTACCTCAAGGTTGTTGAACATTTCTTCGCATTTATAATACTTCGTTAGAGATGTTACACGGTCACAGCTTAACAAAAACTCTTCTAAGTTTTCTCTATTTTTTTTTGTTTTTAATCTGGAATATGAAATTGCAAATTGGATTAATGACTATAATAATAAGCCTATAATGTTTCCACTGCTGGGATACTAGCCTCCTCTCTGTGAGCCGTTAATGCCGTAATCCACCACGCGGGCCCAGTGCGGATTGGTAATGTTTTCGAATTTTTGGTTCTAGGACGTTCCGGTGTCCTCACGATGTTTTCCTTTTTATAGCAGTTTTGAGAGCAGTGGTGATGAAATTAAATACACAAAATGAAGTGCCTGGGTGGGTTCGAACTCACGATCAACAACTCGTAAGTCGGGGCCGATACCACTGCTGGGCCACCACTGCTCTCCGATTAATGACTAATGGAGTAAAATGTGTAATTTCTAGAATTAAAAAAAAAACAAATTGATAGGGAACAAAAACTAAATTTAAAATGTATCACCTCTGCTCTTCTCTTTCGTCCTTTAATTTTTGCGTTTTATATGCGTTAAATGCCTGCTTTTTCTCATTAAGCTTTTTGAATGTTAAATAACGAGGATCTTTAGATATTATCTTTACACACTGTTCCCAAGTAGCATTTGATGGTACATTCTGAAAAGTATTATATTATTTAATTATTTCTTTCATGAGACGCAATTATATGTTTGTGATTCATAAATTATGTTGCAATAATCAATATCGAAAAACTTTTCCCAATACGGCGGATTTTTCGGAAAAATAAGAATAAGTAAAAATCAAAAACTGGTATACATATATCTGGATCTTTCTGGATCTGGATCTGGATCCTTCTTAAAACACTGTGCCATGTAAGAAGAAGTAAGAAGGTCTTGTAAAGGTTTTTTTGGTACCGACCCCCACCTGTGCGGAGCCGCAGGCAAAATCTAGTATAAGTACCTAGATGTAGTATTCAATTATTTATTGCGGGCGCTTATCAGCGGCTCACCACACGCTACTATCCTTGCCGGCGACCTAAACTGTAAACACCCGGCGTGGAACAGCTCGCAGCCGAATACCGAGGGAAGACGACTTTTCGCGGACGCGGAAGCCTTCGGGTACTCAGTGGCCGGGCCAGAGACGCCTACCCATTACCCAGATGTAGCCCGGTACATGCCTGATGTACTGGACGTCGTAGTCCACCGAGGGCTACACTGTCAGATCACGCAACAAGTGATAGACGACGAGCTTCAATCGGATCACCAACCCGTACTCGTCGTCATATCGGGAATGCCGGCCTCAATGAAGCCACTAGCGCCACGTCGACATATTGACTGGCAAATCTTCGGAGAGAAGCTAGACACCAACATGCCAACTCGGCCCATCGTCACCTCCGCGGACGTGGATCAGATGGCGGGTGACGTCACTGCTTGTATACAGAGCGCCTTAGAAGCGGCGACAACAACGATGCCACAGGGGAGAGGGCAAGTGCCGCCCCTGCCGGCATACATCGTGACGATGATCGCCGTGAAGAGGCGTTTACGCAAGCAGTGGCAACAGCTCAGATGCCCAACACTGAAAAGAGAGTTGAACCGTCTCGCGGAGAAGGTAAAGGCCGAGTTACAGGCACATACCGCCGCGGGTTGGGAAGAGCGCATCGACGCGACCACAGACAGCTGGCCGTCGGTGCATAAGCTTTGCCGCCAGTTGGCAAATACCCCAGCCCCGGTACGACCGCTGCTAGACAGCGGCGGGGCGCTTAAGTACATAGCGGAGGACCGGGCGGAGGTCTTCGCCACCCACCTGGAGCGTCAGTTCCAACCGAACCCGACCAGCGACTTCGAACATGTCGCAGCAGTCGAGAAACACCTGGATGACTACTTCGCGACGCCGATAGCTCCCGAAGAAGACCCTATATTTTTCTCGCCTGGCGTAGTTAGACGCGCCATCCAAAGAACGAAGCCCCGGAAGGCCCCCGGTGCGGACGGTATCACTAACGCAGCGCTGCGCCACCTGCCGTTCCGTGCAGTAGCGGCACTGGCGCGCCTGTACACAGCGATACTGCGCACCGGGACCTTCCCCGCCTCGTGGAAGGAAGGGCGCGTCATTATGCTGCCCAAGGCGGGAAAAAATATCCTGAAGCCGGAGAGCTATCGGCCGATCACCTTGTTGCCGACAGTCTCCAAGGTGTTCGAGGCCCTACTGCTGCGACATCTCTTACCACATATCGCGCCGCGTCCGGAGCAGTTCGGGTTCCGGGCAGAACATAGTACGACGCTCCAGCTGTCGAGGGTACTGCACCACCTCACGGCTGCGCAAAATAAGAAGGAGTACGCAGTTGCAGTATTCCTCGACATGGAGAAGGCCTTCGACCGTGTGTGGCACGAGGGCCTACTCTTCAAGATGGCCACCACGGATGCGCCCCGCCGCGTCGTCAAAGTGGTGTCTAGCTTTCTCTCCCACAGGACATTCAAGGTGGTGGTCGACGGGGCGCTCTCTAGCGCCCGCCCTGTGCGCGCGGGCGTGCCCCAAGGCAGCTGCGTGTCACCGGCGTGTTACTCACGTTACACCGACGACATTCCCGCCACTCCAGACTCGATGCTCGCGCTGTATGCCGACGACGCCGCGTACATCACTACATCGCTTAATGCGAAGTACGCGGCCGTCAAGATGCAGCGCGCCCTAGACTTACTCCCCGAGTGGCTGTCGAAGTGGCGGCTTTCGGTTAACGTGGGTAAAACGCAGGCGCTTATCACCGGGTTCGCGCCCCTCCCACCACCACTGAAACTACATGGAGCCGACATCGAGTGGTCGCCCCGGGTGAAGTACCTGGGGGTCACCATCGATCGTCGGCTCACGATGGGGCAACATGTCCGCAACATTGTCGCGCAGGGTAAGGTCGCCCGCTACCTGCTCAAACCTGTGCTCTCATCCCGCATCCCGGCGCGCGTCAAATTGGGCGTGTACAAGCTGTACGTACGCCCAATATTGACGTACGCCGCCCCGGCGTGGTTCGCCCTCACGAGCGAGGGACACCGCAAGCAGCTCCGCACGCAACAGAACTTTGCGTTGCGGACGATCGTAGACGCCGCTCGTTTCGTGAGGAACGACGTCATCCACCGGGATCTCGGGATCGAGAGCCTGGAGGAGTTTGTGCGGCGACTAGCGAAGGGGATGTTCGCGCGTGCCGACGCGTCTGCCTGGCCCCATGTCAGGCAGATTGCGCCCTTGCATGCGCGCCCCCCCGACGCTAGACCCCTCCCGCGCGACCTGGCTGCGGACACTGCCACCATACTACCGGACTGACGCCTCGAGTGAGCCGCACCCAGGTTACACGCGGCTCACCCGACACAAAATGACTCCACATGTGTACTCACACATAGGTTGCGTAGCGTGTGCTAAGTTAATATAGGCATGCTACGTAACTAACACAGACACCCACCACTACACAGACGCCTAAATATAACGCGTGCGGGCGCGACGCGGGCCGCGACGCACGCAGCCACTGAGCGGCGGTACATTTCATTACAAGCCGCTCACACATACATAACAGTTTCTCCCTCAAACCGCAAACGGCTAGACCTGTGACCGGGGCGAGGGAAAACTACACCTTTACTCTGTAGGAGCGTCGAGTCGGCATCTCTGTCGCTGGTCGTCACCCGCTAGGCCTCCCCCAGGCAACTGGGGGTCTCACCTGGCGGTGACAGACCGCCGGGATGTCGTGAAGAAAGCGGCGCTATAAACATAGCGTCGTGGCGCGCCTACAGAAATACACATAGCAACCAGTCACACGGACGCGTTAAAATTACGCGTCCGACTATTGCCAAATGCCGCACTAGGCAAACAAAGCGACGGGTCCGCAGTTGCGGGCCACGGTATAGCTTCCGCGGGCAAGGGGCGTAGCCCCGACCCCGCACGCCACGCCCCCTTACGGGGACGTAGCGACATCCAGTACCAATTATTTATTAGTGTAGCGACGTCGGACCTCTTTTCGCATGCTGCTGGCGCAAAATAATTGTTTATTACGGTTTAGTTTTTTGTACACTTTACGTTTCTTATAAGTACTTACTTTTATCTTTACTCTTGTCATTTCATGCAAAAATAAAATTGCTACACAACAAGTGGTTTTCATATGTAATAAAAACCCCTAAAATAGTTTATTGATTGATGAATTTCTTACCCTATCTTTTAAAAGTTCTTTGAATGCCTCAATGGCTTCCTTCTTGTCCTTATATTGTAGTTCTGGCGGATTTTCCGAGTTCTCATTATTATTGCCTTGCGGTGGTGCCGTCATTTCTTCAGGCTTGCCTAAACAATAAAAAAACAACTTTAATATTTAGGACCACTTGCACCACAAATCACTAAATAGGTCCATTTAGCGCTAATGCAATTTAAAATTATTCCGTCTCTGTCATCTTCAAACGATTGACAGAAATAGAACTATGTTTTTTTGTTTAGCATTATTTTGGGGCTTACAAATGAAGGAACTTCGAGACTACATAAAAACCAGCCAAGTGTTTGTCGGACGGACCACGCACAATGACGGTTTCCGTAGTTGGCACTACTTTATCCCAAAAAAAACTTAACATTGTGGTTGAAAAACAGATTGTCCCATACGGAATGTATGGGAAAACATGTTTTTGCAACTGCAAATGTTCTCGTAAGTTGGTCTATTATTATTCGTTAACCTTACTTGAGAGCTTACTTAGCTGTGATAGTTTAGTTTAGTTTGTGTGTGTTAATTTTTGGGTCTAAATACAAAACCGCCTCTGTCGTAAATTATCGTCATGCGATGTTTTTATGTGGCAACATTCTTTATTTCTTCTTGCATTAGACCAAAACAAAAATGAGTAAAATCGTCTCTATCCTATACAAGAATTCGCTTGAAATATTTGCTTCGGTGCCAAACAGACATTGTCGAGGCTCGACCAATGAAAGCTTAGCGTGTTGTTGAGAAAGTTGTTCCCAATCCCTAGCCCTATAATCAACTACAAAAGCGCTTCTATCAAGGCCACTGAGGTACATAAGCGCCTCTATCCATTGATAAATTTTCAACGCCTCTATCCAATTTTTGAACTTGAATAAATTAGATTACGGTCCACATGTTGCAAAATACTAATAAATACTTTTAAACAAGCAAAACAACAGTATTCAGTTGATAAATTTTGATTGTGCAATATGCATCTGTATTAGACAGTATAACGTTTCGGTCTCTAACTCAAAATCGAAAAAACTCAACAGAGCTGTTTTGCAGTTAGACCTCTCATATAACTTATGATTGACAAGTACCCAGAATTTTATAATTATACCAAAATTTCACTTACTTTCTTCTGGTATTGGTATGGAGTTTGCAAGAGATGGATCAATGGATGCAAGAGTTTTTGCCATTGCCTCATCTAGGGCCGAGCTTCCAGTTTGATTTGATGGAGATATTGGCAATGGCACTTCTCCAGGAGGCACTTCTGCACTTAGTGCGACTCTGAAAGTATTATTTATTGATTAAAAATAACACCACTGTTGATTTTGATCCCTTAGTTCTTCTAAACTACACAATTTATTTTGATGCAGTTTATATTTATTATTTAGAGATTTGAGAGAGACAGTAACGGAACAAGCGTGTTGATTTCATGAAATTAAGCTATATTATATTATAATGTTTTTGAGAAAAAGGCAAACTTTATTTGGGCCATTTTAAACTGAGTCGTCGGCTCATAAACTTCAATAACAAAATAATCGGTATTTTAACCCACATAACAAGCGCGCTCCGTAAGCCTAACGCGTGCACGCGTGCGAGCAAGAAAGATGATAAAAAAGATTTAAGGTCACTGCTATTCTTAGCTAGCGCAAATAAGAGCAAGAGCGTTTCCACGTCTGAATCGCTCAACATGTTTTTGATGAATGAATCGCGTCGCGACACGGTCGGCGTGAATGGGCGCGGCGCGGCGGGACGTGGTCGCGTCCGCAGTGTGAACGCTGCCGTCGCGCCAGCGCCGCGTCGCTGCCCGGTCACGCCGCGCCCCGCCACGCCACGCCCGCTGTGTGCAGAGACCTTTATGGCCCAACGACTTAAGTTCAAAACGGCCCGAATATAATAAGATTTACTGTGCAGCTTCTTCAGCAGCTATTTTGTCTTTGATCTCCTGAAGCTCCTTTGGTATAATCCAGCTAGATTCTTTAGTTTCAATGTTGTGATAATACACACGCCCAGCGTCTGTTGTGTATTCTTTCCAAACACAGGCAGACAGTAATTTCTGTTGATAGAAAAGAATAAGTACAATACATCTAATGACAAGGTGGAAATGTTTTGGTTACTATTGTAAACGATCTACGAATACGATACGAAAAACTTTTTACAAAACTTTTTTTCAAATGTTACTGTTATAATTGCAAATTTTAAAGCAATAACAGCGGGACAGGAGGCTCGTGGTTCGTTAAATAATAACAGCCGCACTAATCGATAGAAGGTTACGCTTGCCGCGGTCGTTTCGAGGATGGGTGACCATGACCATCCATTACATATCGAAAGACCCCTCCGTGCCTCGGGAAGCACGTTAACTTCTTGGCTGCCATTTGTACGTCTTTGACAGTTGTTATGGGTAGTCAGGAGACCGAAAGTCTGACAACCATTCTTACCAAGGCGGGGTATTGAATTACCTAGCAACTGGGTTGTGTAGGTCAGATAGGCAAGTGCTGCATGTAAAATACTTGTATTCAGCTGCACCGGTTAGACTGGAAGCCGATCCCACCATAGTTGGGAAAAGGCTAGGTACACTAACAGAAAACCGGACATTTTGCAAATCAGATCTTTTGTGAATAGGATGTTCGGACTTTATGCTTCAAGACTTTGTGAATTAATAAGCAAATCCATAGTAATGTATGGCTAATAACTATGCATACCATTGACTGCAATGAATGTATGCTGTTGTAGAAAGGATAGCTGCTGTTAACTTCCTATTTTTATTAGCCGTCCCCCGACACGTCGACGGTTGGATCAAAATATTACCTACAACTTTTATGATATTATTTTTTTACTTTTTAGACGCTTTGTTTTTGTCGGGGGTTTTTTAAATTTTTAATTTAATTTTTATTTCCAGCTTTTTAAATTTTATATTATATTACTAGTAGAAACGCTACGATCAACACGCAGCTCGCCAAAATCTGCGTAGCTGTACGTTTTTTGCCACAGTGAAGCTTGTTACCTACTAATTTACTCTCATTTATCTTTCCTACTCCATCATCAGACTTTGATCACCATCTATCTGTAACCTAATTGTTGAGACCTTTCCAATGAGTCCAAACACGATACCTCTGCTGTAAGTTCGTGAGGGAGTGGGGTATGCTGCAAATTCCAGGTGATGCTGCAGCATCAGCTCAAGGTTACTACATATATTCTTTTCATATCATTGAAATAAGAGAATTCTAAATTTCCAATCGATTAGACCTGTGGAAGATGCTCACATCCATTCATCAACTAGAAAAGAGCTGATAATTTTCAAACGGCTGAACCGATTTTCTTTTGGCAGCTACGATGGCGCAGACAGACACACAGATACACAGATACACACGTTAAACTTATAACACCCCTCTTTTTCCGTCGGGGGTTAAAAATAGTCACCAGCAATTTGTATGTTTTCAATTTAGAATATGCTTACTTCTGCTGGAGTTTTCAAATCATCAGGTTTCTCCCAAAGACTTTGTTTACTAACAGAGTTGTAGTAATACGTTCTTCCATCTGGAGCTTTATGTTCAGACCATGGACTGCTTTGATTCGCCATCGGGGCCACATCTGGAGCTGGAGCACTCATATCCTGCAATTGTTGAATGCTCTTACACATCATTAGTAAGTACATGTAAAGCAAAACAGTCATGCATAAATGGCAATAGGCAATCGGAGAGTAACCAGAAACCAGTTTTTTTTTTTTTTTTTTAAATAACCTTTCACTATCTAAATAATTTAGCAAAATAACAGTGATTTGCTCTATATTTTGAACAATAATATTAAATTAGCAGGTCTATCAAAAATTTTAGACAAACCTACCATTATTATGTTTATGACATTATGATATTGTTCAAATAAATAAATATTAAAACGATTTTGTGTTCATTCCACACACATGTCAAGATACTTTAAATATTTTCCCTTCTTATATTTGATTCACAAGCAAAACTTTAAAGTAAGTATGGTAAACTAGCTGTGCCCCGCTGTTTCACCTGCACAAGGCTCGTTCAAAATCTGTTCAGCCGTAGTGCAAGTTATAGTAGTTAGTATCCGAGTTTTAGTGTGAAAGCTTAATAACAAACAAACTTACACATTTATAATATTAGTTAGGATACTAAACAACAGTTATGTATCCTTTTGTGGTCTAAGGGGCCACTCTATGTTGCCGAAAGGTCGCACAACAAGTTCTACAGGCCCTGTGGAGACATTAAATTAGGGTATGTGATATTGCTCAAACAACATGAGACTGAACAATAGACCAGTAGCAGTTAAAAAATTACTAAGAAAACTTACAGGTTTAAATGCAGGAAATCCTGGTGGTGGCATGGAAAATGGTGGTATCATTGGCGGGAAACCCATGGGTGGTGGCATGCTAGCCATGTTTGGTGGCATTCCAGGCACTGGAGGCATGCCAACTGATGGGGGCATAGGCGGAGGCAGGCCACCAAGCATCGCCGGAGGAATGAGAGGCCCCGTACCTATGAGACCAGGGGAACTGGTCCCTGAATTAGGCGGTTCCTGTAATATAACAATACACTCATTGAAAAACTATTTAAAACTCAGCCTATTACCGCAGAATTACTGTTACTGTCCACCTGTATCATCCCACTACTGGGCAACAGCCTCTCCCCAAGACTAAACAATTAAAAACCGAAAAATGCAGAACCTGAAAATGCAAGTTCGTAACCAACTCAGTAACCAAATAATCTTTGACAGTAACATAAATAATTATTATTTATTGTTATAACCTAAAATACTTACCATAATCAGGTAATGATCGTATGTATTTGTTTAATTCAGTCTAGCACAGTGTAACACCCAAATCTCACGAAGAAAAATGAAATAGTATCAGCATCATTTCAGGATAACACAATTACTAGAGGAACTCCTAGAACCGTATTCAATAGCTAAAAAAATGGCTAATTAACAGTATTAAATTATTCTAAAGTGCTCTGTGAGAGACCACAGAGTACATTATACTTGGTGAGAGACAGAGACACAGACAGAGTGACAGACATAGAGTATAGTAATAGATGGTGACAGACTAAGTACCTAAGTATTTAAGTAAGTACCACAGAGAATGTAATTTTGTAAGTACGGCTAATGCCACAGAGCACTATACAGGGCGTCCCACGGATATGTCACATGGAGGGAAAGAACCTTGAATATTGTATATGGAACATTTTACTGAAAGAAGACATTATTTGAATTTTATAAACAATTTAAACTGCATTCATAGATATTTAAATAATTACATGGTTGAACCGGGAATCGAACCCGTTACATGAGAAAAATAATCATTCTGTAGCTTTATCATACCGATCGAAAGGCTTCATCATAAGGATAATTTTTTTGCTAAATAACATAGTGTCACAAATTAAAGGAAGACCATGATTTTAACATTGTTAATACAAAATTAATCAATTTATCAAATGCTCAAAATGAGTCCATTCCTGTTGAATACAAAGTCGCACTCTTTTGATTATTTCGCTCCCTGTTGATTTTTTGATCTTGTTGTCGTGGATATTGTATGTGAACTTTGTAATTATCATTTTAAGATCTTGTACACACATGAGATATGCAATAAAGATTTGAATTTGAATTTGATATTTAGAATAATACGTCTAAGTTCTGCTTGTAGCTCGTGAACACTTTCATAATGGTTCTTGTAAACTAAATGTATGTAACTGAATGTCAGTTGTATGTCCTTACGGCAATGTCAGCTTCTCATTTTTCTGAACAAAATTTCGCATCAAATGTTAAAATTCATGGTCTTCCTTTTATTTGTGACATTATGTTATTTAGCAAAAAATAATCCTTATGATGAAGCCTGTCGATCGGTATGATAAAGCTACAGAATGGTTATTTTTCTCATGTAACAGGTTCGATTCCCGGTTTAACCATGTAATTATTTAAATATCTATGAATGCAGTTTGAATTGTTTTTTAAATTCAAATAATGTCCTCTTTCAGTAAAATGTTCCATCTACAATATTCAAGGTACTTTCACTCCATGTGCCATATCCGTGGGACGCTCTGTATATATATTTGAATGTAGAGACTAAAGTGAGTGAAAAATCGATCTTACTCGGCTCACCGACGCACGGTGCCTGACACACGTGTAGCTTGTTCATTTCGTTACCAAATTGGCGGCTCGCGGCTAGACGACGAGCCAAAGTGGGCTACGAGCAAAATTTCAAACCTGTTGGATCACCGACGAACTTACTCAACGGTTTTAAAGTACGCGCTCGCACGTCTATCACCCCTATAAGCACAGACTAAGGGTCTGTTCAGACCGCAACATGAAGCAACGCGGCGCTGCGCACACTTCACGAAAAGGTACAATTTCAGTGCGATGGTTGGCACGTGTCAAAGTACGCAGAGATGCGCGGTGTAGCGCGTGAACTTTATTGTGTAGTAGATAAATTCGATATTGTATCGGATTATAAAAAGTGCGCGTCGCGTCGCGTCTCGGTGTGATCGCACCATCAGGTGTGAACTGACCCTAATACGGTATTCTCTTGTCAATGTGTCAGTTGTTTGTGACACTGACACTGACACTGTTGTCTTATCTTTTTTTTGTTGAAAGAAGTCAACAGAAGAGATTAGTCTGTGAGAAGAGATCATTTACAAATAAAGGTACATGTTAAGAAAGCGGGATTAGTGGAGACAGTGAACACAAATAATTTTCTAAAAATTATCATAATAATGAGAATATAAATATGATTTCACTTGTGGCCAAAATCATCAATACAATTGCTACTAGTCTTCAAACTGTTCTACTTTTAGCATCATTTACAGGAAAATTAATAGTTTCAGCTGTAACATGGATCTTGTCTATAATATTAAGCACTCTCAAAAGCTTACTGTTATTTTTTCAAATTGTGTATGAAGACAATTTATCCATATTTACTGAAGAAATACCAGCTTCTGCCCATGGGATTATTGATGCATTTATCAATCAATTAATTTACATACAAGATGGAGTTGTTAATATCTGTAACGAAATATATTCAAAATTCAGTGGACTGGTAGCTACGGCTAACTGGTCAACTCAAGCAGTTTTTGTGATGTTGAGTGAAGTGTTGACTTTAGTGAAGAGTTCTGTGATATTTATGGGAGACACAATGTGGCTTATAGTAACATTTGTGCCTATACATCTACCACAATTGTTGAGGGCAATGTTTAAGTATATTGGGCATGTGATTGGGAGTATAATTGTGGATGCCTATATGACGTTACTGAAATTCACTAATTATTTAACAGAAGTGCCTTTACAATCTTTTATGGGAATCACAAGTGCTATAATAATTGTGCGCTTGTCTTTGCATTTTAGGGAAACAATAGTTGTTAGTATGACCATGCTGTATTGGTCATTAATAAGAAATGTTTTGTATTTATACTATTTACTTTTTAATTATTTCACCAACTCGGAAGTTGGTATGATAACACAAATGGCCGGTGGACAAGACTTACATTCTAGAGAAGTTAACTTTAGTTCTTCATCTATTGATGATGCTGCAAATGCTGCAGACTCACTCTGTGTGATATGTCAAGAGCGGCAGAAATGTGTATTAACTCTGCCATGTCGCCATGTATGCTTGTGCACAGATTGTTGTAGACGCCTGTATGGATATCAGCGCACTTGCCCTATATGCAGGACATTTATTTATCACACAGTGACAGTGTATTTGTGACATTCAGTTATGCATTTTATGTGTATTGTTGACATTCCCTGGGGTCAAAGCATTTATCTTTTTATCAGTCCATAATGAATTGAATCTCATTTTATAAACATATTGTCATATTTAAAGGGGTGTGCATAGTCAGTTGCTTCTTGTTCAAAACAATTTGCCTACAACTACAATAGGGAATATGCATGTATTTTTTTAATATATTTATTCGATAGTTTACATCGTCAAATAATAGTTTAAAAAAATTCGACGGCAAAAAAGCAATTTAAAGTAGTTAATTTTTTTTTTTTTATATCCAACCGATCCGGGCTATTTAAACGCCCTCCATTTGGCACGCTTGGTGTGGTGACGTCACAGTCCGTGAAAACAGACAAGCAACTGTCAAGTCAACGTCAAACACTCCTTTTTCTATGAGCGATTGACTTGACATTTGTTGATTGACTTGACATTGACGTTTTTAATTGTTATCCCGGATTGTTACGTCACATCCGCTCTTAGCCTTTTCAAGTATTTGAATTACCCACAGTTTTTTGGGACTTTAAAAAAATTAATTTCTCGCTCAAAAAGAGATTTTATTCAAAAATATTGATGGAGGCATAATTCTGAAGTAACATAGTTTATAAAAAAAAATATTTGACATATATTTGAATCACATGCATATTCCCTATTTTTATTGAAATCCAATTACTTGGGAGCTTATGTTCATTTTGTAAAAAATATTAAATAAAACATTTTTAAATGTCTTGGGAAATAAATTATTTTACTTTATCTGTAAACTAATACCTTAACCAGAGCCATTAACCAAGGGTCAAAATTATAATCATAACTACTTCCAAAAAAATTGAAAATTAACATTTTTGAAATGCCAATCTATTAGGTAAAAAATAAAAAACAATTATAAGTAAAAATAAAATAACTAGTTTTATTTTTACCTAACACAAGCAATTCTTGCATAAAAGGTGATCTCATAAATGCACTTTGTACTTAATTGTTTTTTTATTTTATTTTGCAATGTAAAAAAAAATGTTTTTGTTTCGGAATTCTTCCTAAAAATTGAGGTACAATACCATACTCAACAATCTCTTACTCGTACAATATTAGCCTACCCAAAATATTATTCCCCAAGTTATAGGGAAAAACTTTAACAACTGACAACCCTTTTTACACACACATAGATAAAAAGGTGGCTTCACTTTTGATGTACGGCGTGATCTGTCTTTCCTTTTTTGTTGGTCTGAGACTGACTGAACAGTGTAATCATTAGAACATAATTCCTGCAGCTAGGCTAGAGGAATTCAAATAAAATTTCATATCAATAAACAGAAATTAAAAAAAAAACATTATACAGTATGTTAACTAACAAAGGTGTTCCCGCTAACCCGCAATAGTATAGCAACCATACATGAAGAAACACTCTGTACACGCATACTTATATTAATTTCAATGTAGAAAGACAAGTGTGCGTATAGAGTGTTTCTTTTCCGTATCAATTTAATATTTTTTATATAAAAATAAATTAAAAATACTTTTTTTTATAGTTTTTTTTTCTATTATGTATAGACGCTATACTATTGCAAGTTAACGGGTACGCCCTTCGTTACTATGCGTTTGCACCAGAAAACATTCAACAAGTAGATGTTTCGAAACTTGTCACATGAAACAAATCTCATTAGGTACTTGTTTTGTTGAACTTGCGTTGGCACTGTACGAAACAAGAGTAAGTCTTAAGACAGATCTCAAGACTTGTTGTAAGCTGCGTTCGCACTGTCTAGAAACATAAAATAGACATGTTTTGTATAGAGATTTGTCACGTCACGTTTGCGTTCGCACTGTTGTTTGTTTACGTCAAATTATGTCTGGCAACTTGTCTATTGCTTGATGTTCAGTTTATCCGAGTATGGTGGTAAATATCCCGTGTTTCTACCGAAACATAGAGTGGTCCAAAGTAGACACGATGAAGTTCACAGAGCTTTGGCAAGGCTTTGAATGTGGAATACAAAATGTGTGGACTATAAAAACGGACTAAAGTGTCAAAACCAATTTTACAACATGTTAAGTACCTACTAGATTCATACAGATCCATTTTGATAGCTACGAAATTGGTTTGTAAAGACATGTGGCGAAACATATCAAGTTATATGAAACGTCAAACATGTTTCGCGTCAACAAATTGCCTGATAATTCGAACGCGAGTCGGTACATTGACAGAAAACAGATTTCAACATGTACGTGAATGTTTCGCCAGTGCAGACGCACGGTAACACATGCAAGTTAATTAGTATCCGTATTAAAAAGAATATGCATAACAGCATGACATACAGTATATTACCTCACCGTAGATAACATACTGTATGTTGTGCTGTTATGCAGTTCCTGTCAAAAATTGTATGGAACATTGACAAAAAATAGAGATTTCAACATGTTTTGTCGTGAATGTTTCGCCAGTGCAAACGCACGGTTACAAACAACTAATAGAATGTTAAAATGGTAAAAGTGAGAAAAAATATTATTATTATTTTATATCTAAACTTATAAAAAATATGATGAGGTTTATATTCATAACTTAAGGGGGATGCGCTAGGGTGGCCCGCGAAATTCAAATTTTCTTACGTTTTTTGCAATTTGCAGGTCTGTATCAGGTTGTATGTTGATCTAAATATTGTTAGTGCTCGTAACAAATATGGATTTACAGAATTATAAACATTAAAATCAGCAATACAACTCTAAGCTCATGTAAGTGCATTGAATGACTTGAGTTACTAAAGCTGTCTTATATGTGAGCTTAATGCATAGTTCTCAGGTTCTCTTATTTCTGTAGTGTGTAAATTCAATGCACTTCTCCTCTGTCGAGTATTAAGCTTTAAATCTTTTAATGATATTTGAAAATCCTTAAATGCGTTTAACATAAAAACTGCTGTTATCACTATGAGGAAACCACATATGCAACCTATGATATCAGGAGTACTCATATGATCCCATTCCTTAAAAAGGATACCTGATGCAATTATAACTAATATGGTAAACATGACATAGTACACAGGAGTAACAATACTTGTATTAAATATGTCTAGGGACTTATTCAAATAATTCATTTGAATCATGATACATACAACAGCAGTGACAAATAATAACCAAAAAATATAATTTGAAAAATTGTTTACGTTTCCAGAAACACTTTCCCTTACACCTAAAGCAACTCCTTTACAAAATACCACAGTCAGACTACCAATAGACGAACAAAGTAACAAGTAAACTGCAATGTTTGTATTTCCAAACCTTGGTATAAAAACTAGTTTTATAATTAAACACATCAAAAAAATTGTTCCAACATATGTTAGAAATAAATAGTCAAATAACTTATCTACTAACTCACTAAAACCTGTGATTTCTTCTGACTTAGGTGAATGAATCACAAATATTATTGATCCAATAATACAAAGAAAGCATCCAATCTGTAATAGAAATGTTAATCTGTTAAAGAGTTTCCCATGTGTGAGAAAGTTGTTGTTTTTAATTTAATATTTCAGATAATAACTTACTTTTCCAATGAAATTAAGTTTCTCATTAAGAAACTTTGAAGAAAGGACTGCCGCCACAAGAACACTAAGCGCACCTAATGGAGTCACCAGTGCTGCAGGTGCAAATGCATATGCCAGGAGATTGGCTGCTTCACCAATGCCCACTGTGAGGAATATGAATTCTTTAGTAAAAGTTAATCTTAATAGTGTCTAGTGAAACTTACATAAAGTTTATAATTACCTACTTGTTATCAGACCAAGCCACCACAGCCATTGTTTAAGGTAAGCAAACCCACCCGCCGATGCCCGAACATTTCCTGAGGCTTGGAGTTTTTTTAAAGCAACTTTTTTTATAATGAAACTGGACCCGATAAAAATACTAGATGATATAGCCAAACTTAACCCTATCGTA
This sequence comes from Lithophane socia, assembly GCA_947522985.1. Lineage (NCBI taxonomy): Eukaryota > Metazoa > Arthropoda > Insecta > Lepidoptera > Noctuidae > Lithophane > Lithophane socia. Next base: position 11,895,373 of record OX383252.1, on the reverse strand, counting down.
AAGTGGTTATTATTGTATTTCTGGCCATTTATAGTTAAATGAGAGGTTTTCATTGTAACACGAATTTTTAAACATAACCTGCTAATTCATCATAATTATCTAGCTAGAATGTATGAATCATAGTCGAGGTACCTACAATGTTCTTATCAGATAGATAGAGATAGCTACCTCAATCAGGATTTTACCATGGTAATAAACACTGACCAAATGACACTAATGTAAAATTAATTGATAGTGGAAGAGACAGGAAACCGAAATAGCTAAAAATTAAATTAATTTTACGTTAGTTTTATAAACACTAAAAAAATGCATAGTGTCGCGAACGCGAAGTGACAGTGACACAGACTAATTAGAGGTGGGTAACTCCGGTGGTACTGATCCAAAGGTGCCGGTTCCGAACGCGGATCCGGAAACCTTATTGACTCCTCACAATCCTTATCGGCACCGCGGTACCAAATGAATCCGGTCCCGAGAGACGGAGCGGCGGAGCGCAGGTTCGGACTCGTTCACTTATCACTACTCGCTCACTCGCTCACTCAGTAACTCGGTACGTCGTGAGTCCTCATAATAAAGACTTATTTTAAAATTATTTTTATTTCATTTCTTTCTTTCCTAACAATTTACGCTGTCCGAAATTTAAATCGTATGAATAAAATAAAATAAAATGTCCTACTGTAAGTTCTGTAATGTAAACTGTTCAATTCAAAATGTGCCAAATGATCCAAAGTATTCCAAAGATCCGAATGAATAAAATGTTCTGGTCGAACCGCGGAACCAAAATAACCGAGTGAGTCCCGGTGCCAAACGGAACCGAAGGAGCCGATAAGGTGAACCGGTACCGGAGTCGGAGTTGGAATAAGTGAATCAATTCACTTGTCGGAATAAAGATTACCCATCTCTAGACTAAGTAGGACAGTGACAACGTCACTGAGTAGTAGTCATTCATACTTTTTTAAATGACTACGTAGTATGTAGTCTGTGTGTATGACAACGATACATTGACTTATAAATCATATGGACTTGAAATGTTTGACTATAGAAAAAACAGTTATACAAATATGAGGCATATCGACGCCAAAATCATAAAAATATTGCCATCTCTTTTTAACTTTCATAATTTTGCGTAAGTGAAAAAGGACAATAGTGTTTTTGACAGTTACTTTATTGGCAACTCTACATTTCTAGAGTCATTGAATACCGTTGAATACCTATTTGCGGCCGAGTCGCCATTTTATCCTCTCGCTGTTAGGTACCAAACTTGAGTACGTCAACTGTCAAATGCTCTTGAGCTGTGGTTATAATTGTAAATTTTGGAGTAATTTGCAGTGTTATTGCTTTTAAACTCGGTCCTATAGTGGAAATCGTCAATAGCAAGATGCCCAATTGCAATTTAATCGGATGTGGCATCAAAAGAAGCGGAAATCTCCCGAACATAACTTTGCACCAGTACGTACATAATTTTCAGCTGAAATATCGTTAGATTTATATGATAAACAAAAGATTCTGCATTTGTTGAAGAGCTTTAACAGTAAAGCATTCTTATTTTCCCTTTTGCCTTTATTTTTAACAGTTTTTCAACATGAAATGATTTTCTTGTTATTGAAGGGATAGAGTAGTGCATTTAGACATTTTATTTTTATCGATAATGCTTTTTTATGATTCTTTATTGGTTTTATGTTTTATTTTCAAGGCTGCCTGATGAACGTAAAAAGAAAATTTGGCTGGAAACAATCGGTGTTAAAAATTTAAAGATGTCAACAAAAACAATTCACATATTTTGTTCTCTTCACTTTGAAGAATCATGTTTTGGACACTGAATAAAGTAACATTACGTGACGATGCTTTACCCTCACGAACCTTATTGGTAAGTAACATTGCATGTTATTATTTTTCCAACATGATTGTGTAGTGGCTGATAAATGATGGTGATGTCCTCAATTGCAACAGTTGTCTAATGGACACAAAGAGTGATGTAATTAATGTGTTAGAAGACTTAATATTAATTAAAAATCCTATTAATAAAATCAAGAAAGATCAAGAACACTAATCATTTTATTGCTTGTTTACAGCCTAAGATTCGAACAAATATATCTGGCATTTTAATGGAGAATTATCAAAATCAAACAAACTCACAATCAATATCTGGATGTGGTGCTCCTAATACGGTAATTGATTTTTGTAATTATAAACAGTAGGATCATTACTGTTTTGAAAAGTCATAATTTTTTTTTAAGTATTTACTATTCAATTTATATATATGTTAATGATAAAAAGTGGTTTTCAGGTCTAAGCTGTTTGTGTGCCTACCACTCAAAATCAACCTGGAGAGATTTCAAAGAGGAGTGGCATAGATTTAGCCCCTAGCACATCCGCTACACTAGATTTAGTCACTAGCACCTCCGCTGCGCCACATTTAGCTGCTAGCACCTCCGTTGCGCCAGATTTAGCTGCTAGCACCTCCGCTACGCTAGATTTACCGGTATGACCAGTTCGGTTTTTTTTCATCTAACTGATAAAATCTTATTGATTGAATTGAGACTGGTTGGGAGATATCTCTCGCTTCTTGTCTTCAATATCTATAAAGCTTAATTTTATTTGATTTCAGGTACACACATTTAAAATGATAAAGACATTAAAGTACAAATGTCAAAAACAGTCCAAGAAGATACTGAGAAAGTTAGAAGACAGACGAAAGAAATTGCTCATGTTAGTAATATTATCAAAGATTTTAAAGGATATAATAATATTTATTAATTTAAAATGTAATAGGGGTAAACATGAATTTGAGATACAAATATTATGGGAAGAAATCTACTGAGAGAATATCCCATAGAAATTACCCAAACTAAATTGTATTGTTCGGAAATGAATAAAATTGATTTCTTTACTATAACTTTATTATAATTATTGTTGATTTTTAATTAAATAATTAACCCTCGATCATTTGCCTTTTACAAACTTAGCATCAAAAATATGAATTATGGTGAATAAAACCATTAAAAAAAAAGTATTTCACTGGTTATCCGTGAAATTCAAATTTTCATATGTTTTTTGCCAATTGCAGCTCTGTATTAGGCTTAGAGCTAGGTTAAATGCTCTAAGGTGTTAGGGTGTATGTTGATAAAAAAACGCGACAAAAATAAAATAATAATAATAAAAATATAAATTTATTTCATTTAAAAATTACCATCTGCGTGCCATTGACGGAACCACCATAAGCTTACAGTAAAAAGAACCCGTGGGCATGGCAAGCCAGCAAGAAAGTGGATAAAAAAATTATTCGATATAAGTAGGTACAAGTCGTGCCATTAAAAGTCGAGACTTGACGCACCTGTATTATCAGGTTGTCATCGGGATGGCGAAAAGAGCGGCAGGAGGCGCGGTCAAATCTCAATTTAATGGCACGACTTGTAGGTACTTACTGCTTTTCATTTCTTGTAATAGCTAAAAGCATATATTCCAAGAGCATAAAATTAATTGGGGTATTTTTACCCGTACATATTGTACACACGGCTACACATCAAGCTATACATTTCCAGTTTATGCTGATCTCGCATTCTATAGGAATTCCGTACAATGCGAGGTCAGCTAATACTGGAAATGTATAGCTTGATGTGTAGCCGTGTGTACCGTGACATTATGAAAAGATTCTCACAATCTTTTATCCATCGAGATATAAGTACTAACGTACTAGAGAAGACACCGTAAATTCCTACTTTGTCTCGTTCAACTGCGGCGATCGCGCCGCAGTTTGTCGAAGAAAACGCGTAGTGCCGTGATTTACATGGCGCTTAAGACCTTTTTGCCGAGAATAAATACACTTCCGCAGCTAATCTAGCACTGTGGTAAATTAGGTACGGTTTAGACGAATTGTTATTATTTTAGCGCTGCAGCGAACTAAAGATTCAATACGAAGAATAGGACAATTTAGTTATTTGACGTAGCTTCTCTAGTACGTTAGTACTTATATCTCGATGCTTTTATCGATGTTATTCACTCGACGCGCGCCAGCGGCAGCGGTCGGACGTGTGCGCAGTGCGGTACGAGTGCTCTCCCGATTCCGGTTCCAAGCGATCCTGAATTCAAGACTTCATAGTGTTATACTTTGTTATTTATAGTAAAATATATTTATATTTTATTATTTATAGCAAAATTATAACGACTATCTTCAACTACTTGCTGTGTGCCTTTTTCAAGGCACAGCTTGTAAAGGTTTCGATAACAGTTACCCGTCATACAAACGTACGTCGTGTTGTTGGCCCCTTCTGGGTAAAACCACAGTTTCGTGGTCCTCGGTGGATACCTATACGGTGCCAACGAAGCCGAGGGGGTGTTGACCCAATCACACCCGCCGATCCCCATCAGGGTGAGGCAGTCAGTTGGACGGGTCCCAGTGTTCGGCCTTGGGGGGTCTCCTAGTCGGCATTGGTGACAGTTTTGCTTTCACAGCTACACACCTGTTGTGGTCGGGTGTGTCTACCCCGACACAACAGACCCTGTTAGGACCCCGTTGCACAAATAAGATAGGCAACGGGCAAAAGCAAGCTTAGGGCTCACCTTAGGTACTCAACCTCCCTGTCTATACCCGACAGGGAGGGTTTACACATCCCCGGGCATTCCTCCCGGGGAGTTAGAGTTAGGATTTATGTTAGGAGAAAGTAGGTAATTAGACTAGATAGACATAGAGAGATGGATCCTTTAATTAGGAAACTTTTCTCTATAATCCTTAGGCTATTAGCCGAGCCCACTGCGGAAGAAAAGGCCGCTATTAGGAAGGAGATAGACGAGTTAGCGCCGCTACTCGATCCCAAGCCCAGTCCTTCTGACTCTAACATCGCTGATTTCAGCGATGTTATTCCCCAAACCCAGTCTCTTCCAGCTATAGAGCTGGAAGACCCCTTCATTAGGTCCCCCAGTCCGGCCTTCAGCCCGGCCTTCAGCCCAGCGGTAGAGTCAATGGACACTACCGAGCCGGCCGCTTCCTCAAAGCGAGCCGCTACGCCCTATAACTATGCCTCAGAAACTGAGAATGCCTCCGCTCCTTCCTCTTCCTCCCATTCCGAGGACGATGGGTTTACCCCAGTCTCAGGAAAGGGGAGCAAAAGGAAGAAGAAGAGACAAACATCCAGTCAGGCAAACAAAGTCATCGCCGTCGATGACGTAATTTCCCCCACCCCTACCCCCGTAGCGCAAGTAGCCGGTATAGCGCCTAGTAGCGCTACCGTTGCGACAGTAGCTTCCCCCTCCACCTCCCCCGCCGCGACCGTTGCACAAGTTGCTCCCGCCGTCCCTATCACTTCGGACACTAGAAAGCCCCGTCCCCCACCCCCCGTGTTCCTTCAGGACAAGGGGAAGTGGACAGATGTGTCCAAATGGTGTGTCGAAAAGAAAATCGGCTTCACCAACGCCAAGTCTACCCTACAGGGTATTAAAATCTCTGTCCCAACCGCGAACGATTATCGCGAGTTAACAAAGCTTCTGAGAGCTAGAGGAATCTCATTCCACACCTTCTCGCTCCCAGAAGAAAAACAGATTAGGGTCGTTATAAAACGTATCCCTAAGGAAATAGCCCCCGCCGACATAAAAGCCGACCTTCAGTCGCAAAATGTCCCCGTGGACGAAGTCCACCGCATGCATCGCTCGCGTGGCGGTGAAGCATACGACATGCTACTTGTCGTGTGCTCTCCAGTAGAGGGGCATCACCCCATTTTCAATATTAGGTCACTCTGTAACCTTACCGGTTTTATAATAGAGAAACCCCGTAAAAACGGGAATATAGGGCAATGCCACCGTTGCCAGCTCTATGGCCATTCGCAAAAGCACTGCCATGCGACCCCCAGGTGCGTAAAGTGCCTGGGAGAGCACGGCACTGCCGATTGCACGCGTCCTAAGGACCGTTCCCTCTGCCTCAGCCCTCCCAGCTGTGTGCTATGCGGCCAAGAAGGGCACCCAGCCAATTACCGTGGCTGTCCCAAAGCCCCCAAGTCAAGCTCTCCCAAGCTTAATAAGCGTGCTGACAATCGTCAGTATAGGGAATTCCCTCCCATTCCTTCCTCTCAAATTCCAGAGAGACTTAGCCCTCAGCGCCCCAGTCCCTGGAATATGCTGCAACACCAGCAATCATTCCCCAAGTTAGCCTCCGCGAAACCCCCTGCCCCCCACACCCCCCTCTACTCTCTCATGGACCCGCGTATCCGTGCCCACCCCCCAGCGCACCTCGCGCCCCCCGCGCATTTTGCACCCCCCCCTCCCCCCGCGCCTCTCGCAAAACGCGCTCCCGCGCCAGCTAACTCTCGCCCCGCTCCCACTTCTGTGGCTCCCCAAAACCCTAACGTAGGTAAAGATCCCTTTAACGTGTTAGCATCCACGTTCATGATCTTCTACTCCCCCCGCGCTATCAGAATGGCCGCCGAAATCCAGGCAGCCAGGGATAGATGCGATCTAGCTCAGATCCAAGCGATCTATAACGCGTACTCGGACGTTACGCAAGCCCTAAATTCCCTCGCTAATCCAACTCATAATGGATAAAGCCATCTTAGCTAGGTTTAAACCCCGATCCCTCAGGCTAGGTATCTTCAATGCCAATGGCATCAACGGTCAACGAGATGAGATCTCTCTCTTCCTCCGCGACCATCAATTAGATATTCTCCTTGTTCAGGAAACGTTCCTCAAACCTAGTAACCGCAATCCCTCCATAGCCAACTATCGTATAGTCCGTAACGATAGAACGCGTTGCCACAAGGGCGGAACCCTCATTTATTATAAAAAGGAACTTTATTGCATCCCTATGGACCCTCCCACCCTCTCTCGTTTAGAAGTCTCTATATGCCGTCTAGGCATGTCAGGTCACGAACCGATCACTCTAGTGTCGGCTTACCTCCCCCCCCAGAGTGCCGCTGAGGACTTTCAGTCCCTCTCGGACGACCTCTCTGCCCTATTAGGCCTTAGTAATTCCGCTATAATAGCAGGCGATTTCAATGCCAAACATCCCGCGTGGAATAGCTTCACTACCTCCACTAGAGGGCGACACTTGTTCGACCTCTCTTCCTCCAAGAATTTTGATGTCATCGCTCCGATGACTCCCACTCACTTCCCCCACGACCCCAATCATACCCCCGACGTACTCGACCTGGCGCTCCTTAAGAACGTCAGCCTACGTCTAGACTCGATAGAAACGGTAGACGAGCTTAACTCTGACCACCGTCCAATAGTTATAAGACTGGCCCCCCGCATAGGTCTCCCGGACGACGCCTCCCAATCTCCCCTAGCCACCAAAAGGGTAACGGACTGGAAGAAAGTAAGCGAAAAGCTGAAATCCAACACGTCCCCCCAGTTAGATTCTATCCCCGATAAGTTTGACTCTACCGCGGACACGACGGCCGCGATCGACTCACTTACTGATCACGTACAATCTGTTTTGAACGAATGTTCAAAGGAGGCTCCGGCGACGGATGACCGTCGCTGGAGGCTCCCACAGGAAGTGCGTGATCTGATAACTGAGAAGAACGCGTCTGTCCGTGCGTACACCACCTTTCCCTGCTCCGCTAACAAAGCTCATATGCGCTATTTACAGAGAACTGTAAAGAAACGTGTACAAGAGCTGCGTAACGCGGGTTGGGATAAGATGTTGAGCGACCTAGAGCCAACTCATCTAGCATTCTGGGACCTTCAGAGGAAACTCAAGTCCCCGCAGGAAGCCGCCATGCCCCCCCTAGTACGTCCCGATAAATCCATCGCTTTTGAGGATTTAGAAAAGGCAGAATGCCTAGCAGACAGCCTAGAGGCTCAATGCTCCCCCAGCTCTCTACCAGTAGACCAAGCTCACCTCCATGAGGTTGACGCGGAAGTCGAACGTAGAACCTCACTTCCCCCCGTAGAAGACCCTGATGACCCCTTGCCCCCCGTCACCCCAGACGAGGTGCACGGGATCATCAAGGATCTTAAAAATCGTAAAGCCCCCGGTTCAGACGGAATCACCAATAGGGTGGTTCAATTGTTCCCCGCCCATCTTATAATGCTATTGACCACCATCTTCAATGGTGCTCTGAGCAATAATATCTTCCCCCAAGCGTGGAAAGAAGCCACCGTCATTGGTATCCCGAAGCCCGGCAAGCCCAGGTCGGACCCTTCGAGTTACCGCCCAATCAGTCTGCTCAAGGTTCTCGGCAAAATCTACGAGAGGCTTATTTATAAGCGTCTCAGAGACTATGCAGAGACCAAGGGCCTCATCCCCAACGAGCAGTTCGGCTTTCGAACTCAGCACTCTAGCGTGCATCAGGTACACCGGATCATCGAACACATAAGCTTTGGTTTCCAACGCAGTGAGGTGACCGGTGCGGTATTCTTCGATATAGCGAAAGCTTTCGACAAAGTCTGGCACAATGGCTTGTTATACAAGTTATACCAACTCGGAGTGCCTGACCGTCTCGTGCTCATCATTCGAGACTTTCTGTCGAACCGCACCTTTCGCTACCGTATCGAAGGTGCCCTCTCCTCTCCCCGACCCATACGAGCCGGAGTCCCTCAGGGCTCCGTGCTGTCTCCCCTCATTTTCACTTTGTTCACCGGTGACATTCCCAAAAGTAAAAAGGCGCAGTTGGCTCTGTTCGCAGACGATACGGCCATTTACTCGAGGGGGCGTCGACCCGATCAGATTCGCCTAGCTCTCCAGGCAGCGGTCGACAAGCTCGGCGCCTGGTTTCGAAAATGGCGAATCGAAGTAAATCCAGATAAAAGTCAAGCGGTTCTCTTCCAGAAATCGCGTAATCGTTTTAGAGCCCCCGTCCCCAGTCCGCTCACCATGTTTGGCAAGCCGATCCCTTGGGAGAAGCGAGCTAAATATCTAGGTGTAACGCTGGACGATAAACTCTCGTTTCAAGAGCACATAAAGCAGGTGCGCTCGCGCGCCGCTTTCGCTCTAGGTAGACTCCACTCCGTTCTGAATGCACGTAGCAAATTGTCACTCAAGTGCAAATTGCGTACCTACACGGCGTGCATTCGTCCCATCATGACCTATGCGGGGTCCGTCTTTGCTCACGCAAAGCCCCACTACATCCATAGGATGCAAACCCTACAGAACCGTTTCCTACGTAAAATCACGTCAGCCCCCTGGTTCGTTCGTAACGAGATCCTCCATCTCGACTTAAAGATCCCCACAATCCGCCAGTTCCTAAAACGCCTTTCCAAGCGTTACTTCGATAAAGCCGCCAAACATCGCAACCCTCTGGTTGTCGAGGCCGCTAACTATGCCCCCTCTAGGATTAGCAAAGTCCGCCGTCCGAGGCATGCACTTGTAGAGCCAGATGATCCCATAACCCTCCTCCAGGAGAGCAATAGGGCCACCAGTACAGTTCTGAAATACTAAAACAGTCGCCTACCGTCATTCCGACCTCGCCGCCGAGGTCCAGCACGACCGCGTTCCCGATTAAATTCGTCCCCCCGTCCCTTGTCCGATGATGTGCCAGCCCGCGCCGTAGCTGAGCACGTAGCTTTAAATTCCCCATATAATAATAATAATGATCCTATATTGATCCAGCCTGTCCCATCTTGCTGCCCTCCCGTCAGTGACGCCCTAAGCCGAGGTTCGTACCCCACAGGGGGTGCCCTTAGCGAGCGCTCACTTAGTATTAATTTAGAATAGTTTATATGCCCCTGGCTGGAGGCCCTGAGTGTAGTAGCTTAAGGCAGCCACAGGAAAGTCCGGTTAAATAGTTACGATGTTCATCTAAAATCAACTATGAGATGCCCTAGTTAAAAAAAAAAAAAAAAAATCGATGTTATTTTAAAGAAGTATCGATAAGGGCTGCTCTAGTAACCGCCATTTTATCCTCTCAGTAGAGCGTAGGTATACACGTTTTTCTTGTAGGTATGCCAAGTCCATAGGATTTATTAGTCATTGCAACGATACATTGACTAACGATATTACTTTACTCTATGTGACAACGTCAAACATTTTGGAAGTCCGAGTCTTTGGTACCTCCGTGAAGTTAGCCGCATGATTTCATTATGAATGAACTTTTGATAACCTCCGTGAAATTAGCCGCATGATTTTATTATTATGAACTTTTGTTACCTCGGTGAAGTTAGCCGCACGATTTCATTATTATGAACTTTTGTTAGTGCTAATCGTTAGAGAATCGTTAGAGAGGGTTAGAGATAAAAGAAAAATCGTTAGAGAGTAATTCGTTTTTATGTAAAAACAATTTTAATTTTTCGTGTGAAGTTGGCCCTCCTTCCCGCAAAAATGGACTTAGACGTAATTTTATTTTTTTAATCGTTTGCGAATCGTTAGAGAGAGATTGAGAGTTACACAAAATCGTTAGAGAGTTAATATTTTATTTGATATTAAATCATTTCTAAGAGCGTGACGTTAGCCCACCTCTGTGAATTTTGCCCCCGATATAATTATTCTCAACTTTTGTTAATGCTAATCGTTAGAAAATCGTTAGAGAGAGTTAGAGAGAAAATAAAAATCTTAAGAGAGTAATTAGTTTTATTTATCAACGATTTTAATTACTTTTGTGACATTGGCCCCCATTCCCGCAAAAATGGACGTAGACGTAATTTTTTTTTTTTAATAGGTTGAGAATCGTTAGAGAGAGATTGAGAGTTACACAAAATCGTTAGAGAGTTAATATTTTATTTGATATTAAATCATTTCTAAGAGCGTGACGTTAGCCCACCTCTGTGAATTTTGCCCCCGATATAATTATTCTCAACTTTTGTTAATGCTAATCGTTAGAAAATCGTTAGAGAGAGTTAGAGAGAAAATAAAAATCTTTAGAGAGTAATTAGTTTTATTTATCAACGATTTTAATTACTTTTGTGACATTGGCCCCCATTCCCGCAAAAATGGACGTAGACGTAATTTTTTTTTTTTAATAGGTTGAGAATCGTTAGAGAGAGAAAGAGAGTAAAAAAAATCACTAAAGAGTTAATATTTTAATTGATATTAAATTATTGCTGAGAACGCGTTTTACCCTAGGACCTGAGCAGGTTAAAATTTAGAAACGTGCCGCCTCGATAGGGGATAGGGGGGGAGGAGAGGGGGGAAGGGTTAGTAGATCCCCCCACTCCCCCCTGCCGGAGATACAAAGTTTTTTTTAAATATGACAAATCTCTTATATGCTGGGGGGGCCACACCAACGGATTATCGCGATAGACGTTAACCGTTGGTGTACTACACTACGACTTACCTCGAGAATTTGTCAACGGCATTTACATTGGCGTTTGACGTTGGGTGATTGATAACTCTGGTGGCGGCATTTTAGGCAGGTCAAAGAGATTTACCGAGAGAATTATTGCATTGAATGAAGCGGCCACACTTACTATGCGTTTGCACCAGAAAACATTTAACATATAGATGTTTCGAAACTTGTCACATGAAACAAATCTCATTACTTGTTTTGTTGAACTTGCGTTCGCACTGGACGAAACATGAGTAAGTCATAAGACAGATCTCAAGATTTGTTGTAAACTGCGTTTGCACTGTCTAGAAACATACACAATTGACATGTTTTGTATAAAGATTTGTCACGTTTGCGTTCGCACTGTTGTTTGTTTATGTCAAATTATGTCTCGCAACTTGTCTATTGCTTGATGTTTAGTGTTATCCGAGTATGGTGGTAAACATCCGTGTTTATATCGAAACATAGAGTGGTCCAAAGTAGACACGATGAAGTTTATAGAGCTTTGGCAAGGTTTTCCATGTTTGAGGAAAACAAAATGTGTGACTATAATAACCGACCAAAGTGTCAAAACAAATCTAACAACATGTTACTAGATTCATACAGATACATTTTGATACGAAATTGGTTTGTAAAGACATGTGGCGAAACATGTCGAGTGATATGAAACGTCAAACATGTTTCGCGGCAACAAGTTTCGTGACAATGCGAACGCTAGGCGATACACTGACAGAAAACAGAGATTTCAACATGTTTTTATGTGAATGTTTCGCCAGTGCAAACGCACGGACTACTACAGAGCTGCAATTTGCAAAACACGTACGAAAATTTGAATTTCACGGATAACCAGTGAAAAACTTTTTTTTTAATGGTTTTATTCACAATCTTTCTCTTTTTCAATCATATTTTTGATGCTAAGTTTCTAAAAGGCAAATGATCGAGGGTTTATTATTTAATTAAAAATCAACAATAATTATAATAAAGTTATATAAAGAAATCAATTTTATTCATTTCTGAACAATACAATTTAGTTTGGGTAATTTCTATGGGATATTCTCTCAGTAGATTTCTTCCCATAATATTTGTATCTCAAATTCATGTATATCACACTTTTAAATATTATTATATCCTTTAAAATCTTTGATAATATTGCTAAAATGAGCAATTTCTTTCGTCTGTCTTCTAACTTTCTCAGTCTTTTTATCTTCTTGGACTTTAATTTCTTCATCATTTTAAATGTGTACCTGAAATCAAATAAAATTAAGCTTTAATAGATATTGAAGACAAGAAGCGAGAGATATCTCCCAGCCAGTCTCAATTCAATCAATGAGATGTTATCAATTAGATAAAAACGGAACGGAACTGGTCATACCGGTAAATCTGGCGCAACGGAGGCGCTAGCAGCTAAATGTGGCGCAGCGGAGGTGCTAGTGACTAAATCTAGTGCAGCGGATGTGCTAGGGGCTAAATCTATGCCACTCTTCTTTGAAACCTCTCCAGGTTGATTTTGAGTGGTAGGCACACAAACAGCTTGGACCTGAAAACCACTCTTCCATATGATTTATAAGTCAATGTGAAATACTCGGTCAGTGGGTCGTCTGGGATTTGTTACGGCCGTAAATAATATTTAGATCAACATACAACCTGACACTGCAAATTGCAAAAAACGTAAGAAAATTTGAATTTCGCGGGCTACCTTGGCGCATCCACCTTAACCGCTTGCAAGCCGCGCCGCGATTACGCCACAGACCGCATACTTTAAGTACGCATGTCTATCACCCACTTTATACGTAGTATTGTAAGGAGTGCTCGTGCTCTGTGATTTTAATGATTTTATGTAGTCTGTGGACACTGGACATGATTGACACGTCGACATGTCATGTCATGACTAGTTTATACCTTTGAAAACAGCTCAGTTGGCTGTCAGGAAAAAAACATCTTTCGTTAGCCATCGTGTTTTGCTAAAAAATTGTTTTAACGTCTGCTTATTCATTGAAGAATTGTCGAAGTAAATTAATATATTTTACCGAAAATACTAAAGAATGCGATGCTCCCTCGTCGGCGAAACATCGGAGGTGTGACAGAGCGATCACTTTTGGAAAACGACTTAGATACGTATGATAAATTAGACAAAAAAGGTGTTCATCCTTCGAATACCAATTCTCCTTTTTTCATTCCGTTTCCAAAGATACAAGTGAAACAAGAGCATTCAAGTCATCAAACAATACAGTCAATAGAACAAGATATAACATTTGACATTCTTGAAGAATTTGTGTTCGAGCCCGTGATGGCTGCTAGAGATAGAACCAATGAATTCATATCGGCTGTACGAAGCCTGCAGGGTAGAACTCTGGCCAGGCCAGTGGTCAGAGATGAGCGAAAAGCTCAAATGCTGGAGACATATTCCCAATTTATGGGCATGGCAAAAGTTATCAGCAAAAACATTACAAGTACTTATGCCAAACTTGAGAAATTAGCTATGTGTGAGTATAAGTGACTGATTTCTACTCTTTTTAAAACAATATAATATTAATCTTCATCTTTATTTCAAGTTTATGGTAAATGTACGTATTGTGTTAACTGAGTTGGGGAACCACTGGGCTCCACTGCAGTTTATAACCCATGCGTGCGAAGCTTCATTTTCCTGAAACTAGGTTTTTTTTTCTCAAAAACTAGGCATCTCTTCAGTGTGAAATTTCTCAAAAGTGTTTTACATGAAGATATATTTACACTATAAAATTGTTAAGTTTCGCGCGCGCGGTTCTTTTGCTGCAGTGTCAGCTGTGGAGCCATAATGGTTCCTCTTTTACCTTGTTTCATTTATTTCTGCTCTAGTGGCCAAAAAGAAGTCCTTGTTTGATGATCGACCAACAGAGATACAAGAGTTGACGTATATAATCAAGGGTGACTTGAGCTCTTTGAATCAACAAATTGCCAGGCTGGGTGAGATGCCGAGGGGTCGCCAAAGTATGCACAGCCACTCATCTAGCGTAGTGCTTGCTTTACAGTCACGTTTAGCTTCAATGAGTAATCAATTTAAACAGGTAAAACCATTTGTTAATACCACAGGGCGATTGATGCAAGAACTGACACCATTTTTTGGGGGATTGGGGGAATTATTGTCTTTTTACCCGACTTCTTCAAAAAGGAGGAGGTTCTCAATTTGTCTCTGTTTTTTAATTTTTTTATGTATGTATGTTACGCAATTAATTATGAATCGATTTTGATGTTTTTTTTTTTCTTTGGTAGGTCATGCTTCAGAGGTGGTCCCATATTAATTTTATTAAGTTTACTTGCGTAGTTTTTGAGTTAGGTTCAATAATTACGTATTTTTCCCACTTGCGTATGTAGACGATATCTTTCATCATTTACATAGCAGAACGGTATAAGAATTTGCGTGGGGTAGGTACCACAATTATAAAGTGATAGTTAAAAACTTTTTACAAAAAAAACAACCGACTTCACAAAAAAAGTGAAATTTCGGAAGTCGGTGTCTTCGCTTTTCAATTTTCGTTTTTTGCCACCGACTTCCGAAATTAAAGTTATTTTACACTTTTTTCGAAAGAAAAAGTCGGTTGTTTTTTTTTTTTGTAAAAAGTTTTTTTATGTTTCACAGTAAAGAGATAATTTGAAGTCGGTTGTTTTTTTTTTTTGTAAAAAGTTTTTATAAGTTTCACAGTAAAGAGATAATGATTTTTTTTTATTACCTGTATGTCCACCATTATTGGCCATGACTTTTATGTTTGTGGTAATACTAAAATAATATAAAGTGTTGGAGTATTCTGCATCTTCTATGTTCTTTTATATACAATATGTTTATAATGACTTATCTCCCTCCAAATTCTTAAAGTTATGTTGAAGATATATGAAAAACATTGATTTTCAAATTTCCACAACAAAAATACAAATACTAGCTATTTTGAAATAGCAATAATCCCTCAAAAAATTGTGTTGGTCAACATGCCAACAAACACCCTGTACATGTCTATGTTCTATACATAATATTGCTGGATTAAAGAAACGTTTGCAATCATGAGAAGTATAAATAAAATGGAAAGTTAGTGAATCACCATTAGTGTGAATTTAATATATTATAGAACAGTTTAAACTAAATGGAAGTAGTTGTAAATTATAGTTTCTTGGTTGATTGAAACATCTTGTTCTTTGATAATGCTTTCAAATGATTAACTTATGTGCTTTACTTTACTTTTAAGGTCCTTGAAGTTAGATCTGAAAACTTAAAACATCAAAATACCAGACGAGAACAGTTTTCAAGAGTGGCACCTTTAGTTAAAGAGGTCCCATCCCTCTTGCAACAGGATGATGTTAGCATAGACTTGGGAGATGCACCTAGCATGCAAACACAACAGTTAGCTATGCGAGATGACTCTGACACATATGTGCAGCAAAGGGCTGAAACTATGCACAATATTGAGAGTACTATTGTTGAGTTAGGAGGAATATTTCAACAGTTAGCACACATGGTGAAAGAACAAGATGAAGCTATTGGTAGAATTGATTCAAACATTCAAGAAGCAGAAATGAATGTTGAAGCTGGTCACAGAGAAATCATGAAGTACTTCCAAAGTGTCACGGGTAATAGAGCCTTAATGTTTAAAGTTTTTGGTGTCTTGATATTTTTCTTCATATTCTTTGTAGTGGTAATGGCTTAATATAATATTGTGATACAATATGTTATGTTATTTGGAAACAACTAACAATAGGATAATTAATTTAATCCCTTTTAAAATAAGAAAGAAATATGTCGTAAAGATATAGATAACCAATAATCACTTTTAATGTACAGTCAGGCTAAGTGAATCATGACCCACTTTGACGATAAATCGTTTGAAACCGTCAAAATGACAAAGATTTCCCTCCTTTAAAGTGCATGCCGCAGTTAGGATGTTTTAAATATTAAGCAATCTATGTCAATATGGGTAGGAGATCTATGCAATTTTAACCTTTGTCATCACTGCAATAGAAAATATTTTAGAAAAAGCATTAAAATAATCATATTTTGAATCCAAACTCTTTGGAATTAACTATAACTTAGAACAAAGGTGACAAATAATATTTTTTTAAAAGCTCTTAACAAATATGGAGACAGCAACAGATAATTATCTGTGTAATTAAATGGCAGATGACAAGGTCGATACCAAGGAAATCTGTGTTTACGCGAATGTCGACCTTATTGCATTTGAATGTCTGTAAGAAAATAAGATTATGGTGGGTCAGAAATTCAAAATTCTATTAAATTTTTTCGACTGTACCTATGGAGGCTAATCTTGCACTACACATAAGTCGAAGTCGTATTTGAATTCAAATGAATTCCGATCGAATCAAAAGCTCGAAAACGTCATTTCTATATTTAGTACTTTCCTGGAATCGATAAATAAATTATGGGCTGATGCATCTAGATCTCAAATAACAAAGTTTGAAACATCATTTTTGGAACAACCACTGAATCGAATTTTCAGAATATGGGTAAAATTCATATCGAAATCAAAATAAAAAAATATTTCAATGCACTTTGACTTTTTTTTAGAGATTAGAGGCAGGTTTAGGATAACTTACCTCATCCTTTTATTCTCTACGATGGAGAAAGCTTTGTACAGCGAAACTGAAGGGGGCTATGACTTCCCAGTTACCGCCGGTGGCGACTGCGAATTTTTATTCCCATTTGCCTCCGGTGGTAATCCCCGCGGGGGCGACTGGGAATAAACGCACAGACCTAGGGTTCGGAGCGCGCAAGCCCCACCACGACGTCAACGTAGAGATACGGCTTTTATTATTAATTCATTTATTTCAGATAATTATAATCCATACACAATACATTAATTAAATTCGAAATCCGTTCAGTAGTGCAGGTGTGAAACTGAAAAGGTAACATACAGACAGAGTTACTTTCGATTTCGAATTTATAATATTAGTATGGAAGATCGGACGTGCGGATTATGTGTTCAATTCAAAATGTGCCAAATGATCCAAAGATTTGAATTCGGCGAACGTCATTCTTCTACGGAGAATCTTAACACCGCAATTCAGAAAATGACGTTAAATAAACAACGCCATCTATCGAGCACGAAGTGATACTGACAAAATATATGGGAAAACGTTCGAACACTGTCTAACTAAGCTATGTAGAAAAGTCCAAAAGTATAGAATTAAAGAATAAATCTTTTTTTTTAAGAAATTAACATTTATCACTTGTTTTTAAGTTATAATTAATTTGTATCATGATTTGAAAGATAGCACTACTCTAAACAACGGATTTGGAAAACTATTGCGTCATTGAGTTTTATTCTATTCTAGTATTCACAATTTATCGCGTTAAGTTTCCGCGCGAAGTATGTGAAAATAACCCATCATAAAACACACAATGAATGATCATGTCATTGTAAAATTTACTACCTACGTTCACATTGTGGAATGCAATAAGTATAAGTATTGAGTAAGTACCTACCTAGGTATTTCTTCGGGTAAACATGATGTAAGTACTTAATAGTTTTTACCCGACTACGGCGACGAAAATGTTCATCTGTTCCCTCCTATCTTCCAAACCACTTATCACAATTTGACAAATGAGGTATCGTTAGAAGCGTCGTGATTCTCCGCTGGTTAAAGGCTATGTGAAGTCACATTAAATTAAAAATGGCGCCGTCTAGAGGACATAAAGTGAGGAACTTAAAAAAAACAATGGTTTAATCGTACCATGTTGGGTATCAAATGAAAGGGCTTAATGAGCACATTTCAAAAATATATATATTATAACCCCAAAAGAATTAAAAAAAAATCAAGTACTTAATAATAAAAACTAAAACCCAACTACGACTTAAAAGGTATAAACAAGACACCACAGACAGACAAATTAAAAATCCGGAGTCACACGTAATCTGTTCGATTTATGCCCGTGTATCACACATAACCGTGCGTTTGCACTGGCGAAACATTCACATAAAAACATGTTGAAATCTCTGTTTTCTGTCAGTGTATCGACTCGCGTTCGCATTGTCACGCAACTTGTTGAAGCGAAACATGTTTGACGTTTCATATCACTCGACATGTTTTGCCACATGTCTTTACAAACCAATTTCGTATCAAAATGTATCTGTATGAATCTAGTAACATGTTGTTAGATTTGTTTTTAAATTTTGGTCAGTTATTTATAGTCCACACATTTTGTATTCCACAAACATGGAAAACCTTGCCAAAGCTCAATAAACTTCATCGTGTCTACTTTGGACCACTCTGTTTCGATATAAACACGGGATATTTACCACCATACTCGGATAACACTAAACATCAAGCAATAGACAAGTTGCGAGACATAATTTGACATAAACAAACAACAGTGCGAACGCAAACGTGACAAATCTTTATACAAAACATGTCTATTGTGTATGTTTCTAGACAGTGCGAACGCAGTTAACAACAAATCTTGAGATCTGTCTTAAGACTTACTCATGTTTCGTACAGTGCGAACGCAAGTTCAACAATACAAGTAATGAGATTTGTTTCATGTGACATGTTTCGAAACATCTACATGTTAAATGTTTTCTGGTGCAAACGCATAGTTACATATACATTTAACACGTGTGACTCCGGATTTTTAATTTGTCTGTCTGTGGTGTCTTGTTTATACCTTTTAAGTCGTAGTTGGGTTTTAGTTTTTTTTATTACTTGATTTTTTTTAATTTCTCATACTCTGAAAGGAGTGTTTGTTTGATCCGAGTAGCGGGTGACGATGTTCCTCATCTTTGGGCGGGAAAGACTGCTTCCGTCCGACTTCCATGTGGATTGGACTCACGAAGATGTATGAATTGAACAATGACTTTCGTCTTGTCCATATTCACGCAGAGGTCTTCGTAGGATGTGAAAATCATGGGACGAATCGAGAGTGCAGGCGGGTGGGGGTGCTTACGCGGAGGCGTCTAGTTTATATGGTATGTTCAATAAGTACTTATACGATAAGAGTGTAAACAAACCCTTTTCCGGTTATATTAGGAAATAGGTTCGGTCATTGCTCCATACAAAAAGTCATAATTCGAGGTTCGGCTCTCGTCTATTTCCACCTCCAATATTGGACCAATTTGAAAGATATTTTATAAATTGAACTCAGACCAATAAAAAAGTATAGACGGAACATTGCGCTCAAAAAAGTGTGGTACCGTAATATGAAGACGGCTGCTCGATAGTCTGCCGCGAGTGAGTGAGAGCACGTGACGTACTTTTGGTTAAATAATAATTGTGAAATTATGCCATCCTGCGTCATTAACTGCTGCAAAAACAACTAGCGCTTTAAAAAAAAATTGGTTGTCTGTAAAGTCGGTTTACGGACGATAATTTAACGTGAGAACGTCATACATAACATAACAAGTGCCTGTCGCTCGCTCGTGTAGCGCTCTCGCTCCGATCGTAACGTCACAATGAACGTAACGGGACAATGCGTCATCCTTTTTCGTGCATACAGCTGGCGTTCATCAATTTATTATGCCTCATTTACATTCAGCCCCTGCCGCTGCACCTCGCGCTGCCGGAAATAATTCCCTAAATATTGCCGGAGCAGGATCGAGAGGAGTGTGTGTTTACATACTGCCCTACCACTCACTTCGCTTTTAAGTTTCGGCAATGGCAGACGTCGAAATAATTATAGCGGCCGCGCTGTCTTTTTGCGATACCTACATAAATATGTTCGATATTTATAAAGATTTATCGAATACAAAAAAGAAAGTTCGTCGTAGACGATTGTGGATGATGATGATGATGATGGTGTCTGTCACCAGGCTGTATCTCATGAACCGTGATAGCTAGACAGTTGAAATTTTCACAGATGATGTATATCTGTTGCCGCTATAACGACAAATACTAAAACCAGAAAAAAATAAATATTTAAGGGGGCTCCCATACAACAAACGTGATTTTTTTGCTCGATATTGAAAACGACAACAGGTAGACGCTTAGAATTAAATTAAAATAAAACAAGATTTAAGGGGGGTTCCACGCGCGTCTCAAAGAGATGTCAGCACAATTGGCGGGGTCCGCTAGGACCGATGCCTGCCAGGGTTGCGGGTTAGTCCGAAAGGGATACCGGGACCTTGGCAACAGGCAACTGAAGGAACACGGGTGGGTTTTAGTCAGTAAAAGTCTGACACGCCCTTCCACTCAGAAGTCATTGGATGAATTCCCCTCTCATACAACAAACGTGATATTTTTGCCGTTTTTATAGATAATGGTACCGGAACCCTTCGTGCGCAAGTCCGACTCGCACTTGGCCGGTTTTTTTTATCTGCAATATATGCCAACTTACTTTTAAGAATTTCTAAGAATTTTATTGTTCTGTCATTACTCCATTTGGACGGCATTTTCGCTGATCTTAAAAAACGAGCAACACACGTCTTTCTCGTCCAGGCGCTCGGCAAGTACTGAGCGACCGAGCAGAATGTAAACACGCATTGCCCCTCGCGCTGCCGGCCCTTTGACTTCCACACAAAAAACCGCCTTTTTGGGGAGCGCCCGGCAGCGCGAGTGGCAATGGCAGTGGCATGAGAAGTATGTGTTTACACACTCGTCCTGCCCACTTCCCTGCTCATTTCGGCTGAATGTAAATGAGGCATTCATTTACATTCAGCCGAAGTGAGCAGGGAAGTGTCAGACTTGTCACGTCAAAAGTCTTCTGGGATTACTTTTCATAAATAAGTAGGCAACAGATTTTCTGCATAATTTAAACAAAATCGCAAAAATATTTGACATTATTTGTCGGAAAACGAGTTCTAGACGTATTGCAAGTTAAGAACATTATTAATGAGAACAATATTTTTCCAAAAGTAAGGGAAGTTGTGATTTTTGTACGGACACGTTATGACTAGTGCGTAAACGGTAAACTTATTATTGCATATTTAGTTTTCGAGTTCATTAGGCATGTTGTATGATACGCAAGTTTTTATAAAATATATTCTAATAATAGTTTGTATGTTTGGTATGATACTTTTTATGTTTCCAGCTGATATAAAGTGGGAAATACAAATAAAACAAAACTACCTAATAACAAAACTTTTCACCAAAGTATATCTCTCACACTTGGGAGTCTCAGCACAATTACGCGCACAAAGCCAAAAGTAGTCCTCACTTATGTCGTCGCAAATGTTTACGACGGCTCCGTCTTTATTCTTTTATTGGTCTGAAAAATTGAATAAGAAGAATATTTACTGCTATCATTTTTCTTTTTAACCGACTTCTTCAAAAAGGACGAGGTTCTCAATTATGTTACGCGATTACTCCGCCAATTATGAATCGATGTTGATGATTCTTTTTTTTCTTTGGTAGGTCATGCTTCAGAGGTGGTCCCATATTAATTTTATTAATTTTGCTTGCGTAGTTTTTGAGTTAGCTTCAATAATTACGCATTTTTCCCACTTTGCTATGTAGACGATATAATTATTTCACTCCGTCACTTTTTTTTTTTTGGATGGGAAATCATCAAATGACTTCTCTCGCTCTGGGCGGAGCGGAAGGGCGTGTCAGACTCTTACTGACTAAAACCCACCCGTGTTCCTTCAGTTGCCTGTTGCCAGGGTCCCGGTATCCCTTTCGGACTATTCCGCAACCCTGGCAGGCATCGGTCCTAACTGACCCCGTCAGGTGTGCTGACATCGCTTTGAGGCGCGCGTGGAACACGACGCGCCATGGACCCGGGCCTGGTCCTTATCGGACGAGGAGCTACCCATTGCTCGCCGTCCGCAAGCCCGCGCCTATGGTGGCCGGGAATCCGCCTGGGATTCCTGACGCCCAGGGTGTCTCCAGCAGCGGCGGTTAGCAGCGTAAGGGCGCAGGCCTTGCCTCTCCCTCACGCGTTCCGCCTCCTCCTTCGCGAGCATCACTGCTTCGCAGGAGGTGACCGCCTGCCATGCCCTCTCGCCCCGTACCATGGCCAGGACCAGAGCCGGACGCGAGAGGTCAGTGCCGCCAATCGCCCCCACGAGGACACGGCGGTGCTCCGCCCAAGCGGGGCACACCTCCACCGTGTCCTCCGGACGATCCGCACAGTGGTGACACCCGCGCGTTTCCTCCCGCCTAATCCTACTTAGGTACCTCCCGAAGCTGCCATGTCCGGTGAGGACCTGCGTCAGGCGGAAGGTGAGGATGCCCGTGGCGCCTCTCTAGCCACTCATCAAAGAGGGGACTTATGGCCGCAATTGTGGCGTGCCCATTCACTCCGTCACTGTTATTTACATAGCAGATAACGGTATACGAGTTTGTGTGAGGTAGGTACCACAAACAAAAAGGAAAAAATAAAAACTTTTTACAAAAAAACAACAGACTTCAAAAAACAAACATAAAAAAAGTGAAAAATAACTTCAATTTCGGAAGTCGGTGGCAAAAAACGAAAATTGAAAAGCAGACACCGACTTCCGAATTTTTAGTGAATAATTTATGTTTGCCGCATAATCCAGCCTTATTGTGACTTAAAAAATGTTATCTTTGTGTCGATTGTAATGGCAGAAAAAGCAATAAGAGCTAGTAAAATTGTAGCGCTGCTGGAAGAGGGGTGTAGTCAACAAAACTATATTCTTATTGATTATAACAAATTACTAGTCATTTTTGCTAATGACATAGTAAAAATTAATATTAATATTATCCATACAAAAGCCAATGACTGTTAAGGTGCCCGTTTTTTTTGCAAAGGGGTGTAGTTGTCAAATTTGTACAATAGACGTGTAATGACAGCGGTCTATTTTACTTACTGTAAAAAATCATTGCTCTAAGGTCATAAACCAGAGAGAAAACAGGCGAGAGTGTTTGTATGGGGAGGGTACCGACCCTATTTACCCGACTACGGCGAAGAAAAAGGAGGGTTATGATTTTGACCGGTATGTATGTATGTATGTATGTATGTATGTATGTATGTATGTATGTATGTTCATCTGTTCCCTCCTATCTTCCAAACCACTTATCACAATTTGACAAATGAGGTATCGTTAGAAGCGTCGTGATTGTCCGCTGGTTATAGGCTATGTGAAGTCACATTAAATTAAAAATGGCGCCCTCTAGAGGACATAAAGTGAGGAACTTAAAAAAAAATATGGTTTACTCGTACC
Organism: Lithophane socia; assembly: GCA_947522985.1. Taxonomy (NCBI): domain Eukaryota; kingdom Metazoa; phylum Arthropoda; class Insecta; order Lepidoptera; family Noctuidae; genus Lithophane; species Lithophane socia. Next base: position 11,872,089 of record OX383252.1, on the reverse strand, counting down.
ATGTTGGGTATCAAATGAAAGGGCTTAATGAGCACATTTCAAAAATATATATATTATAACCCCAAAAGTATTTAAAAAAAATCAAGTAACAAAAACTAAAACCCAACTACGACTTAAAAGATATAAACAAGGCACCACAGACAGACAAATTAAAAATCCGGAGTCACACGTAATCTGTTCGATTTATGCCCTAACACGTGTGACTCCGGATTTTTAATTTGTCTGTCTGTGGTGCCTTGTTTATATCTTTTAAGTCGTAGTTGGGTTTTAGTTTTTGTTACTTGATTTTTTTTACCTAAAGCATCACTCTCACAAGGACAAAAGAAAATAGTAGCACATTCATCTGTATTCAAATTTGAAGTGCCACATAGGCACTTACAAATTGAGTGCCTTCTCAATTTGGCACACACACACACATACATTTGGCACATTTAGTGGCAGTAAAAATTGGTATATGAATAAAGAATATATAATGGGTACATGCAACTTTATTAGTTGAATAGGTAGGTACTAATTATAACTTACATGCTTTATATAACTTATGTTTAAAAATTGTTAGTGAAAAATACAATAGTTTTTATCGTAAAAAATATTTGCTTTAGGCCATTTGTCCACCGTTAACGAGAACGAGATGCCGGCGCCGAAGTAACGATAGGTGCATTGGTGGTTTTGTCACGGTGGACAAACAATATCGTTTCTCGTTAACGGTGGCGGTAGACAAGCCAACTTAGAGAAAACATTAATTAAAACTGACTGAATTTTTTTCTTTAGATGAAAACTTAAGACAGATGGAGAAACAAAAAAAAAACATCGAATATGAAAACTAGTACTTTCATTACAAAAATCTTGAAATAGAAGCAATGATTGCTATCATAATTATGAATTATGAGCCACAGCTCATACATTCATCCCTATTTTGTAAGGAGCAAGTAATCGCAGCCATGTTGGCATCATCAACCTCCGACTTTCCATTAGTCTCCGCGTTTCCATTTGTGAGCTTACCCTTAACCTTAGATTTGTCAACAGTAAACTGTATAGCATTGACAGCAGGTTTTGTGCGTAGGTAGTACATTCCAGTTTTCAAACCCATTTTCCATGCATAGAAATGAATAGATGTTAATTTACCATAATTTGGCTCAGCAACATGGATATTGAAAGACTGGCTTTGATCGATAAATGCACCTCTGTCGGCAGCCATTTGTATTGTAGTTTTCACGGAAATTTCCCAGACAGTTTTATACAAATCTCTTATATCTTGAGGAATAGATTCAATGTTTTGAATAGATCCATTATTGTGAATAATCAGATTTTTCATATCTTCATCCCATAAATCAGCTTCAGTTAGATCATGTAACAGGTGATGATTTACCACTTGGAACTCGCCCGACAAGACACGTCTTTGGTAAATGTTTGAAGTAAATGGTTCAAATGACTCATTATTTCCTAGTATCTGGGCAGTGGAAGCAGTTGGCATGGGTGCTAACAAAAGTGAATTTCTAAGACCATGCTTTGCAATCTTCTCTTTTAGTGATACCCAGTCCCACAAATCTGTTGGTGTCTTGTTCCACATGTCATACTGCAATATACCCTGGCTTGCAGGGCAGCCTTCATAGGTCTCATATACTCCATACTTTTCAGCTAATTCACAACTAGCTTCTAGAGCACCATAGTAGATTGTTTCAAATATTTGTTGATTTAATTTTATAGCAGCTTCGCTTTCATAGGGTATACGCATTAATACAAAAGCGTCAGCTAATCCTTGAACTCCAATTCCGATGGGTCTGTGCCTCATATTTGATTTTTCTGCCTCTGGCACTGGATAAAAGTTCACATCAATAATTTTGTTTAGATTTTCAGTTATAGTTTTAGTAACTTCCTTCAATTTTATAAAATTATAAGTTTTGTCATCATTTACAAACATGTTTAGTGCAATAGAAGCTAAATTGCACACAGCAACTTCGTCTGGTGAAGTATATTCTACTATTTCAGTGCAAAGGTTGCTGCATTTAATGGTGCCTAGATTCTTCTGGTTACTTTTTCTGTTGCAAGAATCTTTGTAAAGCATATATGGTGTTCCTGTTTCGACTTGTGCTTCAATTATAGCTTTCCACAAAATCTGAGCTTTTACTTGTTTTACAAAGCGACCTTCATGTTCATATTTTTCATACAATGCTTCAAATTCTTTTCCCCAACAATCAGCTAGACCAGGACATTCATGAGGACACATTATACTCCAATCTTGATTGCTTTCAACTCTTTTCATAAATAAATCAGGTATCCAAAGTGCATAAAATAGTTCTCTAGCACGTACTTCTTCTTTTCCAGTATTCTTTTTCAAATCCAAGAATTCAAATATATCAGCATGCCATGGTTCCAAGTATATGGCAAAAGCACCAGGTCTTTTATTACCCCCTTGATCAACATAACGCGCTGTGTTGTTGTATACTCTTAACATGGGCACTAGACCGTTGGACATACCATTTGTACCAGCTATATAAGTACCTTTAGCTCTAATGCAGTGAACATGGAGGCCAATCCCACCCGCTGATTTAGAAATGAGTGCACATTGTTTTAAAGTATCATAAATTCCTTCAATACTATCATCTGTCATGGCTATGAGAAAGCAAGAAGATAATTGAGGACGTGGAGTGGCTGCTGAGAAAAGAGTTGGGCTTGCATGTGTAAAATATTTTTCAGATAGTAAATTGTATGTATTAATAGCCCCCTCGATATCTTCGCCATGAATTCCAATGGAAACCCGCATGAGCATGTGCTGTGGTCTTTCGGCAACCTGAAATTAAGCTAAGGTCAAAATTTTGTGCATACTAACTAAAAAAATACTACACTGGTCATAATAAGTTTACCTTATTATTGATTTTTAACAAATATGACCTTTCCAAAGTCTTGAATCCAAAATAGTTGTATTTAAAATCTCTGTCATACACAATGGCAGAGTCCAGCCTCTCTTTATTTTTTATGATCAAATTGTAATGAAAATCAGAAATCATTGGTGTCCTCTTCTTGGTATGTGGATTAATTATGTTGTACAAATCAGATATTACATCTGAAATAATAAAAAAAAAACTCTTTAAAGTTTGGTTCAGTTCAATTTTTACCCGACTAGGGCGAAGAAAAAGGAGGGTTATGATTTTGACCGGTATGTATGTATGTTCATCTGTTCCCTCCTATCTTCCAAACCGCTTATCACAATTTGACAAATGAGGTATCGTTAGAAGCGTCGTGATTGTCCGCTGGTTATAGGCTATGTGAAGTCACATTAAATTAAAAATGGCGCCCTCTAGAGGACACAAATTGAGGAAAAGTGTGGTTTAATCGTACCATGTTGGGTATCAAATGAAAGGGCTTAATCAGCACATTTCAAATTTATATATATTATAACCCCAAAAGAATTTAAAAAAAAAATCAAGTAATAATTTTAAAAAAAATCAAGTAATAAAAACTAAAACCCAACTACGACTTAAAAGGTATAAACAAGACACCACAGACAGACAAATTAAAAATCCGGAGTCACACGTGTTAGGGCATAAATCGAACAGATTACGTGTGACTCCGGATTTTTAATTTGTCTGTCTGTGGTGTCTTGTTTATACCTTTTAAGTCGTAGTTGTGTTTTAGTTTTTATTACTTGATTTTTTTTTAATTCGTTTGGGGTTATAATATATATTTTTTTGAAATGTGCTCATTAAGCCCTTTCATTTGATACCCAACATGGTACGATTAAACCATTTTTTTTTTTAAGTTCCTCACTTTATGTCCTCTAGAGGGCGCCATTTTTAATTTAATGTGACTTCACATAGCCTATAACCAGCGGACAATCACGACGCTTCTAACGATACCTCATTTGTCAAATTGTGATAAGTGGTTTGGAAGATAGGAGGGAACAGATGAACATACATACATACATACATACATACCGGTCAAAATCATAACCCTCCTTTTTTCTTCGCCGTAGTCGGGTAAAAACTAAAACCCAACTACGACTTAAAAGGTATTAACAAGACACCACAGACAGACAAATTAAAAATCCGGAGTCACACGTAATCTGTTCGATTTATGCCCTAACACGTGTGACTCCGGATTTTTAATTTGTCTGTCTGTGGTGTCTTGTGTACAGTAGGTATTGTTTTGTGGGTTTTTTCCAAAGAAAATTGCTACTAAATAAGATATTATAATATACAATTGATAATTACCAGAAAAGTGTTTTTTTGTTTCTTTATGCAAATTAGAAATGGCCAATCTTGCAGCAAGTATTGCGTAATCTGGATGATCAGTAGTCATGGTAGCTGCTGTTTCCGCAGCTAAGTTATCAAGTTCCACAGTTGTTACTCCAGAGTATATACCACTGATGACTTTCAGAGTAATGGATACCTGCAAGTATTAGATTACAACAATATAATAATAGTCGTATGCTATTCAGGCGCAAGGGTGGATGTATGGTGCAGTAAGGGAAATCCCATCAAAAACATACGTAAAAAAATGCAAGTCTCGCAATGCATTTCTTCTACCGCAAAACGTTGTGAGATCTAATGTAACCAAGTTAGTTAATTTATTCAGTACCATCTATGGGAACATCTATCCAACAATGTTGACATAAATTGTTACCGACGACATAATTTGTTAACTAACAACATTTTATAGTAATTAAGATCATTTATCTGTTATTCTCAGACCAATAAAAAGTACTTTTTTATTGGTCTGAGCTTTTATTAGATATTTTTATTATTTCTTTAATAACTTGAATAACTTAGCCATCGCACGGCATCATAATCACATAAGAATAATCTAAGTACTACTTATAAATAGTCCTAATAACATACCGCTAGCGGGCCAAAGGACTGAAGATGGTCAATACCATCCATATAGGCCAACGCAGACCGGGACGGGATGGCAAAGGATTTTGCCGTCAGTCAGCGCACACTAGCCGCTTAGATACCGCGGCATTCCAGCGCCTTGCCAAGGCGCGCTCGCCTCGCGGTATGACACAACCAGCGCCTGCGTTCTCGGCATGCATGCCGTTGCCTAATGCAGTACGCCACGGCGTCCCGCCGCGGGAGCCCGTGGCGCGTCTTTCAATGCCGTGCAATGAAATCCCTTTCGATGCCATGGCATCATTTTAAGGGCGCACCCTACCTCAGATTTTATCCCGCTCGCACCATAGGTACTACTCGCGACCTGAGTGAGAACGAGACGGAGTGGGGCGCTAGCGGCTCTAAAGCGTCGAAAAGTTTAGGTAATTGCTATTTACGTAGAAAATAATGGTAATTTAAAAAAAATTACTCACATAAGACCTGCTTTATAGTTAGTTCAGTTATCATTGAAAGTTTCATGATCTAATTTGAAGTATTTTTTAAATACCAGCGGTTTATAATTCTGTGCAGAGGTAACTTTGGTTTTTTTTTCTATCGAGAAAATTTTATGTAATCGTGTTATCGCCTCAAATAAGACCTAGCATCAATCCTCAACTTTAACATATATTTATTTCAAAATGAATGCTGCAGTATTTTCGGCATAACAGAGGATCATGCTAATTTGTGATTGGGTGCGCCCTTAACCGCCATCAAACGCGGCGGTTGAGTGGTCAAGCGCTAGTGCGGTCCTCTAAGGCTGCGTTTCCACCAGAGATGAGCGAAGATGCGTAGCGAGGGATGTGTGTGAAACTAACCAATAACATCGCTTCACTGTCATAGCTTGAGTTAGCGCTGTTATTGGCAAGTTTTACGGACATCCATCCTCGCTCATCTCTGGTGAAAAGGCAGCCTTACGCGGGTAAAACCGCGGGGCACAGCTAGTTCATACTATCCATACTAATATTATAAATTCAAAAGTAACTCTCGTCTGTCTGTCTGTCCGTATGTTACCTTTTCACGCCTAAACCACTGAACGGATTTCGATAAAATTTGGCAAGGACATAAATGTAGATGCACCATGGGGAAGGACACAGGCTACTTTTTATCGACATACCGCGCGGGCGAAACTGCGGGCGGAAGCTAGTTTACAATATTAGTTACGATAGTTAGGAAGTTAGGATTATTTTTTTATCTTTTACGTATCTCTACGTTTCGTCAGATTTATGGGTTAGTATGGGCTGAAACCAAGCGCTAACCCTGGAAGTTAGATTTAGATTATGATGAGATGATGGTGCGTTCGTTTTTTGTTGTGGTGAGGTGTCTGTCCATGAAACTGTTCATGTGGTGGCTGCTGCACTCGTGTGTGAGGTAAATTATTATTATTACCCTACACAACCACCTTACACCCACCTTACTACTCCCCAATGTTTTATAGACTATAGAAAGACTCGAAAACATACCGGGTCTACAAAGTCCATGTTGAGCCCATAACATAACTTCTTTATTCGTGATGTGATCTTGTCAATATGTACCTCTTCCATTCTTCCACCTGCAACAAAGACATAATTTTGCTCATAACTCCACAAAAACACAAGTTTCAGCAAAGCAATAGATTGTAGGTCAAAGACAGCACATGCTCACAGGGCATCGGTCTGACGTTAGCCTAATGTCTCTTAATGAAAGGATGAAAGCAAAATGTGATGATGACTAACTTTCAAAATAGAAATCTGCCTATCATTGATCAGATTAGGTAGATAAATTAAGGGCCAACAACCTCAAACAATATCATTAGTATGGATAAGCCCAAGGACATCCCGGAGTCCTGGGACTATTTAAGTTTCAAGATTTTTTTATTCTTATTTTTTTTGTGTGTTTGTAGGTGTTTTTATGTCTTCTATGTGAAACAGTCTTAACTAACATCCAATTCAGTCACAGCAGAAATTCATAATTCCAGTTATCAATAGCCAGTAGAGATAAGCAGATCAATAAGTCATAAAACCAGCCAAGGCATTTTCAATACAAATAGGTCACTCAACAATGTTGTGCTCTGCAGCAGAACCACTTTGACTATATTATATAAAAATTACAGGATAAAATGTAGATAATGTCTATATTTTTGTAGCTTAATATCAAAAATTGTATATTGTTAGTTTCTTGGAAAATATCAATTCAAAGTGGTCATGCTACAGAGCATACTCTCCAGCAGAACCACTTTAAAATAACGGTTATTTCACGTTGATTATGCACAAGTCATAATATAAACAAATGTATATTTATTGTATATCGAGGTAACATCTACAATTGTAGATAAATACTTACTGATTTTTACCCGACTACGGCGAAGAAAAAGGAGGGTTATGATTTTGACCGGTATGTATGTATGTATGTATGTATGTATGTATGTATGTATGTATGTATGTTCATCTGTTCCCTCCTATCTTCCAAACCACTTATCACAATTTGACAAATGAGGTATCGTTAGAAGCGTCGTGATTGTCCGCTGGTTATAGGCTATGTGAAGTCACATTAAATTAAAAATGGCGCCCTCTAGAGGACAAAAAGTGAGGAACTTAAAAAAAAAATGGTTTATTCCTGTCATGTTGGGTATCAAATGAAAGGGCTTAATGAGCATATTTCAAAAATATATATATTATAACCCCAAAAGAATTTAAAAAAAAATCAAGTAATAAAAACTAAAACCCAACTACGACTTAAAAGGTATAAACAAGACACCACAGACAGACAAATTAAAAATCCGGAGTCACACGTAACCTGTTCGATTTATGCCCTAACACGTGTGACTCCGGATTTTTAATTTGTCTGTCTGTGGTGTCTTGTTTATACCTTTTAAGTCGTAGTTGGGTTTTAGTTTTTATTACTTGATTTTTTTAGTAATATGTAAATGTTTTATCGGAATGCGCCTGCCATGAATTTCTTAGCAAATATCAAGATTAATACACACATACATACATAATATATATATATATTTCTTTACGATAAATAAATTCATAAATTGTATATCAATATAACAACATCTACAATTCATTTATAATTATTAATTATTCAACCGGTCTACGCGTTTATTTTCTCATGATGAAAAAAATGTAGGTCAATGTATTCTTTACTAACACTTACCTACCCTCTTTAGATCATCAAAAAAAAAATTAATAATGTAAAGCGTGAATCTGATTATATACATAATTATTTATTATGACATATGAATTACTCATTACAGGAAAATAATAGTTGTTCAAACAGATATAGAGAAGTACGTATAAACGTAACATACCTACTTACTGCACCAGCGAAACGTCCAGGGAACAAATAAAAAAAGCTTTCTAAGGAAAATACGAGATGGCAGTGTATTCAATTCCGCGTCTTTTGATGGGTAGCAGTCTGTGTGCAAGTATAGAGATTAACGACATTAAAAAATAATTAATAATTATAAATGAATTGTAGATGTTGTTATATTGATATACAATTTATTAATTTATTTATCGTAAAGAAATATATATATATATTATGTATGTATGTGTGTATTAATCTTGATATTTGCTAAGAAATTCATGGCAGGCGCATTCCGATAAAACATTTACATATTACTAAAAATCAGTAAGTATTTATCTACAATTGTAGATGTTACCTCGATATACAATAAATATACATTTGTTTATATTATGACTTGTGCATAATCAACGTGAAATAACCGTTATTTTAAAGTGGTTCTGCTGGAGAGTATGCTCTGTAGCATGACCACTTTGAATTGATATTTTCCAAGAAACTAACAATATACAATTTTTGATATTAAGCTACAAAAATATAGACATTATCTACATTTTATCCTGTAATTTTTATATAACATAGTCAAAGTGGTTCTGCTGCGGAGCACAACATACTCAACAAACCGCAACTAAGTGAAGAATGTGAATAATACAATAGTCTGACACTTCCTATGTTTATTTAGATAGCTAAATAGGTTTATTCACATTCTTCACTTACATAGAAATAATAGCTAAACTCTTTCAAACGGTTACACTCTTACCAGCTTCTGAGAAAACAATGCATTTTGTTAAGTTTATGAACTAATACAATATTTATCAGTTAGTAAAGTAGTAATTGATATTACAACTTTAACCAGTAGCAAATTCACTATTACCAGGACACCAGAATTATATAGTCTAATATTCTAATAACTTCATTATATCCCAGTGATTGCACCTCAAAATCTAATCACTGTTAATCAAGCCATTATCTGTAGTCTTAGAGGCACAACAGATCGAGAACCAAGTCCATTTATACCCACAACATACTGAGAAATGAGTATGCAAATATTTTTTTAGTTGTTAAAACTGTCCAAAGTAAATGAAAATCAAACATTTTACTTTAGTACTGGGTTATCCTTATCCATAGAAAACATACTTAGCCTCTGAGTAATACGGCTGATGCACCGTATCCGAGATTAAGGGGCCTTCAGGATTTATGGTAATATTTCCTGGAAGGCCTATAGGTATCTGAAGAACGGTGCATCGTAGGGCCCTGGTCCTCAGGCGTGAAATGGTTTCAATGACTAAGTATAGGTACCAGAAAGTTAGGTTTTCCCTAAAACCTTCATTTACTATTGTTAACTTAATTTATTTTCTTCCACTTTAACCCTTTTAAGTCGAAGAAAAGTAATCACAGGGATAATTTAAACAGTACACGAGCTTTTCTTACCTCTTTTGAGAACGAACAGCCTATTAAGTTTTCCAACCATGATGCTTTTAATAGATCAGTTCTGCAATCGTTTCGAATGTAAACAGTCATAAAAATTAAGGATCCGTATCAGATAACTTCTTTGCCTTGTCTCTGGGATGTGTTTGTGAAGGAATCAAGAAACTAGGAACACAACCCGGCAAACACTTCAAGCAAAGCAATGCAATTAACTAAGGCAAAAGGCAAAGAGAAGTGAAAAGAGATGACGTTATTTATGGCGGGAAATGCAGTGCACAGGGTTGCCAACTCAATGCCACGGTTGGGTGCTAAGTAACATCTCAAAAAGTGCTAAATTGGTATAAAATTTTAACAATAGTGCCAAATATATGAAATAAGAAAAATAACGTGTAGAATAAAAAGTTTTAATTTTCAAATTGTCATGACATTAATATCAAAGTTATGTTATGTTACATTTAAACAAAAATAAAAAAAATATATAGTTAAATTGGAGGATGTGACCATCAAAATTTAAAAAAATCGAAATATTAAAAATCTTATTATCGTTAAATCCAATCATCATCCTCACTACTTGTACCGTCTGTCTCTGCTGCGGTTCCTTGTACAGCTGTTGAAGTGGAGGGCTGTGGCTCATTTACACTTATAGCAGACTTTTTAAATTTAAATGTGTACATATCTTTCTTGCCTATTTTTTTAAGGATATCTTGAGGTATATCATATGTATAACAAGTTTTGTTCAAATGTTTGAGTCCAGTTCGTATACGAATAATTGAATTTAGGGAGTCCAAGTTAATTTTGTTCCTCAATTTATTTTTTACGATGTTCATTATGCTAAAAACAGCAGCGTTCAGTTTATGTTTACGGGAATCCCTACCGAAGTGCAGAGGACTACACTAATTTGCGTTTTGTTATTGCATTTTGTGAGTAAGCAAACATATCAAAATTAGTGCTAGATTTTGCGATAGGTGCTGTTTCTTAAATTTCAGTGCTAGACACATGAAAATAGTGCCAAATCTGGCACTTTAAGTGCTGAGTTGGCAACGCTGGCAGTGCAGTGCCAGTTTTTTTAAATACATTTTTGTTCGTGACCATAGATACAAGTCTTTTCAGTCGGATAAATGGATTTTTGATGGAATTTCTAAAGTCTGTTTTTTAATATCAAAAAAACAACAATCATTTGAAATGTCAAATTAGTCTACCAGATTTAAAGTCATTGTTTAAAACAGACTTTATGGGTATCTCTATGTAGGTAGGTAGGTAGGGTAGAGATCTATTCAAATATTTTCATAAAAGTGTCATCATTGTAGCGGCACCATATGAGCGGCACGTTGTATAATAAAATAAAATAAAATAAAGTAATAAAAACTAAAACCCAACTACGACTGAAAAGGTATAAACAAGACACCACCGACAGACAAATTAAAAATCCGGAGTCACACGTAATCTGTTCGATTTATGACCTCGGTGAAGTTAGCCGCACGATTTCATTATTATGAACTTTTGTTAGTGCTAATCGTTAGAGAGGGTTAGAGAGAAAAGAAAAATCGTAAGAGAGTAATTAGTTTTTATGTAAAAACAATTTTAATTTTTCGTGTGAAGTTGGCCCCCCTTCCCACAAAAATGGACTTAGACGTAATTTTATTTTTTTAATCGTTTGCGAATCGTTAGAGAGAGATTGAGAGTTATACAAAATCGTTAGAGAGTTAATATTTTATTTGATATTAAATAATTTCTGAGAGCGTGACATTAGCCCACCTCTGTGAATTTTGCCCCCGATATAATTATTCTCAACTTTTGTTAATGCTAATGGTTAGAGAATCGTTAGAGAGAGTTAGAGAGAAAAGAAAAATCGTTAGAGAGTAATTAGTTTTATTTATCAACGATTTTAATTACTTTTGTGAAATTGGCCCCCATTCCCGCAAAAATAGACGTAGATGTATTTTTATTATTTTTTATAATTTGAGAATCGTTAGAGAGAGATAGAGAGTTAAAAAATTCATTAGAGAGTTAATATTTTAATTGATATTAAATTATTTCTGAGAACGCGTTTTAGATTAAACGGGCTCGCTCTTATTATGGGCAACATATTCAGCCGAACGGTACTTTTACTGTACCTAGAAGTTAGTGAAGATACCAGGCATTTCGTCATCACATGAGACAGCTTTGATCAGAGGACTCACACCACTATAGTTATAGAGTGTATTACATTATTGTCTGGTATCTTGGATGGATGGGCCGGCATCAAAATTATATATCTCCACCTGCTCAGTTTCTCGACAGTATTTTATTAAGAGAAGACATTGAAAATGAAGAAAATCAATAAATCATTATTTAAAACTAAAAAAAAGTTTTATTTCATAAAAAAATCTGTAACACTTGCATTCAAAGCATATTATTCAGTTTTAAATATCATAATAATTGTCGAAAGGCTTTTCATCCACTTCCGATCTCGATTCTAAGTCATAAAACAGGAATTCTCCATCGTAATTAAAAAAATGTTCTTGATCAGTAGGTAGGTACTATTATCAATTTACTCCTGCTAAGCCTGTGGACTATGCTGAAACATGCACTTCTTGCACTTATAGATTCTTAGTAGCTATAATCTAAAGAGAGGTCTAAAAGAATTATGCTACACATTTTTGACTGAAAATATCCCATTTGATCTTATTTCAGAATATGGTACATAAAGTAAATAACTTGATTAGAATTTTTGTTTGCATTGTCATATTCTTTACAACAAAATATCGATTGACTGTAATGACAGTACCATGTGTCAACTTTGAAAAGTTTGTTATTTTCTGGGGTGTGTTCACTTTATTAGCCTAGATAATTAGAAAATTTGTTTGTTTTAGGAGTAAACTAACACTTAATTAATTATTTCCTAAGAAATAAGCAGTAACTTTGTACTCATATTTTAACTATGTATGTCGTATCTATTTTGTATTTTACTGTGTGTACACACGGCTACACATCAGGCTATACATTTCCAATATAAGCTGACCTCGCATTGTACGGAAATCCTATACAATGCGAGATCACCATAAACTGGAAATGTATAGCTTGATGTGTAGCCATGTGTACATAAGAATAAAATAAATAAATTAAAAAACGATTTTTCTCAAAATTGGTAATCCTTAAAAATGCATGATACAGTTAGAGCTACTACGTTTTGGGATGTCTATCCAAATATATTTAACTTATCCTGGTTAAAATGATTGAATAATAAAAACCATTTTTCGACATGTCCTTTCGAATCGATGTGACCTGTGGAAGATGCTCACATCCATTCATCAACCTGAAAAGAGCTGATAATCTTCAAACGGCTGAACCGATTTTCTTGAATCATAGCTAAGAACACTCTATCAAGTCACCTTTCAAACAAAATAAAAAATATCAGAATCGGTTCAGCCGTTTGGCAGCTACGATGTAACATATAGACACACACGTTAAACTTATAACAATCCTCTTTTTCCGTCAGTGGGTTAAAAAAGACCCGACCAGCTCCCGACAATTACCCACCTTTTGTGTGTTTTGAGCATAAATGATGCACTATAAGTACCGAATCAAATTGAAACTACCAACAATATTTCGTATTCTTATCAGGTATTACTGTTAAATGATCGTTAATCAAATACACAACTTTACCACTCATAACTATAACGTCCCTCTGCATCATGTCATGTGTCAGTAGTACCTACTACTCACGGTACTACTCGCGCTCACGGTGCACAAAGAGAAACGTTAGTGTGGCCGCTTCATTCAATGCAATAATTCTCGCGGTAAATCTCTTTAATCTGCCTAAAATGCCGCCACCAAAGTTATCAATCACCCAACGTCAAACGCCAAAGTAAATGCCGTTGACAAATTCTCGAGGTTAGTCGTAGTGTAGTACACCAACGGTTAACGTCTATCGCGATAATCCGTTGGTGTGGCCCCCCCAGCATATAAGAGATTTGTCATATTTAAAAAAAACTTTGTATCTCCGGCAGGGGGGAGTGGGGGGATCTACTAACCCTTCCCCCTCCTCCTCCCCCCTCTATCCCCTATCGAGGCGGCACGTTTCTAAATTTTAACCTGCTCAGGTCCTAGGGTAAAACGCGTTCTCAGAAATAATTTAATATCAATTAAAATATTAACTCTCTAATGATTTTTTTTAACTCTCTATCTCTCTCTAACGATTCCCAAATTATAAAAATAAAAAAAATTGATCTACGTCTATTTTTGCGGGAATGGGGGCCAATTTCACAAAAGTAATTAAATTTGTTGATAAATTAAACTAATTACTCTCTAACGATTTTTCTTTTCTCTCTTACTCTCTCTAACGATTCTCTAACCATTAGCATTAACAAAAGTTGAGAATAATTATATCGGGGGCAAAATTCACAGAGGTGGGCTAATGTCACGCTCTCAGAAATTATTTAATATCAAATAAAATATTAACTCTCTAACGATTTTGTATAACTCTCAATCTCTCTCTAACGATTCGCAAACGATTCAAAAAATAAAATTTAGTCTAAGTCCATTTTTGTGGGAAGGGGGGCCAACTTCACACGAAAAATTAAAATTGTTTTTACATAAAAACTAATTACTCTCTTACGATTTTTCTTTTCTCTCTAACGATTAGCATTAACAAAAGTTCATAATAATGAAATCGTTCGGCTAAATTCACGGAGGTGATTTATACCCTAACACGTGTGACTCCGGATTTTTAATTTGTCTGTATGTGGTGTCTTGTTTATACCTTTTCAGTCGTAGTAGTTGGGTTTTAGTTTTTATTACTTTAATTTGATTGAATCCTTTTGGGGTTATAATATATATATTTTTGAAATGTGCTCATTAAGCCCTTTTATTTGATACCCAACATGGTACGATTAAACAATTTTTTTTAGTTCCTTACTTTATTTCCTCTGGAGGGCGCCATTTTTAATTTAATGTGACGTCACATAGCCTATAACCAGCGGACGATGAAGATGCTTCCAACGATATCTCATTTGTCAAATTGTGATGAGTGGTTTAGAAGATAGGAACAGATGAACATCCATACCGGTAAAAATCATAACCCTCCTTTTTTTTCGCCGTAGTCGGGTAAAAACAATGTGCATGGGCATGTGACAGCCCGTATGTTTCTGAATATTCATGAAAAATTTTCGAAAATTAACTTTAAAAGGGGGGTCTATCTTTACAGACCACCCAGACGTGGCCCCAACGAACACCCGGAAAGTGTCCGCGCGGGCGCCTACGGACGAGAGGTTAATCAAATAACACTAAGCTTCCTCAGCCGATGACACCTCGATATAGTGTGAGCAAGCTTCACGTGTATCACCGCCGCAAGGCGAGCCGAGTAAGTTCGCGAACATAAAGATCGCGTACCTAAGTTCGCACGTCTAGTCTGGCCAACGAAAGTTACTAGTTATCGCACTATGTTTAGAGACAGTCTTGCTTTTTTTTTAATTTCGCGCGTGTTTTCTGTGCCAACTTTCGTTGGCCAGACTTTATTACCCACTTTAGGTGCAACCCTTTCATTTTTTTTATGATACAATTTTTGGAGAACTCGCACGTCTTATTTGTATAGTGATAGTCCATGCAACAGACGGCAAAAAAGAGCATATTGATTCCGGCCCATTGGGTTTATTGAAGTTTATTTTTAAACTTTCGTAACCTCATAGCATTTCTCCACCTTAGAAACCTTAACTTTGTAATAATGCTTCGATGCGAAAATAGGGGGGGGGGGGGGGATAGGGCCGCTAATTTAGGGTTTGCCGGGTGGCAGAAATACACACTACGCCACTGCTTATTAATATACCTACTTGCAATATATAATGTAATTTAACTGGTGAGGTATAAAGTTGAAACCTAAACACAATTAATGAATGTGTTACTAATATGATCGACTCGCGATCATTATTTGTCGATTTCAAATATCGGTATTTGAAATAGACTGCTAAAGATTCCGAGCATTTGTTATTTGATTAAAATGTCATTCGATTCCA
The DNA here is from genome assembly GCA_947522985.1 of Lithophane socia. NCBI lineage: Eukaryota > Metazoa > Arthropoda > Insecta > Lepidoptera > Noctuidae > Lithophane > Lithophane socia. Next base: position 11,856,521 of record OX383252.1, on the reverse strand, counting down.
AGTAAGAACACATCCATTCCTTTTATTCCATCATTATAAAATAAATAAATATCTTGAAGCGAATATAATAAAACAAAGTAGGTATTGAACATGGGTAATTCACCTTAAAAATAACATACTTAGCATCAATTATAAATTATAATTAAAAATAATATTGTTGTTGCACCTTGCTGTACTTAAGTACAATTGCGCATTATACCTAAACAAATTAACTTATTCGATAACTCCTTAAAATTGGATATATTATATCTAGGGCTTCATTGATTTCACCTCTTGTTTTGCCACCTGTAACAAAGGGAAAATACAATAGTTAGGACAATTTAAAACTTTGAAACACTGTTTCACCAACCAACTCTATGTCTATCGATACATACTTAATAATAGATACTTATTATAAATGCGAAAGTAACTCTTCTGGCTGTTAAATGACATTTGGCACACGGATAGGCCACGAACTGAGTTAGGACATAGGACCTTCTATCCCGGTAGTACGTTCCCGTGGTAATTTCAGACAATACACGGGCGAATCCGCGGGCAAAAGCTAGTTATTTAACCCTAGAGTACTAATCACTAATCATCACCTGAGAGGTCGAACGAGGCCGATGCATCGAGTTGTACAGTCATGAGCAAAAATATGTATACTTACACTCAGCAAAATTCAATAATGATTTTCTCGTGGAATAACGATTGCTAGTTTGAGATGATACCTATTTCATAATAATAGGTTCCTAAATACTATGTTTCATAAAACATAAAATTACAATCAATACAGTAGGAGAAAATCACTTATAAAAGTTGTTAAGTGAATACATATCGGGGGTAGATAGCCCACAACGCGTTACCCCCTGGCCACAGCCAAGAGCGGCGTGGATTGCGGCGCGGTTTGAGACGCGGCAAGCGGTGAGCGGCGAAAACAAATGGTAGACAACTTATGAAGTATGCCACAGCTATCGGCGACGCGCAGCGCGGCGCGACCTGCGGCGCGGGGAGAGACGCGCGGTACGCGGCGGCGACGGGCTGCGCAGTGTGCGAGCGAAACAAATGTACTAGCCAGTATCGAGGCGGCCACAGCTCAGAGCGGCGCGGGCGGTGGCATCGGTGGACGCATTCAGGCATCGCGCGACTGAAACAAATAATTTTGTTTCTACCGCGCGTTTTAACTTTAGCTTTCAAGTCTTCGTGTATATGGCCGAGTATATAATCAAAAGTTTCTATGCTTGTCCTCGTATATTCAAAAAATTTATCAGGATAGTTCCTATATTCATAATAAAGAGTATGAAATTCGCCAAGTTCTCTCCTTTTCTGGTTCTCCTATTCTTGACTGAATGATATCTTGAGCTAAGAACGCACTTGTTTCGAGGCAATACCGTGCCACTTTTGACAGGGGCATTTTAATAGTTTAGCCGTTCCCTAAATACGTCCACCGCTGACGCCGCCGTGGTCGCTACTAGTCTAGCTGTGGCATACCACCGCAAATCACACCGCCCGCCGCGCCTCTCGTCTCACCGCGCCCCGCACCGCCAGAAACTGTGGCCAGGCCGTTAGGCGTTTAACACACGGTACCGCGCACCGCCGCGATAGGCGGTGAAGCGGATCTCATGTCGCAATAGCCTCTAAGAAATCCGTTGATGCCTAACACACGTACACCCCCCGACCGCGCGGTCGAGCGGTGCTCTCACCGCCACCGACCCTCCGTGCTGCCGTCCGCGAAGAAGGGCGGCGCGACGCCTCACACACGGGGCGCCGCATAACCGCGTGGATCATCGTGGGTGAAAGACGTGTTGCAATTTTAAAACGGTGATCTGTGAAGAAACTAGTCAAAATCGCATTAAATCCATCCGTGCGGACAGGCGCGTAAACCGCCTTACGCGCGGGGCAGCGCTACGAAAACCGCTTTACGACCACCGCCCTCCGCGGCGGTGCGCGGTGCCGTGTGTAAATCGCTTTAGTGCTCGGCGACGCGACCGCGCCGCCGCCGCTGCTGTTCGGATGCCGCGCCGTTCCGCTTGATCAATTAAAGTATTATAAAGCGCGTGCAATTTTGCAAGCAAGCAGCCGCTAGTATTGTTACTGTTTTTTTTATTCCATCGTACACTTGTCATTCTACGTTGAAATACATGTGTGCGTGTACAGAGTGTTTGTTTTACGTATCAATTTATAGTTTTGTCAATATTTCAATAAATAAAAAGTAAAAAAAAATGACGTGTCTACGTCTAATAAATCAACAATCGATAAACGCCGGCTGCACGCACGAAAAAGGATGACTCATTGTCCCGTTACGTTCATTGTAACGTTACGATCGGAGCGAGAGCGCTACACGAGCGAGCGAAAGGCACTTGTTATGACGTTGTCACGTTAAACTATTGTCCGCAAACCGACTTTACAGACAACCAATCTTTTGAGTGGTTATATTTTTTTTGGCATGTATGGTCTCATAGGAGAGGAGGCCTGTGTCCCACCAGTGGGAACATTATAGGCTGATATATTCTCACCTTGTGAAAGAATAAGTCGTTAATATTACAAGTTAATCTGTACTAGAAAATACATTGAATTATTATCTAGAAGTATCTACTTATGAATTGTGTTTTAACAACTTTTAAAATAGAAATCTTTGATTTATTCAAATATACTTTACCTGTAAATACAATCTTTCCATTGACAAATATTAATAATACAACTCTAGGTCGTACCATTCTATACACTAGACCAGGAAATAATTCTGGTTCATAGGATGCAAATTGGCCATGTGCTTGTTGTAGAGCCTCTAATCTTATCGGAAACCTTAAATCAGCCGTTGCTATGAAATTTTGAATTTTGAAGTCCAAAAACTTAGCCTGAAATAAAACAAACAAAATGTAATAAAACTATCAAACTAAACAAATGTATAAAACTACCAAAACAAGATGGGTCTATTCCAATAAGCCCTTTATAATTTGATTATGATTTGGTATAAGTTCATACAGGATATCCAAGTTTCTGAATAATTCGAGCAAATTTTCTAGCAGCGATATAGGAATCGTGTTCATTTCTTAGCCCAGTGCAGAGTACTTTTCCAGATCTGTAAACAGAAAATCTCTTTTAACAAGAAGGAACAATTACCGCAGATCAATATAGATGGTTCACTCCACAAAATCATAATTAAATAAAAAGCAACTCTTGCTACGACACAATAACATGCAATTCAGGTCACACAGCACTAATTATCTACAGTTATATTCACCCACAAGTTTCCTCTCTTTGTATTGCATAACTTTTCTGACTATGTTAAAATTAATCTAAATATTTAATTATCAGTTATTATACTATTATTATATAGTATTATACTATTACTCTACTTTTGTAAACAAGTCATTTTTCAAATAAACCTAAGCTCGGTACTTACTTAGTAGTTTGTAGATCAGAAAACAATTATTTTTAATTTACCTAAACAAAAAATACTAAAATACAATTTATAAAGGAAATAATTAAATAATTAATTTATATTTCTTTTCTACTTAGACTTATCAAACTTTTTCAAATTACCCATACATAACTAGGGTGTTACAAATAAGTATGTTTTTTTTTTTTACCTAAACACCAGTGCTGTAGCTCTTGGATCAATAATTTTCATGACTACACCATGAAATCTTGCTGGATTGTATTCGGAAAACCTGGTTCTACAGTAAATATCCAACAATTTTAATTCACAACCCAAATGTATAGTTGATACGCAGTTTCTGTAACAAAAATATATTATTAAACTATAAGCACACAAATACAACTACTTACTGACTTATAATATCTACTTTATAATAATAATTATCATCTTTAAGTCATTAAACCTGTATCATTTTTATAAAACCACTACCACACCATATCCATATATTTTAGTTTTACAAAGAGCCACAACCAAATAAAAAGTAGCAATTGAAACACTTGGTTACTTACTGAACTTTTATGCTGTTCCTAGCTTGGTCTGTTCCACTCACCATTGGGGTGATAGCAGTCATTGCACTATGGGGATTTATGGCTTGAGGAGTAAAAGTACTGTGGGTTGGTGTAAGTGCCACTTCCCCAGCAATATAAGACTGTGATTGTGAAGTTGGCATTGCAGGAGTAGTTAGTGATGAGCCACTAGCTCCATAGTGAGCAGGAGTACGAAGAATATCTGTACTATTCCCATTATTTGAATGAACTATCTGATTTGAAAAACTACTGATTACAGATACTCTGTTCATTGAGGCATCTTCTGTGTCATCTTGCAAATTATGGTCATTATTTTTTCCAGCTTTTTGTTCGTTGCCGATCTCCATCTGTTTAGCAGATTTGTATATTACCTACCTTTCGAAAAACCACGAGATTTCGACTTTCGAATCTTGATATAATTAAAATCAAAGCAAAAGAGCTTTTTAGAATTATTTCTTTTAGATAAACTAAAGTAATAATTATATTGATCTCTATGACTATGACACTATAAAACTCATAATATGCATTATACCTCATTATTAAAATTAGTGCTCCAATCAGGTGTAGGGACACAGGGAGTTGTTCTTTTCTCTACATTTTGTACCGACATTGTTTGACTTGAACTATCGACTGCACATCGACTGTAAGAAGCAAATTTCAAATTCAGTCGTTATCATAGGTTATCATTAATTTATATGATTAGCACACAGCTATTAGAGAACCACATAGAGAACTAACCATAGAGTATAGTAACTAAGAACTAACGTTAAAAGAACAAGCACAGAGCACTATAGAACACAGATTACTAATATGTAGCTAGCTACTATAGAACACAGATAACTGTATATATGTATACACTATACAGTCGGATCATTGAGTCGGAGACAGTAATGACTGACAGTATGTACAACATCGTACAAAAAATAAAACTGCCTCCTGAGACATCTGTTTTTACGGGGGAATGTTTCGGTATTTTAAAAGCCATTGAATATACTCGAGTTTTAAAGCTAAAAAAAACTATAATTTTTACCGATTCTCAAAGTGCTCTTCTAGCCATTAATAAATCCCCTTTCGAACACAAATCTCAGTTCCCTATCGTTTATTTAATAAGAGAATTTGCGTTCAGAACCATCTCTGAGGGTAATACACTGCAGTTTGTGTGGATTCCGGCCCATGCTGGAATCCATGGAAATGAAGTGGCTGATACAATTGCCGGTGATGCGGTGCAGTGTGGAGACTTAGTTCCATATACTTTTAGCTATGACCTCGTGTCGTTACCAAAGACTTTTCTTCGGGAAACTTGGAAGGTTGCTTGGGATATTGGAAGCAAATCGAAGGGTCGTTATTTTTCACTTATTCAACCAGACGTTCCGGAAAAACCGTGGTTTGGCAGGGCAAAGTTTGGCAAGATGGAGACCTCCATTCTAATACGAATGAGATTGGGACATGTTTGCTCTCCAGCCCATCTTGCGAAACTTCATATCATCGACGACCCCATTTGCTTGTGTGGCACTGATATAGGCGACTTAGATCACATTTTTTTCTCCTGTCCTTTACACGATCGTTCTTCCTTTCTCAGTAACCTATTGTCTCTCCGTATTCCTTTTCCTACCTCTATATTTTCTTTACTCTGCACTAATAGCTTTCCTGTATATAAATGTATAGTCTCATTCATCATTTTAAATAATATTAAGTTGTAATTTTTCGTCATTGTAATTTGTTCATTATTCATTATGGTATCCTTTATAAATATACTGATCCTATAAACCTTCCTAACCTAAATTCCGTTTTTAATAATATTCTCGTTTCCCTACCTTTGTTTCTACTATCTACTATAACTCAACGTGACATTGGCTAAATGCACAAACCGTGCAAAGCCACAAAAAAAAAAAAAAAATGACTGACAGCTGATAGCTACCTCCGTGAATTTAGCCGAACGATTTCATTTTTATGAACAGCTTTTGTTAATGCTAATCGTTAGAGAAACGTTAGAGAGGGTTAGAGAGAAAAGAGAAATCGTTAGAGAGTAATTAATTTTAATTTTTCGTCTGAAGTTGGCCCCCCTTCCCGCAAAAATGGACTTAGACGTAATATTTTTTTTTTTTAATCGTTTGCGAATCGTTAGAGAGAGATTGAGAGTTACACAAAATCGTTAGAGAGTTAATATTTTATTTGATATTAAATAATTTCTAAGAGCGTGACGTTAGCCTACCTCTGTGAATTACGCCCCCGACATAATTATTCTCAACTTTTGTTAATGCTAATCGTTAGAGAATCGTTAGAGAGAGTTAGAGAGAAAAGAAAAATCGTTAGAGAGTAATTAGTTTAATTTATCAACGATTTTAATTACTTTTGTGAAATTGGCCCCCATTCCCGCAAAAATTGACGTAGATTTAATTTTTTAATTTTTATAATTTGAGAATCGTTAGAGATAGATAGAGAGTTAAAAAAATCATAAGAGAGTTAATATTTTAATTGATATTAAATTATTTCTGAGAACGCGTTTTAGATTAAACAGGCTCACTCTTATTATGGGTAACATATTCAGCCGAACGGTACTTTTACTGTACCTAGAAGTTAGTGAAGATACCAGGCATTTCGTCATCACATGAGACAGCTTCGATCAGAGGACTCACACCACTATAGTTATAGAGTGTATTACATCATTGTCTGGTATCTTGGATGGGCCGGCATCAAAATTATATATCTCCACCTGCTCAGTTTCTCGACAGTATTTTAATAAGAGAAGACATTGAAAATGAAGAAAATCAATAAATCATTATTTAAAACTAAAAAAAAAAGTTTTATTTCATAAAACATCTGTAACACTTGCATTCAAAGCATATTATTCAGTTTTTAAATATCATAATTTTCGAAAGGCTTTTCATCCACTTCCGATCTCGATTCTAAGTTATAAAACAGGAATTCTCCATTGTAATTAAAAAAATGTTCTTGATCAGTAGGTACTATTATCATTTTACTCCTGCTAAGCCTGTGGACTATGCTGAAACATGCACTTCTTGCACTTATAGATTCTGAGTAGTTATAATCTAAAGAGAGGTCTAAAAGAATTATGCTACACATTTTTGACTGAAAATATCCCATTTCATCTTATTTCAGAATATGGTACATTAAGTAAATAACTTGATTAGCATTTTTGTTTGCATTGTCATATTCTTTACAACAAAATATATTTTTTTCTTCTTTCTTTAAGGCAATTGAAAAAGAATGATTGATTGACTGTAATGACAGTACAATGTGTCAATTTTGAAAAAAAATCTGGGGTGTGTTCACTTTATTAGCCTAGATAATTAGAAAAATTTGTTCGTTTTAGGAGTAAATTAACACTAAATTAATTATTTCTTAAGAAATAAGCAGTACCTTTGTACTCATATTTTAACTATGTCGTATCTATTTTGTATTTTACTCTGTGTACAGTCACGGACTTTAATTGATGAGTCACCTTCAAACTTTTCAACTTTTCAGTTTCATACATTCACGAGATTACACGATTAAACACGAACTCAATTCGCACGCTCGTGAACAAGATGACAAATAAATTACTTTTAATTGGAAATAGATACTCTACTACTCGATGACAATCTGAGCTTCTCAGCCCACATAGAACTACTAACAGCACGGGTCCGGAAACTGATATTCGTCTTTAAGACTCTTCGTCATGTGGCAGATGCACGGATGGTCAAAAAGGTCTACCTTGCCCTCTGTCAATCGCTCCTTACATATTGTGTTTCCGCCTGGGGTGGTGCTCCTAAAACCACGATGCTGAAATTAGAAAGGGCCCAAAGAGCCGTGTTGAAGGTGAGCACTTTTCGCCCGATACTTTTCCCAACAGAAGATTTATATAAAGATTGCAAAGTTCTTTCTGTCCGACAACTCTTTATTCTTAACTCAATCATATTCCAACACAAAGATACCGCCTACGCGACAATCACTAAAAGACGTAAAGACTTAGTATGTCAACACTATAGATGTAAATATTCATTCAACCAACGATTCCTTTGCTTCCAGGGGCCACAATTATACAATAAACTCAATCGGAAATTGAGATTCTACTCTCTTTCAACCTCGTCCCTCAAGAAATCTGTGACAAACTTTCTACTCACAAATAACTACCTAGATACAGAGCGCTTGCTTTTCTCTGAGAATAACCCACCCTAAATCCTTACAACTACAACTTAACACACATTTTCCACGGAAACAACACACGCCATTACCATTACACCCACACACACACATACACAGATACACACACAAACAAACTCAAATGATCCAAATTTTTAAACACTTGTTCTGCTTGCAATTCTTTTGTGAAACTAAATTAAGTATGGGCTTGTACCACTGCCCTTAATACAAGTTATTTCATAACTTAGTAAGGGTGCTGGTTGCAACACCTACCTGTTTTGTTAACTAGAATAAGTCAAGTGTACCTACTATAGATCCTAATATTTAATGTTAACGCTATTATTATTATATGAACAAATAAATAAATAAATAAATAAATAGTCTTATCCATAGAGGTTGACTAATAAGTTCTCAATAATAAAAATAAATACAATGTTGCATTAATTTTATCCAATCTATTTGATACTAACCTCGTTTGAATCATAGCTCACTAACTTGATAATTCTGAAAACTTAACTGAAGACACTGACAGTTGAAATATCAATGTCAGAGACGTTACTTTCGAACTTGTCGAAATGACTATTAATATTTTCTCCGTACGCTAACGTTATTATCGCAACAGAAACCTAGCAACGATTGTTTATCGTTGCTAGGTTACTGTTGCTAGACCTGCAATTGGTTGACTTTGGATAGTCAAGTTTGTATTTCTGGCTCTCAGGTTAGCCAAAAGGTAAAGATATGAAATATAATTTTCTTCTTCTAATACGAAGACATATGACTTGCGTGTCGGGAACCGAATAAACCCGATTTGCATTACACGGCTAAAATACGGACAGTGCCAGGTGGCTTAACAATTAAAGTCCGTGACTGTACATAAGATTAGAATAAATAAATAAATTAAAAAAACGTTTTTTCTCAAAATTGGTAATCCTTAAAAATGCATGATACAGTTAGAGCTACTACTTTTTGGGATGTCTATCCAAATATATTTAACTTATCCTGGTTAGAATTATTGAATAAAAAAAAACCATTCTTGGACATGTCCTTTCGAATCGATGTGACCTATGGAAGATGCTCACATCCATTCATCAACTTGAAAGAGCTGATAATCTTCAAACGGCTGAACCGATTTTCTTGAATCATAGCTAAGAACACTCTATCAAGTCACCTTTCAAACAAAATAAAAAATATCAGAATCGGTTCAGCCGTTTGGCAGCTACGATGTAACATACAGACACACACGTTAAACTTATAACACGCCTCTTTTTCCGTCGGTGGGTTAAAAACGACCCGACCAGCTCCCGACAAGCACCCACCTTTTGTGTGTTTTGAGCATAAATGATGCACTATAAGTACCGAATTAAATTGAAACTACCAACAATATTTCGTATTCTTATCAGGTATCACTGTTAAATGATCGTTGATCAAATACACAACTTTACCACTCATAACTATAACGTTCCTCTGCATCATGTCATGTATCAGTAGTACCTACTACTCACGGTACTACTCGCGCTCACGGTGCACAGTGAGAAATGTAAGTGTGGCCGCTTCATTCAATGCAATAATTCTCGCGGTAAATCTCTTTGATCTGCCTAAAATGCCGCCACCAGAGTTATCAATCACCCAACGTCAAACGCCAATGTAAATGCCGTTGACAAATTCTCGAGGTAAGTCGTGGTCATCGTGGTGTAGTACACCAACGGTTAACGTCTACCGCGATAATACGTTGGTGTGGCCCCAGCATATAAGAGATTTGTCATATTTAAAAATCATTTAAAAAAAACTTTGTACCTCCGGCAGGAGGGAGTGGGGGGATCTACTAACCCTTCCCCCCTCTCCTCCCTCCCCTATCCACTATCGAGGCGGCACGTTTCTAAATTTTAACCTGCTCAGGTCCTAGGGTAAAACGCGTTCTCAGAAATAATTTAATTTTAATTAAAATATTAACACTCTAATGATTTTTTTAACTCTCTATCTCTCTCTAACGATTCTCAAACTATAAAAAAAAAAATTACGTCTACGTCAATTTTTGCGGGAATGGGGGCCAATGTCACAAAAGAAATTAAAATCGTTGATAAATAAAACTAATTACTCTCTTACGATTTTTCTTTTCTCTCTAACTCTCTCTAACGATTTTCTATCGATTAGCATTAACAAAAGTTGAGAATAATTATATCGGGGGCAAAATTCACAGAGGTGGGCTAACGTCACGCTCTTAGAAATTAAAATATTAACTCTCTCAACGATTTGGGTAACTCTCAATCTCTCTCTAACGATTCGCAAACGATTAAAAAAATAAAATTACGTCTAAGTCCATTTAAGCGGGAAGGAGGGCCAACTTCACACGAAAAATTAAAATTGTTTTTACATAAAAACTAATTACTCTCTAACGATTTTTCTTTTCTCACTAACCCTCTCTAACGATTCTCTAACGATTAGCACTAACAAAAGTTCATAATATTGAAATCGTGCGGCTAACTTCACCGAGGTTAACTGGGTTAACTTCACCGAGGTGTCTGCGGTCCGACATCTAAAGTAATCTGTGACCATAGATTACTATTATATATTGTCTGTGACTGCAGTTTCAGTTTCATTCAGTGCTGGTTTTTTTTTTTATTATTTATTTTTTGACAATTCAAGTACTTACCTGTTTTTTAGGTTTGCGAGTAATCTGTGACCATAGATTACTATTATATATTGTCTGTGACTGCGGTTTCAGTTTCATTCAGTGCTCGTTTTTTTTTTTTATTATTTATTTTTTGACAATTGAAGAACTTACCTGTTTTTTAGGTTTGCGTGAATATTGTAAAAATCATTTAAAAAATATATAAATCTTCAAAATGAACATGCAACAAAGAGAAGAAAAGCAACTGGAGACTACAATTCAGGCAATATTAAACAGAGTTAACGATTTGAAAACGGCAATCCAGGCACTTATTAATAAGCTTGAAAATGAATATGAAACTATCAACTGGCCTACATTTCTGGACAACTATGCAATTTTATCAGGACATGTAAGTATTGGGACTTGTTCAATTCATGTTTATTTATTTTACATTAGTAAAAAGGTGCCCTGCCTAATCGGTAACAAGCTCAGACCAACAAAAAAGGATAGACTGAGCGCGCCGTACATCAAAAGTGAAGCTACAAAATTACGCTCCTGGATGAAAGTCCTTAACAATTGAGTTATAATAGCATACTCAACAAGATATTGTTGAGTAACAAATAAGATATTACTCGTACAATATTATCCTACCCATACAATATTATTCCCCAAATTATAGGGGAAAACTTGACAACCCTTTTTACACACACATAGATAAAAAGGTGGCTTCACTTTTGATGTTCATAGGCCTCAGCCTTCCTTTTATTGTTGCTCTGAGGTAACAAGGTCCAACCTAGTGGTAGGTAAATAAGAATAGTAAGTCTTTGTGAAATAAAAATAATATTGAGAATCATTACATACCCATAAATGGATTTTTTAATATTATAATATCTTTATGGTTGTTTTATAATCTTCCGCTGTTTTAGTTGATGGCAAAGCATCAGTTACTGAGGTACTCCCTAGTAATAAATATTTCTTTTTTTCAACAGTTGACTGGATTGAGTAAAATACTACAAGCAGAACTTGCAGCATCACTTAGGTCACGAATTGTGTTGCCTCTTCAACTGAGCTGTGAGCGTGATGAAGCATTGGCACGATTAACAGAAGGTCGTGTTCCAGCATGCACTCATGATCTTGTCCCAGATTTACTACGTACCAAGCCAGAGCCTCAAGCTGAACAGAGGCTTCAACAATTTAATCATAAAGCCAGTACCCTAAGCTATGATACAGCACAGGTAAAATTATGAAGTTTAATTTTATAGAAGTATTATTGTTTCATTAAGCTGATTAAAAAAAAAAAGACGAACAATGATAATAAAGACGTTATTTTCAGAAACAAGTTGCTCAATTTACTAAAGTGGTAAGCCATGTTTGGGAAATAATATCCAAAGGCCGGGAAGATTGGGATGGAGAGTCTATGCGATCAGCTGGTATGTATTTTATTTATGTTGTTTAATAACTTTACCTTCCGTAGTGCCAGTGACAGAGAAGATAAAATGGAATTGGTTGTCTTGGTATGGACATGTGATGAGGAGGCATGAAATACATGTAACTAAAAGAGTGATAAATATATAATTTGATAGAATTATTAAAAACAGCTAGTTTTTAATAAATCTATCAAATGTTATATTTATGCCCGCGGCTTCGCCCGCGTGGATGTCGGTTATTATATACTAAAACCTTCCTCGAGAACCACTCTATCCATTGGTGAAAACAGCATGAAAATTGGTGCAGCAGTTTTTGAGTTTATCGCAAACAGACAGACACACAGACGCGGCGGAAGACTTTGTTTTATATGTAAGGTTTATTAAATTGAATCGAGAGGGAGAGGAAGACCAAAGAAATGAGCTGTTTCCTACATTTTGTTCAGTAATCCATCCACACTCCATACTAATATTATCAATTCTAAAGGAACTCTGTCTGCCCGTATGTTACCTTTTCACACCTAAAGCACTAAATGGATTTTGATAAAAGGAGATGTTTCATTTTCGGCCATAAACTGTACGGTAATGAAAAAAAAGGAAAAAATTCCACGAGGAATTGAGGAAAAATATTCTTTCCTGAATATTCCCCTGATTTCTTCGGCACAAAAAATAATAGTTTATTAAATTATTGCCATATTCTATTGATCATGGCGTCGTCTTACTTGCACACTGCTTTCGTCCAGAAGTCATGTTACATTAAAACAAAATAATATCACGTAGACGTTATTTAAATAAATATGAAAGGCATGTATTTCTGTGCTATTAAGATAAGATAATAAGATATCTTATACCTTAAACAACGTTTTTTATTAATTACGAGGGCGGCACTGAAAATTTCGGGAATCAAGGAAGTGACACAACATTACTGTATTTATTGCTTTTCAAAGTATTCTCCGCGAAATTTGACACATTTTTCCATACGATGGAACCAATCATTGAAGCAACCATTCCATTCGGAAGTTGGGGTCTCCAAAATGGCCGTTTTGTAGGCGTCCACAGCTTCTTCAGGTGATGAAAATCTCTGTCCACGCATCGAGATATAAGTACTAACGTACTAGAGAAGACACCGTAAATTCCTACTTTGTCTCGTTCAACTGCGGCGATCGCGCCGCAGTTTGTCGAAGAAACGCGTAAGTGCCGTGATTTACATGGCGCTTAAGACCTTTTTGCCGAGAATAAATACACTTCCGCAGCAAATCTAGCACTGTGGTAAATTAGGTATGGTTTAGACGAATTGTTATTATTTTAGCGCTGCAGCGAACTAAAGATTCAATACGAAGAATAGGACAATTCAGTTATTTGACGTAGCTTCTCTAGTACGTTAGTACTTATATCTCGATGTGTCCACGCAATTTATTCTTTATTTTAGGGAAAGTATAGAAATCATTAGGGCTTAGGTCGGGGCTGTACGGCGGATGGTCTAATAATTCTATGTTTTCTTGCTCTAAAAACTCTTTTGTTCTGTGCGCGGTGTGAGAACTCGCATTGTCGTGAAGGAGGATGATGCGGCGGTTGCAGTTCTCTTTACGGAGTTCAGAAACGACCTGTGGCAAACAAATGCTAGCATACCATTCTGCATTAACCGTTCTTTGTCCCTCAAGAGGAATAGTCGTAACATGGCCGGTTTTGGAGACAAACGTGGCCACCATTTTTTTTGCAACACTCCGTGAACGAACAATTTTTGTTGGCTTTAAGTCATTTTCGAACACCCAAACTCGTGACTGGTTTTTTGTTTCGGGTTCGTACGCGTATATCCAGGATTCGTCACCTGATACAATGTTGTATAGGTACAGCATTTGAGGATCCTGCGTGGAATCTTTCGAGAGTTCTGACGCACCAAGTAACGCGAGCCGCTTTTTGCTCTTCACAGAGCGAATACGGTATCCATCGGGAAAACAACTTTTTTACACCTAATTGTTCATGCAAGATTATTTGTATTTGACTCATGCCAATGTCTAAAGTTGCCTGAATTTCGCGGTATGTCACATGTCGATCTTCCTCAATCAGCTTACGCACAGCATCAACGTTTTCTTGGGTGACTGCAGTTTTTGGACGACCTTGACGGGGATCATCATTGAGCTTGACACGTCCACGTTGAAATTCAGCAAACCAGCGATAAATTGTGGTTTTGGATGGGGCTTCATCACCAAATGCAGAAATCATCCGGTCAACACACTGTTTTTGTGTTAAACCACTTCGAAAGTCATAATAAATCATCGCTCTTGAATTTTCTCGAGTCAATTCCATTTTTTCAACGACTAAACAAGTTTGACAAAACCTTGTGACAAGACCGAGAATCTTTTTTTAAATAAATAAATGGTATTCGATTTTTAAAACCAAGGAGTTTTCAATTAAAGAGATTTTAATATGACAGGAACAGTGGAAATATTCCATTCCCGATACTTTTAGTGCAGCCCTCGTACAACGTGTGCGGTGTGATTCATCATTAAAAAAAAACTACTTTGGAGTTTGTAGGTATTTCTGGACGAAAAATTCAAACACATTGTCATTTGTCATTGACATCACATCTTTGACAGTTAATGTAAACATCATCTGTCCAACCAACCTGCACACACCACACCTTTTTAAAATGAGGATCGTGCATGGCACTCTTTTTACAAAGTGTGCTACCACAAATGAGGCGAGGCTGCGGTGGCTTGTGAACGGTGATGAACGTGCCGTGAGTGTGTCGAGTGAGTCGCGAGACTCGCCAAGTAGGGATGCAAGAAGTGTAAAAAAGTATCGATATATATCGTATCGATATTTAAAAAAAATATCAATATCGATTTCGATATATCGAAAAAAAAATATCGATATATCGGTGAAATTTTCAAAAAAAAATTTTACTTAACTAAAGTTCAAGTTTTATAATCATTTAAATACCAAACTAGGAAAAAAGTACTAATATTTTTACGGCTCTGAATTCCAGCGGTTTTAGTCAGCGGCAACAACGGTGTTGCTATTGAAAATATATCGTTTTTGATACATTTTCGATACTTGATATTTTATATCGATACATCGATATATCGAAATAATAAATATCGCCTGAAAATATCGATATATCGAACAAAAAATATCGATATTTCGATATATCGATATTTTTTCTGCAAGCCTATCGCCAAGTCGCCGCGCGAGTCGCGTGTGTTTTGAGTGGTGTGTAGTGACGACAAAGCGACACGACATGGCACACATACGCAGTAGAGTAGGCACACGCGCGATGAGTGCTGTATTGTGTGTTTGTGCTAGCAACAGTGAACGAAGACATAAAATATGATCAAAATACAAAAAAAGAGTGAGTGACTCGATCGACTGACTCAAAACTCAATTGTACAAATGTTCTGTGTGCAGCTAATCTGTGCCAGTGAGGTGTGTGCTAGCACATCAAAATAAAAAGAGTGAGTGATTATTTTCATCCAAGTGACTAGCACAACTGTGCTAGCACGTGTGCCGAGTTACTCAACACTAGTCGATGGTCGTATTTCTTCTGACAAACGTCAAACATTTTCAGTTTTTGTTTAGTGCCCATAAAATATTAGATATTATGAAAAAATAATGCCTTTATTGTAATCAGGGGTTCGTTTCCCAGGTTTTCTAAAGTATACATGTTATGGCCGGAGTCCCATACAAAAATGAAACGTCTCCTTTGGCGATGAGATAGATGGCATCTCGGGGAAGGATGTAGGCTACTTGTTACTCGACTACTGCGAAGAAAAAGGAGGGTTATGATTTTGACATGTATGTATGTATGCGTGTGTATGTAAGTATGTATGTAAAAAAAAAATCACCTTCGAGACTATACAATGACCTTGAAAATGTGTCTCCTCTCAACTTGTGGGTGGGGGGATGAGTTGCCCTCTTTCTTACAGCTCCCTCTAAATTTCATTTATTAATATTTTCTATGAGGTTTATGTCATACTAGCTTCCGCCCACGGCTTCACCCGCGTGGTAGGTACTACTTTGACTTGAATGCAGTTTTGCTGGATAAGCTTAACCAACTACTCAACAACTGTATCAGGTTCATATTCAACCTTAGGAAATATGACCACGTGTCGAGCTATAGGTCTGAGCTCAAATGGATGTCCATTCGCCAAAGAAGAAGTTTGCGTGCTTTGACCACGCTTTACTCCGTTCTCAACTCTCCTACTCCTCCTTCTTATCTTGTTTCTCACTTCCAATATCTGTGTTCTTCACACACTAAGACCCTGCGTTCTTCTAACAATCTTCTCCTACTCTGTCCTTCTCATACTTCTGACTTTGTTCATTCTTCTTTTCATATTCAGTCCATTCTTCTTTGGAATGCGCTTCCTCTTGATATCAGAACGGCCACCAGTAGTTATGCATTTAAGCGGAAATTGCGGAGTTTTTTCTCAAAATAAATAGAGTAGAGTCATGTCATCACCGCTCACCCTTGAATTTGTATGTTATATATATATTATAGTATTTATTATAGTAAATATATGTGTAAGTATATGTATCATAAGTTTATAGCTTATTTATGTACTGTTCTGCTTTATCTATAATGCAATATGATATATTATTATTATTATTTTTTCTCTTTGTTCCTCTCAATTAGAGCACCTGCCATCTAATCTCTTCACCACCCTTGGTTGACTGGTAGAGATTGCCTCAGGCATTAAGTCCGCCTTTGTACCTTTTTTAGTGCGAAAAGTTTAAATAAATAAGTAGGTTGAGTGTTTACTTACCTTACTCTCCCCCCTCCCCCAACGGCCCTTATCGAGGCGGCACGTTTTTAAAATTTAACCCTACTTTTTTTAACAATCCTTAATAAATGTTGTATTTTATTCTCTTTAGGAATGCAACCAACTCACAGCATTTCTGATACCCATGCACTGGTGACTGCCGTGGGCACGGGTAAAGGGTTGCGTCCAGGAATACCATCCATAGTACCGCAAGGCGTAGCGCCAGGGATGGGACCCTCGCGTGGCGCAACACCACAACTTGGCCAGGCAACTCCATCATTACCAAAAGCACCATCTGCTATTAAAACGAATATCAAAGCTGCCAACCAGATTCATCCTTACCAACGTTAGCTAAAATGTAAAATCTATATATGGTGGGTGAATTTGGATGTGTTTGTTGTATAGTAAATAAATAATTATTTTCGACGATATTTAACTTCTTTTTTTATGTCTCTGCATGACATTACTTATTATCTAAAATATTAATTTACGTTTACCTTGACCACAGATATTATAATACTACGTACAGATACCCAATCCCATACAAAGAAATGACACCACCCTAAGTCTGGCTATTCAGCTGGCTATTTTTCGTTCTCCATTTTTTTAACAGATGGCAGCATCAGCGACTCGCTAATTGCCAGAGACTGTAGTTTTTTTAACGCCATCTAGGAGTCTTGCCTAGATACTACGCAAGACTCCTAGATGTTTTTCTTCCTTTTTTACGTTTTTTCTTCCTAGGTGTTCAATTTTTATATTTCTACGTAAAGTACTAGATTAAAAAAAAAAATTGTTTGATTTTCCTTAATGAAACGACATAAACGCAAGTTTAAAGTGACCCTGTCATCACTTGAGTAAAACGCCATCTATTGCAAAGAGCTCTCAACAAAAATGATTTATAGATTGCTACTTTATCATTCTACGGGTTCGAATTAAAGTAAACGGCTTAATTTAAGTTTTTTGTTGAAAATCCGAGATTTATGAGTGTAAATACATAAATCAGCATTAAACAAAGATGTTTTGATTTTTACTAATATTACCTCAGCCAAAATTTGTCGTATAACGCTTTTTAGTGATTGTTAATTTCATAAATTGTTACTTATGCTGCCATCTATGATTTCTTTTCAAGACTAATTATAATTTGTTCGAGTTGAGACCCCATGCCCATACAAAGAAATGACACCACCCTAAGTCTGGCAATTGAGCTGGCTATTTTTCGTTCTCCATTTTTTTAACAGATGGCAGCATCAGCGACTCACTAATTGCCAGAGACTGTAGTTTTTTTAACGCCATCTAGGAGTCTTGCCTAGATGCTACGCAAGACTCCTAGATGTTTTTCTTTCTTTTTTAAGTTTTTTCTTCCTAGGTGTTCAATTTTTATATTTCTACGTAAAATACTAGATTAAAAAAAAAATTGTTTGATTTTCCTTAATGAAACGACATAAACGCAAGTTTAAAGTGACCCTGTCATCACTTGAGTAAAACGCCATCTATTGCAAAGAGCTGTCAACAAAATGATTAGCAGTTTTACTACTTTATCATTCTAAGGGTTCGAATTGAAGTAAACGGCTTAATTTAAGTTTTTTGTTGAAAATCCGAGATTTATGAGTGTAAATACATAAATCAGCATTAAACAAAGATGTTTTGATTTTTACTAATATTACCTCAGCCAAAATTTGTCGTATAACGCTTTTTAGTGATTGTTAATTTCATAAATTGTTACTTATGCTGCCATCTATGATTTTTTTTCAAGACTAATTATAATTTGTTCGAGTTGAGACCCCATGCCTTGACCATATACAGGGTGGATTTTTGAGATAGGGCAGTTATGCATGTGTTTCTGTGACAAGTAAACCTATTTTTCTTTTTTTCAGTAAGGGCAGGTAGGTACCTTAACCATTGCAACTACAGGAAAACAGTCTTAGGAGACTGTCCTTAACTGTTTGACATATATTTTGATATGCATTCACAGTTCTTTTTTTAAAGGTGGCAATGAAATGGGGAGGTTTCACAAAAACATTTTTTGACGCCAATCGATCCTATGTTAAAAGGATCTAACCTCTATCGGACCAACTGAGGTTTAAGTTTATTTTTTTACTTTGTTTACGCGCTGTAACTATAGACTGATGTGAATGAATTTAGTACTAGAAAAGTCAGAAATCCCAAAACAAATTTCCCATATGGGCTATTCTCAAAAAAATAAGGATAGTCTCCTTTTTTTTTGTGGGTGGAAAATCATCCAATGACTTCTCCCGCTCTGGGCGGAGCGGAAGGGCGTGTCAGACTTTTACTGACTAAAACCCACCCGTGTTCCTTCAGTTCCTTCCTTCAGCCTGTTGCCAAGGTCCCGGTATCCCTTTCGGACTAACCCGCAAAAGGACAGTCTCCTGAGACCGTTTTTCTGTAACTACAATGGTTAACATATACCTATATACTGCCTCGTCTCAAAAATCCACCCTGTGTATGTAGTTCGAAGTGGCCACCGTTCAGCTGTCTTGCCACTAGTACCATTAACAGTTACATGATGGAACTACTGATGTTTTGAATGTACAGGGCAGGGTGATAAAAAAATAAAACAAGTGACTTCTTAAATGTTTAGTTTATTTGGAAATTAATATCCATATTATAATACTCATGTTATTCAAATCGAAAGAATTAAGAATACCAAATTCGCCAACCCCAAATAAATTGGGATAAGAGCAGGATAATGATAAAATTGTGGAACTACATTTTTAAAAGCAATGTGATTCAATGACAGACACTAGCGCCGCGTCGAATGTACTTCAGTGGTAGCGCGGGGTCTAATATTTCATAATATAAGCTTGGTGTGCGCTAGGGCAATGCTCTCTTCAGCAAATGAAAAGACAATATCTAAACTAATATTGTAAAGAGGTAAAATTGCTTGTTTGTGAGAGGTAATCTCCGAAATTACTGATCAGTTTTCAAAAATTATTTCACTAACTGAAAACTAGCCGATTGCCATGGGATATGTTTTATGGTAAAGTTGACTTCCACGCGGCCGAAGTCGTGGGCAGAAGCAGTGTAAAATATAATGGTTTTTAATATGTTGACGCTTTAATTTACATAAGCACTTTACCAGCGACTTCGTCAGCCCTATATTCTCTATCCAGGAATTAAAAATCCGGCCTTATTCCTTGTGTACACCCATAAAAGGCTGGGCGTTGACGAGTCGGTCAGTGAGTCAGTATTAATAAATTAAATGCTTTAGAATGGTGGACCTCGTAATTCCTACAGTCCTTTCACAGTTACCTCTGACAGCAACATTATTGTAATGAGAACAAAGATCACTGTGATTTTAACGGTAATGCAAAATCAGATGTAAAATAACTGAAAGGACTGTATTCATTCAGCAACAAAAGTCCATTAACACTGTCACTTTCTATTCATCCAAATTGACACAAATGTATTCGAAAAAATCCGGCCAAGTGCGAGTCGGTTTCGCGCACGAAGGGTTCCGAACCATCTATAAAAACGGCAAAAAAAAAAATCACGTTTGTTGTATGGATACAACAAACGTGATTTTTTTGCCCTTAAATATTTGTTTTATTTTTATTAAATTATGTATTTTTAAAGTGAATATATAACTTAAATATTCTGTGAATATTTCAAGCGTCTACCTGTTGCCGTTATCAATATCGAGCAAAAACTTGCAAAAAAAATAACTTTTGTTGTATGGGGGTTCCCATACAACAAAAGTGATAAAATACTTATTTTATTCTGTTTTCTAGTATTTGTTGTTATAGCGGCAACAGAAATACATCATCTGTGAAAATTTCAACTGTCTAACTATCACGGTTCATGAGATACAGCCTGGTGACAGACGGAGTCTTAGTCGTTTTACCCTTTGGGTACGGAACCCTAAAAATGCTTTTCAGTGTTTTTTGGATTACTTAAAGCCGCGTACTAACCTAAAGCGATCGTCGTTCCGATTAAAAAATATATTAAATCAATGATAATTGTTGAATAGACTTGCGTTGCTGACCGGACAAAGTATAATACTAATAATTATTATTTATTATTGTAAAGCATTTTGTAAAGATATAATTCAGAAGACATTTAAAGCTTAATGTTTGTCCTCTAATTTAATGTGTTTACCTGGAACAAAAAAGATACCTTATGAATATGAATTTTTTAGATGTTTACAAATAAAAAGCCGACCGAGTTCGTGTCGGACCACGCACAGCGAAGTGTTCTGTGGTCGAGATGAATATTTACTTATACAACATTATTTTTTGTTTATGCTAAACCCGAAAAGGGGTCATTGTACTCATCATTTTAAAGGTCCCATAGAAAAAGTTGTTCAAAGCTAATGGTCCGTACGCACATTCGGTATTACTCGATAGTTTTACCCCAAAACGAGTAAAAATCAAAGCGTGGACAGGTGGACTGCAAAACTCACAACTCGAAGGCTCGCATCGAGCCGGCTCGATGGAATTAAATAAAAATAATTTCCTTCGCACCTACCTACTCGAAGCTAGCCGTCGAGCTTGACTCGAGCGTATGTATGTGTCCGCGAGTCGACCCTCATTCCGCCATTGTTGATCGTAGTTAAAACATTTATTTTGGCTCGAACGGTTCGGTGAATACTGAACGCCGCGCGGCACTCGATAGATGAATGAATGTTTGGACGAAAGCCCGTGCCGTGGTTTTTACTCGACATATTTGCTCGATCGAGTAAAACCGTATGTGAGTATTTAAGCTAAGTACTCACATACGAGTCAAGCTCGACGGCTCGCTTTGAGTAGTGCGAAGGAAATTACTTTTATTTAATTCCATCGAGCCGGCTCGATGCGAGCCTTCGAGTTGTGAGTTTTGCGGTCCACACGTTGATTTTTACTGTTTTGGAGAAAAACTATCGAGTAATACCGAATGTGAGTACGGACTGATTTTATCGGCATCAATTTAAAATATCGTTCTATTTCTGTCAATCTTTTGAAGAGGGTCTTTCTTCATATTTCATCGTTCACACAGAAACGAAGGTGCGACGCAGCAACGCGCGGGAGCGCACCCGGACCCTGTCGCAGTGTGAATGACGCCTTTTAGTGAGCATATTTGTAACACCGTACCGCGCGTCTTAATTCTATTTACATCCTTAGCTAGTTTGTCGGATCAGCAAGCCCACGTAAAGGCCACGCAGGCCAAACTAGTGGTGTTTTGCTACCTTGCTATAGATAATATTTAAATGAATGGCCCACTCGCATGATTTTTTTATCGGTGATAAAAGCAGTATACTTACAATGTCGTCTATCTTGAGTATAGCGCGCACGGTTTCCGTGGCGAGCGCCAGCGCGGAGGTGGTGACGTGCAGCGGCTGCAGCACGTGCTCCTGGCGCATGTCGGTGACGCGGCCGCGCCGCACGTTGACGCCCGCGTTGGAGCCCACGCCGCTCTCCGCGCCGCCCGCGTGCGCCGCGCGCAGCTCTGTCACCGTCTCAATTGGGTTCAGACCTGTGAGCGCACCATTCATAAATTAATTTAATATTTTTTTATTGAATACTAGCTGTTCGTGCTCGGCGTCGTCACCCGGGTATTTCAGAATTTTTCGGTGGATAAAAAAAATATTTCGTGTAAACCTTGCCCTAACCATAATACGAACACAATAATAAAAAAAACAGCCATATCGATAGAGTTTCGAGCTTTTGCGAGACCAACGCACGGCAATTGATTTTTATTATGACTATACATAATACTAGCGGTGCGCTTCTCTTTCGCACGGCTTTTACGAATTGACAAAACATCGAGATTTCTTTATGTAACTTTAATATTAAAGTACAAGCGGATTCCCGCGACTTCGTCTGCGATCCAGGATGAAAAGTTGTATAATGTCCTTCTCCGAGTCATGGTCTACCCATGTGCCAAATATAATCCACAACCAATCAGCCGTTTTATCGTGAAAGCGAAAAAAAACAGACTCACTTTCGCATTTAATATTATATGTATATAAATATAATATAGTTAGGAAGTAAGGATAATGCCTCAGGCATTAAGTCCGCCTTTGTACGGTATTTTTTTTTTTTTTACTTGTGCATAGTTTTAATAAATAAATTATACAGATAAACCTTCCGGAATAACTTCTCTAAACAATGTTGAAAACCTCATCAAAATCTGTTGCGTGGTTTAGAAGACCAACGCGTTCATACAGATAAACACGAAAAGCGACTTTAATTAATAATATGTATAGATATAAATTTACTACAGTCTGAAAACAAACATTAGAAACAAAAAAAAAAGAAAGAAAAATTCTGCACAAACAAAACGCACATAACAAAAAAATAATACCTAAAAAACGCACATATATTAAGCTCAGATTAGCACAGGCCAATTTTTCCCGCGGCGATTTTTTATCGCGCACTGGATTTTCAACTCTCTGCGCTAAACAGTGTATCTTTCTGACGCGCTGGGATGCAGTCTGTTGGTTTCTCAACAGTCGGCTCAGCACAGAGTTGAAAATCCGGTGGGCGATAAAATCCCGTCGCGATATTTTTACGACCGTGCGAACGTGGGCTAACACCATTTTAAATGGCGCACGTGTGTGTCATATGTAATGTAATGTTGAACTATTGTCTTGTTAAAGTTGTGTAAAAATTATGTGACATTTCTGTACTTGTTTTTCTACTTAAGTATAACATTGTTTATACCATGCCCCCTCTAAAAAGCTTATTTATAATAGTGATTAAATATATTAATAGTAATAGTTTTTAATCACTATTTTGGTGTTTGAATTTAGAACACTAATTTGTTCGAACTCCATCTCAATAATATCCAAACTCCTATTTGATTTGATTTTCGAACAGGAGTTTAGCATTAGAATTAAAACTGTTTTGTGTTCTTTGCTGTCATTAGTAAATGGGCGCTATTTTAAATATTGTAAGTTGTACGAACAAAAAGTTTAGGGTTACTTGATAATAAATCGATTGAAAATGTTTTCAAGTGATGAAGATGTGTTAACACCTGAGTTTATGAAAGAGAGGGCGGCCGATATAGTAGAAAGCTTGCTAACCAACAAATCACGGCTGGTTTACATCAAAGCCTACGATGAGTTTGAGTGGGAGTTTGTTTGTTTGTTTGTTTGAGTAAATGGAAAAATGAAAATCAAGCTGACCAAATTTTCAGAGTCTGTTTTCCTATTTTAATGAGTTGTCGAAGAAAAAGAAGTCATCGACCTTATGGAGTATGTATTCTATGCTACGGTGTAGGTACTATAAAAACAAGGCATAAAATTGACATAACAACATACTCGAAGTTGCATGTTTTTTTTCTCGTAGTCATGGTATAAAGTATAGTATGCAACTCTTGAATAAAACGGATTTATATCGAGGGCCATGAATCGCTCGCGTCGTTCAGGATTCTAACACTTGAATCACTCCCTACGGTCGTGATTCAATCATCATGAATCACTCCCTTCGGTCGTGATTCAGTCGTTAGAATCTTTCACTTGCTCGTGATTCACCTATGGCCCTCGCTTTAAATCCGTCCTTTATTCACTAATTGCATAATATACTATTATACCATTCCCCCTCTAAAAAGCTTATTTTATTCACTGAAAACAGTGAATAAAAAGCACTTTTAATCACTGTTTTGGTGTTTGAATTTAGAACACACCAATATATTTGAACTCCATCTCAATGCTATACAAACTCCTATTATTTTGATTTTCGAACAGGAGTTTAGCATTAGAATAAAAACTATTTTGTGTTCTTTGCTGTCATTAGTAAATTGGCGCTATTTTAAATATTGTAAGTCGTACGAACAAAAAGTTTAACGTTACTAATAAATCGATTGAAAATGTATTCAAGTGATGAAGATGTGTGTAACACTTGAGTTTATGAAAGAGAGGGCGGCCGATTTAGTAGAAACAACCCAGCAAATCACAGCTGGTTTACATCACAGCCTACGATGAGTTTTGCAAATGGAAAAATGAAAATCAAGCTTCTGGCACATTTTCAGTCTGTTTTCCTAACTTATTTTAATGAGTTGTCGAATAGAAAGAAGTCTTCGACATTATGGAATATGTATTCTATGCTACGGTGTAGGTACTATAAAACCAAGGCATAAAATTGACATAACAACATACTCGAAGTTATTTTCCTCGTAGTCATGGTATAAAGTATAGTATGCAACTCTTGAATAAAACGGATTTATATCGAGGGCCATGAATCACTCGCGTCGTTCAGGATTCTAACACTTGAATCACTCGCTATGCTCTTGATTCAACCATCATGAATCACTCCCTACGGTCGTGATTCAGTCGTTACAATCCTTCACTTGTTCGTGATTCATCTATGGCCCTCGCTTTAAATCCGTGCTTTATTCACTAATTGCATAATATACTATTTTTAATGCTGTGTCTATCGTTTATTATTGTGCACTTGGCTTGTGTTCGCTAGTGTTAGTCGGTCGGACAGTGTAACGATTGTAGATAGACCAAACCTACTAATATTATAAATTCGAAAGTACCTCTCTGTTTGTATGTTACCTTTTCACGCGTAAATCACTGAACGGATTTCGATAAAATTTGGAAAGGAGGTAGATGGCATCCCGAGGAAGGACATAGGCTACTTTTTATTGACATAACACGCGGGAGAAGCCGCGGGCGGAAGCTAGTATTATATCATTATATAAATGTGAAAGTTTGTGTGTTTGGATGTTTGTTACTTAATCATGCAAAAATGGCTGAATGGATTTGGATGAAATTTGGCAAACAGATAGTTTATAACCTAGATATAATCAAGGGAATATCCCCCTATGTGTTAAAGGGGGATATTCCCACGGGATCGAGACTTACGCGGGTGAAACCGCGGGGCGCAGCTAGTAAATAAATAAGACAATCAGCGATAAGGGGCTTTCGTGTTCGGCGGTCGTTAGGAACTCACCAGCGTTCTCGGCGAGGGTGGAGGGCACGACCTCGAGCGCGTCGGCGTAGGCGCGCAGACAGTAGTGGTCGGCGCCGGGCGCGGCCAGCGACGCGCGCGCCAGAGCCGCCGCCGCCGCCGCCTCGGGCGCGCCGCCGCCCGCCAGCAGCGCCGGGCGGCGCGCCACGCAGCGCACGGCGCACAGCGCGTCGTGCAGCGAGCGCGCCGCCTCCGCCACCACGGCGCCGCTGGAGCCGCGCACCAGCACCGACACCGTGCGCCCGCCGGAAGCGCAGCCGCTCATCTGTAGGAGCGAGGAAGGAACATTAAGCTGCGTACGTTTGCCCACTGTTGCGATGTCCTCGACGTTGCGACGGGCTGCTGCGGTTTTACTGACAGTGTTGATTTATGCAAGAGCATGCGTGGTTTATTTACACTCAAACATACTCATACTCACTTTGATGTATTTCCCAGCAGGCTCATTGACCTCCTCGACTAAATCGACGTTAACGAGGTTTTCGGCCGTAAAATGGTCCAGTGAAGCAATGGGTCTGCAGCCAAGAGTTTTGCACACAAATTCGATGTCTTCACGTTCAATGTCCTTAATTACCAGTGTTTTGATCTTGTCCAAGAAGTGAATAGCTAAATCACTCAGAGCATCACTGTAATTCAAATTTTCAAAGTTTATTCAATGAGGCAATATACAAGTTTGAGACTTAAATATAAGTATCGGTACTAATGAGCAAGGAGCTTACCGCAAAATTGACTTCTGCACCAAAAGCACATTACAACCAGCTTTTTTTATTTGTTTGACGATATTCAAGATGTACTGACGTTCCTCCTTTAAGACGCGGTCCATTGCGGCATAATCTGATACGATAACATTGTGGTCCATCTAAAATGAAAATTAAATAAATGAGTCATTAAGACAAAACTCTTTCTCCTTCTGAAATTTTTGTCACAGTCAAAACTGTAAACCAGTCAAAACTAGTTACCACAAAATACCCTTTTGGTCATTACTAACATTTATTTAGAAACCTAGGTAGGTTAAAGGGTAGGTTTGTTTTTGGATCCTTTAAAAAAAGTTTTTTTTTGTGATTCTAGATTAAATAACTAAGCATTCGTTGCGTATAAACTGGTTTTAATACAGAAAATGCGTATTAACTTAATAAGGGTTTTAACTAAACAGTCAAACGTAGTTTTTAATTATACTGCACTTACATCTGTCTTTGGTGGTGAAATACAGAACTGTATGAGACCAACTTTGGCCTTCTCAATTCTATGTGGGCCATTGACATTGGACGCACGGTGGGGAATTACTAGTCCTTGAACGAGTTCAGTGTCTTCAACTGTCCCTCCAATGCGTTCAATAACTTTCACATCACGCAGATCAACACGTGCTCCCACACCTCCCACTATAGGTTCCATTACTGAAAAATCAATGTCAGTACTTTAGTTTCTTGTAACATAGATACAGTATAGAGTTTTGTAGTAACATAGTCCTGAAAAAAAAAAAAACTTTACATACAATATAATAAACCTGTAGACGAGGCATTTCTGTACATTGTTGAAAATAAAATAAAATAGTTGGGGTTCTAAAGGATAACCAACAGATGCCATTTCTACCATTTTTGAACGTTTTGTCTGTTCGTCTGTGAGGTATCACGTAAAAAGTACGAAACTAAATAGGCCCTAGTACACTACATGCAGGAGAGAGATAAAATTTTTCATCGTTTCCTAGGTTTTTGAGGGTGCTAAAGCCGAAAGTGGGGTCAAAATGAAAATCCAAGATGGTAACTGCAAAATATTAGTTTTTGTTTTGAATCATACGTGAGAAGGAACTTCGTTCCTGACGGGAGTCCCCAGACCGCAGCCGTTTTAATTTTATACTGTTGGAAGTCTACATAGCTTACAGAGTGTTTGTTCAAACGTTTTCCTATGTCTTATATTTTGACAATATCACTTCGTGCTTGATTTATGGCATTGTTCATTTAAGCGTCATTTTCTGAATCGCGGTGTTAAGATTCTCCGCAGAAGAATGAGGTTCGCCCATGTATATTCTTAACTTGAAGGGCCTCCCATCGAACGTATTGACGGGCACCGTATGCTACCCCGCAGGGCTTTAAGGGCCATGCCCGTAACCCGCCTGCAGTGCCCCCTGCCGGGGATGTAGCGACTACCCACGGGCTAAGTTGAAGAGTTACATATTTTGTTCTTGGCTTCTTCAATGTCGTTAAAAAATTGGTTGGGTTGTTCATTCGTTTCGTTAAAAATATCGATTTGATTGGATTCGTTCGTTCGATTCAAATTACAAGTCAAGATATAAAACTTTTTACAAAGAAAAAACAACCGACTTCCAAAAAAAACACTAAAACGTGAAAAATTAGTTTAATTTCGGAAGTCGGTGTCTTTGTTTTCAATTTTCGTTTTTTGCCACCGACTTCCGAAATTCGCAGCCATTTGGTGACTCATCATAACTCCACAAAAAAAGTCCGCGACATAATATTTCTATCTATTATTACCTGACTACGGCGAAGCAAAAAGGAGGGTTATGGTACTACATAGTTACTTTTAATTCATTCGAATCGGAAATTAAATTTCGACAGCATATGTGTATCTTTTAAGATTGACTCACTATAACCATTTTTATGGAAATCAAATTAGTTCGAAATTCATGCGATATTTGCGAAGGAGTTTTATCAACATAATATTAATTCTTATTCAAATAAATAGTTTTAACATCAAGGGTATTTATGTATTTAATTTCGAAGGACATTTAATTTCGAAGTTATCACGAGTATAAAAATGCAATACGCGAACCGTTCGACGCCGCCGCGACGTTCCCTACTCTAGAGAGGATGAAATTTGGCACATGGTTAGACCAGGAATAGGACATAGGATACGTTTCATATTCCCACGGGACCGAGACCTACGCGGGTGAAACCGCGGGGCACAGCTAGTAATATAATAAAGCTGAAGTTGTTTTTTGTTTGAACGCGCTAATCTCAGGAACTACCAGTAGGATTTGAAAATAAATCAAAAAATCTTTTTGCCTTTGATATCCCAATTCTTGAGGAAAGTTATAGGTTATTTAACATCACGCTATGGCCCTTAGGAACCGAGCAAATGCGAACGCTACGCGAAACGTAACGCGGGCGGGCGTTGCGATGCGACGAGGTGGGTCGGGGACCGAGGGAGTTTTATAAAAATATAATAGCTTCCGCCCGCGGCTTCGCCCACGTGGTATGTCAATAAAAAGTAACCCATGTCCTTTCTCAGGCTCTAGCTAGACTATCTGTGTACCAAATTTCATTTAAATCGGTTCAGTAGTTTTGGCGTGAAAGCGCGACAGACGGACAGACAGAGTTACTTTCGCATTTATAAATTAGTAAGGATAGTAAGGATGGCTGTTATTTTAGTACATTGTGTATCTTACGACATCCACGCGAACGAAGTCGCAGGCAGTAGCTAGTTATTAAATAATATCGAAATGCGCATTGCTATAATACTGACCTGCACGAATAGCTTGAACAGCAATGGGAGCAAGGATTGTAGAATGCTGTGACACAACTTTCGAGTTCAGAGATGTTGCTGCTGCCTTCAACAGAGCATCTTCATTTGTCAAATCCACTGGAGTAGCCATACCTTCAACCACCTAAAAGAATAAATAAATTAAGATTTTACTAATACTTCTTTTTTTATAACACATTACCACTTTTTCTCCCCCAAAGAGAGGTGTATAGTCAATCGCACTTCAGTGATAACAATTTGTCATTGACAGCGCATTTATGTCGTAGCACACCCACAGTATTTTTAAACAATATTGCCTGTTTCGTTTGAGCGTGGGGTCAATCCCTAGGTTGGGCAATATATTGGCTTGCCACAATAACAATTTTACTACCCCTTCAAAGAACACAAGATTGAAGAAGTATTTATGCGAATCCAGACCGCGGCGGGCGCAAGTCATGCCACGCGTACGAGGCGTGGTCGAGCCACGGATACAAAACTGTACGAACATTTTAGATTGAGAAAATGGGTTGAACGGGCTGGAAAAAAGGTTTATTTAAATGTCTAATGTTATTTCAAATGGAGTATAGGTAAAGCTAGGCTATACAAGTTAATGAGTAGCCGCCTTACTTATAATCGTTGTATAGCGCCTGTATAGTTACACAACGTTTTGTCTTCTTCTTTCAAAAGTAATTTGTTTTGTTTCAAGTTTTTTAGTTTTATTAATATACTAGCTGTGCCCCGCGGTTTCACCCGCGTAGGTCTTGATCCCGTGGGAATATAGGGATAAAAACATATCCTATATCCTATTCCAGATCATGGTCTACTCGTGTGCCCATCCTCTCCTCTCTAGATTAGGGAACGTCGCGGTGCGGCGCCGGCGTCGAACAGTTCGCGTATTGCATTTTTATACTCGTGATAACTTCGAAATTAAATGTCCTTCGAAATTAAATACATAAATACCCTTGATGTTAAAACTATTTATTTGAATAAGAATTAATATGTTGATAAAACTCCTTCGCAAATAATGCATGAATTTCGAACTAATTTGATTTCCATAAAAATGGTTATAGTGAGTCAATCTTAAAAGATAAACATATGCTGTCGCGGACTTTTTTTTAGAACTTTTAAAGAGGAACAATTCCATCATACATGATATTTGCGTAACTTAAACCGTTTACGCAGCGCACGCAACGTTAGCTCTCAAAAAGGAATAATCTTTCCCATTTTTGCAACGTTTTTAATTAATGCTCCGCTCCTATTAGTCGTAGCGTGATGTTATATAGCCAATAGCCTTCCTCGATAAATGGACTATCCAACCCAAAAAGAATTGTTCAATTCCAACCAGTAGTTCCTGAGATCCGCGTTCAAACAAACAAACTCTTCAGCTTTATAATATTAGTATAGATATGTATAGAAGTATAGATATATTTGGAATTAACTCATTACTAGCTTTTATTTGATACCAAAGTTGTTGTCATTTTTTTAAAATTATTTTTATATATAATTATATTGTATTATTATTATATTATAATTTTTCTTTTCTTTGTATTTGCAGATGAAATATATTAAACAAATATAGCCTATGTCACTCAGACGAACCTAACGATACCTCTTATGTTAAAATCCATGAAGCCGTTTAGGCTACAGAGCGTGCCAAAGAAATAGACATACATACATACTCTCAAAAAACATTACCCTCCTTCTGGGGCAGTCGGGTAATAAAAATCCACAGAAAATGAGTTAAAAACATCGATCACTAATAAAGAACTAGATACACAATCAGCGATAAAGAATGTCCTCACCGAATGAAGACCGACTTGAACATTTCGGTCTCCATGCCTAAGTGCTCGTTTAAAAATTGTAAAAATTACACCTAAGACGCAAAAAAAAGATGCGAGTTTCATATTTTCTATTAGTATTAATATTATCATTATTTATTTGTTATCACTTCATTGTAAATACTGATATTTTTAAACTTAATAAACAGCAGGATTTATAAAGCATCTCAATTGTAAAGACTCTTACTAAACGTATTAATCATACTCTCGCACGCCCCCTAAAATTGTTCGGGTTATGTGCGTTGATTCTGTTCTATTTGTTAGAGACGCTATTGTTTCTTCTTTTTATTAAGTACTAGCTGTGCCCGCGACTTCGTTCGCATGAATGTCGGAAAACAATAATATGTCGCTTAGAAAAGTTGTACCTTCATTTAAAAAAGGGGAATCTTTCGAACAGGCCTGGTGATTTTTCCTAGTAAGAAACTGCCAAAATACTTGTGTTTTTATTTAGGAAAATGCTTCTCTATAAACAATATTAGCGGTGGAACCACCTGGAGCGTACATAAAAAAGTTGCTAGGGTTGCTCACACGCGAAAGAGCTACTTAAAGTTGGCCGTGGGAAAAGCAACCAATACTAAGATCCACCCCCGCAACGGATAATGTCTGGCCCTGAGCCTTGTTAATAGTCATGGCGTAACATAGGCTGACGGGGAATTGCACACGCTTAAAACTAAACGGGAAATAATTGGGAATGAGAGGAATTCTTGGAATAAAAACAACATCACCGGCGCCGCAACCTGTTAAGATTTCGGCTTTGATGACGTTTTGTTGGTGATTGGTGACTATGAGCCGAGTGCCGTTGCAAAGTTTGGGAGGACTTAAATTTCTGAGAAGAATTATTGGCACTCCGACTTTTAAACAAATTTTGTGTGCTGAAAGACCGGGTGTGTTAAGGGATTCTAAGAATTCTACTGGATAGTGTGTGGCATCTTTCCCCAGAAACATGTGCCAATATTTGTGTATTGATTGCTGTCCGATAGTCGAACGAATCAAATCAACTATAACACACGCCAACAACGATCGAATCGAATGAGCGGGCGGCGGTCACGAATCATACGAACAAATTACGAAGTAAAGTACAGTTCGATTTAAACTTAATGGCGGCTCGGAAAATGAGGCGAGTCGCTGCGCAGTAACAATTTCATGTGACAGCGGGGGTGAGGGGTGGGGTACTGCGCAGCTAAAAGCTAACTTCCGAGCCGCCATTAAGTTTGAATCGATCTGTAACGACTCGTTTCTTGACTTCTTAATTTGAACCAAATGAACGAAACCAACCAAAATACCAAATCAAAAC
Organism: Lithophane socia; assembly: GCA_947522985.1. Classification (NCBI taxonomy): domain Eukaryota; kingdom Metazoa; phylum Arthropoda; class Insecta; order Lepidoptera; family Noctuidae; genus Lithophane; species Lithophane socia. Next base: position 11,824,126 of record OX383252.1, on the reverse strand, counting down.
CAATCAGAACAATTATTGTTCTGATTGGTTTTGATTTCTGCCAGAAATTAGGAGTGAGGCGTATTTATCGTCACAGATATTAAAAAATAGCAGATAGCAGTTGCTCCTAACGATAAAAAATATCTGTTACTTAAAATCACAGATCCTTAAGACTGTTACTGTTAAAACTTCGGTTACGATTTTCGACTTTAACGAAAAGAAATAAAGAAGATATTCAATTGAGTTAATACGTATTTATCATCCGTACAAAAATAACAGGCTGTTATTTTATAACAGATAGATACGATTTTCGACTTTAAATCAAAAGAAATAAAGATGATATTCGATTGAGATACGTATTTATCGTCCATACAAAAATCACAAGCTGTGATTTAATAACAGATATTTGGATCTGTTATTTTTTTGTCACAGTCACTGTGATCACAGATATCATGTTTCACCTGTTACAACTAGGCATGGGTTCGATATATCAAAACGTAACTTATATCGGATATGTGTTTATTATCATACCATATCGATATCTAAATATACATAACCGTTTTCACAAAAACTTCATCGAGCTATGGCTTATCCAAAGCGCAACAACGAGAACGAACTACGAATAATGTCGAATAAGTAATAACGAACAAAACGCAAACTTCACATCACGAGCGATATGACATCAACGGTTTTTATTCGCTTTGTCTCTGTCTTACCATTCAATGTTTTACTGGCGTAAAAGTGATGAAGCGAATATTACATAACTTCGGCTAGTGATTGGTTATTTGGTTAATAATAGTGCGTGCGTAATATCTATATCCTAACGCGCTAGCAATAAGGTCTAGTTTCTATTTATTTAGTTACAACAAATATTCCATAAGTTAGCAATATCAATGTATTAACGGTAAAAGTGTGAGTTTGCGTTTCGTTCGTTTCAGTTACTTGTGCAAATCGTACTACTGATATCGATATCTGAAAATGGTTTTCGATATCGATATAAAAACTGAATATCGGTTACATATCCGTTAGCAACTAAATAGGAAAACGCCCATGTCTAGTTACAACCCATCTCTCAACAATACTTTCAACGAATGAGAACCCAACCCATGAACCCAACCAACAATTTATTATTTATTTATTATCGACACTAAAGAAGTCAAAAACAAAGATACCTACTCTAAATAGGGAAGGTGCGTATTTACGCGACCAGGTTTTTACACCAGGTATTTACTTCCAAGTACGCCAACCAGGTGCCGCCCCGAAATACTTACAAGACTTAAAAGTATTTTGCTTCGTCGACCTCCACGCGATTCTGCTCCTTATTTATCAAGTGATACAGATCAATGTTCTGTGAAAGTATTTTTACTTTAAAGGTTTAGAAGTTTTTTTTTTTTGTAGACGCAATTCTGCTTCTTATTTATATTAAGTCACGAATCAATGTTCTATGCAAGTATTCTTATTCCAACAAGGCTTTGGGACTTGGGAGCTATTAAAGTATTTTACTCGGCTACTCGCTCCTTCGCGTCGACACGACGCTTCACGCTCGCTCGCTGGTTCGTGACGTAGCTTCGTTCGGTCCACTTCGGCCGCGCTCGGGAGGGCGCACGTAAGAAAATATTATGATAATTATATCGCTCTCGCTCGGTCATGCTTTCCACTGTTTCGCTTGGAAATGGAAAGTAAACTTTAAATAAATGAAATTAAGAAACAAAAATGCATTTTGATTGTGACCTACTGACCTTGAACTCGCAAATTCGTAATTTCTGTGTACACGTTAGTGGATTATATTTTATTTATTTATTTTAGTCGTGATTTATTTACGTCATCGATTGACCGTGCGATTGTGCGTCCGTGACTAATAAATTCTTGTGAACTGTTTTGTGATTGCTTAGGCTTTTCCACCCTAATTTTGAATGTTTTAATTTATGTAAATATTTTGGTTTTGTGTGATTGTGTGTATAGTTTTGGTAGTGTATATATTATAGTTATTGAATAAGTACTTACTTACGTGTAAATATGCCGCCGAAAAGAAGTGTGGCATGGGACCATTTTGTAGATAAAGGAGAGTATATGGGCGAGTGCAAAATGTGCAAAGCCAGAATTTCTTTTAAATCGGGTGTATCCAATCTGACCAAGCATGTCCAGCGGAAACACCTCTCCGTTAATTTAGTGGTACGGGAAGCACCAGAAGAACAACCGCAGCCTGCTGTGGGTCAAGAAGAGATCAGCTCGCAGCAAGCGCCACCGCCACAGCCGTCAACTTCTCAATTGGCATCAAGAGCTAATCGGACGAATCAGGCAATTTCGGCATTTCTTCGTCGCGATTGCAATAAAATAAAGAAGGATATCGACGACCGTATTATGAATTTATTTATATGGGATATGCAGCCCTTTACCATTGTCGAGGATAAAGGGTTTCGTGAACTCTTGAAGTTGGCATTCCCTAATTATAAAATACCGACGCGGAAGTATTTCGCCAACAATTTACTTCCGGCTCAGTATGAGGCAGTCAAAATTTCCACCAGAGCGTCGGTAAACGAAGATGCCATAAGTATTTGTTTAACGACCGACCTCTGGACATCTCGAAATAACGACTCTTACTTGGCCATTACGGGACATTATATCAACAAGGATTTCGTTCTGCAGTCAATACTTTTGGAGTGCAAGGTACTAGAAAAGAGCCACACAGGAATGCATTTAGCGGAGGAGCTGCAGAACGTCGTCCAGGAATGGAACGTGGCTGACAAAGTCCTGCTCGTGGTGTCGGACAACGGTTCAAATATTAAAAATGCTATAACGCTTTTGCAATGGAAGCATTTTGGCTGCTACGCCCATACACTCAACCTAGCAGTGCAAAAAGCGTTAGGGACAAATACTTTGGGAAATATAATAAGTAAAGTAAAGGCGATTGTTTCCCACTTTAAACGGAGCAATATAGCGTGGAACAAACTGAAAAAGTATCAAGAGCAGGCTAATAAAATAGTTAAAAGACCCATCCAAGACGTAGCCACACGGTGGAATTCTACATTTTATATGCTGCAGAGGTTCGTCGAGCTGAAAGATGAAATCAAATGTGCGATAAGTAATTTAGACTCGGGGAGCATCATATCTCTAACGAGCTACGAATGGGACGTCTGCGAATCACTAATTGTGGTGCTGGAGCCGTGTGAAGAGGTGACCAGTGAAATGAGCGGCCAAAAATATGTAAGTGGTAGCTCAGTTTTGCCTATAACCGTCGGTCTCACCAGTGCACTCCACGAGATTGCTGATCCAGCGTATCAGCGAAATAATAATATCAAAGTTTTCCCCGATGAGGTTGAAATGTGCCGACAAGACCTGCTGTCGGAAATAAGCTCCAGATTCGCGAACGTGGAAAATAGTAGAACTTTCACTACAGCCATGTTTCTCGACCCACGGTATAAATTATATTTTGAAAACCAAGCACTTGCTGACAATACGAAGAAACATATCATATCATTGGTGACTGGGATGATTAACGAAGAAAGCGTGGCCTTACCATCTACGTCACAACAGGGAGAAACGGCAGCTACCAGAAAACCAAATAGCTTAATTTGGAAGCACTATAATAAAACTATGCAGAATGTCCGTCCAGCAGGATCGGCCAATAGCAGGGCGATTATTGAAGTGCAGCGGTATTTAGACGACAATATTATTACTCCGGACGTAAATCCTTTACAATGGTGGCGAAGTAATATGAGTACATACCCAAATCTAGCTAAGCTAGCCCGGGCAAAATTAAATGCAATGGCTACTAGCGTACCTTGCGAGCGATTGTTTTCCGCTGCAGGGAATATACTAACCGAAAGAAGAAACCGACTGGGAAGCCGCAAAGTTCAACAATTGTTGTTTCTTCATCAAAACCAATGTTAGGTAATACTATATATCTATTATGTTACCTATATAATAGACCCTACCATGTAAATATTGTAAGGAAGTAAGAAAATAGAAAAAATACAAAAAAAAGAGATGTAAATAAATACCTAGCTAATAGAAATTATGTACATACTGTAAATAACTATTATAATGTACATAAAATGAATTGAAACCGTTTAACTACGCCAGCTAAAAAATAATTTAATTATGTACTCACAAAATAATAATATTATATTTCCTAGCTGACAGTCCTAAGCCTGTTTATAAAGTAGGAAGGAAGGGTTTCATATTCATTTACCATGCTAACCTTTCTTATTGACTAATTTTTATATGTAGGTAATTTTAAGTAAATAGTAAATACAAATAATCCACCAAACTATCCTACCGAACCTACCACGAAATCTGACTGAGCGATAGCGATGTTTTAAAACTACGTAGGTACCTACTCAATCATATTCTTCAATGGGACTCGCGTTACTCTTTCGCGAATGCGATCATGATCCTTATCGGTAAGATCGCACGGAACAATTTCCTATGAAAGTATTTTTTTACTTTTAGGTTTGGAAGTATTTTTTTGTAAACGCGATTGTACTCTTTATTTCTATACAGTTACGGATCAATTTTCTATGCAAGTATTTTGCTTCGAACAAGTCTTGAATCGTATGCAAGTATTTTTCCTTTAAGGTTTTGGAAGTTTTTTTTTGCCAACGCGATTGTACTCTTTATATTTATATAGTTACGGATCAATGTTCTATGTAAGTATTTTTCTTCGGCCACGGCTTGGTTGGAAGTTAGACGTATCATTTTTAGGATACACGATTGTATTCTTTATTTGTATGACATTACGGATCTATTTTCCATGTAGAAAGAAAATACTTGAAAGTATTTCGAGCCCTGGTTTTTGGCGCTGGTGTCTAAAGGTGGACGTACTTGAAAGCCCTGGTACTCGATTTTGCAAGTACGACTCATGACTAACTCTAAAGATGATTACTTGGAATATCTGGGCGAACGTCATTCTTCGACGGAGACTCTTAACACCGCGATTTAGAAAATGACATTAAATGAACAACGCCATCTATCGAGCACGAAGTGATACTGTCAAAATATATGGGAAAACGTTCGAACACCCTGTAAGCTAAGTAAAATTAAAGAATAAATACCTATTTTTTTTAAGAAATTAACATTTGTCACTATTCTTTCATGATTATCATGATTTGAAAGATAGGTAGCGCCACCTATCGCACTAATACTAAACTAATAAATAAACAACGCATCTGGAAAATTTTAATTATCCTAACTTTAGAGTTATATTCTATACACAATGCATCGCGTTAAGTTTCCGCGCAAAGAAAATGACGATCATATAACAACACACGATCTCACAAACCTAGTCATTAAGTAGTAAGTATCATTTCGCGTCAATAGATGTCGTTACGTGTATGTACATTACGTAATGAAAATTCCTTCTTGAACACTTTAAATTCATATATCTTTTGATATTTTGAAGCGATTGCGATGAAACAAAAACTAAATGAAACATCGAGTTACACACAATATTTGAGTATAAAAGTTAACCATATTGATTTCGTACTTTTTACGTGATAGTGGAACAATCAAACTAAAGAACATACAAACAGACAGACAGACAAACAGACGAACAGACAAAAATTCCAAAAATGGTAGAAATGGAATCTGTTGGTTATTCTTGGACAACCCACCAACTTTTTTTTTTTTTTTTCATTGTACAGAAACGCCTCGTCTACAGATTTATTATATGTATAGATATAGATAGAATAGAATAGATAGATAGATATAGATTAAAGACTAGCTTCCGCCCGCGTGGTATGTCGATAAAAAGTAGCCTATGTCCGATGTCCTTCCCGGGATGCCATCTATCTCCTTGCCACATTTTATCGAAATCCGTTCAGTGGTTTAGGCGTGAAAAGGTAACATACAGACAGACTGACAGACAGAGTTACTTTCGAATTTATAATATTAGTATAATATTATAGATAGTTTTTTTTTGTTTAATGGGACTTCTTTGCTATTTCTATAAATATTATAGTAACATTTTATAGATTTAATTTATTACGTACACAATTTTTTTTGACAGATGAAACTTAACAAAATTTAAAAAAATTATAAATGAATATTGGACTCTTTTCATTCCGTATCCTAGCAGTGAACCTCGGTCGAAAAACTTTAATTTGCTTTTTTTGGCAATTTGTAATACTGACTTTTGCGCGTAACGTTGAATTGGTTTTGATGTATGTTGACAACAGAGTATCGGTATTAAAAAATTATTGCTCTGTACATAGTTTTGTGAAAACAACTTTAAACTTTGCAGTTAAGGTTCAATTTACATTAATTTATATTTATTTCAACTAGAATTACATAGACACAATTGGCGAGTTTTAAGAAAACTTTTGCATGGGATTATGTATCTGTTTCTTTATGTTAAAAACCAAGTGTATTATAACTTTGTAATGTTATTGTAAAATGTAAAAAATAAATGGCCGTAAAACGATGCAACATGGCAAAACCATGTTGCATCGTTTTACGGCCATTTATTGTTGTGGGCTCCCATACCAATGTATGTGTGAAACAATACCATTTATCTCTAGATTTTACTATGACACTAAACATAGAGATTATTTTAAAAGCATCTTCATTGAACCAGCTATTCATCAATCCATGATGATAACTCAAAAAAGATTCCCAGATACTTGGTATAATTCTATGATTGCTGAAATATCCCAAGAGTGTTTGAGTGTGTTCTTGAACATTTGGTATATATCCTCGAGGAAAAGAGTCAGTTACCAACCCTTGCATACTGCAGATCACCTCGGTTCTGAATACCAAAATAACTAACAGCAGACCATTGAAAATAATTTACCTGTAGAGCCATCACCAATGCCTTCTGGAAGCCATCAGAAATGACAGTTGGGTGTATTCCTTTTTGCAGTAGCTTTTCTGCAGCGTCCAAAAGAGCACCAGCAATTACCACAACAGATGTAGTGCCATCACCAGCTTCAATATCTTGAGCCCGTGATAATTCCACCAACTGTAATTAATATTTTCTTAGTTTTTACAATTTCTTGCTTAACAAAAGTAGAGTATGATCTGCACCAAGTAAACAGTAAGGACCTGGGGCCGTATTATGAAGTATTAATGCCATCATTATTCCACTGCAACAAAAGGATGGTGCAATCGGCCTTGTATACAGTGGCGGCGCAAGATCTAAAAGTGTGGGCGAGATACACTCCGCGAGGCCCTCTGGTGGAGAAAAAAGACAAAAAAAAAACATTTGAGACTGTATAATAGGAAATAGGTATAATAGGCCGAGATAGGCAGGCGCGGACTAAGCTCGAAGACGGTCGGGGGCCCGGGGTGGCAAACTAAAGAGGACCGCCATTTAGTTTGCCACCCCCGGTTTCTGCATATGTAAAACTTTGAAAACTAGGAAAAACATACAATTAACTTCGCTTAGCGAAAATTTTAGGACCCCGCCCCTGATAGGTAAGGTTTTCTTTGACAATACGTTCATACATAAATAGGAGTTACTATATTGGAGTTACAGAAAAGTCAGAGAAAAAGAGAATGTAGGATGTAAGAGCGAGCGAAGCTCGTTTTCTTTTTATTTTTATTTAACTTACTGAACATATTTTGGCCTTGTTTAGGATTTAATTAAGAAGTATTTCTAAAGACCCCCAGAATCAGGGGCCCTGGTCGGACCGCACCGCAGCAATGTTAAATAGGCTAAATCGCCTCTCTTAGCATACAACATGTTTGATTGTTATTGAAACTACTAATTATTTAGATGCATATTATGAGATCGAACTGATATGTAGGGTTTGCAGACACACATTTTTAAATTTAAGTTACCCAGGCCACCGTATTTTTTTATTTTTTTTTTTATTTTTTTTTAACATTATCAATTTGTTACATTACATAGAATATAAGCATAATTATGTCTAGGACCCTTAATGTAAAGTACATGTTAGTGAGTTGGATGACAGCAATCGCGCTGGACAGGAGGTAAGTAAGCTAACGTTAATCTACGATACTTTGATTGACTTACTAGCCGTTGAAAGTAACGTAAACAAACAGAATGGGAAATCCCCAGCTCTGGCCAGCGGGGATTCGCCACGATACGACGCTAGCAAATGTTGCTAACCTAAATAAAACATGTCAACATATTTATCGTTTTATGAAGAGTAAACATTTTTCGTCGCGTTCACGGGTTTTAAGTAATGCATAAACCGTCATGGTGCGAGACCCCTCAGACCGCGAGGCCGTAGGCGGTCGCCCACACACACTGGAAAAATGGTGGCATTAATATGTTATAATACGGCCCCTGTATTGGTTTGATTATTTGGTGAGCACTTACCATTTTAGCAGCTGGATGAATTACGCTCATTTGCTTCAAAATAGTGGCACCATCATTAGTAATTGTAACCTCACCATTACTAGCTTGAATCTGAAAGAGTAAAAATACAATCTTTAATATTTAGATTAGCTATTTTATCATTGTTTTATAAAACAGCTCAACTGTTGATTGGCCTTTTAAAGGCCGATAACAATTAAAATTCTATTGTGTCTTGTTAGTGACAGTTGGAGGTATACAAGCGTAATCAATTCTGTATAAGTCACTTGTGGGGGTTGTAAAAGAGAAGTAAGAGGGTGAGCTTTTATGTTTAGGAGCCATTGTGACATTGGAACATAAATTGTGTCCTCTTTTAAAACAAGGCCACATTCTTATGATAATTTCAACAAGGGATAAGAAGTTAAAATAAATATTTAACAATACTTAGACTGCTTTTCAAAAATAATATGTTTAGTACTTAAATGTTAAGAAAACAATGAATGGAATTCAAAAAAATGAAATCATTAATTAATAGCTTTAATTTACCATTTTATCCATACCACGGGGGCCCAGACTAGTGCGAATAGCATCTGACACAGCTGAAATTGATCATAATGACATGTTTAATATTTTGGTTCAAAAATCAAAAGTACACATAGATCCATGATATAGGTTTTACTGTAATAAATGTAACGAGAGTTACCATCCATTACATCGGAAAAGCAGCTTTGGCGCTACTAAAGTATACACTTCAAATTGGTCACGTCTATGTATAATGTACGACAAATTAAAAATACTGTTATGGTTGATCGTATGATACCTATTAGAGTAAATAGAGCATCCAAAGAGGCTTTTATAATCTAAACTTAAATAAAGAAGCTAATTTTAATGTTGGTTTGCTTAGTAAGAGCATAATATTATTATAAAATTAGTCAAATACGCCATAGATAAGCTGAAAAAAATCACGAGTTTTTCAGCTAAATGTGGAAAGATTTCAGAAAACAAAACGGAGTCAATCTATATTACGAGTTTTTAGTGGTATAACTGAAAATTATAATATCGTTTTTGTTATGAATAACTATTTATCATCTTAAATAGTTACAGATGTTTTTACACTACCTTTTGCGGCATTTATGTTGCTGAGCCGAATGTCAGTTGGTTTGCTTTTATCTTTATAAACCGCCGAATTAACTTTTGCAGAATCACCACCAGCTTTTGGGGCCATCGTAATATGAATTGATATTTAGTTCAACACAATGAAAATCAAGATGAAATTGGATTAATCTCCGTCAGATATTTTCAATTGGTTCCGAATACTTCCGATGGCAGAAATGAAAATGAACTGACACCTGTCATTTGTCTGTCACTCACTTGAGTTTGGCTTTGACATTGACATTCGTGACAGACATATAATTTGGGTTCACATTTGAGAAAATTGCCAGCATCCAATAAACTGAGCATGGAATTAGTGTGTACTATATAGTACAACTGCAATACATAAACTGCCTTCAAGCATCGAAAAGAGAAAACCAGTTACTGTAGTGTGTCCTTAGCCAATAAGGTTAGGTTAGATCCGTTCTATAAAAAAAATGGACCATTTAGACGAGGCTAATCCCCGAAACAATCCTTTAGGCCAGTAAAATGAAAAGGCAAAATGGCTTGAGGTCAATCCTTCTTCGGTTACTACTTCGGTGCCGAAGTTAAGGAATTTTCTGAGCCCAATATCTATAAGATATATGCCACTGAAAAGAGCTTTTTAGGGATACATCCCCGAGACAATCCAATCCAATAATAGTGTAAGTAAATAAAGACAGTCCAGTGCAATGATATATAAAACTATAGATACGTTGTCCGCACTCTAAAATGACAACATGAAATGAAGCCAATTGGCCACATCGCGCTTAGTTACGCACCAACCTGTCGCGCGACACTACGTTTGTTTTTAATTTAGATATACGAAATTACGTACTAAGATATATATTTATCTCCCTCTAGTAACAGGCATCCCGCCGTACGGTGTCATATTTTCTTTCCCTTTCTTCATGCGTATAAGTAGCTATCTAGTATTTTTGCCGTTTTTAAGCGCCGTGATGTTGGTTTATGACGTGTCTATATAATAATACGTCATTGGTCCAGTGCATAACAGTTTACACAGCGGTAGCACACGCAACGGAAGCTCTCAAAAAGGAATATTTTTTCCCGTCTTTGCAACATTTTTCATTTGTGCTCCGCTACTATCGGTCGTAGCGTTTCGTTTTATAAGAGTACTAGCTGTTGCCCGCGAGTCCGCGACTTCGTCCGCGATCCAGGATGAAAAGTAGCCTATGTACGAAATTTCATCTAAATCCGTTCAGTCTAGCGTGAAAGCATAACAAACAAACAAACTCACTGTTGTGGCGGTATCTACATCGCCACATGCGAACTACGCATCAAAGACCTGACGTCACACAAAAATCCTGCATCGCGCAATTAGAGTTTACCGTGCAGTGGACATATATACAAAAACCAAAACATCAATCATTGGGCAGTTGTCCGCCAGACACAACACCCGTCTGGTAGGAGGATCCTCCCTTTTCTATGGCGGATGAGTGAACTTTACACACTGTTCCTCCTACCCCTAAACTGTCACATCTATAATATTAGTGAGGAAAGCATTTTGCCCGCGACTTCGTCCGCGTGGATTTCGCACTTTCCTCTAAAAACTTCAACAACCCCTCCACCCTCTTTGAAAGATAGTTTTCGAAATTATATCCCCGTTTAGGGGGTAGTTTAGAAAAACAAAACATAAATTCATTATGATGAGGTAAAAGAAAAGAACTATATAAATTATTTGAAAGATTATTTATTTCAATTAGTGAATGATACATAGTAATTAATAAATATAATGTAAATCATATATTTTTTTTCTTAATTATTAAATAGTAAACAGTTTTAGTATTTTGCATAGGTATAGGATGTCTAACAGTAGGTATTCTATTCTTTGTTCCAGAGAAATAATGTGAGTCTGAGGGTTTTAAGAGATATGAGGAAGATGGTAGCCTTGCTTTTCGAGCGAGCGCGAAATGGAAGGCCGGTGTTTATTCACGAGGAGCAGCGACGTCACATGGTGATTGAAAATTGAAATAGAAACAAACGGGAATCATACCAACGAGACATTGTGCTGAATTATTCAACACGTCATTATTAAGGTCTCAGCACACATATGGGATCGGAAAGGGATCGTAACCGTAACGCCTTTCGCCTCGCTGTCAACCAGGCGTCAACCTACCGTATGCACGTAACGAAAGCGTATCAGCAGCGCCTGTACGTCAACTCGGCTACGGCTAGGCGACACCGCGCTTACGCCTCGCCGCCCCCTGGCTGACCTGGTTGGCAGGGGAAAGGTTGGTTGAAAGGGGAAAGGGTGGACGAAGAGATGTGAGCTCGGGTACGGAGAGACGTAAGCGCGGGGACGGAGAAACGTAAGCGCGGGGACGATGAGCCGTAAGCGCGGGAATTCAAGTTCGGAGCCTGTTCCGAGGCGAGGCGATTACGTTATTATTCCGATTAGTGTGCGTTGCAGTAGGGAGTTTAATACAAACCATTCTGAACGGCTCGAGGCGATACGGTGACGATCCCTTTCCGATCCCATATGTGTGCTGAGACCCTTAACCGTTCGCCGTGCACTCAACACTGAAGTGGCTTGCATCATTGAAGACCAGCTAAAAAACTGAGATATTTTTCATATGTATTTTTGACAGAAATAAACTTATACAAGAACGTTTAAGTTTCATACGAGAATATTTGGACTTCCATTGGGACAATTCACCGTCTACTTGACTGTATCAAGATTATTGGGGGTTACACAAAATATTAACCGTACCTAATGTAAAATATTTTAAGGTAAGTAGAATAAGTAAGGTGTATCTTTTCATACGCGAAATCTCTTATTCATTCTGGTCATTGTATTCATCATTTTGAACAACTTTCACTACGGAACCAAATTCGCAAAAAAAATCAGTTGTTCGTAATGATGAGTCCAATGACCCCTTAAAAGATTTCGGGTATACATACATAAACCTTATATTGATGTAAGCAAGTAAAACAAACTCTTTATGAAATATTTGCTAAACACTGATTTTCGCGATCTTTGACACATTCTTTTGTTCGCACACGATTTCGCAATGGACTTTTACATTACACAGTATCTATTTCTAATACGTTTACAAGTTTTTTTTTCAAATAAAATACAATAGACGTAGGTACCTATTCCGCTTAGTTATTTAGGTGAAACACGTGTCGATTTCTTTCATGGTTTTTCATGAAAAACCATGAAAGAAATCGACGGAGACGGAGATATATTTAGGAACCTATTGCGCTCAAGAGTCATGACTCTTGAGCGCAATAGGTTCCTAAATATATCTCCGTCTATTGTATTTTATAATGGATTTTCGCAAAGTCACGCCCGAATCAATTAACTATCTAAGTTTTTTTTCGCAGACTTAGTTTATTTTTCTGCGCTCTTTATCCAAGTTGGTCGCAGATACTACACATCACAAAAAGGCGATTAGTGAGTATAAAAAGACGATCGATTAGCATTTTTAGGAAATCAAAGAGGGAATTATTTGGGGAAACATGTACATGCGATAAAATATCTTACAGTTTACGCCTTATCAACACTTCGCAACTTTCAATTAACAGTTCTATAGTTTTAATATTTTGAGAATTTATAGGATTACTTGCAACTTTTTTATCTATTTGGATAAGTATTTTTTCGAGTACCATTTTTGTTGTGGTCATTGACGGATGAGCTGGTATTGAAGTATCTAATGTCTGTAACAAACACAAAATTAAATTTTAACCAATTTTCTATGCCACTTTCAGTAATTGAATCAATTGCGCTCACATCAGTGTTTCAACAACAAAATCATGCCTTTCTGGTGGCATTCGCGTGCCAACTGGGTACTAATATTACCCAAACTCATCTAAAAAGTACCATCGACTCGAAAAAAGAAGAAGACAAAGAAATTAATGGGCATAGCAAAAGAATGCACAATATCCTACCGGACACGCAAAGCAAACTCTCTGTGATGATGACTGAATGGAGGGATAAGAAAATACTGACCGCATTTTGAAGACGTTTGTAAAGTTGAGGTGGCATTGTAACTATCCACTCCGGTTGATTGCTTGATTGTTCCAAACTTCTCTTGAATCTTTGCGTAGTTAAAGCTAAAAGTGATGGAAGAACTATTTCAGGTTCCTTAAGTAAGCCTATTACATTTTCAGCCAGCACGTCATAGCCAAGATGGTAAAGTGAAATTACCTGTAACAAAAGTACAATAAAATAATCTAGGTTATTTGCAAAAACGTTTTTTTTTGAGGATTTATACGGTCTTTACCTGCTGACGCCTTATAAAGTCGATATCAATGTTCCATAACTCTGCTAGGAGGGTAATTCTTTCAATCCAAGCAAGACATTCTTCACTATTATATGTTTGGTATGGTTCGTCATTCTCCGATGCGGTTATTGTTTCTACCGCAGATCGTATGAGTTTCGTTAAAAATTTCATCCTTGGATTTCTCAATTTTTCAGATGCTTTCATGCTTATTTCTCTGTTATGTATGTTACCAGTTAATGCTTCAAATATGTACTGGTAGTCAATATCGTACAGACTATCCAGAGGTTTGGACAGTTTTACATTAAAATGACACATATAGTACACCGTACATGATATTTGATAATTCAAATTTAATATATCGGTATTAACACTCTTATTATCCTGTGCCACTTCCACTAAAGAAGGAATACTTTCATCCCAAATTTTCTCGAATTGAATGGCTATTTTATTTTGATTGATCGACAAATTTGAACAGTTCAGGAATTCATATAAATATTTAGACGCAATTTGAAGGAATTTGACCATGCTTGTGCTGTCAAAGCCAACGTCTTGAAAACACAATAGATCTTTTGGGAGTCTTCCGACTTTATTTACTAAGCGACAACTCACTTCAAACACTTGCTTAATATATGTGGACCATATGATGGAAAATAACCCTAATCTAATATGCAAGTCCGATATACACGTAAGACATCGAAAGACTGTTTCAAGATGATCACAATTTTTCATGGATTTCTGCCAAGCCATAGAATATTCCCAACACATGTTTGCAATTATGTAATTCGATGATGTGCTCAATGGAAATTGTTGTCTTAACAGAGAGAGCCATTTAAATATCTTAGGATTTTCGTCAACATAGATACAATTGTTTTCTATAAAAAGATAATCAGAATCATCGTCATCGTTGGTTTCAGGCAATTCCAAACCCATACTGGAATATTTTTCAAGCAATTCGTTAGCAACAACTGATTCAGGAACAACGCCCATTCCACATAACCATTTCGCTATTAATTCTGTTACAGATCCTTTCCCTCTTGTGTAAATATATTTGAGATTAATATTTAATTCATTCATTTGCAATTTAGGTAAACACTTTCCACTGAATGAGTCTTTGAACATAAGGATAATACTAAGGATAGAAATGTCCTCTAGCTTACCGATTAGTATACCCCATTTAGCATTTTCTTTGGTTACAGACTCCCATATATCATCATCTATCTCCTGACGTTTAGTTTCAAATATTCTACTAACTGCTTTACAAGCCATTGCAACTATCATGCTCCTCATAGGACAAGGCATGTCTACTAACACATCACGAATATCTTGCCACCAGGGTGATATCTCATTGTAAGCTATATGAGTCGCCTCTTCTATGACATTACACAGGTAATATAAAACTTGTATGAACTGTTCAATTAGTTCGACACTTATTTCTTCCAAGGGCATGTTCATTAACTGCATAATTAATAGTTTTACTATTTCCTTTGCGTCTATGTTACACTCTTTCACGAAATCTCTTAACATTGTGATGTCCTTTAATTTAAATATAGATTTAAAAGTCATACTAGCTAGATTATTGATTTGGTCTTCTGTGGCATCAATTTTCAAAGATATGTATTTATTACTTTCATCTAACTTGAAGCACGAAACAAACTCTTTGTATGTGCTGGTGTTGTTAACGGCAAACGTAACTCTGGCGTGATGGTGTTCCTTGTAATTATTCTCCTGTGCTAAGGTCAACAATCTCTCCAATATACAATTATCGTCCTCCAAAAGATCGAAACATGGCTGGCAGTTTTCAGCAAGTTGAACATTTTCAGTTGTTTCTGTATTTAAATGCAAATAGGTGTGTATTTTGGCTGTGAGGTCCTTCATGTCATCAGTGTTTTCTCCATTGATATGTCTAAAGAACAAAGTGGCTAACCCAAGATTCGCAAAGTAGTGTTTAATTTCGATTTCTTGAACATTCAGTTCATCATTTTCAATGCTATCCCAAAAGAAGTTTAGACAAGTCATAACAGTTTTTGGGGATATTTCATATTTTCTTACTAACATATCTAAACAATGTTTTTTCAAGTCCAACGTTTTTAATTCTAAGGCTTTTTTTATTAATTCATCGACAAAATCCTCCGAGTCTGTAGAAGATTTTTTGAGATGCTCACGTAAATCTCTCAAAGCATGAAGATCTTTAGATCTTTGGGAATGTTCTCCTTCCAAGGCATAAAAAAATGGAATATTAAATTTCTTTAATTTTCCGTCTGGGTCTATTAATACACATTGAAATTCCGGTAAATTGAGTTTTTTATATGAACAATTTTTCTCAGCACCAACTAGACCACAAGTGTTGTATAGAAGTAAGCCGTTTTTCGTTGCGGTAAATGCTGCTACTCTGTTTCCTTTTTGCATTAATCTTATATCTATGAGCCCTTTTTTAGGGTTATATATAATTAAAAATATGGCTCTCTTAAGTTCTTTAACAACTGACAGTTGGAGTTTTTTGTCATCCATATCAAATATCTGCAAATAAATAATACAAGGGGTTTCAACAGGTCTAACGATATTAGTGATGTAAATTATTTCAAAAGAAGTAAAAAGCCAGTTAAAGACTACCTAATTAAGCAAACAAAACTCAGTTTTTGTAGTTCCAATTAACAGACTACTGCTAATAAATAAAAAAATAATGGCGGAAATCGGCCGGAACGAAAGATACGCAGCAGCTGGCGGCAATCAGAGGCGACAACCGTCTCGGTGTTGAAAGTCAGTTTATTCATAAGAACATAGTATTCTTTTGTTTGTCGATGGTACAACCCGTGCGCATTAACATGGCACCTGGCTCAATGACGTTTGTAACTTCCCCCGCTCACGACGACGGCGCGGGCAGGGCGCGCGGAGTTCCGAGCCAGGTGCCATGGTTGGGTGCGCACGGGTTGTATTGTTTTTTGGACTTAATTTAATTTGGCAAAGGAATGTAAAAGTGAATTGCTCATTCTGTTAGGACTCTGGCTGAACGTGTACCTACAAGTGGCTTAGTAAAATGAATTTTACCAAAAAATATAGTTAATTCTTAATTTATAGATAAATATTTTTGCTTTTCTTGTAATTAGAGGTTTTATGTAGAGAATTCAGTATTTTTAGGTAATTCTGCTGACGAAACATCGCTATTTGTATTCTGTGCTACCATACCACATAATTGTAAACCGATTTTATATCGAAAAAACTCTGTCTGTCGGTCTGTCTGTTTGTTACCTTTTCACACCTTAAGGCTTCCTGAACATGACGCCGGAGCTGCACCGGCACCGGACCGGACCGGGCCAAGATGAAAAAAAGTCAGTATGAAGCCGCGGGCATGATTAACAAGTCGTAAATAAGAAAACTTGTCAAGAGCAAGTCACACAATTAAGGTTCCGAACCAAACTGTACTAAGAAGTTTTTGGAATGGCCAGCCGTAATTATTGTGCGAAATCAATTGCACTAGCTCCTAAACTATAGGTACATCTAAATGACATACCTAGTGAAAAGGATAAAATGATCTGCACTGTATCATTTAGTTATGTAACAATTTTTATTTGATAAAAAATAATGTAATGGCATGTATTTAATCGAACCTTAAATTATTCCTATTTTGGGGTCAATCGGAGCAGCCCAACCATAGAGCTTGTTCTGGTTCTCAAGTTGAGTAAGTTTATACTAATAGTGTTTGCTAAAAAATACTTATTTTCACGACATATGCAATAACAATAACAATGAATTCGATATTTTTGTGAAATTACTTTTAATTGAGCAACTTGTACATGTTTAGCCAGATTTGGAGATTTCCTTAATGTAGTGTAGATGTGATATACATACTTGAACAAATGCACACTGAGCATCTCTACAACCTTTGATGAGTCTAATTAAATGTCCTCGTGTAACATCTAGAACCGCAACGCGTCCGAAACTGTCGACAGTGGCCGCGAGCCGTCGATCTGGCGACACAGCCACCATACTGCCGTGTCGCTGCCCATCATATATGCCGTTGCGCATCGATAAAGATTCGGAACGAATTAATGGTTCACTTCCAGTCGTTGCGTTGTCTGTAGAGCCCCCTCCGAGCCAGCCCCTTTAACCAAAAAGCACCAATAATAAATTTCGTAGCTCTTGTACTAGGAGTTCCTGTATCACAAGAGCCGCCCCCCCCCCTTCATGCGACTTTCATGTGCGTATGTGCGTGCGCATATCGAGATTCGAGCAGATGAGCATTGTGCGCGGCCGGTTGTATAACCTTAATACCTACCTACTGAACTAAGCTGTAATTTTTTTAAATGATCCTTACGGAATTTCGTTCCTGCCGGAAGTCCCCCAACCGCACACGTTTTTTGGTCATCTTTATTCAGCAATCGGCTTTCTAGCCATAATCAAAAAGTCCCCGTGTGAGATCGTTTTAGTGATAATGTTCCATTGAACATTAAAGCAAGTTGCATGCAATGCATAATCTCATACTTACGGAAGAGCAGACTTGATTTTATTTGCAACAGCTCTAGCCACATCTTGCAGTGGGGGAGTAGTTCCTCCTTCCAGAGCATAGTGAAAACCAATATATGGCTTAGCACCAGCTCCAAGTATCAAAGTGTTTACAGGTGGCACAGAACGATACCTGTAATATTTAAACAGTTTTTAAAATTAAATAGGTACCTATAGGTACCTGATACATTATAACATTTTAAAAAAACCGGCCAAGAAGTGCGTATCAGACCACACACAATGATGGGAATTTATGCCAAGAACAAACCTAAGATTGTAGTTGAAAAACATATTCTGCCATACAAAATGTATGGGAGAACATGTTTTTGCAACAGCAAATTTAATTGGTCGATTATTACTCGTTAACTAGTAGAGCCTACTTAGTTGCGATATTTTTCCTTTTAATTTCGTTATATACAGCCTTGCATGCCTTGATTATTTTCACTTTTCCAAAACCAACCATTTAGCTGGCAGGGGACAGGGGAGATATATATATGTACACCCATGACAAATTACAGGTTTCTAGTAGCCGCGGACAGACAGACGGACATGACGAAACTATATAGGGGTTCCTTGTTGACTACGGAACCCTAAAAACCAAATGGCAATATAGGCAAAAGTTTTAGAGAAACAAACCCAGTTTTATATTTTATAGAGTTTGGAGTTAATGATCAAATGAAAAATTATTGGAAAAATTCATAAATTATAATGCATCAAATTTCAATAGGGTCTCCAAACTCATCAAGAGAAGCTTGAACGTTGCATTGAATTCTAACGGCGCGGCGCCCCGGTCTACAGCCGGGGTTGGACGTATTCCTAAAATGATAAATCAACTGATCAAGGCCAAATCATTTTTAATGTTGGAGTTATTAAAACATTGAATTTTAATTACCAAACATCATATCCTCCATAAGTGGATGCTGCCAACAGGTGATCGTAAGTGTTTTTGAGATCTAGTCCTACAACTGCAGCATCATTCATAACTTCTTGTTCAGTGAACATCCATTTTCGTATATTGATACTTCGGCTATCCACTGAGTAGTCCCCCTGGATTCCAGCTCGTACTATAAATAAATATGTAGTTTTTAACCGACTTCTTCAAAAAGGAGGAGGTTCTCAATTCATCTATAGGTTTTTTTTTTTTTTTGTATTTATGTTACGCGATTACTCCGCCAATTATGAATCGAAATTGATGATTCTTTTTTTGGTTGGTAGGTCATGCTTCAGAGTTGGTCCCATATAAATTTTATTAATTTTGCTTGCGTAGTTTTTGAGTTAGCTTCAATAATTACGTATTTTTCCCACTTTGCTATGTAGACGATATAATTATTTCACTCTGTCACTGTTATTTACATAGCAGATAACGGTATACGAATTTGGGTGAGGTAGGTACCACAACTACAAAGTGAAAAATAAAAAATTTTTACAAAAAAAAAACAACCGACTTCAAATAACAGACACAAAAAAGTGAAAAATAACTTTAATTTCGGAAGTCGGTGGCAAAAAACGAAAATTGAAAAGCAGACACCGACTTCCGAAATTAAAGTTATTTTTCACTTTTTTGAAGTCGGTTGTTTTTTTTTTGTAATTTTTTTTTATGATTAAACAAGTTCAGTTGAATGCTTTGTGAATTTGTAATACAAGCGAGTAAAAATACCTCTGGCTAGTTGCGCTTTGGCATTCCTGAGTGTTTGGTACAAGCTTGATCCTGAGATGATACACTCACAACTTTGATACAGTATATGCAAATCATCAGGTAAAGTTCCATAAGTCCCAGTGTGGCAGGCTATTTTCAAGACTGGCTTATCATCTAATTTTTCAAGTAACAGCAAATGACCAGTATTAGTATAAAATCCAACACTCCCATTTTTAAAGCCAACAATTATACAGAACCAATCAGGCCCATTCTGAAAAAAAAAAAAAAAAAAACACTGCAAATACCAATTACCTGTCCACTGAATGGATTCAGGAACATTTTCAGTTACATGGTGTTTTTCTTAACTGGGTTGGGGGGGATTCTGTCTATAAAAGACTAGCTGTGCCCTGCGGTTTCACCCGCGTAGGTCTGGATCCTGTGGGAATATAGGGATAAAACATATCTCATGTCCTATTCCAGGTCATGGTCTAACTCTGTGCCAAATTTCATCCAAATCCGTTCAGCGTTTTTGCGTAAAAGCATAACATGTGCCAAATTTCATCCTCTCTAGAGTAGGGAACGTCGCGGTGGCGGCGCGGCGGCGTCAAACGCGTCGCGGCGGCGGTGTTAATATTAGTTTTAATATATATTGCACACCTACCTATTGTATACCTTTCAGGATAAATTCTCAAAAGGATGGTGTTAAGTATCTCAGTTTTTGCATGGACAAAAGGCTCACCTGGCAGACGCATATAAAACAAAAAAGGAAACAACTGAACACCAAATATAACAACTTGTCAACTTGTATTGGTTGATGGGTTGTAACTCAGTCCTATCTTTGGATAACAAACTCCAGCTGTACAATTCTCTATTAAAACCTACATGGTCATACAGCATCCAACTATACTATGGAGAGTGGCCAGCAAAAGTAACATAATATGCCTCCAAAGAGATCAAAACACCATCTTGAGGTATATTGTCAATGCACTATGGTTCACACAGAATAAAGAATCCCATGATTATCTCAACACTCCCACTATTCTTGAGGGAAGTAATAAACATAAAAAGCCTTATGCTGATTGTCTAGCCATCCACCCAAATCCTCTGGCTGTTAAATTGCTGGACAGCAGCGAATCTGTCAATCGACTTAAGAGAGGTCAAGTAATCTAAAGAAGTAGCAGTGGCCATGGCCCCTGTACCTCAAACGCCAACTATATTCACGCAATCAAACTGATAATAGTCCAGAAAGGACTGAAAGCTGTTATTTAGAAATAAAAAAAGATTGTGGAAACCACACTACAATCCATTGCATATTTTTGAACACGGCCATAAAGTCTGTGTGGCCATGATATTTTAAAACAAAAGAAACTTGTTTTAAAATATTTACAGATTAGTCCTTTGTTTCATATTTCTGATCATTGTTTTATCTAATAAAATAATCTATTAAAGCACAAACTACTGCACAGGAACCTCCCAGTGTGTCAAGGTTTTTGATTTACATATTATGTTGTTGATAGTATTAGTAAAATCCTATTAGCATAAGATTGGTATATTTACCTGAGAGGACTGCTGCGATGGACATATAGGTAATGCCAACACCACTGTTATTTCTGAAGGTAGAGTTCCACTCCATGATATAAGAAATGTATGACTGTTTGCTAGGCTAATCCATTGATTAGTTAGTAGACAGAGGCGATTCTTATATCCAACTGCCAACAAACTGCTGCAGGAAGACAGGGAAATTGAACACTGCGGCAGCCACTTTGTGTCTGAAAATTGTAAACATAAAGCATGGTGTGTTTATTTAGTTGTGTTATATTATTATTAATTAGTTAGGTATGTTATTTTGGGTTCAAAATGTTTTTTTTTTTAGGTACATAACTATAATTAATCTCACAACAAAAAATACCTTCTTGTTCTGATATAAACAAAGCTCTTCCTAAACTGGATATATCGCCACAGTCAGCTATTTGTTCCACTTGACAAGACATTTTCAAATTATAATACAAATGCAATCATAGTATTTTACTAAATTAATTTATACATTGATAATTCATTAAATAAAACAGTTAACGCTAATCATTCAATCGAAGAATGCTACCAACAAATAGAAGTACAAAAATTAACAATTTTTTTTTTTTTTTTTCTCTTTTTGCCAATTATTGAACAAATAAATTATATTTACGCCAGCTGTGAATGACTGTCAAAGTGTAAACCACAGAGCACTAATATTCAAAGTGTCAACTCAAATGCGGAACTGCTGACAATGCACATGTCAAATTGTAAAGTCAAAAAATTTACTCTGTGGCTGTGCATGACAATGTCAATGACTGTCACAGTCTCACAGAATAATAAGGATTATTAGTCTCGAGGTTTCACAGCTAGAGATAGAGCACAGAATTAAAACTCAAGGGAGATAGAGTGGGCTTCATCGCGTTCGTGTGTAACCTGTGGCGCGCACTTTGGTGGCGCGTTAACACAGGCGAGACATTTACGACAAAACATGTTGACATCTCTATTTTATTTTTTGACAGAAACTAGAGATTTCAACATGTTTTGTTGTAACTGTTTCGCCAGTGCAAATGCACGGTAATGTTGGCTTCTCTGTTGTAGGACCAATACGAATCCGCTACGCCGTTAGGCACAGACTACTTAGAGATACCGTTAGGCGAGGACCTCCGTGAAGTAAGGCCCCTGATTTCAATATTCTGAACTTTTGTTAATGCTAATCGTTAAGTGGGTGATAGACGTGCGTACTTAAAGTACGCGGTCTTTAAGTTCGTGACCTTACTCGGCTCGCCGTCGTTGACACACGTGAATATTGCGCAAAATTTTATTGTCAAATTGGCTCACGATGACTCGTGGCGATGACAGACGGGCGATTAAGCTCGCCGAGCTATAAGTACGCGTACTTACTCGCACGTCCTTTTAGAGAGAGTTAAGTGGGTGATAGATAGACGTGCGTACTTAAAGTACGCGGTCTTTAAGTTTGCGACTTTACTCGGCTCGCCGTCGTCGGTGACACACGTGAAGCTTTCTCAGAATTTCATTGTCAACGCGGCTCGCGGCTCGCGGCGGTGACAGGCGACGTGCCAAGGCGGGCTACGAGCAAAACTGACGGCGAGCCGAGTAAGGTCGCGAACTTGAAGACCACGTACTTTAAGAACGCACGTTTATCACCCACCTAATGATTAGTTCGTAATAATGAAATCGTGCGGCTAACCCACCGAGGTCAATATCATGCCCTGGTAACTCACGAACAAAATATAATCATGGTCTTTTTCTGAATAAAGAGCCACCTACACGTCAAGCTAAAAAATAACAATTCTTATCTTAATTAAACTGTTAGAAAACTAAAATATACCTCACATATTTTAGTTTGTTAAAAGTTTTAGTTGAATTTACAATTTACCCCAAATGCTAGCAACCCTGTAACTGTAACCTGTATTAAATGTCATAAGATTGTTTTGCCGGTGTGGGTATATGCTTGTGCGCAAATTTCTTGTAATTATTGTTTTTTTTGTGTTATTTACGTTAGTTGAGCTTTTGTTCCTCCTTATATCAAGAAAAATCAAAATTCCAGCATTTACTGTGGTTTTGTGAAAGTGTTTGTGACCTACAGCCATGTAAATAGGCCCTCCGTAAGCAGTTTGGACCATATATCCGTTAGTTCTCTAGGTAGTCTGTGCATATATCTTAGTGTAGCGACGCCGAGACACGAGGCAAATTGGTGTAGGAGTTAATGTTTAATTATTAAAGTTATTATGTCCTTATCACATTTCGTGTTTTATTTCTTTCTTTAATTTCCAGATTTTCATCTACGAACTTTGTTTACTGTGTATGAATTGCTGTACAATTTCAATTTTGTTTATATGAAAGTAAGTAAGTATTAACATATTTGAAAGTATCTAATAAACAAAATTGAAACATAGCGGCAATTCATACGTAGCTATGCATATTATATACATCATAGACTACTATTATATATGAGATAGACTGGCAACTCGACGTCTGACAGATTAGAAATACAGGCAGCGCTACGTCAAGCCATGGAACTAAAATTTATACTGTATACGTAGCTATAGATGTATCTATATATTGAATGACAGGTAGATGCATAAATATGCATAGCTACCTATGAATTTGCCGCTATGTTTCAATTTTGTTTATTAGATACTTTCAATGTGTTTTTGAGAGTTACAAATAAACAAAATTGAAACGGTATAGCAATTCATACACAGTACATGCATATCTAAACAAAATTCGTAGATTACAATCTGGAAATGAAAGAAATAAATAAAATACGAAATTAAAACGATTATACAACAAATTTATTAATTAAACATTAACTTCTACACCAGTTTGCCTCGTTCGTTTCTTGCATTTTGTTTTATTGTGATGTTCTCGAGCCTGTATGAAGATGCGGTCAGTTTCATCAGTCAAATTGATAAAATTGTAAAAGCTCTTGCCTGTAAGGACATTGCTGACTTCTTTGCACCAATTCATTATGAAGAACACAATGCTTTTTTGGAGCAAATAATTTAGAAGAACTTCTTTATGCTTTTGACATTTTATAAAATTTAAATTAATATGGACCGTTACAATTAATTTAATGTATTCTATAATGCTCTCTTTATGTCCATATTTATTTAAAACCTCCATTGAAATGTGTTCTACATGAGCAAAAAAGTCAAACAGTGCCCGGGTTGGATAGCATAACCATCTTTTGCCGGAATATTCTTTTTTTGTAATAAATTTGTGGAAATCCTCATTTTCATGACTCATTAAATTTTTATTACATAATTTACATTTTTTGAATACAAACTTTTTGGCTTTGGTTGCTATCCACCCACTGCAATAAGCTATGGCCGCGCATTTCTCTACATGTACTCGAGAACGGCTTTCTATAATAATTTGCGTATTTAACAATTCAATGTTAGCGTGTTCGTCAATAATTTCTATTATTGTAGTCCTCCTATCCTCTGCAGCATCCTTCTTTTCATTTAAAAATGATTTTAATGACGACAAGCAAACACTGTCGTCCCTCTCACAATTTGCCTGTATCGATTTTGGGGATGTGATATTATTTATAAGCAACGTTTTAAACGCAGTTTCGAATGCTGCAGAGTTGGGCATTATATTTTGATGACCATGTGACCTAATTGCCCCGAAAAAGTTTTCTATAGGGTCCTGGTTAAAATTACGCAGAAGGAGTTTATTTATTCCCTTTCCCTGAAGTTCCTTTATAATCAATTGAAAACCTTCTATAGTTTTGACCCAGCTGGTAAGAGAAGGCACAATGGTTTCTCTACCATTATTACAAACGTATTTCATTGTTTTTATAATAGGTAATGTTTGGTTCCAAAATTCTAAATGTTTAGATCTTGGTGTGACCGCTGATTTGTAAATTTTTGCTTCTTCTCGATACTGGCTTCCGTTGACGGTGTCGAAAAGATCGTCGAACAATAATAACAAATCTGCAGTGTCCGCGCATTCTCCTGGCAAGGTCCCGTTTTCTGTAAGTGAAATAATACTGTGTTAGATGATACCTTAGTCACCGTATTTTTAAGCTGGGAAACACACAACAACACTAAATGCTGCATGATAGGTAATATTTATTTGTGTGTACTTTGTATGGTAAAAATAAATATAAAAAATAAAACAATATTATGATTTGAATTTATATTTGACTGCTTTACGTAGGTAATGAAGAACTTTTAATTGCCAACTGTTGCTGTAGATATTTTGAATTTTATTAAATACAATGAAACTATTACCTACTAAAGGTACAGAGTTGGTTCAAATAAAAATTGGTTCGTACTTGGTTTTTATGGAAAACTCATGCTTGATCAAAACTTTTTCCTGTGTCAAAATATTTTTTTTTTTAATAGATTACTTACGTTAAGTATTTTTTATGGATTTCCTCAACAGTTTGAGTGTAAAAAAAAACATTATTTATATTATTTGTTACATACCTGCCATACATCCAAGTGTCACGCCGACAGACTTGCTAAACACTTGTGTGCAAAATTTCACTTTCATCTTAGGGATCATCGAGGGTACCACATGTTTAGCAGTCAGCTTATGGGCCAACTTTACACCCCTGTATGTAGGGCTTTTAAAAAAAAGATTTTCTATGTGAGACCATTTAGCTGTGCGTATCTTGCCATCCATTACAAATTTTAGATCCTTATTTAATAAATTGTTGCGTACACCCTTCATTAGGTGAGGTGGATCATAGATAGGCACAATTTTGTGACTATTTACTTCGAAAAAGCCACCTTTATAATTTTGATTTGTTCGAAGATAGTCTCCTTTCGTTTCTTCCATCAGCTGATTAACAGCGGCAAGGTTTGTGGCTCCCTGGTCACATATTGTTGCTACAACATTAAGGCCTGTGCTTTGGACTCTTTGTATAATTTGTTTCAATTGAAACTTCAAATCTGCAGTCTTAGTTGTGCCTGAGCAAAAACTGTAAGCTATTGGCTGCTTGTATTTTTTGACAATGCCTCGTATCATAAAAACAAGCACATGATCCGCGAATATGAGGTCTCTTTTACTACCATTGTCGACAAAACCAGTTATAATGTCGTGCACCTTGTCGTAATGTAGGCCGGTAGCTATTGACATCTCGTCAAATAATATACAACAATATTTATGTTTTTCTGGCATTTTGGCAATTTTCTTCTGTAAGTTTTCAAAAACTTTTTCATTAATGCCAGGCGTCAAATCTACTTTTTGTAGAAGATTTTGTAATGTTCTTCGGCTTGGTAGAACACAAAGCTGGCTTAAGAATCGATATGCTTTAGGTGAAGGTTTATATAGCGATAGCGCTAAAACCTTCTCATCAAGAGTAAAACGCCTTCCTCTGGAATTTTTCCCACTTCCTTTTGTCTGCATCAAGAACAAAGTTTTCGCGGTTGAAGAAAGCTTCTTGGTCACAATTTTGAAAGCATTTTGTTTTGATAGTTTGTTTGCTAGCAAATATCGATTGCGGTATGTCTGTTTAGCTTTCAGAGCATTGCGAAGTCTTAATGACAATTTTTTAACTTCTTTGTCTTCATGTTTCCGTTGTAGGAAGGTTACTGAAATGAAAACAAAATAAAGTTTATAATTAAATACATTAGAAACTTTCCTAAAGTCATCTAAAGAAGTCTTTATAAGACTGTCATTTTCATAATAATATTCCTACTGATGGCGATAAAGTTTGCTCACCGAGATTTACCAAGAATTTATGATTGTTGTGATCATAGTAAAATGTATGTAAGCCTTTAATAGAATTTAGGCTGAGAAAATCAATAACACCCTGCATGTACATTATGTAGAAGAATATGAAGCTGTTACCAATAAAGATCACATACCTGAACTACTATATTGAACAGTCTTTGTTCTCTTGGGGTTTATTACATTAGAATGTAATAATTTAGCTTTCCGAGATGTAGATTGTCGGGCCATGCTTCGTGCTGGAAAACAAAGAGCATTACTTAAATAAATACTTTCCCACTTCCAAAAATATAGGCCTAGGATATGCTAGAGCAAGACTGATTTGTAGGAGTTTCTTGTTGTTTTTAGGGTTCCGTACCTTAAAAAGAAAAACGGAACCCTTACAGGATCACTCGTGTGTCTGTCTGTCTGTCCGTCTGGCTGGCTGGGTGTCTGTCCGTCGGTCACAGCCAATTAGCTCCGAACCTACTGGACCATTTATTTGAAATTTGCTACACATATCAATTTCTGTGACCAAAACACGGACGAGCAACGTAAATAAATGAATTTTGTACCTTGTGGCAGATCAGATGAAATGTTGTGAGGATCTCAATATATATACAATGTGGAGACCACAATACAACAATTAATGAAAACACTGGCAATACTAATGCATAAGAGTATTTTGAAACTATCAAATAGTAGTGATGGGCCGACTATGGGGTTTGCCGATCTTTGACTAGCTATCGTAACTAAACTATTGGATATATTTGATTATTTTTTTGTATGTAGACCGAGAACGTCATTAGCTATACGGAGTTTCATTTTTTGTTGTATTGTCGTCTCCACCTTGTATATATATATTTATTATTATTCTAAAACAAAACTTTTTAAAGATACTTAAGAAAATAAGATGAAAATGGACCATTCGCCCTTATCTCCGAAACTACTTAATTCATTTTTTTTTAAATAAAGTGAATTGTTCTTTACTCATAGATTTCAAGAATACCTATAAGAAGTTTATGGTTTAAAAAACAATTAAAGTAATAAAAACTAAAACCCAACTACGACAAAAATACAACTAAGTACAACAAAAATTCAAAAAAATATTAAGGGTTATAATATATATATATATATACATATATTTGAAATATGTTAATTAACCCGTCGTATGCCGTAATTACAGACACAATTAAAAATCCGAGTTTTTCTGAATTGTGTCTCTACGAGATCTACGTTCCGGTTACCTACGTTACGGATACCACCGGTTAAGCCCTTTCATTTGATACCCAACATGGTATGATTAAAACATTTTCTTTTTTAGTTCATGACTTTATGTCCTGTAGAGGGCGCCATTTTTTATTTATTGTGACGTCACATAGCCTATAACCGGCGGACGATCAAGACGCTTCCAACGATACCTCATTTGTCAAATTGTGATGAGTCGTTCAGAAGATATGAGGGAACTGATGAACATACATACATACATACCGGTCAAAATCATAACCCTCCTTTTTTCGTCGCCGTAGTCGGGTAATAACATGGTAAATCTCTGAACAAACTTACATTTGCAATTGCATATTCCATTAAGCAATGTTTTTCAACTACAGTGTTAAGTTGGTCCTTGGGAACCCTTCATTGTGCGTGGTCCGACACGCACTTGCTGGTTTTTTCCTTGGCAACGGCGAAGCCAATGTTTTTATTTATATTACATTAGATAAGAAATTGAAATGAATATTTAATTAGTAACATACCACTGCCAGGCTTATTTTCAACGGCTTTTCCTGTTGCGGTGTGTTGAGTTGCAGGATTTGACAACAAAGCTTCTCGGGAAGTAGATGGTTGGCAGTCTGGAACCAATGGACTTCTAGTTGGTGCTGAAAAGCAAAGAACAAAATTCTCATTAAAAAAATGAAAATTATTAATTCATTCTTAAACATCCTAATTAATAAATTATAAATTCGAAAGTGAGTTTATTAGTTTATTTGTTTTCTTACGCTTTCACGTTAAAATGGCTGTACGGATCTGGATAAAATTTGGCACATGGATAGACCAAGAACTGGAGATGGACATAGGCTACTTTTCATCCTCTATCGCAGGCAACACCTAGTAAACATTTACCATGACATTACAATGTTGTGTTGCCACACATTTACAATGTTGCTACTGCTGACACAAGCTTCCTCTCTGTGTCTGTGAGAGACAGTGGGCTGTAATCCACCACGCTAACCCTGGTGACACAGCATGTTCAATGATAAGAGATTGAAATGAATATTTTAATTAGTAACATACCACTGCCAAGCTTATTTTCAACAGCTTTTCCTGTTGTAGAGTGTGGAATTACAGGATTTGAGAACAAAGCTTCTAGGGAAGTAGATGGCTGGCAGTCTGGAACCAATGGAGTTCTAGTTGGTGCTGAAATGCAAAGAACAAGATACTCATTAAAAAAATAAAGTTATAATTTAATTATTTAAACTTAAAAATGTAATGTTTCCACTGCCGGGACACAAGCATCCTCTCTATGGGAAACAGTGGGAGTGTGAGTATCACAGCCCACTGTCTCTAATAAACAGCATGTACAAGAAAATGTGAAATCCACCAACCCACACTGGGCTGTGTGGATTGGTTAATTTCATTTGTTGTTTCCTCACAATGTTTTCTTACACCTTTTTGAGATCAGTGGTGATGTAATAAATTGTCAAAAGTAAAGATGCTTGCCTGAATTCGATCCTATGACCAACAACTTGTCAGGGCCGTTACCATTTTTTATATATTTTTTTATTTATTATTAAATAGTTTCTGCTGCTATATGTAAGGTGTGTATACAACATCTAAGTTACACGTACATATTTTAATAGGACAGGGAAAACCAGATTTTTGATGAGATGAGATTAAATAAATTCAAAGTTATTATAATATTTGTTAGTACCTGAGATGTCTCCTGATGGTAAAAGCAAGGTGGGAACCGCCAATTTGCTAAGTCTGTTATTTGGATAAAGAAACTGTGTCTCAAAGTGCCGACGGCAAATTCTTCGAGTTTTATGGACAGTGGAACTGGCCAGACTCGCAATATCACCTCCAATATTCTTCACCCAAACTTGAAACTTTTCTGCAAATGTTTCAGGATTTGGAAAGTAATGCAGAGGTACACCTGAAAATATAAAAATAACTATTATGAATTTACCTTAGTCGGAATCTTAACTATTAATAAAATAAAGAAAAAATTGTGTTTGTAAAGGATAAAGTCTGGAAGTACCGAGTCGATTTCTAAAATTGTTTCACTGACAGTAAGCTACTCTATCGCCGAGTGTCATAAGTTACTTTAAATCCTAAAATAATGCACGTTTTCTGCCGGATAGGCCACGGGAGCGAAGATGCGGGATAATGCCTATAATATTAAAAAACTGGCTTGAATGTATAAGCGTGGATTAAGATTGATGGTTTGAATGATTCAGCCCTGTGACAGACAGATGAGCAGACGGACAGATTGGCATAGGCTTAGTATTAGGGACACCGGGGAAAACCTGCATCCTAATCGTCAGTTCAGGTTGGCAAAAATGTCTGGAAAAAATGAGGGCGCCACAATCGCACTTAGGCGACTTTGAATGCTAACTGAGTATAAGAATTTATGCAAATTGTTAAAAACGCTTTTTGTGGATGACTCAAAAGCTACTAGCACTTGTCGGTAAAGTAGTGGCTTCATCAAAAGCCTACATTACTTAAGTAAAATGTTTAGTTCCAAATGTCACCACTTTAGTTGACTTGTATTAGCTAAGTTGTATCATAACACATAATGTATATTACTCACCATCTGATGCTACGATTGAGCACCCAGGAACACAGCAAACGTATCTCGGCATCGTATAAAATGTAAAAACAACACTACACTCAGATATATGGTCCGAACTCCTTACGGAGGGCCTATCTACATATGTAGGTCACCAACTCTTTCACAAAACCACAGTAAATGCTGGAATTCTGATGTTTCTTGTTATACGGAGGAACAAAAGCTCAACTCAACGTAAATAACACAAAAACAACAAAAATTACAAGAAATTTGCGCACGAGCATGTACCCACACCGGCAAAAAAATCTTGTGACATTTCTATCACAGAACATTAATACTGCATTTCTATACAGGTTACAGGGTTGCTAGCATTTGGTGTCAATTGTAAATTCAATTAAAACTTTTAACAAACCAAATTATATAACGTATATTTATCAAATTGTTATTTGTAATTAATTAGGTTTATGTAGTTATTTATGTACATATCATTTTACGTCACGTAAAAAAGTGGCAACATCGACCAAAGATTCTTTGGCTTGACGTATAGATGGCTCTTTATTCAGAAAAAGTTCATGAATAAATTTTGTTCGTGAGTTACCAGGGCATGATATACATCTACATACATTCAATAGATAGATACATCTATACCTACGTATAACTATAGATATTTTAGTTCCATGGCTTGACGTAGCGCTGATCGTATTCCTAATCTGTCAGACGTAAGTTAGAGGTATGTACAGTAAAAGTAAAAGTACCGTTCGGCCGAGTATGTTGCCCATAATAAGAGCGAGCCTGTTTAATCTAAAACGCGTTCTCAGAAATAATTTAATATCAATTAAAATATTAACTCTCTAATTTTTTTTTTTAACTCTCTATCTCTCTCTAACGATTCTCAAATTATTATTTTTTTTTAAATTACGTCTACGTCCATTTTTAAAATCAACAATGAGATGCCCTGGACAAAAAAAAAAAAAACAGATTGTAGCAAAGAGTATAATAATAATATGGATTGTAGTTTCCGTCAACGTCTAACCGTGCGTTTGCACTGGCGAAACATTCACATAACCTCCGTGAATTTAGCCGAACGATTTCATTATTATGAACTTTTGTTAATGCTAATCGTTAGAGAATCGTTAGAGAGGGTTAGAGAGAAAAGAAAAATCGTTAGAGAGTAATTAGTTTTTATGTAAAAACAATTTTAATTTTTCGTGTGAAGTTGGCCCCCCTTCCCGCAAAAATGGACTTAGACGTAATTTTATTTTTTCAATCGTTTGCGAATCGTTAGAGAGAGATTGAGAGTTACACAAAATCGTTAGAGAGTTAATATTTTATTTGATATTAAATAATTTCTGAGAGCGTGACATTAGCCCACCTCTGTGAATTTTGCCCCCGATATAATTATTCTCAACTTTTGGTAATGCTAATGGTTAGAGAATCGTTAGAGAGAGTTAGAGAGAAAAGAAAATTCGTTAGAGAGTAATTAGTTTTATTTATCAACGATTTTAATTACTTTTGTGAAATTGGCCCCCATTCCCGCAAAAATGGACGTAGACGTAATTTTTTTATTTTTATAATTTGAGAATCGTTAGAGAGAGATAGAGAGTTACAAAACATCATTAGAGAGTTAATATTTTAATTGATATTAAATTATTTCTGAGAACGCGTTTTAGATTAATCAGGCTCGCTCTTATTATGGACAACATATTCAGCCGAACGGTACTTTTACTGTACCTAGAAGTTAGTGAAGATACCAGGCATTTCGTCATCACATGAGACAGCTTTGATCAGAGGACTCACACCACTACAGTTATAGAGTGTATTACATTATTGTCTGGTATCTTGGATAGGCCGGCATCAAAATTATATATCTCCACCTGCTCAGTTTCTCGACAGTATTTTATTAAGAGAAGACATTGAAAATGAAGAAAATCAATAAATCATTATTTAAAACTAAAAAAAAAAGTTTTATTTCATAAAAAATCTGTAACACTTGCATTCAAAGCACTGGTTATTATTCAGTTTTAAATATCATAATTGTCGAAAGGCTTTTCATCCACTTCCGATCTCGATTCTAAGTCATTAAACAGAAATTCTCCATCGTAATTAAAAAAAAATTCTTGATCAGTAGGTAGGTACTATTATCATTTTACTCCTGCTAAGCCTGTGGACTATGCTGAAACATGCACTTCTTGCACTTATAGATTCCTAGTAGCTATAATCTAAAGAGAGGTCTAAAAGAATTATGCTACACATTTTTGACTGAAAATATCCCATTTCATCTTATTTCAGAATATGGTACATAAAGTAAATAACTTGATTGGAATTTTTGTTTGCATTGTCATATTCTTTACAACAAAATATTGATTGACTGTAATGACAGTACCATGTGTCAATTTTGAAATTTTGTTATTTTCTGGGGTG
Organism: Lithophane socia; assembly: GCA_947522985.1. Classification (NCBI taxonomy): domain Eukaryota; kingdom Metazoa; phylum Arthropoda; class Insecta; order Lepidoptera; family Noctuidae; genus Lithophane; species Lithophane socia. Next base: position 11,790,962 of record OX383252.1, on the reverse strand, counting down.
TGTTCACTTTATTAGCCTAGATAATTAGAAAAGTTCGTTCGTTTTAGGAGTAAACTAGAGTCTGACCAACGAAAGCTGTCCAAGAAAAAAGGCGGCAAATTTAAAAATCAAGAGCTTGTTATACACTGATTAAACGGAGTCGATACTATTTATTATTCAAGACATATTATGCGATACTTACATCAGTATTTCATTATTTATATAATAATTAGACATGTTATCTTATAATGTTACTTAGAAGTGAAGTAAAATATTCAACAGATAATAATTCGTGGACAGCTTTCGTTGGTCAGACTCTAACACTAAATTAATTATTTCCTAAGAAATAAGCAGTACCTTTGTACTCATATTTTAACTATGTCGTATCTATTTTGTATTTTACTGTGTGTACATAAGAATAAAATAAATAAATAAATTAAAAAAACGATTTTTCTCAAAATTGGTAATCCTTAAAAATGCATGATACAGTTAGAGCTACTACTTTTTGGGATGTCTATCCAAATATATTTAACTTATCCTGGTTAGAATTATTGAATAATAAAAAACCATTTTTGGACATGTCCTTTCGAATCGATGTGACCTGTGGAAGATGCTCACATCCATTCATCAACCTGAAAAGAGCTGATAATCTTCAAACGGCTGAACCGATTTTCTTGAATCATAGCTAAGAACACTCTATCAAGTCACCTTTCAAACAAAATAAAAAATATCAGAATCGGTTCAGCCGTTTGGCAGCTACGATGTAACATACAGACACAAACGTTAAACTTATAACACTCCTCTTTTTCCGTCGTTGGGTTAAAAAAGACCCGACCAGCTCCCGACAAGCACCCACCTTTTGTATGTTTTGAGCATAAATGATGCACTATAAGTACCGAATCAAATTGAAACTACTAACAATATTTCGTATTCTTATCAGGTATCACTGTTAAATGATCGTTAATCAAATACACAACTTTACCACTCATAACTATAACGTCCCTCTGCATCATGTCATGTATCAGTAGTACCTACTACTCACGGTACTACTCGCGTCGCGCTCACGGTGAACAAAGAGAAACGTAAGTGTGGCCGCTTCATTCAATGCAATAATTCTCGCGGTAAATCTCTTTGACCTGCCTAAAATGCCGCCACCAGAGTTATCAATCACCCAACGTCAAACGCCAATGTAAATGCCGTTGACAAATTCTCGAGGTAAGTCGTAGTGTAGTACACCAACGGTTAACGTCTATCGCGATAATCCGTTGGTGTGGCCCCAGCATATAAGAGATTTGTCATATTTTAAAAAAAACTTTGTATCTCCGGCAGGGGGGAGTGGGGGGATCTACTAACCCTTCCCCCCTCTCCTCCCCCCCCCCCCCTATCCCCTATCGAGGCGGCACGTTTCTAAATTTTAACCTGCTCAGGTCCTAGGGTAAAACGCGTTCTCAGAAATAATTTAATATCAATTAAAATATTAACTCTCTAATGATGTTTTTTAACTCTCTATCTCTCTCTAACGATTCTCAAATTATAAAAATAAAAAAATTACGTCTATGTCCATTTTTGCGGGAATGGGGGCCGATTTCACAAAAGTAATTAAAATCGTTGATAAATAAAACTAATTACTCTCTAACGAATTTTCTTTTCTCTCTAACTCTCTCTAACGATTCTCTAACCATTAGCATTACCAAAAGTTGAGAATAATTATATCGGGGGCAAAATTCACAGAGGTGGGCTAATGTCACGCTCTCAGAAATTATTTAATATCAAATAAAATATTAACTCTCTAACGATTTTGTGTAACTCTCAATCTCTCTCTAACGATTCGCAAACGATTGAAAAAATAAAATTACGTCTAAGTCCATTTTTGCGGGAAGGGGGGCCAACTTCACACGAAAAATTAAAATTGTTTTTACATAAAAACTAATTACTCTCTAACGATTTTTCTTTTCTCTCTAACCCTCTCTAACGATTCTCTAACGATTAGCATTAACAAAAGTTCATAATAATGAAATCGTGCGGCTAACTTCACCGAGGTATTCACATACTCGTATAAACATGTTGAAATCTCTGTTTTCTGTCAATGTATCGACTCCATTGACTTATAAATCGACTCGCGTTCGCATTGTCACGCAACTTGTTGACGCGAAACATGTTTGACGTTTCATATCACTCGACATGTTTCGCCACGTCTTTACAAACCAATTTCGTAGGTATCAAAATTTATTTATTTATTTATAACAATCTTACCTACACTATCATTACAGATCTATGATCCAATGCGACAGACTGGCCTTAATAACTAAATCCTAAATCTACACCTTATACCTAGTTAAAAAATATCTTAATCTAAATAACTTATTACATATAGTGTAACTTTTGCGAATTCACTCAAGTTGCACCACAATACATCAACCCTCCCGTGAACTTCATTCACCACGCGTATGGCTCTAGTGAGAGGAGTTCTCGCCAGTAGGTTGGTCCTGGCCGCAGGCACAGCGAGCAGGGCCGGGCGTTGCCGCCTCCACACGTACCGGTCGGGCACGTACAGCTGTAGGTGTCGCAGCACTCCCGGGTTATGCGCCACGCCACGTAGTAGTTTCACTACATACGCTACGAGCGAAAACTCCCGTCGTACTCTTAGAGTACCATACCAAACCCTACCATACCCAGAACAAATAGTGTAGGGTACATCAATGGCTATAATGGATATACCCCATACAGCTTGTAATACAAGTGCCTCGTGAACTTATTTTGGACACGTTCCAACATAACACTATACTTCGCCTCATGAGGAGCCCAAATGAATGCGCTATGTTCGAGGTGACTTCTGACTAATGCGTCATATAGTACCCTTAGTGTCGTGATGTTGGTGAATCCTTGGGACTGCCTGAGTACGAAACCTAGGTTTCTGTATGCCTTCTTACATATCTTATTGATATGCTCACGGAAGGTTAGTTCCTGAGAGATGAGTACCCCTAAGTCTCGTACCTGAAACACTCGTTGCATCGGCACATCCTCAACCTTGTACTGATAACTCAAGGGAGTTCGCGCGCGAGTGAACGACATCACCGAACATTTAGCAACATTAAAATGGAGTTTGTTGTCATTGCTCCATTCGACCACTCTGTCAATGTCTTCCTGTAGGCATTCACAATCCGAGTGATCCCGAACCTCGAGCAGCAATTTCAGGTCATCCGCAAACAATAAACAAGTCCCATGTCTGACGACTTCCGGCAAGTCATTTATCATTACAATAAACTCGAGAGGCCCTACATTGCTGCCCTGGCTCACGCCTGATCTCGTGTAATACGGTTGAGATACACAGCCATTGTAGTCGACATATTGCTGGCGATCCTTCATACAGCTAGCGAAAAACTGTAGCAGAGGTAGTGTACATCCACTTTTCGCGAGCTTCCTTAACAAGATGTCATTATCCACCGTATCGAACGCCTTCTTAAAATCGAAGTACGCAGCATCTACCTGTACCCCCGAGTCTACTGCCGGCACCACCTGTACCATAAAGTTAATAAGGTTTGTAGCAGTGCTGCGTCCAGGTCGGAAACCATGTTGCGCATCTGACAGACGCGCACGCATTTGTTCCTGAACGGAGCGCTGAATAGCCGACTCGAGTACTTTAGCAGGCGTGGAGAGTACAGCCACCGGTCTATAATTACAGGTATCTGAACTTGGTTTTCCTTTAGGAACCGGAACAACGCGCGTGATCTTCCACCTTTGAGGGAACGTGGCTTGTTGTTAACATGCATTAAAAATGTGAAGTAATGGCTCTGCCAGTACCCTCCCGCAGTCTCGGAACATAAACGCTGGTATCCCGTCTGAGCCAGACGAACGTTTTGGCTTGAGACTCCCAAGCGCCTGCTGAACTTCCGCGAGACTCAGCGTCTCAATGTGTACCCGTGCACTGGTCGCAAAATGTATCTGTATGAATCTAGTAACATGTTGTAAGATTTGTTTTGACACTTTGGTTGGGTCCACACATTTTGTATTCCACAAACATGGAAAACCTTGCCAAAGCTCTATAAACTTCATCGTGTCTACTTTGGACCACTCTATGTTTCGATATAAACACGGGATGTTTACCACCATACTCGGATAACACTAAACATCAAGCAATAGACAAGTTGCGAGACATAATGTGACATAAACAAACAACAGTGCGAACGCAAACGTGACAAATCTCTATACAAAACATGTCTATTGTGTATGTTTCTAGACAATGCGAACGCAGTTTACAACAAATCTTGAGATCTGTCTTAAGCGTTAGTTCTCTAGGTAGTCTGTGGTCTTAAGACTTACTCATGTTTCGTACAGTGCGAACGCAAAGTTCAACAAAACAAGTAATGAGATTTGTTTCATGTGACAAGTTTCAAAACATCTACATGTTAAATGTTTTCTGGTGCAAACACATAGTGAGTAGTCTGTGTTTCCGTCAATCGTGTCGAATCTCTGGGTTAGTTTATTAATACATAATTTCAAATTCCTTGTTCGATACGATTTATACTGCTTCTCTGGTGCTTTGGTCCACGGCCATGGCTCCTATCAAGTGCTGTGTTGTCGATTGTAGTTCAACCAACATAACTCATCGCCTTTATAATTTACCAAAGGACGATAAACTTAGGGCTTTGTGGCTGTCGTTTTTGGTGCCAGTGAATTATGAACTTCTTGGTCCATCAAAAGATCAGTTAGTGAATAAACGTGTGTGCCAAAAACACTTCGACAAATATCAACTGGATGACAAGGGTAATCGTCTCTGTGTATAGGTACACCTCAGAGCAAATTAAAAACCAAGATTATTTCTTAATTAAACTTTATTTTGTTATTTTCAGGTGATTATATACATGATCATAACTACAGTAAAGAGGAAAACAGGTGTACCAATCATAAAACCGAAGTAAAGGAATGGTTGCTTAATTTAATGATATGCACCCATACACACAATTGGTGCAACATAAAAAATAAAATTTTAAAAGGAGGTTTACAACAAAAACTTATGAAACAGATGTGTGCAACTCAAAAAATTGCCTTTGAGAAATATAAAGCCCATAGATTAAGAGAAAAATATAAATAAAAAGTAAAATCTGTTAAGTCGTTTTATTTTTAAATTTCTTCCGTTAACTTCAATAGAAACTTATTGAACCTTGCAAATAATAAAATTAACCCTATAAGAATTTTCCATGGCACATCACTATACTATCGATATTCTATGCCGGATGGTCATCGGCAACTTTTATAGTAAGCTGTGGTTCATCACTCGGTGATATTACGAGACTAGCGCTTGGCGCATATTTTTGGAACTAATCGTCAACCATAGTATGTACCATAGTACTGTCCTATCTGTCTCCGACTATATATAGTTATCTGTGCTACATATTAGTAATCTGTGGTGGTCACAGTCACACTCTAGGGATGCAAGAAGTGTAAAAAAGTATCGATATATATCGTATCGATATTTAAAAAAAATATCAATATCGATTTCGATATATCGACAAAGAAAAATTCGATATACAGGTAGAATTTAAAAAAAAAAAAATCACATTATGTAGTTCAAGTTTCATAATCATGTAAATACCAAACTAGGAAAAAAGTACTAATAATTTTTACGGCTCTGAATTCCAGCGGTTTTAGTCAGCGGCGACAACGGTGTTGCTATTGAAAATAAATCGTTTTTGATACATTTTCGATACTTGATATTTTATATCGATACATCGAAATAATAAATATCGCCTGAAAATATCGATATATCGAAAAAAAATATCGATATTTTTTTGCAAATCTGCAAGCCTATCTAATGTTCTGTGCTTCACTTCGACTGGCCAGCTTCAACTTCAAGTTTTCAACTTTCAACTTCATTCAATAATAATTATTGTTGTACTCACAGGTTACATTTTTTTAGTTGTACTGAGTACTTTTTATCTCTATCTATTTTCTGTGCTCTATTTGTAATTTAAATCAGTGTTGTTTGGAATCCAATAAATCTTTTTGGTGCACTGTGCTTCTTTGATACTTGAAGAGTTATTGGATTGAGAGACCGAATAATTTAGTGATTATTTGCATTTTACGTACTATCTTATGATATAAAATACACAATTAACCTGTAATACCTTTGTATAAATTACTGTAAATACAGCCGTTTTTGGCGTAATATGTTTCTTAGATATGTAGGAAACTAATTGATCACTCCAAATTTTAATTACAAGTGGGTAGGTAAGTACTAATGATTACAATACAATGATGTTTACAAAAAATACGAATGTTTTTTTTATTTATTTTTCATTAACAATGTTCTGTTTACCGTGTGTTGATGCAGTAAAAACGATATTCGTATTCAATAAATTTTAATAAAATGTTCACTGTTGTGTTGTTCTTTACCTGAAGTATAACAAATTACGCGTATTATAATTGAGATTTTAATAATATTTTAAGTATCGCAATCTGCCAGGATGAACACAAGCTGTATTTTGCAAAATAATAGCACTTCGCCCTTCACTTCGTTTGCGTGAATTTAGTATTTGAATTGTAATTCCCAACACATGGGTGTTCACCCCTTGAAAAGGTAGTAAATAAATGAATATGTACAATCTTATTTATAATTATTTAGATAAGTATCTGGAACACAACCCACTAACCTAAGTTTCAAGTTTATAAATCAAAGGAATAAGGGCTCCCGCAGTCATACAATTTTTAAGTTGGCCAACTAAATCGCGGAGTATATATCAATAGGTATATAAGTCCGAAAGGGATACCGGAACCTTGGCAACAAGCAACTGAAGGAACTTGGGGGTTTTAGTCAGTAAAAATCAGAAACACCCTTTTAATAAAAAAAAGGTATAGCGACATAATATGCTAGCCCGCACATTGTCCAACTAAATCATAATAAATATTATATTGGTTGTTCAATAGTTGGCCAACTTACAATAATTGTATGTCTGTAGAAGCTTACCATTTCTCTTATAAACTGTATCCTCTTAAACCCCACAGAGCTGGGATTTTTTAATTTTTTTGTGACATTAGCATTAGTAGACTACCAACAACGCAAGAGGTTATTGTAATATTGTTTAGAAGTTTTAGGGTATACAGTAAAAATCTGCCACCGTTTGAACCTAGGTTTAGTGTTGATGTATTGTTTACAAAAAAATTAGCAAAGTAAAGCAATAATGAGGCCAACTACAGAACTCTAACAAATTAATTATAAATCTTGGTTTGTAGCTACTAATAAGTACCAGATACTAATTTATGTTATTACAATAATTATGTGATATATTTATCTTCAAATACCAAATTATCTATGGAAGTGATTGAAATGGCCAATAAGCAAGTTGCCTGTTGTTGGAATGTTGTAAGAAGCATGCATACCTATATTTTATTATTGTAGCAGCTGCGTAATTTTGTCAAATAAACTAATAGTATTATTATTTGTAATTGCAGATTACACAAATATATGACAATTTGTTATGAAATGTAATGGGGTGCTTACACAGCAAGAAGGAAACTTCAGACTTGCATCCTAATGTTTTTCGTGTCGTAAACATTGATGAGAATGGTGCTGATTTATGTTCTGGTCAGTTAGAGATTACTGAATCTGATATAATATTGTATCGTGAAGGAAGAGACTCAACTGTTTGGCCTTTACACTCATTAAGAAGATATGGTTTTGAAGGAGATATATTCAGTTTCGAATCAGGTTTGTATTTACAATATCTACTTTAATACCAATCTTTACTGTTGAACTACTTGCCAAGGGTTTTCCCTCATCAGTTTTTACATCACTAAGTCGCCTTTTCTGACCAGTCTAAAATAAATAATACTTAACGGCCTGGAGCCTGGAGATCTGTCATACAGGTCCCGAACCAATTATAGACTCCAGCTCTCACAAAGGTTTGAATCTGCCTGTAACCTCATTTAGCTTTATGTTATCCTGAAATCCTATCGCCGGCTGAGGCTCTAGGCCGGTGCAGTTTTGGCGAACTGACCGCACCACTTTGCACCTTAGTAGTTACACCTTTGCTGTTGAAGATAACAAGCATGTTCTTCAGCGTTCAACATTGAAGTAATGTCTTGAACGATCTTTTCTTTAATCTCTTAGTTTTCATTTTACTTTAAGAGCCTACCTCAGCTCAAATTCAAGTTTTATCTCACTCGCACCATACTACTCGCGTACTGAGTGAGAACGAGACATAGTGGGGTGCTGGCGGCTCTGAAGTGCGAAAAGTTTAGATAATTTTTACGGCGAAAATAATGGTAATTATAAAAAAAATAAAAAATCTTATCGCTGCTTTATGGTTAGTTCAGGTATTATGCAAAGTTTCATGATCGCATTTGAAGTATTTTTTCATACCACCGGTTTATTGTTCGGTTTGGAGGTAACTATGTTTTTTTTTTCTATAGAGAAAATTTTATGGTAATTATCGTGTTTTCGTCTAAGATAGTACTCATTAATCCTCAACTTCCACATATAATAATTTCAAAATTAATGCTGCAGTATTTTCGTTAAAACGGAGGAGCGTGCTAAGCAATTTGAGGTAGTACAGGCCCTTAACCATTTGGGAGGCGCACGTGCTCCTGTGCCTCGCGGGTTCCGCACGTCCGAATGAAAAGACGGAACCCTCACTCGTGTGTCTGTCTAGCTGGCTGGCTGTCTGTCCGTCTGTCAGTCACAGCTAATTTACTCCGAATCAACTGGACCAATTCAGTTCAAATTAGTTCAGTTAATCAGTTGTACACATATGAATTTCTGTGACCTATACACGGACGTGTACCGTAAATAAATGAATTTTGAATATGGAGGCGATTATTACGAAAAAATGGCAAACAGTGTCTTATTTTGTTGATGTTTACTGATTTACTGATTTCTGGGAGGTTTTGAGGGGCAGGAAAACCGTGACACACTTACATGTACAATAGTATGTGTAGATTAGACGTATACAAAAATGTAAAATTAAGATTAGTAGTAGTGACCTGTAATGTGTTCTTTCTTGAATCTGATTAAATAGTTCATAGTGTAAACACGTTCCATTTAATTTAACTTTGAGGTAAACACTGAAAATTACAATACAATATCTTTCATACATATCGAACTAATTTGATTTTAGTGTCTATATTGATACTGTACAATTATAGCGCACTCGCTGCCCTATGTTCTTAACTAACAAGCGCTTACATGATTTAAAATACTGCTTCGGGTACCTACATTTTTTTTTTTTTTCAGGTAGACGTTGTGAGACTGGAGAAGGTATATATGCATTTCGCTGTCGAAGAGCATCTCTGTTATTTCGCACACTACAACAACAAATTCAATTAAGGAATGTGATTCATGACTCTGTGCCATATCCTGTATCCAGATTAACGCCATCTCCACAGGGCAGGCAAACATTACAGGCTAGTGTAGTTCATCGCTCTTCCATAGACAACGGCCAGCCAGACATTGCGCGCCCGGCTGTCAACAACAACCTCCCAAATACTATATCTAACGCATCAGTTACACGCAATGTTACTCAGTCACCACGATCACCATCAAGCGCGGATATATTAGAAGTAATGCCATTATATCCAAGATCTCAATCTAGTACCAATCAAGTCACTAATGTCTATCAGCTCAGAGATTTTAAGAGAGAGCCCAATAATAATCAAGGTGAGGCTCCGCCGCCAGATAACCGTGCAACTGAAATCCGACATGTTTACTCAAATGATATAAGTAGAGATTTAGCTTTCTTACGGAGCACGTTGCGACAAGAGGCTGCTATGAATACGATGAAAGAAATAGAAGACGAAAATATATTCCTTGAAAGTTTAGATAAAAATACTTCAAATAACAAACAAATAAATAGTCCTTTATCCCCAACATTGAGTAACTCGAGTGAACACTACGCCCAATTGAGTCTGGAACAACAACAACAGCAGCAACAACAACAAGAATCTGCTAGGATGTACATGAACATTGTACCCAATGATGCCGACGCCGGTAAGAATGATACCGTGCCTACCACTCCCTTGACTCCAAAACAAGTAGAATATTGTAATTTATCCGTAGGGAATAAACCAGAGATAAACACATACGCAAATTTATCACTAGGTGATATGGGCGATAGTATTAAAAACGCTAAACAAATATTAAGTTTCTCAGCACCCACTGATCACAACCAAAAATTCTCAGAGTCAGATACTTTTACTTCTATGTCACCTGTGGAAGAATTGGAAGTCAACTACGCAATATTGGATATTGATACGAATAAAGAAATTGTAAAAATGACAAGGGACTTAACTTCTCCGGAGAGTCAGTCCTTTAGCAGTTCTAAAAATGAAAGCGCTGCTTCGTATTCCTCGCAGCCACGTGGACGTCTTGTATCGCAGTGCAGTGTAGAAAAAGTGAGCCTTGTCAACAACCCCACAACGGCACCGTCTGCTGCAGTCGGCTACACGACTATTGACTTTGATAAAACCGTCGCGTTAACATCTGTAGCCTCCGGAGCAGATTGCGATGCAGATGGCAATCGTAAGACTAGACATAATTCATGTAATATCATTTGTGGAAGTCCTGCCAGTAATGATAAAACAAAATAAAAGTTAAATATTGCACCCTGTATAACAAAATATTTTAAGGCCAACCGCACATTTGATAAGGATTTGTATCGCACGTAAACGTGCACTGGTTGTGCAAGTGGAGTGCGGATACTGGCTATATGTTTTTCGTCACTTGTTTTACGTTACCGTTTCGCAATATTACGTAAAATATTCAAACTAGATCAGATTCTATACAGGTGGATTTTTGAGACGGGGCAGTAAGGGTAGGTCTGTACCCTAACAGTTGAAGCTACAGGAAAACGTTCTTAGGAGAACATTTTTCCAAAATCTGTAAATGCAGTTAGCAATTACTCAAAAAGTTAATGAGGACAATGGTTAGGTCTCAGAAATCTACCCTACAGATCGTGCTATTTAACATTGCGCGCCTCTTCATTTTATTTGTGCACACACTAGGAGCTTGTGGCTAAGTAATAACAACCACACGGGTCAATCGCCCACGTTAAGCTACATTTGCCGCGGTTGGTCTGAGGATGAGTGACAATCTTTACACAGCAAGACCCCTCTTTGCCTCGCCGTCTCTCATTTGTGGATCTTTGACAGTCGTTACGGGTCGTCAGAAGCCCAAAAGTCTGTCAACAAGTCTTACCAAAGAGTATCGTGTTACCCCGTTGCTGGGTTGTGGAGGTCAGATAGGCAGTTGATCCATGTAAAATACTGGTATTCAGCTGCATCCGGATAAACTGGAAGCCAACTCCAACATAGTTTGGAAAAGGCTACTCATCCAGAACAACTTGCATGTGTCAACATGCAGTGAAGCGGGGCGGGATGTTAGTTATTCTATAACCGTAGCGCTTGGTGGATTGTGATCTTATGTCCGTGTTCGCCATACCCAAATTCGTTCATCAGTAAACTCCGATTAGACCTCTTTGAGAAGGAGCTCGTCTAGAGAAGTACCTACTACGTCTATACCCATTTCTGCCGCCAAGTAGCGTTGTTTCGGTGCCAGAGTAACATAGAATTTACATGGTTTCAACTTTTGGAATGGCAACGCACCTGTGGAATCGGTGAAGAGTTATTATCAGGTGGACCGTCTGGGGTTTAAAAAATGTAAGTACGAAATGCGAATACACATAAATGCCAATATTTTATGAATATTGTGGGGTGCAATATTATGCAATAGAAACTTATTAAGAATATCAATTTGAGATGACCTAAGGAAATAAAACGTCCTTTTTTGGACAATGTAGGTACCGTTTTATCATTAAATAAATTAATTGGCAGGTTTAGTGAAAAATATTAAAACTGTGAATGCTGGCTTTTGCCTGTATAGTGTTCTTGTGTACATGGACTAAATAATATAAGTACACTCCTTTGCAAAAAAACGGGCACCTTACAGTCATTGACTTTTCTATGGATAATATTAATATTTTTACTATGTCATTACCATAAATGACTAGTAATTTCTTATTATCAAATTATTCTACTAAAAATAATGAGAAGTTAGTTTTAGTTGCCTGATATTTGATAACCTTTTTTGCAAACCCGCGAAAAGTAAGTAAAAAGTCACAAACTGAAAAAGGGATTATTAATGTTTTAAACAAAAATTTGGAATTAACTTTTTTTCATACCCAGACTCTTTATTAAGTGCCAGTAACATAGTTTGCCTATTAAAACCTCTTTACAACTAAATGATTACCAATAATGTAGAAAAATCAAAACCGCCCGTTTTTTTTGCAAAGGAGTGTATATTATCCGATAAGCATTAAGTAACTATGTATTGAGTAATAATTAATCTATGTAAATATTTATATTGCATGTCGTTACCAAAGTAGAGAAAACCAAATGTAACCTGTGTTTTAGGAACCTACCATAACATAAGGCATACAGTATGCAAGGGTAAACACCGTTGTCAAACCACGGGTAGTTGACTTAAATATAAAAATAAATGACCGAGTAACAACAAAAAAAAAACCTTATTTTCATTAAAAGATTTAAAAAAGTAAATATCCGTCACTGTCCCGATACTCATAGACACGCGTTCGAGAGAGCTGCGAAACAGCTGACGGCCGGTCATGTAAAGTCCCGCGCGCCCCGCCCGCCCCCGCCAACCGCCGGCCGCGGCCGGTCGTTGCCCTTGCGTGTAGGGTGAAATAATCTTGAGGAAAAATGTAGATTTTCTTTAAAAAAAAAAGTTGTATTTTCCATTGATTTTACGATCTATAAATGAAACCAAACCACTGGTTTCAAGGATAACGGTGTTTACACTAACACCCTGTATACCTAAAAGAAGAACACCAAAAATAAAACGTAGTAAATTATAACAACTCTTTAAATACATGTATATGTGTATGTCTGGATCTTATGTTTGAATGTGTTAGTTATCCATACTAATAGTAACTCTGTGCCAAAGTCGAATTAAGTACTTACCTACAAAAAAAAATTCAATTGAATGCCAGCTTGTTTGTGGTACGTTACGATTTGGACCACAAACTGTATACTGATACTGTAAGGGTTCCGATTTTTTTGTGGTACGGAACCCTAAAATTGCACCACTGCTGCACATTATGGTCACATTGCCTTTTGTTCTTGTCTACAAAATGAAATGACGTATTTTGATAGTCTGTGTTATCCGCATTTTCAGTGTAGGTAAACTCATATTAATCTCTTTACTTAGGTATTGAAAACTTGTTTCCTGAAGTATAATCGAAAGTTATTTTTATTTAAACCCATCAAATACCTTCGGCTCGAGTGCCATGCTACTGTATACCAATGACACCTACGTTTTAATCATTACTATATGACAAGTAGCCTATTGTTTATTACGTTATATAGTATCATTGTTTAGGTACATTGAATATATTTATAATATATTAATGATTGTGTAAAGAAAAAATATTATTTTAATAATATTAGTCCTATATAACTGTGAAATCGAGAATAATGTGCTGAAAAAGCAAGGGTCTAACCAAAACATTATTATGCATAATGTGAATATAATAGCATATTATACTTACTTGTTATAGTGTGTGGCTGGCCTAACCACTTTTAATTCCACACCTAATAATGACAAATACGAATGTTTAAAAAAAAGTTATTTTAATAATATTGTACATCAACAACATAAACATTGTCCTGAATCCTAATTATAATTAATTAATTTGTACATTATATTTATGCTACTAGATGTAGAATTGGCACTGTCTAGGCAAAGTTGCCTAGTTTGCAACATTATGAACTCTCTTGAACATCAGTATGAATTTTTCAACTTTGTACCACACCTGGACATTTTTACCACAACGTGTTCAAACTGTACCCAAAAGTCGAAATGTAAATATTTATTTGGGAACTTCTCTATAAAAGTAACCGGTCCCTAATAGAATTTAAAATGTTTAATATCATAAAATAAATAATGGCTTCTCTTATGGTTAGGTACCTAAGTTTTTGAACTCTAAAAATCGTGATACCCTCCGTTTGGCCATAACTGACTGGGCTCATTAAAAGTGTTAGTTATATCATTTTGCTAATTGATACCTCTTGGCAGTAGCCGCGGCAGCGCCCGGCGAGCACTTCTTCGCGAAAAATAAATCGGCTGTTCCATACATTTTGTCGATGTACACTTTATTTTATTTTGTGTGAACACAAATGTAGGGAACAGCAGTTTTTTTCTTTTACGCGATTTCAAAGTTGGTCCCATAGAAAAAGTTGTTCAAAATGATGAGTACAATGACCCCTTTTCGGGTTTAGCATAAACAAAAAATAATGTTGTATACATAGACTACTGCCGTGAATTTTTTCACATATCCAAACCCAACCATTTAGCTTGCAGGGGCACACTTGACTCGTAACAAAAATTAGCACTTTAAAGCTTAATATTTCGCTAACGGATCCTTGAATCCAAAAATGATTTCCACAAACTCACATTATTTTTAAACGACCTTTCCAACCATACCCCACAAAAGGGGATTGACGAGAAAAAAAACATCCCCACTTTACGTGTTGGGGAGGTACCTTATAAACATATTTTTTATGACTTTTTTTTACCACTTTGTCGGCGTGATTTATAATGTATACCTATACAAATTACAGCTTTCTAGTACCAACAGTCTCTGAGCTAAGCCGCGGATAGACGGACGTACATGGCGAAACTATAAGGGTTCCTTGTTGACTACGGAATCCTAAAAAGTGTACTTTCATGTCTCGCCAGCTGTCTAACAGCTGTATATTAGATCTCATCATCGCGCGTTCGTATTTTCGAAGATCTGCTGCGAATCTGCGATTGGTTGAATGATTGATCAACAGTCAATCGCAGCAGTTTACGCGCGTTTGATAATTTGTCCCATTAATTTTGTGATAATTTCGTTCGAGAAATTCACCCTTAGCAAAGTCATAGAGCGGTCTGTGACTCTTGCCCTAAGTCTCGTAACTGAATAGAAAGTGCAGCTGTTGTAAAAATCTGCTATCAGTAATTACACCAACGTTTTTTTTTTTTTTCAAAAATGCATGCAATTTTGTGGCAAAATTTTTATAGTAAGTTTAGGTTTTTCGGTATTGAGAGGCTAAAAATCCGATCAGTTTCCTTTTTTAATGTAAATTATTATTTTATAATATGTATTACGTCGAGTGAATATTTTGTTGTGTTATTGTGCGCTTTTATAATTTTTAAAGTGACGATATTATTGTGGAAATAGTACGTGCGTATTATAACGTTATCATGGGCGGAAATTTGAAAGTCTTCATATATTTCTACATATTTTTACTTCCCTGTGTTATCGTTTATCGTGATGTCGAGGATCTCCATGATAATATCGTCACATTAGAAATTATACAAGCCCACATTCATTATAAGCACACATTGTTGATAATAGGTATACCGAGTTGAGAACTATTTATTGCAGCTTTTTGTGAAAATGATGACTATTTTTTCCTAATGCTTTAAAAATGTAAGTACCAAAGACTTTTATTCAACCCTTCCGATGTATTGTGATGTTTCATGTTGTCTTTCATTTTGACTGAACAGTTTAAAGGATACATGAGGATGTGGTTTAGATTTTAATTATTTCTTCATGAAGTGTGCCATTTGAAGTAAGTAAGGAGTAACGAAATTTAATAATCAATTATGTTTGAAGTGTATAATGTGTATAAATAATTATTACTTAATAAGTTAAGAAAAGCTACCTAGTAAATATACCTATTAAGTATTTTGCAATATTAATTGGACAGATATAGAAATTACCTATTTAAGGAAAATATAAGAAGATTCTTTACATTTTTTGTTATTTCTTTCTCCTAAATCTCTGATCCATAGTTAATTAATTGACAATCTTGTTAGATACTTACTGACTTTTTTTCAGACGTAACGATATTTTCGTGTTAACTTTGTTAGTGAGAGATCTTATTGTCTATCTACTCTACTAGAGCATCAATACAGTAGACTGAATTGCGTAGCATTTACATTTAGTTAGTTACTTGCGTGAGATTTTCCTCGATTACTAGGTTCTTACATTATAATTTTATTTATTTTATGATTAATTTGATCAAACATTAGAAGTAGATTGATTTAAAATGGAGCAAAATTTGAGAGAGCCAGAGGTCATAATTTGACCTCTGGCTCTCTCAAATTTTTCTCCATTTTAAATCAATCTACTTCTAATGTTTGATCAAATTAATCATTATATTATATTATTTATTACCAGTAAGTCTCTAAACACTTGGGTTTCTAGAGGAGACTTCTCGAAGCGAGAATTGGCGGGAACTCTGCTTATCTATTTATAACCGTTCGATTCGCTAGGGCCAGGTGGGGTAAATAAGAAACAAAAACTCAAAATTTTCATTTTTGACGCTGTTAAAGATTAATTGATGCGTTTTGGAACATATTATAGTAAGTAAAACGGGACCCTGTTACTAAGACTCCGCTGTCTGTCCGTCTGTCACCAGGCTGTATCTCATGAACCGTGATAGTTAGACAGTCAAATTTTTCACAGAATGATGTATTTCTGTTGCCTATACGCTATACAGAAAATACTAAAAAACAGAATAAAATAAATATTTAAGGGTGCTCCCATGCAACAAACGTGATTTTTTTGCCGTTTTTATAGATAATGGTACGATGATATGACGATACCTATGAAATCGGCGTTTTGTATGGGAAATTAAAAAAAAAAATAGAAGAAGTTGCATTTTTCATACTAACATTTTCTTAAAACTTTTATGCACTAATGTTTAAAAACTAAGATAACGCATGCCACTAAGATTAAGCGACAAAAATAAGTTTTGGCTAAGTTAAAAAAAAAATAGTGGTCATTTCTGCTAACAAAATGAGGAGTCATTTTTAAGGTATTTTTTAATGTTTAGAAAACTATAAGTAATAAGGTTTTTTTACTATTGGTAGTTGTCTATGATGGTCATTATTCGATATACTACCAAGCTATTGATGAATATTTTAAATCATAGAAGTGACGAGGGTCACTAATTGTTAGGAAAAAACGCCGATTTCATAGGTACCCAATATAAACCCAAGTAAAGTTAAAAATTAAAAGTTAAATATGTAGGTATAACTAAGTATTGCTCTAACAAATTCCTTATATAGTTCAAACGTCCGTTTCTGATGCGGTCAGGATGTGACGGCATTTACCACGTTACTGCTTTGTTAACATCTGTTTTTGAAGATTTTTTGCCCCAAATCATACAAATTAATTTATTTTTGTGCTTTATTCAAGCAGAAATCGTACTTACCTTAGTGAGATTTCAAGCACTTTGCAAATAATGATAATTTATTCACATAATATTTGATGTCACTTCCGGCATTGTCGAAGACAACGCGTTTTGATATTGCATTCCTTTCCACCAAAAAACACAACTAAATAATAAATTGTACAATATGTAATGCATTAAAAAATTAAGTTATAAAACTAAAATCCAACTACGACAAAAAAGTCAACTAAAAAGATATAAACAAGACATCGCAGACAGACAAATTTAAAATCCGGAATCACACGTAATCTGTTTGATTTATGCCCTAACACATGTCATGTGACTCCGGATTTTTTTTTTGTCGTAGTTTGGTCTTTGTTTAGTAAGTTTTATTTTTATTTAAAAAAAATTGGGATTATAGGTATTACCTTTAAATATTTTTGAAAATAATGTGCAATTTTTTTTTCTTGGTTTTTGTCCTCTGGAGAGCGCCATATTCATTTATTGTGATGTCACATAGCCTATAAATAGCGGACGATCAAGACGCTTTCAACGATACCTCATTTGTCAAATTGTGATAAGTGGTTTGGAAGATAGGAGGGAACAGATGAACATACATACATACATACATACATACATACATACCGGTCAAAATCATAACCCTCCTTTTTTCTTCGCCGTAGTTGGGTAAAAAATAGCAGATAGCAGTTGCTCCTAACGATAAAAAATATCTGTTACTTAAAATCACAGATCCTCAAGACTGTTTCTGTTAAAACTTCGATTACGATTTTCGACTTTAACGAAAAGAAATAAAGAAGATATTCAATTGAGTTAATACGTAATTGAATCATCCGTACAAAAATAACAGGCTGTTATTTTATAACAGATAGATACGATTTTCGACTTTAAATCAAAAGAAATAAAGATTATATTCGATTGAGATACGTATTTATCGTCCATACAAAAATCACAGGCTGTGATTTAATAACAGATATTTGAATCTGTTATTTTTTTGTATAAACAAGACACCACAGACAGACAAATTAAAAATCCGGAGTCACACGTAATCTGTTCGATTTATGCCCTAACACGTGTGACTCCGGATTTTTAATTTGTCTGTCTGTGGTGTCTTGTTTATACCTTTTAAGTCGTAGTTGGGTTTTAGTTTTTATTACTAGTTTTTTTTTTAATATCTGTGATTTCTATCTGTGACGATAAATACGCCTCACTCCTAATCGAAATTCAAGTGTTTCAAACTCAAACTCAAACTCAAAGCATTTATTTCAATTAAACCATTTACAGGTACTTTTGAATTGTTCAATTTCTAACATCGGCATCGCATCACTAAACCATAGACAATTTCTAGCGGCCATTGTTGTTTACATCTTTTGAAAAGGAGGACCGGACAAATGGTCCCCACGACCAATAACAACCAGACCTATGTCATTAGATAGGCATTTTAATATAGAGCAACAACTACTATGGCGGCTCTTTTGAAATTGCTGTGTGAAAAAAGTTGTGGCGATGTTTCGCAGGACGGACCTAGACACTATGTTATCGGAACACTTGAATATTTATAATTTCTGGTGGTCTACTTTGAATATTTTCAATGTATGCGATGATAATACAATAATTTCAATAATATGGTACCATCGAGTTGATCTGATGATGGACCTGGACGCTAGATAATGGAACTCTAGAACGGCTACTAGTATACCCATCGAGTGTGGGCTCATTAGAAGTGTCTCAACGAGTCCTGTTCATTTTACCTGATGACGAGGACCTGATGACTGTCCTAGCTGGACTTTAGATAACAGAACTCTTGATTATCTTCTAGTATACCCACCGAGAGTGGGCTTATTAGATGTGTTTCAACGAGTCCTGTTCATTTTACCAGATGACGAGGACCTGATTACTGACCTGGACCTTAGATAACAGAACTCTTGATTAGCTTCTAGTATACCCATCGAGTGTGGGATTATTAGATGTGTTTCAACGAGTCCTGTTCATTTTACCAGATGACGAGGACCTGATGACTGACCTGGACCTTAGATAACAGAACTCTTGATTAGCTCCTAGTATACCCATCGAGTGTGGGCTCATTAGAAGTGTCTCAACGAGTCCTGTTCATTTTACCTGATGACGAGGACCTGATGACTGACCTAGCTGGACTTTAGATAACAGAACTCTTGATTATCTTTTAGTATACCCATCGAGTGTGGGCTCATTAAAAGTGTCTCAACGAGACCTGTTCATTTTACCTGATGACGAGGACCTGTTTCTTATACGGTCAGTAAGTTTCGACTCCCAGAATACATACAGGATGTAAGGGTAAACACTCTTGTCATTCAAACCATGGGTAGTTGACTTAAACATAAAAACAAATTACCGAACACAACAAAAAAAAACGTTATTTTCATTCATTAAAAGATTTTAAAAAGTTTCTATCTGACACCGTGCTTGCTAGCGAAACAGCTGACTGACTAAGGGAGGGATCGCGCTCGCTGCCGGTCAGGTCACATCCCGTACCCCCCGCCCGTGTTGAGACGCAAGTTCGTTGCCCTAGCGCATAGGGCAACGAATTTGCGTCTCTTGTGGTAAAATTTAGATCTAAAAAAAAGAAAAAAAAAGTTGTAATTTTCCATTGATTTTACGTTCTATAAATGAAACCAAACCACTGGTTGCAAGGATAACGGTGTTAACCCTAACACCCTGTATACTTCGTCCCATTGCTCGCTGGCTGAACCCGTGAGTCCGGATTTTTGACGCTTTGTTAATGACCACGTTTGCGCTCCATATTATAGGTGAGGATGAAAAGCATGCTCATGTCCATGAGTTTCGTCCTTTCATTAGGTGTTTCATTGACCTATAGCCGTATATATATTTGGCCGAGGCATAATTATATACTCATGGACAAGTTCAACCTTCACACCCCTATGTTTACCTACTTTGCGTTTCGCGCTGTTGGTCAAACATAGTCTTTATAATAAAAAAACCAAATGGAATAGTAAACAGTTTTATAATTACATACCGTCATCCATAATAATCGCAAAAACGTACTTGTGTATGTGCTAAATGTAAAAAAACAAACCCTGAGTTTAGATGGAATTTCAGAACTTCATTATCCACCTTCCAGGCCAACCATCAGGAGCTCCACATTAGATACAATGAACAGGACTCGTTATGACACGTCTAATGAGCCGACACTCGGTGGCTTTACTAGTAGCCATTTAAAGGTTCCAGGTCAGTCATCGGGTAAAATGAACAGGACACGTTGAGACACATCTAATGAGCCCACACTCGATGTTTTTACTGGTAGCTATTAAAGAGTTCCGTTATCTAGCGTCCAAGTACATAATCAGACCAACTCAATGGGACCATGTAGGTGTCTAGGTCAGTCATCAGGTAAAATGAACAGGACTCGTTGATACACATCTAACGAGCCCAAACTCGATGGGTTTACTAGTAGCTATTCAAGAGTTCCGTTATCCAGCGTCCAATTCAGTCATCAGGTCCTCGTCATCATGTAAAATGGAGAGAACTTTCTGAGATACATCTAATAAGCCCACACTCGATGGGTTTACTAGTGGCTATTCAAGAGTTCCGTTATCGAAGCGTCCACATCCATAATCAGACCAGCTCAGTGGTTCCATATTATCATCGGAATGCATATACATTTGCAAACATTCAAACTATGATCACCAGAAGTGATTAACTATTCAAAGGTTCCATTATCTAGCGTCCAGGTCGGTCCTGCGAAACATCGCCACAACTTTTTTCACACAGCGATTTGGAATGAGCCCCCATAGAAGTTATTGTATTACATTAAAATACCTATCTAATGGCATATGTGTGGTTGTTATTGGTGCTGAGACCAGCTTCTATACATTCTTGCCGATCCTCCTTTGGAAAAGTACACTTACGGACTGCTACTCTATATTTTTGGAAATTTTAGGTGTTCTACATTTTCTTGCATGATGGTAGAGGTTTACATTTTTCACAAATGGTTGTGCTATTAGGCGTCATTGACACGTATAAATTTTAGTAGCGACGTTACATATACTCATCAGTCATTAGCTTTAATAGCTTACCAACCTCACAAGATAAACAAACAAAAAAGCATTAAGTACGTATTTAGAGTACTTAAAGCTTTTTTTAAGTGTAGGTTAGGTATCGTTCCAGTTACCTCCTTTGTAATATTTATTTCATTTAAAGAAACGTTATTTTCCTTTCGTAAGTTATTTAAAAAAATTAAATAGTAATAAAAGCGTTCATTTGCAACAATAGGTATCTTTTTTATTAATATTGTAAATTGAAATAATATTTTACAGGTACATACTAGGTAAAGCTTAATAAAAGTAACACTTAGTTAATAACATAATAGCATAGTTACGTAATTAGTATCACAATGAAGAAGAGTCAGCGTGTCGCTTGTAGATGCGTCACGACGGCTGCCAACGTCAGCAGCGCCCACGAGCAGTGGAGCTGAATGCCGTCGTCACCTGGAAAGTATAATTATTATAATGACAACAAAGCTACCTATAGTTAATTACGTTAACGCTTCTTCTTCAGAGAAGGACAAAGGTGTGGATAATTATGTCTATCTTCTACTTAAAAAAAAGTCTTAAATTCATTGACAGGCAACGCATAGTCTTAAACCTAGGGTTTAGATTCGTAGAAGCATGTACCTGAAGCCAATGACCACAAAATGTATGCAGCAATGTGCCATTTTAATGGCGGCCTCATGGCCACTACTAAAATGCACCTTACAAACAATGTACCTTACATTGTAACATTACTAAAGAAATATTGTAAATCATAAACCAGTCCAAACTGAGTTGAGATCTGTTTAAACGGTGATTTTGACAGGGCTCAATACGAAAATATGGGTACGAAATTGGATTTCTCGTCGAGAAGTCTCGACGCGGGAATTCCCGGGAAATTTGGCCTTAGTCGAGACGGGAAAAAAAGGGTTGAGTACCCGGGAAGTCGAGAAATTAAAAAAAATGCAATTTGATGTAAATTCCTGTGTTACTCATAACAAAAATTATATCCTCTATCGCCTCTCCCCTTTTACATCCTTTTACTACCCAATAAGGCACCCGCCCCACCCCGTGATCCCTCTGTTTGTTTAGTTCAGTCTAGAGATGGGTTGTAACAGGTGAAACACGATATCTGTAATCACTGTGACTGTGACAAAAAAATAACAGATCCAAATATCTGTTATTAAATCACAGCCTGTTATTTTTTTACGGACGATAAATACGTATCTCAATCGAATATCTTCTTTATTTCTTTTGGTTTAAAGTCGAAAATCGTATGTATCTGTTATCAAATAACAGCCTGTTATTTTTGTACGGATGATCAATACGTATTTAACTCAATTGAATATCTTCTTTATTTCTTTTCGTTAAAGTCGAAAATCGTATCCCAAGTTTTAATAGTAACAGCCGCGGTAACAGTCTTGAGGATCTGTGATTTTAAGTAACAGATATTTTTTATCGTTAGGAGCAATTGCTATCTGCTATTTTTTAATATCTGTCATTTCTAGCTGTGACGATAAATACGCCTCACTCCTAGTTCAGTCAGAGTCAGTCACTCGAAAACATTTGACGGCGTAGCTTGTGTCGGTGCGCCTATCTAGAGTCGCCGGAGACTTGTGTTCCAAATATCAGCCTTCTCAATAAACGTAAGTACCTAATATTATATTTCTTGATTACATAACTTATTTATGGAATAAGTAGCAAATAAATATGAATATCTCTATTGTTGTGAAATTGAGCACTCGCAGAACCATCTTATTTTGGTTTTTTATTTTCATGTTTACTAGTGCAGTTTGTTTTTCGATTTATGTTAATACCTAAAGCGGAGTTTATTTTAATCATATCTTTTAATACAAATTCATATTAGATCCAATGCCCAACATTTTATTAAGCAAACTCTCACTTTTATGACTGTTTCAACTTAACAAACAATAGGTTCGTATTTTACCTAGAAATGAATCAGCGTTCCGCGCAAGTTATTTTTATTTTATTAGAACTGGGTCGGCAATATACTTGTAATACGGTACCCAGAGTCGACAAGTTTGTGAATAATTCTGGCCACTTGGTTATGCCTCGCCGTTAACCAGACGATAACAACCAGAGATTGTCTGATAGACGCGCCCGGACGGTGGCATGATGCCCGACACACGTCAACCGTCCCACTCTTCATAATATGCCTCCGGTACTTATTCATCAAGAAAACTTCGATGTTTATTTATTCATTTCATAGAATGACAAATCAAATATTCTTTATCCTCATATTGTTTAGTTTATATAAAACATATTACCAAAAAAAACATTAAATCGAGTGTCACTTTCTAAACGTTTCAATTCATACCTTTGACAAAATGCTTAAGTACTTGGTCGGAGTGCCCTAATTTTGATACTGCGACCAATTTGGATGTAGCGCTCGCCGGCCGCTACCGCGGCACCGCTCGCTCGGCTCGCGCGTAGTTGGTCACAGTTCTAACCTAACCTAACCTATCCACCTGCTCCTCAAGTCGCGGGCCGCCTCGCCCCTCCGCGCCTACGCGATTTTAAATTACACTCTAGGGGTAGGGCATACAAGACTGCGTGGAGTCGGATTTACAGCGATTCGTTTGTGTCACTAAAACCTAATTTTTAGCAAATGTTTCAGGACTAACAATTTTATTATAAATGAATATTCGGAATAATACACATCATTTATTACAATACTTAGGACATAATATGACTTTAGTTTATGCAAATTAAGGAGATTCAATTAATATAGTACTCAATATTATGACAGAATAGTTTTAAAAGTAAAGATAATTATGTAAAACAAAATTTCGAATTTTTTGAACATTATGGTTACTGAGCTTTATACCAAACGTGTTATGGATAATGATTTTCGGACAAACAGGCTCCGACAAGGGATCCGTTTTATCCCTATACTCCCGGGGATCGAGACCTACGCGGGTTAAACCGCGGGGCACAGCTAG
The DNA here is from genome assembly GCA_947522985.1 of Lithophane socia. Lineage (NCBI taxonomy): Eukaryota > Metazoa > Arthropoda > Insecta > Lepidoptera > Noctuidae > Lithophane > Lithophane socia. The sequence goes on along the minus strand of OX383252.1, from coordinate 11,766,745 downwards.
TGATAAATATTTTCTTTATATTTACGAATCCGACGTTTCCGTGCACTATTAAGAGGATTTCTGAAATCGTATTGGTATACAATTTTTTTTTTTCTTGCCTACGCTGTCCCACTCCTGGGCAAAGGCCTCCTTCCACTCCTTCCAACTTTCGCGAGCCCGCGCGTCCTCTTTCCAGTTTTGATGGAACCTATCCAGCTAGTCCCGCCATCTACTAAATAAGTTTAAATATATAAAATCCATTATGGAACGGCGTGATGCATGCCAGTATTATCACCGTGGATTATTGAAACGAATTATCTAGTTTTATTAAACACAACCTTTTTAAATACAAATCAGGCCGGTGTAACACAAAAAAAAACATCACATAAGAAAATTAATGAATCAATAACATACGGTGAGCAATTAGAATTCAGGCAAACGAAGAACACTTTTTTTGACCAACTTCAAAAAAAGGCGAATAGTCTCAATTATTTGTTTTTAGTTAAAAATATATCTTTGAATTTACAAGAGCGCAGTTAATTATAGCCATTTGACCTCTTAAATCTAATAACTATTTGCCCACCGAAAAGATACAAAAATATGGTTAAATAGTTATTGTAAATATTGTAGCTTGTTAATTTTAATGACACCAAACAACAACCATGTACGGACGTATGTTGTAGGCATACGGGTAAGGCTAGTCGAGCTGACAGCTTAGTTATAAAAAAAAAGAAAAGGATAATTGTACCTTGTACCTACATTAAAACTTTTGTTTAGGTAATGTATGTACGACCATTCTTACAAGCTAGTCAACTCGAGTATCCGCACTTTCACATAGATTATTAAGCTTTGGTTAAGAAGTCATTATTGTATCAGGCACATGGACGTGGCCAGGATCCTCGGGTGGGTAAAATATGTAATTTCCAATATTTACATAATTATACTAAATAAATAAATGATAATACTACTTGGATATAATAAAAATGAGAAAATAAAATTACACATATAAATTGATGGTGTTCAAGTACGAGTACCTTTTCTTAATAAGTTAATATAGTTTATTTATTTATATAAATACACTTTCAGTTAGTTAATCATGATCATTTTGGATCAGTAGACTGATGTAAAGTGTAGTCCTTGTTCTTGTGTACCTAGTTTGTCTATGACTTACTGGGGTTTTGCAAGGAGTCGTGCGTAGGATCCGGCTCGGTCGCGTCCTCGGGCGGCTCAGTGGCGGGCGGCGCGTCGCGGCCTGGCGTCGACCATCACCAACAATCAACGTTAGTACACAGACAACACACAGTGGCACACACTACTCTACGGCCAGCCACAGTACTCATTACGTCATTTATTAACAACAGATTGATCCTAGTACATTGATATTCTGCAGGCGTTACACTAAATATTTTATTAGACTATCAGTAAAATATATTTGTAATCCTTACAAATATATTTTACTGTTGCAAAATGTCAAGAGGTACGATTAGAGGTCTAATTGTTGTGAAAACAACGTTGAACTGTTTTCAACTAATCCTGTAAAATACAAATGATTTGATTGGTTTGAAACTAAAGCTTAAAATATCTTTATACATCTATCCCTTTACTAAAAGCTAAATGCTGTTACTTATCATGCTTTTGATTTCAATACCTAAGTAGTGTGCATAATGGGTAAATGTGCAGTAAAATGAGAATGTTTAGTTGGTTGTGTAAATGAAAAATGCAAATATGTAAGTACCATTCGTTGTTCGAATAAAAATAATAATGTGAAGACGTTCCAAAGCAACACATGTGTGCAATAAGCGATCAATTGATGCACTGAACTTGTAAAGTTAACACCTTAACTTTAAACTGACCATGTTATTAAACCATATGTACAGACGCCAGCACATCAAGCTACTACAATCTGTCAAATTTCTTTAATAGATTTTCAACTTTATCGCTAAAGCATTAAGGTTCAAGGTTGATTGGGAAAATCTGACAGTTTCGGGTAGCTTGACCTGCTGGCGTCTGTACTTAGGTACAGTCTTGAACCCATAAGTCATAAAACTAAATAATACGTGTGCCTTCTCCTTTTCGACGTACTCAGTAGTATAATATACCTGCAGGTATGTATTTCTCCACATCTACGTACGGAGGATGTTCTAAAGTAGAGTACGTTAGCTCGCAGCGTATTTCGCCTTCGTTGACATCTGCTGTACTTATGGTGGCGTTGACGTATATTTGATACAAGCCATTTTCATCTGTGTCTTCTACATTCTTTGTTAAGTTGATTGCTTCTCTGAAAAATATATATACAAATATTAAATATATTTTTGAACGACCTTTCCAACGACACCTCACAAAATGGGATAAACAAGAAAAAAAATGTACGTGTAGGGGAGGTAGGTACCCTAAAAAAAATAGATGGTTAGTGTTACTAGTCTAATTATTTAAAAAAATGTCACTATAATATAGATCATTAAAAATAACAAGATTTATCAACTAAAATAACAAAAATACAAGCCGTGTGTATCGCTGAGGCACAAAAGATCCACGTCGTTGTGGTTTTGATTTAAACAGAGTACCGCATAGGGTGCATCATCTGCCTAGCCTTTTCCCAAATCATATACGTATCTGATATTGTTTTTATGCTGTGAGTATGGATAAAGATAGCATAAATACAGCTTGGCAAAAAAGAGTATGATGCGGTGACAGATGAAACTAAATATTTTACTTAGGTAATGCAGACCTATGGTGTTGGCACTACTTTGCCGACAAGTGCTAGTAGGTTTTTGAGTCAGTACAAGCAGCGTTTTAAACTATTTGTTTAAATTCTTTTACTCATTTCCCATTTGAAGTGACCTATATGCGGTAGCGGTGCCCTCATTTTTTCCAAACTATGCCAAGCTGTACTTACATTTATTTGTGATGAGAACACTAATTCCTAAGTATGCTTCTAATAAGTTTTGAAGTCCAAAATATTGATAATATGCCAGTATACATAATAAGTGAATAGAACGTAAAATCTGTAACTATATTTCGAAATGGGGAGGAGGCATACTGTTTGCTCATATATCTTCAGAGAAGCAAAATGTTTAAAACACAAACATACCCTTGAAAAGTGATGGTCATATCTGGCAAGGGCGCCACGTCTTCAGCTGCACATTCTATTAACAACATATCCTCTTCATCCTCTGCCTCGCTGTTTACTAACGTGTAATTTATTGCCGGGCCGGTACCCATCGCTGAAGGAAAAAAAAAAAAAGATTTCATGAGGCGTACATAATATTTGCAGTAATTTCTAATAAACTTTTTTAAATCAAACCAAACAATATATATTATACGGATGCTTTTGACTAATGACAAATGCCGTAAATTAACAAAGATTATATTAAATTGTAGACAAATATACACGTCAATGTATTTTAAGCAACTGCTTGGGAGAGGTATCAAGTTAAGTAAAAAAAAAAAGTTCGCTCATAAATGGTTCTACATCACCATCCTTGCTCCAGCTGCAAATGTAAATTTGTAATCACAAAAACAAATATTACCATTTTCCCCTTTACTTGTACCGCTAGTTACAAATTTTAGGCTGCTAGTTTAACGGCAAGTACCCTATATATTTTAAAGTGAGATAATTATCAATACTTCTCTTTCTTTTTTTTTATCCACAACTGGGATGTCTTGGCCTGCATCTCACCTTATGATAAGGGTTCCGTTTTTTTCCTTTTGGGGTACGGAACCCTAAAAACTCCATCGTTTTCATATGGTCAAAAATAACAGTTGATTGATGGGGGGAGTATACATCTCTTCGTTACCCTTCGGGGAATACAGGCAGACGGGAAAATATACACATTTAAAGGTAAATTATGTTATTTGTGAATATCATTATAGGCAATTGTACCCATCTACTCGTTATACGAACTGGTTAATACTTACAAAATACGATAAGCTTTTCGTGCTGTCTTATTTCATCGATATTTGACACTTCACACTCGTAAGTTCCAGAATCCACAGGGTTTACAGCTAGTAAGACGATGGAATCGTTACCCTTTATCTCTGAAAAGTAATGCAAGGAGCGCTTTAAATTTGGTGGAGTAGCTAGCGTGTTTCTGCACTAAGGGAGGCTCTATTTCAATTTTTTTGGCATCAAAAATATTTGTTTGGCCACCAACACGAGATATCGTGTTGGTGGCCAAACAAATATTTTTTGAAATTATTGATTGAAATGTAGAATTTTTTGACCAATGGTTAATCGTATTTGATCATATTCTTAGTGTTAAATTTAGTTACCTATTTGGCTAGTATTGTCGTGGTGGATGGACTCTGCGTCATGGCCGACTATGCGCTGGTACATCAGCTGCTTCTCGTCCCTGTTGCCGGCCTCCGGCGTCCACCACCACTTGACGTAGAGTGCGTCGTCTGTCTCGTTCTCTCCTAGCTTGTACTGACATCGCAGCTCAACATCTTTCCCGACTTCTACTGCTTTCGGCACCGAAAATTCTTTGATCGATAATTGTCGACTACCTGCAATATAAATTACCTATATGTTTACAAATAAACGGTTACCAATTGGGTACTTTTGTATACTTTCTGATTGCACTGTAGGAAGGTATGTGTTGAATTGTATTTCGGAAACAATTCCCACTAAATGGAAACGTCACGAAGGTTGTGACTATCTGTCACATACTAGCAAATTAGACCTGGTCTTTGCATGACATTCAACATTTAGGGTGATAAAGCAGTTACGAGGTCGATTATACAAATACATACCTACATAATAATAACTATATCACGAATAAGTGAATAAAAAATATATCACGGTCATAAACATCCATCTATTTTAGAATTCAATAGGCTGACTACTTAGACAGAGTTTTAACTGCGACAGTATAACCGAAAAGGGAAAATCGGGGAAATCCGAATACATACGAGATACAAAGAAACTGTCTTAGGAACCATTAGCTCTTTTTTCATAAAATCAATTTTAGTACTTATAATTTTTTTTTTGATAAAGTACGAGTTTTCCATAAAAATGAGTTAAATTGACTGAAATTGGTTTAAAATCATTTTTATGGACTTGAACAAAAAATTAGTAGTCGTTTTTTTTTAAAGAAAAAGACCAAATTTTTCCTAAAATATATGATAGCTTAGTGTCCCAGTAAAACAAAAATTACCACAAAACCACTACAAATAATCGGTATACCTGTACCTATACGTTTATTTAATAGTATTGTATTTGTAAGTAACTACACGACTTTGTTAATATGTGCCAGTGTCTCCGAAAATAGCCATATTTTTAGCTATCAATCAAATATATATTGATATCCTCATGTTCAGTTTTTTTTAACGCCTCCCTGTTTTTATTTTTAGAATACAAAGCAGTTCATTGGCGGTATAAAACAATGCATGGCGATGACAAGGTTAATGTATTTTTTAAATGACTTCCAAAGTCCTATAAAAAATTTATTAGCTTTATTTGGGTAGTTTTTGAGTTAGCTTCAATAATACGTATTTTTCGCACTTAGTCTATGCTGTCTATATGGATGATATTATAATAACTTTCTGTCACTGTTATTTACTGCCAGGCTTGCGGGTTAGTCCGAAAGGGATACCGGGACCTTGGCAACAGGCAACTGAAGGAACACGGGTGAGTTTTAGTCAGTAAAAGTCTGACACGCCCTTCCGCTCCGCCCAGAGCGGGAGAAGTCATAGGAAGATATCCCACCCCCCAAAAAAAAAAAAGTTTGTGGTATTAGAGTTTGTGTACATGAGCAATAAAACAAAAAATAACATCCGATTCCAAAAAACTCTACAAAGTGAAAAATACCTAACTCAAATTTCGAAGTCGGGGGCAAAAAAAAAAAATCTAAACAAAAGACACCAACTTCCGAAATTAAAGTTATTTTTCACTTTGTTGTGTTCGAACCGGATCCCGACAACATGAAACGTATGTCCAGACGTACCTTTAGATTATCTTCGAGACCTAAGTAGATAATAACTTTGTTTTAATTGTTTTGCTATGCTTTGGTAAGAGTTCCATGAGCACCATTGTGCATAGGTCCGTCTTGTTTGACATGCCGTTGATTGATTCAATAATCGGTTTGACAATCTATACACAGCTAGATGAATAGTGCGAGTGAATCAGCTGCTTGTCCTCGTACTCAGAATCCTTATAATTAAACGTGATCAGTAACATTAATTCACACTTGGCAGGCAAGAGTGTGGGGCGCAGTAAAATGTTATGGCATTTGATCGAAACTGCTCCGCCAAGGTTGTTCGTACAAGCGGTCTAAGGTGAAGTCCATGTCTACCAGTTTAGATCTACGACTACTTTGCGTTAAACGATATTATTATTCCGTTTATTTATTTTCTTTCATATTAAATACATTAAAAATATAACTTCTAAAAAGATACCTATAAAATTAAAAATATTAAAAATTGTGGTCCAACCATGTCGGGAGCAGTGTCCAAGGTACACGTAGTTTGGGCTCCAGAGACAGAAACCTCCACACGAAGTTACGATGCAAGACGTATCGAGGAGTGCTGCCTTCTGAATCAGGCCCTTGATCTAGTTGCGTATCGAGAACCTCGAGAAGAGATGTTGATCGAAGCTTTCGGGCATCAGGCCATTGGCCGTTACGACAATCGGCAGAATGACAGCCCACATATAGTAGGTATGTATAGTTGAACGATAACTTAGCAAGAAATAACTTCCCAAAAATAAATATTTTTACTCAAAACATGTATTCAATGATTCTAGTAAAATATAAGTCGATGTGTAAATAACATAACAAAACAATTTTGTACCTAACTAATTGCAAGTGATTATATTATATTCACTCACGTTTTGATCGGTTCATACTTAGGCTACAGAGCCCAGAGCCTCTAGTGTAAGTAATTTGAAATTGACGGGCAGTAGCAGGATCACTATCATTACGATACCGTGTAGTACCTCCGGAAGTACTAGTGTGGACAATAAATCTGCATTACCTTAGGTAAAACTGTAGGCGTATGATCACATACCATTCCTACGATGATTTAGTTATATATTTTTAGTACCTATATTGCTCATCACTGGAGTTTCCTTAGTAATAGACTACCCACGCTACAATTTTGAAATGAAAATACAATAGGTGTACGGTGTCATTAGCAGATTTGTGTTTGTACTGTGCAAGTTTGTTGTATAGGGCTCCACTCATGAGATATTATATCTAATGTAAACAGTACCGTACCGTTGCACTTTATTTGAGTGCGGACGAACTAACTTCCGCATACAACACCCTAATGAGGTCGATCCTCTATTATGTTTATAACTCCAAAATATTTGACTTTGCATCCATTCCTTTATGAATTTTCTATAAATAATTTGTTATAGGAAATTAGGTCATATCCCAATGAATAAGCGACTATCTTGGCTAACCTTGAGGCGGTCCGGGAATGTTAAAAATACCACCGCGACCGGAGCGCACGCGGTGTGCGCCGACGCGATTTGTATTATTCGATAAAATACCACCTAGTTGATCAACAATTGGCAAAGGCAAGATATTTTCTCTCACTCACTTTATTAAACCTATCCTATAAAACAAACAGTAAACAAACCCTAAAGGAAATATAAATTACCCAAATATTAGTCGCGTAGTGCGCACAAAAGCAAATTGCATACAAAAGTTTGTCTTCCTGTGGTGTTATGATTGGATGAGTCATGTGATGTAGAACAGGGATTTGAACATCCTATTGTATCTATATGTTTAGAATCTACATGTCTGTACTCACAGAAATATTGTTTTACCAGCTGTTGAGTGTAGATTACCTGTCTGCCCTACCAACATATTCCTACTTATAGCTATTGTAGGTACATCATTTGGTGCAAAGTGGCGTCTACCTTACTTAAAAAAATCTTACAAGACTATTTCATAACTCTTCATCTAGATTCCTATATGATGAGTTATGTATGAAATAGTCTTGTAACATTTTATTGTGATTTTAAGTGGAAGATATTCTATTTCAACTTTAAACTGAGTTTTAAACAAATTAAAATCAGATTCTAAATTAATATATTGAATCAATACCAATAATGCCTTGCTTGCAAAAATAACTGTGTTATTTTCTTTGTAATAGAAATGTTTTAACCGATAAAATTGTGCTAAGGTAAATAAAACGTAAGTAATGAAAATAATGAAAAATCATTGCCCGATTTAAATTTGTTAATTTCGCGGAAATAATTGTTTGAATAGGAAAACATTTCACGTGGAAGTAGGTATTAGGTCGGCGCACTGGGCACGAGATGCACGATGCGAGTAGCGACCGAGGCGCTCACCTGCCACCAGGCACAGCAGCAGCGAGCATGCGCGGAGCGCGGCGCGGGCGGACATGGCGTGTGCGCAGCGCGGCTGCGACTGACTGCCGCGCACGCGCGCCGCCCGCCCTTCGGACCATCTATTGGCCTTGAGGCAGCGCGAGGTAACCACTAAATTGTACCCAATGTTACTTGTAGCTCGATCAGAAGAAGCAGAGCGCAGGAGATCATTGTTGTGGTAACTAGGTTTGTCCTCGTGGGCGGGACCTTATACATGTCATTACTCTCAGTAAGCGACTTAGTTAGCTAGTTCATTTTTTTATTTAGACAACTTAATATGAAACGAATGTATTATATTAGTATATAAACTCCAAATAAGATTGGAAGATTCATTTTAGTCGATATGTGCCTAATTTTAAATGTTGTAGTGTATCAATCAATTTAACAATGCTGGTACCATGAATCGCTTCAGCATACACCGCGCCATTAAAGGCACAAAGCAATACAATTTCATAGCTGGGACATTAGAAAGATCATTAAAATTATTCTAAACGATCAGTGGTACACACGGCTACACATCAAGCTATACATTTCCAGTATAAACTGACGTCGCATTGTACGGAAATCCTATACAATGCGAGATCAGCATAAACTGGAAATGTATAGCTTGATGTGTCGCCGTGTGTACAAAAATGTTGGTTTTTGAATGTTGACGTTATGATTGTATGTGACTGTCAACTACATTACTAAAAACAAGTAGGTATGTTATATGTGTGTATGTTTTTTGTCTTTTTTATCGAGTTTTTCTTTATCTATATGTGGAGGCTTGTTATTAGCAATTTTTTTATATTACTTTCTTAAAACACTGGTTTGTTAGTATGTAAGCCTTCTTTAAAATAAAATAAATAAATAAAGAATTACCACAGACAAACATACCTAGCTCATAGGTATATATCTCTCATAGTATATATATACCTAGTAAGCATTGTATGAAACGTAAGAATACTAGTGTGATTTGCAGTTGATGATTTATCATTGTTATTGTACTTAAATAAAATGTTTAATATAATATAAATAAAAATATATTTGTTCATAATTTACACATTTATACTTATAATTAGTTTATATTAAATTTAATAATGCGAATATATTGCCGCCGCGATAAACATCGAGTGCTATTCAGAGGAACATCACTATGTTCCTTTTACAAAACCTTGCCATTATTATTAAGGCTACTGCTCCAACTTCTCCTGGAAGTGAAACATCACGTAATGATAACACGACTTTTTATATCTGATGGGTGTTTTGATAAAGCTGGTTCTTTACACGGAGTTCGTCAACCCGTCTATTTTCAGTTTCCACCATTAAAAATGACTGTTGCGTGTATGACTGGCGATGACGAACGTATCCAATCTATATCTATTTGTTTATGTATGAATATTATGTGGGTGTACTATGGGTACACCTCTGCCTAACCTTTGGGGAATACAAGTGCGTTGTTATGTTATTATGTTAGTTAGTGGCAGTCTTCTAGAGGTTAAAGTGTGAGAGTAGTCTGTCGTTGAAGGTGATGTGTTTGAAGAGAGAGGGGTGCGAGTTGGCGCGCGGCGGCGGGCGGGAGGCCAGCGCGATGGCCACGGTGTCGCGCAGGCGCGCGCGCGGCACGTCGCCGCGCAGCCACAGCAGGCGCAGCAGCTGCTCCTCCGACATGTCGGGGCACTTCGCCACCACGCTGTGCAGGTCCAGGGACAACATTTCGATGTCTTGGCACTTCAATACCTGCATACAATGGCCCTTCTACAGTTAAGCTCAAACCAAGCTGCAAGTCGGACCTTGGTGCGACACCACACAAGTCACACAACCATACAGCGTCAAGTATAAACAAATCTAAACCCATTAATTTGCCCGCAATCTGTATAACATGACGAACAGTCAAACTTTCCTTACATCGAACACGTCATACGTATCTCGGTATCTATGATTTAAATAGAAAGCATTTTCAAAAATTGTACATTCACAAACTATTTCTGCTTGTTTGTTGAGAAAAATAAAATAAGTATGTATCATCAGATGATGATGATATTAGCATAATGAACATGCGCTTTCTAAGTTAAGTCATCAACCCACAAAATCTGATATGGATTTACCAATAGGTAAAGGGAAGAACTGATGGCATATCAATGTTGATATGCACGCATTATTTTTGTGCATTAGACCTTACATATAATTTTAACTGCAATTGGCTAGTTTTCATAGTTTCAGATCAATGTGAGACTCGTGAGTAGGGTTTGTAAAACTCACTCAAGGATTTAATAATAAGAACTCACCTCTGCTAGCATGCTGATGACTTCGAAGGGCCAGTCCACGTTCACGCCCTCAGCCGCTATCTTCCTGAAGAACGACCTTATTTGATTCGCCTCCTTCACTATTTTGGTAGCGGCTTGCTGAGCTTCGTCTACATTTTTAAAGGCCACTTTCTTGGATAGCATCGCCGTAATATACTTTTTGTAAACCAAGTTTTGAGCTTCGTTTATGACATATTCAAAGTTTTTATCTCTCAAATGATTGTAGTCTTGAAAATAATCGTCGAGTGTGATGCAAATAGTGTCAACTGGAATGGTGGAGGGCAGCCATTTCGCTGTAAATAGGTCGTCGAAGTGAACTTCCAGGTCTAAAAACGCTTCCTCAAGAAGAAACTTTGCGGCTTCATCTCTTAAGCTCTAAAACAAAGATAATAACATAACATCAGGCCTGTATTTGCCGAAGAGTTAGGCAGAGTTCTACTTATTATACATACACATTAAAAACAGACATCATGTTTCAAAGATAATAATTTATTATAATATAATATATTATAATAAATTATTATCTTTGAAACATGATGTAATTTACAGTATGTTAACTAACGAATGGCGTTCCCGTTAACCTGTATTAGTATAGCGTCCATACCTGCTAAAAAAAATATTACCAATAAAAATAATAAAAACCTAATAATAAATAGTCCGGTTGTTCTCGTCTTGCTAATGGCGAGTACTTGCACAGACACAATCTAGTAGCTAGGATTATCCACCAGCAACTTGCCTTGCAATACAACCTTGTGGAGTATGAAGTACCATACTACAGGTATGTGCCCGACCCAGTTCTCGAAAATGGTGACGCCACATTGTACTGGGATCGATCTATCATCACTGACAGGACTATTGTAGCCAATAAGCCTGATATTGTGGTGATAGATCGACGAGAGCGCCGTGCAATGATTGTTGATATCTCTGTCCCTCATGACGAGAATCTCGTGAAAGCTGAGAAAGATAAAAAAATCAAGTATCTTGATTTAGCACACGAGGTTGTCGACATGTGGGACGTGGACTCTGCAATCATTGTACCGATAATCGTTACGGTCAATGGCCTAATAGCGAAGAGCCTCGACCAACATCTCAGGAGGCTCTCATTGCACGGCTGGGTCAAGGGCTTGATTCAGAAAGCAGTACTCCTGGACACGGCACGCATAGTGAGGAGGTTTCTTTCTCTAGAGCCCTGACCACCGGCAGCTTGGACCCTGATCCTGATGCCGATGGGCTACTATTTTTTATATTTTTAAATGTTTTGTTTTCATGTTTTTTATAAAAAATATTTAAAAATGTAACAAATATGTATTTAAAAAGAAATAAAAAGGATAATAATATTCACAAAAAATATAAAATTGATACGTAAAATAAACACTTGTCTTTCAACGTGGACAGACAAATGTGATAAGTATGCATGTATAGTGTTTCTTTTACGTATCAATTTTATATTTTTTGTGAATATTTTACTATAAAAAAAATACTTATATTTTTTGAATGACAATATTTTTTTAGCATGAATGGACGCTATTCTATTGCAAGTTAACGGGAACGCCTTTCGTTAGATAATATGCTGTATACATTTTAAAATACTTATATCATAGGAGTGCTAACACACTTCACACAGTGAAGTGAATCGAGCTAACTTAAACTGATTGTATATTATGTATACATGAATACTATGTTCCAAAACAATTTAATGAAAATCTAAGCAAGATATAACGTAACGCCTTGTTTCCCCGAAGGGTTTTGGTGGATTGTGTGGTTGGAGGTGTGCCTATACTGCACCCACATTTCGCCAGTTAATGTCTATTGATCAACCGGGCACGAATCCAGACTCCGGGCTGCTACTGGGAAATTCTAAATAGAAAACCCAATAACACTTTGCCCGACCTGGGAATCGAACCCAGAACCTCATGCTCAGCAGTAGCGCTTGCGACCACTAGACCAACGAGGACGTCAGTTGAGTGATTTAATTATTTTAATATAGGTGGGTACTTAAACCCTAAATCCTAATTTTTAATCACGTATAGATGTTTTACATTTGACATTTAATGAGGTTATTTTTATAACGTCAATTTTTGCAGTTGATTTTTCTATTATAATTTCGGTTAAAACACCGGCCAAGCGCATGCCATACCATGCTCACATCCAAACTGTTCCCCTCTTCACGAGTTCCGTTGTTGGAAGAATATTTACACATGCACAGTTTCAAAATATTTCTCGAGAAAACGAGTAAAACAAATTCTGTGGTTGTAACTCAAATTATTCTGTATCTCAAGAACTATTGCTTTAAATAGCAGTCACTTAAATAATCATAATCTTCTAATTATATGACCCAACATACTCCACAAGCTTAATTTTTTTTTTCATCCTTCCTTTACTTACATATTTATGGAGTGTCAATAATTATTTTGTTTGGAATCACACTACACCATTGTTTAGCGGTCCACAGAATACGATACTTTCCCATATTTCACATCGATGTGTTGCAAATAGTCTCTGAATAAAATGGCTGTGTGACATCCGAACGAACAGATATGACGAAATTATAAGGGTTCCGTTTTTGCTATTTAGCTACGGAACGGAACCCAAAAAATGGTGAGATATATTAAGTTGAAACTTTCTAAATCAGATGAATACGTTACTCATTCCGTTTAGTTAGTGTAGGTAGAATTTAACCTGAACAGGTTTGGTTTACACTTTCATCAAAAAGTTTTGGAACCTATATTTGGCGTTTTCACCAACATTAATTACTGTATTTAAATAATCACTGGTGCCTTATCAAAGGCGCCAAGCGCTATGATAAAATGATATGTGTAACATTGTGAATGAATTTTCGCCCTTCGACGATTATTAAGCAGGCCCGAGCGTCCTACGTAGCGCTATATGGCATGTTATATTTTTCCTGTGATCGGAATAACCAACAAATCAATAAAAATCGTGAAAAAAAAAAGATAAGTTACTTGACATCTATTCTCATTAAAAAAACTCATAGAATAGGTTTATTTTTTTCAAATTCGCGATTATGGCTTGACCCACATTTACTGTAGATGAATTTTTGTGACTGGTTTATGGAACGGAATATGGAATTTTTAAAACTAACAAAAAAATAATAATTTAGGTAATTAAAATTGATTGAAAAGCAACCCATTACATAACGCAAACAATTCTCCGGGATATTAGTTCTAAAGTTAACAAACGGAACTAAAATTGTCAACCTAGGAAGTGGAAAGTAACACCGCAAACGAACGAATTAATTGAAACAACCTTGACACTATCGAGCAACTGTAAATTTCCTAACCGCTACTGCTGTTTAGTATATAAAATCATTGTCACCAGTGGACCGATATCATTCAGTAACAACAAGTCTAATCAACAATGAGGAGTAGCCTTCTGGTGGCATTTGGCCTTCTGGCCATCGCCGCCCTCAGCTTCGCCAGGGAGATCCGGGAGAAGAGGGACGCCGATCTAGAGACCGCTGCGTCAGGTCATAAGTGGGACAAGGGTGGCGGCCACGAGCACCATGGTCACCACCACCACGACCACGGTGGTGAGCACCACAAGGGACACAAGGGACACCACGAGCACCACCATGGCAAGCATGGACACCACCACCACGAGGGACACAAGGGACACCACGGCGAGCACGGCGGACACAAGAAGCACCACCACCACGACGACGGCTACCACCACCACGAACACCACGGCGAGAAGGGCGACCACGGCCACGGCCACGACGAGCACGGCCACTGGCACAAGGGACACGACACCAAGGGACATCACGGCGTCGAGAAACACGACGAGTTCAAGAAGGACAAGCACTTCCACGACCATCACGGAGAGAAAGGCTTCCATGAGCACCACGGCGGACACCACCACGAGGGCGGCCACAAGAAGGGCGGACACTTCCACAAGGGACACAAGCACGGCGGCCATCACGAACACCACCACGGCAAGAAGGGCCACCACGAGCACGGCGGCCACCACCACCACCACAAGGGACACCACGGCGAGGGCGGCCACCACGAGCACCACCACGACCACCATCACCACGACAAGAAGGGAGGCCATGAGGATCACAAGCACTGGGGACACAAGAAGGGTCACTAAGCTGTTGCTGGATGTAACTGTACTGTTATTTGTTAAAATGTTGCTTATGACTGTTTTTGTTATGTTCTTACGCCAAAGAATAAAATTTTGTACAAAGTAATTACAACCATGCATTTTTCTGACATAAAAAGTGTTGCGTTTATGCGTAGTCATTAGGCTAGATGGACAGTAAGGTATCACTCACTAAAGTCACTCGGGAATAGTGAAGCTTTTCATAAGTGAAATATTTTTTGTAATCGGATTAGAAAAAAGGTTGACTAGAGAAAATAAAAATTAAATTTAAAATTTAAAAAACCCCCGACAAAAACAAAGCGTCTAAAAAAAAAAAAAATAATATCATAAAAGTTGTAGGTAATACTTTGTCCAACCGTCGTCGTGTCGGGGCACGGCTAATGAAAATAGGAAGTTAACAGCAGCTATCCTTTTTACAACAGCATACATTCATTATGCCGAGTGTGTGTTGGCGTTTGCATTAGCCGTCGGGGGTTTTTTAAATTTTAAATTTAATTTTTATTTCCAGCTTTTTAAATTTTATATTATATTACTAGTAGAAACGCTACGATCAACACGCAGCTCGCCGAAATCTTCGTATCTGTACGTTTTTTGCCACAGTGAAGCTTGTTACCTACTAATTTACTCTCATTTATCTTTCCTACTCCATCATCAGACTTTGATCACCATCTATCTGTAACCTATTTGTTGAGACCTTTCCAATGAGTCCAAACACGATACCTCTGCTGTAAGTTCGTGAGGGAGTTGGGTATCCTGTAAATTCCAGGTGATGCTGCATCATCAGCTCAAGGTTACTACATATATTCTTTTCATATCATTGAAATAAGAGAATTCTAAATTTCCAATCGATTAGACCTGTGGAAGATGCTCACATGCATTCATCAACTAGAAAAGAGCTGATAATTTTCAAACGGCTGAACCGATTTTCTTGAATCATAGCTAAGAACCCTCTCGATTAAGCCACCTTTCAAACAAAACCAAAAAAATCAAAATCGGTTAAGCCGTTTGGCAGCTACGATGGCGCAGACAGACACACAGATACACAGATACACACGTTAAACTTATAACACCCCTCTTTTTCCGTCGGGGGTTAAAAATATTCATGAAGGTAATCAAGGTTATGTTTTTTCTTCCAATTCCAGGCTTTGGTTTTCGGGATATGCAATAAAATCTTACTAGCTTGCTTTATGAACTATTATTGTTCATTATCGTCCCATCACGAGTTTCTTTGTCATTGATAGCGGAACGCCGCTTGACCTTGTACCGATGCGATTTATTTGCACATCGAGATCTCACTGACCGTAGCGAACATTGAACTGTCGCGATTGGCCCTGAATTTCAACGAGTGTCTTATCTATGTTCACTTTCGGTGATCAGATCTAAGTGGTAAGGTAGGTTTGAAGTTCATTCTTCTTTACATGTCTTATTTAGCAAACAAATACGGCGCCCTGAGATCCGGATTTAGAAGAAATAAACGTGTGTTTAAAAGATCAATTCGAAATAGTATTTGATATAATACATAGCAATTATAATTATGTCGCATCTATTTGTATTTTACTGTGTGTACTTAAATAATAAAATAAATAGCTTATGTGTTTTTTACATAGATCAAGACGTTCATACTTAACTTGTGGTTGAAAGTGTGGTTGATGCGAAACTCTTGATTTGTATTGACACACCGTATTTGTTTATATTTTCCAATTTATATTCTGTTTGGAATTTCGTTTTCAAAAAAGTAAAGGATTACGTTATACGATTACGGAACCGCAGGCGAGCGCGATAAGGTAGCCGAGTGTGTAATGATCAATGCACACGCGTTTCATACGACGCGAGGAAAAAAACAGACTTGTTGTAAGAACTTATGCTACAATAACGTAACTATAGAGATGATACATTCAGATTTATAAAGTTTAATTGACCGTTATTGCCAGGTACTGACTATCCGGAGCTTCTTTTAAAAACTTTTCTACGTCTGTTGGTGACAATACTCTAAATTTAGTATTTTTTTATATAAAGTAACCATACAACGAAAACGATAACAATTATATGGAAAATGGCGCGCTGGTTTTGTTTTTCCACAGGTAAATAAAGGCACTGGCAAAATCGCTAAAGAACCTATATTAAAATAAACTCAATTTCTATTAAATATCTAATTCCATACCTACTGCCATGTCACCAAAGTAAATTTCATTTCATGTTGCCATGATAGTACTTACTAATTCCATACCTACTGCCATACTCCTACTAGTAAATAGTTATCTGTGGTGCACATTACCGCACTAGTTCGGTAATATAAAGTAAAAAGCAGGCGTGCTTAATACACTGCATTATGAACCTAAAAGCGGTTCAATAAGAGCCATTACGAGCAAGTGTGTTGAAAAAAAATTGGTTTGTAGTTTTGCCGCCTTACTAATAAACGTTGTATAGCGCCTGTATAGTTACACAACGTTTTGTCTTCTTCTTTCAAAAGTAATTTGACTTTTGAAAGAAGAAGACAAAGCGTTGTGTAACTATACAGGCGCTATACAACGTTTATTAGTAAGGCGGTAAGTGAATAGTACAAGTTACCTGGAAGGTGTTAAGCATCTTATCGAACTTGGCTTCAGCGGGCGGGTCGTGGCGGGCGGGCGGCCAGTGTCGCGCCTGTGTCTGCTGCGCCAGTCGCACCATCTGCTCGCTGTTGTTCACGATGGTGATCATGTGGTGCGTGAAGTACGCCACGCGGGAACGGTCCGCGAAGTGAGAGTTCTATTCATAAAATATCTACTTAATAAAAATTCTTATATAAATTCATAAATAAACTGACAGACAAGCCACAGTGAAGCTATTTATTTAAAGAAGTTGCATATTTTGGCACTTTTTGATGTTTTTTTTTTTGCGAATATGCATTATAAATGCTCTAAATATGCAATTTATTATGCATATTCACATGCATATTTCGACAAATTTAAGTTGCATATCCGGTCTCTGGGTTGCATATTCTCTTGACGTACAGACATAAATAATGACGAGACCAATCGATATCATGCTTCATTTGGATTACAATGCTAAACAGAGAAGTACCACCCCACAACGTTTATTGTATAGGACAAAACAGCAGAAATATCAGTTATTCAACTTTTTGTTATTGCGAACTCACCTTAAATTGTATGACCCCATCTCTGTACATATTCCCGTAGCGTGTAACTTGATCAATGCTAAGTAGCAACGCCTTAAACGTTATATCTTTGCTTATAGTTTCAGTAACCTGTAAAAAACCAAATCAGCCATATAGAAAAATAACCATGGAAAGTTAATCAATAAAGCCGCTTTCGAAACGGTCGCGGTGTCGGTTGCCTTGCAGCAAGTTCAAGGTTATATTGATAATACATTATTATTTTCGTATAGGTAGCTGTTAAAAAAAAATGAAACTATTATTTGTCAACTTCCAGACTTCCAGGGGTCCTAAAATTCACCCCGCGATGAGTGCACCTGTACAAATCATGGAAGATATTCCGTGACAATTTAAAGCCGCTTGTTTATTACACGGGATTTTACTGTCCAGATGTGAAATCTCCATACCGGTAGATGATAACGTGACATTTGCTTGAAAACCGAACCAACCCAGACGTTAAATTCCGTGTCATAAGCGGCCTAAGCCCACGTACATGCATACTTGCGGCGTTGAACTGTACGATATTTTACTGTATGATGTTGGAATCACCCGGCAGTTCAAAGCGGAGTTTATTTTGTACTAGCGACCCGCCCCTGCTTCGCAAGGTTTTTACGACTTGACAAAACATCGAGATTTTTGTATTACATCTAAATTTAATATAAATGTCTTATACACATAAACCTTCCGCCTTGCCTAGAAGAACAAAACCATCACATAGACAGACACGAAAACAGACTTACATTTATAATAAACGTTTTATCTATCTATCTAATATGTACGTAGATACAGATTAATGAGAATGGCCTACCTGCAAGTTCTGGTCGATCATCTGGAAGATGATGACGGGCGCATGCGTATGGTATGCGTTGGAATGCGGCTCCACGTCGGGCGCGCGCTGCCCCGCCCACTCCGCTCGCTCCGACTCCAAAGTCTTCTCCATCCATTCCATGTAGTTCGATTCCATTTTCTACAAATTTTAATGGCATATATTTAAAAAATATAATAAGAAACTAGAACTAAACTATTAGTATTTCTCAGTAGCAGCCCAGAGTCTGGATTTGTGCCCGGTTGATAGCAATAGGCTTGCCCCCATTACATGATAACTGGTTGAAAGTGGGTGTACTACACCTCTACCTGACCCTTCGGGGAATACAGGCGTGATGTTATGTTCTGTATTTAAAAAATAAAGAAAATTGTCGTGTCGATAACCGGTTCAAAGACACATAAGGCAAAAATTGGGACAAACGAAAGTGAGACGATATTACTTTAGCCCTCTGGTTTATGTATGCTTATCTAGCATTGCAAGATTGACTTTATGGTTATTGCAACAACCCCTAGACCTTTGACAGGGTACAGTCGAGTCCTTAAAACCATCGCCACCTTTCAACTTTATTAAGTCAGAATACATAATGCTGGCACTTCACTTCGCGTATTTGCGCAAATATTCGTGTTATTTTGTTATTACAAATTCAACTCTATTTCAAAATATATAAGGCATATTGTGTATCACCCAAGTATCGCGAATATTTTGACAAATACGCCAAGTGAAGTGCCAACATAATACCTTTTGAAATTATAGTGCTGAGCAGACTCCTGCATAGAAAACTCACGTGATAACAAAGGTCAAACTACCATGACCTTCGCCTGTCTAGTTGAAATCAACCTTTAAGCCTTTTTAGTCTCTCGGTTTTTTTTTTCTTCTTTTTGGCAATTGAGCCGGTGTCGACTATTCTGCCAGTGTCGTGTGAAACATGAATCAAATCTGAGTAATGTGTGTCAGTATCACATTTTTCATTATAGAATAGTGTCAATATGTGACATTGACAGTATCACAATAGTCGGTAAGACAAAGGCAGATTTATCGTGCACTCAGGAAACAAAATATACCATAAGATGACGAACATAATTTACTGTCACTGTACAGTCAAAGAATTATAAGGTCTAGCACCTTATAGCTCTATATTTGCTTGCACTTATTACAAATTACGCTTTGCCAGTATTTAAAATAAAATCGTTTTAAAGTTTTTGTATACGAGACGTATTAGGTGTTTTTATAGAATGACCATTATAATTGTGCAGCAAACTTATCTAGCCCGGTGTCTTTAATTGAAATGAAATCACTATGAAACTACGCTATGAAAGAAGCCAAATTAAAAGGGTTAAAAAGGTTCCATACCTTTTTAACCGACGAAAAAAAAAAGGAGGAGGTTCTCAAATCGACGTATATTATTTTTTTTTATATCCACGCTTAACTTTTTAGTGAGAAGTCAAGGAGTAGTCCGATTTGAACGATTATTTTTTTATGTGGATGGTTATGGGATTTTATTGGAATGGAATGGGGTTGATTGTTTTTTTACCTACTGAATTTACAACTGTGAACCGATTCTGTTGAAATTTCGCACAGTTCTGATGATACAACCACTCATCATCAACTCCAGGTCTTTAACCTGGGGAAATTTTCAGTTATCTTTTCGTTGGTTTAATTTTTTGTAAAAAAGTTTTTTATTAATCTACAGCGCGCCGGCATCACCGGACCTGGTGATGACAACAAACGAGTTATATAATAAGGCATGCCAAATTCATCTTAGTTACAATAGACATAAATATTAATTTTCCTTGCATTCATAGTTTGTGTTAAAAAGTTTAATAAAAAGGTAACATGTTTTTGCGATGAGGGAATCAAATGTGATTGATAATTGCTCGACCTATTAATACCATCACTGTACAAGTGTACATACATCAAGTGCTGTTAAAAGTATTACGCCGCACCGAAACAAGCGCAATTTTAGCTGTACCCACTTGTTTTTAGCAACTTAAGTCACAGCAATTATTTTCATTCATCTAAACTCACCTGCAAGTATTCATCCTGTATTTTTTGCATGGTTTCCTTACTAAGCAAAGGTGGCAAGGTTGATACATCAATATTTAACTCTGAACTTCCCATCAATTCGTGTCCTGGATAGGTATTCAATATCCATGATAAAAGGGTTACATACTCATTGCCTTCTATGCCATTAGTAACTACATCTTGGAGCTGTAATAATAATAAAAATATAATTATATTGGCTGGATTTTTGAGACAGGGCAGAAAAGGTTTTTTTTTGTTGTGATTCGTGACTTTTCTTATCTGAGTGGGTCCAGAAGAGACTTTTAATCCTTATGCGAAACTGCATCAGGATTAACAGCAATTAGCAGCGATTGGCACCATAAAATAAAACGTGAAAATTGACCATTTTGTAGCTAACTGTACCATTTTTCCAAAATCTGTGAATCCAATGAGCAAAAGTTAAGGACAGCGTCCTAAGAGCGATTTCCTGTAGATACAACGGTTACGGTAAGGCTGTCCCGTCTCTACAATCCACCCTATACATTTATGTACAACATAAAAGTATATACCTACATAAATATATTATATATATCACAAGCGAGTGTAAGTCAAAATTGAAGTCAATATAACTTAAACTGTAATACAAGTTATTTTATTGTATTTTACAGTATTTGAACGCATGCTGGGTGCTGCTGTAGGAAGTTTGAACTGCTCAAAAATTTACAAAGAAATAAATTTCAAAACTTACACTTGTAGATAAACAAATGTGGTACATATTGACGTATTTGTTCACAATATCGTAGTGGGGTGGGAAGCAGGGGACGCATAATGTTTTGACGACTCGCAAGTCCTCTAGGATGAGTTGTCTGGTGAGTTCCAAGTATCGGACCAGCCACAGTTTGTTATCTTCACGCTCGTCGACGCGCGTGCCTTCTATACGCTGGGCGACGGCACATTCTAGAACTTCAAAAGCTTTGGCTCGCCAGTTTTTAGGGCGGCCCGGCGGCATAAAACCGGTTTGGCTCTGTTGCTGCAAGATTGAAATACGATTTTTTATTAAATTAAATCATTATTTAAAATATATATTTACAGAGTAATTACTCTGTAAATATTTTATTTTTTGAGAAAAAATAATGCTAGTAGGTACCAACTTGCAAAGCCATTTGATCCCGTTTTTCTTCTCTCTCTATAATCCGCAATGCAGTAACAATAACAGTTGGCTCTTTACGAACAGTATTCAAAGTCCGCGCTAAAATCAGTTTAATCTGTTTTTCAAGTAAATTGGACACCATTTCAACATCTTCGAAATACGCCTTCAGCATTATTTTGTCATGTGAGGATTGGTTTGGTAACCTATGCAGCTCATACAGTAAGTCATCTCTGGAGTTCTCCAAATCATTAAGACACTAAAAGTGGAAACAAAATTTACATCACAAGAACTTGTAAGCAAAGGGATTTTTATATTTCCTTTTATTTCAGTGATTATTTTATATCAAATATAAAACATCTGTATCTCAAATAATATTATTGCTACCATTAGACTTACTTGATGGGCATGCAGAAGCTTGCCTTCCCCTATCCATTGTTTAGTTTTAGCCACACTTTCTGGCACTGTAAATATGTGTTTCAGACTGTCCATAGCTGTGACATACTGTGAGTGACGTGAGTCTTCCTCTCTGACTGCTTGGAGTGACGCCACTAGGGGAGGCACGCTTTTCAAAAGCTCCTCTAATTCATCCATTCTGAAGTGAATTTAATTTTTAATTGATTAACCATCCCTTTGCCTTTACAAAGCTATACAGAGATTATGCCTTCAGCTTAGCACAATAATAATTATAATTCTCTGTAACGGTTAATACCCCGTTTCTGGAACGAACATTATCAATGTGTCAATTTTTGTTAGCAAATTTTCGTGTTGATTTTCATTCCAGAAACTGGGCACTATGTTTGTAGTTGTACAAAATTAAATGATATTTATTCATCATCATTCTCCTACCCTTATCCAAATTTATTTGTGTCAAATGATATTATGATGATAAAATCATATTAAAAAAAACATTTGTTTCTACATGTTCAGGTTTATTCTTCAATAAGTTGTTGCTGGAGGAAGCCATACTTGACAAATTGTGAAAAAAGAGTTGTGTGCCCATTTAAAAAAAAAAAAACTTATATTTGCTGGAGTGCAAAACTACAAAGGAATAAAGCTCATGTCACATAGTATGAAAGCTTGAGAGAAAGTTATTAAAAGGTGACTGAGAGAAGAGAGTGAAACACAAAACCAATTTGGTTCTGGCAGTAGCTCCATGTAAAATATAGAATACTATGGTATTCAGCTGCACCAGGTTAGACCGGAAGCCGACCCTGCATATGTGGGAAAAGGCTAGGTAGATGATGAACCTTATACCTTTGAGAGGAATTTGTTATGATAGTGAATTCTTTCTTCTTTCTTTAAGGAATCTATTGATAAAGGAAGTAATATAAAAAGTTAAATGTTCTATGTATAATAAGCTAGTTCTGATACAAGTACAGCTTTTTTTTTTTTTTAATTTAGTCCAAACAGCTCATTATTTCTCATATATTTCGCATTCTCTTTAGGTTGGCTAACCAACACAGGTATAATCTGTCTTACAGTAGATAATATAATAATACTAACTTGAGGCTAACTTGCTGCACATCCTCCAAACACTCCTGCAACTGTTTCAAGCCAACACTCACTCCATCTAGTTTACCCTGCACAGCTGATTTCAGCTGAGCTTCAATAGATGCTTTCTTGTGAGTGATTCTTTTTTTGTAATGTTCCACCTGGGATTGATAACAAATATGAATGAATGAATGAATGATTAAATAAGTTTATTATATTTTTAAGTAGTACTTATAGGGACATTAGCTCTTGATTTAATAAAAAATAAGCTTAAAAAATATCATTTTAAGTTCTAAGTAGATACCTAGTAGTTCATATGCACAATTCAGTTATACAGATATACTTGTAAATCCCAAAGTAAAATACATCCTCTGATAGGTTATATGTAGGATTACTGAGAAATTATCCTTATACAAGTAACAAAAAATCAAATCAATCTGCCTAGCCTTTTCCCAACCATGTTGGGGTCGGCTTCCAGTCTAACCCGATGCAACTAAATACCAGTATTTTACATGGAGCGACTGCCTATCTGACCTCCACAACCCAGTGATGCAGCCGGGACCAACGGCTTATCGTGCTTTCCAAGGCACGGAGGAGTCTCGATATGTGAAAATGGTCACCCATCCACGGACCAACACACACGGACACAAGGGGCTGTTATTACTTAGCCCTATGCAAGTAACATACCTATTAAATATAAACATCATGAGGAAACTGGCATGCTTGAGAGATATTTCTCAACGGCATGAGCCAAGTCAGAGGCCCATGGGCAGGATAAAAACTCTCGACACCAGGTTATTCACTAACCCAGGAAAAAGGAAAAAAAAGAACCACTCACTGCTAACAGAACTTTATGTATAAATACCAAACATTGAAATAGTTTGCCTTGTAATAAGTATATACCTCCACCAGAATATTTATGAATAATTTTGTTTATTCTATAAATAAATAAAAATAAGTTGTTTTTCCGGTTATTTCTAATTAGCAACGCCCACTAAAGATACCTGCTGTACCAACAAATACCTACACCTAGGTTTTTCGTCAAGGCTTGGAAATAGTTGAGTAGTAAGGAGACTGAATACGTAACAAATTTAACGTCCTTCTCTTACTTTTTCAAGTTGTCCTGGTCTCTGCATCATATTCATTACCATTTTTTCGGCTGCTGCTTTCGCTTCATCTTCTATTTCGTCCATGGTACTCATTTTCGTTTTCACGCAATTCAAAGTTTTTTGTGTAAGATTTAGACTACCGTTGATTGGTTGATTTTAACCAGATTATTAACAAAGTAAGTGTGGATGGCAGCAACAGCTGACGGGATAAGAAATTATAAATAGTTTTATTTAGAAGAAAGAAATACACTTGGTTACAACAAAGTTGGTAGCTAAACACTCTCCACTCTACTACATACGTAGTATCTCTAAGTAGTCTGTGTCTACTACTACCAGGTCCCGTAATCTTCTAAGAAAAAAACTAAGACATACGAATGACAGCGGGAAAATGATATACGACGTTTGTACCCCCCTCTGCAACTTCTTCATGCCCCTGTGTCGCCTGTGGCTACCGGCTGGTCCGCCATCTTGTTGTTTGTTGACAGTGACATTGTTGTATGTCGGCATTCGCGGTGAACACAAGGGTGCGTTCCTTATTACGCTGTAATCGATTTTGGCGCGATAAAACCCGTACCGTATTAGTTTGACCGCGATAACGATATCCCTTGAATCGTCATAGATGACGTCATGACATGCGCCATTTTGCGATAACGCCGACCATGCCCTACATTATTATCACTGTGAGCGCTGTCAATGTGGCTGTCAAATAGTGTCATAGTGACAGACGTGACAGTTGGATTGTTTTATTTTGAGTTGTACCAATAGTTCCAAAATTGTGAAGAAGAAGAAATTTGATGTATATATTGTAATAACCACGAAAATTCAAATGAATATAGCCGACGAGAATCACGGGCGACTGTTTTCTGTTATGCTAACATCAGAGGAATACGAGAGGGCTCAGAGAGGTAAGTGCTGAATTTTAGCCCACTTACAGTTCTGCCCACTGCTTAAACGATTATGATGGAAATGTTTTACAGCCCACAACTGCTTAGCTGTCTGTTTGCAAAAGCTATCTTACAGTTTTTAAAGTGCATACAACCACTCTTTAGCTATTGTCTTCTGATCAATCATAAATGTTTACTTAACTGGTTCTTGCTGTTTACAGATACTGAATATGTACAGCAATTGGTGAATGACTGATGCAAATATGCCTAGCTAAGAAACAGAGTCACAGCAATTGGTGAATGACTTTGATGCCAATATGCCTAGCCGAGAAACAGAGTCACTGCTGAATGAACCAAAAACAATACGGTAAGTATTTTATATTATTATCTGGTTATGTGCAGATACTTATTAGCTGAATGTGCCTGTTGTTTTTGCATAACATCATGTTGACAACTGCTTATGTGGTTACGCATACTCCAATAATTAATCTATAACAAAAGCAAGATAAAAGTGTTCTATGGTTTTGTGTTATTAGTATGTTGACAGTTAATTCTTAAGAACTTGCTCTCAGATTCTATCAATTTAAAGTTATAAAAGTATTTTCTTTAGTATATTAAAAATATCCTGTTTTATTCCAGGATATGATTATCTATGTGCCAAGTTTCATTCAAATCTATTAAGCTATTATTGAAGAATTCAGTAAAAAAAATCATTGCAAACAATATTATTGCAGTGTTAGTAGGAACGGAAGTACCTTCTTAATATTATTTTTTTATTTCAGTAGATCAAGAGTCACCACCTCTATTCATTTGGAACGAGTCATGCATTTTGTGCTACTCACATTATACAGTGAGCATAGAGAACATTAAAAAAAAATGCATCTTGAGATGGTGTATGACGTCATAGCAAGAACAATGTGCAACATACAATAATTATGTTACTGGTATCCAGTGCCAGTCAAAAATAAACAGCTTAAAAAAAACATTATAAAAAGATAGTGGATCACAATGCAACATCTGGAAACGATAGGGCAACATGGCCTGATACTCTGATGTAAGACTTTACTGTGCTTTTTTTGGCTGTTAACACGGAACTGATTCATTTTGCAGTTGTTGTGTAACAAGACTAACAACAACAATTAAATTGAAGTTTTTTATAGATCTTTACATGTAAGTATAGATATGATCAGCACCTGTTTAATTATTAGTAGCCCTACTTGTGATTTTTTATTCGTTTTTAAGAGTTGATCAGTACCTGTTGACTTAGTAGTATACTGTGATTGTTGATCAGTAAGTACTTACCTGTTTTAATACGTACTAAGTATAGCTCTACTTGTAAGATTTGAACAGTACCCGTTTGAATAGAAATACCTGGTAAAATCTATGAATTTTATTAATGTTTAAATTGCACTGTATGTTTGTGCTTTTACATAATATTTACTAAAATAGATAAGGAGTTAATAATATAAGTACATAAGAATTTTGTTACTGTTGTACTGTTTGATATTTTTCTTATATTAGCATAAATAATAATAAGGAGAAGATTGTGGCTTGGAGCGCAACCAGGGTACCTGAGGTTCAGTCTGATTATACTGTGATTCTAATTGATTGTTAATAAAAATGTTTTATTACTATTATTGTTGAACATTATTTACATACCCATCCCAATACATGGCGCAATGGTAACAAGTTCCCTTCTCAAATATTTTAAATACTTAAGTACATGAATAAGAAGTATTAAAAAAAAAGAAAATCTACTTGCCAAGAATGAATTTCACATTTACTTACCTATCAGTTGCATTAATGTACCTAAATATAAAACTTATTCAAATGATAAAGGATGTTCTAAGTAAAACTACAAAATAGATTATACATTACTTAATTAGATCATTTATTGAATGTTAAGAAGTTTATTAAAATTACCTACACTGTCCTATTGGACAATGTTTGTCGCTTGCGCATCCCTTCTCTCTTTATCGAATGTTAAGAAGTTTATTAAAATTACACTGTCCTATTGGACAAAGTTTATCGCTTGCGCATCCCTTCTTCTCTCTCGTATCAACGCTGTCGTTAGTATGGCGACCAGAGTCGATAGAGTCAACCAACAAACTAATATTAGAACTTCCATTTTCAAAAAATATACAATCAGTCCTTGTTTGAGGTTATGTTTATGTTTTGAAATTGAGCGAGGACTGTGAGCGCGTTCACGAGCGTTCCGAATTGATGACAGCCGTCAGCTGTCATAATTGTGATATCTAAAACGGAACGCAAGATATCGATGTGAGCGCTGTCAGCGATTATTTCCTAATTCGGAAAGCAGCCCAAGTTGTTTTTCGTGGTGATTCCGATATTATACATTATTTTTCTTTCTCCGCTAATTACGTTGAGTTGAGCACTAGTTCCTCCGTATTAGCGTCGAGACTTCTTTCATAATGCGCTATAACAAGTGTTGTGTACCGGGCTGTAATACTAGGCGACAGGACGCTGTAATGTTACACAAGTTCCCAACTTGTGAAAATAGACGCAATAAGTGGTTAGATTCTATAAACTGTGCTTCCCTGCGTGTTTTGAGTGTGGTTGAATTGGGCAAACAATGTGTGTGTCATAAACATTTTGAGGCAAGGTTTCTTACCCAGAAATCACGTCTTTTAATGCAAGCCTATCCTACTTTGTTCACTGAACATGAAACCTCTACTGGAGTTCCAACACATTCTAATTCAGGTAATTGTCGGATTGCTGAAGTATACTACACTCTTATGGTGAAAGTTTTAATGCATACTAGCCGGTTAAAAACGATCTTGTCACAAACCAGTCTTTATTCAAATCCATTCACCTGATACTTTGTTTGTAATTGGTTAGTAAACATCAAAACATTCACTTTCACATTTTATAAATTTCTAGATGTAGTTGCTGTTAGCTGTTTCAGTAATGAAAAAATCATCATCAATATTCTCCTGTCCTTATCCCAATTTATTTGTGGTTGGTGCAGCAAGTCTTCTTCCATACATTTCTATCTATATTTAGATTAACTATAACAAGCAAGTCATTTCTTATAAACAGTATCTGCTCTTATACAAGTTGCCAAAGTCGGTTACAGAACTTAGCGATGGTAAGTTCAAAACCCACATCAAACGTGTCCTTATCAAAAAAGCATATTATAAGATTAAAGACTATGTTGAAGACAAGGAAGTTTGGCAATAATTCCTTCTGCACATGTGGTTTCCCTGGTACCTTATAAACAGCATAATTATGTAAGAGTCTATTAACTGCTCCCAAATTACCATGTTCATTTTCTTTACATTCATCCTTGACATAATCATTGTATTTGACATTATACAAGAGTAACCGTGGAGTTTCTTGCCGGCTCTTCTCCATAGGAAAAACCAATTGGAACTGTGCACTTAGCTTCTGACATTTTATAAGAGTCCATGTAGGCTTATGTGAAATAAAATATTTTGATTTTATCAGCCAGCATCTCAGTATTCACCCCTCTCTAGCCATATCATATTTCTCACAATCCACCCACATCCATGCTGCTCTGGGCTTTGGTAAGGTTTTACAATAGGCTGTCTGCTTGACATCAATCCAAATAACTTACAAAATGGTAACTAACTTGTATTATGTATATTTTTCCAGAAAATCAGAACACAAGCTCTGAATTTGAACACAATTATTGCCGCACTCTACATGTAGATCACAATTATGCTGCTTCTAGGCCTACAGGTTGGTGTTAGTTTTCAATACTCCGTGTGTTAGTTATTTTGTTTATAGAAATATATATATATTGTACGTAAAATATGCCCATTGACGTGGAGTTGTGATACCAGCCCGTATTATCTATAGAAATATATAAACTGTTGTTCACAAATAGATAAGCCCAATTGTGTCCAGCAAGTCACAATCTTTGTGTTTTAGTCATGACAATGATACTGTTGGCAGCTATACCTTGGCGGTCACAATACAAAGAAACTTGAAAAATTTAAAAGCTGACTTTTGAACTAATTTTAATCTACATTGTTTCTCTTTCAGAATCACCTCTTTTAAGGGCACCGCTCGCAAACGTTAACATCAATGTTATGCAACCAGCCTTGTCTTATTCATCAGCTATGGAAATTGGTAGGTTAAAATAGATTTTAAATTTCATTATAGTATCTAAATAATGTTTTTTTTATGACTTGACATAGCAAATAAACATGAAACTTGAAAACTGCAATAATTATGTATGCTTCAATAAATGTTTTGCATGTATCTTTCAGACCCTGTTCCTTCCACATCAAAAGCACTCTATACTGAGTTCTGCAACACTCAAGAACCTTTTTCATCAAAGGACGTTTCTTTGGAACCTAAGTCAGCTACCGCCTCAGTAACTGACTTGGGTCAGCCAACTCCAAAGAAAAAGAGAAGATTTGACACCAAGTATCTCACTCCAACGTGCAAGGAGCTTTACATGGAGTACAGAAAATCAAGGAAATTGCTTAGTTTTCATCGTAGAGCCAAAAAAGCTCAAAAATTTTCGAAGGAACAGACATTCCAGAAACTGACTGCAAAAATGAATCCTGCAGCAAAAAGCATATTGTTAATGCAAATTAAACAATGTACAAAAAACAAAAAAGGTAGAAGATTCACGCAGGAAGAAAAAATAGTGTCACTGGCAATTCAGAAACAAAGCCCTAAAGCATATAAATTTTTACAAAAAATATTTATATTGCCATCTGAAACCACATTAAAAAAAATGCTAGCTAAATTTGTTATTGGACCTGGCATAAATTCACAGATATTTTCATCAATAAAAGAAGAGGTATATAATCACACCATTAACTAATATCTGATCATAATTTATGATCATCTGTATGTTTTATCAGAATGCAGTGAACAAATAAAAAATAATTATTAATATTTTCAGGTATCCAATTGGAAAGAAGAAAAAAAGTACTGTTCAATTTTATTTGACGAAATGGCACTAGATACAGCAATTACATATCTGCAAAAAGATTTTATTAATGGTTTCATTGACCTGACAGAACGTACCAATGACTTTGCAGATCATGTACTATGCTTCATGATAAAAGGTGCTATATACAAATGGCAGCAAGCAATAGCTTACTATTTTTGTGAAGGCGCTACAAAAGCGATTGAGCTTAAAACAATACTGAAAATAATTGTGGAGGCAGTTGGAGAGACTGGTCTCATTCCAATTGTTTTAATATCAGACCAGGGTACAGCATTCCAGTCGGCCTTGAAAAGTCTTCAGCAGGACACTAGAAGGGACCAAATACTTGCTGAAGAAAACATTGGTAATTAGTTTTTATTTATAAATACTCCTGTACTAATGAAATTTTGGATAAATTTAGCACATCATAGTGATGTAACAAATATTCGCAACTTGATGTGCCCACATTAGCGGCCTCACTGTACCTAGAGTCTGTTTCATCAAATAGTTCCTAATGTTGGCTCCACTGTTGTAAGACCAATAATGACCAATACGAATACGCTACGGCACTACCTACTAGGTCCGTTTTATAAATTTAACAGTTGAGCCAAAAGTATGGCATAGTGCGTTTCATCAAATAGTTTCTTATTTGATGAAACGCACTATGGATGCATTTGTTGTTGGTAGTTTTTAATGACAATACCCCTTTGCGGCCGTGTAAAAAAGAGATTTGTGACATTCATTATTTCCTCATCATAGAAGTACTTAGTATAAGATGCTATTTACTATTTTGTTTATCAAACCATTTTTTGTATTTCAGATGATACAATCCACATAGGCAGTTATCAACTAAACATCATATTTGACCCACCACATCTGATAAAAGGAATCCGAAATAATTTTTTGACCAAAAATATTCAATTGGATGGTACTATAGCAAGATGGTCAGACATTGTTGATGTGTACAAAATGGACTGCCTACATGCTGAATCACGCTTGCTTCATAAGCTTACGGATGAGCATGTTATACCAGAAAAAATAAAGAAAATGAAGGTAGGTTATTTATATAAATTATAATTGTTACGGTGGATGCGCCAAGGTAGCCCGCGAAAGGTGGTCAGCAATACAATTCTCTAAGTTCATGTAAGTGCATTGAATGATTATTTCATGAAATCATGACATTTGGCACTTTCATGAACTTAGAGAGTTGTATTGCTGATTCTAATGTTTATAATTCTGTAAATCCATATTTGTTACGACAGCTAATAATATTTAAATCAACAAACATATAACCTGATGCTGACCTGCAAATTGAAAAAAAAGTAAGAAAATTTAAATTTCGCGGGCCACCCTAGCGCATCCACCTTAAGAATCATTACTATTTTGCAGGTGATACTGTCCTTCATGCCTCTATCAGTATCTAAATTGTGCCATTGGTTTATTATATTTTTTAACTTATGTTGTTATCTTTTCAGGTTAGAAATTGTGCCCAGGTTTTTAGTCACACAATGGCCAGTGCTTTGAAATACACTACCTCATTTTGTAAGTACCTATTTATTCACTCTCTTTCCCTCTATAATATAGATAGTTACCTAGTTTAATCCCTGACAAATCAGTTAGGATTTCTACGATTTAAATCATTTTTTTTTTTCTATTTATGACTTTTAAGCCATTGCAGTGGCAGTTTTATCATATCTTATCTGATAGACATACAATTCATATAATATGTTAAAGTAATAAGTATCTACTTTTTTTCTAGCGCATTATATAGATGGCAAACCAGTGAGCAATACAATGTCAAATACGTCCCAAGTAGTGACCTTCCTGGACAATCTATTTGACAGTGTGAATGGAGCCAGCACTTTCTCTAAGAAAAGTAAAGGAAAGGAATTACGCTCCACCGTTACGAAAACGTCCCTTCATCACACATTTTGGCGAGAAGCTATCGAAAAATTCCAGCAAATGAAATTTATTGATAAAAAATCTAAAGAAGTTACTGTACCTAGTATTAGAAACTGGCTTGTAACTCTTAGAAGTTTTCAGAGACTGTGGCAATTTTTTGAAGAAAAAAATATAAAAATAATGCGCCCTAGATATTTCAATTCGGATGGTCTAGAAATTTTTTTTGGAAGGGTTAGGGCGTATAATTCGAGGAATAATAACCCAGATTGCCACAGTTTCACAAATACTTTTAAATCGTTGCTGATAACAGGATTCATAAAATTTCATTACAATTCATTTAATTGTGAAGATGAATCCTGTTATCAGTTTCTAAAAATGCAATCACTGTTTGAAAGAAATGTTAATATTAGTGAAATTTTAGACAGTGATACTGATTTAGAATCAAATAGTCCTAACAATGACTCTGTAAACCTTTGCACTATGGCGAGACGTGAACGCTTGAATATTCATGCAAGAGCTTACACTGCCGGCTGGGTAATAAGAAAAATATTAAAAAAATCTAATTGTCGGCAGTGTAAGAAAGACTTAACTTCAAATGAATCGGATGTACATAGATGGGTGTCCCAAAAAGAGTACAAAAATAATAAAAGGGGATTAATATATGCATCCGAACATTTTGTAATGCTTTTTGGCACAATATTTAAAGAAACGAATCTATTTTTGGACTCAAATGCACATAAACACAACCTCGCCACCAAAATTCATAATATAATACGAAACAAGTGTGCATTTGAGTTCATTTCGTGCCAAAAACATAAAAATGATATCATTCAAGCATTCATTTCTGTAACTACAAAATTAGCCATACATAATTGGTGCAATATAATTAACAAAATATTAAAAGGTACAGACATTGTTAGACTGGAAAACTCGAGTAGCAAGCCGGTTATGCAAGCAAAAGCATTAAGAAAATTTAAGAAAAAACTGAAGAAAAATCCCAATAAATGATTATTTACTGAAAACATCAAGTCTTTTAATTTGCCTTTTCCTTCTTTTTAATGAAAAAATAAAATAAAATGGGTGGTTTCTATAGCGTATGTAGCTGTATAATGCATACCTTTGCCTACATTAGCCAATAATGAGAAATGACAACAACTGTCATGCATCATTTTCCCCTAACCAATCAGAAGCGAGTAGCTGTGTCCAGTATGTTTTGTATGGGAGTTGTGCATCTGAACGTTAGTTCTCTAGGTAGTCTGTGACTACTACTAAACACAAAATAGGAGATAGATTGACACAGGACACTTGACACTGACAGTGACGTAAGCTATTGATCACTGAATGACACAGAACAGGCCGCTTTCCGAATGAGGTTAAAAACTGCCACTAGTGCCACTTGCACACTTGATGCCGGCTACTACCACCTCCGTGAATTTAACCGCACGATTTCATTATTATGAATTTTTGTTAGTGCTAATCGTTAGAGAGAATTAGAGAGAAAAGAAAAATCGTTAGAGAGTAATTAGTTTTTATGTAAAAACAATTTTAATTTTTCGTGTGAAGTTGGCCCCCCTTCCCGCAAAAATGGACTTAGACGTAATTTTATTTTTTTAATCGTTTGCGAATCGTTAGAGAGATATTGAGAGTTACACAGAATCGTTAGAGAGTTAATATTTTATTTGATATTAAATATCTAAGAGCGTGACGTTAGCCCACCTCTGTGAATTTTGCCCCCGATATAATTATTCTCAACTTTTGTTAATGCTAATCGTTAGAGAGAGTTAGAGAGAAAAGAAAAATCGTTAGAGAGTAATTAGTTTTATTTATCAACGATTTTAATTACTTTTGTGAAATTGGCCCCCATTCCCGCAAAAATGGACGTAGAAGTATTTTTTTATTTTTATAATGTGAGAATCGTTAGAGATAGAGAGTTATAAAAATCATTAGAGAGTTAATATTTTAATTGATATTAAATTATTTCTGAGAACGCGTTTAAGATTAATCTTTAATAAGAATTATGGGCAACATATTCGGCCGAACGGTACTTTTACTGTACCTAGAAGTTAGTGAAGATACCAGGCATTTCGTCATCACATGAGACAGCTTTGATCAGAGGACTCACACCACTATAGTTATAGAGTGTATTACAGTATTGTCTGGTATCTTGGATGGGCCAGCATCAAAATTATATATCTCCACCTGCTCAGTTTCTCGACAGTATTTTAATAAGAGAAGACATTGAAAATGAAGAAAATCAATAAATAATTATTTAAAACTAAAAAGAATCTATAAGTGCAAGAACTGCATGTTTCAGCATAGTCCACAGGCTTAGCAGGAGTAAAATGATAATAGTACCTACCTACTGATCAAGAACATTTTTTTAATTACGATGGAGAATTCCTGTTTTATGACTTAGAATCGAGATCGGAAGTGGATGAAAAGCCTTTCGACAATTATGATATTTAAAATTTGAATAATATGCTTTGAATGCAAGTGTTACAGATTTCTTGTGAAATAAAACTTTTTTTTTTTAGTTTTAAGTAATCATTTATTGATTTTCTTCATTTTCAATGTCTTCTCTTATTAAAATACTGTCGAGAAACTGAGTAGGTGGAGATATATAATTTTGATGCTGGCCCATCCAAGATACCAGACAATACTGTAATACACTCTATAACTATAGTGGTGTGAGTCCTCTGATCAAAGCTGTCTCATGTGATGACGAAATGCCTGGTATCTTCACTAACTTCTAGGTACAGTAAAAGTACCGTTCGGCCGAATATGTTGCCCATAATTCTTATTAAAGATTAATCTTAAACGCGTTCTCAGAAATAATTTAATATCAATTAAAATATTAACGAAACTAGCTTTGCCCGCGACTTCGTTCGCATGGATGTCGGAAAACAATAATATGTCGCTTAGAAAAGTTGTACCTTCATTTAAAAAGGGGGAATCTTTCGACCAGGCCTGGTGATTTTTCCTAGTAAGAAACTGCCAAAAAACATGTGTTTTTATTTAAGAAAATGCTTCTCTTTATAAAATATTAGCGGTGGAACCACCTGGAGCGTACACAAAAAAGTTGCTAGGGTTGCTCACACGCGAAAAAGCTACATAAAGTTGGCCGTGGGAAAAGCAACCAATACTAAGATCCACCCCCGCAACGGATAATGTCTGGCCCTGAGCTTTGTTAATGGTCATGGCGTAACACAGGCTGACGGGGAATTGCACACGCTTAAAACTAAACGGGAAATTATTGGGAATGAGAGGAATTCTTGGAATAAAAACAACATCACCGGCGCCGCAACCTGTTAAGATTTCGGCTTCGATGACGTTTCGTTGGTGATTGGTGACTATGAGCCGAGTGCCGTTGCAAAGTTTGGGAGGACTTAAATTTCTGAGAAGAATTATTGGCACTCCGACTTTTAAACAAATTTTGTATGCTGAAAGACCGGGTGTGTTAAGGGATTCTAAGAACTCTACTGGATAGTGTGTGGCATCTTCTTCTTCGGGAACCGTATTTATCGATGTATATTGTTGACTTTCCCCAGAAACGTGCCAATATTTGTGTATTTATTGCTGTCCGATAGTCGAACAAATCAAATCAACCATAAGGCCGCTGCCTCGAATCTTGCGGGCAGCGGGGCGGCGGCGGCGGCGGCGGCGGCGGCGGCGCGGGCGCGGCAGGATCTTATGCGTAAAATCAAATGGACCGGTTCTCGAAAACAG
Source organism: Lithophane socia (assembly GCA_947522985.1). Taxonomy (NCBI): domain Eukaryota; kingdom Metazoa; phylum Arthropoda; class Insecta; order Lepidoptera; family Noctuidae; genus Lithophane; species Lithophane socia. Next base: position 11,730,848 of record OX383252.1, on the reverse strand, counting down.
CGGCGCGGCAGCGGCGAGGCGGCGGGCAGCGAGCGGTGCACTCCATTCAAGCGGTGACCGCCCGCGCGTCTGCATTGCAGTGTTGTTGCCCACAATAAATTGAGCGTTAGGAATAAATTTGAATCAAAAAGATGTTGCCGCCATTGTTCAGACATTTCTTTCGCGAATAAAAACAAATATCTCGACGACAAAATCGTGAAAACAAAACTACGCGGCTATAGTGACGCGCGATCTGCCCGCTAGTTTCGAGAACGGGTCTTTGATGCCCGCACCGCTCCCGCGCCGCCGCCGCCGCCGCCCCGCTGCCCGCAAGATTCGAGGCCGAGGCCTTACACATACACACGCCAACAACGATCGAATCGAATGAGCGGTGGTCACGAATCATACGAACAAATTACGAAGTATAGTACAGTTCGATTCAAACTTAATGGCGGCTCGGAACATGAGGCGAGTCGCTGCGCAGTAACAATTTCATGTGACAGCGGGGGTGAGGGGTGGGGTACTGCGCAGCTAAAAGTTAACTTCCGAGCCGCCATCCGCCCCGCTGCCCGCAAGATTCGAGGCCGAGGCCTTACACACGCCAACAACGATCGAATCGAATGAGCGGCGGTCACGAATCATACGAACAAATCGGCCATGAGGCGAGTCGCTGCGCAGTAACAATTTCATGTGACAGCGGGGGTGAGGGGTGGGGTACTGCGCAGCTAAAAGCTAACTTCCGTGCCGCCATTAAGTTTAAATCGATCTGTAACGACTCGTTTCTTGACTTCTTAATTTGAACCTAATGAACGAAACCAACCAAAATAACAAATCAAAACCAATCAGATCGTAGGAGTGAGGCGTATTTATCGTCACAGATAGAAATCACAGATATTATAAAATAGCAGATAGCAATTGCTCCTAACGATAAAAAATATCTGTTACTTAAAATCACAGATCCTCAAGACTGTAACTGTTAAAACTTCGGATACGATTTTCGACTTTAACGAAAAGAAATAAAGAAGATATTCAATTGAGTCAATACGTATTTATCGTCTGTACAAAAATCACAGGCTGTGATTTTATAAAAATCGTATCTATCTGAGATACGATTTTCGACTTTAAATCAAAAGAAATAAAGATGATATTCGATTGAGATACGTATTTATCAAAAATCACAGGCTGTGATTTAATAACAGATATTTGGATCTGTTATTTTTTTGTCACAGTCACAGTGATCACAGATATCGCGTTTCACCTGTTACAACTTACAACCCAAACCCATCTCTAAGATCAATACTTTCAACGAATGACAACCCAACCAACAATTTATTATTTATTTATTATCGACACTAAAGAAGGCAAAAACAAAGCTACCTACACTAAAAATTATTTGGAATATCTGGGCGAAAGTCATTCTTCGACGGAAACTCTTAACACCGCGATTCAGAAAATGACATTAAACAAACAACGCCATCTATCGAGCACGAAATGATACTGTCAAAATATATGGGAAAACGTTCGAACACTCCGTAAGCTAAATAAACTATGTAGAAAAGTGAAAAATTAAAGAATAAATACCTATATTTTTTAAGAAATTAACATTTGTCACTATTCTTTCATGATTATCTAGATTTGAAAGATAGGTAGCGCCACCTATCGCACTAATACTAAACTAATAAATAAACAACGCATCTGGAAAATTTTAATTAACCTAACTTTAGAGTTATATTCTATTCAATTCTAATTCTAATTGTTATATTCACAATGTATCGCGTTAAGTTTCCGCGCAAAGAAAATGACGGTCATATAACAACACACGATCTCACAAACCTAGTAATTAAGAAGTAAGTATCATTTCGCGTCAATAGATGTCGTTACGTGTATGTACATTACGTAATGAAAATTCCTTCTTGAACACTTTAAATTCATATATCTTTTGATATTTTGAAGCGATTGCGATGAAACAAAAACTAATTGAAACATCGAGTTACACACAATATTTGAGTATAAAAGTTAACCATATTGATTTCGTACTTTTTACGTCAAAGTGGAACAATCAAACTAAAGAACATACAAACAGACAAACAGACAAAAATTCCAAAAATGGTAGAAATGGAATCTGTTGGTTATTCTTGGACAACCCACCAACTTTTTTTTTTTTTTTTTCATTGTACAGAAACGCCTCGTCTACAGATTTATTATATGTATAGATATAGATGAAATGAAATGAAATGAAATGAAATTGTTTATTCTGTAAATAGGATATCGCAATCACTTTTACACGTCATATTATTAAAAAAAAAAAATAAGCTAGATGAGGTCGGCGTTTCCTATCTGACTACTCTGAGAAGAAAGGCCGAAACAAACTCAGAGGTCGCAGTCTCTTTTAAGGTCCAGACATAATCTTGGTCAAGCCATATGAGGACCATGTAGATTAATGTCTGAAATGGTCTTTTGAGGAAAGAACCACACAGATTTGAGTGGACCTGTCCAGTCAGTGCAAGCATTTGTCAGTAACCGAGGAGCTCAACTCAGAGCTGAAGGAGCTCAACGACTCGACGAACAATACCAAAAAAAGGACATTTGGGTAGGCCGCAGAAAGTACTCAAAACTGCCAGACCATCATTAAAACAGGGAAAGAGGAGCAAAAAAATAAAAATGATCCACATAGTCCTCACATTCACAATAATCAAAACAAAATAATACTTTACAAAGTAATAATGTCATGTTGTATAAAGAATAATCAACAATGTCAATTTGTAGGTATATAAAACTGGTATAATTTAATGATTTTAGATACTAATTAAAATTAAAATGTCAAGTTCTAGGGTTTTTTCAAGGCTTAGCAGAGCGAGCAGCTCAATCCCATGCATTTCTGTCTTCTAAATAATCCGAAATTTTATAGTACCCTTTTTTACATAGTTTGGTTTTAATACTGCTTTTAAATCGTTTAATGGGTAAGTTTCTAATATCAATGGGAAGTTTGTTGTAAAAGCGTATACATTGACCCATGAACGAGTTGCCTACTCTGTGGAGACGAGTGCGATGTACAGCAAGATTGTGTTTATTCCTAGTATTTATACTATGAATATCGGACATTTTCTTAAAATTTGATATATCCTTGTGTACATACAACAGGTTTTCAAATATATATTGTGAGGCTACAGTCAAAATATCTATTTCTTTGAATTTTTCTCTAAGGGAATCTCTTGGACCTAGGTTGTAAATGGCTCGAACAGCCCTTTTTTGTAAAACAAAGATATTATTGATGTCCGCACAGGTTCCCCAGAGAAGAATCCCATAGGACATAAACTATGAAAATAGCTAAAATAAACAATTCTGGCTGTATCTACGTCCGTTATCTGTCTAATTTTTTTAACAGCATAGGCGGCCGAACTAAGCCTTCCTGACAATTTTTCTATGTGTGGGCCCCATTGTAATTTGCCGGCAATAGTTATTCCAAGAAAAACCGTTGACTCAACAGGGTCCAACTCTATTCCATTGACTTGAACATTGGTAGTTAGCTGCCTGACATTTGGCGTTGAAAATTTAATCAGTTTAGTCTTTTTTCATTCAGGAGTAGATTATTTACTACGATGACACTGAAAATTTATTAACAGTCATAACATAAACATCAGTATGCAAATATGCTTCGACCAAAAACAAAAAAAAAAAAAATTCTCACAGTCACACACTCTCACAACCCCCCCCCCCCACGCGCACATCACCCCCACACACACATCCCCAACTACACAAACTATAGATACACGCAGTACACACTCAACCTCACTCCCACCCTGATACTAACCATACTAACAAATAAATCGCAACTATAATTAGTAAGCTTTTAAAAAAAAATGTTAACGTTTCCCTAATTGCATACCATTTTGTACGAGTACATAACATAATTTGTTAAACTTAAATGAAGGAGTCCTGGTGACCTGAAATACAGGCCTTGAGCCTAGTTTAGGCACCAGTCTCCCACAATATAATACCCCTATAATATGTTACCGTAGAAATAAGGCTAGCAATTAAGAGTAATATTGTGGAGAAAATAAACTAATGTAACGCGAGAACTTGAACAAAATAAATAAATTAAATAAAGTTGTTCCCCGAGGCTTACCACCGCCTATTAAAGAGCACGACTCTCTAATACTCTCTATCTCGCTCGCTCCCATTGTCTCACCTACTTATGGAGACCGCTCGCGAGATAAGAAAATCGCCCATTGGTTCGTTGGTCGGGTGGGGGATGTTGGACATCACGTCGTCAGGCTACAACACCAAAAGTAACGAATCTGTGGAAGTACCTACTTTCGAGACATTATAAAAGGCCCGTCACTGTTGCTAGCCAAGTTTAAGCTCAGATCACCGACGGGAATAGACCTAAAGACGTGCCCACGTACTATATACCACGCATCCTCCGCGACTCTCGCGATGTTATAAGTTTCTTTGTGTATTTCTAGTACCTAAGTTTATTGTAATAAACGATATTTAATGTATCCGCATTAAACTGGCGCCCATACTTGTGGCTCGAACCGCGTAACGAGTGATAGTACGAACTGTAAACCGGTGTTTTCGTGACGAACTGTACGTATCTACCTTGCTCGAAAAACGCGGACATTCTACCTACCGTACCTACTCGTTATCATCACACGTGTGAATATGCCGATAACGAGGAGACAAGGAGAAGCGCTCCGTGAACAGCAAGAAGAGGATGACGACGTTACGCTCACCGAAGCGGAGGCCAGCGTTGTCGAGCGCGACCGCGCCGACGAACCTGCGAGTGTCGACTCGAGGTCGACACAACAACCAGCGTTCCAGTTCCCCACAGAACAGTTCCTGTCCACGCTGATCGAGACGATCACGCGCACGCAAGCAGAAGCGAACAGATGTCTTATAAATTCGCTGATGACGTCTAACGGTGATTTTGGTACTTCCACCCCAGTCAGGGTGCCTCCATCGACGAGCGCGAACAGCGGAAGCGCCGCTAGCGCTAGCTCGAGTGCAAACTTTATAAAGTGCACGGCGAGATTCAATGGGTCATCCCAGGACGCCGAGGTCCTGGAAGCTTTCCTGGACGCCGTCGAGATCTTCAAAGAGTGCGCATCCGTAAGAGACGAGCATGCCCTCCGAGGATTGCCAATGTTGCTGGAAGGTGACGCAGCAGTATGGTGGCGCGGCATCAAAGCGTCGGTGACTACGTGGTCCGACGCGGTCGCCAGCCTCCGCGCAATGTACGGCAGGGCGCAGCCCGCCTACAAGGTTTTGCGTGAGATCTACGCCGCCGAGCAACGCGACGACGAACGTGCCGAGACATTTTTGTGTAAAGTGCGTGCATTAATAGCCAAGCTACCTTATAAGCTTGATGAAGTGTTACAAATCGACGTCTGTTACGGGTTGTTACACAGACGAGTGCTAAAAAGAGTGCCGCGTGATACCATTCGTAGTTTAGATGATCTAATGTGTAAAACAAGGATCGCAGAGGATGCATACAAAGAAAGTAAGGTAAAAAATTCTTTTATCAATAATAATAACAATGTGATCAATGACGACAAACCCACACGATCAACTTCTCCTACCACGAGAGCGTCGACTACGGGGCGTAGTAATAATAAGAATAGACCGCGCTGTAGTTATTGTAAAATATTTGGGCATGTTAGCGACGAATGTCGTAATCGCGATAAAGCCAGTAGTAATAGTAATAAAAGCGCGAAAATCGAAAATACGCAAAAGGTTTTGCGATGTTATGGTTGTGGTAAAGAGGGCGTAGTGAGGTCGAAATGTGATGTTTGCGCGACGACATCGTCGAAATCAGACGATAAGACTTCATTCAATAGTATGCATTTAGGTTTAGATTTTTGTTGTAACGATAACATTAGTATGGGTGGTACTTCGTGCGTACGGGTAGCAAACATATGTACACGCGAATCCTACCCAATGGTAAATATTAATGTTATGGGCCGTAGCGGCGTGGCGATTGTAGATACCGGCGCGTCGCATAGCATTGCGAGCCCGCTGTTGTACAGAGTCTTGTTAGACTCCGGAGTTAAGTTTAGTGACACTAAACGTTTTATACACCTGGCTGATGGAACACAAGGTTGGAGAAACCTGTTGACAGCCGAGGTAGGTATTATTATTGAAAATCGTAAGGTAACGTGTCAGCTGTTAGTGTTACCTGGCAGTGATAATAGGACGCTTTTAGGTGTAGACTTTTTAGCACGAGCTGGAATGATAATAGATGTCGCCCAGGGCATCTGGACATTCTCGGATAGCCCCGAGCAATTTTATGATTTTGTATACTCTTACACGCTTACCCCGATGGATGCGAACATCATGCAAGCTGCATCCACGGAGTTACCATTGCGTCCGGATGAAGGTACTAAATTAAACTCCAAGCAGCGTCGTACGCTCAACATCTTTATCGAAGAACGCGCGTCACAGTTCGCGCGCAGCGGACCAGCCACTGAGTACGCTACGCACCGAATAAAGGTGAGTCCACACCAGGAACCTATTGCTTGTCCACCATACAGGATGTCACAGAATAGGAGAGAAGCCTTGCAGAAGGAGCTCAATAAGCTGCTGCAAGATGACGTTATCGAGGAGTGCGAGTCCCCTTGGGCCTCCAACGTGGTACTTGTAGGTAAGAAAGATGGAAGTTTACGGCTATGTATTGATTACCGGAAGCTTAACGCGGTAACTGAGCCGGACCGGTATCCACTCCCACGCATTGAAGACATCCTACATGCAGCCAAAACTAGTGAGTACATGACCACATTAGACCTTCGATCAGGTCAGCGTCTGCACAGAGGACCAAGACAAGACGGCGTTCACAACACCACTTGGTACCTTTAGATTTAAGCGAATGCCGATGGGATTGCGTAATTCCGGAGCCACTTTTCAAAGGTTGATGGATCGATTCCGTTCCAACCTGAAAGGAATGGAACTGCTGGCATACCTTGACGATCTGATCCTGCTGTCGCCAGGACCTCTCGAGAGGCACCTAGCTGATCTGGAAGCAGTCTTCGATCGCCTGGCCATGTTTAAACTGAGAGTCAATAGGGAAAAGAGTTTCTTCGCAAGGGAGTCTGTCAAATTTCTAGGCCATGTCATTATGCCAGGAGGAATCCAAGTGGACCCTGACAAGACTGCAGCTATCGATAAGATGGACGTCCCTCAGAACGTGAAACATTTAAAGTGCTTCCTACAAACGTCGAGTTGGTTCCGACGTTTCATAGATAATTACGCGAATATCGCGATACCCCTCACGAACCTCCTGAAGAAGTCGAGTGTTTGGCGATGGGACGCCGAGCAACAGGAGGCTTTCGATCGCATTAAGGCTCTTCTAGTGTCTGCTCCAATATTGCGTCAGGCAGACGAGTCGAAGCCGTTCGTTCTCTGCACTGACAGCAGCGCATATTGCCTCGGGGCTGTTCTTATGCAGGGGGAGGGCCACGACGAGAGGCCTATCGAATACGCGAGTCGACTTCTCACCAGTGCCGAGAAGAACTACTCCACGACCGAGCGAGAAGCCCTCGCTGTCGTTTGGGCACTAGGTAAGTTCCGCGGCTATGTAGAAGCCGCGAAGGTGATAATTAGGACGGACCACCAACCTCTGCGATGGCTGATGAGTCAGCGGTCACCCAGCGGTCGACTGGCAAGGTGGGCCCTAATATTACAAGAGTTTGACCTTAGCATAGAGTACACACCCGGCCGATCAAACGTCGTTGCAGACACGCTGTCGCGACCCGTTTGCTCGCAGGACGAAGATAAATGTGAGTTATGTATGACGGTCATTGACATGCCGAAGAGGAATATTGGTGAGATCCGCAGCAATCAGCTATTAGACCCAGAGGTCCGTAAGATCATTGAGGACATGGAGTCCGACGAACCCTCTAGGGGGAGATCTTGGTCTGACCGCGGATACACCATATCCGACGGTATTCTATACAGGTACAGCTTGGAGTCCGATGACGGCGAGGACTGCTGCTTAGTTGTGCCCGATCACGAACGGAGGCAGGTCATGGTTGACCTTCACGACGCACCAACAGCTGGCCATTTCGGCGTAGAGCGCACACTAAGCCGCGTTCGCGCCAGGTATTATTGGTCTGGCATGCGTACTTATGTTACGAATTATATAAAGGAGTGTGTGCCTTGTCAGAGGTACAAAGCTGACAACCGCAAGCCGGCAGGACTGCTGCAAACCCCTGCTGTGTCCAGGCGATTTGAGGTAATTTCCGTAGATTTATTCGGTCCTCTCATCGAGACCCCTAGGAAGAACAGGTGGGTACTCATCGTTGAAGACGTCTGCTCGCGCTGGGTGGAATTGTTCCCGTTAGAGAGTGCCACCAGCGTCGAATGTGCCCAGACTCTGACCAACGAGGTTTTCCTCAGGTATGGTGTACCACGCCGCCTTATAAGCGATAATGGCGTGCAGTTCGTGAGCGAAGTGATGCAGCAAGTCTGTCATGTTTTGGGGATCAGCCAGTCGCTCACACCTTATTACCATCCTGAAGCCAATCCTATAGAGCGCAAAAACAGGGACCTTAAACCCCAATTGGCTATACTTGTAGGTACTGACCATACCACCTGGGACTTACACCTCGCCGCAATTAGGTTTGCTATGAACTCTGCGATTACCAGTAGCACAGGGTTTTCGCCGGCATAACTCACTTTTGGGAGAGAGCTGCGAGCTCCTTCCGATTCTGCGACAGATATGAGGGCTGTCGTAGAACACGATAACTTCGTACCCAGCATTACTCCGTACTTGAAGAAGATGTCTGCAATCCTGGACGAGGCCAGAGACACTCATGAGAAGGCACAGGCTACTCAGAAAGGTAATGCTGATCAGAAACGGAGGACGCCACCAGAGTATAAGGTAGGTGACCTCGTCTTACTTAAGACACAAGGACCGAACGACGCAGGACGCGGACAATCCGCGAAGTTTATCCCACGACGCGACGGCCCATACAAAATAGGGAAGGTTATAAGCCCAACCACGTACGGTCTGGAGAATATACAGACTGAGAGAAACGTAGGGAAATATCACGTTTCGCACCTCACGCCTTTCGCCGGTCAGGTAGAACCACCAGGAGAAGCGTAAACGGGGTAGGCCACGTAGGTATTTAGACTAGCCAAACTGTGGGGACACTTAGTTAGGCTAGAGGGGGAGAATGTAACGCGAGAACTTGAACAAAATAAATAAATAAAATAAAGTTGTTCCCCGAGGCTTACCACCGCCTAGAAAGAGCACGACTCTCTAATACTCTCTATCTCGCTCGCTCCCATTGTCTCACCTACTTATGGAGACCGCTCGCGAGATAAGAAAATCGCCCATTGGTTCGTTGGTCGGGTGGGGGATGTTGGACATCACGTCGTCAGGCTACAACACCAAAAGTAACGAATCTGTGGAAGTACCTACTTTCGAGACATTATAAAAGGCCCGTCACTGTTGCTAGCCAAGTTTAAGCTCAGATCACCGACGGGAATAGACCTAAAGACGTGCCCACGTACTATATACCACGCATCCTCCGCGACTCTCGCGATGTTATAAGTTTGTTTGTGTATTTCTAGTACCTAAGTTTATTGTAATAAACGATATTTAATGTATCCGCATTAAACTAATTATTTATTTATTTATTTATTTAATTTACATTAAACCAATGCACAACTTTAGAGAGTGCATCGTTGACTTGTTCAAAGTTGACTAACTGACGTTTGATTTTAAAAATGAGCGAAGTGTCATCTGCGAATAATACGATCTTGTTATTATCCCTTATATCATAAGGTAAGTCATTTATATAAATTAGAAATAAGAATGGACCTAGAATTGAACCCTGTGGAACGCCCATAGTGACCGCAGATCCTGCAGATCTCTTGCCATTAACATCGACCCTCTGAATTCTGTTATTCAAATAAGAAGTCAGAAGTTCGAGAGCCTTGTCCCTCATACCATAGTGGTACAGTTTCCTGATGAGTGTATCATGATGTACGCAATCGAAGGCCTTGGACAAGTCGCAGAAAATGCCAAGAGCATCTTGCGACTCCTCCCAGGCCTCGAATATGCTCTTTAGTAATTCCACGCCCGCGTCTGTAGTAGAACGACCTTTTGTAAAACCAAACTGTTTCAGATGTAGTAAATTATGTGCATTGAAATGTCCTAACATTTGTTTTAAAATTAATTTTTCAAAGATTTTGCTCAAAGTAGGTAATATCGAAATAGGCCGAAAATTCGTAGGATCAGTTGTGCTGCCAGATTTGAACAATGGAATCACTTTACTAAGTTTCATCAGATCAGGAAATACACCAGATGCAATACAAGAGTTAAAAACAATTGTTAAAAAGGGTGAATTAACATCAATTATTGAAGACATGGTATGTACTGACAACCCCCAAAGGTCAGCAGTTTTTTTTACATCAAGATTTTTAAAAGATTCTAAAATGTCTTTGGCAGTAATAATTGTGAATGCAAAAAGCTTGTCACATTCTGGTACACATTGTTTTAGTATTGAATAAGCAGACGTGGAGGACGATGATGATAGAGTTTTGGTTGTTAAAATGGGAATATTTGTAAAGAAATTTTCAAACTCAGTCGCCACCTCCACGTCTGCCTTAATATCTACATCATTGATTTTTAGATGGAAGTCACGATTCCGTACTGTCAATCTTCCCGTTTCTGAATTAATAATATTCCAAGTGGTTTTAATTTTATTTCCAGAAGGTTTTATTTTATTTTTAATGTGTATGGTTTTTGCTAAGGAACAGGCTCGTTTAAAAGTATTGGAATATTTTTTAACAAATTCTTTAAAAGCTTCATCATGGTTATATGTTTTTTCATGATATAATTCAAATAACCGTTGCCTACTCTTGTAAATACCCGTCGTAGCCCAATCACTAAATATAACGCGGTCACAAACAGGCAATGTTTTTGAGGTGAAAACTTTTTTAAACTCACAATTGATTAGGTTAAATAGTAATGTATAAGCTTGATCCTGGTCGTCGTGATAAGGCAAACCCGGTAGTTTTTCCATTAAATTATTTCTAAATTGACCTAAGCGATTCTTGTTTACAGGAACAAAGAACTCAACTAACTCTCTTATGATTTTTATAACTCTCTATCTCTAACGATTCTCACATTATAAAAATAAAAAAATACTTCTACGTCCATTTTTGCGGGAATGGGGGCCAATTTCACAAAAGTAATTAAAATCGTTGATAAATAAAACTAATTACTCCCTAACGATTTTTCTTTTCTCTCTAACTCTCTCTAACGATTCTCTAACGATTAGCATTAACAAAAGTTGAGAATAATTATATCGGGGGCAAAATTCACAGAGGTGGGCTAACGTCACGCTCTTAGAAATGATTTAATATCAAATAAAATATTAACTCTCTAACGATTCGCAAACGATTAAAAAAATAAAATTACGTCTAAGTCCGTTTTTGCGGGAAGGGGGGCCAACTTCACACGAAAAATTAAAATTGTTTTTACATAAAAACTAATTACTCTCTAACGATTTTTCTTTTCTCTCTAACGATTAGCACTAACAAAAGTTCATAATAATGAAATCGTGCGGCTAACTTCACCGAGGTGCTACTACCCAGCGTCTTACAATTTGACTGGCTGTCACTATCCATCCTTTTTTTTGTAAACAAGGAACTTTTCCGCATATTTAATTAATATGCCCTTGCGCAGCTGTGTAACTGTAGAAAACGGGGACCCATCATGACCCATGACCCCCAAAGATGTTAATCAGCGGGCAAATACTCCACCCTCCCCGTAGACAGAGAATGCTATCTCTTTATACGGCCCTTCCCTTCGAACCAAACCTTTTGAGTCGGGGTGCCCTGAATCCCGACACATCTCGACCTAATAATAAACTTTTTTACGAAAAAAAAACAACCAAGTTCCAAAAAAACACTTAAAGTGAATAATAACTTTTATTTCGGAAGTCAGTGTTTCGCTTTTTAGTGGGTCAGTTTGTAAATTGTAATTATCTCTATGTCCATGACTTTGACCTTAAGTGGGTGATAGACGTGCGTACTTAAAGTTCGCGACCTTACTAGGCTCGCCATCGGTGACACACTTGAAGCTTGCTCAAAACTTCATTGTCAAATTGGCTCGCGGCGATGACAGACGACAAGGCAAGGCGGGCTACGAGCAAAATTTCAAACCTGTTGGATCGCCGACAAACTTACTCGCCGGTTTTAAAGTCCGCGTACTTAGCTTGACACACGGACGAGTAAGCTCGCCGAGCCATAAGTACGCGGCCTTGCTTGCACGTCTATCACCCGTTATAGACGTTCGTACTTAAAGTACACGGTCTTTAAATTCGCGACCTTACTTGGCTTGCCTTCGGTGACACACGTGAAGCTTGCACAAAATTTCATTGTCAAATTGGCTCGCGGCGATGACAGACGGGCGAGTAAGCTCGTCGAGCTATAAGTACGCGTACTTGATCGCATGCCTGCACCCCTTTTAGAGTTTGCGACCTTACTAGGCTCGCCATCGGTGACACACGTGAAGCTAGCCCATTGTTGGATTGCCGACGAACTTACTCGCGTACTTAAAAGGGGTGATAGACGTGCCTCCCTTGAGACATTTGAAGTGGCACATTTTATTTTGTTTTTGAATTTATATATTTGTTGGCTCTACTGGCAGACCTTGGCCAACTCACAAAGAACTTGCTGTCTGACATGACACTGATGTCACTCCTTCTTCCTGTTCCTGTCACTGTAACTAGCTGTCAATTCAATGTTATTGAACAGAAGTTCGTACTGTTTTACTCAATTTTACTGTATTTATCTATTTGCTAATGATACTATTGGTTAAATAAATAACCTACAAGATGTGGGAAATATTTATATTATTAATACTATCGGCGGTAGCGTTCTTCGTAACAGATGAATTAATACCCAACCTTACAGACTTGTTCGTTAAAGCCGGCCTATTTGGAATAGATCTATGTAAAACTAGTAAGAAAAAAATGTAAGTATACAGTCATAATTGATTTAGTTTGGACTAAGTTTGATTCAATATTGTGTGAGCGTTCTATAGAGTTGTAGTATTACTGCTGTCATTGAAGGAAAGTCTGTAGCTCCATTTCCTAGTCTCTCTTTGTCATTATTTTCAGCCCAGAAGCAATAGGTGTTGTATCTGGATGTGTCTTCTTAATAACGAGCTTTTTATTTATACCAATTGTCTTTGGTAATGGCTTGATGGACACACAGCACTTCCCTCATAATGAGGTAAGAAATTATTTTAATTTTTAATTCAAACCATCATATTATGTCCTAATGGTTACTAAAAAAGGTCAATATAAAAGTTATATTTAATATTGTTCTTATTTAGTTTGCAGAACTATTGGCGGGATTGTTATCCATCTGCTGTATGCTCCTTCTTGGCTTCGCTGATGATGTTTTGGACTTGAGATGGAGATATAAACTGTTACTGCCCACAGTTGCATCATTACCCCTGCTTGTGGTTTACTATGTGAACTTCAACTCCACGACTTTTGTAGTTCCTATTCCTTTGAGGCAATGGTTGGGAGTTTCCATCAACATTGGTATGTACTGTTTATAAAGAGATTTAGATAAACGCGGTCTACCTTTTATTTTTTACTTTTTCTTTTCTTTTCCAGGTGTGCTGTACTACATCTATATGGGGATGTTAGCTGTATTCTGCACAAATGCTATAAACATTTTGGCTGGCATCAATGGACTTGAAGTTGGGCAGTCTGTCATCATAGCCTTTTCTATTATTATTTTTGACATAATTGAATTGAGAGGAGATCAGTATAAAGCCCACACTTTCTCATTACATATTATGATACCTTATCTTGCAACTACACTGGCATTGTTGAAACATAATTGGTAAGTTATTGCATGGTTGAAATATATTTACATATTTTCTTTCATCATCATTATTAAGCCTGATTTTATATACCTTTTTTATTAGTGTCACCATTAAATTATAACAAAATAATCATATTATTGCTATGACACAAAAGTTTCTTTTTATATTTTTCAGGTATCCTTCAAAGGTGTTTGTTGGGGACACATTTTGTTACGTTTCCGGAATGACATTTGCAGTTGTAGCTATATTGAGTCATTTCAGTAAAACAGTCTTATTATTTTTCTTGCCACAAATCATAAACTTTCTATATTCAGTGCCTCAACTATTCCACATTGTTCCATGCCCAAGACATCGCTTACCAAAGTACAGTGAAGAGACAAATTTACTTTATGCAAGCAGAACAATAATAGCAAAAAAAGAAATGTCCGCCTTAACCAAATTGATACTTCGTGTGTTAACCATCTTACATCTAATTGATAAAACTGAAGATAAGGAAAGTATAACTATAAATAATATGACATTAATTAATTTATTTTTAATTAAGTTAGGGCCGATAACTGAAGTACAACTGACTACAAAGCTTATGGCTTTTCAAATTATTTGCACTTGTATAGCTTTTATAATTAGATATCCATTAGCGTCATATTTCTATGATAGTTAAAATTAGTGAGCAAATAGTTATGTAGGGTAAGTAAATTCTTTTATGAAGTTATTTATGTGACCATATTGGCTTTTTTAAGGTTTTAATATTATATACTTAATGTTAGCCAAAGATTAAAATGTGATAAAAAAAACTAAAGTGGCACAAACAACACTAATTCAAATATTACTCTTGTTTCTCTTATTGGTCCATAAATTATCGTGAATATAATTCCATTAAAATCATGGTTTTTAATATTTTTCTATGTTGTTATCTATACAATAAAAAAGGCATATATTAAAGAAGTTCTTTATATGATAAAATTAACATAAATTGCTTTATGAATGTTGTATCTGCGACAGGCAGATTGTATGATTCGTCATTATACAAACGGCGGCGCCGCGCCGTCCGTTTACAAACGCAAGCAGTTATGCAAAATGCCGTTTGTATAATGATGAATCATACATTCTGCCTGCGAAATATCCATCACAAAATGGCCCAATGGTGAAATGTGGAGTCTCCATTTCCTAAGAAATGTTTAGGAAAAGTTTTTATTGCGATTTCTGATTTTTTTGGTCCTTTGCATCAAAAAAGTTTTTGTAAAAACTGCTTATTTTCTTGGTGACTGTAATTTTTTTTCAAAATCTGTGGATGCAGATCAATATACGTATTTCAAAAAGTTAAGGACAGTCTTGATTTCTGGTACGGATTTTTGTAGCTACAACAGTTAAGGTACCTATCCTTACTGCCCCATCTGAGAAATACAGCCTGAATAACGAAGTTAAAAGGAAAACTATCACGGCACAGCTAAGTAGGTTTTACTAGTTAACGAGTGATAGTCGGTCGAAAAGTCCGAACACGTATTTGCCTGGACCGATGCAATGTGAAGACTATGGTAGAGGTATGAGGTATCTGAATCTATGAATCGTTTGGTTATTTTAGCGCTGAATACTTGGGGACATCCTGTTTTCTCATTATAGAGGAGGAATATTAAAAATAAGTATGTACTTAATATATCACTTAATATTTTCATAATACATATACATCAGCTTCACTAATCAATATTAGGTATTTACAAAGAAATTTTTCTTTGGCTTTTTACAAGTTGCTTTTGTACCAAAGTTAAAATAACATATTATCATTGTATTGTACACCATAATTAGAACAATAAATAGATAAGTTAGTGTTTAAAAAGAATAAGTATTTTTTTACAAAAATGGCTACAGAATATTCTATCTATACCTTATAATATGTACTTAGAACTTAATTCAACCAAATATCATACAATATATTGTCCTCTGTATCATTTTCGTTTATCACCCGTAGTGTTTTGAGGGTTTGCAAGTAAAAAGTCAATTCTGAGGTGACTACACCATGCTGAGGACTACCATTTGCTACTATGTTCATCTTTACTAATTGTTCTCTGAGTTTATCTTTGAAGTTATCATGTACTCTTTTATAAATGGTCCTTATTTGTTCATTAGGAAATAT
The DNA here is from genome assembly GCA_947522985.1 of Lithophane socia. NCBI lineage: Eukaryota > Metazoa > Arthropoda > Insecta > Lepidoptera > Noctuidae > Lithophane > Lithophane socia. Next base: position 11,714,883 of record OX383252.1, on the reverse strand, counting down.
ATCAATAAGTGCTTCGTGTAATTTAACTAAGTGTTTAGAAATATTTCGGAATGTTTGAGATGGAACAGGGGGTTTAGCATCCCACCCTGTCAACTGAGATGCAAGCATATTACTTACTATGAGACAGATCTTATTCTCTATTTCCTGCTTATGGCTTACTATATCACTTTCTATATTACTAAACCCATTCAGTGATAAATCTTTTGAATGCTGTCTTTCTAGCAATCCTCTTATCTTAGGTAGAAACCACATGACCACCTGCAGGGATCTTGATACTAAAGCAAGGTTTGATGTAGAGATTGTTTTTAAGCCAGCACTCTGTATTGCTCCAGCACCTAATACCAATTGGCAGCACCGAGAATTGAACAATCGAATCAATTCCAACATGCAGTGCACCAAGTACTGAACGATGACAGGAGACTGTTTTGTGGCATCACAATATTCCAGCAAGATCTTGATTAAAAGCTGCACTGTGGCAACAACAGCATAACTCTCCTTATTTATTAATAAGTATTTTCCATCAGGCTTCCCACTATCGTATTTTAGAGCATTTGGTATTTCACCTGATTCATGTATTTTATTTATCGCACTTTGTAATTCACAAGGGACATCTGCAGCTTTCCATCGCTCTGCATTTAGAGCAGATGTCAGTTGAGTCCTCCTTTCAGCATGTAAACATTGTATATACTTCATTGCATAGCTTCGAAGAGCTAGCTTCATTGCATTACTACAATGACAAGTAATGTTTTCACATTCATCACAAAAGTTTTCAATGAGTTTGGACAGGATTGATAATTGGGACATATCAGAAAAAACGTAATCCTTGTCAGTTTTAGTTACTATAAGATTAGCACATCGTTCATTACAATAGTCAGAAAGAGATCCCACCATTTTCTTTAACTTCTCTTCAACAAAAAGTAGTTCCTCAGGTGACCAAACATCTTCACTATCATTTCCAGTAACATCATCCATTTGAGTAATTTCCAATATCAAATTATTTAAGGATAAGATTCTTTTAAATAAATTAATTAAGTTTGGAGTAACTTTCTGCAGAAATGTTATACCTTCATTACATAAAAGCCATGTATTGTCAGCAGTAGATCCTCTCAAAACGATTTCTGTATTTCCATCCCTTTCTGAAATGATTTCTATTACAGATTGTTTGATTGTAGCTTGAATAGATGTCATTGCTTCTATTTTGAATGTATCAATAAAATCAAATTCCTTTAGGCGGAGTATTCCAGACACTATAGATACAATTTTCTCCCTTTCAGGTATTTCTGTGTCATCTTTTGGAGGTCTGTTTAGGTCTGTGACAATGAATCTTAAAAATTCGTTGCTCAGCATTTTGTGTATTAATCTCTTCATTTCAGTTAATTGTGGAGATAAATGACGAAATGCTTGTATACCAGACAGGCGTGTAGATAGCACTTTTTGGGTAGAACTGATCAAGTCCAAGGCAGCTACATAATCTGAAGTACTCAAAAGAAGCTGTATCATTGGTTGTGTCTGTTGTACTGTACCCATTAACTTTAAAAGATCATGAACATTATTCAAATTGTGATTAATTTTTGTTAAACTTGCTAATTTTAGTGGACATTCAGTTAAGTTTCCCTTTACATGTGTTATATTTTGTCTAGTTTTTCTAACTGTTTTCACTGCTCTAGCCATCTGTTCCATTATAGTGTCATGAGACAGCATTGCATGAAAAAATGCATCTGATTTTTGAGCTACTTGCTTAGAGATTTTCATCTCAATAACATCTAGGTATGTACTTAGTGTTTCTTGGAGAGCTCTTATAGCAATACTGGGTTCTTCAGAATTACACAGACTAGGAAAAACTTGACTAAATACATCTGGATCATTTAATGGTAGTGATTGCTCATAGAATATGCTTGGTACCTCACATACATTTTCTACTACAGGTGTTTTATTTTTGACTGGAATACTTTCTTTTAGTCTACAATGACGCCGATATTTTTTAGCAACTCTTTTGCAATACGATTCAAAATGTGCTAATGTGATTTCAGGTAAATATGGACTAGGGTATATATCAACTTTATCAATAAAACTGTCTCCCCACGTCTTCGTGAAGAAATTGCTCTGTTTACCTCTGTTTGGATCATTTAATACTGCTGGAAGGTTTTGAGAGGAAGAATAGAAGGTCCAGTCATCATTTGAGTCTTTCGTATATAAGTGGTACTCCCTTACGTGATACTTAAAGCCTGCTTTCCGCAGATCACCAAACTGCAAAGACGAACACATTCCATTTTGCCCATACTGACAGAGTATGATGGATCCCTCTTTAATACTGTGCTTCTCTTGAACATGCCTGCAACAAAACATATTAATGAAGCAACGCTCTTATAGTGCATATTGCTTTGAGTTAACCGATAAATACAAATGATAAGTGTATAACCTTTCAAATTCCGTGGCAGAAGTGAAAAGTAGTCTCGGACAGTGAACACAGTTTTGCCATGTTGGCTTTTTACAAGATGTAGAGTTGTCCTCCATACCATTTTAGTCTTATAGAACGGGAATAATTAATTTTATGTTCAAGGTAATTAACGCAGATGTATAAAATTTCGTAAATCCACCCAAGAAACTCATGACATAGTAAATAAAAAGTGACAGACATCAGACATGACACGATTTGACAATTGACATTATGTTTACGTTGACAGCAGTGTTACCAGGTACACGGTAATTACCGTAGAAGCACGGTATTTTTGACCAATACACGGTCTACGGTAATGATTCCCTACCGTGTAATTTTCTACGATAATTTTAAATATTAATTAGTAACTGTAATTTAATAAAAATGAAAGCCAATACTTAAAACGAGACGCATTTTTAGTTTTTGTTGCTTTGCATACTACGCCGCCGTGTGAGGGAATTCCCAAAAATATTGTGGTTATTGCGTTTATTAAGTTTTTTACAGGAAATTAATCTTAAATTAAATTGTACACGGGTAATCTTACGACTAAATAAGAAAAATGTTTGCTATTAGTAATTTGTCTGTCTAACCATAATCAAAATTGGTTGTTTAGTAGTGAATCCATAAATCGCAGAACCATTGCGCCCTTTGCTGCGCCAGTGATTTAAAAAAAACGTAAATATTTTATCGTTATCCCACTCAGAAAGTGGTTAATTATAATTTTAAATACAAATATTGAATTTTCATAGTCCTTTCTTTTGCTTTTTAACCGACTTCTTCAAAAAGGAGGAGGTTCTCATTTCGTTTATATGTTTTTTTTTTTGTGTATGTTACGCGATTACTCCGCCAATTATGAATCGATTTTGATGATTCTTTTTTTGTTTGGTAGGTCATGCTTCAGAGGTAGTCCCATATAAATTTTATTAATTTTGCTTTCTTAGTTTTTGAGTTAGCTTCAATAATTACGTATTTTTCCCATATTGCGTATATAGACGATATTATTAACTTAGTTGACTCCGTCACTGTTATTTACATAGCAGATAACGGTATACGAATTTGTGTTGGGTAGGTACCACAACGAAAAAGTGAAAAATAAAAACTTTTTACAAAAAAAAACAACCAACTTCCAAAAAAAAAACTAAAAGCGAATTTCGGAAGTCGGTGTCTTTGCTTTTCAATCTTCGTTTTTTGCCACCGGCTTCCGAAATTCACTTTTTTAGTGTTTTTTTTACACGTCAATTTACACGGTATTTTTCAAATATGTCTACGGTATTTTGAGTCTGAAACACGGTATTTTTAATCCATTAACACGGTAGTTTGTTTTTTTCATCTGGTAACACTGGTTGACAGTCATGACAGGGCGGGTACGGCCGTCAGCAGGGTTACCATTACCATTCGATGCGAACGGGACGAATAGACCAACTAGAAATATTTGCATGACTGATAAGTCGAATATAGTGAGACTAAAATTATTTTACCATGTTAATGCAAGTACCTATATTCTGGCAAATAAATAAATTTCATTTCATTTCATTTCAATAATCCAGAGAGCAATCGTCAAACTACACGCTACCTCTTGTGTGCTCATTCGGCTCATTCCCATTGGTTTTCGGGTTTTCAGAGTCGTCATCTCCACTGTCGGGAGGATGCATTAATTAATTTAAAAAAAACAACCCAAAAAAAAGTGAAAAATAACTTTGCTTTTCAATTTTCTTTTTTTGCCACCAACTTCCGAAAGTCGAAGAAAAAGAAGTTATTTTTCACTTTTTTAGTGTTATTTTTGGAAGTTGGTTGTTTTTTTTTTTGAAAAAGTTTTTTTTTTTCACTTTTTAGTTGTGGTACCTACCCCACACATATTCGATTACCACTAACTGCTATGTAATTATCAGAGACGGAGTCAAATAAAATATCGTCTACATAAACTATAATAATTACGGAAGCTAATTCAAAAACTACGCAAGCAAAGTTAATAAAATTTATATGGGACCACCTCTGAAGCATGACCTACCAAACAAAAAAGGAATCATCAAAATCGATTCATAATTGGCGGAGTAATCGCGTAACATACATACATACAATTAAACAAAAACATACAGACGAATTGAGAACCTTCTTCTTTTTGAAGAAGTCGGTGAAAAAAGAAGACAGGTAACGAATAGAAAAAGAATAAGACAAGTGAGTAAGGCCTTAACCGTAGGTATAGTATATTTCTCACTCTGGATAGGGTGCATTTTGAATTGAACATTTATATAAAAATAGGATTACTTTGTCGACCCATACAGAATAGTTTGGAAACGTAGGATGTAAGAGCGAGCGCAGCGAGGTCGAAAATTTTTGGACCCCACCCCTAATAGGTAAGGTTTTCTTTGACAATACGTTCATACATAAATAGGAGTTACTTTGTTGGCTTTTACAGAAAAGTCTGAGAAAAAGACAAAGTAGGATGCAAGAGCGAGCGAAGCGAGCTTGAAATTTTTTGCACTCTACTTTAATATTTAGGGGGTCCCCAACAAATACTGCCTTTTACTTACTGAACATATTTTGGCCTTTTTTGGGATTTGATTAAAAAGTATTTCTAAAGATTTGGGGGCCCCCAGAATCCCTGTTAATCAAGAAAAAAGAATAAAGAATCCCAGCCCTGGTTGGACTGCACCGGATACTTTGATTGACTTCCTAGCCGTTGAAAGCAACGTAAACAAACAGAATGGGAAATCCCCAGCTCTGGCCGGCGGGGACTCCCCACGATAGCAACGCAACGCTAGCAAATGTTGCTAAACTAAATAAAAGCATGTTAATATATTTATCGTTTTAGGAAAAGTACAATTTTTTCGTCGCGTCCACGGTTTTTAAGTAATGCATAAACCATCGTGGTGCGAGGCCCCTCGGACCGCGAGGCCGTAGGCCGTCGCCCACACCGCCCACGCCTTCCGCCGCCTTCAGTCTCCTCTTGACTAGTTTAGTTTCTACCTTTTCAAGCGATTCTGGTCTTTTAAGTATGTAGATAAAGTTCAAAATTATTTCACACTGAAAGTGCTCGCCGCGTCGCTCCCGGCCGCTACCATTCCGGTGTGACTCGGCCTATATACGATAGTACCGCGTCTTGATGTCTATCAAATTTACAACCAAATGAGTTTTAATTTTGATAAGTAGGCTTATTTTAAATTTCTTCAAAAACAAAGGCTAACAAAGCTGAGCGCGAGGTGCGGAATACGCCGCCCCTCGCAGCCTACCGCCCCGGGCCATGGCCCTTTTGGCCCAAGGGTAAATACACTCCTGTGTGGAGCGGGGGTCGTAGGTTCGATCACCGAGTTCAGTGTTATTAGTTGAGAATCATCCATAATTCGGTGGCGGACTCGTGGTCACACCAGGTTGTAACACCAGTGTGACTAACACCAATGATTTTCCTGGAGTCCGGACTCGTGGTCACACCTATTAATATCATATTAAGATATTATATTGAACGGCCACGATTATCCTAGATTTATAAAATATTCGGTATCTAACATTTGACTTAACTTATTTTGGGAGTTTCCCTATGGACCCGGTGAGTTGACCCATTACCGGGTCTACGGGGAAATTTTATTCCCCGTGGTCCCATTGCATAAGGGATAGTTCACTGGACTTCTATGTCGATAGAGTTCGGACGACGACGTAGCGGTCGGTCGCTCATAGCAACAAACAAAATAGCGCAGGGCTAAGAACGTAGGTACTTCACATAGGTACTTTGAGCCTGGGCTCAGATCGACTCATAGTCATCAAACATTTAATATTTTCGTGCTTATAATGTTACTACGAACTCTGTGGATGATAACATTGATAACGTAGAGTTATATTATAATAGCACTTTGCCCGACGCGAGAATCGAACCCAGGACCACACCACAAGCTCAGTAGTAACGGTTGCGACCACTTGACCAACGAGGCCGTTAGTCATATTTTAATCTAGGTATTTTGTTTGTCTCTGCGCATCGATCGCTTCTAAAGTGGTTACCCATACGTCAGCGCAGAGAGCAAAGGGCGCTGACCACCTTCTTCTCGTTTCTTGTCTCTCCCTCTTCCCCTAGTCACAGACCATTGTTTGTCTTATTTGTTTTAGTATGTTCGTGTAGTTATGTGTATTTATTTGTTCTTATATTTATATATATTTAGGTTTATTATATATAAATACGTTTACGTATTACGTATTTAAATAATATTTATTCCACAATTTTCGCTATTGCACCTACCACTGTTTGTCTCTGCATCACCCAAAGGTTGACTGGTAGAAAATGCCTATGGCATTAAGTCCGCCTCTGTACATTTGTGTGCTTAAAGAATTAAATAAATAAACAGCATATTTATGTAACAAGCTCTACCAAAATTTACTTACAAATATCAACTGTATGCGTGCGTAAAAAGAAACACATTTAAGCTTATGTTGTTCAATATGTTTAATCGTTTGATTAGATGTGTAGAAAATGTTGCAAGTTACATTTTAAATAGATGTTACATACTTATAGGTGTTATGTAGGTATCAGTAGATAACATTTTACATTTCAATGATCACTTTAAATAATATCCCTAGGCGATGAACAAACTTAATTAATAATAGAATAGGTAATTTAGAAGTTTTTTACAGAAATTATTCTTTTTGACAATGGTAACAAGCACATGAAACTGCTGACTTAAATATCAAATTTCTTTCTCCATCCAAGCACAACACTTTAACGGGTACCTGAAACATAAGAGTTTTTTGACCTTGACCTTTACATAAGTAATAAATTAATTGAAGGAAAGTCTTGGCTGAAGTATGACTACCATTTAAATTTGACTGTGGATAGTAGAACCGGAAATAATAATACTATTTCATTACCTACTGCTTTTGTAAATTGCTAGGTACCTGCACACGCAGCGACTCATGTAGTCGTCGATCTGCGGGGTACTTGCGTAACACACTTACAGTAGCAATGGGTTTCATTTTGACAGTTCAATAACATTCATTGCGTTATTTTACGTTGTTGAGCAGATAATTTTTTTGAACATATGAAGCAATGGATTAGCAATGGATTAGCAATATCCTTCAAAATCAGTCAAATTGTGATTGAAAGTGTGTTACCCAATTAGGGTCTCTGTGTGGACGTGAGATATTGAAATAGCCATCGTAGGGTAGGTATCGTAGGTAGGTAGGGTACCTACGAAGTAAGTAAGTATATCTAGAGTGGCATACTTACGTCTTCAGATTCCATGATATTGCAACATTGGCCCAATGAAGTAACGGGATGTCGCTTGAAGCCCAACATGATGCTGGGCAGTGACCAAGATTCGCAAAAGCCGCGACAGGCATTTGTAGTTATTTTGAATTCTACGCAGTCTGGTATGCTTATGTTCCGCGTGTGACCTGAAAATTGAAATTCAGTTTATGTACTTATCTATCTGATTTCCAATGGCGTTTTATTCAAGTAATGTGCGCTTTTATAATTTCTAACGTGACCATATTATCGTCGTCCTTATAATGTATAAAAAAACGTGCACGTTATAGGGTTATCGTGGACGGAAATTTTAAAGCGTCTTCATAATTATATCTCCACAAACTTTTCCTTGTGTTATTTATAGTGATGCTGCGATATCGACGCGGAGCTCCACGATAATATCGCCACGTTAGAAATTATAAGATCGCATAATGGATAATTACAAGCATAAAACATTAGTAAGTAAAGTTCTAATTAGTAAGAATGTATAAGATTTATATATGTAGAAAACGCAGTTAGCTAACCGATTCGATGACATCCTGGTTTCCTCCATGATTCTGCAGTGAATACGTTGGTAAGAGATATCAGCAGTATTAAACTCCACAGAAGCATTTTTGAATTGTTCCGCTCGAACCACGATTTGTGAATGAAAAAGAATTCGTGATCCTGTGCTTTTATCATGAAACTCTTAGGCAGAGATCGTCAAGTCGGAGCAGTATACAACAGGGAGTAGTAAAACTACTTTTCTACTTCTCTTTTTAAACCCATACGATTAAATGTACCTAACTACTACGACTACCTACGAATTTTTTATTATTTATGTTACAAGTTGCTCTGGAAAAAGATGAAAGAATTTGGGGGAGGCCTGTAACCAGCATTGGGACAGTGTCGGCTTACTGAAAAACATAATATTACAACCACTATACCTACATGCAAAAACAAAATGTGAGTAGGTATAACATAAAAGTACTTACCTACGACTTTCACAAAGATTTTAATTATTTTATAATAATTTTTAATAAAGGTTTTAATTATTTTATAATAATTCAAAATGTGTTATGACCTTAAAGGTTGATCACGTCTGATTTTGTAAACAAAGTTCGTTTTCAGTTCATAAATTTCGCTGACGTTGGGCATAAAGTGTTATGGGGCGCGCAGCAAACAAGTAAACGGCCTGTGATCATTACTGTAATGGCGTTAACGTAGCAGCTTTATGTAGGTAGGTAAATATACCAAAGTTTTGTTGCATTGACTTGAGTAAGTAGTACCATCTAAACAGTGGGGAATTTATCGATAGGTTTACCTTACACTATCCCAGTTACCCAGCACACCAATGAAGAAAACTACGGTTTGTTGACACTTTCAGTTGCTAGGCACCGAATAATTTCGTACATTCTTAATCAAAACATGAGAACATTGAGACTTAAAAATGGAAATCGAGTATAGAATATTAAATCTTTACAAGACAAAACAATTTGATGAATGTCTCAAGTTATGTGAGATGGCCTTGCAAGAAAAGAATGACCGGATGATAGAATTCATACGAATGCGTGCTATGACTATACAAGCGAAGGTCGTCGGTAATGGATACGAAGAAGTGGAGTATTATCCTCAACAAGATGAGCTGATGTCTACGGCGGTTGCGAAAACACCACGGCCTGGAACTTCATTTCAACGAGATACTAAAACTGCTCGGAATATTGATACATCATATCAGGTAGGGCATCATAACCCTTTAGAATATTGTACTAGAAGAGAGTTGTTCTTTAGAAGTGGGTTTTATTATAGGTCATGTAGATGTGCCAGTAATTGTTGTGTAATGAATTGCTCAAAATATCAAATAGCATCCTTTTTGACTGACTAACTGCTAAAAAAATAACCCTTCCGTTGGTTTTGCCGTAGTCGGGTAACGACTACGGCAAAACCAACCTTATACCACCATTTATGCTACCTAATACTTATGTATGTTTGTATTTACATAGGTATGTTTCACAGTATAACGCCTAAACTACTCATCCGATTTTCATGAATGAGGTGTCAATCCATTCGTTATTATGGTCCAGCTGACATAGTCTAAATATTTTGTCTAATTTTAGAAAAGAGCTACAGCCACCGTGCGGTCCCGGGCCGGCACCAACACTGCTGGGGCCCGCAGCGTGCGGACTGCGCTCAACACCGCCTCTCGAATGTCCCGCGCAGCCACTGCCCTCGCCGGAGGAGCACCCTTCACTCCTGGCGCACCACTATCTCTTAGATTTCTTTCAAAAGATGACAAACTATTTGCTCCAGCTGCGAAGACTCTATTTGAGTATGTATTCTACTGCGAAGGGGACGTAAGAAAGGTAACTGATCCATTTCGATTCCAGACTAGAATATGAAAAAAATATCTATGAAATATTACTAACTTAGTACCTACCTAGTAGATTTTGATTGCATAGACAATTACTTATTCATTTTACTTCACAGGCTATGGAAGTAGCATTTCAAGGACAGAAATCTGAAGACTCTATAGACTGGTGGTGGAATTTCTCATTAGCTCGTTGCTACTACGCACTCGGAATGTACAGGAACACTGAAGATTGTCTGCGTCAGGCACTCAAACAAAACAAACACATCTCCATATACCTTCGTCTGGTCGCAATGTACGTAGGACTGAATCAACCAATTTCAGCTTTGGAAGTGTGTAAGCAAGGACTATCCATGTTCCACGAATATACACCATTGTTAATAGAGCAGGCAAGGATACATGAGCAGATGGGGAACTCCGCGCTGGCGGTCAAAGAGTACCGCACGGTAGCGCTAGAAGACCCATCGAACATGGAGGCCATAGCTAACATAGGGATGTATAATTTTTACAACGACCAGCCTGAAATTGCTTTGAGATATTACAGGTAAAATGAGCTCTTTTGAAACCTTATACATATTACAGTTGGTAATAAAACTGACCTGAAGGATGTTTGATTTCCAGGAGGTTACTAGCTACAAACCCCGCAGGACCCGAAATATACAACAATCTAGGACTCTGCTGTTTGTACTGTAATCAATGGGATTTGACAATACCTTGCTTTCGGCAGGCCCTCTACTTTTCTGCGGATCCCGATATTCGGTCGAACATTTGGTTTAATCTTGCTCACGTTGCTCTGGTAAGACTTGGAAGTATTAAGTTCGCAGCACGAAGCACGAAGCCATGATATTTGTTTCGTCAGTTTTAACTCTATTTCCTTTCATTTTAGTCTACCGGAGACGTAACATTGGCTTACCGATGCTTGCAAGTAAGTCTTGCAATAGACTCGAAGAACGAAGCTTCACAACATGCTTTGCAAACTTTAGATTCCAGATTGCGTGCGAGAAGAAATAATTTTGTCACTTAATTGTTAAAAATATGGCAAAGCACTTCACTAAATGGATAGCAGGACAATATTTTTTTCTGTAGATCACTCTAATGATGTCATTCACATCGTCACGAATGATGCTAAAACTTAAAGGTTAGATAGGAATTAAAGTAAAATAAAATTAGGAATTTAAAAAAAAACTTGCTGGTTAGATAGGTATTAAAGTAAAATATTAAAATGTTGTGTGCATGTTTTATTTGTTTATGGATAGTAAATAATCAATAGAAATGTCGAGGGAGTCCATATTGCGCAGTTCATTATATTTGAGAGCCACCAGCGCGTCCAGGGCGGCCTCAGGATGGGCGAGCATTTGAGATGAAACTGACGTGTTTGATATACTGGTCACGGCATTCGGCCGAATTCGAGTTATATGACGGACTTTAACCTGAAATTATTTCATAATTATTTATTTAATTGTAATAATTTATACTAGAACCAATGGTTAAACTAAGCTGCTCTGAAACGATAAAATCATTAGGTATTTATTAAAATAATGTTAAAAACTGCACAGGAACGTCTGCGCGCCTATAATCTTTTGACAGCTTCTAAATTATTATGTCGCTGCAGTAAGGACTGTTTTGTATGTTACTGCTGACGATGACGTACGGCTTAACCGACTCATTGCCACCATCATTTTCATGCACACTTTAGCCAGGCCCCGAACATTGGACGAGGACGAGCCAGGCGCGTCATGGGCTGACGGGACTGATCAAGAATGACGCACCTGTGACGCACCACACATATGTGATGTTTTATGCGTATTTCGCCGTTATCTAGCGTCGATCTGCTAAGAGAAAAAGTTATTTTTGTGTTTCGATTCGAATTCGTTGGTATTCAAAGGAAATATGGCCTCACAAGGTAGGATTTACTTATTTTAGTAAAACGCTACAGTGGTCGCCAACATTTTTGTAAAACTTGTATTAGGTTATTTGTTTGTGATAGTCAAGTAAGAATATCCAAGGAAGAACCTAAGTCACCCATTAATCAAAAAGCTTTTTCACCACAATTATTAAACATTTTGTATGAGTTTTGTGAAAACTCATACAAAATACCCGCCGCCTCCGCGTAGCTTCGTAGTAATTAACGTAGCCCTACATAGTAGCGTAGCCGTTACTTCGTAGTAGCGTGGCCGTTACTTCGTAGCAGCGTAGCCGTCGTCATAACATCTACGAGGCGTTACGCTACTTAGAAGGGCTACGCTGCTACGAAGTAGCGGCTACGCTACTATGTAGGGTTATGCTGCTACGACGTAACGGCTACGCTACTACGAAGGGCTACGCTGCTACTACGAATGGCTACGCTACTACGAAGGGCTACGCTGCTACTACGAATGGCTACGCTACTATTACGAAGTAACGGATACGCTATTATGTTGGGCTACGCTGCTACGAAGTAGCGGCTACGAAACTATGTAGGGCTACGCTGCAACTAAGTAACGACTACGCTACATCGAAGTGCTACGCTACTACGCAGCCTACGCTTCTACGAAGTACGCTACTTCGAAGGGCTTCGCTGCTACGAAGTATCGCTTACGCTACCACGAAGAGCTACGTTGCGCTGCTACAAAGTAACGGCTATGCTACTCCGAAGTAACGGCTACGCTACTACGAAGCGCTACGCTGTTACGAAGAAACGGCAACGATACTACGAAGGGCTAGGCTCGCTGCTACGAAGTAATAGCTACGCTAATAAGCTAGCTATAGCGTATCCTAACTGGTTACGGCGTAGTTAAACCTCAACGCTATACTACACTATGAATCCAGTAATATAAAAAATAAACCATAAATCATCAGAAAGTTAGAACTCACTTGTTCTGTTGTAGATGGCGCCACTCCAATGCTTTCCCAAGTATCCGAATCTTTTGGTATAAACAAAGATTTTGTGTAGTTCGTATTCTTTTCTTTGATGGGAATACAATTTCCAAAAGCTATGTTGAACAGCATGTCTTTGGCGCGCCTTAGAAGTTGTGGTTCTTTAGACGAATAGAACAATAAGTGCGCATGATTGAGTAATGCGAAGCTTCTTAAGGTTGTGCAGATAATTTTCTTTATGTCGCTATCTGCAATTCAATGTTATTGATTAGTTGGAAATGCCGACGATATTCTTAAGTTTACCTAATATTGGCTGAAGAGAATTGGAAAATGACAACGGATTTTGTTTACCTCATTTATGTAGGTATGGCCAATATGGGCATGCGGAAAAAATACTATTGTATCCAGCAAAGAGTGTTACTGAAGTAAACTTACCGAAATTCTTAAAAAGATCATATTTCCCACAAATAATTATTAACTCTGGTAAACTTTCTGCGCTTGAATAGACGTCCTTCATGGTTTGAGTACAAGTTTCTAAAGTTTCCCAAATACTTTTAATTTTACAAAGATCTACCATGATGCAGAAAAAGAACTTCCCACGTATCGGTGTAGCCTGCAGCACATTATTCAATGTCTCCAACTTGCCGCCGTACTCCCAAATGTGACACAATGTTTTGTCGATTCCTTGTTTTTGATTTGATTTTCTTCCAAAAGAGTATTCTACCACTAGTGTTTCGCGTGGCGGATCGTTCTTCTCCAGAAAGGTATACAAAAGTGTTGTTTTGCCCTAAAAGTTTTGTGTGATGGATTAAATTATTTTTGCCGTAAGCCAAACAATGAAAAAATAACATTGTAAAGCATGAACCAAAGGGTATGAAAACTGGAATGAATAAACATTTAATAATCCAACTCACTACGGATTTGCTTCCAACAAAAAATATTGTTCTCGAGTTATTTTCGTTCACGTTAGTATGCGTTTTATCAATTATTTGTGTAGCTACTTCTGGTATTGACAGCATAATTCTAGTTAAGTGGTGAAGTGCCGAACTACCGACTTAATTAAATCAGCGTTTTACCAATTATTAATTGCGCTTAATCCAGAAAATACCCATATGGGAAACACTCTGTCGTTCTCGGCACTGTTCTCGGTTCTTTGTTCCTTATTGTTGTTCCTTGCTGTCTGTTGTTTGTTTTGATTAGGCAATTGGTTTCCTAGCAACCAAAGGTGCCACACACGTTTAAAACTTGGCAAAATCGCATAATGATTCGTTTGAGTGAGGTGCGACATGGATTGTGGTGGCGGGCACGGTGGCGGACAGTTGTCATGAGGGTCTGTCTAATATACGTATGGAGCTACTCAAACACACGTCGACATCACAACTGTTCGCGCCACGCCCACTACCGCCAACGCCTCTGTCTGGATAACAGGTTAATCAGCAGCCAGGCAGATCTATGGTCATCTTCATTCCCAGAGGTCGTCACATACATAATAGAAAAGTCTGCATCAAAAACACTATAGACCAGACCACCACTACATAAGCCATCTAGTGAAACCTACCCTTTTTTTTTTTTTTTTTTTGAGGTTTGGAAATCATCCAATGACTTCTCCCGCTCTGGGCAGAGCGGAAGGGCGTGTCAGACTTTTACTGACTAAAACCCACCCGTGTTCCTTCAGTTGCCTATTGCCAAGGTCCCGGTATCCCTTTCGGACTAACCCGCAACCTTGGCAGGCATCGGTCCTAGCGACCCCGCCAATTGTGCTGACATCTCTATGAGGCGCGCGTGGAACACGACGCGCCATCGACCCGGGCCTGGTCCTAATTGGACGGCGAGCTACCCATTGCTCGCCGTCCGCAAGCCTGCGCCTATGGTGGCCGGGAATCCGCCTGGGATTCCCGTCGCCCAGGGCGTCTCCAACGGCGGTGGTTAGGGGCGTGAGGGCGCAAACTTTGCCTCTCCCTCACGCGTTCCGCCTCCTCCTTCGCGAGCATTACTGCTTCGCAGAAGGAGGTGACTGCTTCCCATGCCCTCTCGCTCCGTACCATGGCCTGGACCAGAGCCGGACGCGACGCGTGAAACCTACCCTGAAAGACGATGCGGATATTGAACGAGAGCGGAGAGCGCGGAGAGCGCGGAGAGCGCCGCAGCAAACATGGTAATCCGTGGTTTGCTAGGTGTTAAAGTGAAATTAAAATAACTCTTTTTAAAGCATACCACCACAATGTGTGCACATGCACTCTGTAGACCGACTACACGCAAAAATCGTACAGTTCCTCGTGTCCAGTTTAACAAATCGTTCAGGATAATGTTGATGGGGCTTCCCCGCTATTGCACCGCATCGAGAATGTTTTCAGAAGCCCGCGTTCATTGTTTCTACGCAACAGTCACAGAGCACTATATAATTGGAAACCAGTATTATATAGTGCTCTGTGTTGGCAACAGTGCGCAAGCGAAGCACTTCGCTGGTGCGGCGAGTGCGGGGGAGCGCCAACTGCTAGAGAATTGCATCGGAGAAGTGAATACTGGAGAATAACCGGTGATTTACCGGTAAAAGTACTCGATTTAAATAATCGGTAATTAATGACCTGCTACAGCTTGGTGCTATTGGGTACGCAGATGACAGCACAGTCTCAGAAAGATACCTGTCCAGTGCTCTGAGCCAGCAGAGAGGAAACAGCTACTCGTTCCTCAGTGGGGCGATGACAATCAGGTCAAGTTCAATGCTCAGAAAACACAGGCGTGTCTATTCACTGCCAAAAGGAGCCAATTTCAATTATCTCCTACTTTCCGAGGTGCATCTGTACCAGTTACCGACCACCTGGAGCTTTTGGGCATGGAGTTGACGTCAGATCTCAACTTCGTCACAACCATCGAGTTAAAAGCCCAGACTGCAGCCAAAAAGCTGGGTATCCTAAATAAGGTGAGACGGTACTTCACATCTGGACAGCTTCTGGGCTTGTATAAAGCTCAGGCCCGTTCCTGTATGGAGTATTGCAGCCACTTAAGAGATGGCCCGGCAAAATACCAGCTTGCTGCACTTGACTCGGTGGAACGCAGAGCAAAAAGGCTCATAGGTGACGAGGCGCTGGGGGCTAGGCTTCATAGCCTGGCTCATTGGCGTAATGTTGCTTGCCGGTCGGTCTTCTACAGACTGTATTTCGGAGAGTGTGCGCAAGAGCTCCACGACCTGATCCTACCATCTCCCTTTCACTATCGGACCACCAGACGTACAGCGGGGTACCATCCGCACTTGGTCGATATACTGTCTAGTCGTACTAAGCGCTTCTCTTCCACATTTATTATGCGTACGGCCAAAGTGTGGAACTCTCCGCCAGCATCTGTGTTCCCTTCCACGAATAACACGTCAGCCTTCAAAACAAGAGTGAATAGGCATCTTCTGGGCTTGCTCGTTCCATCATAGGTCTCATCTATCGTTTTCCATCAGGCGAGATCGAGGTCAAGAGCTGTCCCATAACACAATAAAAAAATAAAAAAAAACCCCGAAATGAGAGAAACCAACCAATCTCAATCCAAAGATCGACCTTACGGTATCTCCTTACTCTAATACAAATTGTTATCTACATATTTTGCTTATACGGACTTGACTATTCTACAAAAGCAGTACGAGTACGTTTACATACTATATTTTTATGGAGTCTGTATTGAATGTAAAAATTTCGAAAAAAAAATCGATTTACATTCTCTTATTTCTCTAACTTTTCCGCATAAGTCGAAAAACTTATAGTTCTATTTCTGTATGAACGGTCAAAGCAAAGGGATGTAAGCCCAACACCCCCAAAATGAATTCCTGGCTACGGCCCTGGTAGTACGTATAGCCTAGTTGATGGCGAACCGATATGGGGTGGTGGCGCTTTTTCAAATCATTTATTTTGACTAACATAAACTCATAATAGAATAGAATAGGCACACATATTTACATTTACAAATAAAAAAATGAAAATTAAATTTCAATTTATTTTAAAATTAAAGTTATTTCAATTTATGACTAAAGCGACACTTAACACGCCTTTTTTTTTTTTTTTGAGGGTGGGAAATCATCCAATGACTTCTCCCGCTCTGGGTGGAGCGGAAGGGCGTGTCAGACTTTTACTGACTAAAACCCACCCGTGTTCCTTCAGTTGCCTGTTGCCAAGGTCCCGGTATCCCTTTCGGACTAACCCGCAACCCTGGCAGACACTTAACACGCCTGGAAGTATAAATGTTATACCTACTTCCAGGGCGTCCCACGGATACGCCACATGGTGGGAAAGTACCTTGAATATTGTAGATGGAACATTTTACTGAAAGAAGACATTATTTGAATTTAAAAAACAATTTAAACTGCATTCATAGATATTTAAATAATTACATGGTTGAATCGGGAATCGAACCCGTTACTTGAGAAAAATAATCGCCCTGTAGCTTTATCATACCGATCGAAAGGCTTCATCATAAGGATGATTTTTTTCTAAATAACATAGTGTCACAAATAAAAGGAAGACCATGCATTTTAACATAAAAAAACATTAAAAGAGTGCGACTTTGTATTCAACAGGAAGGGACTAATTTTGAGCATTTAATAAATTGATTAATTTTGTATTAAAAATGTTAAAATTCATTATGTTCCTTTCTTTTCATTCATTATGTTCCGTTCAGAATGCAGTTGGTAGAGGCAGAGGCGGCGGAAGGCGTGGGCGGTGTGGGCGACCGCCTGTGGCCTCGCGGTCCGAGGGGCCTCGCACCTCGACGGTTTATGCATTATGAACAACAATGAATGCGACGAAAAATTTTACTCTTCTTAAAACGATAAATATATTGACATGTTTTTATTTAGTTTAGCAACATTTGCTAGCGTTGTTGTCGTGGTGAATCCCCGCCGGCCAGAGCTGGGGATTCTATTTGTATGCTTTACTTTCAACGGCTAGGCTAGGAACTCAATCAAAGTATCGGGTGCGGTCCGACCAGGGCCATCGATTCTGTGGGCCCCCAAATCTTTAGAAATACTTTTTAATCAAATCCCAAACAAGGCGAAAATATGTTCAGTAAGTAAAAGGCAGTAATTGTTGGGGGCCCCCTAAATATAAACGTAGAGTGATAAAACTTTCGAGCTCGCTTCACTCGCTCTTGCGTACTACATTCTCTTTTTCTCAAACTTTTCTGTAAAAGTCGACAAAGTAACTCCTATTTATGTATGAAGTACACCTTACTTATCAGGGGGGGTATAACCTTACCTAAAATTTTCGAGCTCGCTACGCTCGCTCTAAAATCCTACGTTCTCAAACTATTACACTGTATGAGTCGACAAAGTAATTCCTATTTTTTATATAAATATTCAAATCCTATCCAGAATGCAAAATTTTTCGAGCTCGCTTTGCTCGCTCATGTATTCGGTTAATGCTCCAACTTTTTCGTTTAAGTCAAAAGAAAACGTAACCAGCTAGTGTGCTAAAATTTCAAGCTCGCTTCACTCGCTCGTAAATTCTACGTTCTTCCTAGTTTTCAAAGTTTTATGTATGCAGAAACCGACCCCCCTTATTTTGCCACGCCGGGCTCCCGACAGTCTTCATGCATAGTCCGTCAATGCCTATCTCGACCTTTTATACCTAAAAATAATAATAATTATGACAGTGAAACTGTTTTTTATTTTTTTTTTGTCTTCTTGCTCCACCAGAGGGCCTCGTGAAATGTACCTCGCCCACACTAAATTTAGATCTTGCGCCGCCACTGTAGAGATTTGCACCGGAGTGAGATTTGAACAACCGATTGAATTCACCGGTGATAGGGCAATCTCCGGTGAAAAACCGGAGGTCACCGGAGAATAAAGATATTTTGTTTCTTTTTTTTAAATTTATACATTAAAAATGAAGAAATAAAAATAATCAATTGATATACTTTATTATAATCATTTATTAAAAAAAAAAACGTTTTATAAAGATAACAAAATGCTGATTTTGATTAAAGAAACACAACATGTCAATAGCGTCATAGCGTAACATGTTTCTTCTATCATTTACTATTTGTCCTGTCGCCGAAAATACTCTCTCTGACCTTACAGAAGTAGCAAGTACAGTTATTAGGGATTTAAAGGCTATTTCGTCTAAAGGCTTTAAATGTTTATTGAATTTCCAGAATTGCACAACTTCATCCCAATTGGGGCTTTTTTCAGGATACTGTGTTTCCGTATACATTTTGAATATTTTTTCTTCTTCTGGGCTAATTATTTGAGGTGCTTGAGGCCACGATCACCGGAGATCAATCGGTTAATATGCAGCAGAAATAGAGTCGCTGAGAGAAAAGAACCCTGAGGAACACCGGCATTAATAGCCATATGATCCGATGAGCAGCCATCTATGACCACTCTGATCGTTCGCTCACTCAGGAAATCGGAAATCTAGTTGCAAAAGTCAGCAGGGATTTCGTATGCTTATGCTTTCGGAACCTTACCCAGCAGATTTGCATGCCAGACCCTGTCAAAACCCTTTGATTTACCAAGAGACACAGCAACGGCTTCACCGTGTCTCTCAATGGCCTCGCCCCAGCAATGCGTAACATACACAAGAAGATCTCCAGTTGACCGACCACGGCGGAAGCCATACTGATGGTCACTGAGGAGCTCATTATCTTCGAGGTATGCTAGCAGCCACAGACTACTTAGAGAACTAACGCTAGCAGCCATGGGCGTACCCAGCTTCTGGCCTAGGGGGGGCAAGTCAGATTTTTTAGGTCGGATCGTCCGCGGCTATTTTTACCGACTTCAAAAAAGGAGGAGGTACTACGTTCGGATGATTGTTTTTTTTTTTTTTTTTTTTTTTTTTATGTATGTTCACCGATTACTCCGCCGTTTGTGAACCGATTTTAAAAATTATTTTTTAGTTCGAAAGGGTATACTCCCGAGATGGTCCCATATAAATTTTATTAAGTTTGCTTGCGTAGTTCTTGCGCTAGCTTCAATATTACGTATTTTTCCCACAGTCTATGTAGACGATATCATTATTAGACTCCTTCACTGTTATTTACATAGCAGGTAGTAACTTGTATGGGGTAGGTACCACCACTAAAAAGTGAAAAATAAAAACTTTTTCCAAAAAAAACAACCGACTTCAAAAAAAAACACTAAAAAAGTGAAAAATAACTTTAATTTCGGAAGTCGGTGGCAAAAAACGAAAATTAAAAAGCAAAGACACCGACTTCCGAAATTAAAGTTATTTTTCACTTTTTTAGTGTTTTTTTTTGAAGTCGGTTGTTTTTTTTGGAAAAAGTTTTTTTTCCGACTTCTTCAAAAAGGAGGAGGTTCTATGTTCGTCTGTATGTTTTTTTTTGTGTATGTTCATCGATATTTTCGACAATTGTGAACCGATTTAAAAAAATATTTTTTAGTTCGAAAGGGTATACTCCCGAGGTGGTCCCATATAAATTTTATTAACTTTGCTTGCATAGTTTTTGAGTTAGCTTCAATATTACACATTTTTCCCACTTAGTCTATGTAGACGATATAATTATTTGACTCCACCACTGTTATTTACGGTATTCGAATTTGTGGGGTAGATACCACAATTAAAAAGTTAAAAATAAAAAAAAGTCGTGGCAAAAAACGAAAATTGAAAAGCAAAGACACCGACTTCCGAAATTAAAGTTATTTTTCACTTTTTTAGTGTTTTTTTTGGAAGTCGGTTGTGTTTTCCAGTGAAAAGTTTTGTCATACATACTACACAAACACACCTACATGAAACATTGTAGTGTAGTGGGCCATCGTCCCACGCGGTTTTTTGGCAATTGCACCGTGCATTTTGCCAGTGTCTACTGCGCGGTTCATTTAAAAGTTAGAGCATAAGGCCCCGTTTACACTTTGATTAGTAATCAAGCGAGTTCATACATGTTCTGCCAGATTTCCAGGGGGGGGCAGCTGCCCCCCCTGCCCACCCTGGGTACGCCCATGCAGCTTATTATTAAGAACCCTTTCCATAACTTTACATAGTATTGAGGTTATGGCGATTGGTCTGTAATTGACAGGGTCGGCACGGTTACCCTTTTTGGGCACTGGCTGCACATTGGCAAGCTTCCAGGATTTCGGCACCACTCCGGTTTTTAGAGAGAGGCGATACAAGCGTATCAAGACTGGAGACAATTCACCGGACAACTCACTGGGCATGAACCCCCAAAACCCCCCCGGCGTACGGCCCTGCGTACTACGCATTCGTTACCTACTGGAGTGGTACGGTGGCATGGTGGCGTTGGGAATGTCTCATTAGCAGCCCGGAGTCTGGATTTGTGCCAGGTTGATGGCAATAGGCTCGCGGCCTACTATAACATGGGATTTAAACATAACTGGTGAAATGTGGGTGTACTTTATGTACATTCACTTCTGCCTAGCGTATCGTTATGTTTTTGTTATGTTACTATGCGTTTGCACCAGAAAACTTTAAACATGTAGATGTTTCGAAACAAATCTCAATAATAATTGATTTTTGGAATGCGCGTTCGCATTGTACGAAACATAAGACAGATGACTATTGCTTGATGTTTAGTGTTATCCGAGTATCCGAGTAAACATCTCGTGTTTATATACTTATTGACCACTGGCCTCAAGGATGACGAAGATATTGACAGGGAGCGGAGGGCACTGTGTGTGAGAGCTAACATGATTGCCCGCAGATTCAGGCGTGCCTCTAAGGAGGTCAAGCGCACTATATTTAGTGCTTACTGCATGTCTTTTTACAGTTGCAGTCTGTGGGCTCATTTTACTTAGAAATCATACAGCGCCAACAGCATCCTGGCTATGGTAGCAAGCAGGCTAGATTGTGCGTTTGTGAGCCACTGCTGCAAGGTATCGACTGGGCCTGTCACCTTGCAGCGGTGAGGTCACAAATTATTTCTATGTTTTATTGTCAATGTTTTACTAACATATTTTACTAACAATACGAGTCTTGTTGCTTGATTTAAATGAATAAATAAATAATATCAAAACATGCAATGGTCCAAAGTAGACACGATAAGGTTTATAGAATTTTGGCAAGGCTTTCCATGTTTGTGGAATACAAAATGTGTGGACTATAAAAACTGACTAAAGTGTAAAAACAAATCTTACAACATGTTGCTACATCTTTAAAGTAATATTTTAATACGAAATTGGTTTGCACTGGCGAAACATTTACGACAAAACATGTTGAATATTCCATACAATTTTTGACAGGAACTAGAGATTTCAACATGTTTTGTCTTGAATATTTTGCGTCGTGAACTCGTGACAATGCGAACACGGGTCAATAAATTGACAGAAAACAGAGATTTCAACATGTTTTTATGTGAATGTTTCGCCAGTGCAATGTCACGGTTATGAAAATACGATTTTTTGTCAAATAGATTTCAAACAAAATACGCGTTTAGTGGCGTGGGGTCACCTTAACTCATTTATAATTCATTGTACTTGTCTTTGGTATGAGAAGCAAAGTTGCCAAACATAAATATAGAAAAAAAAATATTTATCTGTGGAAATGGCGATTGATGATCTTGGTGTCAAGAGATTTTTGTAGAAAATCTTGTGCGATTAAATTGCGTTGTAATATCAGCTGGGTGTTAATTCTTTTAAAATAAACTTTAGATTTCTTCAAAATAGTTTGAAGTGCATTTTATTTGATATCGATGATTAGTGTCAACTGATTGCAAGTGGTAAGAAATACATTGTCACCTTCACTCTTGTCCTAAAACTTTATTTATTTATTGTGCTTATTTATCATTGTTTATGTTTTTTTTTCATTATAATTTACTGTTTATTTTATCGTACCTTTTCGATATATTAGAAACCATGTTTGTGTTCTTTTGAGTTACTATTACGAAAGAGAAAGGACCATTCTGCATTATTCTCAGTCATATTATTCCGTAACCTACATAAAATTACAATTAAAATCTCTTAACTAACATTCCGCGTGTTCGATGTTTTTTTTTTCTTTAGCATATAAATGCTATTTTTTCAACTAACTTATTTAGAAACTTTGGTGTTTATAAATAGGATATAGTTCATTGAACTAATTCCATAATTACGTTTCAACATCAGTGCTATCGTCTTCAAATTTCCAAAAAAATTATAGTAGGTATAGACATTTTTTAACATGAAGTGGTGACTAATGCCTTGTTCACAGTTATTTATTCACATTTCAGGTGACCTGGGCCACTAAATCAAGAAGGTAGCTATGTGGTGATTTATTCTACTTAATATTTTGTGTCAAAATTGAATTTAATTTTGATTAATGGTGTATTAGATAATATTGTTGATGTAATTTAAACATATAATATAGATGGCGGAAGTGGATCCAGAAACCCTGTTAGAATGGTTGCTGACGGGGCAGGGTGATGAGCGTGACATGCAGCTCATTGCTCTTGAACAACTGTGCATGTTGCTGCTCATGTCTGACAATGTTGACAGATGCTTTGAAAGGTAATTATGTCTAAAATATAATTTGCATGGCAAGCAGCCAACTAAAATATAGCTTATCATTATTCAAGCTTGGAAAGGGTTTGCATAAGCTAATCAACAGATTGATAGATGTAAATATTAATAGCTTTTTTTCATGAATGTGTTAGTAACAAATTAAAAAAATATGGTCATAATTATATATTTTATGAAATATATAAATAATTCATAAAAATAATAATTGTAAATATTAAATAATAATTTAACTGGCAAAAATTAGATTTCGAAATAAATTTTTCAAATATAGGTGAAAACCGCATCAAAATTTGATACATATTTTAGAAGAATCACATGGTCACACATGGATATGAAAAGTAACTATGTTTTATACTTTTATAGAAGTATTAAAAGGAAAAACATAATATAATATAATACATTTGGTCAAGTTATTCATTGTAATTTATGGATATTTACTGAGTATGATATTTTTTTATTATCTTATCAAACATACAATATTATAAAATTATCATATTGAGAGCAACACATTCAATGTGACCTACTTTTATTTCAGCTGCCCTCCTAGAACATTTCTTCCAGCATTGTGTAAAATATTCTTAGATGAATGTGCACCAGATAATGTGCTGGAAGTGACAGCCAGGGCTATCACATACTACTTGGATGTTTCTGGTAAGTCTGATGACAAAAATGTATGTTTAACTTGAATTCAGGTGTAAAAAGAGATTTAATTCCATTGCATATGATCATGTTCATGACACATGGTCCATATTTATTATTCACTATTTGAATAAATAAAAAACAGTTGTTTTACTTGTTCTCAAAATGAAATAAATATTTCTATCAACAATATAAATGCATGGCTAAGCATTGTATAATTTATGAGAGTTTTTTATTTTCCTTACAATCCAAAATTATGATGACTGCAAAATTGTCTTTCTGTTAATTTTGTGTTAGTTAATGGATTTGGCTATACATTTATTTTGCAGCTGAATGCACAAGACGGATTGTTGCTATTGAAGGAGCAGTTAAGGCTATTTGCAGCAGATTGCTCACAGTAGATCCTAACAATCGCACCAGCAAGGACCTTGCTGAACAGTGCATTAAAGTAAGTTTTTAAAGCATCGGTTGAGAGAGCTTAAGCTTTTAAGGCAGTGTGTAATTGGTGTAACTGTACCTCCTATCTTTGATCTCAGGTGTTGGAGTTGGTATGCACCAGGGAAGCAGGTGCTGTTTGGGAAGGTGGTGGCCTCCCTGCAGTGTTACACTTCATTACTCATCATGGTACATCTGTGCACAAGGATACTCTCCACTCAGCTATGGCAGTGGTTTCAAGGTGTTTTATTGATAACATTCTGATATTAAATAATATTAGGTTGTGCCCTATTGTGCCTAACAAGGCGTGATGATTGAAAAATAAATTGCTTTTGTCAGGGTATGTGGCAAAATGGAGCCGGGTGACGCTCGTGTGGGTGATGCTGTTTCGTCTCTGTCGGCACTGCTGCGTCACAACGACGCGAGAGTGGCCGACGCGGCTCTCCGATGCTTCGCGTCGCTTGCTGACCGCTTTGCGCGCGCTCATGCTGATCCAGCCCCACTTGCTGAACATGGTATGTAACATGTCATGAAACATGACATCAAATAAAGTAAGTGAAACTAGCCAGTGTGGTTAAGCTTTGGGGTTTGGTTAATTTTATATGTAATGTAATTTTATATTTTAACCCACCTTGTGTTCTTTGGTTTACAAATAAGTACTTCTACTGTTTTTCTTAAAAAAAACATTGTCTTCACAATGACTTAATTTTCCACATACTTACTTCTTATCCATATTTTCCATCTTAGGTTTGATAGAGGAACTAGTTCGTCGGCTGGGCAGTGCTGAAAGTGGTGACGACAAGTGTTCGGCTCCAGCAGTATCTACTACTGTTAGCTTACTCTCTACATTATGCCGTGGTTCCGCACAAATTACACATGTAAGTTATAACTAAATTTTACTAGCGACTCGCACGGTTTTACTTGACAATACATGAACATTTCTTTATTATGTATATCTAAGATAAATATTGATGTATACATAAACACATAAACCTTCCAGAACAAATTCTTTAAATGTTGGAAAACGCATCAATATCCGTTGCGTAGTTTATAAGAACAACGTGGTCAAAGAGACACGAAAAGCGACTTCAATTTATTATGTACTAGCTGATGCCCGCGGCTTCGCCCGCGTCAATGTCGGTTATTATACACTTAAACCTTCCTCGAGGACCACTCTTATCTATTGGTGAAAACAGCATGAAAATCTGAGCAGTAGTTTTTGAGTTTATCGCGTACAGACAGACAGACACACGCGGCAGAGGACTTTGTTTTATAATATGTAGTGACAGATAGAAGATGTTGCCTTTGCTCATTTGCCTTATTATTTAAATTCAAGAACTTTAAGATAAATGCATTTAAAACTGGTCACTGATTAGGAATTCGCATGATACCAATATGCTAAATATAAATTACAACGATTGTTTGTAGGATCTCGTCCGCCTGGAGTTATGCTCTGCAGTGGAGGCGGCGGTGCAGGCCGACGAGCGCTGGTGCCTCGAGTGCATGCGGCTAGTGGACTTGTTGCTAGTACTCTTGTGTGAGGGACGGCATGCCATACAGAAGTAAGCACATATATAATGTTACAAGGATTTATTGGCGCTCGGCCTAAATCGGAACTAATGCCTTTTTTATTACATTTGAAGTATAGAAAGAAAGTAAATATAAATATTTGTCACAATACAAGTCCACACCACAATATTTTGGGCCACACGGCTGCGCTAAATAGGCCCAGCAAAATGCTAGACAACAGGTGCCTGACGCTGGTTTTCAACTGGTCTTTACGATGAGTGTGACAGAACTGACAGATGTAAATCAGTTTCGTTATAATAAAATAAAATATATAGCAGATATTTATGTGTAGCAAATGATAAGAAATATGATAATAATATATACCTACATAAACCCATGACCCCCATGGTTTATGTAGGTATGTTTAATCAGAATCTACAGAACGCCACCTGCTACGATCCTTACATACTCCTTTTGCTTTGTTTTCGTCCATACACGCACGCCGGTTGCAAGTAATACTAATAAAATTGTTTATTTGCGGAATAAGAAAAAAAAAATTGTGGAAGAAGGCTCCTCAGTGTCTCCGTTCTGTACCAGTGGTTCAACTCGAAACGGCAGTTCCACGTCGGGCTCGAGCGCGTCGGGCGGCGCGAGCGGCGAGGGCTCGTCAGCCAGCGGCAGCGGCGCGCGCGGCGACAAGTCGCATCGCCAGCTCATCGACTGCATCCGCGGCAAGGACACCGACGCCCTGCTGGCTGCCGTGTCCAGCGGTGCCGTCGATGTCAACTTCACCGATGATGTTGGACAAACCCTGCTCAATTGGGCCTCGGCTTTCGGTACAAGGGAAATGGTCGAGTTCTTGTGCGAGAAAGGTGAGGTTTTGTTGTTATACGAGTATTCAGGAATTATTCCTCCATTTATCATTGATCAACACCTTGAAGTTATTTTTATCCAAACTCAAAGCATTTATTTCACTTAAACCAATTACAGGCATTTTGAATTGTCAAGAGGTTGGTCAGTCAGAAGGATGAAGCTTATTGAACATTCCAAAGTTTAGTTTAGGTTCCTATGGAGAAGAACGGGCGAGAAACTCCATATATTATTGTATGTCACGTTTTGCGTTAGGTGCTGACGTAAATCGTGGTCAACGTAGTTCATCTCTGCATTACGCGGCCTGCTTCGGTCGCCCTGCTATTGCCAAGGTTCTTCTTCGTTACGGTGCAAATGCTGACCTACGAGATGAAGACGGGAAAACGCCTCTTGATAAGGCTCGGGAACGACACGACCAAGGTAAATATAAATAGATAATAATATTTTGTTATGTACTCTTAATTTTTTTAATGAAGTAATTAACTAAACTGAAATATCTTTTGTCCATCTAGGTCACAGGGAAGTGGCAGCTATTCTTCAGTGTCCAGGCGAGTGGTTAGTAGTCGGTAATCACGACTCACCGTCGCCGACCAATGACGATGATTTCCCTGAAACTGGAGATAAGGAAATGGCAGCAGTATACCTAGAGTAAGTAATGATTGTTTTAGTTTTATTCAACACATTTGATTATTTGGGTAGTACGACGCCGGCGGTTATGTTGTTTCGGCTTGGTGATGTTTTTTTACGGCCTGTAAACCAAACAAATTATGAAACAATAAAAAACAAATATGTTGCTAATAAGTGAGATCAAAATCTATTTGGCCAATCTTACTTTCTCAGCTGTCAATTCTGTAATTAGTAGTTGTTGGCTCATCTTCTTATTAATAAAACTGACAGACAAAATAAAACAGGCAGTGTCCCGCCTAAGTTGTCGAGTTTAGAACCATGAAATTGTTCACATTGGGTTTTTGAAAATTCAAACTTCATGCCCTCCCACGGTCAAACGTCGGACGGTCGTTCTTGTACGTCACGGTGCGCATGCGCAGGCGCCTGGTGCCGCTGTTCTGCGCGCGCTACCTGGGCGCGGGCGCGGCCGGCGTGCGGCGCGCGTGCCTGTCGCTGGTGCGCAAGGCGCTGCACTACGCGCCGGCGCGCCTGCTGCGCGCGCTGTCGCTGCGCCGCGAGCCGCGCGCCGCCGCGCTGCTCACGCAGCTCGTGGCCGCCGTGCTCGACAATGCCGTGAGTTCGCGCATTACACTGGACACTCTAAAACATATTGATCCTGCCCTAACCAAAAGCGATCGTCGCGCGATTACGCGATCGTGACCTGAGAAATAACGTACATACGCGACAATGTCATATTCATATAAAAGAGCGCGACGATCGTGTACTCGCGCGCTGATAGTTATTAGTTGAAAAGCAGCCTAATGATGTACAGTTTTCTAATTTAATGAACCTCTAAAAATCTTTTAAATTGGTCGCAGTTACTTGGCTATTTAGTATGTTTAGGACCCCAGAATAAGAATAATTAGAGGTTAGAACAAAAAGAGAGAGAATTCATTATATTCGAGTGGTCAATAATATTTTTAGGAAAGCAAAATGAAAATTATTTGAGGTGTGATTATGAAATACACACCCTTAATTAATACACTATATAACAGCCTGCCCGCTAAAAATAACCCACGGGACAACCACACGATTTTTTTTGGATTCCGTACCTTGCGGCATCACTCGCAATAGTTCGCGTCAGTAGCCCCTGACGTGGTGTGTGTGCAGGGCGAGCTGGGCGCGGGCCGGCGCGCGCCGCCGCGAGTGCTGCGCAGCCGCTATATCCGCCCGCCCGCGGTAACGTTACGATGGTGTGATGCTCCCAGGCCTGACCGAGCCGGCTCTAAAATGAGAGATTTTTACCTATTACTCCTAATTATATGCAGCCAGTAATTTGGAACAAAACCATAAACATCCTATAATCTAATTTGTATCTTTAAACACAATTGAAAATAAACGAAGCTCACTAAATTGATCATCCGTTTTAGAGCCGTAACGTCATCATTGCTTGAGACACCGTTGCACGGATTTTATGTGTATGTTTGGAATCCATGTTTGGCTTGAATCCGTCGAACGATGCCATCTACTGCGCTCAGCTTAGAATAGCTAAACACAAATAATGAATGTCAGTTATCTATCATAAGCATCAGACTTATAATACTAATTTTATTTGTTATCTGCTGAGTTGAAAGATTTTGATTTCTTGTTTTTCTCACTATCATTTATTTTTGAATGCATCCACATTTTTGTAAAGACATCACACCATCGAAACTTACCTGCATCAACAATCGTTCTCTTGTGTTTATTATTTTTTGTGTTTAATAATAATTTATTTATATTAATGTATTTTTTTTTGTGTTACATAAATATTGTGTTTGTTTAATTGTGTTACAGTCAAGAAATCTGTGTCAAATAAAGTGAAGTTTTTGTTGTATCTGTATTTATTAGACAATCTATTATAAGAGTCAGTTTACTTCAAATAAAAATCCTTTTAGGCCCGACTTTTCCTTCTTTTCATGTTTCTGACCAGACTTAAAATATTGTAACTTGTTACGACATAGGACGATGACGACGGCCACCTCATAGTGCTGGGTATCGCTGAGGAGCTGATGGTGAAGGCTTCCGACATATACCTGGAGCAGTTCGCGCGCCTCGGAGTGTTCAGCAAGGTGGAGGGCCTCGCGGCCGCGCCCGCGGCCTTCTTGTCGTCTGACAGTGAAACCTCTAGTATTCCGGGTAGGAAATATAGCTGTACAAGGATCTTTTGATCGTGGCCAAAATCGAACCTACGCCGCCAACTAATTTTTTCAATACATTTCACAAAACAATTTCATAAATGTTTATCAATTAATTAATTAAATCATTATTAGTGATGCTGCATTTTTTAGCAGTTTTTGTCGATTTTATTGCATATTTCGATCCGTAAGTTGCATTTACCAATTCACTCTTTAAAAAGTTTTCTACCATAATCCTTCGTGTTTTACATTACTCTTGACACTAAATACTGGATTATGCCTGTCTTTGAACTTTTTCTTGCCACATAAGACTGGATCCACTTTATGATAACGGATGTAACGAGACGCTTAACGAGGCCTAGTTACTTATGATCCCCGTAGCTGTGATAATTTTTGCGTACTGGGCCATAACTGAGAATCTTTTCTTGGAAACAGAGAAGGTCAAAGTTTTTACCTGTTTTCACGAAAGTTAGTTTTAAATGTTATCACTTCACTTTAAATACACACAACTCCTATACCATTGCATGTATCCTGTTTTGCGTGCGTTACATTGCGCGCTGTCGTAAACAGTGAATTTTAACACCAAAATAGTTTCACAGCAATAATTTTTGTTAACAGTTAACAGAAATGTGAAGGCTCTTTTTACCGACTTCAAAAAAGGAGGAAGTACTATTACACCCTGTATTTGGTAGGCTGCAGCGAGGACGCGACATGTCTGTCAAGCGGCGTGGGCTACTCGTGGGCCGAGTGGTCGCTGTGCCGCGGCCGCGACGCGCTGTACGTGTGGAGCGACGCAGCCGCGCTGGAGCTCAGCACGGGCAGCAATGGCTGGTTCCGCTTCCTGCTCGACGGCAAGCTCGCCACCATGTACTCCAGCGGTAGCCCTGAACACCAAACTGATAACACCGGTATGTACTGTTATTGTATTGTTAAGGCGGAAGCGCCGTGGTACGTTTTTTGCATTTTGCAGCAGGCCAGTATCAGTTGATCAAAACATAATTCGCGACCGTAACAAATATGTATTTACAGAATTATACAATTTTAAATTCGCGGGTTATCTCGCAACTGCCTTAAGGCGTTTAGAACCATCTACGCCCTCACACGGGTTTGCCAGCATGCGTGACATATTTTTCATTAATGTTACGTATTCGAATAGTAGATAAACAAAATAGAATCTATTCAGAGGGCGAGGTTAAAGCCCCATTTACATGGTGCAAGTTTCTGGAACATTCCAAGAGCAATAATCACATGCCATAAAGTTCGTTCAATTATTGCCATTCAAGAATTGCATGCAAGTGTATACACGCGTGCGAGTTTCATAAAACGGCATACAAAAATTGTTTGCAAGTTTTGCCATTCAATAAAAATGCATGCGGCTTACACTGGCCAACGCAATAAAATTGCATGTAAGTTTTGCGTCGTTTAAACAGTCGTTGCACGTCCTTGTACAATTGATTCAAGTATTACCCGTATTTGCGCTGCCAAAAATTTCATTATTGAACGTCTTCTCAAGATTTTTTATTAACTTGTCTCGTTTCTATGTTAACACACTAACCGCACACATATTTGAATGATAGATTTTCATGCCAGAATTGAATGCGATTTTATCGTACGTGCGATTATTGTATGTGCCATTTTATTGTACGTGCGATTTTACTTTACGCGCTGTGTACACCTATACCAGTTTTGAAAGACAACTTGCTTGGATCGTGCAACAATTGTACGTGTTGTTTAGACCATGCCAGTTAATTGCTGCTTCAATTTTATGGTATGCCACAGGCAATAAACTTGCACGGTGTAAATGGGGTTTAACCCGCGTGCATGCCGAATTCCGCATGGCAGTAAAAACGCCCTTAGGCTATATTGATGTCGAGATAGAACCTATTGTTGGTCAGTCGCTGCAAATATCTAGTGACAGCATTTCCATAAAGATAAATGATTTTATTTCTGTAAGTATGTTTGTACAAACACTTTTACAGTCAATCATGTTTATAATAAACTAGATGAGGTCGACGTTTCCTGACTACTCTGAGAAGAAAGGCCGAAACAAACTCAGAGGTCCAAAGTCCAGACATAATCTTGGTCAGTTAGTCATTTATAGTCAGTTCAGACATAATCGTGGTCAGATAATAATGATAATGGCACGCTGCCGTTTCGCTGTTTTCACTACACATTTCATTCATAAGAATTCATTCATGATTCTATGCTCTTAGACAGTTTGCTATTTTCTTATTTAGATGGTCAGTGTTCGCCGTCGCCGTCGTGAGACAATTTTTTTTTTTTTTTATATTCGCATCAAGCATTATTTTGTCCGTGTTTTTAAAAGTTACTTAATGCATGTTGTGTTGAGTAAAAATAGTGAGTTATGGTTTAATTACAGAAAACCGCGGCGAATTTATCGACAAACTTCAAAGAGCGCGAGCTTCAGTAAAGAATTCGGTCCCTCAACCGATTCTTTCTAAACCTGGAGCCTCTAAATTGATTATCGGCAACTGGGCTCTCTCATGTAAAAAGTAAGTGACTTGTATTTTCTGAACAAACAATATAATATTTTGTCATTTGATACTATCAACACTTAGTCTTCATTGCATGTTCTTTCAGGGAAAAAGAACTACAAATCCACAATACTGATGGCCAGCAACAAACTACTATACTCAGAGAAGACTTGCCTGGTTTTATTTTCGAATCAAACAGGGGTACCAAGCATTCATTCACAGCTGAAACCTTTTTAGGTAAGAATTTAAAACTTTAGTGCATATTAATTTGTGAAAACTGTCTAAAGGATAGGTAGAGTAAGAATAAAACGAAAGTTACGATAAATACTTCTTTTCTTTGTAACTTTCATTAGTTGCTTTTTGTAAAAAAAAACCTACCTTTATTATTCTACTGTTGGGCAAAGGTTTATTTGATAAAATGATATTATCTTTTTAGGTCCTGAGCTAGCGAGTGGCTGGACAGATCGCAGGACAGTGACGCCTCATAACGCGGTAAACGCGAGTCGATCAAGATTAGCAGCTAAAGCAGAGGCGTTGAAAGCACAGGTTTGTGTGTCTTTAGAATTGAAATAGTGGTCTATGTCTTTTGTGATAGCCAAGCCTTTCCCCGGTCTTATTGCCTGGCCACGGGACATTCGCTGCAGCAAATTTTCGCGCGACGCGAAAGGCGAAGTGTCTTGCGACTAAAACAAATGAATAAAAATGTACTAGTCAAGCCACGCCCGCCGCACCGCCGGTCGCGCGGTAAGACTAGGTGTTGTCGTATTTTTATGGTGTCTTTTTTGCCAACAAACGCGCTGCGCAGCACCGCGCCTCTCAGCGTACTTTGACACGTGTCAACCCTAGCACTGAAATTATACCTTATTCTTAAGAAAATAAGTTCGATAATTGTTAAAAAGTGCGTGTAGCGTCGCGTCGCTTGACGTCGCGGTCTGAACTGACCCTAATGCTTGTCGATATACTTATTATAAAATGATTTTGTAAAAATACAAAAAAACTGTTATGCAGCTATGTCGGATTTGAAGTTGCGTGGCTTTTGCTTCTCTGGGATACCTAGTCGATGAAGCTGTGTGTACATTGCTTTAATTTTGTTGCACCAGGTATGCGAGCGTGCCCGCGCGCTGTACTCGCGCCACCTCGCGAACGCGGCCACTCGCCAGCCGCGCCCGCCCGTCGCAAGGCTGCGAGCATTACTCGCGCGAATGCAGCGACTCGCCACGCAACCTTCTGGTAACGAAACATGTTTTATTTATTTCTAGCTGATCCGACCGACGCTGTCCTGTCCGATTTTTATTAATTCATACAAAAAATTCCATTGAAAAAAGGACGTTCAGTTTTTCCCGATTTAAGTGACTGTCAAGCTATTATCAGAAGCACATACGCTCCTCAATTAATTTCGTGATTTGTGATAAATACTGTGAAGTTGTGTACCAAAACATTATGAAAGTGTTGTTGAAGTATCTTGATAACTGCGTTATCTATTATTTTTCTATCCTAAAAACGATAAAAAAACTTATCTAAACAATAGAACATTCAATCTGTGTAGAAACTTTACCCACATTAGGATTAATGTTTTTCTGGAAAGCTCTTAACAGTGATGATGTAACTTCTACCAATATTCTTGGTAACACTACCAAGGAGAGCACGCAAAGCGTTAAAACTACCATCGCTGAAGTTCTCCAGCAGAACAAAGAACAAGCTTTTAGCTCAACTCTAGAACTGCTACTCCTTAAACAAACCGAATAGTTTAAGTGCATCTTCCAACTAATGAGTACTCTTATAAGTCTCATCACGAAGCTCGTCAATCTACTCACAAAATGAATGCACTAATAAAAATTTCATCCAAATCCATTCAGCCGTTTTTGCGTGATTGAGTAACAAACATCCAAACACACAAACTTTCGCATTTATAATATTAGTAGGATAAGCACTATGTTGATAGAATCGGAAACCGTAAAAATGCTTACGTCCAAAAGGAATCAACACACCTACTAGGAATCCCTCAGAGATATACCACTGAAAACTCCGGATGACATTGAAGAGGCAACAAAATACATAACACTTATTTAGGAAGCTTATTGGATCAATACCCCGGAAAAAATAAAAGATCGGCAGTGTAACTATCCACTAGAAATTAAAATTAAAGCTCTAGTCGATAAACGCCAACTTTGAAGAATTTGGCATCAAAGTAAACTACCAGCGGAGGAAACTATTTAATTAAGCCTCCGGGAACCTGAAAGAAATTCTACACAATTGGAACAATAAGACATTAGAAGATTAACTGGAGTCTATAACAGCCACTGCATCATCGAACTATTGATTGTGGAAATTCACTAAAAACGATAAAAGGCCTCATAATGCTATGCCTCCTCTTAAAACCGCACCAGGATGGGCGCGAACATCCCAGGAAAAGCCACCAAATCCAGCCATAGACTTGGAAAATGAGGAGCTAGTCGATATATATAGCGAAACTCGCGCCCTGTTACAGTACGCGAAGTCTGGCGGCTTATCACAAAGCTTCAGGATAAGAAAGCTCCCGGGTACGATCTTCTCACCAAAGAAATACTGAAATCCATAAGCCTTCTGCCAATCCTCTCCAAAGTCTTTGAGAAGCTACTGATGTACAGAACCAATTCTAAATAATAAGAAAATTATTCCCGACCACCAATTTGGCTTCAGACAGGTGCATACTACTACTGAACAAGGCCATTGAGTCTACAATAAAATAAGAAAAAGCATGGAAGAAAAGCTATACTGCTCCTCAGTGTTTCTGGACATCCAACAGGCCTTCAATAAGGTTTGGCATAAGGGCCTGTTATACAAGCTGAAAATCAATCTCCCCCACCAGTACTACTCACTGTTGAAACCTAATCGCCGGAAAGAATATTTCTAGTAAAAGAAGCAGATGTGACGTCGCGATTCTGTAATATAACTGCTGGAGTACCGCAAGGGTTAGTACTGTACTGGGATGGGTGTTGTACACAGTATACACTCCAGATCTCCCGCAGGCTGATGAGGTTACTACAGCAACATTTGCTGATGACACCGCAATACTAGCTAGCCACACAGATCCTGCTATGGCCTCACACATGCTACAAGGGGGACTCGACAAAATAACCACATGGTTACAAAGGTGGCGGATAAAGACGAGCGCAAGCAAATCGGTCCATATCACATATACGCTGCGAAAAGGTGACTGTCCACATGTAAACCTCGAGAATGTCACACTATCTCACCACGATAGCGTAAGATACCTAGGGTTATATCTCGACCGACGTCAAAAGTGGAAGAAACACCTTAAGACCAAGATACACGAATTTAATATCCGTTACAAACACTTACACTGGATCATGAGACGAAACAGTAAACTGAGTACCTACGACAAACGTTTAATACATATAATAGCGATCTTGCAGCCAGTGTGGCTGTATGAAATTCAACTTTGGAGCAGCGCCTGTAACTTTACATCTCTTCACACAGTTAGCATGATACAGAGAATGCAGAATGCAATTTTGAGGTCAATTAGTGGCGTTCCTTGGCTTGTCACGGACGCTGAAAATCTGAAATACACATAGAGTTATCAATGAATACCGTCATGGACGAGATAAAAACATCACAAATCCAGAAAAAGAACCAGAAAAGATACCAGGAAAGACATCCTAACGATCTGTCGCACTGAAAATAAGAAGTTACAGGGAAAGACTAAAAAGGAAAGCCATCGTGTAGTCTACCCACACCTGTGTGGCCCTAAGCACGAATACGGAGTAGATGGCTCACTGGAGTCACGCTCTTCCCGCCAGTTTTTACCTCCAACTCATCTGCTAAAAGTACAAAACTGATGGCGGATTGCCACACAAGAAAAAAAAAGTTTTTCCCGAAATTGTACATTTTTTTGGGAAACTTTAACCTAAATTGGACTATTATGAACATTTTATACAAAAAATAGCCAAATCGGGCTCAAGTGATGCGCTTACCAACGAATAGCATTTCAGTTTTTTATTTATACAAAAAAACTTAATCAATTTTCAGAGGACTGGCAAAACGAGCTGACCGAGTCACTAGATCAACTGACAGAGCTGTTGTGTGGAGACGAGCTACTCTCGGCGTATGAGTTGCAGTCATCTGGGTTAGCACCTTCCTTGCTGCAAGTGCTTTCACCACAAGCTAATGGTAAGTAACCTAACCACGAACTGACAAACATTACACACGAGTAGTCTTGTATTTTATTAATTTTATAGTATAAAAATGTGATGTGAGCAAACAATGTGAAGCAGAAGGCATCATTTTCTTACGGCCAAACCCAATAACCTATCTATCACCAGTTTTGGCATCCTGGACATCATCATCATCATTTTAACCGAAAGACGTCCACTGCTGGACATAGGCCTCCCCCAAACTAGACATAGGAAAACCAATCTATCCATGGTTCTAACATCCCAATAATCTATCAGAGATTAAGGAATCTCACCGGCTCACGCTATCTATTAATGGGAGGGTCCATCGCTTACGCATACTTTGGCTTTTTCATACAAATAGCTATCCGTAATAGCTATTTGTATGAAAAAGCCAAAGTATGCGTCCGAAGTCCTAATAACGTGTTGACAGCTATTTGTTTGTCGGGACAATTACCTAAAGATAACATTAGATTGGTTTATAGTTTTATAACTCGGGGGAGTTGCAGGGATAAACGTATCTTTCTAAGCATTGTTTACTTAAAAAGCTAATTTTATAAAACATGTCCGATTCAAGTACGTTAACCGGAAGGAAATTTCCGTTTAAGTAAGAAATATACTAAAAACTGGATATAATTTGAAGAATTACCACGCACGGGTACCATAATTATGTATCTAATTACGTTTGGTATGTCATATCATCACAAAAAAAAAATGCTAACGGAGGTCTCGCAGTGGTAACCCGCCTACCGATCGTACCAAATATGTATTTACAGAATTAGAATCATTAATACATCTCTCTAAGTTAGATTTGATCTCTAATGTCATGATTTCATGAAAAAGTCATTCAATTTAATATCGTTCTAGCATTTAGTTTATATTCCAAAAACATTTATCTAAACTTGCAACTCTCCGCTATGGATTTTAAGCGTGAGTTGCACAGAGTTAGTCTTAAAATGTTAATAAAATAAATAAAAATAAAATTCTTTTATTTCAGACATCTTGGCCCATAATATTGTTAGTAGAAAGACTTAAGAACTATGTTAGTACATTAAAAAAAACACTAAAACAATTAATTAAGGTATTTGCCGCCATCTGGGGCCCCGGGCACACGCACTTGTGCTTGAACCCAGTGCCGCAGAAAGGGGCTGTCCACCTTGTGGCTGAGCACGCTCAGGATGGTGTTGGGGCTCCCACGCGTGCGGAACATCAGCGAAGCGATGCGGCGCCGCATCACGGTGTGAAAGCCGTCAGTGTGCGCATGCGCAAACATCGCAGGCGCACTACAGTAACGTGGGAGTCCCACCAGCACCCTGAACGCGTTATTATATTGTACGCGAAGAGCGTTGATGGCCCGCTGTGTGTAGTTGACCCACAGATTGCAGGTGTAGAGAGTTTGGCAGAATGCTTTAAACAGAGTGATCTTTACCCCCAAACTACACCTCGCAAATCTGCGTGCCAACATGTTACAGCGGACCGCCATCGCCCTCCTCTCCCTTTCTGTCTCCATCGTCTTTTAAATTAATAATCGAGTGTTTTACCCTATGAGTGTCTGTCATGTAAGACGATAGCCATAAGCTCGTGTGTCGTGTGCAGACGGCACCGGGCAGGCCGCGGCGCGCGCGCGCGTGGTGCGCGGCTGGCTGGCGCGCGCGGGCGGCGTGCTGGCGGCGCGCCTGGTGGCGGTGCTGGAGAGCGTGGAGCGCCTGCCCGTGCTCGCGCCCGCCGGCGACGCGCCGCCGCCCTCGGCCGGCACGCTGCACCACCTCACCAAGAGGATCAGGTCATTATCATCTAGTCTTTCTCAACTATGTTGGGATCGGCTTGCAGACTTACCAGATGCAGCTCAATACCAGTAGTACGTGGAGCGACTGCCTATCTGAAGTCCACAACCCAGTTACTGGGTATCACGATACCCCTTAGCAAGACTGTGTCATGTTTGTCAGACTTTCGGGCTTCTGGTTACTCGTATCGACTGTCAAAGACCTACGAATATCAGCCGGGACCAATTGCTTTGCATTCTTTCCGAAGCCTGGAGGGGTCTTGGTATGTAATAGATGGTCACCAATCCACGGAGCGACCTCAGCAAGCGTTGTTTAACCTTGAATTTAACTACGAACCACAGAATAATAACAGAAATAAAATGTCTTATACCGGTGTCGTATTTATCGTTGATAGCAAACCTTTGTTAAGTTGTGTATTATAGTTTCGTTAGCTAAATTATAAAGGCAATCGTAAAGCATCTTTAATTATCCGTTTGTCTTTAGGCTGCGTGTTGAACGTGCAAACGATGAATCTACGGAGGATACAACTTCAAACAACGGCAACAACGCTGGCCGCAACTTGAAGGTGGAGGCTTTAACGACAGTGCGGCAGCTTGAGAGATTCCTCGCCAAGTCTGTCGCGCGTCAGTGGTACGACATGGAGCGAACCACTTTTAACTTCGTTCAGAAGATAAAAGCAGAAGCTCCTATCACGTTTACATACGAAGTAAGTGACTTGCCATATTTTTTTAAATTTATTGATTTTAATAACCACGGAAATTAACTTATCTTTTTATTTTTAGCACGATTTCGACGAGAATGGTATTCTTTACTTCATAGGCAGCAATGGCGGTACTGGCGAATGGGTAAATCCCGGTGCTCACGGTTTGGTCAGCGTCTGGTCGTCTGACGGAAGGCAGTTACCGTACGGCCGTGCCGAAGATGCACTCTCGAGGTCACCGGAACCGCTGAATGTACACACGAACGATGACAGACGAGCTTTTATAGCCTGTGACTTGGGCTTACAAGTAGTGCCTTCGGCGTACACGTTACGGCATGCTCGCGGGTATGGACGCTCGGCGCTCAGGAACTGGTTATTCCAAGTAAGTGTTGCTGGATCTTGTTAATTTACCAAAGAATGTAAGCAGTTGTCTGTAATTTAACTTGCATCCTTTTGAAACGGGACCCCTTCTTTTCGCATAATGTTTTTTTTTCCTAATATTTTATGGCATAACGATTTTGGCATATTTTTTTTTGGTCTAATAATTATTTGCCATAATTGTTTTTGGCATACAGTTTAATATATTGACATAATTATCTTGTTGGATAATTTGTTTTGGCATAATTTATATTCGCATGATGTTACTAGGCGTGATGACTGATGACTATTAGCATAATAGTGTTAAGGCATAAAAAATTATGGGAATAACGGAAACCAAGTCAAGTTATTTTTACATTTTATTACAAAAATAAGGTTAGAAGGTTAGGTGGTTTAGGTTAGGTTAGGTTAGAACTGCGACCCCTACGCCAAAAACGACTAGAATATAAATATATAGAAAAAAATACTTAAGTTTGGGTTAGTTAGTTGGGGTTCTGAATACTGGAAGGGTTTCCATAAACGCTGCTCCGCCGCTGCCGGTGTCCGCTATGTTTTTAATCTCGGCTGCCGGCAGTAATGTCACTGCCGGTTTCCAACGACAACGACGGTTATTTTTGGGAGACGGCGCCGGCAGCGGAGGCAGTCCCTAATAAGTAACCACTCGCCAGATCTAAAACTTTTACTATGTACTTTAACTCACAGTTGACTATGTATTTTTATTTTAATTGTACATTTTTAGCAATAAAATTGTTTGTAAATATTAAATACTAGCTTCCGTCCGCGGCTTCGCCCGCGTGGTATGTGGCTAAAAAGTAGCCTATGTCCTTTCTCAGGCTATGACTATAAATGTGTACCAAATTTCATTTAATTTGGCTCAGTAGTTTTGCCGTGAAAGCGCGACAGACAGACAGAGTTACTTTAGCATTTATATTATTAGTAAGGATTGTAAATAAATGTGTTGTAGTGTCTAATTTTGTTGGAGTTAATTAATATGCGTATTTTATGCCTCTAAAAATTATGTTTTAAGTAAATATGTATGCCATTGAATGTTATGCTTATACATTATTATGATTAGAGAAATGATGCATAAAATAATTATGCGTAAGCTGTTATACGTAAATAATATTATTATGCGTTAATATTGTTCGGATAAACAAAAGTTATATTATGTCTTAAAATTTTATGCAAATGGATAGGGAACGACGCGCTTTGAGGTTAAGGAGCAGTTGCTTGGAGTTAAGCCGAGGATTCATCATAACAGGTAACTGCAGTATCGTCGGCAAAAGAGACAATGTTACCAGAGCTCGGTTGCATGTTGCACAGGTCGTTTAAAAACACCAGGAACCATTTAGGGCCTAAAACACTGCCTTGAGGCACTCCATATGAAATAGTGAGCTCGTATATAGCTATAGCAACCGTCGATTTTGACTATCTGCCTACGGTCTGAGAGATATGACATAAATAGCTGGAGTTGCATACCTCGTACGTCTAGTTTGGATAGAAGGCAATATTAAAGGTATCAAATGCCTTTGCAAGATCAATGAATGTTTTATCTATATTTATTACTCGTTTTCAAGATGTCAGCTGACGGCGTGACGTGGAGCACTCTGCTGGCGCACAGCGACGAGCAGACGCTACAAGAGCCGGGCAGCACGGCCACGTGGCGCATACGTGCCGACGCGCCCTACCGCTTCCTCAGGATACAGCAGAACGGCAAGAATGCTAGCGGACAGAGCCACTATCTGTCGCTTTCTGGACTCGAGATCTATGGCAAGGTATGTTCTCGCGTACTTATTGTGCTAGTTTTAATTCGGCTCTTTCGTTCCCTTATACCGATTCTATGCTATCGATGAAAATGATTAAATTGATCCTCTAAATGCGCCTGTAAGAACTTTTTGTTGTTTAAATGATGTACGCTTTTTTAATAAATGTGCCCCGCCGCTACATCCAAGTTTGTCGCTCGCAGTTAAATGACGATTTAGTATTTTAGGACTACGAAATAGGACCTGTTTGTGGCTTAAAAAGAGAGGCACAAATATGGATACTCTAATATAATGATTAGAGTATCCATATTTTATTTTAGGAAATAAAAATGGGAATTATTTGAGGTTCGATAAAATATGTCTTATTCGATGCGTGTCACACATGCGAGTTGTTCGTTGTCAGGTGGTGAGCGTCAACGACGTAGCGCCCCGCCAGGCGGGCGGCGCGGGCGGCGCGTGCGCGGGCGCGGGCGGCGCGCGCGTGAGGCGCTGGTCGCGCGGCGCGCGCGGCGTGTGCGCGGGCGCGCGCGTGCTGCGCGGGCCCGACTGGAAGTGGCGCGACCAGGACGGGTCGCACCCGGCGCTCGGCACCGTCACGTCCGACCTGCACAACGGCTGGGTTGATGTTAGGTGAGACACGCTTCTTGATATTGAACACTTAGTGTTTGGCATACGGGCACAAACGCAATCCTGGAGTCTTCTCCAAGCGACTGTTATGGGGCATCGTGTACTATACGCACACCCAAGAGGAGTGGAGTAAAATATCTAAATTAGGTTTAAAGATATTTATTCTCAAAAAGACGCAGTCACTTACATAAACACAATGTTTCTAAGTTAGATTATAAATATGAAGTTCGTTACAATCGTCACTGCATTTCGGTTTTAGGAAGGGTGTTATTTGCAATTGCCATATTCAGCTAATTAAGTCTTGAATGCATTGAATGAGTGTATTTTTTTTATGCATGAGGGTATTTGTTTGTAATTTTATGCGTAACATAGTGTGCGCGCTATAACTGAATCGTGTGTAACATGAGGTGGGACCACGGCGGGCGCAACTCGTACCGCATGGGCGCCGAGGGCAAGTTCGACCTCAAGGTGGTGAGTGGCGGCGCCACCGGCGGCGAGGCCAAGCAGGGCCGCAAGAGTCACTCCACGCCCAGCCTGCCTGACGCTACGGCCGCCGATCATCAGGTGAGCCAACGGAAAAATAAATAAATAATACAGTGTGTAAAAATACCCATCAAATAGCCGTTATCTATCATTCTGTACATCAAACCAAGTAAAATTGAGCAAAAATTATTGCTGGAAAGCAACTTTTATTTTAACTGACTTCCAAAAACTTTTATTTTCGACTTTATGTATGTTTTCGTAAAATTTGGACCGATTTTGAAAATTATTATTCGTTTGGTAGCTTGCGCGGTGGTCCCATATAAATTTTATTAACTTTGTTGAGGTAGTTTTTGAGTTAACTTCAATAATACGTATTTTTCACACTTGGTCTATATGGATGATGATTTTAAGTTCTTGTCACTATTATTTACATCCAATTTTGTAGGGTAGGTACCACAACTACAAAGTGAAAAATAAAAAATATTTCCATAAAAATTTACCGACTTCCAAAAAAATTAATGGAGGTCTATTTCGCCTTGTATATCCTCCAAGACGGAAGCATAATTGCAGCGATTTTGGACAGTAATAACCGACTTCCAAAAAACACTACAAAGTGCATAATAATTTTTTTCGGAAGTTGGTGGCAAAAAACGGATTCAATTCATTATTAATATTCTAGTCAGTTAGTTAGCGATATTTCATAGTTCCATACAGTAATATTGCCAAAATGATCAAAACAGGTAAATATTTGACAGTTATTTGCGACGTTGCCAATTTTCAGAATAAACGCTCACAAATATGTTTAATGTTAGGTGTCGGTGGCGTCAACGGAGCAGGCGTCCTCTGCAGACAACATATCTTCCGAAGAGATGGCCAGCAACATGTCGCGCCCGCGCACGCACGCCACCGACCTGTCCACTATCAACAACTCCACACATCATATCAACACAGGTAAATACTGTCAATGTTTTTCCACTTGTTTATCATCAAATCATCGTCGGCAATGTTTTATTTATAAATATGATAGTACAACTCTCGAAAACCAAAGCTCAGGTTTGCACATGATGATTTTATAATGTTTTGTTTGTATTTGTTTTAGATCTCGCTACAATAGTAGAGTCACTGACCCTAGGAACTGAAAGCAATAACTGTATGGCCGATTTGGGCAACACATCTTTCACAAATATGGAAATGGGACCGACAAGTATCACTGATATCACTAAACCCTACCCAGCCAAAGAACCGGTACCGGAAACGAATACTGAAGAGGTCAGACATCATGCTTCTGTCTTATATAGTTTATTTATAGTAATAATATACGATCCTGCACAAAAAATGTGCCGTCGGGCGGCGGCTTCATGGTAGTAATAATGTCATTTTTATGTTTTTGTGGTGCACTCAAATTGTATGAATGAGACGTTACGTTTCCAATCCTCGCTCCGACTTAACATAATTATTATGAAATAAGCTGTAGGCGCCGTGTTTGCGTCATCACCGACCAATATCTTTTGAGAAACTAAGCCTCTTATTCATAAACGTTTCTTAAAGTTAAAGAGACGTATAACCGTCGAAAATGTATGGTTAAACAGTTGCTAATTCATAACTTAAAGCAGCGTTTATGAATAAGGCGGTAAGACTAAGCGGAACTAACCCATGAGAGGTGTTTTAAATTAACATAAGCGGTGGTGCTGTTGCCTTATTGCTTATTTAAAAAGTAGGGATGCCGTATTTTATAACGGTTTGTGATCGTTGTCACGTGAGAAATGTGTG
The DNA here is from genome assembly GCA_947522985.1 of Lithophane socia. Taxonomy (NCBI): domain Eukaryota; kingdom Metazoa; phylum Arthropoda; class Insecta; order Lepidoptera; family Noctuidae; genus Lithophane; species Lithophane socia. The sequence continues at coordinate 11,671,164 of OX383252.1, read as the reverse complement.
CGAGCGTGTAATAGGCTAGGGTGCGTGTTTGTGTGTGCTTGGTGCTGACAGAGTTAAGCTGGGCTCATATTATTGTGACTGGGTGTGTCAGGGCACACTAAATGCAGGGAATATTAAATATAAAGGTATGCAGAACGATATTAGTTTTATACATTTAATGACGGCAGATTAATTATTGTTGCGTTGTATCGTGGCGGATTCTGCTAACTTTATGATAAGTAGAATCGATCCGGTACGCCTCGAAAAAATTCCGACGCAACAATGTGTGGCGCTTTTGAGTGTATGTGCGTGTGTGTGTTTGTTTGTGTGTTTGTGTGTGTGTGTGTGTTTGTGTGTGTGTGTGTCTTGTGGCTATGGCTCGGTGGCGTGGAGTGGCGGTAGTGGTGTGACTACGGTCCTGGCGCAGGCCGGCCCGTGCGCGCGCGAGGCGGTGCGCAACAGTGCCAACGCGCTGCTGTCTCGCGAGCTGCTGTCTCGCGAGCTGCTGGCCGTGCCCGCCTCGCTACTGCACTCCCTGCGGAACAATGCCAACCGCCTCCACTTACAGGTATCGACGATACTATTTGCGCTGCATTCGATTGCGCTCTTTGCTTTTGGATTACGTTTTAGGGCCTTCGTTCAGTTACGCGTTTGCTCACGACTTCACGCACTCGCTCGTTTGTGGCTAATCGCGTAACTGAAGCCGTGCATACTCGTGCAAAACACGTAGGTTGTAGCGGAGGCTCTTTTTACTTTATTTTGTAGTCGTATAAGCTTTGTCATGGTTGTTGTATAAATGTTGTACGCCTTGGACGTGTGTGATTGATCCTACGAGTTGTTTGCAGTGCGAGGACAACGACGCTGCCGATGGTCAGTACGGTGACCACAAGAAGGACTCTCAGTCCGGCGGCTCGGGCGCCATGAGCGCTAGTGAACCAGATTTAACGCAACAGGTAAACAAATGCCGCGTAAAAGTGTTCATAAAGCTCTACATGCGTGTTTGAGAATGCTTTAAAAGGTGCGAAATAAATAATAAAGAAATATTAGGCGTTAGAAATGATAATGTCAAAATCACATTGATAATGCCGTTTGTCGTTGTCCTCGCAGAGTAGGGTTCGATCACATCAGCTTTAAAATGTTTTTACATTGAAATATTTTTGTTGCATGACACATTATGTATTAGCTTTGATTAAAATTAAAATTATAACCAAATGGAAATTATGTACTGCCCAATATTTTGCATAAACTACAAGTCTGTCTATTTTTTTTTCTGTTTTAATGCAATGTTTACGTATTATTCAGGGAGCTGCAAGATTGTTAGAATCTCTAGGAGTGGGACGCGGCGCGAGCGCGGGTCGCGGCAATAATCCGCAGCGCGCCACCAGGACTAACCACTCGACTAGTCTCTTCCCGAGGTAAGTATCTCTGATTTCACGGAAACGTGTCTATTTTTACAGTATTTGGTCGAAAATATGGCATATCGAAAAGTTCTGCTTTGTAGACGAGCGGTCGAGCGTCTAGAGAGGACGCTCATACCTTTGACAGTCTCTTTTTAAATTATATAAGCCTCGATTTATCACATTTTAATGCCAGGGTTCTGGATCTATTATACCTATGACTGTTTTGTATAGAGCCTACTTCAATGTTACACTTCTTGTTTTCAGTTTGGTGCGGTTAGCTCTGTCCAGTAACTTCCCGGGTGGTCTTTTATCAGCTGCACAAAGCTATCCATCGCTGGTGCCAAACGCACAAAATGCTCTCACTTTGTCTCTCACTTCGACGTCTAGTGAAAGCGAACAGGTGAGCTTTATCAATACTCACAACTCGGCAGGAATATCTGTGGACCTCGACCTATATCCTTCTATGTAGTACCTGTTTTTGCATGGTTTTTGAATCATGTCGTTTTAAACGATTCGGATGGTCGAATGTCAGCACAACGGTTATTTCCACTGAGTAATCACGCTATGTATTGTAAGCACGTAATTAGCAGTAGTTAGATATTTAATCTGCGTCTAAATATTAAAAGTGGCTGCAGGTGTCGTTAGAAGACTTCTTGGAGTCGTGCCGAGCCCCCGCTTTGTTAACAGAGCTTGAAGATGACGACGAAGGCGATGACGCGCTCGACAGCGACAAAGAGAATGAGCCCTCATACCAGGAGGTAGTGAGTATAAATTCTGTAAGTAGGTTGGATCATTCATAGCATGACTGGCTAGTCTAGAGAGTTTGGTAGTGTTTTATCTGTTTTTATTAATTGTGTTTTTTAAATTAATTTTGCTATGTTATCTCTTGTACTTAACTGTAAGTTATTTTTGAAAATAAGTCAGATTATTTTCTTAATTGATTAGCATTCCGTACGTATAATGAATATTTATTTAAGTATTAAAGGCCGATATTAAATATTTTTCTTTCTTTCTTTATATTAAACTTACGACAATCTAAGAAGCCCGTTTTGACGTTTCTCATCATACATTCCGCGATAACTTTATATGAACGTCTACGTAAGAGATCGAAAAATCAAATTCATAATCCTAATTAATTACTATGTTATCCATACAATATAACAATGAGTATCATTCGAAAGCACCAAGTTTAACTTTATATTTAAAAAATGCACTCAAAAACACGAAATAATCGTTTATTTATATACTGACAGAACGTTATTACAATGTCATGTCTTTGGGTTCGTTGCTATGGCAACAGTAGTGTTGTGAAGATTTTATCACATTTATTGACCGAATAAAATCGACGGTCTGAAAAATCGATACTTTTACAAACATTACATTTAGAAAAGGGAGTAACATAACAAATAAAATATGATCACATATATGTTTAGCTTTCTTTTGGTATTTAATATGTTATTAAAGGAAATGGTTAAAATTACACGATAACACCAAAATCATATAATAGCCGAGTCAAAAAATATAACAATAATGTTATATTTTCTGACTTGGCTTTTATGAGATTTTGGTGTTATCGTGTAAACTCGTCAACATGTCTAAAAGAGGAGCGACGATCTTCGCAGGTTGTTTGGCAGCAGCTGGATGAGAGTTGCCGAGAATCGAGCTGAATGCCATGCAATTGGAAAGGTCCAGTAGTAGACTGCTGTTGATGATGATGACGATAATGACGTGTAATAAACCGATATGCTATATAATAATCAGTTTGAATTTATGTAGATAAATTGTCGATTACAAACTCTAAGTATGATTAATCGAAATGTCTCGATAATCGGTTTTTAAAACAACCGATTTTTTTCCCCATCACTACTAACAGTATTTTGATAGGTGTCAAAGCGGGCTTCTTAGATTGTCGCGAGATTAAGTTTGCAATTTTTTGCGTGCTTATATTATTTTATGCACGAGTTTCTGTGTCAAATAAATCTATTTTTCTTTCTATCAATTAGTATAGTCAGGGCAACTAGCAACATAACCTGTTGTATTATTTTCAACTGTAATCCTCTGTTTAAGTTGAGTTATTATAACATAATTATATTGCAATATTGAAGATTTTCATGTTGTTTTGTTTCTAACATTGACTTTGACGGTTTGTACGGTTTTTAGAAGTTACAAGAATATGTTTTACGTTTAAAATTGCTGTGAACTTGAGACTTCGTTGATAAATACATTTATAAGTGGAAAACCGCTATCATGTTTTAAACTTGTGTACCTCTAAACTTCGATAGATGCCTTACTAGTTGGATCATTTTCAGGTATCTCGGAATCTTCTGTCGTTGATGGAAGAGGAAGCTTTGGAAGCAGTTCGCGGTAGCAGCGGTCAGGGAGGTCGCCAGCGTAAGCCCTGGGATGATGACTTCGTGCTAAAACGACAGTTCTCTGCACTCATTCCGGCTTTTGACCCTCGCCCCGGAAGGACTAATCTGAACCAAACAGTTGGTAAGTGGAACTGATATTCATACCATAAACTGAACCATATAAAATCTCCAGAGAGTCGGTATATTGTGCATTCAGGGTAGCCAGGAATTCATTTCGGGTTAGGGTTTTTTTAGAAGAAATAAAGTATTTTTTATTTTAGAGAGAGTAAATACTGATTCATAAAACACGATTAAGTACTTGATGTTATTTTTAAAATAGCATTTTTGTTCTTTTATTTAGCTAATGTTATGATCTACTAGACTTTATAAGTCAGAAATCAAATTGATGAAAAACTTAGTTATTATCAATTTCAATAAAGCCCAGTTTCTCTCTTATCGCCACTTTGAAATCATAACCTAAAACATCACATCTTTAACCTTAAAGGCCACTGCAGCATAATGAGGTAGCTATGGACAAAATAGGATGTAAAAGTGAGCTCGAAATTTTTAGCATCCTGCTTCGAATAAGTTAGGTTAGTTTTTTATTTGACCGTTCATACAGCAATAAGTAAGTCGATAAACCTACTTCTATTTTTGCAGAAAAGTATTAGAACTAAGAGAATGTAGGATGCAAGAGCGAGCGAAGCGAGCTCGAAAATTTTAGCGCCCCGCCTATGATAGGTTAGCGTTAGAATATCTTCTCAGAGAATTGTCAAGTTGCAGGAATTCATTAAATATAAAGAGTCGATAAAAATTAATGTTTAAGCGTACTCTTACTGCTTCTATAGATTATAAAGTACGCCTAGATGCTAAATAGATTACAATTTTCCGTATTAGAGTACGGAGGCAGTGTGCATTCATTTTAATTCGTAATTTATTATTGTACACATAAAACCAGGTCTAACACATGGTACTAGTCAGAAGTGTTAAAGCGCACTTTTAGTATCGACGGAGTCAATTAAGTGGCGAAAAGCACAGCACTACAGACACCAGCAATAACATAGAAACGCCCTTTAGATTAAAATTCATGTAGCAACATTAAACCGCAAAAATAAGTTTGCTAACTGTGCCTATTAATTATGTAAACGTTAAATTGTGTCAAAATTAACTACACATTTTTATCAAATTTTCGTAAACAATAGATTATCAAAAAAAAATATACGAGGTGCATTCAATAAGTACCTAGCCTCATCGCCAGAGGGCGCTGTAGTTTCAAAAGAGTTTTACCACAGTGTAGCACATTCTTTTTTCAAATTTTCATTCCAATCCCTTCATTTTTTTTAATTTGACAACTTATGGAATCGAACGTGTCGATCGGTTTTACAAAAATGGAAAAAGAGCAATATCGTTCGGTGATTCGATTCCTATTTTTGGAAGGGAAAACGCGCATCGAAATCAAAGAGCGCTTGGATGCTGTGTACGGTGACTCTTCTCCATCGATGGCCACCGTCAAGAATTGGTTCAACGAGTTTGCACGTGGCCGTACGTCGGTTTTTGATGAACCACGTCCAGGTGCACCGAAAACAGCTGCTACGGAGGAAATAAAATCCATGATCTCGTATTGGCAGATCGCCGATTGAAGGCTCGGGAGCTAGCTGAGACAGTAGGCATTTCAGAAGGAACAGTGCATCATATTCTTCACGAGGAACTCGTCGAATTACGCTACGAATTGCTGCCCCATCCACCGTATTCTCCAGATTTGGCCCCTTGTGACTTCTTTCTGTTTCCTAATCTGAAAAAATCACTCGCCGGGAATAGATATGGATCGAATGAGGAGGTCATCGCCGCCACGGAGGCCTATTTTGCAGAGTTTGACAAAAACTATTTTTCGGACAGGTTAAAAAAGTTGGAGCATCGCTGGGCTAAGTGTATCGAACTAAAAGGAGACTATGTTGAAAAATAAAATACCACTTTTCCAAAATTTTCGTTTACTTTTTGTAGGCTAAGTATTTATTGAATGACCCTCGTATACGAAACAAAATCAATAAAAAGTTTACACTTCCAATGCAATTTTTAAGTATTCATGAATTTTCATTTATTGTAAACGTGTTATAGAAATTGTCATGGATACATTAAAATGACATTGAAAGTGTATACCTACTTTTCCCGATTTTTTGACTTTCAATTGTTTTTGCATTCAGCTTTTAAAGTAAGGTTCACTTCACACCGAGACAGGAAGCGACACGCACTTTTTTATAATCCGATACAATATAGAATTTATTTAGTACACAATAAGGTACATGCGCTGCGCAGCCCCGCGATTCTCAGCGTACTTTGACACATGTCAACCCTCTCACTGAAATTGTACCTTTTCGTGAAGAAAATAAGATTGCTAATTGTTGAAAAGTGCCCGGAGCGTCGCGTCGCTTCACGTCACGGTCTGAGCTGACCCTAAAGATTACATGGATACATTGAAAATTAGAGTAATTTTTTAATACGAGTTCCGACGTGGAACTAACGTAGTGGGAACAGCTCACAACATCAATGCTGTGTTTGGAGAGGCTACGGCTAATGAACGCAATCGTATAAGGTTTAATCGCTTTCGTAGTGGAAACTTCCACTTGAAGAATGAACCCCGAAACAGACCAGCCACTAAGGTAAATAACGATGAATTGGATGTGATGGTACAACCCGATCCGTATCAAACTACCAAGGAATTAGCGGTTGGTTTGATGTTACCCACAATATTGACCCATTTGCATCAAATCGGTGAGACAAAAAAGCTTGAAAATTAGGTACCCCATGATTTGACTGATCTGCAGAGAGAAGCGCGCGCGTCGAATCTTGCCTTACCTACTTTGTTGCTTTGGTCTTGCAACTTTGGTCTCGTGTAACAAATACAAATTTTAACCTAACTGAAAATCTATACAAACCTGTATAGATTTTCAGTACAAAACTGCAATTTCATATTTAACCATAATTATGTTCTCGTTGCTTAGGTTAAATGTTGTATGTGTTACACGAGACAAAAGTTGTATGTGCTCAGGATTCTAACCTAGAATTACTCGCACTCGCAGCAAAAACCAGGTTTGCTCTCTTGTTGCATAAATAACTATAGGACGGTATACGGAGTAAATAAAGCTTGTAAAAACAGTCGACGGGCGAATCGATGCCGCTCGCTGATGGCTACTAGCTAACTTTCTGTAACATATTATGTAATAACGCAAATAAATGATAAGACATCTAAATATAAATAAGATAATAAGATGTCAGACAGTATCTGTCTGGCATTAATGCTGAAATTAACCTTTTTGGCGCAGCCGTGAGGCGCACACTATTATTGCTAAAACACTATTTTTTACTTTATATTTTGTTATTTGTATTTTGTGTTTCATGAACTGTGTCCAAATGAACGTTATTCTTTTTTTTTTTTTTTCCTATATTTATGTACACTAATTTTGTCAATTTGGTAAAATAACAATGTGGGTTCCTTTTGAACCCAAATTACGACTTGTTATTATTTACATAATTTCGAAACTGTACTTTATACATGTTTTTGAAATTTTCTTGGGTACATAATTATATAACTAAAATTTTATATACGAGGGTCATTTAATAAATACTTAGCCTACAAAAAGTATATAATAATGCACTGTTCCTTCTGAAATGCCTACAGTCTCAGCTAGCTCCCGAACCTTCAATCGGCGATCTGCCAATACGAGATCATGGATTTTTTTAATGTTTTCCTCCGTAGCAGCTGTTTTCGGTGCACCTGGACGTGGTTATCAAAAACCGACGTACGGCCACGTGCAAACTCGTTGAACCAATTCTTGACGGTGGCTATCGATAGAGAAGAGTCACCGTACACAGCATCCAAGCGCTCTTTGATTTCGATGCGCGTTTTCCCTTCCAAAAATAGGAATCGAATCACCGAACGATATTGCTCTTTTTCCATTTTTGTAAAACCGATCGACACGTTCGCTTCCATAAGTTGTCAAATTAAAACAAATGAAGGGATTGGAATGAAAATTTGAAAAAAGAATTAAAAAAGAATGTGCTACACTGTGGTAAAACTCTTTTGAAACTACAGCGCCCTCTGGCGATGAGGTACTTATTGAATGCACCTCGTATATTACTGTGAAACCAATGTATACCCAGTTTTGACACAGTTTGACGGTTAGGTAATTTAGAAAAAAATATCGTACACATATTTTTTGAATGGTAGAAGTTAAGAAATTTTAGAAAATATGACAATATATATAAGTTACGGCTAAAGGTGGGTGTGAACATAAACTTAAGATTAGCCGGCTAACCTTAGGTTTATCTTCGAGAAGCAGCTAAAGTTCGATATCGTGTTAGTTTGTGTCGTGATACGAGGCATGCCTTTTAAGTTTTGTCGTTTGAAGAAAAAAACACAACTAGAACCTTATAGTACTTTTTATTGTTTTTCAAAGTATTCACTACGTAGCTTAATACACTTTTCCATTCGCTCAAACCAGTTATTATAACATTTATTCCACTCTAAAGTGGGGGTGTTCAAAATGGCTGACTTGAAAGCGTCGACTGCTTCTTCACCGGACTGGAACCTTTGACCACGAGGACTTTTCTTAATTTTAGGAAATGTAATGAAATCGTTAGGGCTTATTTATTTTATTTTATTTATTTTTTATTTTATTTAATAAGTACAGTTGACAGACTACAGACTAAGACAATCAACACAGTTATGTCAGGACTGTATGGAGGATGGTCAAGAATTTCTACTTTTTCCTGCTTCAAATACTCAATCGTTTGACGAGCGCTGTGTGAGCATGTGTTGTCGTGGTGCAGGATGATGCGTCGCTTTGAGTTAAAATTTCGAAGATCGGCGATGACTTGTGGTAAACAAACTGTGGTACCACTCTGCGTTAACCGTTCTACGATCTTCAAGTGCAATAGTCGCAACATGGCCGGTTTTTCCAAAGAACGTGGCCACCATCTTCTTTGAAGTGCTTCGAGAACGAACAAATTTAGTCGGCTTTGGCTCGTCTTGAAAGACCCAGATTGTAGATTGTTGTTTGGAATCAGAATCGTAGGCATAGATCCAAGATTCGTCACCACTGATGATATCGTAGACGTGATTTGACTGTCCTCGGTTGAACCTTTGCACAGTTTTCTTACACCATCTGACGCGGGCCGCCTTGTGATCGTCGGAAAGCAGATGCGGTATCCAACGGCAAACTAGCTTTCTCACACCAAGCGCTTAATGCAAGATCTTCTGAATGGTTGTCCCTGAGATGCCTAATAGAGCCTCTATCTCTCGATACGTCACATGACGATCTCCGAGAATTAGTTGTCTCACAGCAATGGTGTTATCTTCAGTGAAGGCGGATTTTGGGCGTCCTTCGCGAGATTTGTCACTAACACTAGTATGTCCACACTGGAATTCTAAATAACAGCGTTCGACAGTCCGCAGACATGGGGCTTCATCACTGAACACAGATGTTAGCTCTTCAAAACACTGAAGCCGTGTCAGGCCTCTTCTAAAGTTGTAGAAAATTATTGCACGAATATTTTCCTTAGAAAGATTCATTTTCGTACGTAACCTGACAGATTCCAATCGACGCTGTGACTAAACAATAGCATTAATCCTAATACTTTCAACTGCTTTGAGATTCCAAATTTAAACACATTCGAATATGTTTTTGTTTTATTTTTAAAAAAAAAACGTTGCCCCACACTAAGAATTTCTTCCTGTATCGTGGGTGCGTTTTACAAACATAGAAACTCACATACACTAACACCCAGACCCGGAACAACTACTTGCAGATCATACAAATATTTGTTCCGTGCGGGGATCGAACCCGCGACACGTTGCGCAGCAGTCCATCGCTGAACCACTGCGCCAACCGTGTCGTGAATATAGAACAGTTCCAAATTCAAAATTGCCGGGAAATGTGGAAACGACCGAACTTAAAAGGCATGCCTCGTATACCATCTTTAGCCGGATAATGTGCACATTAACCGCAACGAAACGTCTAAAAATGTATTCGATGGACGCGACGACATCAACTAGGTAGTTGTTGTCTGGTTGCCATGACTATTTCTGCGTATGCGTATTTCTGCTCCTGTTATGAACAAATGGTTCCTTATTATTTTATTTTAATGATTAGGTAGATATTGTTTCAAGTAATTAATATTTTGTAATTGTAATTTTGAATACCTACATAGATACATAAAAGTATGTGTAATGATGGTGATTATTTTTTAATAAAAGTTTTCGTGTCAAAATAGTAAACATTATTACTTACATTGTTTCCTTTTTCATTTCCTTCTACATTTTTAGCCAAGGGCCTGCAGTTACACTTAAGTTTAGCCGGCTAAAGATAGAAGAAACTAACATTAACACAACCTCCTCGAAGTTAGACCTAAGTTTAGCCGGCTAATCTTAAGTTTATGTGTACACCTTTAGCCGTAACATATATATTATTGCTCGTGACTATACGCCGTCTTTGTGCTGCTGTAAAGCACAAATAAATATGCCAAACATCTAGGCCTTATCAGTCAATTAAAATTTCGATTCCAAGTTAGTCAATAATAATCGTTTTGCAGATCTAGAAATCCCTTTAAACGAGTCGTCAGACGGCGAAGAGCACAGCAATACAGAGACTGCTCTCGCCAGTGGGCGGTCGAGTGCGGGCGCCAGAGCGAGCCCGGCGCGCCTACCCGCGTCAAGTGCGGGCGCCAGAGCGAGCCCGGCGCGCCTGCCCGCGTCAGGAGCGGGCGCCAGAGCGAGCCCGGCGCGCCTGCCCGCGCTGCGCCTGGTGCTGAGCGCGGCCGGCGCCTGCGTGCCGCTGGAGCGCCCGCACTGGACGCTGTACCGCGCCGTGCTCGCGCTCAACGACCGCCTACCTCTACTCGACACGCACCGTGATCTCACATACACGTACGTATAACGAGCACTACCTTCCGATTATGGAATGCAAAGTCGAGATTGGGCATTAGAGATCTCGCCTGGCAATTTGGAAAAAATGTCTTTGAACTATATGAAAATTAAATTAATGTAAAACCTACTTAGGGTACTGGTGTTACATTTTGTAAATAAAAAAATTGTAATTTAAGCTTGATACAAAAAAATTAACATTTATTTATGTAATCATCCAATACATAATAAAACCCATAATAATAAAACAAACATAATAAAACAAAATAGTACCCATACATAACGCAGCACACACGCATCACGCACATTATAAATTCATTAGTTATTATTTTGAAAATAGCTTCTCAAGAAGCATAGTGTGCTAAGTCGCGCGCGCTCAATCTCGTTCATATTCTTGGCCAAAACGGTCGAGAACTCAAGAAAGAGATTGAATTTCGAAAAATGACTCGAGGTTTAATTCCCTACTTCAGACGATCAACTAAAAACCAAAGTATTAATGTAAATCCTCGAATATATTAAGTCCTGAGCTGATTTTACTGCTTTTTTTCCAGATTGACATACAAGGAAATTGAGGGCATGGAAACATTTGCCTCATCCAGCGACAGCGAGGATGACGAACCATGTGATCCAGGTTAGAATTTCAAAATTATTTTTATAGGACAATGGGCACCTGCTTATGGGTTTTTGCCCTGAAGCCCAATAGAAATAAGTTATATACCAATGGAAAGAGCTTTTTAGGGAAAACCTTTTGCTACTAACATGACTGTTGCCAATTTTTAGTCAGGTCGGAGTTAATGACCTAAATAGGTGACTACTTTGGGACCGAAGTTAAGGAATTTTCTTGACCGAATAGCCATAAGATATACACCAATAAAAAGAACTTTTCGAAGCCAATTGACAGTTCGGAGTTAATGCTTAATTATTCACATTTAGAGCTCTGTAGCTTCTCACTGACTAAGAATCGAGAGAAGTCGTCATATCACGAAATATTTCCCTTGAGCAGATCTTTCCAATGACATATATCTTAACGCTATTGGGGTATGCGGGAGGGATCCCGGATGCTTAACGTAATGTCCAGCCAACCGACTCTTAAAAAAACCGTTCCCAAAACGGCATCTAGGAGGTCAATGTTTTAAAACGTCCATTTATAGGATTGAAAGATCATGTTTGAAAGGTACAGATTTAATAAAAGTTAATTAATTAACGAAATACCTGAATTTCACTAATGCTTGATTACTCACATTTAGAGCTCTGTAGCTCCTTTCGTACTAATAATCGAGAGAAGCGTCATATCACGAAATATTTATCTTGACGAGATCTTTCCATTGCTATATATCTCAACTCTATTGGGTCATACGTCTGATGTAAAGACTAAGACGAAGAAATGCTGTTCGTTGGTAAGCGCATAACTTGAGTACGGCTGGACCGATTTGGCGGCAAATTTTTGTTTTAAAATGTTCGTAAGAATCCGAATCATATTCTTACGGAAAGAAAAAAATTAAAAGCTGCCGGGAAAATTGGTGCATTTCTATGAATTATTGAAAATTGGACAGGACATCTGTTGGGTCAGCTAGTAACAAAATATTAATAGTAAGAGTTATGGAATCAGACATTACTTTGCGGAAATCCATGACAATATATGAATATAATGTCATAGATATTTGCGGGTGGAAGGGGCCACCCCCTTCCCGCTGTTGCTGATTGCTATTGCTGCTTCTAATGATTATAATTCTGTAAAACCCATATTTGTTATGGTCGCGAATCATATTTTAATCAACATACAGCCTGCCACTGATAATGTCCTACATCGCACTTTTACACTTTTTATTTGTTACTTTATTTTATTTTGTTATCTAATGTATTTATGTATATTGTGTGTCTTTTAGTCAGTGCTGAATAATGTATTTTCTTTCTTTCTTAATTTCGCGGGATACCTTAGCGCATCACCCTTAAGAGCGCTATTACAAAATCGAAGTGCAGATTTAGGTAAATTTGACGGGGCGCGGCAAAGATGCGCTCGTGTGAGTCTATTGAAGTACGCTACGCACACATGCAAACCGGGCGTGATCAACTTGATCCTTTCCACTTTACTTTTGAAATAAATTAAGTTACAGTTATTTATAGTTCGTGTTACTGTTATTTTTAGCATTGCATACAACAATTGTTTAAAAATATTATTTTACTTTAAAAAAAGTTAATTTTTTTTTTCAAGCAAGATTAGATAGTAGCCTATGTTATTAAATACTTTTTGTTAAAATTTGGAAAGTAAATTCATAGATAAAAAATAGAATTTCGGACGAAAAATTGTCAATAACTATCTGTGTTACGGAATTATTTTTGGTGTATTACTAAATGAAACATAAAAAAATTGACTTATACATTCCAAAGTTCAAGATACAGTTGTACCATGGACATTTTTATAAATGATTAAATTACTGTATCTTTGATGTAACAAAGCATCAAAAGACGCCAAAAAGTTAAATTTTATGAAACATCCTTTACAAAGACAAGTTTTTTACTGATTTGTGTAAACAAATTGAAATATTTATTTAAAACACTGTCAAGATATATAATGAGACTTCTTCGGACATATTTTTTTTTTAAGTTTGAGGCTATAACTTAATCATAATCACACATCAAAACTAGCGTCAAACGCTCAAATTCAAGAAAAATTGTAATAGCCCAAAGTCAAAGTCAAATAAAGTCAAAGTCAAATAATTTATTTCAAATAGGCACATATATGGCACTTTTGAACGTCAAACAAAGAAATAGAATTGATTCTAGTTACCCTCTTAATAGAGAAATCTTTGATGTATTGACAAGTCATAAAAACCGTGCGAAGCAGGGTCTCTATGCAGACATAAAGTTATGATTGCCTGTTTTTTCTAGAGCGCGGCATCGCAGGCGTGGAGGGTCCCGAGGGCCTGATGGCGACGTGCTGCGTGCGCGTGCTGCGGCGCCTGCGCAGCGCCGCGCCCTCGCTGCCGCCCGACGCCTTCGTGTCCACCAAGCTCACCAACAAACTGCACCAGCAGCTTCAAGAGCCACTCACACTCGCTGCTGCAGCCACACCACTCTGGTAAGTTTGCTAATACTGGAAACAGGGACATTGTCACTCATCGTTTTCTACTGGTTTTATAATTATAATATTTCTATTCTATTCTATTGTTTGACAGTTTGAGAACTTTATGCGCCGTACCCAAATGTCCTTTCTTTAGTATTGTCGGACGAGTTGTTGAGCTCGTTAAGTTCTTACTACAGAGAGCTGTTCAATTACTGACAGATGCGTGCGCTGACTGGACAGTCACCTCGTGTGGTTTTTTCCTCAAAAGACCAACTCGGATACCAATCTGCACGGTTGAGGACCATGCATGATCTGAACAAGATAATTTCTGGACTAAAATAATAAAATCAGCAATAAAAGAGATGATCTCTGAGTTTGTTTCGGTATTTCTTCTCAGAGTAGTCATATCTGACAACCAAGTCAAATCAAACACTGAACTCATCTAGTTTAAAATAATATTTTTTTGCCGTGTTAAAACCAATTTACAGATTAAAAATCATTTATATCAACTAACGCTACCTCCAGGTGTCAGCAATTAAATGACTGGTGTCCGTTCCTGTTCCCGCTGGAGACTCGTCAGATGTTCTTTGCGTGCACCGCCTTCGGAACGTCTCGCACCATCGTGTGGTTGCAGGCTCAGAGGGATCGGGCCCTCGATAGACAAAGGTGATACACAACTTCTTTTTATTTTATAAATGCGACCGCGGAGTAAACTACAGATAAATTGTGCTAGTAAAAAAAGGTTTAGAGATTATCCTAAACATATATTATATTATATAAATACTGAGGACTCTGAAGTAAATAAAACGGAACGTCTTTACACGAACTATTGTATCCTAATAATTCTTACCTGTCAAATATCTCCGAACCCAAATTGTTCTCGATTTTGACGCCGCGTAGTAAAAAATAATGCGTTTTATGTGTACTTTAAAAATATGTACTTACTTACGTACTTGGTTTTCCTCGTTTTAAACAATAACAAATAAAAAAAAAAAACAATTTTTTTTCATTAAAATTAAAAACGAAAAAACGGTAGCTTTAGTTTTTGTCCATAAATCAACAACTTTTACTTTTAACTTTTTCCGATAGGAGATGTAGCTTAACTGCAAATCGTAAAAATCATTATTCACCCGCAAAACGACTAATTCCCTACCCTTTCACCAAGTTCTCTTAATTTTTTCAATTACTTATAATTTATACAAAATTTTCGAACCAACCAATACTGCTAAGAATTTTTCTTCAGTTCGGGTTTTCAAAATCGGTTTGGCCCTGGACTATTAAATAACCAATACAGCGATGTTTTATTTCGGTATCTTTCACTTGCCTATCGAATGATCGCGAAATGAAATTATAGAAGATGAACTTTCATTCCAAAATTTTTTTTTTTGTGTCCTATTAACGTGGAATGAAACAAAAGTGAACATAAAATAATAAAGGAAATAAAATACTCAGTAGTCCCTTTTGCCCAGTTTTTAGCCAGCCATTCAAAAGGGTTACTAATCATTACGGATATTTCAATGTTACAGATCTGGTAACACGGTTTCGCCTCGCCGCGCGGAGTTGGAAGCCACAGAGTTCCGCATGGGACGCCTGCGGCACGAGCGCGTGCGGATACCGCGCCAGCCAGACCTGCTGCGATCTGCTATGCAGGTTTGAACAAAACACTTTCAGTGCCGCTGGCATGCCCCACGGTATTTGTACATTCTTCCTCAGGTGCCGCTGAGACGCCATGCGTGTTTTGAAACTTAGTAATATTTTGGAAATTAAACTGTATTGCCTCTTCAAAATCAAATTGATTGTAGAATAATTACGCGATAAATTGATAATTTTTGACGTAGCCCAGGTATAAAAACAATTTTTAAATGTTGCTTAAATAATGTTATCATGCAGTGCCGCTGAGGCGCTGTAATGAATTAGAGGTGGCAATGAAAGTGTCAAAAAGTACAACCAGAACTACCTGGTAGCGAATATATTTTATATATATTTTATTAAATGTTTTGTTTTTAGCGATAATACCGCTCATTGTGTCACCCTATGTAAAATTTCTAAGTTGATCTCTGTAATTTTTATGATGTACATAATAAGGAGTATTCTATCCATCTAAATTTGCGTACATTTTATACATTCCTTGCTTTTCTACTCTAATATTATTAGGAGAAAAGTTTTGTATTTTGTTTGTAATGAATAAACTCAAGAACGACTGAACCGATTTAAAAATTCTTTCACCAGTTAAATGCTATATTATCACTGAGTAACATAGGCTATAATTTATAAAGATATCACGCGGGCGAAGCTGCTGGCGGAAGCTAATCTATAGTTTAAAGATTCACCAGATTTAATGGAGGCGGGCAAATCAAAATAGACCAGACATTTGAATTCACATTTGTGGGAAACACTCATGCTTTCTTCACGAAAGGTGAAACAACCGTAGTTTTTCACGGCAAAACAAAGGGCCTGCAAATTGCAAAAAACGTAAGAAAATTTGAATTTCGCGGGCTACCCTAGCGCATCAACCTTAAACATATTTTTTTTTTGTTTCTGTTAGTCTTTTGAAGATGAAAGAGACAGAACCATGTTTTAAATTCGTTTAGCGTTAAACGTATTTAGTAATTTGTGGTGAACTAAATTGCCACATACAGCTGATTACCCACTCTTCCGTTCTTCAAAGCGCCATATATTAATTTAGTCCCAACCTTACAACTCGTGCAGGTGATGCGCGTGCACGCGGGCCGCAAGTCCGTGCTGGAGGTGGAGTTCGCGGGCGAGGAGGGCACGGGGCTGGGCCCCACGCTGGAGTTCTATGCGCTCGTGGCGGCCGAGCTGCAGCGCGCCGACCTGGCCATGTGGCTGCACGACGCGCCCGCGCACGACGCGCCCGCGCACGACGCGCCCGAGCACGACGCGCCCGCGTACGGCGCCAGTGACGACGATAACGCGCCGCACCATCTTGTGCTGCCCGACGGTATGTTCAAACAATCTCAAATTCAACATACTCAAATTATAAATTCATCACATGTAATCCCCGAAGGTTAGTTAGAGGTGTACCTACAGTAGGGTACACGTATCTGTCCTCAGATTGTGTTTTAAACGCGTATTGATATGCCAATGTGACGTTAGTTTATTGATGTCGAATCGAAAATGGACATCATACTGCACGGACTATAAATCATAGCCGTAGTTGCAATTATTTGTAATCGATTCGGTTTGTCATTCATTCCACAGCAGTTGTCGATGTCAAAAACATCTGTGTTTACTTCTGTACTCGTTTCTAATGTATGTGTTTATCCTACAAAAGCAGCAGCGAGTGCGTAAACTGAAACTGATCTTTTATCTACAGAGAAACCTCCGGGATACTACGTGACGCGTTCAGGCGGCCTATTCCCAGCGCCGCTGCCTCAAGATTCCCAAATCTGTGATACAGTTTGCAAATATTTCTGGTTCTTAGGAGTATTCTTGGCTAAGGTATGATGAAAAACAATTATTCTTTGATAGTTTGTCATTCGATAAAAGAAGAAACTAACAAACGGTTGTTACTTCACAGGTTCTGCAGGATGGGCGGCTCGTTGATCTACCGATCTCGGAGCCCTTCCTACGTATTATGTGCGGCGAGGAACTGACCAATGATTGTTTAGAGGAGATCGATCCCATTAGGCATCGGTAAGACTTGTTGTGTGCGCTGACTGTACGCCGTAAGTAGCAGTAAGCGGCAGTATATTGTGTAGTTGTGTTTTAGTTTTTCTCCCTTTTTATTTTTGTAGTGTCGTAGAAGCTAACTATCTACAATTTTAACTTTTATTATGTGCCCAAGATACAGTAAAACGCTATATCGGTATTGTAACTTTAATGCTGAAAAAAAAAAAAAAAGTTTGATTTTTTATTGACTACAGTTTTACTTAAATAGGGGCGGTTCCGTAGTTCACACTGACGTGCTATTGAACTTGTCATTTCTGTCCAGATTCCTGCAGAGCGTGCTATCGGCCGCGGAGCAGTACGACGCCATCATGCGCGACCCCGCACTGGGCAGCGCCGAGCGCAGCGCGCGCGCCGCGTCGCTCAGCGTAGAGGGCGCCAGCTTCGAGCAGCTGGCGCTCACCATGACGCACGTGGCCGCGCACCACGACGCGGACGTCGCCGTGCAGCCGCTCTGTGACAACGGGGAGAACATCGAGGTAGGCAGTGCTATCATTTACGAAAAATTACCTTACTAATGAATAAATAAAGTACCTTTTTTAAACATTGTTTGTCAACAAAGTCATGTGAAGCGAATTCTTTATTATAGTTAGTATTAATTTACGCTACCCATTTTATGAAAAAAATTGTTAAAAATCTTCCCTTGACCATTGGTATTTTCGTGTTAACTTATCAATTTGTTATGTTTCCGGAGGTGGGGCCGCACAACGCGCGGGCGTACGCCGAGAGCAGCGCGCGCTGGATGGTGCGCGGCGGCGTGCGGCGCCAGACGGCCGCCTTCCGGCGCGGGTTCGGCGCCGTGTTCCCGCCGCGCCGCCTGCGCGCCTTCTGCGCCGCCGAGCTGCGCCTGCTGCTGTGCGGCGAGCGCGGGCCCGTGTGGACGCGCGACCACCTGCTGCAGTACACCGAGCCCAAGCTCGGCTACACGCGTGACAGGTACGAACACATAACTTACCGAGCCCATTCAGCGAACATACCGTTATTATAATAACGCTCATAATAAGTAATACCACACTAGTATTGCCCCATTGCAGAGCAAAGGCTTCTTCTTATACAGAGACGGCACGAGCATTGATCACTACGCTTGTTCAAGACGGATTGGCAATTTCAGACTTTTCCTCACGATGTTTTTCCTTTACCGATGTTAGAAATGTCCAAGATAAACTCGGAAAGTGCATATTTGGATTTGATGGAGGATTTGAACCATCATCACCCACATAAAATGGTAATTCCGTTAAAGTCGTGAAGGACGCCATCAGGCTACGATATTCGATCTTCACTGGTTAGCAGCTACATGACAGTAGCGGAGTTAAATTGCGGACGATTGAAGAAGTCTATTTCCATCAGTGGACGCTATAGACTGATTTTGATATTAAACTTTCATTCGTTCAAAGCTTTACTCTGTTTGTGTTTCTAAAGTAGATAGAACGCTAAACATTCACTTGATCGTTTCCAGTCCCGGTTTCCTCCGCCTCGTGGACGTGCTGGTGGAGATGTCCCTGCGCGAGCGCAAGGCGTTCCTGCAGTTCGCGACGGGCTGCAGCAGCCTGCCGCCGGGCGGGCTCGCCAACCTGCACCCGCGCCTCACTGTCGTGCGCAAGGTACAGCTGCGCCCCTATGAGCTTCTACAGTGAGAATCTTGTAGGCCTTGTAGGCTTGCAAATGATTCGATTTGTTGACCATTTTCTATTTTCTTAAGTATCTGGTACTTGTTGACAGGCCTACATTGTCCTCCCATAGATATCTATTAACACAAAATATAATATAATATTGTAAAAGCTAGTTATTTTAAAAAGAGTTACCATGGAGTTTTTGCCAGCTCTTCTCCATCGGAAACGACCAATAGGAACTGTGCACCTAGCTTCTGACGTTTCATAAGTGCCCATATAGGTTTATGTGAAATAAAATATTTTGATTTTGAGTCAGTAAAAAAAAAAGTTAATTGATCTTTATCTTAATGATACAAGCCTTTCAGAATGACTACGGTACGCGACATTCTATCAAGAATGTTATCTTATAATTGAGTATATTTTATACTTGAGTTAAAGTTTCATTTAATTGGACCCTCTGATAATTTTGGGATCATCTATTCGCCCCGATATTTTTGGCGCTGATTGTACATAATTATTTGAATGTTCATAACATTGACGTTTGCAGGTTGACGCCGGAGACGGATCGTACCCGTCAGTGAACACGTGCGTTCACTACTTGAAGTTGCCGGAATATTCGTGCAAAGAAGTTCTGCGAACCAGGCTGCTCGCTGCCACCAATGAGCGTGGCTTCCATCTCAACTAGATGCAACTATTATTAAACAGTCCAGACTCGTCGCCTGGGCGTTTCGGAATATGTTGAGCATAACTTTTAGACTATTGTTACTCATGCACTTTCGCCTATGGACACGCGAAATTAGAAATAATTATCTATTTATTCAACATCAGTAGCCCTTATTCTTGACTGCTAAGCAAAATAAAAACCATAGTGCTCGTCAGACTTTAACTTACTTAAATAAATGACCTAACAGAGTACATTACATAAGAAGTTACAGTTATTATTAACATAGACATGTAACATTATTAAATCTGATCTCTTGAAACATTTTTTTTTCAAGATATTACTTCTTATGAAATAAATAGTATTTAATTCTATAAAGATATCGATCTTATTCTCTGAAAGAAAAGTGTGTCGTTCGTCGTAATTTTTGTTATTATCATGCAATAATATATTTTATTTTTAATATTATGTATAAATAATTGCATGGGTTTATAATATTTTATAGGATGGTGTGATTGTGTGAAAAGTAAGAGGCTGCCCACTGTAACCTATTTATTATTGGGAATTAATGGCAATATAAAACGATGTTTTAAATAAAAGCAATTTTCATTGATTTACTTGCAACAGTCTAAACTGTATCCACAAATAAAACTATTTTTTGATATTAATATAATAATAAGATAAGCGATTTTTACTTCAATTTGACTTCGCTTTACTTTTAACGTAACATTTTAATGTTCATTTCACCAAAAGTATAACAGTAGAGTTTGTTTAAGTAACTTTTATTTGAGTGTGTTTTAAGATAAATTAATGAAAATAAATACTATATAGGCGTTTAGCGTTCCAAGCTAATTTTAGATAAATGTTTGTGTATGTTGTGGTGATAATTATATTTTCGGATGTGTAAGTTGTTCCAAGACGTGTTTATTTGAAATGTAATCTCTGGTCTGTCGGCAATAAAAACAAGTGTTTCAAAATATTAACCATTTACTTTGTTTTGAGTTTATGCTTCCATCGCGATTTAATAGTAAGTACTTATTCTTTTAAAAACAAACAAATCGTAAAATTTAAACTATTCTTCAAAATTTTGACTTTTTTCTATAAAGAATTATAATGAAACCAAAAACAGATAATTGCAAGTTTTTCGGTAATCAACACGTATTTTTGTGTAACGGCTAAAAAGTTCGTTGAGCACTATTGTATTTAATTTATAACACAGAAATACAGACAGCTAATAAAGTTATTGAATGAAATACTTGGCAAAGATTTTCGCTTGTAGCCGTTGCATTCAATATGTGCTTGTGATACCATAATTAGGACTGAAATTATGATAAAATATATCAAATTTTAACTTTAGGGTGTGAAACACTGATGCGTTTCTACGAAAGATATTTAGATATGTTCCTTTAGTTAAATAATTTTGTCAACTGAAAGTTGGTATATATTGTGATTTATTATTATAAAAGTACTTTACGAATTAAAATATATTTAGTTTAAATTTAATAGGTATGTATTTAGATTAAAATTATTAACCATAATGGCATCATGTAGTGCTCATGTATTTGTTGTTGAGGATTGTATCAATAAATTAAGCAAAAATCATTTGCCTTTTTTATAACTCTTAGATTCCTTTGGTTCAATAATAACTCAAAATTAATGGAGGTTGACTAAGAAGTACCGCAAAGCACGCGCGAGCAGGGTGACACGACTGTGGCATGACGCGGCGCTGACCAGTTGCCAGATGCGCCTCCAGTCCTTACCGTCCCACTTGTTAATGAGTCAACTAACACAAGCTAAAATTGGAATTGTAACCTACCTATATAAATAATTTATAGTACCTAACTATCTGACTGGGCAGACGTTTTCCTGTTTCTTAGAAGTCGATCGCAGCGCCACCTACCGGGTCCAATTGTGAATCTAAACCATCCACTCAAACACACACTTAAATTCATCAAAATCGGTGAAGTTCCTATTGTAATTTGGCAGCATTATACTTCAAGAAGGGACCACGGGGAAAAAAAATCCCCTTGGTCCCTTCCAGGGACGAGGGAGGGACTACGGGGAATAAATACTCAAATTTATATATTATCCTAGCAAAGTTAATAATATTTAGATGGAACCACCGCACAAACTTCCTCAAACGGCAGCAAAAAGAATGTTCAAAATCGGTCCACAATTGACGGAGACATCAGAGAAATTATTATTTAAAAAAAAAATAACCTCCTTTATTTAAGTTGGTCAATAAAGATTATCGGGTCTTAAGAGAACGGCCAGTTTAAATGTTTTATTGTGTTAGCAACTTAGCAAGAGCTAAAAAAGGTTTAGGTACCTATTGTAAAACGAGGAGCTCACAAGTAGAACTAAAGTTCGAGACTAATCTGAGGACTATAGTCCGCTGGCTGGAGGCCGACATCAGAAGCATTTACCTAGGTACTGTAAGATAAGAAATGACGTAGAACAACTTAAATTTCAGTTCAGACCTATGGAACAAATATAGGACAGTAGGACTAACCCTGAACCCATCTGCGCTCTGTTATGTCTTGGGGGCGGGGTTTTAAATGTTAGAACACCACAACTCCTGTACCGTTGCATTCACCCTTAAGCACAATGTTTTGCGTGCGTTATAGGTCAATACCTAGAACGCACGAAAAACATTGTATTTAAAGCAGCGTGCAATCAAGCTCCTGTAAATAGTGAATTTCCACACCAAAAATAAAAGTCGTTTCCCAGCAATAATTACAACAAATTAATCAAAAACTTTAAGGTGTATAGGTATGTACATAACATAATACAAAACAACAAATGAATGATGGAATTCAAACAAGAAGTTGCTGTAAAAGATGATTACGAAATTGAGCTAGAGTGGTGGAGAATATGTCAAAGTTAGTGCGAGCGATAGACTATTCAACGAATAGGAGGATGGAAGGGTATCATTTCGTTTTTTATTGAAGGTCATGTGTTCATATTTTTCAGCGTTAAGAGTAATTCTGTTCTTTATTCACCAGTTGTGCACCGAGTTTAGGTTTTCTTGCTGGGTGAGTTTACTAGCTTATAGAACTTGACAGTGTCATCGCAGACGAACACTAGGAACAATATCGGACCCATATGGGATCCTTGTGGAACTCCGGAAGTTTAATAGTAAAAGGAAGACTGAAGCACCTTCACCAAGGGTGGATCCAGGGGGGGAGGGGGGGACACAGGGGCACGTGCACAGACGGTTTAAGTAAAATAAAATCGAATCGCCTGAATGGACTGGCCAGAATGCATATATTAAGACATTGCTGCAATGATGAACGCTGAAGAAGAAGGCTATTTAGGTACTGTATGAGCCTTATTAGGTACAGGAATATTAATGGCATTGCCGCTACGTAAGAAGTAATAGGTATTGAAGAGGACGTGTCTTATTCTAAAACAAACGCTTCGTTTAATCGATACATTTATGTTATTGTTCATAGTCGGTAACAGACATAGCAGACATAGTCGGATGTGCAATATTTGTAAAATATACATACTAATCCAATAGATAGGTACTTAAGAAGAATATCGCATACTGTTTCCCACATGACAATTTCAACTAACATCAAGGCGTCGACACGTTTGCCGAATCGCCTGCGTGCCGCTACTTTTCAATCGATATAGTTATATCGTAACAGCTCATTTTCAGAACAATCTACCGTATTTTTGCTATGAAAATATTAGAGTTAGTACCTATCTATCTGAATTACAAACATATTGGGTAGGTAGGTACCTATATGGCCAATGTAACGGATGTTTAAGAGCCGTGAAAGTCTTATGTCTTATGAATCATCAAATTTAGCACTGATAGCAGTAGGTACCTAATATGAAGGGAAACACAAACACTAGTTGCTTGTCATGCAAATCCATACTTTTTATTAGTACAGCTCTGATTTTCACGTTGAGACACCGGGTGGAACTGCGCAACACACCCGTTCTACTGCTTCGCCATATAGCTGCAACCTTGGAGCTTTACACAATTTTCATACAATACCAACTAAACGGGCTCCCAGTATAAAAACTAAGCAGTCGCGAACACAGGCATCAGTCAACTGCTTAGATCACATCGGTGCACTGGAAACATGAGGGCTTCACTAGTGTGCTGCATAGCCCTAGCGGCGCTAGCGTACGTTAGCTGTAGGACTACCCGCGAGAAACGCGATGCGGACCTCGAGGTAGCAGCCACACATAAAGGTGGCAAGTGGGATAAGGGCGGCGGCCACGAGCACCACGGACATCATCATCACGATCATGGTGAAAAGGGACACAAAGGATACAAAGGACACCACCACCACGAGCACGGTAAGAAGGGCCATCACCACCATGAAGGGCACAAGGGGCACCACGACGAACATGGAGGACATAAGAAGCATCACCATCACGACGACGGTCACCACCATGAACACCACCACGGCGACAAGGGTCACAAGGGCCATGGCCATCATGAAGAAGGCCACTACCACAAAGGACACTCCACTAAGGGTCATCACGGTGTACACAAACATGACGAGTTCAAGAAAGAAAAGCACTTCCACGACCACCACCACGACGGCGGGCACCACGAGCACCACGGCGGACATCACGAGGAGCACGGACACAAGAAGGGAGGAGAATTCCACAAGGGACACAAGCATCACGGACACCATGAACATGATCACGGCAAGAAGGGCCACCACGAAGAGGGAGGACATCATCACGATCATAAGGGGCATCATGAGGAAGATGGACACCACCATCACCATCATCATCATCATGATCATGGCAAGAAGGGTGGTCACGAGCACCACAAGCACTGGGGTCACAAGAAGGGACACAAGTAATTAATGTTTCCTAGAGACTGATACCTACTGATGCGAGTTAATGAAGTTTTTATTTAGTTATATCTAATTAAGCTTTCATAATGTGTTAAGTTTTGTTGACTGTGATGTTTTTTTTTAAATAAAATTAAATGTTTTTGATAACAATTGATTTCGTGTTTACAAATCTATTCAATGACAAAGACGAAATATAAGTAATTTAAATAGATAAACCAATTAAAATTGGTCAGTAATTCAATTATAAAAAAGAAATTATGTTTGCAATTGGATGCAAATACAAAAACAAACTTATCAATTTCACAGCACGTTTCGACAACAAAGTTACATAAAATAGTTGGCGTTGGTCCGTTGGCAACGGCTCCCGACGAGATAAGTAACTCAGCGTTGAGAAACTAGAGCGCTGCCCGAGATTGGCCTACATTTTACTGGGCAACGAATTAGTCGTGGTTGCAATCAACCGTTTCCTATAGAAAACACTTGCAGCCACTGATATCGATAACATTTCTCAACAGCCAGCTTGTCAATACCAATAAGAAAAGTCTAACAAAAGCCTAGATAAAATTATCTTGGCCATGTTTGGGATGTCTCAAGTCTCCTGTCGTTTTTACAAGCTTTATATTAGCTTGCTCTGTTCGTATGTCTTTCCGGTTACTCCTTTTTATTACAAGCTTTATATTAGCTTGCTCTGTTCGTATGTGTTTCCGTTACTCCTTTTGTCATCAATTTTTCAAGCACTTCCTGACATCCGATTGAGCTGAAACTTGGCATACTCATATAACTACCGAGACATTTTGACTAAATGATACCATGGAGCTAGTCTGATGATGGAGCCGGAAGTTAGGCATAGGAACTCCTTAATCAAACAAGATAACACCATCGTGTTTGGACTCATTGGTTATGTATTAACAAGTGCTTTGACACTCGGTGGTGTAAAAGGTCTGATGATGGAGCCGGAAGGTGGCCATATACGTTTCTAGTAACTCCAATTGTCATCCATTTATCAAGCACTTCCTGGCATCTGATTGTGCTGTAACTTGACATACAACTACCGAGAAATTTATAAAAAATGATACCATGTTGCTGGTCTGATGATGGAGCTGGAAGTTGGCCATAGGAACTCCTCAATCAAACAAGATAGCACCATCGTGTTTGGACTCATTGGTCATGTATTAACAAGTGCTTTGACAATAGGTGGTGTTCAGGGTCTGATGATGGAGCCGGAAGGTGGCCATAGGAACTCCTCAATCAAACAAGATAGCACCATCGTGTTTGGACTCATTGGTCATGTATTAACAAGTGCTTTGACACTAGGTGGTGTTCAGGGTCTGATGATGGAGCCGGAAGGTGGCCATGGGAACTCCTCAATCAAACAAGACAGCACCATCGTGTTTGGACTCATTGGTCATGTATTTACAAGTGCTTTGACACTACGTGGTGTTCAGGGTCTGATGATGGAGCCGGAAGGTGGCCATGGGAAAACCTCAATCAAACAAGAGCTTGAGGCGTAAATAAAAAAAAAAAAAAAAGAGGCCTCAAGCTTTTAAGAAATATATTAAAGTTCTATGTTTACATAAGTTTTTATTTAGTACTTTTTAGTTAATTAAAAGCTTGTTTTATAAAAAGATTTTTACTTATATTTTATTTACAAAATTATATGGCAAAATAGTAGCCAGTTGTACCTTTCAATGGCTCGTACCTACCACTATTTTTCGACGCTTCATGCTTTATTGAACACTTAAAGTGGGTACAAAGCTCTATTTGTGCTACCGATTCCGTTTGTAGAAAAAACAACTGTGCATTTTTTGTCGACATAGGTCAATGTGATGTGTTAGTAGGTAAACATTTTGTCTGTCATGACATGAATAACATGGGTATTATTGGTAAATTGTTTATTTGGAGTAGGTATCTATCTAGGTCTGACGATTTTTATGAAATATCACAGATCTCTCCGCTATGAAATGAGCAGAAAAATAAATAACAAATAGTATCAATCTTTCAAGTACCGAACAGAAAATTTTATTCAGAACTAGCTGCGCCCCGCGGTTTCACCCGCGTAAGTCTCGATCCCGTGGGAATATCGGGATAAAAAGTATCCTATGTCCAGGTTATAAACTATCTGTTTGCCAAATTTCATCCAAATCCATTCAGTAGTTTTTACGTGAAAGAGTAACAAACATCCAGCCATCCATCCATCCATCCATACTTACAAACTTTCGCGTTTATAATATTAGTAAGAAAGTAAGGAAGTAAGGATATGCGTTTCAGGAAAGTTTGCAATGGTCGCTGGGTATGTGCTTCATAGGTAGGTAGATGGCGCTACTAGTTGCGATTCTCGATCAGAATTCATTTATTTTTTACTAGCGATTTTCATAACAAACGTGAGAAGCAGGAGGGGGCTGCTTCTCACGTTTGTTATGAAAATGTATGATGGTGAAAACCGCATCAAAACCCGTTGCTTAGTAGTTTAGAACAACAACGCGGGAACACAGAATATCCAAAAAGAGGTACGTATAGGTACACGACTGCACAAAAAGGAGTGTAATGTTTTTAGGGTTCATGTATTTATGTATGTATCTATGTGAGTTTCTTTATCCCACTATAACTTTTAAATGCCTGTATATTAATCAAAGCGAAAGGTACTCAGCTGGAGGAGCTGGAGTAGGAATTTACTTGTATTAGATTTAGGGAAATGTGTAACCTAGAATATTTTAAACCCCCATAAAACCTGAAACGTTCATAAATGATTTATTGTTATTAGTCTATTCATTTTGTTTCCTAATTATTTATATTTTTACTTAATTTACTTATTACTTATTTACTTATTTATTTACATACAATATTGTAAACACGAAAGTTTGTGAGGATGGATGGTTAGATGGATGGATGATAGTTACTCTTTCATGCAAAAACTAGGTACTGAACGGATTTTGATGAAACTTTACAGTAATTTAAAGCAACGGGATAACACAGGCTACTATTTATAAAGATTTTGTGTGATTTGGCCATAATCCTAACTAATATTATAATGCGAAAGTGAGTTTGTTTGTTTATTTTCTTGTTTGTTACGGTTTCACGGTAAAACGATTGAACGGATTTGGATGAAATTCGGCACATGAGTCTAGTGAGAGATTTGGGTTTTGTCCATGTGACCAGGATTTGGGTTGTATAGTCATATATATTGTTAGGATAGTCATATATATTGTTCCTATTAAAATAGATGGACAAATTTTAACACAGCGTCCAGCCCACCAAAATAAGGACAATGGTAAAAAATAAAAGTAAGAAAAACGCATTACATACTTACAAGAAAAAAAATCAGCTAAAGAAAATACACTAAAAATGTTGGTTACCCAATGTATAAACACATACCTACATGTCTTTGTCGCCGCCTGCGCCCGCCGCGTTCATTGTCCAACTCATGCCATCTCACTCTAACATAACCCTTTGTCGTGCCGCGGGCGCCTGCCGCTCGCTTGACGTAATGAAAATGACGCATTTTAGTATGCGTCGCGCAACCGAGCCGGCATAACATGTCGTACGACCGTGTGTGTTGTTAGGTAGCTCCGTAGCTGTCACAACCGACAACGATGCCGTATTACGCGTACAGCAACCAAGAATACTTGGAAATGGTCGTGTGTTATCGTGAACGTAACCAAAGCTTACGACAAGCCCAAATCCTTTATCAAGAAAGATTTGGAAGGCAGCCGAGCCTCGCTACAATCCTGAGAGCAGTACAGCGCTATCGTGAATATGGTACCTTCAGGCCAACAGTGGTGGACGCAGGAAGACCGCGCTATACGGTGCGCTTAGAAGAAGAAATTCTAGATTTCTTTAGACTACACCCCACGGCGAGCACGGCCGATGCCGGTCATGTATTCAATGTCAGCGATTTTTACGTGTGGAAGCTCCTTCGTGATGAAGGCCTCCACCCATATCATTACACTCGTGTGCAAGAACTGAAGAGTGAAGACTACACGCCACGAGTGACGTTTTGTAGGTGGCTACTGCAACAACCCGATCGCCACATTCTCTGGACTGATGAATGTACGTTTACACGTGTTGGTTTATTTAACATTCATAATTCCCATTACTGGACAACTACAAACCCAAATGTAGTAAGACCGGACCATTTCCAAACACGGTTTAGTGTAAATGTGTGGGCAGGAGTGCTAGACAATAAAGTTTTAGGGCCTGTTTTTCTAAACCGTTTAAACAGTTCTACGTACATAGACTTGTTACACCTCGATGTTGAAACAATGTTAGAAGATGTACCCCTCGTCGTCTGGCGTGACCTCTACTTTCAACATGATGGCGCGCCAGCACACTTCGCTAGGAATGTAAGAAACTATCTTAATTCTCGGTACGAAGACCGCTGGATTGGTCGCGGTGGTCCAGTCACGTGGCCTGCTAGGAGTCCGGACTTGACTCCGCTTGATTTTTATTTCTGGGGTCGGGCTAAAGATTTAGTGTACGGTGAAAATGGACACTTAATAGCCAGTGTGGATGAGCTACGTACGCGAATCACCCTCGCATTTGAAACAATAAAAAGTGAAAGTGACACTCTTTTGAAAGTGAAAAGACACATAATTAAACGCGCTCGCAAGTGCATCGAACAAAATGGTAGGCATGTTCAACAATTAATGTAAATAGGTATCCACGTACCGGGTACCGGCGTAGAGTAAGTAGTGTTTTAATTAATAACTGTAAATAGGGCTGATTCTAACTTTTAACCACGCCTGATTCAGTGTTTTACTGTTATCGGACTTTAATTATGTAAGTAAATAAAAATGATTCATAACACTACACTGTATCCACTGCGCGCTTGTTTGTTTACAACTAACTGCAATAGCTTTTATACTTTGATAACAGTTCAGCACGAAATTAGACAGTCCAAAGCCTGGTAAAGTGTGATGGGAAATTAGAATCTTTTCTTTTTTCATAAGTAAGTACCTAGGCGGTTCATAATCATGTGTGTCCGAGGAAAGTTTATCAACCCCCAATCGTAGCCTATTCTCGAGTTGCGCGTAATTACCTACTATCTTCTACTTATCCAACAACACTATCCTAAGAAGGAGATGCGTAGTCAACTGTAAGTTACTTAGTAGTTCTAAATACAGAATGATGTTGTCAGCTGACTAGGTACCTACCTACATAAAAGCACGCGCGCGGCGACCGACGGCGGGGCGCGAGTGAAAATACCTACCCTTATTGGATGTGTTTATTCTAGTGTGCCAGCAATGAATGTTTTTAGGTCAAAATAAAATCACTTTAATCATTGTTTTTTTTTGTTGGATATCTTTGGTTAGACGTACTGAACGCTGTGTTAAAATTTGTCCATCTATTTTAATGGGACCTAGGCGTTTAGCGTTCCAAGCTAATTTTAGATAAATGTTTGTGTATGTTGTGGTGATAATTATATTTTCGGATGTGTAAGTTGTTCCAAGACGTGTTTATTTGAAATGTAATCTCTGGTCTGTCGGCAATAAAAACAAGTGTTTCAAAATATTAACCATTTACTTTGTTTTGAGTTTATGCTTCCATCGCGATTTAATAGTAAGTACTTATTCTTTTAAAAACAAACAAATCGTAAAATTTAAACTATTCTTCAAAATTTTGACTTTTTTCTATAAAGAATTATAATGAAACCAAAAACAGATAATTGCAAGTTTTTCGGTAATCAACACGTATTTTTGTGTAACGGCTAAAAAGTTCGTTGAGCACTATTGTATTTAATTTATAACACAGAAATACAGACAGCTAATAAAGTTATTGAATGAAATACTTGGCAAAGATTTTCGCTTGTAGCCGTTGCATTCAATATGTGCTTGTGATACCATAATTAGGACTGAAATTATGATAAAATATATCAAATTTTAACTTTAGGGTGTGAAACACTGATGCGTTTCTACGAAAGATATTTAGATATGTTCCTTTAGTTAAATAATTTTGTCAACTGAAAGTTGGTATATATTGTGATTTATTATTATAAAAGTACTTTACGAATTAAAATATATTTAGTTTAAATTTAATAGGTATGTATTTAGATTAAAATTATTAACCATAATGGCATCATGTAGTGCTCATGTATTTGTTGTTGAGGATTGTATCAATAAATTAAGCAAAAATCATTTGCCTTTTTTATAACTCTTAGATTCCTTTGGTTCAATAATAACTCAAAATTAATGGAGGTTGACTAAGAAGTACCGCAAAGCACGCGCGAGCAGGGTGACACGACTGTGGCATGACGCGGCGCTGACCAGTTGCCAGATGCGCCTCCAGTCCTTACCGTCCCACTTGTTAATGAGTCAACTAACACAAGCTAAAATTGGAATTGTAACCTACCTATATAAATAATTTATAGTACCTAACTATCTGACTGGGCAGACGTTTTCCTGTTTCTTAGAAGTCGATCGCAGCGCCACCTACCGGGTCCAATTGTGAATCTAAACCATCCACTCAAACACACACTTAAATTCATCAAAATCGGTGAAGTTCCTATTGTAATTTGGCAGCATTATACTTCAAGAAGGGACCACGGGGAAAAAAAATCCCCTTGGTCCCTTCCAGGGACGAGGGAGGGACTACGGGGAATAAATACTCAAATTTATATATTATCCTAGCAAAGTTAATAATATTTAGATGGAACCACCGCACAAACTTCCTCAAACGGCAGCAAAAAGAATGTTCAAAATCGGTCCACAATTGACGGAGACATCAGAGAAATTATTATTTAAAAAAAAAATAACCTCCTTTATTTAAGTTGGTCAATAAAGATTATCGGGTCTTAAGAGAACGGCCAGTTTAAATGTTTTATTGTGTTAGCAACTTAGCAAGAGCTAAAAAAGGTTTAGGTACCTATTGTAAAACGAGGAGCTCACAAGTAGAACTAAAGTTCGAGACTAATCTGAGGACTATAGTCCGCTGGCTGGAGGCCGACATCAGAAGCATTTACCTAGGTACTGTAAGATAAGAAATGACGTAGAACAACTTAAATTTCAGTTCAGACCTATGGAACAAATATAGGACAGTAGGACTAACCCTGAACCCATCTGCGCTCTGTTATGTCTTGGGGGCGGGGTTTTAAATGTTAGAACACCACAACTCCTGTACCGTTGCATTCACCCTTAAGCACAATGTTTTGCGTGCGTTATAGGTCAATACCTAGAACGCACGAAAAACATTGTATTTAAAGCAGCGTGCAATCAAGCTCCTGTAAATAGTGAATTTCCACACCAAAAATAAAAGTCGTTTCCCAGCAATAATTACAACAAATTAATCAAAAACTTTAAGGTGTATAGGTATGTACATAACATAATACAAAACAACAAATGAATGATGGAATTCAAACAAGAAGTTGCTGTAAAAGATGATTACGAAATTGAGCTAGAGTGGTGGAGAATATGTCAAAGTTAGTGCGAGCGATAGACTATTCAACGAATAGGAGGATGGAAGGGTATCATTTCGTTTTTTATTGAAGGTCATGTGTTCATATTTTTCAGCGTTAAGAGTAATTCTGTTCTTTATTCACCAGTTGTGCACCGAGTTTAGGTTTTCTTGCTGGGTGAGTTTACTAGCTTATAGAACTTGACAGTGTCATCGCAGACGAACACTAGGAACAATATCGGACCCATATGGGATCCTTGTGGAACTCCGGAAGTTTAATAGTAAAAGGAAGACTGAAGCACCTTCACCAAGGGTGGATCCAGGGGGGGAGGGGGGGACACAGGGGCACGTGCACAGACGGTTTAAGTAAAATAAAATCGAATCGCCTGAATGGACTGGCCAGAATGCATATATTAAGACATTGCTGCAATGATGAACGCTGAAGAAGAAGGCTATTTAGGTACTGTATGAGCCTTATTAGGTACAGGAATATTAATGGCATTGCCGCTACGTAAGAAGTAATAGGTATTGAAGAGGACGTGTCTTATTCTAAAACAAACGCTTCGTTTAATCGATACATTTATGTTATTGTTCATAGTCGGTAACAGACATAGCAGACATAGTCGGATGTGCAATATTTGTAAAATATACATACTAATCCAATAGATAGGTACTTAAGAAGAATATCGCATACTGTTTCCCACATGACAATTTCAACTAACATCAAGGCGTCGACACGTTTGCCGAATCGCCTGCGTGCCGCTACTTTTCAATCGATATAGTTATATCGTAACAGCTCATTTTCAGAACAATCTACCGTATTTTTGCTATGAAAATATTAGAGTTAGTACCTATCTATCTGAATTACAAACATATTGGGTAGGTAGGTACCTATATGGCCAATGTAACGGATGTTTAAGAGCCGTGAAAGTCTTATGTCTTATGAATCATCAAATTTAGCACTGATAGCAGTAGGTACCTAATATGAAGGGAAACACAAACACTAGTTGCTTGTCATGCAAATCCATACTTTTTATTAGTACAGCTCTGATTTTCACGTTGAGACACCGGGTGGAACTGCGCAACACACCCGTTCTACTGCTTCGCCATATAGCTGCAACCTTGGAGCTTTACACAATTTTCATACAATACCAACTAAACGGGCTCCCAGTATAAAAACTAAGCAGTCGCGAACACAGGCATCAGTCAACTGCTTAGATCACATCGGTGCACTGGAAACATGAGGGCTTCACTAGTGTGCTGCATAGCCCTAGCGGCGCTAGCGTACGTTAGCTGTAGGACTACCCGCGAGAAACGCGATGCGGACCTCGAGGTAGCAGCCACACATAAAGGTGGCAAGTGGGATAAGGGCGGCGGCCACGAGCACCACGGACATCATCATCACGATCATGGTGAAAAGGGACACAAAGGATACAAAGGACACCACCACCACGAGCACGGTAAGAAGGGCCATCACCACCATGAAGGGCACAAGGGGCACCACGACGAACATGGAGGACATAAGAAGCATCACCATCACGACGACGGTCACCACCATGAACACCACCACGGCGACAAGGGTCACAAGGGCCATGGCCATCATGAAGAAGGCCACTACCACAAAGGACACTCCACTAAGGGTCATCACGGTGTACACAAACATGACGAGTTCAAGAAAGAAAAGCACTTCCACGACCACCACCACGACGGCGGGCACCACGAGCACCACGGCGGACATCACGAGGAGCACGGACACAAGAAGGGAGGAGAATTCCACAAGGGACACAAGCATCACGGACACCATGAACATGATCACGGCAAGAAGGGCCACCACGAAGAGGGAGGACATCATCACGATCATAAGGGGCATCATGAGGAAGATGGACACCACCATCACCATCATCATCATCATGATCATGGCAAGAAGGGTGGTCACGAGCACCACAAGCACTGGGGTCACAAGAAGGGACACAAGTAATTAATGTTTCCTAGAGACTGATACCTACTGATGCGAGTTAATGAAGTTTTTATTTAGTTATATCTAATTAAGCTTTCATAATGTGTTAAGTTTTGTTGACTGTGATGTTTTTTTTTAAATAAAATTAAATGTTTTTGATAACAATTGATTTCGTGTTTACAAATCTATTCAATGACAAAGACGAAATATAAGTAATTTAAATAGATAAACCAATTAAAATTGGTCAGTAATTCAATTATAAAAAAGAAATTATGTTTGCAATTGGATGCAAATACAAAAACAAACTTATCAATTTCACAGCACGTTTCGACAACAAAGTTACATAAAATAGTTGGCGTTGGTCCGTTGGCAACGGCTCCCGACGAGATAAGTAACTCAGCGTTGAGAAACTAGAGCGCTGCCCGAGATTGGCCTACATTTTACTGGGCAACGAATTAGTCGTGGTTGCAATCAACCGTTTCCTATAGAAAACACTTGCAGCCACTGATATCGATAACATTTCTCAACAGCCAGCTTGTCAATACCAATAAGAAAAGTCTAACAAAAGCCTAGATAAAATTATCTTGGCCATGTTTGGGATGTCTCAAGTCTCCTGTCGTTTTTACAAGCTTTATATTAGCTTGCTCTGTTCGTATGTCTTTCCGGTTACTCCTTTTTATTACAAGCTTTATATTAGCTTGCTCTGTTCGTATGTGTTTCCGTTACTCCTTTTGTCATCAATTTTTCAAGCACTTCCTGACATCCGATTGAGCTGAAACTTGGCATACTCATATAACTACCGAGACATTTTGACTAAATGATACCATGGAGCTAGTCTGATGATGGAGCCGGAAGTTAGGCATAGGAACTCCTTAATCAAACAAGATAACACCATCGTGTTTGGACTCATTGGTTATGTATTAACAAGTGCTTTGACACTCGGTGGTGTAAAAGGTCTGATGATGGAGCCGGAAGGTGGCCATATACGTTTCTAGTAACTCCAATTGTCATCCATTTATCAAGCACTTCCTGGCATCTGATTGTGCTGTAACTTGACATACAACTACCGAGAAATTTATAAAAAATGATACCATGTTGCTGGTCTGATGATGGAGCTGGAAGTTGGCCATAGGAACTCCTCAATCAAACAAGATAGCACCATCGTGTTTGGACTCATTGGTCATGTATTAACAAGTGCTTTGACAATAGGTGGTGTTCAGGGTCTGATGATGGAGCCGGAAGGTGGCCATAGGAACTCCTCAATCAAACAAGATAGCACCATCGTGTTTGGACTCATTGGTCATGTATTAACAAGTGCTTTGACACTAGGTGGTGTTCAGGGTCTGATGATGGAGCCGGAAGGTGGCCATGGGAACTCCTCAATCAAACAAGACAGCACCATCGTGTTTGGACTCATTGGTCATGTATTTACAAGTGCTTTGACACTACGTGGTGTTCAGGGTCTGATGATGGAGCCGGAAGGTGGCCATGGGAAAACCTCAATCAAACAAGAGCTTGAGGCGTAAATAAAAAAAAAAAAAAAAGAGGCCTCAAGCTTTTAAGAAATATATTAAAGTTCTATGTTTACATAAGTTTTTATTTAGTACTTTTTAGTTAATTAAAAGCTTGTTTTATAAAAAGATTTTTACTTATATTTTATTTACAAAATTATATGGCAAAATAGTAGCCAGTTGTACCTTTCAATGGCTCGTACCTACCACTATTTTTCGACGCTTCATGCTTTATTGAACACTTAAAGTGGGTACAAAGCTCTATTTGTGCTACCGATTCCGTTTGTAGAAAAAACAACTGTGCATTTTTTGTCGACATAGGTCAATGTGATGTGTTAGTAGGTAAACATTTTGTCTGTCATGACATGAATAACATGGGTATTATTGGTAAATTGTTTATTTGGAGTAGGTATCTATCTAGGTCTGACGATTTTTATGAAATATCACAGATCTCTCCGCTATGAAATGAGCAGAAAAATAAATAACAAATAGTATCAATCTTTCAAGTACCGAACAGAAAATTTTATTCAGAACTAGCTGCGCCCCGCGGTTTCACCCGCGTAAGTCTCGATCCCGTGGGAATATCGGGATAAAAAGTATCCTATGTCCAGGTTATAAACTATCTGTTTGCCAAATTTCATCCAAATCCATTCAGTAGTTTTTACGTGAAAGAGTAACAAACATCCAGCCATCCATCCATCCATCCATACTTACAAACTTTCGCGTTTATAATATTAGTAAGAAAGTAAGGAAGTAAGGATATGCGTTTCAGGAAAGTTTGCAATGGTCGCTGGGTATGTGCTTCATAGGTAGGTAGATGGCGCTACTAGTTGCGATTCTCGATCAGAATTCATTTATTTTTTACTAGCGATTTTCATAACAAACGTGAGAAGCAGGAGGGGGCTGCTTCTCACGTTTGTTATGAAAATGTATGATGGTGAAAACCGCATCAAAACCCGTTGCTTAGTAGTTTAGAACAACAACGCGGGAACACAGAATATCCAAAAAGAGGTACGTATAGGTACACGACTGCACAAAAAGGAGTGTAATGTTTTTAGGGTTCATGTATTTATGTATGTATCTATGTGAGTTTCTTTATCCCACTATAACTTTTAAATGCCTGTATATTAATCAAAGCGAAAGGTACTCAGCTGGAGGAGCTGGAGTAGGAATTTACTTGTATTAGATTTAGGGAAATGTGTAACCTAGAATATTTTAAACCCCCATAAAACCTGAAACGTTCATAAATGATTTATTGTTATTAGTCTATTCATTTTGTTTCCTAATTATTTATATTTTTACTTAATTTACTTATTACTTATTTACTTATTTATTTACATACAATATTGTAAACACGAAAGTTTGTGAGGATGGATGGTTAGATGGATGGATGATAGTTACTCTTTCATGCAAAAACTAGGTACTGAACGGATTTTGATGAAACTTTACAGTAATTTAAAGCAACGGGATAACACAGGCTACTATTTATAAAGATTTTGTGTGATTTGGCCATAATCCTAACTAATATTATAATGCGAAAGTGAGTTTGTTTGTTTATTTTCTTGTTTGTTACGGTTTCACGGTAAAACGATTGAACGGATTTGGATGAAATTCGGCACATGAGTCTAGTGAGAGATTTGGGTTTTGTCCATGTGACCAGGATTTGGGTTGTATAGTCATATATATTGTTAGGACATAGGAGGAGTGAGAAGTGGCTGGAGAGGCGCCACGGCGTCCTCACCTTCCGCCTGACGCAGGTCTTCACCGGACATGGCAGCTTCGGGAGGTACCTGTGTAGGATTAGGCGGGAGGAAACGCCCGGGTGTCACCACTGTGCGGATCGTCCGGAGGACACGGTGGAGTTGTGCCCTGCTTGGGCGGAGCACCGCCGTGTCCTCGTGGAGGCGATGACCTCTCGCGTCCGGCCCTGGTCCAGGCCATGGTACGGAGCGAGAGGGCATGGGAGGCGGTCACCTCCTTCTGCGAAGCAGTGATGCTTGCGAAGGAGGAGGCGGAACGCGTGAGGGAGAGGCAAAGCCTGCGCCCTCACGCCCCTAACCGCCGCCGCTGGAGACACCCTGGGCGTAGGGAATCCCAGGCGGATTCCCGGCCACCATAGGCACGGGCTTGCGGACGGCGAGCAATGGGTAGCTCGCCGTCCGATAAGGACCAGGCCCGGGTCGATGGCGCGTCGTGTTCCACGCGCGTCTCAAAGAGATGTCAGCACACCTGACGGGGTCCGTTAGGACCGATGCCTGCCAGGGTTGCGGAATAGTCCGAAAGGGATACCGGGACCTGGCAACAGGCAACTGAAGGAACACGGGTGGGTTTTAGTCAGTAAGAGTCTGCACACGCCCTTCCGCTCCGCCCAGAGCGGGAGAAGTCATTTGATGATTTCCCACCCAAAAAAAAAAAAGGACATAGGATAATTTTTATCCCAATATTTACACGTGATCGAGACTTATGCGGATGAAACCGCGGGGCCTAGTTAGTATAACGATAAGTATGAAGTAAGTCGGAAAAAATCCTATCTGAGAGCTATCTTGGCGTGCGCTTGAGATAATGTATCGATGGATTGTTTGTCTTAAACAGTTCTAAATAAAAGTTAATGGCGGCGCTAGAGTATTTCAATCGCTTTTGATTGCTGTAGCTGTCGATTTGCCTACAAATAAATTAACTTCGTGCGAATCGCCTCAAGATAAAAATAATCTCGTTAGACAGATTATTTTTTTTGTTCCTTATTAATTTCCCAACCGCGTTTTCTGTGTTCAGCGTACCTACATATTACAGTATTACTGTCTACTTAGGTTTAGAAATAGAAATAATTTATTTGCTCATAATGTAGATGAACAGATAAGATGTAAATTATATAAATTGTCCCAAAACATTTTACCTTACGGCATGCAAAAACTTTGAATAATAATTTAATATTTAGAATTTATATAATTAAAGAATTGAATTAATATTATTATCAGTAGTACCTACCTAGTTTTCTTTGTACGGATGAGCTGTGCACAAGTGTCTGCCAGGGCAACAAGGTAGTACGTACCTACTGAGTTTGCAGTTTAATAAAAAACCGG
This sequence comes from Lithophane socia, assembly GCA_947522985.1. Lineage (NCBI taxonomy): Eukaryota > Metazoa > Arthropoda > Insecta > Lepidoptera > Noctuidae > Lithophane > Lithophane socia. Next base: position 11,632,727 of record OX383252.1, on the reverse strand, counting down.
CCGGTAAGTGTGTGTCGGACCACGCACAATGAAGGGTTCCGTAGTTGGAATTAATTTATCCCAAAAACTAACTTAACATTGTAGTTGAAAAACATGTTCATTCGTCGATATACGTCACGGTCAATTTTCCAACTGCAAATGTAAATTTGTAATCTCAAAATATATTTTTCTATGTCATAAAGCTACAATTTTCGGACTTTTTCTTTTACTTGTGCTGTGAGAGCTTGGTTCTTGCCAAATTAATTTCATGATTCTAGGTCAACAGGAAGTATGTACCTAAGTTTGATTTATTTGCGAAAATCAAAATATTTCGCATAAATGGCCGTAATTTTTGAGTGCATTGACTTCAAAGCTTGTTTTTTCTAGAGCTCCAAGGGACCGTAGACCTACGTATTTTATATTAATTTCAACTTCCCACGTGTGAGGGTATCACGCGTTGCTGAGAAAACGAGTCTTGACAGACTGACCCACAGACAGACGCATGGACATCGAAGAGATCCTTGTATGGGTTCCGTTTTTTCCTTTTGAGGTAAGGAACCCTAAAAAAGTTGTAAGTTGCAAACTTAAGCAATTCCTTAACTATCAATTTCGAAGAAACAGTTTTTTAAGTCAATAAAGAGTGTTATGATAATTCCTTTCCACTTTGCACGATATTGGACGTCGTCGCTTGTAAATGACAAGAAATGCAGTTAGCTCTTGGCACAATGCCATTATGAGTATGGCCCTCACCGGATGAGTTTAGTTTCAGCTGTATTTTTGTTCAGAGATTAGTAGGTATGTTTCAAGTTAATAATTTTAAAGTAATTATGTACATTGGGACTTTATGTGGTTAACGGTATCCCGCGCAACAAGTGGTTGAATCTTGAGGCCAGCGGTTGACTGCGGGATCGAATACCTAATAACAAAGGACATTGTGTTTACTCTATGGATTACCACATTTGTAGAGTTCGTCTGTGTTCGTTACATCTTTACTACCTACCTAAGTAGTAAGAGTAGAAAGTAACTTAGCTACTTTCTCCTTTCATAAACTCATTGATAATTCTGCCACGATAGAAGTAGCATTTTGTTTTCAAACCATTTATATGTGATGATTAAAAATTTAGTGGTTTGAAAAGTCTACTTTTGGGTACTTGCGTTAATAGTTTTCAGTAGTATCATTTTTTTTATACTAGCCGTTGCCCCCGACTTTGTCTGCGGACCAAGATGAAAAGTAGCATATGCCCTTCTCCAGGTCATGGTCTACCCATGTGCCAAATTTCATCCAAATCCGTTGAGCCGTTTTAGTGTGATGGCGTGACCAAGGGAAATAGGGATTTATTTTTATATATATAGATTAGTTTTGAAAATAGAATTATGCTTCTCGGTGTGTCAATTTTTTTTTTTTCTAACGATTGTAGGTATTGGTTCTACTTCGGTAGACTCGTGCGTAGGCACGAGTCCCTGAACCTGTGAACGTTTCGGTACAATAGTTTACAACGATGGCAAACTATTTAAAAATCTAAAATTATTTTTTAAGCTTTAAAATGTAGGTGATAACAAAATGATAACAATTAATTATTTTTGAATAATGCAGGGGTTATATCTTTGTGTACCTACTAACAGGGTTGATTTGGACACTAAGTCGTACCCTGGCAAGCGCTTGCCGCAACTCGCGGCCGCCGAGTCTGTCGGGCGACGCGGCGATTAGCACATCTTACACAATGCCTTATATAAAACTGCTGCACCATCAATGATGTTGTCAATATTAGGAGTAGAGCACACCGCATCAACATCGCGTGATAAAAAAACCTAGCAATATGAGGGTGGCGTTAGTTTTAGGTTGTTTAACGTTATTGGCAGTTGTGCATACACGTCGTTTACCCTCACGACAAGTGGAAAAAAGTACAGAACTAGAGACAAAAGATCAAGAGCCTGCTGCCACGGGGCACAAAAAAGAAGCCCCAAAGAATCATGAATACAAAAAAGGAGGCGGTAAAGAGCACCATGCCAATCATCATCACGACCACGAAGAAAAAGGTGTAAAGGGATACAAGGGGCATCATCATCATGAGAAGGGAGAAAAAGGACATCACGATAAGGAGCACCACAAGGGTGAGTACGACGACCATGGCGCACACAAAAAAGAACATCATCACCATGATGGACATTATGATGAATATCACAAAGGCGAAAAAGGCGAGAAAGGGCATAAATACGAAGAGAAGGGTCACTATGACAAGGGTCACTCGACAAAAGGACACCACGAAATACATAAGCTTGATGAATTCAAGAAAGATAAACACTTCTTTGATGAAGAGGGAGATTCCGGCCACGAAGAGAAGCATGGAGGACACCACGAGGAGCATGGTCACAAGAAGGGCGGCCACTTCCACAAAGGTCATCATCATGGTGATCATCACGAGAAAGAACATGGCGAAAAAGGTTTCCATGAAAAGGGCGGCCACCACCATGAACATAAAGGACACAAAGAGTCAGGTGGACATGACTCACATCATAAACATCATCATGACCACGGCAAGAAGGGCGATCATGAGCACCATAAGAAATATGGGTACAAGAAGGGTCACTGAACACATCTTTAGGAACTGGCCGAATGCGGGACAGTCCTCGACAGACGACGCTAGTTATTTCGGATTTATTTATATTCTTAGAACTATAACTTATCTGATGACACTGCACTTAATAGGTACTGCGACAACGGTTAAGTGACGACATAATGATGTAGGTAATTAATAACTAAATTATTTATTTTTTATAAAGAACTACTTAAGTTAAAATAAATAAATAACATGTACATCACAATTTGAGTTTATTACTGATGTTGAAACCCCATTTCTAAATGACGCTGCAGTACGTAGGTACACACTTTAATTGATTTTAATGTCGAGAGAGAGAGAGAGTGGAGAATGAATTTAAATCATAGCTTCATCCCGGCACTTAAGATGGTGTGAGTGCAAAATTCCGTCGCTTATCTAAGTATGCTTTTAAACTAATTAAGGTTGGTTACTACCCGTCACGATCGTATGACTTTCGCGTCGAGATAATATGTATAATATGTTTAGTGTGTGGTAATCAAATCAGAAAAGTGAGATACATAATATGGATCTGTCTGATACATGTTTGACCGTAATCACCGTACACCTACACGTTGAGTACGGCCAGTAGCCACGTCTACGTTGGTATTTTGAGGCATCTAAATGTCAAAATAATCGAAGTACACGACACCTATAGTGTTTAGATACGAGGTGGTTATTTCAATAAAGAGCATACAGTTATTTATTTAATAATTGTAATAACATTTGTAATACCTGTTTAGACGTATTTTGACATAAGATAGCTTATCATCCCACAACATAATTTGTATAATAAACAAAGTGTCTGAATCTGAACAAAACGAGATCACGAAGGTCATACGTTACCAAACAGCCAATTAACCTCGTACTATCTCTGTCTTCAATTTCTACAGCATTGTCATTGTTACGTTGGTTCTCGGCAATGTCACCTCGTCTCGGATTTGTAACGCTTGGAGTTCTGCCCACTTGTAAAGCTAAATAGCGTGATATTGGATCTATGTCGCTAGCTGACGGATTGAACGATTAAGGGTTCAGTTACACGATCGATTTCTGGCCGAACAACGTGTCGGTCAAGGATTATGTGAATAGGTTCAGTACTGCAGCGCATGCGAGCGGCTCAATCAAACTGTCGTTTTGCCGACAAACAGTTCAGTCCATTGTTTGCATGTTTTATTCTGCTATGTTATGGGAAACTCACTTTTTCCATACGAGCAGCGTTTCAGCTGTATTTTTAGACGAGTCTATTGTTTCATTGTGTTGCATACGTAAACAGCACACGCACTAATTAAAGTACCCATTGGAACATTATTCGTTTAATTCGGTGGTAACAGATTGCGGTCTATCTAATTATTTGCTAATTTCACAGGCTGTACCAACTTAATTTGTATTTTATGCTACAACATAATTCTGATTTTATACCTAGTATGATTTTATTCTGATTTTATACCGAGTAGGCCGAGTATCCAACTGTGCAACAACAATTTTATCCTTGTGTCAACAACAGAACTATTAAAGTTAGGTCGGTTAGTTATAAACTATTGATGGAAATAATAACACAGAAGGTCTACGCTTTTAGATAAACTGTAGGGAAAGTTTAGAGAATCCGTCAAAAGTTTAATTGTCGCACACAATTTTTCCGGTTTTTGTCGGGTAAGGAAACTTTTTGATAGGCTTTTATAATAACTTTCAAGTTATAACGGCAGTTAGGCAGTATCTATGTATCGGTGGATTGCTGATCTCGTAGAGTCTACGCGGCGTAGCGGCCGTAGCGTGTGTAGCACACGCGGCTACGTGTGTCGTAGCATCCATCATTGTGCGAACACAAATTACACATTAAAATCTTAACGGTACTCGTACGAGTAATGAATACGTTTATAGTTCACGAACTTATTTGTTGACATAGATCTAATTTATAGTCCCTACACATAAAGACAACTATATAGGTAGTAAATAATCGAGAATATATTCCGCCGTATTTCATTCGAAATAAACGATTGATGGGTTGTAAAGATGTCCTCAAATGTCAACATGCTCTCTAATTGTAGATAATGTACTCCAAGGATGTATGTACCTGTGTGACGTATCTAAATTACTACAGCAAACATCTATCTCAACATTATGTGTGTATTTTGTAGTGAATCCGTAATTTTAAACAATTCTCATAGCAGGTGTGTTTTAATGCTTTTGTTTAAACTTTATAATAACTTTTAGGATGATACTATATTTCATTTCGTTGCTGAAGAGAATTATATAAACAAAGAATAAGGTGGCGGGATTCTATAAGCCATGTAAGATACATGTATTATAATTTGCCTTCGAGTGATATTAGGTTCTGTAGTAGATGAAGCAAAGGAATGAATCGGTTTCCTAGAGCTGTCATTTACTGTCTGGTTGATGTAAAAAGTATTTTACGTACTTTATTTCACTTTAATTATTTAAGTTACTCGCCTACACTTACTTTCTGCTGCAGTAGATTACATGAAAATCTGAAACATTATATTGAAGACTCGTGGGCGGGCAAAGAATATGTAGGAAGAATAGTCCAAGTAGAACCTTTTACGTGAGGTTTTTCTTAAGGTTACGAGGTGCATGTTTTGTTTCTACTTCTACTTCGAAATAATGGACTTCGAATAGCCTGCTCTATTCGTAAAGTGTGTCGCAATGGATATTTTTATAACCGACATAATTCAATGAATCTACTTCTTCTCTTTAATATCACGGTCTACGGGTCTATTTAAAAATAGTTCGATGAGTAGTACTAAAATATTGGTCAGTCAGTAAGGTGCTTGTGAGGCTGCGGGGCTAAATGTCAAGAGTGCGTTTGACGGCCCGACTTACGAGTCAGACGCTTTACGTTGTGTAAATATTTTCATCACCACTGCTCTCATAACGGTGAAGGAAAACATCGTGAAACCGACATCTCCTAGAACCGAAAATTCGAAGACGTGTGACATATACCAACCCACACTGGGCCCGCGTGGTAGATTATACTCCCTCTCACAGAGAGAGGCCTGTGTCCCAGCAGTGGGAACATTATAGGCTGATCATGTATACAGCGTGTAAGGGTGTAAACACCGTTGTCACTCAAACCATGGGTAGTTGACTTAATATAATAATAAATAACCCAGTAACAACAAAAAATACCTTATTTTCATTAAAAGATTTTAAAAAGTTTCTATCCGACACCGTCCGCAAATTCATGGATATGCGCCCGAGCGACGTAGTAGGTAATAACTGTGACCATCGCCGCCAGTCTTCTACCTACACAACACTTGACTAAATACACATTACCTGTGATGCAACTTTCCCTTCATACTTTTCCTGGCTTATTACAGGCAAAAATACCTAAGTATTTACCTTAGGTGTTGTAACGAGTCTACACGTAAATTTGATTTTCGTTTCGTTCTTGAAGATCAACTGGCAGCTGCTGGTTGCCACGACCCTGAGCGTGGCCGGCACGGTGAACTGCCCGTAAGTAGCTACGCATCCTTTGTGTGGCCGCCAATAACGTTTCACGATTTAGCACACGTTGTTCAGGCAACAATTCTGCGTACATTCTACGAGCCTTGTTCAGGTTATCACTCTTATTATCACCCGCGATAGTGTAAAATGCACCGTTTATCCGTCCATTTCGGTGCACTGTTCATTCGTGTAAGACATAATCACATAACTACAATTATTATTTACGCACTAGAAATGAGCGGGCGGCGCGACTTTACATTACGTGCGCTCGCTCGCTAGCGAAACAGCTGACTGACTGAGGGGAGGTCGCGTGCGCGGCCGTTCAGGTCTCGTTCCGCGCCCCCCACCCGTTTGAGACGCAAGTTCGTTGCCCTTGCGTATAGGGTGAAATATTCTTGGAGTAAAATGTAGAATTTCTTTTAAAAAAAAGTAGTTTTTTTCCATTGATTTTACGTTCTATAAATTAAACCAAACCCCTGGTTTCAAGGATAACGGTGTGTTGAAGACTAATCAAATGCACCTCTTTTGTGAACCTCTAATAATTCCTAGTTTGGGGTCCTAAAAATACTAAATAGCCCAGTAACTACAACCAATTCGGATGGAGCGCGATTGGTCACAGTTTTATTCTAACCTAATCTGACCCGTTCGGTCGGGGTATCCTAGCTTAGGTACTGCGACCAACTTCGAGAAAAAAGCCAAAAAATTCAAAAGAGGCTCATTTATTAAAAATGTGTGCACCAGTAGAAACCCAAAAAGTTTATAAGTTAGAAGATTAACCGCCTTACTAATAAACGTTGTATAGCTATACAGGCGCTATACAATGTTTATTAGTAAGGCGGTAGGTCAATAAGTTTTTAGAGGATCCGTTGAATATATCCCTTTTCAGAAAAGCCCACGTTCTACGGTCCATGCCTAGTTTTTGACCGACTTCAACAAAGGAGGAGGTTATAATATGTTCGTCTGTATGTATTTTTTTTCATCGATATTTTCGACACTTGTAGGCCGATTTTCAAAATTTTATTTGATAGAGGAAGCTTGCGCTGTGGCCTCATAAAACTGTTGAGCGAATTTTGAGGGAACAATGAACTGTTAAGAAACCGTTAGTGCAAAGGCATTGTAAGAAAAAATAAATAAACTTATTTATTTACCTAGATCAAATATTATTATCAATGCTTAAATCTGGTGCGGTTACGAATAGCTGTTAATTTCGTACCCTAAAAAACCCTCATCGGTGTTAATCACAGAACCGCAAAGAAGTTTTGTGGATAAATCCACATATTTTAGAATTTTGCGTGGTTACAGAGTAGACGGGTGAGGGGCAATCCATTGATAACGCTTTTACACTAATTAGCGAGTGAGTATGGAGCTTAGTGACGTCACGTCACTAGATTTATGGGTGCAGACGCTGTCAGCTCGTAATCCTGACCAAGTGAGCAGGAGCTGACATACCGAGCCCGTACCGCACCGCCCCAAGCCGCTATGCATGGCGTTTTGTTATTGTCGCCTCTACTATTAATTGCACCATTATTTCGGCGTATTATAAGTAACACTGCTAGGCAACTCATACCTATTAATATACTTAGTTAGGCACAAGCGCGGTCGCAGCCCAAGATTTTGGGGGGGGGTCACCATTGGTGCCGAGGAATATTTTTAGGGAAATGGTTACCTAATTGATACGTACTCTAAAAACTTTTTTTTTGTATATGCCCATCGAGGTCTCTGTGGTTCAAGTAACTACAGTTTTTAGTTAGTAAAGCACATAAATCATTTAGTCTCTCCACATCTTGAATGATTTTGGGGGGGTGATGACTCCCAGGACCGCCCCCCCCCCTCGGACCGCGCCTGGTTAGGCACCTTAATGTAATGCGATAATAATATCTACCTAGTAAACATAATTGGGTCTTCAGTTACCGTAATAATTTAATTGTTACCGCAAGAACCTATGTATGCGCTATAGCGTACTGCGGTTAATCCTTCGATATTGCACACAGAGCTTGTCAGCTCGTTAATCGTCAATCGCCACCACTATGAACTCGATTTCCATTCACGTACACCTAATTCACGCGAGACTAAAGTTATTATTAGCGTTTAGTTGTAGCTACGTTATAATACAACGTATTATTACGCAGGATTAATTAACTGGTGCTGTTACGAACACATTATACTCATATAAATCATATTCATCACACCTGCAACACCCACCACAACAGGGTAGACATTACTGTATAGTTTTTCAATGATCTTAGGGTGACGGTACTGACATTAAAACAGGTATCCACCAGGGAAACCAATTCAAAAATCTCTGGATTTTGCTAAATGAAAATTTTCCTTCCCCGGTAATCGAGCCCATGACCTTAAAGCTGCGTCTCCAATCTGAAAGTGAAGGTAGACCAACGAAACAGAACAAAGCAAAATGTGGTTTAAAAATATGTTTCGACGATCGAAAGGAACAACTAGAATGCATTAGATGGTTTTTCACACGTACGTCGTAAGACTTACCCTTAGGTACCCGCCGAGAAATATATTACCGTTACTGGTATTACGTGATGGCCGAGCTACATCACTATTTAATGTTATATTATAGTTATTTTATTCCGGAGAACGTTGCTGCCTTGAAGTTAAAAAATATTTGGTACCAACCTACAATTGAGTTGGTCAGGTGGGCCATGCAGAATTAAAAGGCACGAATATCGTGGAAAATATCAATTTAGATCTCCTCCTCGGAGAGGAGGCGATTTTTATTTCCTGTGCGTGTCCTAAATTAAATCTTTTTCTTTGTTTCTTTCAATTGTATTCATATGGGTTGAGATGAGAGAGCGGAGATGCTGTGCATGTGCTGTGCAGGGTGCTAGAGAAAATAATGTAATTATTTCAAAGACACTTTAAGGGATGACCGTTCTTATCTCAGGTCACTGTGAAATCTTTGTTGGCTGAATTCTTTCTACAACTAACTTAAACAATGATAATATCTTATCACCATCATTTTCTTTTACTCTTCAATCTTTTTTATGGATACAGTTAAGTAAACAATTTTTTTTTTCAAATTTATAATTATTTGTGACTTCGCTACGCTAGAAAAATATGTTCTTATTCATTGTTCTGTTCTGTTTTTCGAGTTAACAACGACATTGTTATTTTAACTCTTTACGGACTACGTGAACTTGCTTAAAATGACTTATGGTGTTGAGGAAAAAAAATTAAAAAGTTTGGTGGCAGTCTATTATTTTTGATATACGGCTATTGTAAATTTTTCACTGAAACTCATGTAAGAGTTTATGTGTCAGTTTTTGATTGCTATCAACGATCGATGGTCGTTGTTCTAGGAAACACGGGACAGCGCGTTCGAATAGTTCAGTATAACATATGGCGCTCTGCCACCATTGTGTACAAGACAAACAAGTGAATAATGAACGCGTTGGGCCAACAATATATTTTTGAAGCGTCGACGTCCATACAAGAGTTCTATCGGAAAACGCCTATTTACTTTGAAAAGCACAATGTGCGTGGAGCTATTGTTGCGGCAACTATTTAGACGCCTGTAGTTAAGCATAATTTGGTGTTTGACGTTTAACAATTTGAACATGTTCACATAGATAACAATTAAGTTTTAGTTCTACTCGCTACGTAACTAATGTTTGTTTTGCTGACAGGTATGCCCTTAACCTTTACCGACATTAGTGTGTAGTAATATTTATTATTAGATTTAAGTGAATACGTTGTTAATAAGATTGTTGCACTGATTTCAGTACTTTCGTAACAAATTGCATACAACTCCAACCCATGCATAATTAAGAATTTTTGTGTCAGACAACATTAATTAGGTACGTTAATGTTAATACAGAAGCTTATGATCTGCTGCCGCGCCTTCCTTTTACGTTGTTAGTATAAAACTATGCTAGCAGAAGCGCAGTTCTTTACTCTTTCTCTTTGTAAAACGGGACTTTGTCTATTTGCGTTGAATAAACCAGATATGACTAAGCTAAGTTTGCAAAAACTGGCCATTTCTTAAATTAATTAATTAATTAGTTAGGTTATCTGCTTGCGCAAAACCATTTGCAGTTTTCTGGCTCTTAGCATAATTACAAAAAACTTGTCTGTCGTGGTTGTTAGCACCTCGTTACCCTATAAATATCTTTTAAGATTAATTTCATGCCTTTTTAGGGAGGTTAACTTTGTGTAAAGGTTTGTTTATAAAAAAGTAACGAAATAATAATGATTAGACAGTGCATCTAACTTGTGAAGGACACCTTCATCAGTTTCAGCCAGCTGCATAATATAAGTAATCAGTTATCTATACATATTATAAGCTAGCAAATGCCCGCGGCTTCGCCCGCGTGGATGTCGGTTATTATATACTTAAACCTTCCTCGAGAACCACTCTATCCATTGGTGAAAACAGCATGAAAATCGGTGCAGTAGTTTTTGAGTTTATCGCGAACAGACAGACAGACAGATGCGGTGGAGGACTTTGTTTTATAATATGTCAGGATTAAAGTCGATTTTTGTGTTTGTCTGTATGTCCGCGTTGTTCTTCTAAATCACGCAACAGATTTTCATGAGATTTTCACCATCGTAATGAAAATTTATTCCAGAAGGTTTATGTGTATAATACGTCAGTATTAAAGTTACATATAACTAAGATATCTCGATATTTAGTCAAGTTCAAAAATCCGTGTGAAGCCGGAGCAGATTGATTATATTTTGACAATACCTATCTGCATTATGTTCGGCAATTAAAACGAGGGTTTACTATTTCACAAAATAAATGATTATCTATATTAAAAACGCACGTTGATTTGTAATGAACAAGCGGATGTATATTAAGTGACTGCAACGTACTTACATGATAGGCTGTTATTTATTTTACCCCGCTTGCGCTTGAACTCGTAGTTACTACAGTTTCGATTTACCTTATGAATATTTTCTGCATCGTTCAGGAATATAATTCAGTCTAACGGAAATTAAAGCTTTATAGCAACCTTGATAAACTCCAGATTTAAAATGAAATAGAAAAGTTACAATTAATCGTAGTTATATCTTGCAGTTTTATAAAAAAAACTAGTAAAGTAGATAAGCCATTTTTAGGGTTCTCCAGGCAAATGGCAAAAACGGAACCCCTGTAATTTCGGCTTGTCCATCTGTCCTGTCCGTCCGCCCATATTATGTCATACAGTCATTTTACTGGGGGCTAGTGGCACTACTTATATCAGTATTCTTTTAACAATTAAAAAGGGGTGTAGTGAAATTAGGGATGGCAGTACTAATATGCGCTTGTAAAGTCGCAAAAACTCAAACTTTTCAGAATTTTCCAATTGTCATTTCATTGGTCATACATTCACGATCTAGTAATATAACTTTTTCAACACACTTGCTCGTAAAGTGGCTCTTATTGATCCGCTTTTAGGTTCATAATGCAGTGTATTATGGAAGCGTGCTTTTTACTTTACATTACACGCGCCACAGATAACTATTTACTAGTCGGAGTAATGACATGGCAGTATGGAATTAGTAAGTACTATCATGGCAGCATGGAATTTGTATCCAATAGAAATTGGTTTTGGTGAAGCTTTTTACCAAAGACAAGCGCTCAAAAGCAAGGTTTTTTTTTAAAAAAAGAACCTTAAGCAAACCAGTGGCGTTAAGTTATGGTAAAAAAAATCCCATGCATACCCATGGCATTTACTTACTTACTATACATTAATTTAGTATAAACTATCCTACTAATAAATAAGCATTCTCTATTTACACCCGAGCAGAGACTTGCGCTTTTTACCGGTAAGACCGCGCGGGTGGCACGCGCGCAGGCCACTTGACCCGCCTAGACGAATCGCGCTGGCCTGCCCGTGTGCCACCGCATTCGCGCAGAATAAATCTCTATCTGTACTATTAAATAAGGGTTTATATCGTCTGCGGCAATTTCAGTCTATATTGTTCACTACCCTAACCCCATTTGCGTATTATGTATTATTAACATTATTATATTTTTATATAGGCTGTTCAGCGGTATTACCAGTGCCTTTATTTACACCCGCGCGCGCATCGCTAGCGGAAAAAACAAAACCAGCCGCCAAATATTAATTAATTATAATAAATATTTGTTAACATTTTTGATTATTAAAAATCTCGATTTCACGTAGGGGAGAAGAGCGTAAATAATAATAAATAGATTTGACTCTGCCATGGTACGTTTAGTGATAATAAACAAAAAAATTCTTAATCAATTTTTTTTTTGTATAGGCTGTTTAATGGTTTTGCCAGTGCCTTTATTTACACCTATGGAAAAACAAAACCAGCTAGCGGCCAGCCCGCTATTTTCCATAAATATTTACTATCGTTTTCGTTGTGTGGTTTATTTTACCTATCAAAAATACAAAATCTAAAGTATTGCCACCAACCGACATAGAAGTTTTTTAAAGAAACTCCGGATAGTCAGTACCTCACAACAAAGGTCAGTTAATAGTACATTGTGATACAAGTGTGCTCTTTTGGATGACCAATGCACACGCGTTTCATACGACGTTTTTCAACACACTTGCGAGGAATAACACAGACTTGTTGAACTTATGCTACAATAACGTAATTATAAAGATGAAACATTTAGATTTATAAAGTTCAACTGACCTTTGTTGCCAGGTACTGACTATCCGGAGCATCGATTAAAAACGTCAGTTGGTGACGATAATACTTTAAATTTTGTATTTTTGATAATACTTATTTAACCACACAACGAAAACAATAACAACTATATAGAAAATGGCGCGCTGGTTTAGTTTTTCCATAGGTGTAAATGAAGGCACTGGCAAAACCGCTAGACAGCCTGTAGTAAAATAAACAAAAAATAATGTTTCTAATAAGAAAAAAAAAAATACTAAACGTATGGCGGGGTCAAATCTACTTATTATTATTTACGTATTGATATTCTTCCCGACGTGAAATCGACATTTTAAATATGTAATAATTAACCACACAACGAAAACAATTACCTAAGCTATTTTTCTTCCTCCATTTTTTCATCAGATGGCAGCGACTTACTAATTGCCAGAGACTGTGGTTTTACAACGCCATCTAGGAGCCTTGTCTAGATATATAGAAAGTTTTATATAAACCGGGTTCAGAAAAAAAAAAAAAAAAAGATGTACCAAAAACATGCTAATAGACTTTTTTTTAATTCTTATATTTCTACGTAAGGTACTAGATTAAAAAAAAATGTTTTTGGCTGATTTCAGTAAAAAAATAATTAAAACGCCATCTATTGCAAAGAGGTCGCAACAAAATGATTAACAGATGGCTACTTTCATTCTAAGGGTTCGAATTGAAGTAAAAGCCTTGATTTATGTTTTTTGTTGAAAATATGAGTATAACGAAATTTATGAGTGTAAATACATAAATCAGTATTTAAACAAAGAGGTTTTGATTTTTACTTCAGCCAAAATTTGCCATATTATAACGATTTTTAGTTATTGATAGTTTCATAACTGCTACTTATGCTGCCATCTATGATATTTTTTCGAGACTAATTATAATTTGTTTGAGTTGAGACCCCATGCCCCTGGTCAAAACGCTCCTGGTTTCCTGGTTTGTTTGGTTTGGTCTGAATACTTGCGTATTCAAAACATTAAGGTAAATATGTAGTGAAAAATATAAAAGTACTTATGTAATTTCATTGAATATTAAGTACTTAAGTAAATTTTTATCATTTTATTTATTTACACAAAAGGCATAAAAAAAGGCATGAAGTCTCTTTGATGAGATTTAATTAACGAAGCGCAAATCTCTGCTCTTATGAAAATAGAGGATGCTTATATATTATAGGATAGTTCATACTAATTCCATGTAATTATAATATCCCACTGACCTGCCCGTGGGTTTATTTTTTCATAACTAAACGCCCATGATTTGCCTATGGTATTAAAAAGTTTCACCAAAGTCAATTTCTATATAGGTATGTATGGTAGGTATGGAATAAGTAAATGCTATAATGGTTACATGGTATGTGATGTTGCCATGATAGTACTTACTAATTCCATACCTACTGCCATGTCATCACTCCGACTAGTAAATAGTTATCAGTGGCGCACATTACCGCACTAGTGCGGTAATGTAAAGTAAAAAGCACGCTTCCATAATACACTGCATTATGAACCTAAAAGCGGGTCAATAAGAGCCACTTAACGAGCAAGTGTGTTGAAAAATTTATAAATCTATCATCTCTATTGTTAGGTACGTTATTGTAGCATAAGTTCTTACAAAAAATCTGTTTTTTTCCTCGCAAGTGTGTTAAAAACGTCGTATGAAACGCGTGTGCATTGATTATTACACTCTTGGCTACCTTATCGCGTTCGCCTGCGGCTCACGCGAAAATACCGCCTCGACTGTAATATCCAAAAGAGCAGACTCGTATTAAGGCATTCCTACCGAAAAGGTTAGGTTAGAGCTGTGACCACTTAAGCGCGAGCCGGGCGAGTGAAGCGAGGGGTGCCGCGGCAGTAATAAAATTAGCGCACTCCGACAATTATGAACAGCTTACATATAACTATAGTATATAGATATATCCCCAGGGATATATCACGGCTTCACTTCAAGCGTGTTACTGCGACACATATACTATTTAATGGCACAACACTGATACACTGACTGACGCATTCTTACAGATTATTCCCGACAAACAGCTATCACTAAAATAATATAACAATAGATAGTGAACACAAGTAATGGGATTTCTTACGATATTATTTATGTTTAGTTTAAGTGGGTACCAAACCGTTGTTTTCAGCCCAACATGCTAGCCTATCAAGATCATCGTTGATGTTCTTTAACGCGCTGTCATAGTCACTTGGCATGAAAGATGAGTAGAATGTAATAAAAAGAGCTATTGACATTAATAAAAACATGATAATAACAAAATAAATATAGCTATCAAACTATTGGTAGTTGATAGCTTGGTTCTTATTTATTTGGCTACTCCAAAGTCATGCTGCAGAGAGCAAAAACTTACAAAAAACATTAGATAAAATTATCGGCCTGAGCGTCCATTATATTATCTTTATAAGATGTCACGACATGTGCCTACCTATCGTTATTGAGTGTGTTTATTAGATATACCTAGTCTAGACGGCTTGGTACGTGACGATGGGAAAAGACCAGACGTCATGACGTTGTGACCTTGGAAGGTGATGGTTACGCCTCTGGTGTGGGACGCAACCAGTGTCGCCATCTCATGGTCTTCACACGGTGGGCTTTGCTGGCACCGCTGCTGCGGCTGCTGTGACCTTCAAGCGTCGCAAATACTGTAACCTTATGCAATGGGTAACCACAGTTTTGAGCCGGTTGGGGTCAAAACGCTCGGGGCCTGAGGCCTCATAGGGCCTGAGTGCGCGTTTCAGTTTTAAGCAAATTTCTTGCCGTACTGGTCACTTTCGTGACCAGATGGCTGGCTTGTTCTCTGCACAAAGAATTAGCAACGAAGCAAAAGCAAATTAGCAAAAGAATTAATTCAACGTGGTAATGCTGTCAGTCCTCCGCGCACGTTTCCGGATGACAGCGATGCGGAGGAATACTTCGACGCCTAAGGGTCTTTTGGTTTTTGTATTTATTTGTATAGTTAATCATTTAATTGAGTAGGTACCTCGTGTAAATAGTTATTGTAAAAGAAACAAGTTCACATAATAGGTTCGGCCATAAACTTACTACAAATACATTTTTAATATGTCTACAAAAAATAAGATATCGGCACAACTTGTGTCTCGAGTTATTTGAAATATAATAACTATTGTTGTAGTACAGTGAAGAGGCCTTCTAATGACATTATATGTTGTTTTTTCATTGTTATTTCGAACCCCAGGATCTATTTTGTTATTTTTTTTCGATTCTATTTTACCCGAAAATTGTTTGTGACTGTAATTCAGTTTACCTACTTGAGCATTATAATATAGTATCCTACTCAATCTTAGGGGACAAGAAAAAACTTAGTAAGAAATGTGAATTTGGGATAACATGAAAACATCTGTGAAATCGTAGCACGTAACCTCATTGTTCTTATGCTTGTCTCATGGGAGAAAAACTCGACTTTCAATAGAGTATTAGAATGTATGCAACTGCTTCGTTGGTCTAGTGGTCTCAAACGATAATCCTGGAACATACGGTTCTGTTCTGGGTTCTATTCCCGGGTCGGGCAAAGTGTTAATGTGTTTTTCCATCTATAATTTCTCAGTAGCAGCCCGGAGTCTGGATTTCTGCCCGGTTGATGGCAATAGGCTCGTCCCCTATTACATGGGACTTAAACAATTGGCGAAATGTGGGTGTACTATAGGTGCACCTGTGCCTTACCCTTCGGAAAATACTGGCGTTAAGTTATGTCATGTAGAATGTATGAATTGTATGCCTTAGCCTGGGCTTGGTGGTCCTGCGCACTCAGGCCTTGCTACCGAACTTCTGATTGACTAGTCTCTTCTTACGGCATAATTATGTTACAGGTCAAGCCGAAACGAAAAAACTAAATAAGAAGAATATATAAATCACGGAACTCGTTAAATTGAAACTTTTCTACCATTAACAATGACTAGGCACAAAACAATACTGTAATAGTTGCTTTTAGCGGAAAGCGTTATTAGCGTTGACTACTTTTGATTAGCCGACCAATTAAAAGCTTTAATAATTCCAAACACTAGCTTAATTCAAACTAGTCTACAATATTACCAAGTGATGAATTAATGAAAACTGGAAGTCCTTTCGTTTCCATTGCTGAAAAACCTTGAACCGTAAAAACGATTTATTAATTTTCGTTTCCACGCCCACTTGGTCGAAAAAACTTAAAGCACTCTTGAATAAAATAGTGTTTATTTACATTGTGTTTATAACAAAAATATAAAACCATAACAATTACAAGTCTATCAGAGAGGTACTACTTCAATAAATTGAATCATCTAATTTCAATGTCCTTTCTTGTGTCCCCAGTGTTTGTGGTCTTCATGTTCGCCCTTTTTGCCGTGGCCGTGGTGGTGGTGGTGGTGCTCGTGATGACCGCCCTCGTCGTGGTGGCCCTTGTGCTCGTGGTGGTGTCCTCCTTCCTCGTGGTGTCCCTTCTTGCCGTGATGGTGCTCATGGTGGCCGTGATGTTTGTGGCCCTTGTCGAAGTGTCCGCCCTTCTTGTGTCCGTGCTCGTCATGATGGCCACCGTATCCCTCTTCGAAGCCTTTCTCGCCATGTTTGTGGTGGAAGTGCTTGTCCTTCTTGAACTCGTCTAGCTTGTGAACACCGTGATGTCCTTTCGTGGAGTGACCCTTGTGGTAATGTCCCTTTTCTTCGAAACCGTGACCTTTCTCTCCCTTTTCTCCATGGTGGTGCTCGTGGTGGTGTCCATCATCGTGGTGATGATGTTTCTTGTGTCCTCCGTGGTGGTCATGGTGTCCCTTGTGTCCTTCGTGATGGTGGTGACCCTTCTTGCCATGTTCATGGTGATGGTGTCCCTTGTAACCTTTGTGTCCGTGTCCTTTGTGGTCATGATGGTGGTCATGGTGATGTTCCTTGCCGCCACCCTTTTCGTGGTGATGTCCGGTAGCGGCCGCCTCGAGGTCCGCGTCACGTTTCTCACGTAGGTCTCGTGCTTGTGCTAGTGCGGCCAGCGCCAGCACTGCAAAGCTCAACAGGAGCGCCACCCTCATAGTTGATGTATTCTTGGACAGATCGAGATGAGATATGGCATGTAATATTGTCACCACAACGTTTTATAGATACTGTGGGTCTGGTTTTCTCGTACCTGCATTAGGCAACAGTTGCACTGGCTCGGGTGCTTGCACTTACTTACTATCAAGGTCAAGCGCCCTAGTGCTAGGTGAGTATTGATTTAATATCAACTTTGATCGGTAACGGTAACAACAGTTTTTACTTCGACTGTTATGTAGTGCTTAAATACATTATTTTGCTTATCATCTTTGAACATAGGTTTAAAATACATTGCGGGCAGCATATCGTACGTTATCGTCCTCTGTGTAGGTAGGTCGGTTTTTTCCAAATTTTCAAAATCATGAACAATACGTATTCCTACATATTATTGGTTTCTTAAACTATTTAATTCAGTTTTCACCCGTCTAACGAACTGCCGAATGATGATTTAGTTGTACACGCCTTTCTCGTAATTCGATCGAGTGGTAGCGGACATTGGTAAGGTTCCGTCGAATGACAAGACAGTGTAATGCATGCATGATAGCGTCAGAAGCGAAAGACTTTCAAAAAATTTGGTATGTTATTAATGATTTATCTTTTGTTTAATTCGATTTGTATCTATTTATTGGTTGATAAGCCAACACAGCGAAGTCTTGTTAGATTGCAACACGAGAACATGCATGTAATCAACAGGCAGCTGTAGGGTAACAAGGCCTCATTACCTTACTCGTTTGTGCTATTCATAGTTTGTTCGTATACATGTTGCATATTGTTCCGATGATAACATGCTGAAACAGCTTGTTCTTTACCCTATTAATCACGTGATCTATGTAGTTTGAAAAGCATCTTACGAGATATGTTCCAGGTATATTATGGGATATACCTGCCTCTGCTATAAGTCGCTTTTCGTGTCTGTCCAAGGACCCTGTAGTGGCTTTTGTTAGAGAAAACTCTCCTATCTATAGTTAAAGAAGCGTTTTCATGTATGCATTATTTTTGTGTCCTTTAAGCTTAAAGGACTTTTAAAACTTTTTTGTAGGTAGGTAAACTTGTTTGTTTATGCTCATAGACTATACAAATAACGGGATTATTAAATAGAATATAATGCATACATATTTAAGGATTTCCTACCTAATTAGGTTTTCACAGAACAATTTCAGAATAATTTTGCTCTGGATCCTTTAATTAGATAAAGCTGTGTAAAATATGTGACGTCAAAAAAACTGAAAACAAAAAGCTTGGAAGTTGGTTGTTTTTTTTTAAGTTTTTATTTTTCACTTTTTAGTTGTGGTACGTACAAATTCCAATACCACTAATGTAAAATAAGTGACAGGAAGTATAACATCATCCACATCCATCATGACTAAGTGCGAAAAGTATAGGTAGGTATAAGTACGTATTGAAGCTTACTTAAAAACTACCCAAGCAAAATTAATAAAATTTATAATTATGGGATTACCACGCAAGCTTTCAATATCAAATGAAAAAAGAATTTTTAAAATCCCTTTACAATTGACGAAAATATCGATGGACATATATAAAAAAAGAAGCATACAGACGCACATAATGAACCTCGTCCTTTTTGGAAGCCATGAAATGGGATTTCGTTTGAGTTAAAATAACATTCGTCAGCAATGTACCTGTTACCCTTTAACTAGGTAATCTGCAAATTACCGGAAACGATCCGTTAAACTGTGAAAAACTTGAATGTTTTATTCAAGAAAACAACCTGTTTTAGTAACTTAACCATATGATTGATTGTTAGTCTGCAGATTACCTAGGAAGTCTGCAGAATATATAAAGCTAATGTAAAAACTGAAACAATTTTTTCCACTTTCATAAGGGACCCAACCAGATAATAATATAATCTGCACTCAAACTGCTTTACGCACATTAGCGGTAACATTACAAATTATATAATTCTACTGTGTTAGGAGATTCCTCTGCCTGGGGTCCTGACCACTGGATGGTATGTACTTGTTCACAATTTGGTGAGTAACAGTATTTTTTATGGAAGTACTTTTTATTTTATACAATTTTATTGTTGTAGTAGTAGGTATGTAGTTAAATAGGTAAATAAACTATAGTAAATTAGTGACATGTTATTTGGATATTCTCAGTAATTCCACCATTTTGTAAAAGCGAGGGTAGATATCCTTGGGAATGCAATTCTTGGATTGCATCAATTCTTGCCGACATGCGTTGCTTATCAAGATGCGAATTATTAGAGTTTCGCACAGTAATGACGAAACTTCGTGACGATATGAAATGGAAGAGAAAAGTACTCAGTTATTTTGTACAAATTGTAATTCTTTGTCGTATAAACATAACAAAAACACTCGATAACAATGTAATATCAACAAATAACAGTTCAGGTACATTCTGCAACAGCTTAGTGACCCTTCTTGTGTCCCCAGTGCTTGTGATCCTCATGGCCTCCCTTCTTGTCGTGGTGATGGTGGTCGTGGTGGTGCTCGTGGTGGCCGCCCTCGCCGTGGTGTCCCTTGTGGTGGTGGTGGTGGCCGCCGTGCTCGTGGTGGCCCTTCTTGCCGTGGTGGTGTTCGTGATGGCCGCCGTGCTTGTGTCCCTTGTGGAAGTGTCCGCCCTTCTTGTGGCCGCCCTCGTGGTGGTGTCCGCCGTGGTGCTCATGGAAGCCTTTCTCTCCGTGATGGTCGTGGAAGTGCTTGTCCTTCTTGAACTCGTCGTGTTTCTCGACGCCGTGATGTCCCTTGGTGTCGTGTCCCTTGTGCCAGTGGCCGTGCTCGTCGTGGCCGTGGCCGTGGTCGCCCTTCTCGCCGTGGTGTTCGTGGTGGTGGTAGCCGTCGTCGTGGTGGTGGTGCTTCTTGTGTCCGCCGTGCTCTCCGTGGTGTCCCTTATGTCCCTCGTGGTGGTGGTGTCCATGCTTGCCGTGGTGGTGCTCGTGGTGTCCCTTGTGCCCCTTGTGGTGCTCACCACCGTGGTCGTGGTGGTGATGTCCATGGTGCTCGTGGCCGCCACCTTTGTCCCAGTGGTGACCATGTGACGCAGCGGTCTCTAGATCGGCGTCCCTCTTCTCTCGGATCTCCCTTGCGGAGCTTAGGGCGGCGATGGCCAGAAGGCCAAATGCCACCAGAAGACTACTCCTCATGGTTGATTAGACTATAAGTTGTTGCTGAATGATATCGATCCATCAGTGACAATGATTTTATATACTAAACGGCCGCGGCGGTTAGGTAAGTCACCGCTGCTGAGAGTGTCAAGGTTGTAACAACTAACGATTGCCGGAGATTTCCACTTCCTTCCAGGTTGACAACATTAAGTTATGAGATAACTTCCGAACCAGTAGCGTATCGGATTTAGAGACTTCTTTTTTAAATATGCTTTTCTTTTTGTTTCTAATGAAAAGTAGAATAAATAGATATTTTCTCTCCCTAAAAATAGCAGGTCTTCTTAACCAAAAAAATAAATGGCATGATAAGTTTAAAAGTAGTTAACTACCACTACTAAGAACAGTTAGCATCGTGTAAATC
The DNA here is from genome assembly GCA_947522985.1 of Lithophane socia. Lineage (NCBI taxonomy): Eukaryota > Metazoa > Arthropoda > Insecta > Lepidoptera > Noctuidae > Lithophane > Lithophane socia. Next base: position 11,611,522 of record OX383252.1, on the reverse strand, counting down.
CTTGACCTTTCACAATTAATTCGTGGAGAATGAAACAGTTTTATGTTTTCTTTCATTACTTTGTAATCATAGAGAACATTATAAGAATAAGCTATTCTGCGAAACTACGTAAAATAGTACTTTTGTACGTAAAAGTATAAGAAATATGATTTGTACATTAACACGATCCCTAACTCGTTTGCCAAATGACAGATAAGCCGTTAATATTTACTTTGAAAATGATAAATGAGGCAGATAAAGGATATTTCTGTACCTTACTTATTTCCTGTGTTCGTACTCGCTGCTTCTTGTGACTCATCTTTGTTTTCTGACGATTTCTGATGTCAGGGGATGCAAACATTAGCGTTATTTTATTCCATAAAAAAAAGTAAGCAAAGCACTGGGGTGCATTAAAAGTGGTCTACGAAAAAGAGTCAGTTTTTCGCGTTTACTTTTGAGAAAAAAATAGGCATACACTTCTAAATACTGTTGTTTTGCTTACCTTAAATAATTATGCTTGACCAATTCAGTTTCCTACATCTCCCCCTTTACAGATACCTACTAGAAGACATACATGTCAGGCAACATATTCACAATCTTAATGATTGATCGTTAAAGATTGTGCTCAAAGTTGCAAGAAGTTATTTAACTATTACCAATAGATAATTTAACTAAGGAACTTACTAATTGACCACTAGTAAGCTGAATGATATTTAAAATCATCTTTATCCGGAACAGTTCCTGTAAGAAAAGCTCTACCCATGGATGCGACTAATGAAGCAAAAATTCTTCAACGCTGCTCGACGGAAACTACGCTGCATAAAAAACACGAGTCGTAGATTTAACCAATAACGGTAAGAAAGATAAAGGAATTTAATCCGTAACATTTGAAGCAAAACCCAGTGTAGTGATTGTAAATCATATATTTGTTCCGTACCTATACCCCATTTGAAATAAGATTAGACATTGAAACAAACCTTTATACAGTCCGTTCAACCAATTTTGACTTCTATACCCTACGGTGCCATCCTTATGCCTACGCATAAGGATGGCATTAAAAGCAAAAAAGGTTACACAATACCAACTGTCTACTGCAGCTGCCATTTGTCATGCGACCAACGCAATAGAAGTCAAAGTCGGTTGAACGGACTGTAAAAAAGGTTTATTTAAACGTCTAATCTTATTTCAAATGGAGTATACATAAGTCAGAATATTATCAAAAGTCTCCTCTGTGGATGGTTGTTTTGTTGCGCAACAGGCCATATTTGTACGCCCAGTTACGTTCAGAATATGTAGCGCAGGCATTTACATAAGTGCAGGCAGTGTGTTATATCGAACATTTGGTTTGCATTACAATCCGCTAACTTGAGGTTTCACCCAAATATAATACCTAGTGTTAAGTACCTACCAACGTTTGAAGTGTTATCAGCATAACGTGCTTGTGAATAAGCTCAATGAATGATTAGAATTTGAACGTGTTCGTAAATGAAATGGAACAAAGGTTCCATTTCATTCTCTCATGTTTGGCACTGGCATGACGTGCTCAAAAATATTTACTTCATTCCGTGGTCATAAAGATCTCCCAATATTTTTCTATATTTATTTAGTGATTTTTTTCGTTACCTAGCTAGAGGATGAAGCTAAGAAGCGATATTTATTAGCGATATTTGCATGAAATGCTAGCAATGTGAGGGGGTCACAGTTGGGAATGTCATTATCTTTGCGAACAACACCGGACCCGGAAGGGAATTCTTGCGGATCGGTATGTGCCAAATTAATCTGTAGTTTGTCATAAATACTCATCTTTACTACACTGATAGGTATTTCTTCTATTCTATCATGTTCTGATGATGTTTATTGATTCATTATGTATGTTTTGGATGAATTTACCAAGGTTACCCATAAGTGTTGCTCACACTTATGTCTAATGGGTATCATGCCATCAAATCAAAAGGACAACAGCCTTCAAACATCAGAACAAGAAATAAACAGTGAATACAATTGTATAGTCTTACCAAGGGGTATCATTTACCCTAGTAACGGTTGTGGAGGTCAGATAGGCAGTCGCTCCATGTAAAATACTGGTATTCAGCTTTATCAAGTTAGACTGGAAGCTGACCCCAACATCTTGGGAAAAGGCTAGGCAATATTATTGATAGGTTGTGTGGGCAAATACAGTCGGAAACTTTGCGGGACAGAAAGTCTACAATGATAGCGGGCACAGAAACCAAATAAATAAACGGAATATACGAGTACCTACATTCAAAAACCTTACAGCAGCGACGCATAGCTCGTCCAATAATCAAGAAGTATTTTTAATTATTTTATTAAATTCCCTTTGTCCCCTATCACGGGGATATGGCCAACGGGAATACAGGAAATCAATGAGGGTAATCAAATACCCACACCCACACCCACATAACGAAATATTCTTTATACGAGCGAGAGTAGATATTCATTGAGTATTTGAGTCTATCCAAGATAATAAAAAGCCCTTTTTCTGTTGTTGGTTCTAGTCCGCTCGACCGTTCTGAGTTCTAGTCCTTTCTTCTACACCTTACATGTATAAAAGTTTTAAAAATGTACTAATGTCCAAGCATTTAGTTACTTAAAGCTCACGGTATACAAATCCCTTAGTCAACTCATACATAATCTGGTGAAATACCAGCTAACATTATTCTGAATCCAGCTAAAACAATTTTCCTTCGTATTTGATTCCTATCGCTTGAAATTGTGTTGCCGCTACGAGTATAAGGAAAGTTTAATAAAAACGAGGATTCATAGGCTATGAAGACGATGATACAATCAAAGGCTTACTAAGATTCTGTCGACAAAGTCGCGTGTATTTTAGTATTCTGAACTACAATGCATAATATCATGTCCTAGTGTATTTTTAAGGGTTCTGTAGTGAAACCGGTTTTGATATGGCCGTACGTCGCGCGTATCGGTTACCTATACGTCTTGGTACAAATAACTTGTCTCGCATTTTATTGGAAAACCTTGAATGCCTATCCTTTTTAATTGATTTCATTTTCAGTATGACATTATCACTATAAAAAACTTTTTACAAAAAAAAACAACCGACTTACAAAAAAAAACACAAAAAAGTGAAAAATAACTTTAATTTCGGAAGTTTTTATTTTTAAGTTTTCATTTTTCACTATTTAGTTGTGGTACCTACCTCATACAAATTCGAATACCACTACCTGCTAAGTAAATAACAGTGTTCTAAGTTACTCCAACTTAGAACATCGTCTATATAATAATATACTAAGTGAGAAAAATACGTAATATTGAAGCTAAAAAAAAAACATACAGACGAATTCAGAACCTCTTCCTTTTTGAAGAACTCGGTTAATTACGTGACTATTGAGTTGTTGAGTAACTAAATTTTTGTTCAATGATTAACATTGATAAAGATGGCATTATGTAAAGGATGTGGATTATGTTCAGTCATTGTATAAATTATAACAAGTGGTGAAAGTTAACCCTTTATTGTACCTATTAAAACATTAAACAGGCACTTAAAATATGGTAGGTACTGACACGGGTATTTATATTGTATTAACATTTGTAAGGTTGTGATTCATTTATTTTCTTCTTTTTTTTTCGTGTTAGTTAGACACCAACTTGGCGTCAGAGTTTTTATGCCGCCCATGGGCCTCTGACTTGGCTTCACATACCGTCGAGACTGCCTGAAAGATTTTATTTTAATTAACCATGAACACGTACTGCTTCGCATGTCCTAAGCGTGCCTTTTGTCAAGTCTTGCGATGACACTGGATTAACGTTATCATTTACAAGATAAATATTAATAATTGAATCGTTTCCATTAAGTTACTAAATTACAGAATTTGTTTCGGTACATTAAACTGTTTAGCTCTGTTAATTGAATTTGAATTAAATAGGACGTTCTTGAATAAATATTTTTATAGTAGGTTCTTAGTTATATGAAACTAGTTTCCACCCGCGGCTTCGCCCGCGTAGTATGTCGTTAAAAAGTAGCCTATGTCCTTTCTCAGGCTCTAGACTATCTGTGTACCAAATTTCATTTAAATCGGTTCCGTAGTTTTAGCGTGAAAGCGCGACAGACAGACAGACAGACAGACAGACAGACCGACAGGCAGAGTTACTTTCGTATTAATAATATTAAAGTAAGGATTAGCCAAAAATGGCCCACTGTTACGTAATGATAGTACCTACATAAAAGAAGCTAGTGAAAATATAGGATACCTAGTTTTTAGTAGACGGGCACTCGGCTAGGACACTGGATTAGGTATTCAGTGGGGATTTCGAATGCCGACGCTTCTCGAGAGTCCCGCGTTGTTAGTTTTATAAAGCCGTGGCTAATAAACCTAATGCCAGAGTTTTCAACTATAATTTTAACAACAGATTTTTCACGAAAATCTATGTTGTAATTTGTCTAAAACTTACAGTCCTCGTATTAAGAGCATTATACTGTCTGGCTTTGACTAAGTGTTTTATTCAAAATTAGAAGATACTAATTGGTTTATTAATTTTATCTACAAATTAAGAAGTTCTTAAGTGGTTATTTATTCCACCAATAAATTATAATGTTGAGGTCCTCAGAAAATAAAAGTAATACTTTAATTTTCTTCCTTAATATAACGGGATGTCCTTCCGAAAGAAAATCCGGTGGCTTAATATTTAAACGCCAATAATCTCTGTTTACTTTCAGGCAAAAGAGGAGGGTTACTTAATTAATTAAGGCAAGTAAATTTCAAAAAATAAGTCCACTTCTTTATTTTTGGGTTCCTAGAAATAATGTTTTTAAATAAAATCTCTCAGTAGCAATATTAAAATAAATATTTATTCGTGTATTACAAAGTATCAACAATAACAAAAAGCGTCATCTCATAATAATCACAGTGTTAACTTATTTATGACCTTTCTTCCAGCCCCAGTCTTTGTGGTCCTCATGGCCTCCTTTGCTGCCGTGGTCTGCGTGTTGTCCCCAGTACTCGTGACCGGCGCCTTCGTCGTGGTGACCCTTGTGGTCGTTGTGGTGACCTCCCTTTTCATAGAAGCCCTTGTTGCCGTGCTCTTGTTTATGGAAGCCGCCATCCTTGTGTCCCTTGTCGAAGTGTCCACCTTCTTTGTAGCCTCCCTCGTGGTGATGTCCGCCGTATCCTTCTTCGAAACCAGACTCACCGTGTTTGTCGTGGAAGTGCTTGTCCTTCTTGAATTCGTCTAATTTGTGGATACCGTGATGTCCTTTCGTGGAATGCCCTTTGTGAAAGTGGCCGTGTTCTTCGAAACCGTGGCCCTTCTCGCCTTTCTCACCGTGATGATGTTCATCATAGTAGCCATCGTCGTGATGATGGTTTTTCTTGTGTCCTCCGTTCTCGTCGTAGTGTCCTTTGTGTCCTTCGTGGTGGGAGTGTCCCTTCTTGCCTTGCTCATGGTCGTGGTATCCCTTGTATCCCTTCTCGCCATGTCCACCGTGCTCGTGATGATGGTCTCCGTGGTGCTCGCCACCTTCGCCCTTTTCCCACTTGTTTGAGGCTGCAGTCTGTAAGTCGACGTCTCTCCTGAGGCGTATGTCCCTAGCGCACACGGCGACCACTAGCGCCAAGAAACAAGCTGCGACGGTAGCTCTCATCCTGACCTGTTGTCCTGGTTCTGTTGGGTAATGATTGCCAAATGATGCCTGTTACAGATTTCTCTGAGTTTATATAGTATTGCCAATAATAGTGTAGTTATTGCTTTTAATGTCAGGGTAATGAATGACGGTCACAGGTACGCGACTGACCTGAATTATATTTTAAATAATAGATACGTATCGCCGCCAATGTTTCGGTCTCCACAACTTTTGAATTATATTGCATTTACATGCGATACAATGTAAGCTAATTTAATCAAATAAAAGCGATACAAGAGAAATATATCGTCTGTTTACAGTACCTACGGAAACAATAATAAATCGTTTTGCAAGATATGTGCGATTAATTAAATTATAACTCTACATTTCTCTGAACAAATTAATATAATATTGATATTGAAGGAAATACTATTTACAACCGTGGTTGGTAAGGATGAACAGCTGTAAATTGTTATATTACAATATTGTACCTAATAGATGTGTAAATATTATGATGTGCAACTAATAAATTACCATTCAGTGAAGTTACCGTATGTAAATATACGTGTGTTTTCACCACATGAGCTACGTTTCAGGCTAGGATTATAAAAGTAAATAGTCACATAATGTATTTATCAATATTTGCCGTTAAATTGCGAATTGCTTAACTTGCCATTTCAAAAACTCGTAACAATTTCATTTATGAAGTTTAATTTTGGAATTATAATTATGATCAAATGTTCGTTTGGAACAAAGTAAACATTGACTTTTCATGCGGTCGTTACAGACTTTCTCCTAACTGTTACGTCAGTGCTAGCATTGCAAAGTTACTCAAATTAAAAGGTATTAAAATTCATGAAATTTAGGCTTACAGCAAACCGACGCAAAAGTCGGATAAACTACCATCGAAGAGCCGTCCACGACGAGTACGAACTTTTGATACAATTAGAACTTTGCGCCAATCCGTCACGCACTTGGGGCAGGGAATAAATTAATGCGTTGTCTGTGTACAGTCTGCTTCCATAATTTTCTTGCCAAGTTTAAAAAATATGACTCAGTGGAGTGTTCTAAGTAAATAAGTATGAGCGATTATAAAGTAAGTAAATATGTTCTCTTTTGTATGATAATTCTACAGTAATTATACATTACTGTAGAATTATTTCGCTAAGGTGGTAGAGCTGATGAGCCGTCCGAAGTCGCGACCGTTTTCACTAGAGTCAAGGGCGTCGCCAGTCAAGGTTATGTTGCGAAGCAGTCGCCCTCATTTTTTATTACCTTTTGTCTAAATAAATTTCTTCTGATCGATTTCTTTCGTCACCGTTTCCGGTCGGGTGCGCAAGAGTCGCGCGCTTGCCACTAACAAATAGTGTTGCACAGCCGATCAATTGACACCTGTCTGCATTGAGAGAAACTTAATTAAAATATTTTATTCGATTTACTGGTTGAATTTTGAGGCAACACGATGTGTTTTTGCTGTTTCTTAATAAATTTTTGGCGTCTTATTTATTATTCTGATGCCGTCATAACTTACAGACATGTTTTAATTTAAAAATAAATATCATGTATACATAATTATTATTTTAACTCTATCCATTTTTCACCAATGGATAGAGTGGTTCTCGAGGAAGGTTTTAGTATATAATAACCGACACCCGCGCGGGTGAAGCCGCGGGCATCAGCTAGTATAGGTATATATATATTTATTTATGTATACTTTATTGTGCACCAGAAAATAGATGGCAAACATAAATACATTTAACACTACAAAACATACAATGGGCGGCCTTATCGCTTTCTGCGATCTCTATATAGATCTCGATATGGGTATATCTCTAGGTATATATATATTTAATATAACTTGACAGGTGACTGGTGACATTGGCCTTCCCCGAGGGTAACCCTAATGTTCAGTAGTCTCCCTTACCGTTGATAGAGGCCAATTAAATTATAATAAGATACTGAAAACGTTCATGCCAGTCTAGTTAAAATTAGCGTTGGTCCCTAGATTATCAAAGAAAGTTAATCTCGTAACAATTCTCTTGGCCGATCCGCCCGTCTGTATAGGAAACCAAACAAAATAGGAGAAAGAAATTTACTACCTAGCCGTGTTCAGAATTCGAATCAGGGAGAGGTGTCAAGTCTGAAACAATGGCTATATACTTGTATCAACCTGTATACAAAGTTTGTATATACTATCGCGGTCTAAAAATGTTTATCAGTTTTCAAACTAGCTTCTTTACCACACTGTGTGCAGTAAAGTCTAAAATGCAATATCTGCTTCTTATTACTTTTATTTCTTAATTTTAAAGTTGACACTTTACCATAATGACATAAAATGCTATACCTCCTTCGTATTACTTTTATATTTCTTAATTTTAAAGTTGACACCTGTTGACATATTACCGTAACCATAATGACATTTTAACAAAGAAAATAGGTTTGAATTTTAGTAAATATAGATTGATAGAAATAAAATGGCTAGTATAACCCCGCAACAAAGGGCTGAAATATTATTTCTCCACGAAGATGGCTTGAATATTAGTGCGATATCACGAGAGCTCAATATATCTCGATTCACCGTGAGATTTTGGATTCGGCGTCATGGCGAAGAAGGGCAAATAACAGATCATAGAAGCAATTCAGGACGACGGGCGATACTAACCACCGCGCAAATAACTGATATGGTTCAACATTACGAAGAGCGCGGCTTCACACCAACTAGTCATTTTGCTGCTTTGTATGATGTGGGTCCTCGGACGATTCGACGAGCTTTGCACGGAGCAGGGCTACACTACAGACGTCATGCTATAAAAGTGGAACTCAAAGCTCACCACAAAACTGCCCGACTTAATTTTGCGCGACAATATCTTGATTTTGATTGGTCGAATGTTATATTAGTGATGGCCTGAAACACAGGTTTGAACTAACCTAGTTCGGGCGGGTCGCTATCAAAAATTTGAAATTCCAATCCATCACTACTTCTTGCCCCTGTAAACAAAATATTTTAGTTTATCTTTAGGTATCTACTTTAATTGTGTGGAAATTCTTACTGTTGTCGAAATGTACAATTTTTAAACGTTTTATATTCAATAAAATTATTTATTTATTTATTTATTTATATATTTACCGATGAAAAAACTTTTAAATCGAGTCAAATTGGAAGATTGACTTTATGGCGTTATAATCGCACTCGGTGTGATGAAGCTCATATCGTGCCTCAAAATGAATCTGGTCGCATAACAGTCAACTTATGGGGGTGGATGAGCCACGATGACGTCGGAGAACTGACGTCGTTAGAAAAAAGGGCTACTGCGAATAATTATGGGGCTACTGCGAATAATTATGTGTCACTTTTGGAAGAGGTGATGCTGCCTACTGTGCGCGTTGTGTATCCTGCAGCAGAATTCCCACAAATTGATTACGTTCAGGATAATGCACCGATACACAAGGCCCGGGCTACTATGGCGTGGTTCAACATGCACCGTGACATTCGTCTCATTCAATGGCCTGCTCGTTCAGCAGATATGAACCCGATTGAAAATCTGTGGGGCATAACGGTTCAACGCTGGGACTGTCAGAACGAAAGAAACCCTGAAGCTCTTAGATCACATTGTGCACGGGTATCGGATGATATCAGGGGGACAGATTTATGCGCGCGGCTTGTCTCATCTATGAGAGATAGACTACGTGCCGTCATAGCTGCTGATGGAGGCTATACTAGTTATTAAAACTATAAATTATTGATAATTTCCATAAAAAAATAAAAATGTTTACTATATAATTGTCTATTTTTCCATTTTTAATAACAAGTCCACCCTCGCTTGGTTAAAAAAGATTTGTTTGAGAAAAAATATTAAATGATAAATGATTTATTTCTGTAAGTAGGTTTGTATAAACACTTTTAAACGTCAATCACATTTTTAAAACTAAATGAGGTCGGCGTTTAATATCTGACTACTCTGAGAAGAAAGGCCGAAATCACTTTATTGTCATCGACCTTGTGACATAGATGTGTGCATGCAATTATAAACCTTAAGGTGGTAAAAATTTTCAGACCGCGACCGTACAGGTGCAGGTGTATTATACTATCCACATTTTCTATATAGAAAATATGGATTACTATATTATAGAAAAATATGGTGAGGAAAATATCAGTAGATACTGGCCTAGGCTTTTTTATCTTAGAAATTAATCAGATAAACACGAGGTTTTTGTTTACGAGGATTTAAATATCTTTATTTTATCTATAAAGACTATGCAATAGGTATTTATAATATCCTACACCCGAAGAATTGGTCTGTCACTTTGAAAAGGCAATTGGACCTTTCGTATTGTGGTATTTACTCAAATAACCTATATGTAACAAAATATTGTTTTCATGTATTGTTTACATATTACACGTAACACCGAAACTAATTACGGTGTAGTCCGCGTAATCCGAGTCTGCGCTAAACCAAACCGGCGGTGGCGTATTAATCCTCCGTAGTGGGATACTTCCAATGTGTCGGTAGTCGGAAGGCAACAGGCGGGTGTCGGGCCCACTTTATTACGTCTCATTATGTATGTATACGAGTACCGCAGTGAATGTGGAGCTGGAGGCCTATGTAGGCCTCTCATTGCACACACGATCCCGACTATGTTGAGTTGATTAATAGTCGTGCTTGCATATTTACAAGGTTGAAAACTAGAAACTGTATTGCAATCGCTGTGTAAGTTTATTGTTAAAAGCTGGTGAAGAGATCAGTATTATGGTATAGGATAGTTAGTTAAATTTTATTTGTTTCATTCATCATAATAATATGTTTATTTATACAATCTAACACTAAAATTATATACAAAGCGAAATAAAAATTATTATAGAAAGGAAGGGCTCATAGGGCGTCAAAAAATTCTTCCGCATCGCTGTCACTGGGAAAAGTGCCCAAAAGGCTGGCAGCATTGCCACGTTGGATGACAATGCTGATTCTTTGACCTAGAAATTGACCAGCCCTCTGGTCACGTGGAGAGTTGACCAACCGCTTGGCGATGTCCCGAAATATTCGATGAGCACTCGGACCCGACGGCCCTAGTGTTTCAACCCCAAACGGCTCAAAAATATAGCTACCAATAAGGTTGTTATATTTGCGCCGTTTGAGGTTTTCTGCATCTGCAGCAGCCGCCCCAGCACAGCCCGCCGTGCTAGGAAGATGGGATAGCGCGCGGGTGTCGACACAGGTTGCATCCCACACCAAAGGCCTATTTGTGTAGGATGTTTCATTTTTATCATTTATCGTTATTTTCATTGAAATCTATAATATTAGTCCTGAAAATGGGAAAACGGCTCGTTTTAGTTGTTGAATGCAAATAGGAAGTAAAGTAAGACCAGACGGGTACGAGTACTTCGTGCCTCCCTCCTATTTAAATATCTCTAAGACTTATTTAGAAGTTTTGAGTAAATCCATTTTGTACTTAAGATCAGCGTCGTAATTAATTATTTCGGATTATATTAACTTCCGTTCTTAATAAAGTAACCAAAGCTGAAGAACTACCATTAGGTTATTAAAGATGCTCTTTCAGTTGAATGTACCTTACTTCACCTCACGGGTTCTCTACAAAAATCACAGTTGCTATAGGTACATAAGTGGTTTTAGTTTCCAACCGATATATCTCGATAAAACCGCCAATTAGTCTATTGGTCAAGCGTGAGGTGCAGGCTTGAATTCCTAGGCCGCTCCCGTCCTAGGAATTAATACCTGCACCTCAGACTAATTGGCAATGGACCTGTCTAGTACCGTCAAACAATAGTAAGCGAAATAATAATTCGTAGAAGATATCGTATCCAAGGACGTTTAATATTTTTGTAGGTCTTTTCTCATAGGTAACCTTCAGAAAGTAAACATTAATTATCTACCCTACTTAGGTACTATTCAGATTTGAATTGAACTATTTTTTTAATAAAAACTTGACATCGAAAAGCCTTTATAACCTTGATCATGTTCCTAAAACCTCTTTTAATAATAAGGCGTTTGTATATCATTTATGAATAGGTTTATGAATAGGTACGGGGATAAGCATAGGTACGAGACATGTAATCGATGTTGTCCTACTTAAACTCATGCATACACTCCATAATAATGTCAAAGCCACAATTTCTGTGAATCCATAAGGTTTCCGCGACCTCAGACACTGCTCAGCAAATACACCTGCCGCTTGCAATGTTTGCGCCACTAACTAAGTAACTTGGAGTTAATTAACATCGGCTCACCGCCTAGCCGGAGCCGAGACAAATATCCGAACTATGTTTTTAGTTAGAATATGGGCCAGTCTGTCTTCGACAGAATAGTTATAGGACTTTCAATTAATTAAAACATTCCAAGGTATTCTTTCCATTCTTTGTTTTAGTTTCATTGGTAACGTTGTGCAGGTATTGTAATACAAAACTTACTCTTACTTAAACTTACTTTTGTAGTTTGATGAGAAAACCAAAGTTCGCAGCGATACCATTCAATTTTGCCAGTAATGGAAACAAGTTGGATTGAGAGTTGACGGTAGTTTGTTCTGTGATCAGAAGACATAATATAATACTTTTTATTACTTTTCCGATACTATTTTTTTGTTATTCAAGTTAAGTTAAATATTCCCCAAATCGTCACCAAGTCAAGTATACAATTGGGTACCTGTTTAAAGCTGAAGTTGGCTCGGTGTCCCCAAAGTTAGGCATACTATTAACATGTCTCATATGATATCTATATACATGAAAGCTTTACGTCCTTGCGGCTGTAGTTCAACACCTGTGGTACACGTCTCTGCTGGTCAAAGGTTACCCTAATGCCGGCATAAAATAGGGTCTATGATAAGCAAAGCCATACATAATCGTAACTTGCCCGCTTTATTAACTTATGAGTACGTGCATGAAATTGTTAAACCAGACATTATAATAATATGATATTTGTACTAAACCAACTGAAATCTACAACAGTGGTATTGATTGCAACCAACTTTCAGACTTATATTTTGGCATCGAACGCAATAATGTGTGCTGGTAACTTGCACATGAATGTCAACATGTTTGTATTGGCGCGGTAGGCTCAATAACACACGAAATAACACGACACAATAGGCGTTAATCGTTATAGATATCAGTATGTGAAGTTTGCTTAATATCTAGCTAAGTACTCTGATATATTTTGCCAGCCCAGTGTATTTAATTAATGTTCAGTAATATCAAAGCAAAATATTTTTAATGTGAAATACTATGGAATACTTTATTAACTTTCTGTTATTAACAATATAAAATATACAATCTAATTCTAGTATTATAACCTAAATAAAATTAACTATACGTACGTTATGTATGTACAATTATATAACAAAAATAAAAAGAAAAAATAAAGGGGAGGGGCTCATTGAGCATCAAAGAATTCGTCCGCATCGCTGTCAATGGGAAAGGTGCCCAAAAGGCTGGCAGAATTGCCACGTTGAATGGCAATGCTGATTCTTTGGGCTAAAAATAGGCCAGCCCTCTGGTCACGTGAAGAGTCGAACAATTGCTTAGCGATGTCCCGAAATACTCGATGAGCACTCGGACTCCACGGCCCTATAGTGTTTCAACCCCAAACGGCTTAAACATATAGCTCCCAATAAGGTTGTTATATTTGCGCCGTTTGAGGTTTTCTGCTCCTGTAGCAGCTGCCCCAGCACAGCCCGCCGTGCTAGAAAGATGGGATGGCGCGAGTGTGTCGACACAGGTTGCGTCCCACATCAAAGGTCTACCCAACTTCCAGGGCAATATGGTCATTCCGTCTGGCCTCTTCCCATCGTCGCGTGCCAAGCCGTTGGGTTCTAACACAGCTGGCAACCTGGCGGTGACAAGAGCCCGACGGATAATGTCGTTAACGCTGGTTTGACATGGCATCTGACTAGCGCTCTTGCTGCAGGATAGGCAGTGGTGTCCGAGGCAGTCTACTCCTTCACCGCATTGACAACGATGTGGAGCACTGCAAGGAGCACTCAGACGCAAACATATAGCGAGCCGGAATGTGGTGTCACCCAGCATACTTATACATAGGTACCTAAAATGGTTTCACTTAATAATGATCATGAAAATGTTTGTGAGAATAATGTAAAAAAAAATATAATTAGGATGATGACTAAAATTCTAAAAAAAATATTGGCTACAAGTCTACATACCTAGTTCTGAAGTAGTTGACGTAGAGAAGTGACTGTAAACCGTCTACAAGCAGGGTAATAAGTGATTTCCCTATGTAATTACCACTGAACTAAAACTAGGGCCGGCTCTGAAACTATCACTACTATTAATACTAGCGGTAGGTATAATTTGAGTACGATTTCAAGGCGTTGTTTTCGTAAACTACTTCGAACCACGTGGATAATCTTAAAAATACATAGTTAATCTATCACTTAAACGTTTTATTTGATGATACTGATAAACCTTTTATATGACTTGAGCACGGTCCGTACAGCGTGTAAACGCAATACACGTTTATGCACAAACCACGGCGGTGACCTCGCCAGGAATATCTGTCACGCCAGTTGCGTGTGTGCTGCGCTTAGGGATGACAATTACTTTTTGTGCATAGATAGCGCAGATGACGTTGATTATATAACTAGAAACAATTCTATCATATTAATAAATATTGACGTTCAAAAGTACCTTTTAATGGGCTACTTGAAATAAAGGATTTGACTTTGAATTTATAGATATATAATAATAGGTATGTGCACGAAATTAAGAATACCTGCATCTAATCTGAGACTAGTTTACACAAGAATTTAATTACATATTGCATACATTCTTAGTAATTATCCAACTTGGGAGCGGCTTAGAGTTTTGAAACTGAATTAGTAACGCGCTCCTATTATTTAAACAAAGATGTAATAATAATCGGGTGTAATGCGGCACACGACGCCATCCTCAGTGCCCGATTATGTACCACTTGTACCACACCGCGATTATGTACCACTTGGCCGTTTCTTGAAGTCCTAACTTTATTAGTGATGGAATACCACTTTACTAGACACTTCAAACACTACACGCATAATTAAAATTATATTAAAACTACTTACATTATAATTAGAATGAAGTGCTTCTGAGGCGTCTGTGAATAATATTTAATTACTTGTTTATGTAACACAGGAAGTTGCATTGTAGAGCACATCAGCGTCCCGAAACTTAGGGACTGGCTCAGAACTTGTGCTAACTATGTAGTTAGTGCGATTAGCAAAAGAACCGTTCTGCTTGTTACACCTACTCATGAAATATTTCACAACTGAATTTCATTAATTAGTTTACTTGCTGGACGAAATCAAAAGAAGCCGAATAATTTAAAATATTAAAGATATTAATTTTATTTAAGTACATATGCAATGTCAGCGAAGAGTGTCTTCATAAGGATCAAATAAAACATTATACTGCTGCATAAATATTGGTATAAAGGTTACAATTGTATTCTAACAACTGAAAATACAGTTTCACTATTAAAGAACGGGTTGCCAACAAAAAACGGAGCTATTTTCAATCAAAAACAGAGTACAAAGCAAAAGTTCGCAATGCCTCCAAAACGTAGGTATGTTTAGAATAAGTGCCTTAAATTATTTCTATAGGTTCTATAGGTAAATTCTCTAAAATAATATATAATCTTAAACGAGGTAACGAGAATCATGATGATATTACTTAAAAGTGAAAAAGACCTGCCTTTACCTACCTTTTTTTTTTTTTTTTGAAGTTGGGAAATCAACCATTGACTTCTCCCGCTCTGGGCGGAGCGGAAGGGCGTGTCAGACTTTTACTGACTAAAACCCACCCGTGTTCCTTCAGTTGTCAGCTGCCAAGTTCCCGGTATCCCTTTCGGACTAACCCGCAACCCTGGCAGGCATCGGTCCTAGCGGACCCCGGTTATTATCATACCTGTGTTATAATTCGACGAGTAGTAATAAATCCGGCGTGTATGTTCAAGTAGTTGGGTGACGTGTGCTCACGGCGCGGCGGCTCGCTAATCGTTTGTTAATTACAGCGCTCGTTATAGCCTCACTGCAGCGGCCGTAAACAAAAGAGACTTTGAGGTATTCCGAATGCCGACGCAGTGGCATCCCTACGCTGCGACGGAAGCTATTAATGAAATTGGAATTGTCGCTGGCCCCGGAGCCCCTCGTTCTCCCCAATTGATTTTCATAGACAAGAATTGTCATTCCGCTAGAGAGCCGATTCCTCGGGGTCGGCAATTGTCGTGATATGAAAAGCAGGTGGATCGACCTTTCGTGACTCGAATACTAAACGCCTTGTTATCATCTCATTCTACGCCACCAAAGGTTAAAATATCTCCGTATCCTCTTTTGATATTCATTTTTAAATCCATTTCATTTTAGATTTTAATTTACTTTAGCATCTCTCGGGAGTCGCGCTGCTACATAGAGCTTTTGCTTTGTCTGTATTGATTCAGTTTAACGTTTTTATTATTGTGAGAGAAATGTACAAAAGGAAAATGTACTTGTATATTTGATTTATTTACAATTTTTCTTTAGAAACAGTATTGTAAATATCTACAGTTCCGTTGAATCTTATTTATAACATTGTACTTAGTGCTTTCTAGAAGTTATATGATAAAGCTTAGCTTAGCTTTGTTATTTTATAGTCCTAAACCACGATCTCACTGCTCTCTTATTTAATTATTTACTCAGTACATAGTGTTATATTCTTCCAAAATGGATCTCATTTATTATACTCTCTTAAAAGTGCTGTAAGGAAAAACCAACTGTACTAAAATATGGACTAAGTTGTCTGAAATAAAAGTTATTTTTTTTATATACTTTGTAAGTCGAAAAATCGAAAGGCTGTCTGTAAGAATGCGAGAACTGGACAGTAGTGTAACCAATTGTGTGTCGTCGGTTAACAGAAATAAAAGTTGCTATCGGGCAGTGAATATTGTAATGAATTATTAAAGGGGCATGTTATTGAGTATCGAGAGGCGACACAGCACAGCGGACGCGCCGCTCGTCGCTGCAAGTTTCCGACCGCATTTACATAACTTGACAATTTCGGCTCGGAGCGATGCCGACGTTGCTCACACAGTCACACACAGTATTCTTCACATGGCTCGTGCCACTTGTGTCACTGTAAGAAACAATTCGCTCTCGTTAATCGTTCAACTGAAACCACGTCCACTATTAAAGCTCTAAGTTGTGTTTTGTATGGACTAGTTATGAATGAAATTAAATAAAGCTATTTTTGTACAAAATATCGTAAATTATCGAAGTGTATGTATACCTCCATGGAACTTATATATCATTAAAAATTATTTAAAAACACTTAAAGGCTCTTACATACTGGCGCGATACGCCGCGCTACGCGACGCCGCCGCATTGTTCGCCGTGAAGTTTTCTTAGAAATTGTTTTGTTAAAAGTCGCGTCGCGCGGCGAATCGCGCCTGTATGTAAGAGCCTTAATTCATGAATCATTTAGGTACTTACGTAAATATTCAACGTGATTGCAATTTTTTTAAACGATAGGTATTTTCCATCCTTGGAAACTAACTAGGCGGCATTAGGCTAATTGCAACGTTCGGAATGGTAAGAAGTGTAGTTAGGAGTGATTAGAATGTGCAGGGGGGCACTTTAGGCTCCGGCGGGGGTGCGGCTTGGGGGGGAGGGGGGGGGGGTACTCGCGGGGCCCGTGCGAGCACCACCCATGCATTTCTCAGTTCGCTGACCTGGAATGTATATTTAATTGATTTCGGTATTGCGGCTGGCATGCTAACGAAGCCTGAATTTCAATGAAAAGTTCGATCTTTCGGCTAGAAACAATATTTGAGCGAAACGCGAAGTTCACTCAAATTGAGCAGCCAATGAGCATAGCACATCTTATTTGTACAAATATCCCATAACTTTTCTATCGATTTTCTTTATAATTTAAAGGCTTCATTTTACCCTTGTTTATTTAGTAAAAGCTGTAGACGACATTCATCGAGGCTTCCATAAGACGAATTTGGTTTATTATGATTACACCCCAAAATAGTTTTGATTCAGCGGTGGTTGTTGAAATGTAATATTATACTCGTACTAACAGAACAAGGTACTTCGTAGCACTAGTTGAAGTGCTACACCGACGCGTAGGTAAACCGACCCGCGCAGCGTAGCACTCGTAGCACGACTCTAAACCGCGTAGACACTTGTAAGACGTTTACGCAAACTATTCTTGTTATGATAATACGCTAATAATTTATTTTTATTTAAATGTTTTTATATTTTATTGTGTTTGTATATTTTGACGAAGCTTTAATATTTTATACAATACAAAATTGTTGACTTGATATAGCTTAATAGATATTTTAAGCCTTTATGCAACTCAATCGAATACTGAATATTAGAATTTCACTGGTGACTGCCTATTGAGACCAAAACTCGGGCCACAAATATTGGTTAGGCCACCTGTCCGGGCTGGCTGTGACGACCGTCACAGGTATTTGTAGAACCAGCACAGGCAGCGTGGAGTGCGCTTTGGGGAACGGTTCCTTTGTTTAACGGGCTCACCTACCTGATATATTAAACCCGTAAACAGAGCTTCAAGATATTGTAGATTTCATGATATTCGCTAAAATATATTTTTCATATGAGCTGATTCTACAAGGCACTGATCGAACATCCGAATCAAGCAATACAAAAAGTTATCTCAGTGGAGCCTCTAATCCTTGATATTCATTAGCGTAATGTAGGCCAAGGGTAAAAAGCTAAGGGGGTTGCCTTCGAGCAGAATAAGGGCACGGGACGTGTCGGGGGATGTGACGAATAATAAAATTGACAAACAAGATCACAACTCGAGAAGACGTTGAACCTTGAATGCCGTCACTCCTGATGGGAAGGTCGAGATTTTTCGTGGAATTTATTAGTGTTTTAAGATTAGCTCACGATAAACAACTACTTGTAAATTACCTAGACCGTTAACAAGTGCGTTAGGATTATGTTTTCTAAAAGAAAGATTCTTGCAAAATATTATTCAGTTCCCGGTACGCCGTACCAACGTCCTATTAAAAGGCACTCCTATACTTTTTGCGATAGGTAGGTCGATACTCAATATTTCATAAAATGTAAAGAGAGTCACGGCCACCGGGTAGGTATTAATGGACGCTTAAATGGAGGTGAAACTTTAGCCAAGTCCCGTTACCGCGGCAATTTGTCAAACAAAAAATATGAGTGAACTTTCAGGCCAGAAGCGTTGTCTGACATGACTTATATAAATAACCTGTGCCCGTAGACCGACCTACGGTTAGTTTTAGCTTTATTTTATGGGACTTTTTTATTCGACAGAACTTAGTGTTGCCCAAGTCAGGGGTCTCGATGACCCTCGTGAGTAAATTGTTATACGGACGTATGAAGTAAGTAGATGTAACAGGTTGAAACGAGAACCGATTAGTTTTTATATAGTGGAAATAGCAAAAAGTATAATATTTTGGCTGGCTTGATAACGAATAGATTCAATAAAGATAAATTGGCATAGGTACTAATACATTCAGACCCGTAGTATTCCGTTCAGAGTTTACAACTTCCTGAACTCCCTATATTTTTAATGGTTTTTAAACTTATATCTTTACAAGCTGCGCCCCGCGGTTTCACCCGCGTAAGTCTCAATTCGTTGGATAATCGGGATAAAAGTATTCTATAAATATCCTAATACAGGTCAGGATCTACCCACGTGCCAAATTTCATTCAAATCTGTTCAGCCATTTTATCGTGAAAGCGTAACAAACAAACAAACTAACTTTCGCATTTATAATATTAGTTAGGATATAATATAATATATATGTATATATATATAGTTAGGATATATAATTAGGATTAGAATGATCAGTCCTAAATTTAAATTTTGAATTACAAACCAACAATATTTTTTACTAGAAATTGAAATAATGAATTCAGAAACGGAAAGATAGTTCGACTATCCGTGTTTAATATAACCGAAAAGTATCGCAAATATATCAAATATATCGCGGCTGCTGTCTGTTAGAGTGGAGTACTCAGATATTCTGGTAATTAACCTCTCGCCACGATACAGTTTTAAATCCGTGAATCATGCGATTTTATTATTGTTATTATTGCAAATGTTTTTCGCACGCCGATAAACTCGTAGCTCCTTTTGTGAATTCTTCAGGATATCATTTTATATAGATTTAATACATAATAACACTGAAAAATTTATACTTTATTTAGATTTAATTATTCTATAAAAGTTATGTTAAGTTTTGGGCTAGACGAGACGTTATTAAGCTGATCGTGATGATCAATTGTTGGAGTAAACACGCCTGAAACTTTCTCCCGATCTGCATACTATTCATAAATATGTAGACAAACTTTATAACGTTCTTGTATAACAATGTAAATGATAGGTAAACTTGAGCGCACGTTCACGTGAATCATTGATACTGTGAAGACGCCGCGCGCTGTAATCAAAGCATGAAACAGCCACTCGGGGAGAGCTTCCAAACTAGTATCTATCGCACAAACATTTAACGAATTACCCGAGGATTACTAACTTATTTCATTAAGAACTTTGCGCAGGCGAAATGTTATTTTGGATAAATCCCTCAAGTGTTATCTAGATGATTGCAGCCGGAATCTCGCTCTTTCAACCACGCTAGGACATTGTTTTTGTTGACTGTACGTGGCTATCTAAACGGCTTTCTCTAAGTAACGAAATACATGGCTGCGGAGCTATTATTGTGGTAGAATATTTATGATAATATCATCACATACCGCGGGCCTTAAAAATCTTCACAATAACCACGCTTATAAATGACAGTGCGCCAAAATAATCAAACTGGGTATAGCGCAACAATGGTGTTCACTGTTTAGACAAACAACAGTCCCTCGTCAGACGCCGCACCTGAGAAAAACCACACGAGAAAACTCCCAATTATTGGCTCAACATGCATGCTCCATTTCTTTCATAATAACTCTTCCTATCGATAACAGGCGACATCCTGTTCTTTGTAGTGCATGGCATGTAGGCAAAGCAAATATCAGTCAAGCAATTTACATATTAAAACAACTGCCGCGCGATCATAAGATTATTGGAATATTTCAAAAGCAAGGATTAAACGTCTACACTGTTGGAGATCGCCTTCTATGAGAAGATTTGTGAAATAATTGCGTTTCGTAAAGTGAGATTTGGAGCTTAGTCTACTGGGTTGCGGGGAAATTAAACCAGAGAAGTTCAAAGACTTCGTTATTGTTTTGTTGTAAAATAAAATTATTATTATTTAATCTTCTCCGTTGCATTTTTAGTGTGAAGCGATAAGTATATAATAGTAGGTGCACTTATATGGCTATTACTTCTAGATAAAATTGGGAGGGAAAAGAGTGCCTCGGACAAAGATACTAATCGTAGAGTTCGTATTATCCAAAGACCCACCATTATCCATTTTAGAGTCCATTAAAGTCATATCAAATGAAAGAGATTATGTCAAGGAGCGGCGTCACTGAAACCATAAGTTAACATGCATTCGGGCTGTTAGTTTACCTCCAGCAGGTCACCAAATAAATACGTTCAGTTCAGGCATTAGGGCCGTCTTCGTCGGTAATAATTCTTCCGCATATCAGCCCTTGCTCTACGATGTCCCTTTGTCCCTTGTCTTTGATCGAAAGCCTCTTCGATTGATGACATCTATTTGCGCCGAGTTCGAGTTCGTTGAATGACTTTCAAGTTTGCCTTTAGCGTTTGAGTTGTTCGAAAAATATGTCATTGGGATAATATTGGTTCATGAATCATGTGCTTCTAAGAGAGATTAACATAATATTAGGTAAGTATAATGTTATATATAAAATCAAGATGTTTTGTGTGTTTTGTGAACATAATAAAGAGTATTCTATTCTATCAAAATGTTTTGGAGAACACTAAAGTGTAGAATAATATGACAGTTTCGTAATCACCGTGCCATGTTATCTACGCCACAATAATAGTCCTTTATGAAAATGATTTTGTCCTTTACTTGCTCTGTAGGTTGTTGCAGTCATCACAAAATTTGTAAATGAAATAAATAGTTAACTAGTCACGCAAAATGCAAAAGTAGAAAATCAATGTTGCCGAACTCGATATTTCATTAAAATCACCTTTCTCCACAAAGAGAAACTGTAAAATAGCATTTGAATTTAAGTCGCATTAAAAGTTTGCGTGAGCTGAGTTCGTAGCACAATGGGGCCGTTGGAAAAATTCTAATTACTTTACCGAGTTGGAATTTAAAAAAGTTACGCTCACTGGTCGGCCGTCTGGCTTGATGCACAAACTTATTTTTAACATTGATACATCACTAATTCCCAAATTAGCCACCGAAATGTCCACTCACATATCTAAAATGCAAGCACTCAAAATTCATGCAAAAAAACACGTAAAAAAGAATGTCTCACATGCATATAAATATGAGGCATTTTTTTTTCTAAAAATCTGTTTTGCTTTTATTATTGCTTTGCACGAAAATGCTCTGCAAAAAGATATTCAGGCACATTTTTATTTTTACGAATATTTTTCAATTACAATGCAACGTAACGTAATGACAAATGAATTTCCCTTTTACATTTATCGTCAGCGTTTTCGTACTTGCAATATGGAAAATGGAGGTACGGCATCGTTTTTAATCTCGCGCATACACTGATGGCGCTATATAACACTTGACGCGATCCCGGATCGATGTAATGTAACAAATAATGAAGTGTAGTGAACTCCAGTAAACGCCCACGGCTCAGAAGTGTTGGCAATTTAGAACAGCCGGCGCCGTTTGTTGCCGTCGTTTTCTTGCCGCTTTGTTCAATAAATGTACGCCTGGAGTACCTTTCTCACAATGTCAGGTTCATATTACCATCATAATTACGTAATAATGCTTACACCATGTATTTACACTCGCATCGAGATTCGTAACTTCAGCATTCTATCTTGTAATACATTTTAACCGTGACTTAAATACCTACCTTTCTGTATTTTAAAATGACCTTTTATTTTATTAAAGTCTTCATTACCAGTTGGAAGTTTAAACAGAATCAAGGCATTGTGACTCAACGAATTAATGTAAGTTATGTAAGTATTCATTAAAGGAAGACAAAGTTTGATCATGGGTTCCTGATTATTTAATATACTTGAGTTTCTAGAATTGACTGTATTTAGCTTTGGGTCAAAGTTTCTGGTATTAATTATGGTGATATCGTTTTGCTAATGTATTGTTCACTTAAAGGCAGTGCTATTAACATTTATAAAGTAGGTATGCAACCTACCGTTAAGAAAAGATAACTAAAAAAAACTGTAAATCTATATATCTGGGTATCAAATTAAATGCTAAAACGTAACCTCATAATGAAGTGTAGTATATGCCATAGCTCCATGGTTATAAGTACCACCCCCTAGGCAAGTAGGTATAGGGGTGGCTTCTGTTTAGTCAGCTTCTTCTTTTTTTCGTGTGATTAGTGACTAACCTGGTGACTAATCAGGTGGGAACACAGTTATATAACTATTCATATATCTAGATTATAATTTGTTAGTAAGTGAAACAATAGTATATTATGCAATTAGTGAATAAAGGACGGATTTAAAGCGAGGGCCATAGATGAATCACGAGCATAGCGAGTGATTCAAGTGTTAGAATCCTGAACGACGCGAGTGATTCATGGCCCTCGATATAAATTTTATTCAAGAGTTTTATTCAAGAGTTGCATACTATACTTTA
Organism: Lithophane socia; assembly: GCA_947522985.1. Lineage (NCBI taxonomy): Eukaryota > Metazoa > Arthropoda > Insecta > Lepidoptera > Noctuidae > Lithophane > Lithophane socia. Next base: position 11,588,242 of record OX383252.1, on the reverse strand, counting down.
TACCATGACTACGAGAAAAAGAACTTGCAACTTCGAGTATGTTGTTATGTCAATTTTATGCCTTGGTTTTATAGTACCTACACCGTAGCATAGAATACATACTCCATAATGTCGAAGAATTCTTTGTATTCGACAACTCATTAAAATAAGTTAGGAAAACAGACTGAAAATGTGCCAGAAGCTTGATTTTCATTTTTCCATTTGCAAAACTCATCGTAGGCTGTGATGTAAACCAGCTGTGATTTGCTGGGTAGCAAGTTTTCTACTATATCGGCCGCCCTCTCTTTCATAAACTCAGGTGTTAACACATCTTCATCACTTGAATACATTTTAATCGATTTATTAAGTCACACTAAACTTTTTGTTCGTACAACTTACAATATTTAAAATAGCGTCAATTTACTTATGACAGCAAAGAACACAAAATAGTTTTTATTCTAATGCTAAACTCCCGTTCGAAAATCAAATAGGAGTTTGTATGGCATTGAGATGGTGTTAGAATATATTGGTGTGTTCTAAATTCAATCACCAAAACAGTGATTAAAAGTGCTTTTTATTCACTGTTTTCAGTGAATAAAATAAGCTTTTTAGAGGGGGAATGCTTATGGAAAATATTTTTAATTGTGCGATGCAGGATTTATGTGATGTCAGGCTTTTTGTGTGACGTCGGGGCTTACCATGAACTCTTATAGCAGGTCAATTTTCAACGTTAAGTGAACTGTCGGGCTATTTTGTACCGTGAACATGTCAAATAACAGGCAAGCCAGCGATCACGTGACTAAAGCCGGTCAGTGGTCACGTGACAACATTTCACTGGTCTGACCTGCGTTAAGCTGTACAATCAAGTCATTTTTGACATGTAAACACTCGACTGCTGAACTGCCATGCAGTCATATTAAGCAGGCGTGTAAAACTTACTTTTAGTGAACTGTTTTCTTTAATTTAAAATAAAATACGTAAGTACATGTTCATTTGTGAATACCTATGTACTCTGATAATGATCTCTAGATTACAGTGGTAGTAATGATTATACTTCGTCTAACGAGGTTACTGAGAAATACCATCATAACTTAAAAAATTGTTTAGTGAGTAGGCCAACCTACACTTCATCGGTATTGTAGTTTAGTAAAATAGTGCACTGTTCCGTAATGTTTAGTAGGAACCTAGGAACGTGGGAATGTATGAACGTAGGAATGTATAGTAGGAACGTAGGATTGTGGGAATGTATGAACGTAGGAATGTATAGTAGGAACGTAGGGTGTTTTAAACGGTTATTGAAAGCAAAAATCACATTATGTAAACAAAGCATTTTTATTACTGTAAGTATCAATTTCAACGTCGGACGACTTAGAAGTAGATAATATTTCATCTAATAAAGATGCAGGTTGCTCCATCAGGCTCTAACTCTCAGCTTTATACGACGTGCATTTGATACAAACCCGTTCACCGCACATCTGTAGCTTCGGACTATGTCTTCGCACATTGCGTTGGAATCTCACAGAAGAAATAACACAACATCCATCTGGAGTAAATGCTGTACCATCTTGAAGATTCCATACTAATTATAATCCTTCAATAACACACAGGAAAAAAAGAAATATATGAAATTGATGCAATTCGAAAGAAACTGAAAAAATTAAATAATGAAGTGTTGTTGTCCCTTGACTTGACTTGTCTTTCTGACAGTGTCAGATAGTGATGCGGCTAAATTTTGTTTAACACGATACTGTACCTATTGTATAAAATAAAAACTCGATTTCATTTTCTCTCAAGGTACCAAAATACTATGTTGTGTAGAGTCAAAGAGTTTTAATAAGATGAGTGAAAGTATATGTACTGTGGGTAAATGATTTTGATGATGATGAATGATGTTGATAACTTGTAATTTGTCATTAAAATCATCATCGTATCATCATTGATTATCAGATTGAGAGTGGAATGTGGAGAAAGCGCTTTTTACAAAGTCGAACAAAGCCGAAAAATCTTACCCGAATGTCACTGACTTAAACCCCAATATACCAATATGGAACGGTTGCTGTATTTTGGATCGGGCTATGATTCTTTTCTCTGTTTTTTTGTGTGCGTTTCAAACATGCGAAGCTTTTGGAAACCTCCCTCTAGTAACTACCATAGATTCAACTTGAATTGAGTACTTGAATTACATAATCGGAACAATCGAGTGCCTGACCGTTAGTAACTTAGTAACATCACTAGAGTCAAACTGACAAGCAATCAAAAACTATATTTTTTTATACTTAATGGCTAGGATAGTCGTTCGAAAATAGCAATAACTTTGGTAACTTTTAAGATTATTTTCATAAGTATCTAAAAGGGTCTCCAATGTCGTATTCGTGTTAAATAAGATATTTTGTTACGAAACATAGTTTTTGTAAGAATTCTCTTGATCATTATAAACTGTTATTAAATTAATTTAATCTAGTTCTTTAAAACCGTAAAACCGATAACATTGCGAAAAAGTATTTCCGAACGTTTGTTTATAATATGGCGTACCGGTCAACGGTCACGTAGCAGGTCTGAAGTTGATACATTGCAGGTCAGACGGAAATGCTCATGGTACAAATAGAAAACCTGTCAGGTTAGCCTGCTAAGTTGACCTGTCATGTACTTGGCAAGTATTTTAAAAGTTGATGGTAGGGCCCCTGGGGCCCTTTGATGCGTAGTTCGCATGTGGCGATATAGAGACCGCCCCATACCGACCAAACAAAATTAAAAATATTTTTTTTTAGTGAAAATCCGTCGTTACAACAAATAGTCAATAACTGAGAAAATGCTGAGATCTGATACATTATTATTTAGGAAAAAGACTTTATCTTTAGTATTAAAGCAAAATATAAAGTTTAATTTTCGTGCGATTTAAGTTTAAGCGGATTAATTCAATGATTAACGGCTCATTCACACAAGGACGATTCGTGTTTTTTGTTAAAACGCCTTTTTTCATGATTCGTTTTTTTTTGACGTTGGAATTTCCTTATAAATGGGTTTGTTCACACGCATCACGAATTGTGAAAAATGACGGACACGTCTTAAAAAATCGCACGTATCGTCTTTTAAAAATCACGTTCGTTAAAAAACACGAATCGCTATTTCTTTGTGTCGGATGTGCTGAAGCGCTCGCCTCGCCTAAGACTGACCTCTGAATCACGAATCAAGTATGAACATCTATTTTGACAAATCGCGAAAAAACTCGTTTCCGTATGCATCGTCCATCCGTCATGACGAATCGTCAATGACGGATCCTGTGTGAATGCGGCTTTAAAGATTGGATCTGTATTTATTTTACTTTTATCGAACAAAAACCTATCGACAGTTAAAAAATATTTTTTTTCGATTTCGGTTTTCGAAAATAGTTTTATTACGCCAAAAACAAAAACAAAAATCGGCCTGATTTGATTTTTCATCCTATTATCGTTTTTGATTTCGGCCGAAAAAAAACTATTTTCGGTCGGACTCAGTACTAATCATTATTCTCCACCTCCAAAAGTACCTATGTCTGTCAGCTAACAAATGGCACGGTACATATTAATAGGTAACCCTCTAACGAGCCAGTCAGTAGCCTACAGGTTCTACTGACGGTCAGCAGCCTTAGTCGTAAATTTTTGAGTCGAATAAATAAATGTCTTTTTAAGAGCCGTTCTCGAGCTTTATCGATACGTGAAGTCGCATCGATAAAGCTCGAGAACGGCTCTTACTCAGGTAAATAAAAAGTATTGGACCAATTAAGTCCGGTCTGATATGTTATAACATTACATCACACCTTGTTTCCCCGGAGGACGTGTACCTTAGTGATAGTACTTATTTATGTTTAAGTAATAGGCAACCCTATTGCCATCAATCGGAACGCGACCCTATTTCCACAAATCCAAACTCCGGGTTGCTACTGCGAAATTCCAGATAGAAAAACCCAATAAGTAACACTTTACCCGCCCTGGGAATCGACCCCAGGACCTCATGCTAAGCAGTAGCGCTTGCGACCAATAGACCAACGAGGCAGTTCCGATATGAATGGTCATAATATTTAGGGTGATGTTCGTTAAATTTTAATCATTCAGTGAATATTTGTTGTTTATTTAAAAGACGTGTTGTTTGATCGCTTATTTATCGGAATAGTAACGAACAAAGCAAAATCGAGATCTAAACGCAGGTAGTAACGGACTGAAAGCGAGCTGTACGAGTTCGTTTAACAAAGCCGTTCCGTGCTCCATGCGAATTAAAATCCCAACAATACCTTCGGGCAGGTGTTTTACGTGTGTTGTGTTTTATACCTATTATCCTGTAACATCCGTCCGGACCTACTTTCAGACCGTTTCATCTTACGCCCAAACGGGTCAGCGTAATTTATTACCTATTGTGCGGATATTTCATTTATCACGGTGAATTCAATTTACAGAACAATTAATCATTCCACAATACTTAGTTGCCGACAGCGGACTGGTTGCCCGCCGCTGCCGACGGAGACGGAACCACTGCGATAAAAAAACTTTTCGTGCTCAAAATACAATAAAAATATCGTTTTCACACGTCCTTTACACATGTTTACTTATCAGGACCTATGTACCAACGAATATTCGTCGTTCATATATTGACTTTCGGTTGGACGTTTCGTCGTCAAGGGGGAGCCACGGGGAAAATATTCTTGAAAGGTTGTGACTCAGCGTAATTAAAGAGCGGTTTGAATTATCTATTAATGAGCCAGTGAGGACACTTGATTAAAGTGAGATCAAGACTGTTATAATAAATTGTATTACTCACGAAAAGTCCCTAAAAAAGGTGAGCGAGAACATCAAAGACCACGAAAAATTATTCTCAAAGAAAGAAATTAAGTTTGAGAGCAAGTTGTAAGAAAATTAAAATCTAAATCCTTAAACCGCTTAGAATTATAATATTCTGGAGTATGGTTACGTCAGAACCGGTAGAAATCCCGCGCTTTATATTCGGCGCGTATTATTAGTGAATAGAGTATGTTCTCGCATGTGTTATTTCAGTATACGTGTTCATTTTAAGCCGGTCGTTAGCATTCAGTTCGCTGCTGCGGAATTGAATTAGTCGTCGCCGTATACCCGTAACCTTACGTACGCGTCGAGCCGACGTTGTACGTTTGACATGACATGTCTGCCGTGATTGCGATCCCGCACCAATTAGAACATGTGCCTTTTTAACATGTAAACATCTAAACTTTTCATGCTTTTCACCGAAAAACATACATAATTCAATAGCATACGTAAATATGATAATTAGGTCAGTAGGTCTATCCTACCTACGGTTTTTGATTGATTAATTTACGGCTTGTTTTCCCTCTCTTGTGTATTTATGGGAGAATTCGTTGTTATTTTTATTAAAACGCTTTTTAAAGAACTTTATAAAACTTTTCTCGTTAATAATATTGGGATGCTAGTTATTAATAATGATTTCTTCATATTACTTGAATTAGGTATCTCTGAATAAATAAGATAGATCAGCATTGGAAATGAAGCATTATTTAACTTAGCTAATTGAATCACGGCTAATCCGTTCATCTGGTGAGATAATAACGTTGCAGAAGTATCACATTTTTATCATAGTTACAATAAGTACTGTTCCTCCTAATGGGAATTTGTCTTGCGTAGCTTAGCCACGTAGACACTGAATGCCTACACTCAATCAACGACTAAAACGAGGGCACCCTAGTAGGCAATTGATACCAAAACCAAGAAAAAAGACTGTGTATGTACCTAATCGCAAAGAACCGGTCGAAGTGGCGGTGCTTGGGGGACGCCTATGTCCAGAAGTGGACGTCTTTCGGCTGAAATGATGATGATGATGATGATGTACCTAATGTATAAGGAAGCGTATTCAACCTTTCTTTGAAAGTTTGAATACTACAGGTGTCGTATCTCAAGTCTTCCACCTCTTCATCTTAATTTACTTGTGTAAGGATCGTTGAACACGTGATTCGTTTTATTAGATTGGAAACTTCAGCAACTCTATCAAGCCAGTGGTTAGGGCTAGAACGAATGATGCCTCTCGCCTGAAATCCGTCGTTTTTATGAGCACAGAGTATGTTGTACAGTACTGAGGCGTACTTCGATAACAATAAGAGAAATACAGGCTTTTGTTTTAACAAAACAAATACCGGGCACATTTATGCGAAAAACGTATATTTGGTGAGCAGATATACGTTTATTTCGTTTCATAAAGCTATTGAAATACAAACGGCGGCAATAAGGAGTGGCTGCCTACGTCAACCAGAAGTGTCGTTAAGTGCTGGGGCCGCGCCGCCTCTGCCAATTACCGCTACGAGCCTCTAATGACCCGGACAGACCCTTATTAAAACTTGCTTCACTCCACTTCCACTAAGTAAAGTTTAAAGTAACGATGCATATTAATTGAAATATCGATACTGTAGTTTGTGGACAGTTTGTAACATCCAATGGCTTCTGTGACTGATGACGTGATGTAGCAAATAACTAGTTATTTAAAACGATATCCCTCATAAACATCAACACTAGGTATAACACCCAAACATCGAAAAATTTTGCACTTCTGGTCTTTACTAATAACACCTCACTACTTACAACCCTACCGCTGCTTTCAAAAGACATGTACTGTTTTCTTTAAATTTTTTAACTTTATGTCAATTATATGTACTTTACCTGGCGTGTTTGTTCTCCTACACATTCCCTGCCTAAGTAGAAGTGTGTCGAAGGGCAGACGCACGGACCTGGTGGCTGTAATCTTGTGAACTAAGCTTTTTACTGTAGTTGTGATCATTATTATTGTTGTTGTTGCTAGACATGCTGTGCGATTACGCTTTGGGTGATATTCAGATCGAAATCTATAATATGAACCTAGTGATATATTGTGATTGTTACCTGTTGTAGTTACCTGTTGCCTTGTGAATAAATAAATAAATATTTTATGTGACCGCATTATACCCAGATACAAACGGATATGAAAACTACCACTTTAACTGAAAAGAAACGTGTCTTGAAAATCAGAAAGAACTTACACGCGTATTGGAAGTAGGAACGAATTAATGTACGTGCCGAGCTTAAGTATCAATAAAAAATATTAATTTAATACAACGTATGGATACAAACATTGTTTTATTACGTGTGCTATAAAATACAAACTTCTTAAGCATATAAATTGGGGGCGTGACATACACAGAGCGGATGGGTGATGCAGCCCGGTTTTATAGGTGTCATCGAATTGTATGATCGTAAGCGCCGTGTTTTATTGCATCCACTGCTTATTATTATCCAGTTTTACTGCCGCGAGGATCCGATATAACTTCGGCCAATATGGGCAGGATAAAGTTTGTTCGAGCTCAGTGGCCGCAATACGCTTGGAATCAATAGAGAACAATACTACAACTATGAAAAACGTGTGTAAGGACTTACTTTTTACCCGACTACGGCGAAGAAAAAATGAGGGTTATGATTTTGACCGGTATGTATGTATGTATGTATGTTCATCTGTTCCCTCCTATCTTCCAAACCACTTATCACAATTTGACAAATGAGGTATCGTTAGAAGCTTCGTGATTGTCCGCTGGTTATAGGCTATGTGAAGTCACATTAAATTAAAAATGGCCCCCTCTAGAGGACATAAAGTGAGGAACTTAAAAAAAAAATGGTTTAATCGTACCATGTTGGGTATCAAATGAAAGGGCTTAATGAGCACATTTCAAAAAAATATATATTATAACCCCAAAAGAATTAAAAAAAAAACAAGTAATAAAAACTAAAACCCAACTACGACTACGGTATAAACAAGACACCACAGACAGACAAATTAAAAATCCGGAGTCACACGTAAGCTGTTCGATTTATGCCCTAACACGTGTGACTCCGGATTTTTAATTTGTCTGTCTGTGGTGTCTTGTTTATACCTTTTAAGTCGTAGTTGGGTTTTAGTTTTTATTACTTGTTTTTTTTATTACTTGATTTTTTTTTAATATCTAATGACTAGGTATGCATTTTATAGGTGAAACTGAATTCATGGGCATCCTTAGTACCAAGGATGCCCATGAATTCAGTTTTTTCATAATTCAGTGTTTTCATAATGATGAGTTTCAAGTTGGTACTCATCATTATGAAAAACTTTCACTATGGGAGAAAAAAAAACAGCTGTCTCGTACAGCAGATTTTTTTCGGATCCTCCCCTGGATTTGGTTAACTTCGTCAGGTGGCTCCTCCCAACAATTTCACCTTCCGGTTTTGCTCAATCGTTGCAGGTCGAGACGTGATTTTGTGCAGGTCGAGACGTGACGTGACGTTGATTTTTTTTAAAATTCTTTTTGGGTTATAATATATATATATATTTGAAATGTGCTCATTAAACCCTTTCATTTGATACCCAACATGGTACGATAAAACCATTTTTTTTTTTAAGTTCCTCACTTTATGTCCTCTAGAGGGCGCCATTTAATGTGACTTCACATAGCCTATAACCAGCGGACAATCACGACGCTTCTAACGATACCTCATTTGTCAAATCTTGATAAGTGGTTTGGAAGATAGGAGGGAACAGATGAACATACATACATACATACATACCGGTCAAAATCATAACCCTCCTTTTTCTTCGCCGTAGTCGGGTAAAAACTAAAACCCAACTACGACTTAAAAGGTATAAACAAGACACCACAGACAGACAAATTAAAAATCCGGAGTCACACGCATAAATCGAACAGATTACGTGTGACTCCGGATTTTTAATTTGTCTGTCTGTGGTGTCTTGTTTATACCTTTTAAGTCGTAGTTGGGTTTTAGTTTTTATTACTTAATTTTTAAAAAAATACTTTTGAGGTTATAATATATATATTTTTGAAATGTGCTCATTAAGCCCTTTCATTTGATACCCAACATGGTACGATTAAACCATATTTTTTTTTAAGTTCCTCACTTTATGTCCTCTAGAGGGCGCCATTTTTAATTTAATGCAACTTCACATAGCCTATAACCAGCGGACAATCACGACGCTTCTAACGATACCTCATTTGTCAAATTGTGATTAGTGGTTTGGAAGATAGGAGGGAACAGATGAACATACATACATACATACATACATACATGCATACATACCGGTCAAAAGCATAACCCTCCTTTTTTCTTCGCCGTAGTCGGGTAAAAACCCAACTACGACTGAAAAGGTATAAACAAGACACCACAGACAGACAAATTAAAAATCCGGAGTCACACGTGTTAGGGCGGCATAAATCGAACAAATTACGTGTGACTCCGGATTTTTAATTTGTCTGGTCGTGTCTTGTTTATACTGTAGCTGCTACCTGCAAACATCTACACATCCGTCCGCCGACACAGCGAAAGCTTCACTGACGGTTCGGCGGCGCTAGGAGATATTTATACGAGTGGCACGGCGCGCGAGCACTGCGACGATGGGCCACCACACGGATTGATGATGTACTAATTTAATATTTAATAATGATTTCCTATTGGCTAGTTCATAATATGTTATGTTCGCAACATACGCAACCTATTTATAATTTTAGCTTTAAGTGTGCACATATTTTACCATTATTACATTCAGTAACCTATCATCTGGAGTTTCACTTGAATACCTACAAGCGCTACAGTGGTGACCCCGACGTGATAGCCAACAAGAAACTCCAGATCCAGAATTTTAAATTGAAATACTCAATCTTACTACTGAGTAAACCAGCTGCATCAAATCATGCCGAACAACACCGACCCAGTTCAAGAAGTGTCAGGTGTATCGACATCGCTGCGCATCCCACCTATCTGGCGCGACAGGATACGACTGTGGTTCGCGCAGTTCGAAGCCATCATGTCTCCACAGAAGAAAGGGGATCAAACCATGTTCGAACTCGTCATCGGTCAACTTGAGCGGCAGGATCTCGACGAAATCTCAGACATCATTCTCCATCCACCGGAGAAAAATCGTTACGATGCGCTGAAGAACCGGTTGCTCCAGGTTTATGAAGAATCCGAGCAACGAAAAGTACAGCGATTACTATCTGAAATGGAACTCGGTGACTTGAAACCATCGCAGTTGTTGCGTCGCATGAAGAATCTCGCCGCCGACAACATATCTGACTCAGCGCTGCGCATTATGTGGACCAATCATCTACCGCAATCCGTACGAGCAGTCCTCGCCGTCAGCGATAGCATCGCTAAACATTCCGATATCCACGAGTTAGCGATGATGGCCGACAAGATTCTCGAGCAGGCGCAACCTCATGGCGCGATCGCTGCAGTAGCCACAACTTCTACCGCACATGCACCAACATCGATAGAGGAGAAGATCGACATGCTCACTAAAGAAATCGCAGAACTCAAGTCAAGTCACTCCAAGTATCACCAACGCAGACCATTCAGCAGATATCGCTCAAGATCACGTTCGTCAAGCAGGCCCAATCAACATCATAGACAGCGCAGCAATACGCCGCGGCGAACCGAACAAACAGGAATCTGCTATTATCATCGCAAGTTCGGGAAAGAAGCACAAAGATGTACGCGACCATGCAGTTTCGAAGACGAAAAGGCTCCTTCGGGAAACTAAAACCTGCGTTGGACGAGGCGGGAACCGGCGCAAAGAATACATCGTACCGCCTATTCATAACAGACAGAAACTCACGTCTGTCATTCCTTATCGACACTGGTGCGAACGTCTCCGTCATACCTAGAAGAAAAGGCGGGAAAGCAACGCCTACCGATTTTTGCTTGTACGCAGCGAACAATACAGTCATCCCAACGTACGGTGAGAAGACATTACAATTGGACTTAAACTTACGAAGACCCTATACCTGGAAGTTCATCATCGCTGCAGTCAGCAAGCCCATCATCGGTGCTGATTTCCTACGACATCATCAGCTACTTGTCGACATAGCCGGCCGTTGTCTCGTCGACAAGGTTACCAACCTCATCGTCAAGGCACCTGTTACATACTCCGTCGAGCCGACAATAAGAAGTATCGACGTTGACCAGCCATATCACCAGCTAATCAGCAAGTTTCCTGACATCTTGAGACCATCATGCATGAAAGATACCCCAAAACACCGTGTGGAACATCACATAGAAACCACCGGACCACCAATACACAGCAAGACTAGACCATTACCGCCACATCGATACTTGCCCGTGAAGAAAGAATTTGAGACGATGATGCAGCAAGGAATATGCCGTCCAAGCAAAAGTCCCTGGTCCACACCACTGCACGTCGTTCCTAAGAAAAATGGCGATATTCGCGTATGCGGCGACTACAGAAGGTTGAATGACGTAACTAAACCAGACCGCTATCCAGTACCACGCCTCAAAGATTTCACCTACCTACTACACGGCAAGAAAATCTTCACTACCCTCGACCTAAATCGTGCTTACCAACAACTACCAGTATATGAACCGGACATCGAGAAGACAGCCATCACAACACCTTTTGGCCTATTCGAATTTCCCCGAATGTGTCCAGGACTGAAAAATGCCGGACAGACATTCCAACGGTTCATACATCAAGTGCTCAACGGATTGGACTACGCATTCCCATTTATCGATGACGTCATAATAGCGTCAGAAAATGAAGCACGACATATCGAAGATTTACAAGAAGTATTGCACAGATTAGACACGTACGGTATAACTATAAACCCGTCCAAATGCGTCTTTGGCAAAGAAAACGTCAAGTTCCTGGGATATGGAGTGACAAGTGATGGAATCAAACCACCACTAGAGAAAGTCAACGCTATCACTGCTTACCCCAAGCCAGACACGATTCAAGACTTACGTCGATTTATTGGTATGATTAATTTCTACCGTGACAGTGTACCAAACGCAGCACACATACAAACACCTCTCAATGCGTTTCTCCATAATTCCCGAAAGCGTGACAAGACGAAAATTGAATGGAACTCAGAAGCACTTCAAGCATTCGAGTTATGTAAAGTTAGCATACAAAACGCAGCTTTACTCGCTCACCCATCTCCATCACCAACGGACGCAATCTCCCTCATGTGCGACGCGTCGAATACATGTGCCGGAGCCGTGTTACAACAACGTGTAAATCAGAAATGGATACCCCTTGGCTATTTTTCGAAGAAATTCTCTGACACACAACAGCGTTATAGCACATTTGACAGAGAATTATTATCAATATACATGGCTATCAAACACTTCAGAAAAATGTTCGAGGGAAGAGAACTAATAGTTTACACGGACCACAAGCCGCTAACCTACGCCATACGCAAGCCGCCATCGGATAATGATACACAACGGCGCACCCGTCAGCTGTTGTTTATCAGCGAGTTTACGACGGACATACGACACGTGAGCGGAGTAAACAACGTCGTCGCCGACGCATTATCACGCATCGAAACCATCGAATTGCCATCTCCAATAGATTACGACGAATTAGCACATGCGCAAGACAAGGACCGCAACATCCCCACCTTAACAAAGCAAACAAACATCCAACTTAAGAAAATCGTCGTACCCGGTACAAACAAACCAATAATCTGTGAAACATCGACGCCACACATTCGCCCATACCTACCAGATGACTATCGTCGCATCGCATTCAACGCCGTGCACAATACAAGTCACCCTGGAATACGAACTACGCGCAAACTTATGCAACAGCGTTACTTCTGGCCAGCAATGAATACCGACATTGGCGAGTGGTCGAAGACATGTACTGCGTGCCAACAATCAAAGGTACAGCGTCATAACCGCAGTAACATCACTTCTTTCCCACCAAGTGAACGATTTCAACACATACACATAGATATTGTTGGACCACTGCCTATATCTTCGTGTGGACATCGGTACCTGCTCACCATCATTGATCGATGCACACGTTGGGCAGAAGCAGTACCACTGCAGGAGATAACCGCCGAAGTCGTCGCAAGAAAGCTGTACGAAACATGGATTACACGTTTTGGTTGTCCTATCAGAATAACAACCGATCAAGGGCGACAATTTGAAAGTCGACTATTTCAAGACCTCGCACTATTGCTAGGAGTGGAAAAAACCCGTACTACTGCTTATCACCCGCAGAGTAACGGCATCGTGGAACGCTGGCACCGCACACTCAAAGCCGCGCTCATGTCACGACTAACGTGTAGTAGCAAATGGATTACCGAGCTACCGACTGTATTGATGGGACTCCGAGCCGCGACGCGTACTGACACCAACACTAGCGCCGCGCAGCTCACCTACGGACAAGCATTAAGACTACCAGGCGATTTTATATCACCATCGCCAACTGCAACGAAAATGGACCACACCTATGTCGATAATCTTCACGACGTTATCACAAAACTCACGCCGACATACCAACCGCATTCAAACAAGCAATGTATGTTCGTGCACAAGGATTTACAAACATGCAGTCACGTGTTCGTACGAGATGACACTATCCGCAAGCCGCTGCAACGTCCGTATAAAGGTCCGTACCAGATATTAGAAAAAAACGAGAAGTACTTCACAATACAGTTGCCCGGACGAGCCGCAAACATATCGATCGACCGACTAAAACCGGCGTACACAATGAACACTGAAGATCATCACGAACACAGAAGTAAGACACCATCATCAGCATCAGCTACCACAGAAGATCACTCCAGCCAACTCCAGTTTCCGACGAGCAAAAACGACGCTGTACACCGCACCAGATCAGGCAGGACCGTCAAAATGCCAGTACGCTTCGCTCGAGGGGGAGTACTGTAGCTGCTACCTGCAAACATCTACACATCCGTCCGCCGACACAGCGAAAGCTTCACTGACGGTTCGGCGGCGCTAGGAGATATTTATACGAGTGGCACGGCGCGCGAGCACTGCGACGATGGGCCACCACACGGATTGATGATGTACTAATTTAATATTTAATAATGATTTCCTATTGGCTAGTTCATAATATGTTATGTTCGCAACATACGCAACCTATTTATAATTTTAGCTTTAAGTGTGCACATATTTTACCATTATTACATTCAGTAACCTATCATCTGGAGTTTCACTTGAATACCTACAAGCGCTACAATACCTTTTCAGTCGTACCTAGTTGGGTTTTAGTTTTTATTACTTATTTTTTTTTAATTTTATTTTGGGTTTATAATATATATATTTTTGAAACGTGCTCATTAAGCCCTTTCATTTGATACCCAACATAGTACGATTAAACAATTTTTTTTTTTTAGTTCCTTACTTTATGTCCTCTAGAGGGCGCCATTTTTAATTTAATGTGACGTCACATAGCCTATCAGCGGACAATCACGACGCTTCTAACGATACCTCATTTGTCAAATTGTGATAAGTGGTTTGGAAGATAGGTGGGAACAGATGAACATACATACATACATACATACATACATACCGGTCAAAATCATAACCCTCCTTTTTTCTTCGCCGTAGTCGGGTAAAAACAAATGCTGACAAAAAATGAACCATGGTAAGCCTGCACATCTTGCGTAGCAATGGACGGTAACTTTATACCATTCAAGTTTCCCTTCCGCCAAAATCAACAACACCTGTTCGGTAGTTAAGCCGTAAAAAAAGTTGCGACTTATTTGCATTATAACTTTTAGTCTCATGACTAAAAGTTAATGAAACAGTTAGTTAACTCGCCTTAATTAGGGGGCAAGTAATTAGGCGTATCTGCGCAGAGTGGGTACGCGAGTGCGACTCGTATTTTGCATTATTATGCGAGATTACCAAAAAGCTGTACTACACTTCAGTGCAAATCCGCGCGAAACAAAACGTTACGTCCAACATTTTACGCTACTGTAGATAGTAAGCGCTACCAATGAACTGTACCTGTGATAATTTTACATTGTTCCAATTAGGGAAAAAAATTACTTTGCACTGATTTTGCGTGTTTGAGGTAGGTATTGTTGTTTAGGTACATTTATTATATTGTCATTTCGCACACAGTCCTCTATCTCATCTGTTTACCGAAAACTATATCAGTGTCCTATATTATATTGTAGGTGTAAGTGGGGCTACTGTCAAAAACAAGCTCAACTTCCTGATACAACATTTTTTAGATCAGTCCACTCTTTTTGAATTTGATTGAAAATAAAGGTGGAGTTAGGAATGCATTTATTCCTTACCAAAGAATAACGAGGGACTGCACTGCGAAATGAGTTTTCAAAAGATAAACTAGTAGTTCTACGAACAGTAGACCTCGCGGGCACATACTTTTTGCAACGATTAACGAATAACCTTTAGTTAATCGCGCCAAAATAATCACACTGTTAGTCACATGGGGTCTGTGACGATCTCAAGAGTTTATTTGTGAATCAAAGTAGGTAGTACCTACTCTCTAAGTCCGTCAACGTAGATACCCCATACGTAGATGACCCTACACCCGATTAATTAACTTTTTTGAACAGCAATCAGCGGCGCATTGAGCGGCAATCGTGTGCGGCGGCCGCGCGTGGCTTTGGACGACTGCCGCGCGGAACTCTTCTGCCTACGTGCTGTGTTTGGAAGAATTATTAGCAGAGCTACGACAGACGCAATCGCTTTCATGCCAACTGAAGTGCGCGGCGGGTCTGTCTGTCGCGCAAACATTCGTCGGTTTAGTCCACACTTGAGCGCGGCGCGGCAGAAATGTGTCCTGCAAACGCCGCGTGATGCTGCCGCGCTCTTGCTGCGCAATGTTTGGACACACCTTTAAGGAGCGCGTATACGTAGGTACACAAACAATCAGAACTTGTTGGGATTTTTCATGCGTTCAATGCGATATCACTGGAACACAGGTAGTGTTCCAGTGATATCGCATTGAACGCATGAATTGAAATTTGACGGAGAAAAACGTATTCAGTGTGCGCATTCAATTTGTTTTACCACTGTCGTTCTTTTACGTATCATACAAATTCGTGTCTTAGCGTTTCAAAATATTTTATTATATACCAATGCTCTTCATGATATTTAATTAAACATTTTTTTCTGTCAAAAAAAAAAATGACAGTACGTCAAATTCAAATTTAAATAAAAACCGGCCAAGTGCGTGCATCACGCAAAATGAAGGGTTCCGTAGTTGAGATATAAATTTATCTCCCAAAAACAACTTTTAACGTTGTAGTTGAAAAACATGCTCATGAGAGCATGCCCATACATTCCAACTGCAAATGTAAACTGTTCGAATAATACTCGTTAACTTGTAATGGATACTTAGCTGTGATAGTTTTCCTTTTAACTTTGTTATATTGCCGTGATTTTTTTCACATATCCAAAAATAACCATTTAAATGGCAGGGGCACTAATATTTCGCAAACGATCCCTGAATCAAAAAATAATTTTCACACACCCACACGACACCCCATAACATGGGACAGTTGAGAAAAAGAAATCATCCCCACTTAACGTATAGGGAGGGGAGGTACCCTACAAAAAAAATATTTAGCATGATTTTATTTTACCACTTTGTGTGTTTAATCTAAGTATATGTACCTATCTATGCCAAATTACAGTTTTCTAGTACTAAGATCTTCTGAGCTAAGCCGCGAATAGACCTACAGACATGGCGAAACTATGTATATTGGTTTCTTGTTGACTACTACAGAACCTTAAAACCCAGAAAAATTATGAGTAAAAATTTGTGGCCAGCTAGAAATAATAACAAATAGGTTTTATTAAATATTGGGCCATTTACTGCATTTTGAGAAGCTATTCTGCTCATCATGCCGAATATCCTCATCAGATCTCCACCAATTTTTTTTGAGACCTGCTTAAAATGAACACCTTTCAAATATAACAATTATCGGATCTCATAAGGCGGAGATATCCAGTAGCCCCCTTTTTGCCCCATTTTGGAGGAAGTAGCCCTCCAATCAAAAATCCCCGACAGCTAAAAATTACAAAAAAATCGTTATATCGGTACACCAAATTTCGTCCATATCGGTATCGGTTGTAAAATACGACCTGTAGACGAACTCGTACAAACTGACAAACTTGCCAATTTTGCCAGACTTGATCCAGAGACGCTTCGCTCGCTACGCTCGCTCGGTCAATAACAAATCAAAAAGTGGAAAATAATTAAAGGCAACGGTGACGGTTCTACGTTGCTAATGGGTGCGACTTTTCATAAAGGCTAAAGCGCTTGTAGCCGAGCTGGATATTAGACTACTAAGAGATTTCAAATTTCCATGACAAAATTATTCTCTGTCTAACGCTGGTGGTGCTTTTAGTCTATGTAGCTGAAATGGCTTTATGTTGAAGTTTTTATTAAGTTATCTTATCGCGAAAATGTAGATTCTTATACACTCGAGAAGATGCAATAATGTTAGCTATTCCACATTTTTTTTTATATAACTTATTAAAATTTTCGAGGGATCCCGACAGATGGACTTACGACAGCCATGTGAATTCAGCCAAGCATTTAATGATAAACATGCCGTGTTTTTTTCTTAAGTACTAGGTGTAGGTATTTAATTAATATACATAATTAATATTTTCATGTTGCATGCCCTGAATACATTAATTAATGAATTACTTGAATGGAATTAATGGGCATAGTCCTTTGTCGATTAATTAATTAGAACCACCCAATACCAATGGAGGCTAATTTTATAGAACTAAGCAAGAGCAGCTTTTTAGCTTGTAAGTAGCAATCTTATTGTAGAGATGAAAAAAAATATTGTGAAAAAAGTTCAAGGTCATAGTGAAGATAATCCTGAGTGATGTGATATTTGTTTATAGACCTTAGTTGTCCAAATATACGTAAGATCTCTGAGGTCCTGTATTATCCTTACAATATTATTTAAATCGTTGCTATTTTCCTAATAACGCGTAGGACTGTACTGATCGTGTGTGGACACGGGTTTTTCCAACGGGTACTTCGTCTATCTTTCCGTCCAGCCGTCGTCCACTGACCATGGCTATTGTTCAGTGATTAATTGCTGGGAAAATTGAATCACCGTGATAAATGAAATATCAACACAATATGTAACAAATCGCTATAGTCCCGTCCCGTCTTTCGATCAACGGCCGGCCGCGATTGTTTGATTACGAACGAGTGAACGACAGACAGAAAGGAGAAAATTGACGAGGGGACGCTCTGTGCGGTTTTTGTACACATGCTAAATCACAAAAAAAACCCTGCGTAGTTTGCTTATCTACAGCTAACACGGGTGATTTATGAATACCCACGAAGGTACATGTAAATAAATTTATTTCACTCCATTTGTTTTATAAAATAAAAAAGATTAATTTTACAGGCTTGTAAAAAGTTTTTAAGTATTTAAAATACACTATTTTTATTGTATTTTAGCACAAATCGATGCGCAACATCTTGCTCTAATATAAAAGTAAACAGATTGAGTTTGTAGTCATCCAAATACGAAAGATTCTTGTCGACAAAACGATCAATCAATTTGATATGCTTTCGCTTTTCTTGCAACAACATGATAGCACCCCTACACAACGTCAGATGAACAATAGAACATAAACTAATGTTCATCCGACGTCGTATAATGGAAAACAAATTGTTTTTTAAACTAACACTGCTTTAAAAAACAATTTGCAACTTTGCTTAGGGTACCGCTCAGCCTGGTTTGTTAGATTCCTAAATTACTTATTATAGGTACATGCAGATTGATATTGATTGCATTATAGCTACTCGTGTATTTTTTTTAATTCCTGAAAATATATTCTTTTGTGGGTGCTTTATCTCTTATGTAAAAACTGAAAGGGTCTATGAACGTTGGTAGGTATTATCTACGATAAAGTAGGTATCCTTGTTACAGTAAAGTTCAGGGTTTGGATTGTGCTGTAATAACGTTTTTTCTAGTTTGCATTTCAGAACAACAAGCCACTACGATGTGATTGAATGCCGTCTAAACTAAACTAGTAAAAAACCCAGTTATTTCCGGAAAAGACCTCGACCGACACACAAGATAAACCCAATAAAAAGTTAAAGCCCGATTAAGATATCTTTTTTATTATTTTGGGTTCAGAATCACACACATACAATCATCTTGTTAAAACTTGCTTGGTTTCAAATACGCAACCCGAATAAACTGTTTTTTTGCAGCGCAAAGTTGTATTGCGATGTTGTTCAACACAGTAGAAAAGACTGTATTCCAACCCGCCCTGATAAGCAACTCCGTGGTTTTTCTTCATTCCCAGATGAATACAGAAATTATTGTGTATTTCGGTATTATTTCCACGTAGAAACTTTTTACCGAGGTATTATTACGAGTACAAGGAGGGTCGCTGTACGCTGAGAGTCGTATTTTAATAATGAATGGGTCGTGCATTTAAGCCGTGACATTTAAGTTAGTTGGTAGCGGGTCGCGTGGCAGCGCTCCGGCCGCCTGCCCCGTCGCGCGTCGCTCTCGACCCCCGGACACCTTGATTATAACATAATTGAGTGCTTCCGGTGAACCGAGGAGCCTCCGGTACATTTATAGACAAAATTGATACATGTCCTCCATCCGCTCGGAAATTCTACAATAAATGGAACTGTAGCTCTACTAGAAATATGATAAGATGGTCTTTCTCATAAAATAAAGTAAACTTGGTATTAGGGGCAATTTCTTAGAACTAAAATTATTGAGTCGTATCTAGTCAGCGGAAAACAAATCACCAAAATAGCAAAAAAAAATCATAAAACTAAAACAGAAAAACCTAGGTACTTAACGAAACAAAGATTTATAAATTACTTACGGCGTAGGTACCCCAGGGGAGTGTACTTGGTCTGTTGTTATTCCTATGTTATATAAAATCATGTTCCCAGAACCATAGAACACTCCATGACTCTATTGGCATCTACAAAATGATGATTTTTAATTTAACCAACGAACAAACTCTATTACTAAATACAAATATTAAATACGAAGACTTGGTTGGATGTGTCATGGATATCACGCTTTGATCATTACCTAATAATAAAAAAAACTAAATCAATATTGCTATGCTTTACACAATTTAAGCAAGGTCGACAATTGTATAGCATCGCACCGTTCTTACCGCATACACGCATGTCTCCACCACACTACGATACGAGGTAATATTCTGGGGTAATTAAAAAAAAAACCAGCCTTTTCATTCCATATGTCACAAGGTAAAGTTTGCAAAACTTTTTTTTTAAATTTTCTAGCCCCCCTAAACTGACCACCGTATTCAAAATTTATTTATTCAAAATACCCGTGTTTGGGTCACAGATACATATGTAAAGGTAATTCCGAGAATTTATATATTGTTCGTAAAAGCTAATTTAAAACTCAATGCCCTAGTTAATAGCAGGTATTCATGCAATAAATAATGAAAAGTACCCTTAATATTATATTTCGCAAAACCTTAACAGAGTTTGAAAAAAAATATGGAAATAGGCATACCTACCTAGCGCCCATCAATGGTTCTATAATATTTTACTCGAAAACTCTTCATATACCGAGAATACATTCACAACTTCACAACAGAATTTACATCAATATTGAAAAGCAAATCATTGAGTGAATCCCAAATAGTTGATTGAATGAACATTCGGTAAATAGTGAAGTTTTTCAAACACCAATTTGATACTTCCAGCGAATAAAGCCTCCTGCGAATCGGCCTTCATATTGTTCACAAAAATAAACCGGATTAATGTAAATTCAAGTATTCTTGACAATTTTGCCAAACAATTATCCATCAACTAACCAAACTCTTATTGGTTAGTTGATGGCTAATGGTTTAGTTACTCAGCCTCTAAAGTTATATTTTCAAAGTAATTTAGAATGCGCACCACTTTGAGCTGGTAACGTGGCAAACCAATATTGGTTGACTTTTAACTCTTACTTTTTATCAAACGAGAGCATCGAGAAATTTAGTGGTAGCTACCTAGCCGATTTTCAAATTACCTAAGGTTTATTTTGACCTCGTTATAAGTCAATCAACTCAACCACTGTTGCGTGAAAGCCTGATAATACATTGTAGAATATTAAAATACCGGTGAAAATAGTGCGGTGCGAATATTATTAGGTGATACTCGCTTTAGGAATGGGCGGAACAATACTTATTTGTGTATTTATCGGTCGCTAGTGTTGTGATTCTACGCGCGAGGACACGACTGGGGCGGGCGCGCGCCCTGTTTGGCGACTCGGTGAGCAAACTCGCGCTCTAGCCGCATTTGCAATTCGTTTGCGGACTACGAAATACTCTGCACCCGACCAAGTCTTTTGTGTAACCGGATTTCTCGGTTAACGACCTAGATTCTGCATATTTATGCAGTTTGGTCACACAATTTTTCGTGTCTGTAACTATCTCTTAAGCCTTCGCTGAATGTGATGTGATGATGATAACATTTTTCTGCTCGTTAGCCATTTGTTTTTAGCGCTAACTTGTACAAGTACCTCTACCAATTCATAGGTTTGTTAAATTAATGAAACATATTTTTCTTAAACTGTAAGATGTTTGTAAGATTTAGGTATTGAATGCTACTTTACAGGGTCATCCTATTGTATTATAAGCAGATAGCAGCACCTGGCAGAAAATAAATGCCATATTATGGATAGCATTTATGATAAAAGGACTCCGTGCTGTTCATAAGAAGTGTCCTTTTATCATTCTTATGCCTTCTCATATTGAGCAAACGGCAATATATATTGGCAGACGGAAATGGCAGAAGAAGAGGTAAGATGGTATTAGAATACACGAGGATGCTGCTGCCCCTTCTCTTGAAATCTGAGCTCTACGTAGATGAAGTTATAAGCTTTCGTTAGTGTCAAATAACATGGCTGGCAGCGCAAGATATGTGTGGAATTTAATTATAAAGTTATACAATAGTCGTATGCTGCGTTCATGAACCCGTTTAATGTTCACTTTATGGGGAAACAGTCTCAAAAATAAACAAACAAGATAAACATAGGTTCCGCACCGCCGCGCCGCGCCGGGTTAATAATCGTACCAGTGTATGAGTGTTGCAGAGGCGAGAGCGGTTGGGGGCCTGGCTGGCAGCCTGGCTAGTCCGCCCGCTGCAACTTATACTAATGTTATTAATTTTTAGACCGAACGAATCCAAGATTAACAATTGCCCTTAAGCTGGGGAGCGAGAAAATTAACTTTTAAATGTAAATTTTACGAGGAAGTCATAACGTGAAAGCTGCCGCGGTTAGCTCTGATTTATTGCACTTGGAATTGAAAGTGTTAAAGGAGTTGCAATCTGAAAAAAGTTTTAATAGGTACCTCTTTAAAGAAATATAAATCATGATTGTAGAGCAAATTTAACTTTCGCAAAGTTGTCCAACATTTAGGCTCATCTACTTGAGTGGCTATTTAATGACGGCGCTTATTTCGCTAATCAGAAAAGTATTCATTAGCTTCACAGTAGACGAGGATGATTATATTTTATCCCACCCCTTTGCAAAGATCTGTGAAATCTCTCTACAATAAAATATACACTGTCAAAAAGTTGAGATATTTACTTGAGTGTTTTCTGCTAAATCTCTACGTATTTACATTAGCAAACTTGCTTTATTGTACAAAAAATAAAAGGTTCATAGTATCTTAATTTTGGAGAACAAATATTACTTACGATATACTGTAAGTAATATTTGTTCTCCAAAATTAAGATGCCTTCAGTAAACACTGAAGACCTATAATTTCTGTTTTGAAACCCCGGCACCGGTACACCTGCCGAGGAAGTTACTAACTATACTGTCTAAAATTAAATATAAAACACAAATTCTTTAAAAAAATATTGACACGAATCTCTCACCAACATATCAACAAAGCTTCAATTACCTAATATGAATACGACTGAAACTCATTTCATACCCATATTTTTAAACTTATAAGACACATTAATTCCGTAACAAATTTCAATTTCCAAGTACTTGGAAGCTTAACTCTTTGGACCGCAAAGTTATATGGATTGGAACTCTTTAGCGTTGACGAATGGTAGGAGGTAACGAATGTGTACAATCAAAACTTTGAAAAGATTCATTGCCGCAAATTTAGCCGGCCAAAAATATGATCCAGCCTGAGTCAAAGAATTTGAGAACGGATGTGACTCGGGGCTCGGGGCGGTGCGATGCCGCTTCTCGCTAAACTTTTTCATTTCCACGCAGAAATATAAAAAGTGGAAAACTTTCTGCGAATAAACTATCATCTTGGAATATTTTAAAAACTCCTACAGATTTTTTACACTGACATACTGTTCTTTTTCAAAACATCTAAAACTATTATAATCAGGTTTTCTTTTCTATATACAGAAACCAGTAGATTTAGCACTAGATACCTAAAATCGGTTTGCTGTCTGGTGTTATTAACAGTTCACAACACCGATTTGGAATAGCAGTTTTTTATGAGTTAATACTCATGAAACAAAAATAATTATTTTTATAACACATGTATAATGTTGTGGTACATAGCATTATCAGCCTATAATGTTCTCACTGCTGGGACACAGGCCTCCTCTCTGTGAGAGAGAGTGGGCCGTAATCCACCATGCGGGCCCAGTGCGAGTTGGTAGTCGTCACATGTATTCGATTTTTTGACTCTAGGACATGCCGGTTTCCTCACGATGTTTTCCTTCACCGTTTTGAGAGCAGTGGTAATGAAATAATTTACACAAAGTGAAGCGCCAGTCAGGGTTCGAACCTACGACCTACAACCCGTAAGTCGCGGCCGTTACCACTGGGCCACCCCAGCTCTCGAAAAATCATCTGTTTCCTACATTTATGTCCGCATAACTCGTCAAAATGTAGGGAACAGCTGTTTTTTTTCGCGATTTCAGGTTTGGTCCCATAGTAAAAGTTGTTCATAATGATGAGTACAATGACCCCTTAAGAGGATTCCATTTTTAGGGTTCCGTACCTCAAAAGGAAAAACGCTTATAGAATCACTCGTGCGTCTGTCCGTCTGTATCAGCCAATTTGCTCCGAATCCAATGGACCGATTAAGTTGTAATTTGGTTCACATATATATCGGTCCAGAAGCTGAAAAGCACTGTCTGACAGTACCTAAATTGGCAAGTCCTGCCAATGTATGTACTGTTCATGTTTGTGCCGACAAATTATAAATCTATTTTACCGACACAGTTTATTTTTAATCGATTTTGTTACGTGTCGCGCAGCAATAAAAAGTGCCTGATTTATTTTTAAGAGACTGTAGAGAATTTGCGATTAGTGTTTTTCTTGTTATTTAGGAACTTTGAAATGCTGTAAGAAAATAGTAAGTATGTATTCTATCTTTAAACGTCACATAATGTACGTTCTACCAGTTTATTGGATGATTCTTCCTAAGTGGGCCACGTAACCTAATAGTCCCCTTTAAGGAGATATACTGAGTTTAATCTTTCCTCTGTATTTTTTTAGAAAACCCATTACCTGTTACCCAGAAGTTGGCAGAGTAAACCTGTAGCTATATATATCCATACCAGGAATCAGGAAACTTGGTTTCTTCAAGAAAATATGTTTTAACTCCAGAAAAGGTTTAACTTAAGCTTTCAAACGGTAGGTACCATGAAATTTATATGAAAAGATATTCATAAAGTCAAAATAGGGGTTTTATTTTTACGATTTGTTAAAACTCTACTTCGTTTAAACGTGTTTCTCCAATAGGTTTAAAACACGTTATGGTGAAACGAAAGTAAACTCATGTTCGTTCAACTACAAGAAATACTAACGTTAATTTGGCTCCGGTATCCCCACAATTAGCAGGAAGTGCCAGACCAAAGACAATAAGCGGACAGAGATAACTTGAGATGTCTAGTTCAGAACCTTTGTTTCCGGGAGGGTACCGGCTACAGCCTAGATATTAGGGGCATCTCGTAGCTTTAGTAGCAGTTGTTAACAAGCCAGTGGCAGAACTAAAATGATCAATTTACATCCGCTTATTACGATAGATAGGGTGAACTGAGAAGAACCAGTACAGTCATGAACACTAATATGTATACACTCAGCAAATTTTAAAAGTGATTTTCTCCTACTGTATTGATTGTAATTTTGTGGTATAAAGAACATAATATTTTACTATATGATTTGACCATATTATTATGTAATAGGTATGATCTCAAAGTTGCAATCGTTATTCCACGAGAAAATCGTGAGTGATTGCTGAGTGTATATATATTTTTGCTCGTGCTGTATTTAATGGGTGTTGAAAGCCGACAAAATAAAAACACGAGAAAATTGGCTCTTAGCACTGTTGTCCAACTCATTTTGCCGTTGACTGTGTAACTAGGCAAATGCATCGTGCGACAAATAGAAGCTTTAGAAATTCACAAATAGTTGGATAAACGCCATGGTAGGCGGAATGTTTGTTCAGCCGCACCTCCATATATACCTAATGTAGCAGTAATAGGAATGTAGGTATGTCGTACTATGCTGCATCTACCTTCGAAATCCAGTGTGCATCTGTTGACTGCTACATTAATTTAGATTACAAAATACAATACAAAAAAATACAAAAAGTTTATTTTCTCTCTCACATAGAAATATACAAGGAATAATATACATAATTCAGGTGTACATTGGTGGATTGTAATCTATTGGTGATTGATTAACTATTGTTTGTAGCGTTGTCTCTATATTACAATTTACTATTTAAATATTTATTGAGGTAAATTGCGTAACATGTACGGTAAGCACATTACTATATAGGTAGAATACACATTATTCTAGGAATTCATTTAACCCAAAATGTTATGATCCTTTGTCAGAATTTTCAGGCCTTATTTTTTTTTGATACAATCAAATTTCGTGTAAACAGATTTTCCTTTATCCGAAACAGAATTTCATTATTAATATTGGCCTCAATTAGAGGCGAGGCGACACGAGGCGTGCGCCACTGGCTGTCACCATAACCGAGCCGAGTTAACCGCCTCTCCGAGAGTAATTACACTGAACTTCATTTAACTTCCGCAGCTCAGTCCAAATACCAGTACCACTAAGCACTGTACTTACTTTACTTAGCCCGTAACAAAACGATGCAATTTTAAGTAACGGTCCGGCGGGATAAGTCGAAAGCGTATATAGCTTAATGTACTTATGGAAGTAAACTTTTGTATGGAAGTGTAACGTTCTTGCTAAATAGTTTTGTGAGTTTGTGAGTAAGGTCGCCTGCGCTATATGCTGCTATTGCTACTGCTAGCTGTTTAAGTTATGTCTCGACCTTATCTGTTCAATACATAGTTCAAGGTAGATGACCCAGTTACATAGCATTATTATTTTTATAACTTTGTGATGAATGTTTCTGTGCTATGAACATTGATTTTCGTTTAGTGTAAGTAGGTTTACTAACGTAATGTTTGTTTTGTTCTAGTTTCTTTTTATCGTTATGCGATAAGTTTGTAAGCATACTTTCTTAGCCCGTTTACGTAGGTCTTATAAGAATAGTTAGGTACTCCTTTATGGCGAACTATTTGTACGGTCTAATATGAAGCAGCTATTTCATGTTTTCCTTTCATCGCAGCAGTAAATAGCCGAACACCTATAACTTTACCTTCTCTGATGTCGGCAAACGTTAACGACGAATTTTTCAGAAATAAATTGAACGGGAAGAGGCTAAATATGTTTTCACCGGGAATATTAGAGAACGATCGCGTACCAGCTCTAAAATATTTAAAATGGAGTAGGTGTTTGCGGTCCGGAGGGAATTAGGTACTTAACAATTTTGATACATAATACACGTTCTATAACGTCTTACACAAACACCCTCGGTGCTCCGTTCGTATTAACTCCATAATCTGGAGTCTTGGGGCTTTATTAGCCTCATAGCGTGACGTAATTCATCACTGTTACGGCGTGTGAGTTTAACGTGCTAATATTACTTACATAGCACGTTTTTTCGTACTAGCTACATAATTAAGCGTCCATTTTAGTAGGCGCTTATGTGTTTGAAATGTTCAAATGTTATGAGTACCTACGAGCTCACTTGTTTAATAAAACAAAACTCAAAGTTTTTAATTTAAGAGAATAATAGCTTTTCTGAGTTCCTTTTCGCTTTATCTTAATTTTCTCGTCTGCGCGTGCCAATTTAGAAAAACTTCTGATTTATTCTCTGAATAGAAACTTTCTTACGTTATCTCTGTACAAACTGATTAATTAATCCTGTGCTGTATAGTGGAATTCGAATCCACATATTTCTTTTAAAGTGGTTTTCTAAATGACCACGTCACAACAGCAGCAGATGTAGCACATTTCATCGCACAGTCACAATAAAGAATTGAGAGAAAGTTATGGTGGCAGGAAATGGACTGGCAACCTGTGACTGCCTTGTGCACTTTTATGATAAACGAATACTGAGAGTATTCTAATTACGCCGTAGAGGAAAATAAATCAATGTTAAGGACAATCCTTTTGTACCTTGGAACTTACAAATTTTTCAGAAAAGGACTGGAGTGAAATTTTAAATAGTTAAATGAACAAGGAAAGCAAGGTCTTTGTTCTGCAGCGTGATAGTTAAAACTTGTAATTGGGACCACTTAAACAGATTAACTTATGACTTAATTTTCTATACTGCTAATTGGAATATGGCGAATGAATTATCGATGTCTATAAGGAAATACCGGTCACGGCACTATTTCAACCATACATTTTGCATCAAAATACATTAACAAAATCAAATCGATATATTTTAGGTGTTTGTGCAATGTAAGCTGACATGGCAAGCAGTGCCAACAAACGTAAGAAGTATGATATCGATATCATCTGCGTTGTCATGCCCTATTCCACAGGAATGGAATAAGGCTCTTGGAGCTCTCAGAGATCTGATGAATTGCCTCATAAATTGTAGCTTACGCTATCCTTCGTGCGAGTCGCAAGCGGCCAACTCCGCTCATGCCTCAGAACATTTGGTGCCACTCCGAGAATAAGTTTATTTTTATAAGAATTTTAAATATCAAACGCTTACTTACTTATTTATGACTGAGCAACGAGGAGAATTACTAATATGCAATTTTGTTTAAATTAGTTATTCAGATTAATGGTGGTTTATGAAAATATTCATTATTTGACAGCACACAAATCAAATACAGCTTATTTAAAATTATCTTGTAAGTCACCAATGTCAGTTACAAAAAAAAAAGTTAATATCGTACCTAACTATTTTTAACTCTATCCGATTTTAACATAATCGGACAAGTTTCTAAGAACATCATTGCGAGACTATCTGCTGCATCGGTTACCTATTTCAGTTCAGACTTGTTTCGTGTAACCCGGAAGCTACAAGGCCTACAAGGGAACACCTGCAATTACTAGTCCTACCTACTAGGTACTTAATAGAGTCGAAGTCTCTGTAAAGGTCAGTCTTGCCTTAACCAAGTAACCGTAGCTAAATCCACGCAGAATTCCACCATGGACAGGAAAATGGCAAAAAGATAACCAAGACAAGGAAAGAGATACAATACAACGATATAGGGATTTCGTGTAGGGGATTTTTATACCTATAGGTACATTTTTCAGAAGCATGTTCATATATCAAGTAAATAACCAGATATTTCTGCTTTGCTGGACTCACAGCCGCAACCCGCATCGATTGGCGATGGTAATGGCAGGAAGGGTTCAGCGCTGCGGGTTGCGGCTGTGAGTCCAGCAAAGCAGAAATATCTGCGTGGTTTCAACAGAGTTGATCTACAGATAGTTAACGTTCTCAATGAAAAATGTGCCATCTACTCTATGACATACCACAACTGCAAAAAAACGCTAACCGAATGGCTCAAGAGCAAAAGTTATGAAGAAATCGAAGATATCCTACACTAGATCACATAACTCAGGAACACATTAATTTGTACACATATACACACCACACACCCCCACGATACACAAACCACATTTATCTTACACACATGCCCATTACATCCCGACACCCACAAAAGCACACACACAAACACACACAAGCACACATACGAACCCACACACAAACTCACGAACATATTCTACACCCAGTGCCCTTCTAATATAATATGGGTTATATAACATCTTTAATTAGTTTTAAATGAATCTTTTGGCTTATTTCTCACACATTGTAGAATTATTGTAAACTGGAGGAGCGGAACCACCTAACACAAGCAAATCTATGCTTAAAAGGTGACTCCAAACCTAACATAGTTATTTACTAAAGTGAAGAAATAAACATTTTTATTTATTTATTTATAGATAGTTGTCTAGATTAGGTAAGACAAGTTTGTACAAGTGAGATAGATACTAAGATTAGTATCTGTTATGCTACACTTCGCGTTATCGCCAACTTTTCTTCATGCGCTCTCAGTTGCTCAGCGAGTAATCGAGGGGTGTGCGAGAGAGAGCGCACGAAGAAAAGTTCGCGATAACGCGAAGTGTAGCCGTAGCATTAAACGCACTTACGATATACATGAAAATATTGCGTTACACAAAAAGGAAATCATCTAGACTCCGCAATAGCAAAGGACGATCAAAAACAAGGAAGCAACACTGAATGGTATTTCTTATAACAAGGATGCTGCATTTCCGATAACGTTGTTTTGTATGTGCGGATGTTATTCTACTAACGTTTGCGTTTTCATTAGGATTCGTAATTTCCAGGTTGGGAAATTGCGGATCCGGTGAAGTCGACGGCGTTGCACCAACTCACATCAGTGACATCACAAGCACGAGGCGGAAGGAAGAGGGGTGAGAGGGAGGGGGGTTACCTGACTACTGCATGACGTACTGCTTGTTCATTAACTACACTTGACTTCTCCGCTATACAATCTTATTATCTCGCATTAGTACATTATCTATGTTCCCACAGTGGTACAATTCATTATGGTTAGTGCCGCAGGTGCAAGGAGAATCTTGAAGCGCATCTCAGAACGTTAGGAATCAATCTTGTTTTACTACCGCTGTAGTAGGTACCTCACCGTGTATCTACGATATGAGGTATGTTAAACAAGTAAAAGGTTTCATAAAGATTCAAAAAAGGATTTTATCAGTAGGTAGGTACTTATCTGCAATCACATGTACAACTGTCGATGTGATCTATCTTCAATACTTTACTGGATAACAAAGGTCAGGAGTCACTGTTATAATTATGACTGACTGCAAAATTATTGAAATCTTAATAATAGAGTTGAAACTAGGTAATGAGTGGAAAACCCATCTCCTTACGAAAAAAAATAATCTAAGCAAATCATCGATGGATAAATAATGCAGTTATCCTTATTCGACATATATCACGTCTAACGATAGATTCATTCTCAGAATTAATTAAGAATGTTCACTGAACTACCCATTTATTTTAGCACTCAACCAATTTGTACTGAATTTTATTTCAGGTCCCAGGCTATTCTAAAATAAAGATTCGTTACAGACACTTGCAATATCCCAATCGATTTCGGAGATTTCTCAGTAAATTGTAGAATTATTAGAAAAATAAACATACCCTGTAACTTCTAATGACTCGTTATTTGGTAAAATATATACATTGGGTAACTTATTATACTAAATTAACAAAAAAAAACAATTACTTAAATAACAAAATTAAACAAGGCGATCCACTCTCACCTAAGCTATTCACAAGCGCACTGCAGGAGGTTTTTTAAAAAGTTGCCGGATTTGTGGCAGTCACGAGGCATAAATGTTAGCGGCCACCAACTAACAAACCTCCGCTTTGCTGATGATATTGTGCTATTCTCCACATCATCTTCAGAACTCGAAGAAATGCTCCAAGATCTAAGCACAGCAATTCTTGAGGTTGGACTTTCAATGAACAGATCCAAAACGCAGGTCATGACCAACAGCACAAAACGTAGGGTTGAGGTAGACGGGCATGTATTGCAATATGTCGATGAGTATACTTATTTGGGACAGATAGTGTCTTTCAAGAACAGGCAAGACAAAGAAGTCGAAAAACGAGTCCAAAATGCTTAGAAGACCTACTGGGCCCTTAAAGACTATATGAAAGGAAATCTCCCCATATCCTTGAAAAGAAAACTCATCGATATGTGCATCCTGCCCGTCCTAACCTATGGTGCACAAAGTTGGTCACTTACTGAACAACAGAAGTCCAAACTCAAGATTTGCCAGCGGGCAATGGAGCGCAGCATATTAGGTGTCAAGCGAACAGAGCGCGTTAGGAACACCACCCTGCGCTCCATAACTCAAGTAGCGAATGTTGGAGAAAAAACAGCCAGGCTGAAGCGGGAGTGGGCCGGCCACGTCGCACGAATGCACCCGGAGAGATGGGCAAAGATCGTCACTCACTGGACGCCTGAAGGAGGACATCGCCGTCGAGGTAGACCGCGGCGAAGGTGGTGTGACGATCTAATAATGTTTGCGGGGCCAACATGGCCAGAAATCGCACAAAATAGAGAGCTTTGGAAGGAAAAAGGGGAGGCCTTTGCCCAGAAGTGGGACACACAATAGGACATAAAAAAAAAACAAAATTAAAAATAAAAAATAAAGGGGAGGGACTCATTGAGTGCACAATCCAAAATTTCTAGCAAATATATACTTACACCTATGTAGTTCCTGTGTTTAAAATTAATTTCGTCGAAATGTTACTAAGATTGAACGAATTATAATTCCAATGAAACAGTACGTGTTTCTAGGCACGCATCTACCTACACTGTACATGTGTTTCAAATTAATTTTATCTTTAAAACAGACTCCCTATTTTCATTTACGCTGTCAAAGCGTTCGGGAGTGACATTTTCTAATTAACGAACGCAAAATTGATCTGCTATAAATCTGTGGAGCGGACGGCATATTTATGAAATCATTTTAGCTGACGGAAAGCTAAGCATGTTTTCAGAAATTATGCCCAACTTTATGCGTGGAACTCAAAACCTGAGCTGTTTTAATGGGCTGTCACTTTTAATTTATTTTTATTGTAATCTTTAAAGACGTGATGGTTTATGTCTTTGGAATATCGGAGTTTTTACAATGGCCTGTCGTTAATCGGAAAAAAAATACGCTTTATAACTTACTGTCGCGATCCCGTAAGAATATCGGGATGAAAAGTATCCTATTTCCTATTCCAGATCATGCTCTACCTTTGTGCCAAATTTTATCTAAATCCGTTCAGCCGTTTAAGCGTGAACGCGTAACACACAAATAAACTCATTTTCGAATTTATATATAAATAAATATAAATATATAATATACATTTAGTATAATATAAATACCTATATAAATAATATATAATATAAAGTCCTAACTAATATTCAGCGTCACTAATTCGACGAATTCGAGGGAGTGGCAACGGAACCCTAAGGATGATTGCAGACAGACCAGTATCGCCAGCTGTGGGAAGGCTCACCAGGCTGCACATTACCTGATATTATATACCTGCCTATTTTTCAATTATGTTTTTTTCAATGATATTGTAATTTTAATTTATTTTCAATTATTTGTTTCAATTTTTATGCTAATTTTAATTTTCAATTCAATCAATTATTTCGTCAGGACTAACATAAGTTTTAAGATACCTATTACTAACAAAAATATGGACATATTCAGTCTGAAATAAACAATTTTTATTTTATTTTATTTTTTATTTTTAATGTTATAAATGCGAAACTATTACATAGGCCTAGATTCCAGTAGGTAATAGTTTTCTGCTCCATTTACCACCATACCTCCTGCAAACACGACAAGCCTACATTGCGTGCTCCCGAGGGCAAATCCTAGTTGACAAATCGTAAAGAAAGAACCACGAGCTCTATTGATTTTACCTTTACAACGCAGACTACATGAAATATTTAACTTATAGGTATGTAATAAACATAATCCGAACCTCTCACATATATTTTAGAGAACATATTTCGTAATTTAGGTGTCTAATTATCTGTAGGCGAGTGGTGTTAAAGATATTTTGGTAATAAATTAACGGAGACCCTTTGTATAGGACGGGCTGGCCCGGGTCTTTGGTCGAGGGGCGATAATAGGATCCCTGTCATCATACGTGTGCCGTTTATGCGTTATTACCTGTTGAACATTAGCCTTATAAAATAATATCCGAGGACAGCAAAAGATTATGGTGATGCTGAGACAGAACATACCTACATAAGATATCCTCTTTACATTAAAACACGTTGCGTGTTAAATATAATAACGCATTCAGATGCATACAGCTTGTATGTATGTATTCGATTCATAAAGGAGGCCTGCAACTTTCTCATTGAGTGCGTAAGAGTCATCTACCCTGCTTTCGGCGAACACTTACAACACACTACACACTACACCGCCAAGGCAGACCTGTCTTGCCATATACGAATAAATACATACATAAATCTGACAATGGATTATTGAGGGCCATATACGAGGCAAACTATTTCTTTGTCTAAGGAAATTAATATTATTCCATTAAAATAATACTTATCTATTGCTTTGTTGTAATGTAATGTAATTTCATATTGATTGTTTTGTAATAACTTAATAATTTATGATCAAATCTGGTTTATATTTTATATGGGTGTATTCCTGAAATAAAAATGATTTGATTTGATTACTTAGTTAAGTAAATCGTTTTTTGTGAAAGCATAGAATTCGAATCTAAGGCCCATTGATACATTGATAAATTACATCTCATAAAAGAGCTTTTTTAAAATGCTATCTCTCAGAATGCTGATTTGAAAAAGAAAAAAATCCTTTTAAGTTGTCAATGTATGAAATTCAGATAACACACGTTTACTATTCAGAGGTTTTTTCAGAATCTGTCCTATGTCTGTATTGAGAGTGGTTATAAATGCGGGATATACATAAAATATATAGATTAGCAAAACTTTTAGGCCGAGTGCTTCTATTGAATGTTTTAAATCGAGACTAGAACTCAAATGGAAGTACTTACAAATCGTCTATGTAAGAGGTAGGTATGTAGAGTAGAAGTATCATACCTGTATGATATTTCGCACCGTACACAGCTAGACGACTCAGAATATTGCGCCAACGCGCATCAAATGCGTCTTCCTGTTTATTTATTATTTATGTACACACAGTAAAATACAAAATATATACGACATAGTTAAAATATGAGTACAAAGGTACTGCTTATTTCTTAAGAAATTTCTTCCAGCAGACCTGCGAAAGGAGAAATGAGAAAGAAATGTAGACAATAGTGTGTGAGAACAAGAAGAGAAAAACATGATTATGCGAAGTCTTAACTAAAAATATTAAATATACCTACACATATACGCAAAAAAATTAACATATACTTAAATAAATACATAAAGCTTAAATATATAAACATAAATACACTAATAAGTACCTATATAATAATATACTCAAAGTTGAGAGGAAAGAGAATGCTCTTTTACACGAACTTTGAATATAGAAACAGTTTTCAAATCACGAATGCTAGGCGGAAGTGAGTTCCACAATCTTACAGCATGGACAGAGAAGGAATAAGAATAATAGCTAGTTTTATGAGGATGAGATTTAAGGAGAAATCTAAGGTGTGAATACACGGTGCGTTACTAGGACGAGCGTAAGAAAAACGCTCACGCAGGTAGGACGGATAAGACGGGTTGTGTAAGATGTTGAAGAGGAGATATAAAATCCGAGTGTTCCTACGAAGGCGGATTGGAAGCCACTTGAGTTCCTTGCGAAGGTGAGAAACATGGTTATACTTTCGAAGACCGAAAACAAAGTGAATGCACAAGTTTGGCAAGCGCTCAAGCTTGTTTAATAGCTCCTCAGTAGCATTCAGGTAGCAGGCGTCAGCATAATCTATAATCGACATCAATAATCGGCATAATCTATTATATATAATAAACTACAAAACAGTGGCATCGGTCACAGGTTGACTCACACTACTTTAGACAAAATTTATATGCATCAAACAGTAGGTACAATGGTGGTCATGCCCTCGGAATGACTATGTGCTCTGAATCAAACCTTATAGTAGCCTCATACTTGTGAGATCATCCGAAGTGTTGTTTTTGCAATTTGAATGAAGATGATTGACAGACTAAAAGAAAGAGTGTAAGATTTCTACAGAATCCTAAAAAAATGATCCATAATGATGAAACATTAATCTTGTTAGGGAGTCAGAAAGTTGGCACTTAGTGCTGGCAAAGTGTCTGTCTAGTCGTAATCGAGCCGGGCGTGGAAGCTACGTTGAAGTACTTATGAACTAACTAGTAAGTATACTTAGGCATGTGACGCTCCCTCTAGCTACGATATCAAATATTGAGCATTTCAGATAGTGTATTCGGCGAACCCGGCGTGCACAAGCAAAGGTCAAAACTTAATTAAAGCAGCAACATAACATAATTTAAGAACACAGCTGTTATATATTAATGCTATTATCACGTTATTCAGAAGACAGATAAAACAATTTGTTGTTTATAATTGTGTAAACAATCTCTTAACAGATCTTTTAATTTTTCGAAAAGCATATCATCATCTGCCTAGCCTTTTCCCAACTATGTTGAGGTGAACTTCCAGTCTAATACCAGTATTTTACATGGAGCGACAGTCTGTCTGACCTCCACAACCCAGTAACTCGGTAATACAATACCCCTTGGTACGACTGGTTGTTACACTTTCGGGCTTTTGACGATCCGTAACGACTGTCAAAGATCCACAAATGGTAGCTGGGACCAACGGCTTAACGTGCTTTCCGAGTCACGGAGGAGTCTCGGTATGTAAAGATTGTCACCCATCCATGGACCAACCCCGGCAAGCTTAGCGGATCAACCCGTACGGCTGTTATTACCTAGCCACGAGCTACTCTCTTTAATGTTTCGAAAAGCATGACGCGAAAAGAAAAGTCGTTTGTCCTCGCCTAATTAGCGTCAGGTAAACTAGTTGCTGGATAAAACAGCGTGAGTTAAAGTTTTTCTAGACTTAGACAAAAAGAAAATGTAGGATTGATCGCCAAGCTTTAAACATTTTTCGTAAATGTAGGTAGTTTGTAAATACGGTCGGCTGGTCGACAATTGTCGGCCATCATTCGGTAATCAACCTCGCTAAATGAAGATTTCCTGTTGTCGTGAGGTCTCTTGTTGGCCGCAGAGGGTGACATCATTCAGACGGCTCGCTATGTTTTCCTCTTAACGTTTTCCTTACACGGCGGCTACACGGCGGACATAGGTAATAATCTTTTTGTATTGTTATGGTTTATGTTCCATATGAAATAGGCAGTTTCAATAAAAAATACTAGTATAATTTTAGTATTAGCACTGCGATTAACGCAATTGAATTATTAAACCCTAAACCCGAAATTTCTGGTCGGGATTAAAATTCAGGTTAGTTAGATATAACCAAAAATTACCGTAACAACCCAATCCTTTTGAGTACCTACCAACATTATTAAATGATTAGCTTTATGAAATTAACATGTAATATAATCATTTTACGAGGATAATGGTCAGCTTTCATTTGTTAACATTATTATTTTGCTAGTTGAAATTGTAGCGGTGAATATTAATAGGTAGGTACCTATTGTGTGACCGTGTGACCATAACTTTATGTGCATAAATTCACGACGGTAAAGAATTTAAGTTAACGTGTTAGTTTTATTATTTTAATTCAAACAAGTCACCTAATTAATTGAAATGAAACAAATAGTTTCTGTGGTTTTCTTTATTGTAATCTTACTGAAATTATTTATTTATAGTAATGAGTGGACTAATGTATGTGCGATACTTAAAAATATACCCTACATAGCTTTAGAGGTATTTATTATTTCGGTGTGTTTTTGGGTTCATACGTAGATTTCGACCTGGTAGTTGAGTCCTGATCCGCGGTCGCTCTTGAGCCTGATGTTGGCGTATGAGAAGCCGACTCCTCCGGCTGTGACGCTGGCGATAGCATCAGTGTGGTCCAGGTCCCGCAGGACAATACCCTGCAAAAAGCAAATGTACCAATTAAATGAATGTCTGGTGCAATAATATCAAAACATCGACCATTTGTTGTCGAAATTTGTTTGTATAAACTCAACTAAACGTCATAATACAGGTTAATTGACAAATTAGTCCAGTATATCCCGAGACACGTAGATAGGTAAATTGATAACAAAATATTTTGCTTATATACAAAATTCATGTCAACGGTTCTTTTTGCTTCGATATATTTTTTATTCATTTTGTTTCAGTAGTAAAAGTACTGCCCACGATGCTGCCCACTTGATGAAACGTGGTTTGAGCTGCCATAATAGACGGACACCTTCAATAGCAAAAGGTGTTCCGACTCGCTGCCGGCTATAATTTGGCGCTTTCAGCTTTTTCAGTGTAAATAATTGTGAATGATGTTTTGTGCTACTAAATGAATGTTCAAATTCGAGTTTTAATGACGGAAAGCGGATTTAACGTAGGAAATGAGTTGTGGGAAATAATTAGGTGTAAGTCTATGTCATAACAATATTTATATGGTAACGATCCTCATGTTATGAAGTATTTCGCATCTTCATGCATGCTCTCTACCTACTTATTATCTTATTATTATTGATTGTATAATATAACGTGTCTGGCATAGCAATTTTTATTTTTTTATTTTTTTATTTTTTTTTATTTATTTATTAAGGTTCACCAACAGTTGTTACAGATATTATACAGATAGGAACATTTATGTAATTGTGTCTTAAATCTAACTGCACAACCAATTACAGGCAAACACCACATGCAAAATGCTCTTTGTAAATATAAATTAATTTAATTTTAAAGACTGATTTTAAAGATTTCGGTTACTTAATTTTAAAGATTTAATTATGAGGACTTATGTACTTAAATTAGTTTTGAATAATGTACTTAAATTCTAGATAATTATATTAAATACTTATACTAGTTACGTTTGATAAACGTTGAAATTGAGTCTTCGTGGACGTCAACCAGGTCGCTGCGTTCGTTTATGAGTTTGCACATGCGGGGTATAGGAGAATTAGCACCAAACACTGTACGGCGGACAGATGGAGCTAAGGGTGTTATAGGTTTGCGAGGTGGTCTGCGGGGTACTCTGAAATTGAACCTAGATACCAATTGTGGGCAGTCAATGATATTATTGAGCAGTTTATATGCGAATCTCAAGTCCAAGAGCTCTCTTCGAGCTTCCAGGGTACTCATTTTGTAGCAGCCTAGTTTATCAAGGTAGGAGAGATATTTAAATTGCCTGAATGAGTGAATGAGTTGAATATCTTTATCTTTTGTGTCTGCACGAGCTGTTATGAGTGTTAGGTATGTCACTCAAGATTGGCAGGACTGGTCTTATATACAGTGCGTGCGTACTTAAATATAAACATTTTAAAGTAAAATTTTAATGATTACATTTTTTTTTATTAATTTTTGACGGCCGCATATACTAGAACCAAAAATTCGAAGACATATGACATCTATTTTATTATAAATTAAAGTCGCTTTTCATGTCTGTCTGTGTGACCGCGTTGTCAATAATAATAATCTCCGGAACGCATTTTGATGCGGTTTTCACCGTCATTTAGTTAGAGAATCATTCCGGAAGGTTTATGTGTATATAAATATATTTAATATTAAAAATACATAAGTATAACAAAGATATCTCGATGTTTTGCCAAGATGTAAAAACCGTGCGAAGCTGGGGGAAGGTCGCTATAGTATATAATAAACTCCAATCTGCCTGCCTTTTCCCAACTATGTTGAGGTCAGCTTCCACTCTAATCGGATAAAGCTGAATACCAGTATTTTACATGGAGCGACTGCCTATCTGACCTCCACAACCAAGTAACTGAGTAATACGATAGGTAGTTACGATACCCCCTGGTAAGACTGGTTGTCAGACTTTCGGGCTTCTGACGACCTGTAACGACTATCAAACATCCGCGAATGATAGCCGGGACCAACAGCTTAACGTGCTTTCCGAGACACGGAGGAGTCTGAGTGGATGGGTGGTCAACTTTACATAAGTTGACCACCCATCCGCGGACCAACTCCGGCCAGGGTAGTTTAATCTCATGGACCGACCCGAGCGGCTGTTATTACTTAGCCACGAGCTCCACGAGTACATAATAAACCTCATACATAGTTAATTAATCTGCAAAGGTGGGCGACTTGAATTCTTGTTTTTATAATGCCGACAGCTAACAATGTATGAGTCATTGCAGTCCGTCTGGCCCTGAGGCGGGGGGATCCCGAACAACTCCCCAGTGAGGGTCTGGTGTCTGAAGTCTGAGATAGCCTTATCATAAATATTAGATGTAGTTATTATATCTTCAGATATAAAACTACGGCTGTCCTTCATAGTACACATTTATAATTTTAATTTGTTACTAAAATTATTCTCTAATTTTTTATTTTATTAATAATTTTAGAATAGGGAAAAAGGGCGTTAAAATGTTATACAAAGGGGGAGTCGTTCCCGAGAATCAACGATTGAACTGCGATAGTCTGAGTTGTAAATGAATTAAATGACAAAAATAACATTTTGTCGTTAGGAAATAATGATTATTTGTATTTCTAACCGTCAATTAGTCAGAAGGTTCGTAGATTTTCATCATTATTTATAAACAAAGGTGAAGACAGAAGAAGGTGCTATTCATAAAATTGAATTGAATATTCTAATATTTATCGTTCAAATTGTACCTATTCATTTCAAGTAAACAGTTTACAAACCGCAAAGCTATTTTCAGAACGATAATGGTGCAAATGAGAAAATTAACGTTCTGTGTTCCGTCTAAGTTGTTTGAGAAAAACTTAATTAGGTAAGACCCTTTTTTTTTTTTTTTTTTTTTTGGGTGGGAAATCATCCAATGACTTCTCCCGCTCTGGGTGGAGCGGAAGGGCGTGTCAGACTTCTACTGACTAAAACCCACCCGTGTTCCTTCAGTTGCCTGTTGCCAAGGTCCCGGTATCCCTTTCGGACTAACCCGCAACCCTGGCAGGCATCGGTCCTAGCGGACCCCGCCAATTGTGCTGACATCTCTTTGAGGCGCGCGTGGAACATGACGCGCCATCGACCCGGGCCTGGTCCTGATCGGACGGCGAGCTACCCATTGCTCGCCGTCCGCAAGCCCGCGCCTATGGTGGCCGGGAATCCGCCTGGGATTCCCGACGCCCAGGGCGTCTCCAGCGGCGGCGGCGGTTAGGAGCGTGAGGGCGCAAACTTTGCCTCTCCCTCACGCGTTCCGCCTCCTCCTTCTCGAGCATTACTGCTTCGCAGAAGGAGGTGACTGCTTCCCATGCCCTCTCGCTCCGTACCATGGCCTGGACCAGAGCCGGACGCGAGAGGTCACCGCCGCCAATCGCCTCCAAGAGGACACGGCGGGGCTCCGCCCAAGCGGGGCAGACCTCCACCGTATGCTCCACCGTGTCCTCCGGGCGATCCACACAGTGGTGACACCCGGGCGTTTCCTCCCGCCTTATACGAAACAGGAACCTCCCGAAGCAACCGTGTCCGGTGAGGACCTGCGTCAGGCGGAAGGTGAGGACGTCGTGGCGCCTCTCTAGCCACTCCTCAAAGAGGGGACTTATCGCCGCAATTGTGGCGTGCCCAGCACTGGGTTGCGACAATCGCACTCTCCATGCCGCCATGAGATCCTGCCGGAGCTCTGTCCGCTGAGCCGCGATTTCTCGCGGCAGCGGAGTTACGCCCCGGCGCTTCATCTCCTCGCGCCACTCCCAGATGTGCGCGAGGACCTTCGCCTCCAGATCCCATGGCGGTAATCCGGCCAGGAGGCTCGCCGCCTCGCGAGAGACCGTGCGGTATCCCCGGGCCAGCCGAATGGCCATGACCCTTTGGGACGCGTTCAGCCGGCGGGCTGGCCGCAGCCTAAGGGAACGCGCCCACACCGGTGCCCCGTAAAGGGCCATGGACCGCACGACCCCCGCGTAGAGCCTCCGGCAGGAGGCGTTTGGACCCCCCAGATTGGGCAGGAGACGCCCCAAGGCAGCTCTAGCCCGGTCCAGCCTGGGAGCCAAACGTCGGAAATGCTCAACGAAGTTCCACCGGCTGTCGAGGACGAGTCCTAGGTACTTCATCGTCGACTCGACGCCGATGTGAACCCCTCCTACCGTAATTTGGGAACCCGACGGTAGATAGGTAAGACCCTAAAATTGTCTAGAAGTCAATTTAATTGCGAACAAACTATAAATAAACCTACATCCAAGAATCATGATTTTACTTTTACCAAGAGAAAAAAACGTCTATTGACAAAAACATTAACAACAAAAAAGCAAATCGGTCTTTTTCATGGTGCCAAACAAAGCGTTATATGACACGCGAGTGCTGAACGTAAAATCACAATCACAACAAAAAGGCTTTTTATTTGTTAAAAAATTTAAAAACCTCTGCGGTTGAGTATCAATTAAATTAATAAAATCAGAACGATTGTACAAACCTATGTTATGTATGTTTACGTTGAGTTTCGCAATAACAGAAACCTTTTCTGGACGCGATCTTTACAAACCTTCAATTGAAGGGTACAGGGGAAAAACATGCTATGTCACATTTTTGAACTGGCAATGCCATTGTGAAGTATAAATTTGGTAGAACGAAACGCCAAAACACACTTTGCAGTAACATGCATAGTCACTGAGTAATATTCATAGTAAAATATTGATACAGTGCAATAACAAGCAATGTCCAACTCGTACAGGAGAAAAATAAGCATTTTTTTTTACTACACAACAGAAACAAATATATTTTCTTTATAAATAAATATATTTTCCTTCTATTTGAAACTTTATTGTACCTTTTTTCAAAGATCAAAATATTAATTTAGCAATTTCTCAGTTCATTGTCTTTGTGACATTGCATATTTTTCCCCTGTGCCCTTCAATTGTGCTCGCTTATTCGTAAGTGAGTATTAATTAGATGGCTATTCAAATACAGAATTAAAGAAGTCAGTGTAATTTTGTCAGGTTAGGATTTGCAACAAGGTTTTATGTTGCTAAAGCCTTGTTTACACTACTCAGGGCATTTCTTGTCCCTGGAATGGCGATTTTTTACCGCATTATACCTACTTATTTTTCATTTTCTTGTAATATACTTAACGGTATGAAAATTAACACGTTTGTCTCTAAAAAAGTCGTATGGACGATTATTAAAACATGTTTGAGGCTGCAAGCGCATCGTAATACAGACATTGCAGTTTCTTGATTCATTCCTGGAGAGAAAGTTCTAGGTATGGTTTGCAAGAGTTCCTAGACCACAGTCATAGACTCATTGCTTACTCGTAGACTCCTCAAACTCAAACTCAAATTCTTTATTGCATTCATGTGTACAACAGCTGTTACATAGATAAATAAAGTAAGATCCAACATGAAACCCGGTTAGGGTTGCGGGTTAGTCCGAAAGGGATACCGGGACCTTGGCAACAGGCAACTGAAGGAACACGGGTGGGTTTTAGTCAGTAAAAGTCTGACACGCCCTTCCGCTCCACCCAGAGCGGGAGAAGTCATTGGATGATTTCCCAACCTCAAAAAAAAAAAAAAAAAAGGGCACGGCAACATAAAAAATTGGACAGAACAAGCATCCAGTGATTAGGTACACTGGATTGCAAGTTTGTTAAACAAATATAATTATTATAGATAATATTACTAGTGTTAAATTATTTTATTTACGTAATAAACGTAAATAAAATATTTTATTTACGTGTATTAATTATTATATATTTTATTAATTTGTTTTAGTTATTATATTAAATTAATTATTATATTATAGACGTAATGGTTGTATGCCGGAAATAGCTAAATGTTCCACAAATAGTGTGCGAAGGTAGGTATACGAGTAGGTAATAAATAAACCAAAATGATTCGTGCCGAGTTTTGTCCTGCATTGCGGCCCGGAATAATACGTGCATTCCTTTATAGACACACGGTACTACATACTTCTACAAAAATGTGAGGAATGTTTGCTTGTAATTAGCGATGTACTAGGCCTATGGCATACAACGTGAAAGCTACATGAGTTGTTATAAAATATTACGCATTGGTTGTACCAGATTTCAACTGGTTATGACTGGAATTATAACAATGAAGTAGGTACCTACTTGGCTCCTACCTAGCTTGCACGTTGTAAAGTTTTTACTTTACAACGTAACAACGCATAACATTTCTGATAAATGTTAATGTTGAACAGTTCAAATTAATATTAAAATAATAATAATGATGGATCTCATATACAGATGGAGTTTATTATCAACGTGTATGCAAGTGCTTGGCGTGACCCTAATTGATAACATAAAACGAAAGCCGAAATCCTTATTGACATCGTTATTCTTGACGACTCACTTGCACAGTGTTGGGACGTCGTATCTAAATACCTTTCGCTTTCGCGAACAAAATATATACTAACATAGAGAAGAGTAAAACTGTTTACTTGGTCTAGAGCTCTAGCAGACGAAAATATTAATAAACAAGTTTAGTTGTAAGTTTGCAAGCCCCAAGTGTGATTCCAAGAATCAGTTGACTGAATACATAATTTAAATAGACCAGGTTTACTTCCAAAGAGC
Source organism: Lithophane socia (assembly GCA_947522985.1). Lineage (NCBI taxonomy): Eukaryota > Metazoa > Arthropoda > Insecta > Lepidoptera > Noctuidae > Lithophane > Lithophane socia. Next base: position 11,544,959 of record OX383252.1, on the reverse strand, counting down.
TGTTGTCGTAATTAGATCACCTTTAACTTGGTCTATGAAACTCTTAGTGCCAGTTATCATTAAAAACCTCTCTAAAGTCAATCAAGTTAGGGTTTGAAAGTATAATTAAATATTTTATACCTTTTATTAGAAAATTAATTAAGATAAAATAGGCACCTACTGAAAAGGGTACGATGAAATTACGAAGAAAAGCGTTATATTAATTATAAAACGAAATAGAACATAAAATAGTTGCTTACCTTAATAATTTGTTGCCCTGGATCAGAAAAGAATACTTCTTTAACTCGCTTCTTCAGTGGGATGGCATTGTACTCGGCTTTCTGCTGCCATAACAATCTGTTGTTGAAACTGGAGCCCACAATCAAATCCTTACAATGGACGACACAAATGAACGACAAAAGTACGACGAATAATACAGGCGCGGTCTTCATTTTGCTGGTAATGTGTGTAACGTATTAGGTAATGCGACCCGGTCAGTGGATGTCGATCGACTGGTTAACTCGCCTTCGCGTCGTATACAAAAACCCGTTTACCTCACAGTGTGAGCAAGCGGAAAAAAGTGTTTATATTGCTAAACAAGGGCTCTCGTGACTGTGTATATACCTACAATGTTTCTATCGTATCGAATCGTATTGATTTTTCTCAGTAAAGTTTAATTGCGAGTTGTATTTTAACGAAACTACCTGACACCTTTGTCTTCACGACTCCTTGATAGTGGAGTTCATGATATATTCATCGTAATTGTTAGCAAGGGAGCGTATCAAAAGGTCCTAACAGTTAATTGTCATATTGTTGTAATTATACCTACTGCCGCTCGAACAGCTAGCTATAAGCACTAGCTGTTCTTAATTTGGTAACTGGGTAATTAGGATTGTTATTGTAAACACAGTGTGAGGGTGAGCCACAAGGACTGTGTAACTGTGAGGCATCGCCCACATCTGAATAAGTTTTAGCGAAATACGCAACTACGCATTATATTAAGGTCTTTGTAGGTCAAATTTAAATACGTGAACTTGAAGTTTGACTTTGGCGATGTTTTAGCTATTAGTAATTGTATTAATCGCTAAAACATCGTATAGAATGTGAAGCATGCTAGTGTTGCATACCGTAAAAATGTTCGATGGAAATGATTAATGTTGAGAATAGTCTTTTTCTAAAATATGTGCGATTTTCCCTTCTTAACTTGACTATAAGAGATTATGAATAAATAAATTGTTTCAAGACGAAGTTTGCGTCGCAACATGTGGGTTACTAAAGCACATTTCCGTTATCAAAACTCTGTACCGACAACGAAAGAACCTGTACCACATTGGGAAAAAATAACACGTTCAGAGTCTGACCTTTGGGAAGGTTCTCAGGTAGTTAGGCATTCATACAAAAGCCTGGATTATCCGCTGTTTTGTATTGTAAGCAAGTATTTTGTCTCTACAGAATGGCCATTCTGCCCATCTAAGTAGCCAAAACACTGATGCTTAACCTGCCCGATTTCCTGGTGTACTATGCAGAAGCCTTTATGACTTAATGGCTTCTCTTATTCATTTATTTTCCTATTTGACAGAGCAAGTTGCCGGTTAGTTCTTAGGGATGTAAGTTATTTCATTTTGAATATTCCTGCAGCTTATCAAAATTCCCGATAATTTCGACTAAAATTTCCGATAACCTCGACAGAGTGTATCGGTTATTTACATTTTGCTAACAACGTGTTCTCGCTTTTTTATCGTGTTGAAAGAAATTTCATATTCTATTAGGAATTTTAATTCTGGATGGCAGAATGGATAACTGAATTTGTACTTTTACTACCAATAGGGATTTTACGGTGTGTCGATATAAGAAAAGGAGACTTTGATAAGAGTTCACTGCAACATGGTGTTCACTAAGTGGTGTAAGAAAATGCTTATGATTCTAATAACTAAATCAAGGAAACCAAGCGGATTTTATGCCAACATTAAAACATACGGAGTGTTGCAGGTGTGTTTAAACGCCTGTTCAATAGACTAGAGCAACATAAAGCTAAAGTTGAAATAGTTGTGGCTCCAAACAGGATGTTTACGTTTTATGACTAACCGGCGGAAAACGTGGAACTTTCCATACACCGAGAATGCCTCGGTTTAGGGGAAAACCTATGCATTCAGTCAATCTCTCTCAGTTGATAGCTGAATAAACATCGGTTCAGATAACCCAGAATAGTTCAGACGTGCGATTCACAAATGTGTTTATCTTTACACACAAAAATAAAGCAAAGAGGAAAACAAAATCTTCTTACTGACTTTACCGTTATCACCCGTCGTACTTGTCAACACTTATTCAGTGTGTTTAAACTACTAAAATAACGGGGTAGCTTATCTGTTTGCGAAATTCGTGTAGCAAAGCCATCCAGGAGGTAGCGCTCTAAGCATAGGTAATTTATTTCCTGCAAAGAAGCAAAGTATGCCGGGCCGGAGCGTTTGTACACATTAACGTGGCACACCTCATGAAAAATCGCTTAGGAGACGCTGGAGTTCGTGATACGTTATATTATAATGAATGTACTTTATCGCTTTTTCTTTTAGCCCGTTAAAAGTACGCTTCGTTACACGAAGGGACTTGTCACAAGTATAATTGCCCGTCTTTTTTTTACATCAGGGAGGCTAAACTATGGTAGGTATACATACAAACTTTATTGGTCGAGAAAATTCATTTGAATACATACTAATATTTAGAGCATTTAACTAAAAATGCTCTTAGACTTTATAGTAATGTACAGGGTTCAGTCATAAGTAAAAAGTTGACTATTTTTGGTGAAATTCAAAAGCGATTTTCTGCTAAACTATTGTGAGGGTATTTGCATGCAGTAAATAGGTACTTATGTGTAGACACATACTATTATGCTGAACACTACAATATTTAAATATTTATTTAATACGGCATTTCTTTGCATCTTACCCATGGCAGCGGAGTTGCTTCTCTTCACGTAACCCGTCCGACTGCGCTGACGCAATTGTTGACGTGATACGTCAGGGAATGGAATATTTTATCCCATTCTCTGACGTCCCACTTGGCTGCGAGGCTCAGCCCTGGTATAATGCGACATGTGCGAAAGCTGATTGTGCAAAGAGCAGGCGTACCAGGCTTGGGCTTCAGCCCGCAGCGACAGGTGTGACGGTCAGGGTGTTCGCGCAATTAAAATAGAGCGTTCAATTCTGCCGCTAAGGATTGCAAACGGGTATTACGGAAGGCGCGTTTTGACCATACTAGACGAATTGGGGCCAAGTTGGCGTCCCACCCTTTGGGAAGCAAGGAGTTTTGGTCCCTGTCCAAATCGGTCAAGGCGAACTTCTGCCGTCCTTCGCTGCCTCCTATGCTGAAACCAGATGGAACGCAGGCTTATACCGCGCAAGAGAAGGCAAACCTATTTGCCTGTATCTTTGCTGGAAATTCACGTCTTGATACGGCCTCTAACTTACCACCTAACATACCTCACTGTGGCTCCGCAATGTCGGAGATATCAATCCACCTGAAAGAGGTCCGTACAGCCCTTGGCAGTCTGGACGTGAATAAAGCCAGCGGCAGCGGTCCTGATGGAATACCCGCAAGAGTCCTAAAAAGCTGTGCTCCTGAGTTGTCTCCAGTCTTGACACGCTTGTATCGCCTCTCTCTAAAAACCGGAGTGGTGCCGAAATCCTGGAGGCTTGCCAATGTGCAGCCAGTGACCACAAAGGGTAACCGTGCCGATCAATTACAGACCAATCGCCATAGCTTCCATACTATGTAAAGTTATGGAAAGGGTTCTTAATAATAAGCTGCTAGCATACCTCGAAGACAATGAGCTCCTCAGTGACCATCAGTATGGCTTCCGCCGTGGTCGGTCAACTGAAGATCTTCTTGCTGTATCTGCTGGGGCGAGGCCATTGAGAGACACGGTGAAGCCCTTCCTGTGTCTCTTGATATATCAAAGGCTTTTGACAGGGTCTGGCATGCATGTCTGCTGGGTAAGCTTCCCGCATACGGAATCCCTGCTGACTTTTGCAACTGGATTTCCGACTTCCTGAGTGAGCGAACGATCAGAGTGGTCATATATGGCTGCTCATCGCATCATAATGGCTATTAATGGCGGTGTTCCTCAGGGGTCTGTTCTCTCAGCGACTCTATTTCTGCTGTATACTCGTATTAATGACCTGCTACACCTTGGTGCTATTGGGTATGCAGATGACAGCACAGTCTCAGAAAGATACCTGTCCAGTGCAAGAGCCAGCAGAGAGGAAACAGGTACTCTTAGAGAGGCCATGGTGGAGCGAATGAACTTGACCCTAAATCTCGTTTCTCAGTGGGGCGACGACAATCTGGTCAAGTTCAATGCTCAGAAAACACAGGCGTGTCTATTCACTGCCAAAAGGAGCCAATTCCAATTATCTCCTACTTTCCGAGGTGCATCTGTACCAGTTACCGACCGCCTGGAGCTTTTGGGAATGCAGTTGACGTCAGATCTCAACTTCGGCTCAACCATCGAGTCAAAAGCCCAGACTGCAGCCAAAAAGCTGGGTATCCTAAATAAGGTGAGACGGTACTTCACATCTGGACAGCTTCTGGGCTTGTATAAAGCTGAGTTCCGTTCTTGTATGGAGTATTGCAGCCACTTATGGCATGGCTCAGCAAAATACCAGCTTGCTGCACTTGACTCGGTGGAACGCAAAGCAAAAAGGCTCATAGGTGACGAGGCGCTGGGGCTTCATAGCCTGGCTCATCGGCGTAATGTTGAGAACTGAGAACTTAAGACTGTACTTCGGAGAGTGTGCGCAAGAGCTCCACGACCTGATCCCACCATTTCCCTTTCACTATCGGACCACCAGAAGTACAGCGGGGTACCATCCGCACTTGGTCGATATACCGTCTAGTCGTACTAAGCGCTTCTCTTCCACATTTATTATGCGCACGGCCAAAGTGTGGAACTCTCTGCCAGCATCTGTGTTCCCTTCCACTTATAACCCGTCAGCCTTCAAAACAAGAGTGAACAGGCATCTTCTGGGCTTGGTCGGTCCATCATAGACCTCATCTATCGCTTTCCATCAGGCGAGATCGAGGTCAAGAGCAGTCCCATAACAGAATAAAAAAATAAAAAAAATAGATTGTAGTTATATTTAACATTACAATCTATTTTTTTTATTTTTTATTCTTATATACTTATCAATTTAAAAATATTTATTTTTATTTTTGTAATATCTTTTTTTAAATGATTACATTACTTTCTAAGTTAAAGTGTCGCAAGCATAGACAAGCTCTATGCTTGCGACACTTTAAACTTAGAAAGTATTAGTATATTATATTTGATATATTAATATTTTTTCAAAGTTATAAGTAACCGTGCTTTAAGAAATAGTAAATAGCTTTTTAGAAAGCAATAACTGACTCAGATGACCTAAGATTTATAACCTCTTATTATTTATTAGTTTACAAGATTTAGGTTCAAATAAATATGATTTATACAAGAACTAAGGCAGACTCAAGTTTTTCTAACATGCACACATAGGATACCTACTCATCTATGTAATTTTCTTTTTGTGAAACTTTCAACTGTAAATGCCGTGTACAGATGGTTATTTAATTATTTTTGGCACATTTTCATTTTTTTGTGATAAAAACAGTTCTTATTAGCCAATTTTAAAAAGTAAAAAAAAAACATTTTAAGTTTTTAAATAAAATACTTTTTTCAATAATCAGTTTAATATCAACGGTACTCAAATAAAAAAAAATTGGTAACAATGGAAGATATCTGAAAAATAGTCACTTAAAAAAATGGGAAATAACAATAATATTTGAGTAAAATAATGCCAATTATATGCTTTTCAATACAACATAGGTATTCATTTAGCCGACCTATGCTTTACACTTCTTGTCAGAAAAACTTGAGTCATCTGCCTAGCCTTTTCCCAACTATGTTGGGGTTGGCTTCCTGTCTAACCGGAAATCAGTCAGAAAAACTTGAGTAAGCCCAAAAATCTTGCCATGTATAGTGTAAAATTGAATTATGGTATTATTTTATCCTTTTTTTAATATTGGGAAATTATCAAATGACTTCTCCGCTCTGGGCGGAGCGGAAGGGCGTGTCAGACTTTTACCGACTTAAACCCACCCGTGTTCGTTCAGTTGCCTGTTGCCAAGGTTCCGGTATCCCTTTCGTACTTTCCCGCAACCCTGGCAGGATTATTATTTTATCCTAACCCTAACTACACACTCCCCTAACGAAGTGAAAACTGTACATTGATCATATACTTTTGAAAAAAGAAATTGCTACATGGTGTGGGAACGAGTCTGTTTTTAGAATTTATGTCCGTTTGTCTGTTTATATGATTAGCACACAGATACTTTATAAATTGGATTAACACATACTTTAATCCCGCAAGTACGTTTCCGTGGGATATTTTCGATATCCACGCAGACAAAGTCGTGGGCAAAAGCTAGTTTTTTAGCAAATAACATAGTACGAGTAGGCGGCGAAGAACTGAGTAAAGTAAAACCACCTATGAAATTGGCGTTTTTTTCTCACTAATAGAGAACTTCGTCACTTCTATGACTTAAAATATTCATCAATTGCTTTGTATTATATCGAATAATGACCATCATAGACAACTACCAATAGTAAAAAAAACTTATTACTTATAGTTTTCTTAACATAAAAAATGCCTTAAAAATGACTCCTCATTTTGTTAGCAGAAATGGCCAAATTTTTTTTTTTTAACTTAGCCAAAACTTGTTTTTGTCGCTTAATCTAAGTGGCATACGTTATCTTAGTTTTTAAACAGTAGTGCATAAAAGTTTTAAAACAGTAGTGTTCATGGTTGTTATATAAATTAAGAAAACGTTAGTATGAAAAATGCAACTTCTTTAAAATTCCCCATACAAAACACCAATTTCATAGGACCTAATAATATCTTATTTAATTATTATAACCTTTCGTAAAATTATACTTTTACCTACTGTTTTTACAAAGTAAAAGTTGATTTAGGTTTTCATCCTGAAAAAGTGTTCCATTTTGTGCCTACGCTCTGTATTATTAGCGCCGTTAAAGGACTTAGTATGATTGTTGATTCAATATAGGTATTATGGTGTCGAGGAAATCAACGCGCCTAATTATTATGATATGATTTCCGTTATTAAAAATTTTATTCTTCTGCATTTGTTTATATGTATGAGTTCTTCTATAAAGATACATTCCACTTATTTTTGCTGCATTAAGTACTATTTCAGGAACATTGTTGCCTCTAGGATGTTGTAATATTATATCATTACGGCTGCATAAATGGACAGAATACACATTTAAAGAAATGCATTTTGTAATTGCTCCTGGGTAATATGTACATTTGTAACCCAGATTTAACCGAAATTTGCATAATGCTTTAACTTGTCACATAACAGCGCAGGAACAGTGGCTATACTGAGTTTAAATTGCATTTTGGTAGTTTGGGAATGTTGCGGCTGCATGTGCGTGGCCGCATTTTAGCACTAAAATATAACCGGCGATAATTGGTTGTATCTACATAAACTGGCAATATCACGGATTACTACTGCCAAATTAGTAAACGGATTAACAGCTTAATAGTTACACGGTTGGCTAATGGAATTAATTTCATTAAAAAATTTGCTCTGCTGTGAAACTTATATCCACGATGGCATAGTAGCGACGGCCCTAAAAGCGAGTGTAGCTTTCAAATGCTTCTCATATTTTATAGGACACATTCCAGACCGCTCACTTTTCCCAATGTCCAGTTTCTTTTGTGTTGATACGCGTGAAGTTCAATAAAATGGCTTTGACTCTTATACCTAAAGGTTTTTTCATTAAAATGTTGAGCACGTCGAATCGAAGTTGGGGCACAAGTACCTACCAAATAATATTTTCTTACGTCGTTAGTGCTACTCGGTAGAATGTACAATTAAGCCGGTGAAATGATTCCCAGTTGATGTTGTAACCCTCATAGTTACAATGATTAGTATAAGTGGAAGAGCACGATTAATATTCGGTTGGTGGCACGCCGTCACTCACTGAATAATCAGATTTTCCGCGTGGGTCGAGGTGACTCCTTCGAGATGTTGTTAGGATGAGAAGTGCCGCTCACTTACATTAGTATTATATGATTATGTAAAAGGTAACACGATAAAAGACTAGACTGTAATTATATTTTCCCGAGCTATGGACCGAAATTGAGCATCGTCGCCCTTGATTTACTTAGAATCGGGAGCCAAATTATTTCACCTAATTACATTCTTAGATTAAAAAAAAAATAATACTTAATTATAATTCAATAAGTAATACAATTTGATTAAGTTTGTCCTGCGATGGGGGCCTTCATAGTAAAGAATTTGTTGCGTATTTTATTTTTGCGCGTGATACCAAAGAATTAATGAAAAGCCCATAATTTATTCGTAAATACTTTTGACCTTGAAATTGATGTACCGTCGAAAGGAGGGGAATGCCAACCCACGACGGTTGGGCGACGGAATCTCTGCGAAGCCGCTGGGATTAGCGTCAAACGAAGAAAAAGAGAGGCGGGAAATAAGCCGTAATCCATGAGACGTGACCTAAATTCTTCCTTAAACATCGACGATTTGATATCCTTGTGAAAACAATTTGATTTCTCTCTTTCTTTTCTAACCGTGCCCTTTGACAGTAAATTGTGTTGATCCGTGTTTTACGCATGATCATTTGCATAATTTGTCTACATATTCAGTAGACGAATTTTATATTTATTTACAATTCAATGTAATTTCTGTTAGACTTGATAATGATGTCATGCTCAGGTTTATTATGACGATATTTAGGTAGGTACCTCTACCTTTCTGATGAGCAGGCAAGCTTGGCAACTAAATCGCCAGGGTGGCTAACAAGTAGTGGAGAGTTTGGCTTCTAGTCATTGCAATAACCAAATCATGTGTAGGTGTAACTTCTTAGGTAAAAATATTTTGTGAGTGATTACAAATAAACATAATACCCATGCAGATGACTCTATAGTTACCATAATAAAATGTAAATGTAATGTAATCAAATAATACATTGAAGTTAACGCTGTATTTTCAATTTACGTAAGGAATATTGAACAGGCAAAGTGAGACAAAGCGAAACACGGGAACTGTGATAAGCTATTCACAGTTCCCGTGTTTCGCTTTGTCTCACTTTGCCTGTTCAATATTCCTTACGTAAATTGAAAATACAGCGTTAACTTCAATGTATTATTTGATTACATTACATTTACATTTTATTTTATTCAGCGCAAGTAGACCTCCTTGAAGGTGCTCATACATCTTAGGCAGCCTTTACTTATACATACACACTTTTTAAATGTTTAACGGTCTTTACGTTATTGGCTTTTGTGAACCTTTGCTGAACGACTTACACCATTCGCTCCTTTGAGAAACTCGGAATCAAAGAGAAGGATTTGGTGAGGAGTTACTTACTTTCCTTCCTGGGTTATTCAACTCATAAAAATCAGTTGTTAGAAATGGGTGTCTGTGCGAATCATAAAAATCAAATGTTGGAGACGCGTTTGGACGAAAATGTATCCGAGGTTCATTCTGCGGCGCTCGACTCGCTACTAAAAACAGAAACATTGTGCGACAAAGAACACCAATGATTAGGTGAAATGTAATTCTGAAAAAAGAAAAGGAATGCACTTTTATTTTCCTGTAAGCTTATCAGCATAATAATGAAAAAAAAATGAAAAAATACACAGGAACAATAGTTGTTAGCGCGTGTCGAAAGAATTGGCCTTGCTTTTTATAATTTCGCAAAACAAAACACGGGGCACGATGAGTCGCTAGATGTAATCGAGCTAAATGTTAAAGAGCAACCGTTTACATTAACCGCTTTTGTGAAACAAATGAAAACTACGCTCAGGGGCAGCGTTTCTAAGTAAAATTATTTTTTACTTTTTGCATCAGCATTCTAATTTTCTTTTGTGAATCCCCAATACTGAAATTGTATAAGTCATCCCTAGGTAGGTAAGTGAAATTAATAATGGCATTAAATTCGGTATGGATTTTTTACAGATCCTGTTCAAGATTTAAATGAGATACATAGGTACGGTGATATTTATGAGATATATTTTGCTCTAAAACTGTTGTTTATACATGGGTGTTGTATGTACATAAATATTTCTTCACATAGATTCAAAAGATAATAAAACACTAAAATAAAAAACACAACCAATTACAAAATGTTCAGAACAATAAAACGTTGGTAAGCTCGCATAATATATCTGACATGATACGGAGCAGAGAGCTGTCTGAAAACTATTAGTGTTCCTTCATGTTATATTTTGTTATACTGGGCACGATTCCAAACTCTGAATTCAATACATATTAGAGTTTTTAAGGTAACGAAAATCCCGAACGAAATCGCCATTATCAGGCATCAATTCGATGTCAAAGAGCAGTGGGAAGTCTCGAGTTAAACAGTCGGTAACAGATGTGAGAAAATAAATTTCAATTGCATAGAAAATGACATCGGCCCGGCTATCGCTGGCTCAGAGTCTCTAATAGAAATAACTTTTGGAGCTCCCCACAATTATTGGAAAGGGCCGCAAGATTAGGAGGATTACGTATATGTGAACAAGCCGATATAATTCGTCCACACTTTGCGCAATGTTTCAATAACCCATATCACGGATTAAAGGGTTTTGGTTTGCGCATAATCCTTTCTTATTCCTTCGTAAATGGATATTGAAAAAATTTGATGGGCCCCTTTTTATCGGAAACTCTTTTTCAGAAGTGCTCTATTTTGCCTCTCGGAATGACGTCGATTTAAGGTGAATGAACGAGCAAAACCCCTCTACATGGAAGAGGCGGTCCTGAGGAGGTGATGAGTTTATACAGTACCATTTAGTCGACGGCGCACCTTTGAACCAATAAATTGGCGTCAAGAATAAGCGTACTTACTTTTCAGCAATCTTTTACGTTCGCTTCTTGTGCGAAAAGGGGTGTCGCTTTCTTTCAGTTATGTAACAAATCTTCAGTATAAGTGGATCGACATTCAATTCCTTCCATCTTGCTTCAATACGGTCTTGATCGCGATACTTTCTTTAGGAAAGTACGTCGCGGAATGTTACATTGTAATTCGGTGGATTCTTTTTTCAAATATATTTTTTTTACTCCAGGCTGGAAAATAGAAGGCAATAACAGTCTTAATAGCTTAAGATCTTCACGCAGCACATATACATAACTATCGGGGAAATAATTCTATTAACAATTTCGTCTGTGATATTATTGGTGTCGAATAAATTCGTTATTATGGGTTAAATTTGCAAATCCGCATGTTATTATGGCGGAGGGCAGCGGCCACTGTGTCTAGAATTTCATTTAACGATCCCAGCTCGACAATAACCGTCCGTGGAATTTAATGGTTCGTAAAGCGGTCTCGATTAAAACTGCCGTCTGTATGGATAAGGTCAGTCGTTTTAGTATATGGAGGCAACTTTTAATGAGTTTATGAGCGCTCCTGGCGCGCCTCGGTGTAGGTAACCCGTCTGTAACTTATTCCCGAACGTCACATTGACATAATTAGGTCGTCCGTGTGACATGTTGAATGACAACTGTAATGTGATTTTGTTTGAAATAATAGACGTGTGGCGCGTGAATACGGATGGTGTTAAAGGATACAAGTGTTTACATTACCATTGCTGTGTTTATTTAGGATACAAAAAAAAATAGAAAACATTGGGATGTGTTTTTAATGGTTCAGTGTAATCTTGAAAATATTTGCCAGTAGGCTGTGATTTTAACCATTGCTTTTGCACCTCAGAAAGCTCAGAAATCTTATTCTTATAAGAAAAGTGCGAAGGCAATAAAACGATAAAGTTAATGATGCTTAAACACACATGTATGTGAGTCAGTACCATTGGCTGCCGCCAGCCAGAGTTTCTGCTTCCGTTGGTCTATATATTTAAGACGTCATGTACAAATGTTGCACGAACAAGGTGCAGAAAGTTGGACAGCAAAAGGGACATAAATCAGGGCGTGGAGTGCGCCAGCTGGCAGCTCGTGAATAGTTCTGTCGGGTAGCGACCGCGTATGACATTCGATTACCCTTGTGCCACGAGAACGTCTGGCATACACCCCTACACCCGTACACCGTATTTCGCACGCCGCACATGACGCGATACCTATCGGAAAATTAAAGTGAAAATGGTCGGTTGAAGAATTTTTTTTTATGTCATAATTAAACACTGCAGTAATTGTTCGTAGTCAAACGCTTTCGAATATATTTTATTTTTGCTTGCGATTGATGAAAGTTTGCAATTAATCATTGTAGAGAAATATTTTTTAAACGAAATATAAATATTGGACGCTTGGCCACTTAACCAAGAGGTAGTAAGTGAAGCTTTTCCATTTCTTATGCATTCACTAGAGCGCCGGTTCTACGAATTCAAATAGCAGTAAATGTCCTAAGTCTACAATTTACAATACCTAGTATAAAAGAACACAGTAGAGCTCGGAGCTTAGTGTCTTAATAAAAGTCATTAATATTCATGGAAGTAGTTATTTATAAGAAGAAATACCGTAGCCTATATATATTCTTTGTAAAGAATTCTACTAAAAATTAACAAGGATGGGCCATTGTAGGGCACAAAGTATGATGAAGGGTTATTCTCTATCTGTAGTATTTACGGATATATTATTAGAATAGCTTAACATATTACCTGGCCAGTGTGGTCTATGCGGAGCTACCCAAGGAACACACATGGTCTATGCGGGGCTGCCCACAAGGAGCACGTTTATGAGCGTTTATTCTGAAAGTGGGCAACGTCGCAAATAGATCGTAACACTGAATATTTAGTTTTAGTTGTAATAAAGGATTTGGAAACTTATCAAATGCCTTTTTTACACCTAAACCGGTTACAACTTAAATTCAGTGTTAGGTATAATTGCAATTCATAATCAATATTTTAGACAGTTGTCTAGCCATATTTCATATTTCCATACAGTAATATTGCCAAATTAATCAAAACAGCGAAATATTTGACATCTATTTGCGACGTTGCCCACTTTCAGAATACACGTTCATAAGGACCGTCTCTCGAGGCCTCGTATTTTTAAAAAAAGGGCGTCAGTTTTTACCATTATATAATGTAATGTAATGTGTAATGGTAATGTGTTTTTGATCACTGCCTTACTTAGGAAACTGTTGCCTTACCTCAACGTTTTCATTCATTACAAAACAGGGGTTTATTACGTCGTTAATGTTCATATAATCAAATATTAAAGAGTAAATCTTGTTGCGTGATAGACAAAATGATTTGCTATCATATCATGAATGTATAACGAAGAACGGACAGTTAGGTGACCTCGTTCAAATTATTTGTTCCTACATTAGTTGTAGTACCTATAAGTCATTGAGGAAGGAAAATCTGCGAGAAAACAATCAGTTGCGGCAAGACTCAATTTAACCCACATGACTGCTCGTAAACATCCTTATTCCGTTTGCCTGTTACGACCGCACACTCATAAACTATAACGTTCTTAATAAACTGTGACGAAACGGCCACTATACCAATCAAAACATACAAAGGCTTTGAACTAGATTTGTCAAACTTTTTAACTGAAAAATAAAATATTATTTTGTTTTACCGTACATCGCTACATGGGACGGGAAAACTGAGGATCCAGCTTAGAAGGTGCATGTTAAGCTAATGGACTGTTAAAATTGATAATGATGATGATGAAAATAAGAAGTTTATTAATTAACTAGCTGATGCCTGCGGCTTCGCCCGTGTGGATGTCGGTTATTATATATTAAAACCTTCCTCGAGAACCACTCTAACCATTGGTGAAAACAGCATGAAAATCGGTGCAGTAGTTTTTGAGTTTATCGCGAACAGACAGACAGACAGATGCGGCGGAGGACTTTGTTTTATAATATGTAGGTAAGGATAATTTAACTACGAGGTAGGTTAAAGTGCCAGTATGGGCCTGGTGTACAAGACAATATCTTCAGCAGTAACCGTCCATCTTTATATTCCACAGTCCGACTCTGAGGCAGTCGAACACATGAGGAACGTTGTTGCACCAAGGACAAATGTTAGAAAAAATATTTGGCCACATGTTACGAATTACTTATGGGAAAAGCAGTACGTATTAACCATTATTTCTGGGAAACCTCGCGGAAAAAACATTATCCTGTCATTACTACACCGCAGTCGAGTAAAAGTCTTCAGGGAACAAAGCTTTTAAAGTCTTTTACTCCGTATCAATAAAATCTATAAATCAGTGATTTTGAAGATGAACTCAATAGAAAGTAATACTGAGGGGCAAAATTTAAATGTAGGTAGACATTTAAATAAGGGGGACTATGAAAAAGAATTTAGAAGTATAATTTACGTAAAAAAATGCGCTCTGATCATGGGCTCTCATATTAACTACATAATTAACTCAATTCTGAAGATAGTGCAATAGTAACGAAATGTTACAACGTTGCGTTTGACAGGAACTTTACCAATAATAGCATCCATTTTTGTTAACGAAGCTTTTTTATGAGGGAATTAAAAGTTCGAATAATGTTGGCATTTAAAGTACACATAACAAACGGTTGTATTGTAAAAAGTTGTTGGTATTCTATTTTGGAAATTGTACAACTGAAATCATTCCGACTGTGTTTGCATAAAATGTAATGGCAGATTGCGGCCGTGCCGGGAAGTACTACGTGCGATTCGCATTGTGCCATCTGCTCACATTTAGATCCCTTATAAAATGTTACTGCGCATTATCACACGTGGATATGGCCCCGGCCTCGCGGTTATTTCGAAACGTTACCTTTTTATGACACTAATGGAAAATACTGTTTAGCTTCACACTCATATTTATTTAACGCACTCCACATGAGATACACGGATTTCCCAGAATGGACATTTTTATTACTGTTTTGTAGAACAATCAATCACGCCAGCACGCGATATATCCAATGTACGGCTGTCGGTCGCTTTGCCACCCTTATTTACATTTTTGTTAGTCACTGATTGTAAATAAATGTTTCTACATTTTTCAGTCACGTGCCATAATAACGCAGTTCGATGTAATAGAAATTCGAGTGGATAATGATTTTACTGATTTACCCGAGTGCCTTTGATATTTGAGTATTTACCTATTTACGATGTAAACTAAATGTAAAATCAAATGTGTGAATTTCGATACGACACGTAAGGTTGTGCAAATGACCATATAAATCATACTGACTGACGTAAAATTGACATATCGAAGTCATAAATCAAACGGGAATACCATAAGAGAACAAGTTTTGACAAGGCACTTAACTCCGCCAGGGACAAAGTGGTTTTTGGTAAAACCTACTCATATGATGTTATACCGACGTATGTACATAATTATGCTTACTATGTTTTCTAAGTTAAGTGGAACACGGCAGCAATAAAATCGGCTTAGTGCACGTAAATGAATATGTCGTTGTCGGTATTTTACTTTTAATTGTAGTAGCAGTCAACCAAGTTTATTGGTATAGTATAATCTGTTAAGTTATAATACAAAATAATAGAGGCATGTTATCATACCAGCAAAAAAAAAACATGAATTTCGGACAGGAATAGGAGGTCTAGATGATTCGGATTAGGATAGCCAAGATCCATGTGCTCTAATGCAGCTTCGTATCAATGATTGAGCCATGCCAGGTGATAGGACACCTTTTCTAAAAAGTGCTTTGCTTCTTTGATGATTTTTCATAAAAATAAATGATCATACTGAACTTTTATAAATAATTAAAATGAAAGAAAGGGATTTTACTCCGGACTGACTTCTTATGACGGCCCAAGCTTTTACTTAATTTTCAGAATTATAAAAGTTGAGAGAAGTGTTCTAACTCTTAGGATATGAATATGGAATTATGGAATCATTTAGTTGTAAGATTTTTATGTCGCTCTCAAACAAATTGCTCCAAGCAAAAAGAAATAAAAGTGATTTGTGTTCCACTTCGAATGCGAATAATGCCTAGCTGGAATAATATAGATATATCGTTAATTTTTTAATATCTCATTGCGTTCTGTAAAAAACTGAATACGAAGATTGAGAAGAATATGTGTCTGATAATCATGAAACTAAGCAAAAGGTTCGTAGAGTAACTTGTAGCATTATAAGTTATACCTTAGATCAAAGGTGTTACTATACCTAACTGAAATAGGTTTTTTGAAAGGTACTAGCGGGTTTTTACGACTTGACAAAACATCGAGATTTCTTATAACTAAGTAATTGTAGTAATGGAAATGTAGTAATATAACTTTAATATTAACGTAACGTATTATACCTACAGATAAACCTTCCAGAATAAATTCTCTAAACGATGGTGAAAACCTCATCAAAATCTGTTACGTGGTTTAGAAGAAACTACGTAGACATACAGACAAACACGAAAAGCGACTTTAATTTATAATATTTATAGATATAGATTATCTCGATCCAACAACCCACACTGGGCCCGCGTGGTGGATACGGCCCACTCTCTCTGACAGAGAGGAAACCTGTGAGAAAGAGAAGAGAAAAAAATGAGTCTCAATCGATATCCGTGGTCTCAATTTGCTACCAACATAGTCTTAAGCCTATTAACACAAGTTTCATAAAAGTATCTATGTCTAGGTTAAGGTATTTTTCTATGGGCCTGTGTCGCCTGAAATAAATGGTATATTGTTATTATTATTTTATTTATGTTTACACATCTCGGGACCATGGGGTCCCGGTCTTTTGGAAGGCGTACGAGGGGCCGAAGCCAACTCGCAGAGGCCCGTTAGACGTTTTTAATGGAATGAGGCACCAACCGACGATTATCCCTGTTCGCACTATACAAGTGCAGCCAAGGATAATCCCCGGTTGGAGTAAGACTATTGCAGGATAGGGAAACAAACATATTATTGGATTATGAGTTTGAGTGGCTAAAGTGGACTGGTAACCTGGAACTATCGAAGGACTACCCCTGCCTGATCAATGTTTTATATATACACGAATAAAATGGCAGGGGGTGACTTGCACACTCAATAATGGGCCCCCGAAAACAGTCGCTAGCACATAGTGACGTAGCGAGAAGGGGGCAACACTTCCTGAGGTGCTTGAGGAGTGGAGAGGTATTCCACGGCTTTCAGAACAATCCCAGAGCCTGGAAGATGGTCAAGATCTCGACGAGCACTTACTGGAATACTTCCTTCCTCCGAGCACGTTTGCTCTTGCGAGTCTCCACTCAAGCCGGCCAATCAAGGCAAGAATGAGGTGGGAGCTCTGTTCCTCGTCAGTGTTCACTCCAGCCGGCCAATAAAGGCAGAGGTGAGGAACAAGAATTCTCCCGGGAGATAGGGTCCGTGGGGTCGCTACTGCCCAACAGCTCGCCACATGCTGCCCTGCTGGTTTCTGTATCTCTCTTGGTCTGGCTCCTCATCCTAGACCCGTCCCGGCAAAGTAAACTCTACCGGCACAGACCTAGTGTTCGGAGGGCGCAAGCCCCACCACGACGTCAACGTAGAGATACGGCGGTGGGGTTATTATTATTGTTATTGTGCTTCATAAGAAAGTCGAACCTCAGTGAAAGATGAACAAAAAAGCAAAATATTGTTATTTAAGCTTTAAATATTAAAGTTCTGAAGGAACTAAAGAAAGATTTTGCCGATACGCTTCTCAAATAAGTACCTAGCTAGTTTGGTCCTAACATTTTCAATTAAAAATGTATAACTTCCGCCACCGAGACTGGAAAATTATTTTACGTCAGAACTTTATGGTTTGAGTTAACCATAAAGTTTTGAAATAATTATCTCATTATTTATGCACTATTCTTTTTTGTTTAAGTAATCTTTAGCTATAGGATATTCCACGGCTAAAATACTAATATTCACGGTTTAACAACAGAAAAGTAGAACCAGCCTTTTCCTACTACTTAGGGTTCCGTTCCTACTTCAAAAGAAAAAAACGGAACTCTTATAGAATCACTCGTGTGTCTGTCTGTCTGTCTGTCCGCCTTTCACAGCCAATTTGCTGAGGATATTTAAGAAGATACTTTTTATCCTGATATTTAACGGGATCGAGACTTATGCGGGTGAAACCGCGGGGCGCAGCTAGTAACAAATAAAAGGACTTACTGTGAAGTTCTCAAGTATTATTTTTTTATAATTTTAAATGCATAGTTTTTAGTTATTTAAGAAAATTTATGAAAATTGACCATTCCCCCGAAATTATTATATATATTATCTCCGAAAATATATATATCCCCGATATTATCTCCGAAACACAGCACAGCATTTTGAAAAAAATACGGCAAGTAGTTCTATACTTATAGATTACAGGAAAACCTATAAATAAGAAGTCTTAAAATAACATGATCAATCTCCCAATTTTGTGCGTACACACGGCTATACATCAAGCTATACATTTCTAGCAAAAGCTGATCTCGCATTTTATAGGATTTCCGTACAATGCGAGGTCAGCTTATACTGGATATGTATAGCTTGATGTGTTGCCGTGTGTACAAACTTATATTTCACTGAAATTTATGGGAGAACATGTTTTTCAACTACAATTTATTTCATACTTTAAGGTGGTGCGTGCCCTTTGCTTTCTGCGCTGGCGTATGGGCAACCACTTTAGAAGCGACCGATGCACAGAGACTTGATCATATTTACGCAGATTGAAAACGAATCGAATGCAGTTATTGAGAATATGGTCAAGTTTGTCGACGAGATCTGCATTCAGGTCATAGTAACACACATCGCCATAATAGATGTTAGGGAAAATTAAGGACTGCACAGCACAAGCATTGTCTTGGTACTAGATGGCAATAAATTTTTCAGTTGGTACAGGGCCCGTAGCAACTTGAATACGCCAGTTCAGGGTACCATCGATTAGTCCGAAAAGGATACCGGGACCTTAGCAACACGCAACTGGAGGAACACGGGTGGGTTTTAGTCAGTAAAAGTCTGACACGCCCTTCCGCTCCGCCCAGAGCGGGAGAAGTCATTGGACGTTTTCCCAGCCTCAAAAAAAAAAAAAAAGGGTAACATCGATGTGCAAGCGTAGCTTAGGTTCTTCACGTCATCGTCAGTGCTAAATAGAACGATCGTACTAGAGAACTGGTGGCGAAGCTGAACCATCCATCTTACCAATACTACGAAGACTCCCAATATTGTGATCGCCTGATACTTACAATGTTAAGTTTTTTCATGGGATATATTCATCCCAACTACGGAACCCTTCATTGTAGCCTAATCAACGAGGAACGAACACACAATGTCTCGGTAATAGAACCAAATTTTCAGGTGACAACGTTTACCGAATTTTGACTACCTTTAACGATATCATTGTCATGGGTCTTCGTTTGATTACCGGAACGAAAACGTTTACGTAATCACCGAGGTAGGTACATCCCCTCCACCGTCGTGCCTCACAATAAACGTTATAATTTGTTATTTAATCATGAATTTATTTAGGTTATGCTTAGCAACACATGCCTTTATATTTTTATACATTTTTCGATATGAATGTGTGGCTACTTTCCTCTCTACCTGGCGAACATACATGTCTTACACACTTGTGACTAATGGTTGCAACCCGCGTCAATGCTTGACGAAGGTGAAGGCACAGGTGCAACCCACTGGAGCCAGTATTGACGCTCCATATACGAATTCTATGCCAATAAATTCCAAATCAACGTTGTGATAATATCGGTCGCACCCGTCGTTTCTCATTTTCGTAACATCGTACAAAATAAATTGACGATCGAGTGACAATTTACTTTTTACGGTGTTTTGAAAATGTTATCCAAATGTCGTACATATCGCATGACTTGTCGTAAGATTCGAATATAACCAACTAAATTGACGAAAATGTTACGATCACGTTAAATTTTCAATCAACTTGTTTTATTCCAAGTTTCTATTTCTGTTTGTCAATCAAAACATTAATTTTGTCACAACAAAGTAAAGCCTACCTTTTCGTGGACAAAGACAACAAATTCCTGTTCTTAGCCTTTAATGTTCTTCTTAAAGGGGTAATTTACTTTTTAAAACGGAAATTCTTGTTTTAAGGGAAAAAGAAATCCTAACGATGCGGTCCCTTAGAATTTAGGACACGAGACGTCTTAAACGAGCAAGAAGTCTGTACCAACGATCCAGAGATGTCTCAATTTAGACATCTCGTCCGCGGCCCTCTCGCGCTGAGAATTAATTTAAATGAAATCATCACAGTTTATTCTACTGTGATGGCGAAACGGGCGTTCAACCGACAAGAAAGTGCCGCAAGACTCATTTACAATTCCAAATAAGGGCAATTCTCATTTACTTTTGTGCTGCAGAAGTAACGAATCTAGTGGGCCGTCTCGTGCAGCGCGACCTCCAAACATTTTCGGGATAGTTCCCGCGGTCAGCTCGCAGCTCGCTCCATAATTTATAGTCTCTATATTCGTTTTCGTATCATGCTGCGTATTACGTGCGTGCGGGCCGCCGAGCATCTGCCTCTAATTGTATTTTATTTCCAAATAATAACCTCCATAACCTTAGTTGGCAATTAAAAGTTAATGTAGGTATCGTAAAAAGCCGATCTATTTTACGTATCGCTTTAATTCATTAACTGGTCGTTAGCGACGGCGCCTTAATGTATAGCTGTTATCTTTTGAAAAACTTAGAAGTGTTATAAATCTATTTTAAAAATATCCTCTCAGTGGCGGACCTAGCTGGAATCACAGCAGACGAGTGAAGCTACGGGATTTTCTTAAAGACTCTAGTCGCTTCCAATAGATACTGGTATTTGCTGAATCCTCGATTGCGAGCTTAGACATTCAATTTAACTTACTGCTAACGGAGATTTGTGATAGCGTCGTACACAGACTTGGTGAAAAGTAATTTATTATTTTCTTCAGTAAAACACGCGTGCTAGCTTTCGATTTATGAAGTTACACATCTTCGATAGTAGAAGTGATTTTAGAAGTACGTATCCCGTCACATCACAAATGTTAAGTCAAACTGCGTGCCAATATTTTATTACATTTCTATTAGAACAAAACGCTGTTCATAGCACCGAAATGCCGCAAATCGCTCTCGTACAAATTAAAACGTTCGTGTACACATGCATGTCAAACATCAGTTACAAGTGGTGTATTTGTGTTTTATTAACATTATGAATTGCGCTCGGAGAGTTTTAAAACAAAACACTGCAAACTGATAAATTGATTTCAACGATGATAAAATCGTTCATCTAGTTTGTTTAACGTATTTTTAAATTAAACTGTTCACGTAGTATCTTTGATACAGGCGTAAAATAGTAAGGAATTATATTTAATTCTGGCAAACTAACGGCTTCCCAAATGACGGCGCAGCGCGTTTGCGGTCGTCCGCCCTTCAAAGGGTCTTAATCGGCACATAAATTTTCTTTTAGGTTCCCGCTAGGTAGGTTCGACGGATGGATTGAACAGTATATGTGGTTTTTAAATTTAGTTACGAATAGTCGTGATATATATTTATGTGTCAGCATAATTTGGTAAGAAGAGAATATTGACTATGAAGCTTAACAATTACCCCGTACTTTATTAACCAATTATTAAACTTATTAAACTCAGTACTTGTACCACATGGGTTCGCCATGTGGTACAAGTACTGAGTACCCACCTACTTACCAACAATAATCCCCACGTACCATGTTACAGGTTTGTTTCAGGTAAGTTCGATTGGCTTAAAAACATTTTCATTTTTTTAGTAACATTCATCTTATTTGTAGAATATTATGAGGTCTACATATCGTCGAAACGTACAATACGTATCTATCTAGGTAGGTAGGTACACAAAGTTTTAGACAGTCATAAAAAATCATATTTTCATAATTTTGCTAATTCTAAGCAAGCTTTAAATTACCAAGACAAATGAATACCACCTTTGTTTCTTCAAGCTCACAATGATAAAAGTGAGAACAAAAATTATGCTGAAGATAGAAATTAAGTTTCTAGATTTATATTTTAAATTTCATACTCATCGTGTCTCTGAGGTATATCTAAATTAATTCTGAATACTTTATAAGTCTATGTATATTTCTATGAAATTGGATGTTAAAAGTTGGTCGCGACCACAGGTGTGAGTGTCACCTCGACTCGTATGAAACATTTCTCACTTGCAACTTAAATTCATATTTTAGAGAAACAAATTGCTGTATTTACGGCACTTTGAAGTTCCCAATTGAAAACTCATTAAGGACTAAGAAAAAAAATGTGAGCTCTTATTTTGATTAATTTATTCAATAAAACAACGTAGGAGCATACTTTTATAGTTAAAATTAAATTACATAAAAGTAATTGACTATTTTTTTTGTCCGTTGCCGCGTGGTCGGCGGGATTTAACAAAAATGTTTTATTACCTCCGAAAATTGCTTGGAAGTTTATAATTTTGTTAATATTTTAATGACCGTACTGAAATTACTTTAACGGGTTACAAATCGATGTCGAATGGAGCACCCGATCACAGGACATCGTTTTCATACCTACTTGCGCCCTAATTGCGCAAAACACTATCAATCAATTTGTTTCATTTTGAAAGTTCAACAACATTCATTGCGTTATTTACGTTGTTGAGCAGAAACATTTTTGGAAAATACACTGGCCTTCAAAACTTAGCACCACACTTTTAAAATTGCAATTTCTCCTAAACTGTAGAAGCTAGAGTTTTGAAACAAAAAACCTATTATAGCAAATTTCATCAGCTTTCTTGGAAATTATAGTTAGTATACATAAGTAACGTTATTAACTTAAACCAAAAAATAGCCATTTTTAACTTACAGGGAAAAAACTCAAACAGCATTTATAACTACAGTTTTACGCCTTATTCACATTGTTTTTTGACATCATTTACATTGGCTTTTGAATCAAAATTCATTGAACAAGAAATAAATGTGAAAACAAAAACAGAAACAAGAAGAGTCAAAAGTTGCAACAATTTGAAAAATAGTGTTTTTGTTTATAATGTTTTTTTAGTAATTCCTTAAAAGACTGTTATCGACTGTTATCGGCTATAAAGTTTCTTTAAAAAAAAAATCTTTTTCCAATCCTTTTTATTTCGAAAATATATCTTGTGTAATTTAAAAGTTATTGCAATTTTAAAAGTATAGTACTTAGTTTTGAGGGCCAGTGTATTATGAAGCAATGGATTAGCAATATTCTTCAAAATGATTCAGATTATGATTGATCGTGTGTTACGCAATTAGGGTGCAGGTTACACAAGTAGAAGAAGAACTTAAATAGAAAATGAAATAATGATGTAAAATTTGTATGTAAACTGGGGAGAATCAAATGGACGAGGAAAACCTTTAAAAACACTGATCCCAAGTTACATGAACAAGAGCAGGTAGAAGAATTTCGTATAGTATTGTAAAGTCTAAAACAGTGAACTCGTAAGTCATGAAGTTACTAACATTGTGTAGGTGTTTATTAATATTCAATTACACTAGCGTGTTTCTAAGACATTCAATCAATAGGCGCAATAATTCTAATATAAATAAATATATAAATAAATATCCAAAACGTTTGTTATTTTATACACAATTATAGTGGACAGTCTGAATCGACGAATAATGGCAAAAGCTTTCTGTTTTCTACCGATATGTTAATAAAACGTGTGAAAACCTTTGTTAATCGTGATATGCACAGTCGAAATATTTATTGATACGGACAGTGGAACCATCCGCCTGTGTTAGTTGGTGATCAATCGGATTTGAATACCGAAAGTTTTATTTATTTTGAGGTAAGCGGGGTTATGGTAGGATGGGCTCTACCTATGAACCTATAAACCGAGCTTATTGATGCCTGGTTGGTGTCGTACGCTACGAAGTACTAGATTAAATGGGTTGCCAGTCACTGCGGTCAACATTCCAGTCTTTAAACAATTTGATGGTCTTTCTGACGAACGTCTACGCAAATAAACGTATAATGTAGTAGGTATGTTGACGGATCGAACATATTTATCTGATATATGATATTTTAGTAAATATACCAATTTGTTTGCATAACGTTCTGAGGACCGCGATAATAATGTTGATTCTCCTGCCATAAAGGACATTTAATGGCCATTCCATTCCGAGTCAGATGCGAGCTTTAATATTTTATGATAATATTTTCATCTGGAATGTTGTTCAAATACACACTTAATTTTATTAAGTAATAAAATTGGATCCGTGTTCAACAGGTAATAAGATACGATGACAAGGATCGCATTATCGCGCACAAGGCAGAATCCCGAAAGTGGGTTGATTTATTGCCCGAAATATCCTTGACGCAGCTCGCTGAGAATTATGTTTTACTAAAGTACAAGCCCTTCTTTAAATATACATCCCACTTTTCAACGGGAAACTAGTTGTATAAGACCTTTGGCCAGGGCAACTCCTCAGTGCAATTTATTAGTACTAGAACAACTTACGTGTCCTTGAAAACCGTAGAGATTCAATCTGAATCAAAGGTATTTTTTAAAGATATCCAATTTATTACAGCAAGAAATCTTTTTCATTCTTGCGTTTTACCAGCCTACCACAAAGCCTTACCTCTTGTAAATTAATTAAGATCAGTATTTTTTATCCACATTTTGGAGAGTTTCTGGTTCTAACGACAGTTTTTTTTACATTTCATTTGCATATTTTGGCATCATGAATACATTTCAATACCTTACCTAATCTTAATAAACTCAACAAAGAGCACTTACTTAATTGAAATAGCGGGAAACCTCAGCTAATCTAGGATTCGAGTTAATAAATATTTTACAAAGAAAGGATATTGAACAACATATTTATGGTTTCGAGTTATTCTAATGTGAGCTTGTATTGCGGTGCTTTTTGCTTTGATTTCCTCTTAGGTTTTTGTCACACTGCTATTAGGTACCTACGTACCGTTTTTCGATAAAAATACCTTCAAGTTGGTTGGTGATTTATTACAAGTGGCCTCTAGACTTTACTCAGAACTCTTGTTTATTCTCTTAGCGTTTTCTTTCACAAATCACTTTAACATCAGCTGTTCCGGCCCGCTTTCTTTATAACCTCAACGTGAAAAGGAGGGCCGTTATGAGATGGAGGCTAATGTTCGTAGTCAACTTTTATAGCTAAATATGATTTCGGGTCCGTGTGTGCTATTATTTGTTAGACTGTAGATCCGGAGCTGCACACATATACATGAATTTGTTATAAAATCTAATTAAAGTTTGTTGAATAAGAATAAGAATAACGTTTATTTGGACACAGTTCGTGAAACACAAAATAAAAAAAATAAAAAATTTGAAAAGTGAAGGCGCACACTATTGAGTGTGCGCCTCACGGCTGCGCCAAAAAGGTTCATTTCAGCATTAATGCCAGACAGGTACTGTCTGACGCTGGTTTTCTAATGAACCTTTAGTGACAAGTGACGGGAAGTACAAACAGTTTCAACATACCCAATAAATATTTTAACCATTAGGTACCTATTAATAAATAAGCTAGTAAAAAAAAGGAATAAAAAATAAATAATATAAGTAAATACAACAAGAACCGTCTCAGCAAACCCGTTTAGTGATCTGTTTGTTTGTTGTGTTGCATCTGTTTATTAACGAATCCGACACACGACCCGTATAATCGTACCTATATTTGAATATTATCACGTGTCAAGTATCATATTATCAAGTATCAAAGATTCTAGCACAGAAAATGTAGTGTCGTCAGTTATTAAAAAAGTTCTATGGCAAAATATAATTATAATATTATCTTTATCTTAGGTACACCTTGTGCGTGTTTATTAGTTAGTTATTGTTTTGGTTCGAGTTTGCCCACGATTAAACTTGTCATCTGTTGAATCCCATCTAAGTAATTCGCTGAAAGGGTATCTGGATGAATAGCCATCACTCAGAGAAGGGCCGTCCAGCTTCATTTTAGATTTCACGTAACAAATGACAAGTGTATTTTAGTACGAAATGAGAAACGTTTAGTGAAATACAGTCGCACTATGATACTCATTAACTAACATGTTAGGACTGATGAAATAACTGAGTAGAGAGATTCAGTTGTAGGTTGAAATTACTCGGGCGTATATTGCATTTCCATAACCTTTCTACACAGGAATAAACGCATTTTCATGACTTTGCCATTATTTAATCTCGTATTAGAATAAAAGCACAAAGTAAATATGTAATATGACGCCGGTTTAATATTAGATATTTTGTTGACTCCGAAAAAAGGCCACAAAGGCATTTGTATTTCGGGATCTACATGAGGGTTTCATTTACCCTCTCGTCAAATAAAAACTAAGAATAAGATTGAACGTAATAAAACTTTAGCAAAGCAACATTATCTTTCAATTCAATTACTGAGATATAAGTGTCATTAGTGAACAGAAATAAATATGTCCAACTTTTACTAAACCTTGGCCTACGTTTACAAGAAGAAGTCATGACATATGAGCGCAAAGGGCTTATTCTATCTTATCGCGGGCCCAGTAAACTTGCTTTGAAAACTCCACAGGGAATACACTTGCGCACAAGACAAATGGAATCGTCCCCGACACTCGGAAGCGATAACTGCGAAAAAATATGTTTCTGCTCGAGATAATTCTAATTTCTTTTTAATTTATTGTTGGTATCATTGTTAAATACTTTTATTTCTCTCAAACTTTTTCTTGACAGTTTCCAGTTTTGTAAAACCAATTACTCTTTGGATATGACTACGTACTTAGAGGCTTATCTTTATTTGAAACTACTATGGGGATTAATGGTATCTACCTAATTATTATTAACTATCTTTATACATTATATACGGCGTTAAAAACAAAACAATAAATAGTAGAAAACTATCTGTGATAAATACACTACAAAGATATATTGTTACTAATGCATATTGAAGTGAACAATATCAGTAATAGTAGCTATTTAGAATAATTTAATTGCAGCGAAGCAATTAGCTCGGGCGTAATGAATTAATGGCCATATTTTATACTGAGGCTGGAGAATCGGCCACCATTTATTCAAATAGCTTCACTCGTACTCAGTTATCAAAGGCCCAAACAATGAAGTGAGGACTCCATTTGGGAATTTGAATAAATTGAGTCGTCCGTCAAAAATTTAATGCTGTTGGTATTGCTGTCACTTCCACTAATTATTATTTTCTTGCATTTGCTAAGCATAGCTTTTAAACAGCCTCTACATTAATGCGAGTAGCGTACACGCAAGCTGAAAGTAGCAGTAAGTAATTAAAAGTGCCTTACTCCACGGATATTAGCATGCATAAAGTCATACGTGTGTCCAAGTTACTCGAATGGCGTCAACGCATTCATCCAGAAAAACGAGGTAGTATTATGCTAAAATGATGTTACCTAACCATCATTTGTACCAGTTTAAATGCCTGTCGTAACTAAAGATCAGGTAAAAAGTTATTGTCGACCCGACCTTATAAAATGTGCTTCGCCTCGTGTCGCAGCTATTTGTAATCGTCTGCTGATGGTCTGGCCATTTTCTTAATATTATGTCCTCGCAGACGTGACGCATCGTTGGCGCTCGTGACAATAGTTACAGCTGCCAACTTGCAAATGAAAATATGAGAGCAAAACTTAATATTGAAACTGTGAATTTAGAACGTGTCGTTTGATATGCCAGGTCACGTGATATTTGACACAGAAAGTGTTTATTAAGTGGTCCTTGATTAAATAGAGCTACGCTCTACGTATTTTGCGGTTCGCTGCAATTTTATTGTGAGTAATACAACTTGCGACGAGACGACTCTTTGTGTGAACGAAACATGAAAAGCTCGTTATAACGTAGGTATGTGGATTCATTTCGTTACTGCTCTGCTATCCAACTTCTGGTTATGCCCTATTTTTTCATAGAAGTTGTACGGAATGAATAAAGCTGAATAAAACGTACAAAAGCGGCATATTCCATCAGTAATTCCACCAGTTATCGGCATGCCTTTTTCCGTATAATGAAATAAATAAAATCTGCATAGTAGGTCGCGAATTGATTCGATTCAACCATCCTAACCGTGTTCAATGAGAGCTCTCGAGCCGACCAGCCGGGCGGCCGCACGGTTCGCGCTCATGTCGGAATTTAATTGAAACGGACTCTATTCGATCCGGCTCGACATATGACACGCACCATGCGACGCACTAATTACAGACATCATAGCGGCCACGACTAGAGTGACGTCTAGTGGTCATACCAAATTCACAAGTGCTTGCAGGACGGAATTGACCCTTACAGCTTTCACGGATGCCAGCATGTTATGAGGACGTTCTATAAGTATTCGGATTCAATTATTAAAACGGCACGATGTTTATTAAGTGGGCTATGTTTTGCGAAGGGATGACCACGCCTTATCATTTCATTCTTATTTAAGAACGGTTGAGTTTCGTGAAATACAAAGATCCATACCAATATTAGACCATATTATAAATTGTGTGGGCATGTTTATTTAGCGAGTACTTTATTTGAATGAAAATCTGTGTTTTATTCTATACTATTAAATTAGCAATATTAGGTTTAAATACTTTATTCTAAAAAAAAAAAAAAATATTGTATATAAGTATTTAAATATATATCTGTAGGAACTAATCACGTTCTCGAAAACGGTTCTAACTATTTCGATGAAAGTTGCAGTTGCAGATGTTATAAGGGTTTACGGGGGCGAAAAATTGATCTGGCTAGGTCTCCCATCTGGGAAAATTTGTTTTCTCTATTTTCACCGCAGCAGAGCTCGGTCGCCCAAGTATTTATAATAAAAACCATTGGTCACTTTATTGTATTGAATGAATTACTTAGACTAATTTTAACGCTAACCTACGCTACATTTATGTGATTATTAAAAAGTTCAGGTATCATTTATAAGTATATGGGGTTGTTCATGCGCTTGCGCTGAACGGTCAATAATATTATAAGTACAGAATTATGAACCGGAAAAACTAATAAAAAACCGTTTGGTACTGAAACCGATTTTTCGTACCTTACCATTTTGTTAAATACTAGACTAAAGTCTTGAAGATCAATATTATGCATTCAATTTAGGTAGATACAATGTATTTAAATACATATAAATCAGTGCAGGGAGATTAGGGAGGGATAGGGTACACGATTGGTGAGCATGTTTCACTGTGGCATTTAGCATTACAAGCTTCAATTCACCCGATTGATAGCAATTGAAAGTAAATTGCATTTCACAGTCTATAAAGTACCTATCTGTTTATCCCGGAAAAGTTTGATAAATTCAATTTTCAACTGGGTAACTTCCGTGTCTGGGCGGTTCACGCTTGATACTTTTTGAATAAATTGGCCTCGCGCTGAATCGATAGTAGTATAGAAAACTCGGAAGTTATCGAAAGGCAACATAACTTTTCGTAGAATATTGAATCAGTAATATCCGTATTTCTGAGCTTGTTTGTGGTCGATGGTCGGACGGCGGCGTCACATCTATCAAGAGAAATATTATTTTTGGAAGTAGGCGTGATATTCGATTCGCCGGAAATTTTACTTCCTGTGTTTTGTTATCGTACGTAGAATAAATACATCGAACTGAAATATATTCATCGCATACCGATGACTAAAGGTAGCATGATAAAATAAACAACTACCTACTATCTGTTCGATTTATGCCCTACAACGTGTGACTCCGGATTTTTAATTTGTCAATCTGTGATGTCTTGTTTACATCTTTTTAGTTGACTTTTATCATAGTTGGGTTTTAGTTTTGTAACTTAAATGTTTATTTAATTTTTTTTGGGGTTATACTAATATTTGAAATGTGCTAATGAAGCCCTTTTACTTTTTATCCTCTAGAGGGCGCCATACTCAATTTAATGTGAGGTCACATTGCCTTTATCGCGGACAATCAAGACGCTTACAACGATACCTCATTTGTCAAATACTGATGAGTAGTTTAGCAGTTGGTAAATAAATAAATGGTATATAATATAATAATAATAATAACCCTCCTTTTTGCTTCGCCGTAGTCGGGTAAAAATAAACAACCGTTGATTACACCATCCTGAGCGTATTTGCGAACAGGTTTGATTGTCAGTACATTAACCATTGTTATATGGTTCATGTAATGATAAACAAACAAATGACTCAGAGGCGGGAGTATTATTATGAGTAAGTATACAGTATGTTAACTAACAAAGGGCGTTCCCGTTAACCTGCAATAGTATAGCGTGTATACATGCAAAAAAAAAAAATATCACTCAAAAAAAAAAATTTTTTTTTTCTTTTGTGTCGTGAAATTTTCACACAACGATTAAATTGAAACGTAAAAGAAACACTCTGTACACGCACACTTGTATTTCAACGTAGAAAAAAAAAAAGTGTGACAAGTGGGCGTGTACAGAGAGTTTATTTTCCGTAACAATTTAATATTTTTTGTGAATATTTTACTATACAAAAACAAAAACAACATATTTTTTTTAATGGTAATATTTTTTTTTGCATGTATGGACGCTATACTATTGCAGGTTAACGGGAACGCCCTTTGTTAGTTAACATACTGTATATTATATACTAATTTTAATTTTTTTAATTTTATTAATTTATTAATTATGTGTTTTTCAATACTCAATACGTTTATTGCATTCATTCATTTCATCATTTTTTTGTTCATTTTCATTTATAGTTTAAAATTGATTTAATTTATAATTTATTGTGAAATTTAAATAATGATCTTATATGGATCGAAATAAATGATTTGATTGATTGATTAAGTGATTAAATTAAAAACATGTTTAAAAAAATATCAAGCCATTTATTACTAACTAACCCAAAGCAGATAATATTTTATTGAATAAGCAAGTCTCGTAAACTGAAAACAATGCAGTGCACGTTTATTCCCCGTGGCTTATTTGGACGTTTCAGTCGTAACATAAAATTATTTAGAACTTCCATTTAGCCAATACAAAGTACAAAATGTGTATCTAAAGAGCTTATGTAGGTATACAGTAAAGTCACAATGCTCGTAGAAATAAAAGTTAATTGTTGGAATCAATTTGTTTTTAAATGCGATGTTCGAATAATCCGGCGAGCCGCAGGGTTGGGCCCAAAAATAATTCAAATAAGGTAGTCCTCAATGAAGGATTAGTTTATGCGGTGAACCCATACCCTTTAAATCTGATGCAGGGTGGAGACCAGGACTAATCAGCGCGGATTGTTGCCCTTCCGCCACTCTACGCCCTGATTCAAGTAAATGAGAAAACTTTCTAATTGGAATTTCAAATAGGCCTCCGTTTATCCAGACGAGAGCTGTTCGCGGTTCGACGCCAACATGCTGGGCCGCATTATAATTCTCTTCGGTTTGGGTAATTGATATGGGTTTTAGTAATTTAACATCCATTACTTAACATAGTCAACAGACCATTTGTTTCATTAATAAATGCAGTTGCGTGATAACTTTGAGGGTGCCATTACAATGAGGGGACGTTTTGGTATCAAATATTACGAGTCCTTTTTGCGAAGTAGTTTCGTAGCTCATACTAATTGAGGTTATACTTTATTTAATGTTGTTGTATTTACTTGTTTATTATTCATAGTTTGTGGCCGGCCGTTTGCCTAAGATTATATTTCATAATTAAGTTTTGTAACAGTTTGAAAATAAGTAGTTGGAAACGTGTCAGACTCATATTACCTTTGATGGTATAGGCGAAGTTTAAAATAAACGTTCAAGAAGCTAAAAGTTACAGTTTTAAGGTGCATCAGGTCGATTCGGAGCAAGTACTTACCAATTTATTTTTAAATATACACGAATCATGTTCAAATTCAACGATTGAGGAAAATGCTTTGAGGAATTTTGCTTCTCATGTGTAACCTGAGAACCCTAAGAATGGAGTTACGTTGAGCCACCTGTCACGTTTGGCATGCTCATTAGACAATTTACCACACTGACGTGATTTCGTTAAGTATCCATTTATGCTGTGTACGAAAATATGGAAGAAAAAGCCTAATTTTTCTTAGAAACTTTCCTTATTAACCATTTTTTTAACGTTTATCGTTGTGATTTAATGATAGCATTTGTTATAAACGCTTTCTTGATTCCCATACCCTACTCACCTTATCCATTGATGTTTAATCCAGATGTGGGTTTATCTAAGCCATTTTATACAGGTCGAACCTATATAAAATGGCTTAGATATAGGTAAAAGTTTCACGTACATACTACGGAGTAGTATCGATTTCCAATCTAATTATTGTATAACCTTACTAATCCTCTAAACTGAAAGCTTGGTTTATATAGGATTAGATTCGTCGATAGCAATTTTTTCAGCTTTGAATATCACAATTACTGCAGAGTTCGAACTACTAGATCTTTATTTTATTATAGTTTACGAGCTTTGATCTTCATTTAAAAGGGTTTTTGAATCTTTTTGATTATAAGATAGGTACCAAACGTAAAAAAAAGAGAGAATGGAACTTAAAGTCAAAGCCGTGAACCACCTTTTTCATTTTTCAAAACATAAAAAATATCGTTATTTTATTACTTAACACGTCCAAGCTACAACAAAATCAACAAAATTATGAGTTTAAAGTAATAAGTGGCTCCATAGCGGGACCGTTACAGATTGATACTCGTATCATGCTACGATTGCGTAGCGGTTGTGTAGCCCGCTACGACTGCGTAGCTAGCGTATGTAGCTGTGAGAACGTCATGTTGGTAGTTTTTGCAATGCTTTTTTGGCATGTTTTATTAGTTTTAGTATCATTAGGTACATAATGAAGTTACACTAACTTGTACTTAATTATTAAAATCATACAATATCTGTTTAGAACAGGCAGACGCATTTCGAGACGTTATTAGACTGGTCATAAAATCCAAAAAGGTTATTAGAATTTGATTGAGCACTACCCGTGGAATACTTGGAATAGTTGGTAATAAATGAAAGTGTTAATGACAGCTAAAATTTATAAGATTAAATAGGGAAAATGAAGTGCTGAATCAGCGGGAACAGTGCGCATGTATTAGAGAGTTTCGTCACAGCATTCGCGTTACATCAGAGACGTTGTAAAACTTGTCCGGCCGATGGTCGAGTAAGCTCGGAACGAAATTGCCAATCCTCTTTCACAATGGACCGTAAAATGGTTTTCCGTTTTTGCCCGACCGAGCGGAGCGCTTCTCGTTGATTCACCGGACACGTCGCTCGGTGGCCTATCACTAGTAGGAGGGAATTTGTGCGAAATATAACTCTTCATATACCTGGAAGCCGCACCATGGGAAAATCTACCAAACGTTTACATGCTCTTCAGTACCTACCTACCTCGTTGTAATTACAGTGAAATTAATCTAAACGGCAAGACCGTTCTAAAATACAATAGGTGCAGCGCTGGACGCTGAGTAACTCTGCGTCAAGCGCTCGGTGTCGTGTTCTGGTTTGCGACTATATACCTTTAGTAAATGTCCCATCCCAACTAGTCATAATAAAATTAAGAAATATATTAAAATCACTAGAAATATTAAAAAATACAAGAAACTCTTAAAAACACATAATGTTTACAAGTGTAACATTAATCTTAGGAAAGAGCGTATCAACTTACACACCCAATTAAATGTATGTAATGATAAGTTGGAATCTAGCAGAAAAATGTATGATGTTGACATACAGAACCTTCAGAAGGAATTACTGAGCCGGGAAAATTCACTAAAGGAAATAATTTGTAAGCATGAGTATAGCCAACAAATGTTAAGTGAACGCTTGCAAGGGGCCTGTGAGTTGGTAGACTTGGTGAAGTGCAATGCAGAGAGGTGTGAGTCACTGACACAAAATCTCACCTGTAGTTGTGCTCCCACTCCGCCACCTCTCATGTCACAGCATGTTATTCCTACAGCTTCACCCATTTTAACTCATACTTTGGAAACATTCAACCCCACTCAAAGTAATGTTTTGGTCTATTCTGATAGATTAGGAGCAGGTTTTGGATCAATGTTAAATAATCGCTCAAAACATACTATAGTTAACTGTTGTTACCATAACTTGCACTTTAATGAGCTTGTTCATAAAATAAAACATACACCAATGAATGAGCAGACTACTGTAGTTCTTTTAATTGGGAACAGTCTAAGCATTACTAAAAGGGACATAGTTAATGGTATAGATATTATGTGCATTGCCATATTCTGATAAATTATATGAGCAAGATAACAACTATATTTTTAGTTTAAATAACCTCATGCATATTTTGGCATGTCGTCATAGTGACCGTTTATTGTATTTTGATACTAACAATTTTGTTAGAGATTTTGTGTTGACGCAGGAGCATATGTTTTTACCTAAGAAAAGCCAACATGTATTAGCCTACAATATACACGCAGTTATTAATGTTTTAACTGAGATTAGCTTAAGTGACGAAGCAGTATTATCTAGTACTTCTAATAATACTGTAATAGATACTTTAAACTTTTAGAATCGACAAAAGAGAAGCATAATAAGAATATTTTACTGTATCACCAAAATATTAATCGCTTCTCTGGCAAAATCCTAGACGTGGAAATGTTAATAGATAAATATCATATGGATATCTTATGTTTTTGCGAAACCTGGTTAAAACCAGATAGGATGATGTTTAGTGTAAATAATTTTTCAGTTGCCAGTGCGTACAACAGGTCTTCAATAGGGGGTGGTACCTTGATATTATGTAATAGTAGTTTCAGATATAAGGAAACGAAGGATATCACTGCTTGCTCTGTTGATCGCTTATGTGAGGTAGCATGTGCAGAGGTTGAAGGCCATACCTTCTTATGTGTTTATAGGCCACCAGCCTCAAACTTGTCATCATTTTTAATTGTGATGGAAGAAATACTAACTAAACTTTTTAGAGATAATAAAATAGTTTTTGTCAGTGGTGACCTAAATATTGATCTACTAGTAAATTCACCGGAAAAATGTAAGCTTATCTCATTGTTTAAATCGTTCAATTTAAAATGTATATTTAATGAAGCAACTCGAGTAACAGCAACGTCAGCTACATGCATAGACAATGTATTTACTAATTGTAAAATAAAAGACTCGTCTCTAATTAGTGGCGTCAGGTCTGACCATACAGGTCAACTTATATCCTTTGAATCAAATAAAAAGTTATGTTTAGATAAAACCATTGAGTTAAGACCCCTTACTAAAAATAAATTGAAAATGTTTAATAATAATGTACTTAGCAATCTTTCAACAGCTAGTTTTGATTCTCAAGACCCCAATGTAAACTATGGTACATTATTTTCTATAGTATGCAAAGAATTCAATAAAACATGTCCTGTTAAAAAAGTAACACTCAATACTAAGCCAAAATTTAGTGAATGGGCCACTGCTGGCATTAGAAAAAGCAGAGACATTTTATATAATTTATATAACGAAAAATCATTGACTTCTGATCAAGTTGTTCATAACTATGTAAAGAACTACTCTAAGATATTTAAAAGAGTCTGCGCCCAAGCTAAATCTAAATTAATAAGTAACAAAATTGATAATTCTAATAATAAAATAAAAACTGTGTGGCAGGTAATTAACAAAGAAACTGGAAATGCAAAACAACGTGACCCGAATGAATTGTCTCTAAAAATTAATGATGAAACCATTTCAGATAAGTTAAAAGTTGCTGAGACACTAGAAAATTTCTTTACTAACATCCCAATAGAGGTTACGAAATCTCTTCCCTCTTCATCTTTATTAGCAGATTCTCTTCTCAAAGAAAACTTTACTAAAGTCATTCCAAGCTTTGCATTCAAGCCTATTTCTATTACCACTATTAAAAAAGCAAGCCTGGAAGAGATCGCGGAAGCAATAAGGCCGCCCATTGTATATTTTGTAGTGTTTGTTTTTTTTTTTTTTTCCTTTCGTTATATATTTTTGTGGTGTACAATAAAGTATATATAAATAAATATAAATAAATATAGACCAATATCTGTATTACCAGCATTGAGCAAAATCTATGAAAAAATCATGCTAGACCAGATGTTGTCACATTTTAACTCAAATAGGATTTTACATAGTCACCAGTTTGGGTTCGCGAAAGGTAGGTCGACGACAGACGCGGGAGTAAAACTCATCAGTGACATTTTAGAATCCTGGGAGAAGTCCCAGGATGCAATTGGCATCTTCTGTGACCTCTCAAAAGCGTTTGACTGCGTTGACCACAATACACTGATCTGTAAATTACACCACTACGGAGTTCGTGGACAAGCTGCTGATCTTGTTCTTTCTTATCTATCAAACAGGCAGCAAAAAGTAAATATTAACGGGGTGACGTCCTCGGGGTCTCTAGTTAAAATGGGCGTGCCTCAAGGTTCAATTCTCGGCCCATTCTTATTTCTAGTTTATATAAATGACCTTCCTTACATGATGGCTAACTTATCGGATTTAATACTATTCGCTGACGACACTTCTCTTATCTTTAAAATAGATAGAAAAGATACAGATGTCTCACATGTCAACGATAGCCTGGCTATTCTTTCGGAATGGTTCGCAGCCAATAATCTTTTACTTAATGCGAACAAAACTAAATGTATTACGTGCGGGGGGAGGGTCGGTGATTGCATCGAGCGAAGCGCGGCGCTTTTATTCTCGCGTCCGTAATTTTTTTGCGATTACTCCTTAGATATTCGTATAAATTATAAGGTGTAAAAGAGTAAAATAATGTGCATGAAATGCTTAATGCCTCGAACTTATTTAAAATGATACCGATTAATACCGTAT